>OX420931.1:36814369-38064369 GCA_949091785.1 Polymixis lichenea
CTATTTTTTGACACCAAAATCAAAAACGCGTAAACGTTCCGCGGTAATCAGGTGAGGATTGTGGCCAGAAAGGCTCACCACGTAATCCTCATCAAGACACCTTTATATCTGCGGAATCCCTAAATGACTATTTTCGAGATTTGGCATAGCGTTACGACTATTTTTTGGAATAGAAACTAAATCGATTCCCAGCCGTTTGCTTGACGTGAGGATTGTGTGGAGAGATTCACCCCACAATCCTCACTAACACAGCTATAACTTTGGAATCATATAAATGCGACAATTTTTTTAACCTTGGTGACTATTTATGATTATTTACTGACTATGTTTTGGCGTTCTGAAAATTGATTTTCATTAAGTTTTCAGAGGTGAGGATTGTGTGGTGATGGACACAAAACGCTTTACCTTCCGCCGCACCACCAAAATCAGGATAGAACACTGAGGCCCAGTGTTTTACCAATTGGGAGTTTTTGAAAAATAAAAATAAAAAATCAAGTCATTTATTCAAATTAAGCTGAGAATCAGCACTTTTCGAATGTCAAAATACATAAGACAGTCCCCCAAAACGCCCACCCTTCTCCACCTGAAAGGGCAATAACCATCTGCTGTAGAAGACACGGTGCACGGCGGTACAAGCGCCCTACAAGCGCGGTCATAAATACCTTACTTTATTAAATTTGTTAAATGGGATTTCTTCTGAAAGGTAAATAATAAAAAATACTTCACAAATGTACATTAATGCTTTATTTACTTTTAATACATAATATACAATAAACTGTACAATATGTACTGTTTGTATAAAAATTTAAATAGTCAATATTTGAGATTTATTGTCCCTCATTCGGAAATACATCTAAATATGATATTAACGCTATTCATATAGGGGTATTATTAAATATATATTATTTATATATTATCCATATTATATACAACAAAAAGCAAGAAAACTAAAACTAAAATTTATTTACAAATGTCATCATGTCAACTAAGTTAAAATAACTACAACAACCAACCTAATTTCAATTTAAACTAGATTCGTTATAAATCTAAAACCTGCCTCGACATAATGCTCTTTTTCTTACGGGGAAGTTTCCGAAGACAAGTAATGAATGGGTCTGAGCTGAGTAAAAGTCTGTTAAGTAAGTCCGTATTCGTAAGTACTCGCGACGTTTTTCTCGTGTGATCCCGTCTGAAGGCTTTATAATGTTTGTTGTTAGATTCTGCTGCCTCTTCGGATAATTCCCCGATAACAAAGCATACTGTGCCACTTCAGCACCAAGGATGAGGACTTTACACAGACAACCCTTCGGAGAAACAAGGCGTGATGTTTTAAAGGTATACTTTTCTCGTTTCCTGTTCTGAGAACCATTTCGATTTCGCAAACGACAGTGCTTGCTTAGGGATAGCTTGATGTGCTGGCCTCTGTACAATATACGGTGGATTACACTGACTGTTTAAGTAGGTAAGTCTGCCGATTATGTTTTCGGTATTTTGGGTGAACTATTGAAGTAGCATGTGTTGGGGGGCTGTAAGTATTTGGGTGTTATCGGGGAGGTTGACGGTCAAGACGGAGCTCACCAGGGGCTCATCAGTGGGGTCAGGACCAAAGAAGTTTTTGGAGTCCATTATAGTTAAAAGCGACACAAAACCATATAAAATTAACCTTACATAAAAACACAAACCCTACGAATAGTCCCGATAAAGTTTCACTCAAAGATTCACTATAAATCGAAAAAAACGTAACAGTGACAAAAGCGTGTGAGCCTTCACCAGTACCAACGCGAGTCTCCATCAATCAAACATAATATACCTATCGTACATTGCTATAGATCACTATAATTTTCAAGAGACTTCTCAGTGCAGCCACCCAACCAATTTTGTTTCACCACCTAATAAGCCTGTCTGCCTTAAACTTTAATTATTTCAATTTAGGTATCTCCAGAATACTCTCGCATCCTTTGCAAATTATGGTTTTTATGCTAATCAATTATGCCAAAATAAGTAGATATTCATAATCAAGAAGTTGTTACGTTGCGTAGCATAATGAAATCATCCTAAAATGTTCTTCTCTGAAGGGAGTGGGCAGTAACCCACAGTGCGAGCCCAGTGTGAGTTGGTCTTGGGTTGACGCACAGGTTGTTGGTTGTCAGTCTATTGGTGACGTTGGTGATGTATGTGACATCACCAACGTCTTCAAATAACGGCCTAACCCATAAGTCAACATTCACACGGACATAATAAAATCGCGGCGGGATTATTTCGCGCACTGGATTTTCAACTCTCGGTGTTGAAACGAGCATTGAGAGTCGAACGGAGTGCAGCGCGAGTGAGTCTCATCGCGTCAAAAAGCACAGTGTTCGATGTTCAATCCTCAGCGCTAACCAGTTGAAGATCTAGTGCGCGAAAAGATCCAGCCGTGATTTTATTACTAATTGGCTTATGACTTAAATAGCCAAATCTGATGCAGACATTGTAGGGTTTACCTAGTAAATATATAAATGTCCTTTATTTTGAGGTTTTCTGTATCATCAATAGATGCTGTAGATCAGACGGCAATTCTCGTAATTTTAAGAACGTGCACCGTCTGTCTCAATCTGTCAAAAATCCCTCTAGTTTCCATCTGTTTCCTTAAATACCTTTAAGACACGTTTTTGACAGTTGATTGTCGGCGAGATGAGACTGCGACTAGATTTGGAACTTTTTAATTACGAGAATTGGCCTTCTGAGCTACCACCCCCTTAAAAAACCTGGATTGTATTTAAAATCCGAAAACTTATCCGGTGTATTACAAAATGTAGATAACACACTTTATTGGCTATTTAGATCACAGAAATCAAGATAATGCCGCAACATGAAATATCATCGCTAATTTTTGATAAAAAAAGCGTCTGTCATTATTTTAAACATCAAAAAATACCTAATGTCAAATCCTAGACCAATTCAATCAACAAGGCAAACGGGGTGCAACACAGATTACATTTTTTTTTGGGGTGCAATGGGGCAATCAAAAGGCACAAATCAAGAGTGAAGTTGTAAATATTTCTATATTCCAAATTCTACCAGTACCTGAACATGGAAAAAGTACGTCATCCACTCAATCCTTCAAGTAATGTCGCAAAATTCGGTGACTATGATCCAGCCAAGTAATTATAAGCCTAAACTTAATTTGTTTTTGATTAACAATAAGATCTCAAGATGGTGTGTTGATGAAAGTATCCTAGCTATGGAAAACTAGCCTTGACATCAAGACTCCCACAAACAGGTGCGACGCGACTTTCGTTGAACAATTTCTACGAAAACTTTATGGAAAATTTTCTACAAGTGTCGCGTCGCGCGTCGGTCTGAAGAAGCCTTCACTCACTCTGGCTGCAGGGTAGCTGGCGCCGATTTCGAGCCGGTACACGTACACTACCTGGCAGTTGAAGCTGGCATAGTAGCTTATTGATGCTGTTTACTAACTAAGAGCATACATTAAAATACTAAATAATAGTAGATACTTTAGGCCGCAAGTCAGCGTAGTCTGTAGTGGTAATAACACGGATCTTCAGCTGGCCTAGCATTGTATACGCTAGGCCAGCTCAATGTCAGTGTCAAGATCGGAGTTTCAAAAACATACGAGACCAGTTACTGGTTTTGTTGCCACTGAAGAGCGGCCATAGTACACACATGAAAAGTGTCTAGGTATCCAGAAGGGTTTTTTAATCATATTTTTTCTCATGTTTTTTGTTCTTGTATATTTCGTCTTTGGAATAGGAAATAGTTTTTGTATTGCGGCCAAGAGTTGAAAATCTTCTGTCAAGTCGTACTCCTATACAGGTGTTTTTTGTTTGGGGGCTCTGGGTGGAGCAAGAGGGCGTGTCAGACTTTTACTGACTAAAACCCACTCATGTTCCTTCAGTTGCTTGTGTGCCAGGGGCCACGATATCTTTTTCGAACAAGGTCGCAGCTACGACCTTGTTCGAAAAAGATATCGTGGCCCCTGGCACACAAGCAACTTCTTCTTTCCAGGACGTGATATTGTGACACATTTTAATCCCCGACCCAAAAAGAGGGGTGTTATAAGTTTGTTAACCCCCGACGCAAAAAGAGGGGGGGAGTTATAAGCTTGACCGCTATGTCTGTCTGTCTGTCCGTGGCACCGTAGCTCTTAAACGGATGAACCGTTTTGGGTGCGGTTTTTTATTATATAAAAGTAGGTCTAGCGGTGGTTCTTAGACATGTTTTATCAAAATCAGTTCAAGGTCATCATCTGTTTTGTGTTAGCTGCGGTAGGGTTCCGTGGCCGTCTTATGATAAAATAAATAAATGTGATCAACGGTTTTCGGTTTCGTGATTATTTCAGTATCTTAAAATAAGTTTGCTGAAAAAGCTTTGTTTGAAAGGTATATTTGGATATTGGGAACACTTCTCTCCTCTAATTTTAAATCACACGAGTACATTCTTTATTTTTTAATCGTAATTATATTTTTAAGCGTCTTAAAAAAGTCGGTTATTTCAGTGTTTTTGAGTTGGTTACCTCAAAACTCCACTTAAAAACCAATTTGAAAAATTATTTTATTGGAAAAGTTACCTATACTTAAAAAGTGACCCCATATAAGTTTACTATTACTATAATAAGTTTAAAAAGTCGGAAATAAGAAAATCCCTCTACCCAAACAAAATCTCTAAAAAGTAAAAAAAAAAAATATTGTCCTTTTATTATTTTAATCTAAGCGTTGTCACGTCGGGGGACAGTAAATGAAAACTCCAAACAGAAATAATGAATGAAACTATTCCATAAGTAGTAGAAAGGTTAACATTTTAATTTCAGGTACTTACCTTTATTATAGTAAGAAGCTTACTGATTATTTTCTGGATTAGACTTTTGAAGAATATAAAAGATCTGAGTAGAACTTTGTTCACAAATAGATTAGGTCCTTATCTACGAGACTTGTATAGGTCGCCTTATGTTTGCGAGTCAACATTTAATTTGGTAGTTATAAGAAATCTGACTTATATTTTTACTGACGTATGTTAAATATTATTTACAGTTATACTATTACCGATGTGTCCCGCACGATGACCACCAGTGAAGCTTTGCTCCCTGGCTGCCCACCCCACTTGACGCAGCAAAGCATTGCCAAGTGTCTGGCACCACTCACCAGAGAACTCTGCGAAGTACCAGCAAGGTTCGTAACTTGTATTTATACTTTTTTTTTACGGTTTTTATTTTTTTAAACATAAGCCTTCTTATTACAAAGCTCGATCTTACTTTAGCTCAAGGTAAACCTTCGAGCCAGTTTTTGTAATTCGAGCTATAGTAAAGTATAATAATGTATAGTAAAGTAATGATTTTAACGTGTAATGTAATTTGTAGTGCTTTATATGGGAATAATTTCCTGAAATAAACGTTTATTTAATCTAATTTAATTTAAAAACACCTATATTGTAAAGAAATACGAAAGTGAAACAAGTTAATAACAATAATTTAGTTTCAACTGACCTTTGTTGCCAAATATCGGCAATCCGGAGCTTCTTTTAGGAACTTCTTGGCATTGTCAGCCGAAAATACTTTCGACTTTTTACTCACATGGCCACATGAGCGTCTTTTTAGAAATGCCAGCAAGTTGGAGTATGACTTGATATCAATACCATGTTTTGTTTTCATCAGTGGCGTAGCGTGACTGTCGCCCGGGGCGGAGTCATAATTTGCCGCCCTTTTGACGTCATAAAAATAATAATGTTGGTGTTGGTGAGAAAAAACGAAAGGAAATGAAAGAATTAAGAGAAAAATATTTATTTCAAAACCATGTGTAAGTAACATGACTGTGTTAAAACGTTAACAATTTACACTATAAAAATAACGTTTGATAAAGTCTAAACAGTCTAAAATTTTACTTTTCGAGACTTACGCGCAGCGAAATCATTTATAACTTCATCAAAGTTAATATCGTCGTTACACTATGTTCTATCGACAAAATGGCCAAATTATTCAATCTTATGGAGCTCATGGTAGACCTCAAGTAATTTTTTATTCATTTCAGCTTTGAGAAGCTACGTTCACATGAAGCAACAATGATAGCTATATAAAAAATACCGAAGCATTATTACGATATTAGGTACGCAGATACCATAGTTGCATTGCTGAATAAATTCTAAAAGCTCGAGGGATCCTTTCTTGTTGTTGTCGTGAGCTTTAGCATTGAAGCCAAAGTCCAAAGACCGCCAGTGACCGCACAAAATATATTTTTTCCTATTTTGCCGCCCTTCTAATGGTGGCGGCCGGGGCGGCCCGCCCCTCCGGCCCCCCCCCCTCGCTACGCCACTGGACTTTTCACAGTGCTTTTTAGCATTGAATAGTAAGTAGCACCACAATGAGCTTGACTTATATTTTTGAGAAAGTTCCATGAAATAGACTAAAAACACACTTTCTGAAAATGAATTTGCATCTTTGCTTGTTTTCCTTAGGATGAAATTTTGATACGCTTGTAAGTATCTATCGGTGAATTTTTCGGGCAGGAGGCTTAGAGTAGCCTTTTTCGCTGGAGTGACTTCTGGCGGTGTCGAATTAATAAATTCATCATTACTTGACGATATTTTCAAAATTAAAGAATTAAATGTTTATTTTTTTTATGTTTTATCTCTCAAATTTAATTTTATTCATAAAATGTTGACCACTTTTCTGACATAAAAACTCTTTGCTAAGATCTACAAAGTACCGTTCGTTTTAGACGGAGCATCTTGATAAACCGTGCGTTTTACCTTATTAAAACGAAACTCGTGCGTTTTACATTACATTATCGCACAAGTACGTAATGACATACATTAGGTAGGATATTGAAATTGGTGAAATAAGAGACTAGAGGGTCTCTCGAGCAAATGTGTTATAAACCATATTATGAACTAGGCGTTACATTACGTTACTGCTTCTGCTGCTGCAGATGGCGGGCGTGGCAACGTACATATTTTCAATTGCCACAAAGAGAGTTATGGAAGAAATTATGCGTTAGCAACGCCTCTCTGCCCTCAGGTCGCACGCATTTCCAGTGTGCAGAATGAATGTATCTGAATTATGTATCATACTATGTTTTGTAGCTGTGTTTTGTACACACGGCTATATTGTAATCAAGCTATACATTTCCAGTTTACGCTGTTCTCGCACTGTACGGCAATGCTATACATTGCGAGATCAGCATATATTGGAAATGTATAGCTTAGTCTGTAGCCGTATGTACCTATGCGCACTATGGAACTAAGGTTGTTGATAATAAAATGGTTTCTTGTTGGCTGTAGGTACTTCGTTTTAAGGCTCCTGCAAACAGGCGCGACGCAACTCACGTAGAACAATTTCTATGAAAACTTCATGGAAATTGTTCTACAAGCTTTGCGTCGCGCCTGTTTGAAGAAGCCTTTATTGTACATCATCATTTCAGCCAAAAGACGTCCACTGCTGGACATAGGTCATTGTTTTACGCTGTGTTTTAAATGTAGGCGAACAATAAACGAACTGCCTGATGCAGTCATAGAGCAAATGGTGCGAAGAGACAAGGCGTTCTGGGTAGACAAACCAGGCGTCAACGACTACACTATTCACGATTCCTATCGTGACTACGGGATATGTACAGAGATTATAAAACCAGGTTAGTTACATACTTTTGGCTTTATTTACCTACCTGACGGATGTGAAAAGAGTAAAAGACCGAACACCGAGCTGAGAGTTATATATGTTCCTTTGCACTGTGTACACATTTAGATACTGCATTGTACCTGGAGACCGACTGGTTAAGGAGATATTGAAGGTTAAAGCTTTAAAATTGATGACTCGTAGTTACGGCTTCGTAGTCGATTCGCACGAATTTACTCGCACGAAACAGGCGAATTGATACTTTTAAATGAAATGTTATTTCTGTAAGCGATTCGCAAAATGTATTTGTGGGCGAAACGACAACCCCGGAAGTACGTAAGTATTAGGCAATTACCACATTTTGAATTTTATGCAATATAGTTATAATAATTATATACCTACTCGTACCTAATTATATAATTTGAAATAGGAGGAAATCGAACTACTGTTATTAGTTTTTTGAATAAAAATCAAAACGTGCAAATTGTCGATTCGCCCACAGATAAAGAACTTCGTCTTCGACTAATAATCCAGGTAAGCACGGTCTTACATGCGTTCTATATATATATAAATATGTCACCATAGAAATGTAAATACCGTTAGATTATAATCTATCTCGCGAGATTGTGAACTGTCGAAAGATTGTGAACCGTAACATACTGATTACAATTTAACGCATTATTTTTCGGTACATTATAAACCCATCAAAAACATTTTTATCTAAAATGTTGCCAAGACGAGACCATATGACTCACACTGTCAAAAAGTTATCAGATCTCATGTAGAGCCAAGCTTCTAACTCTACAGAGCCGGCCGCTGCCGCGGCACCGCTCGCTTCGCTCGCTCGGTTCGCAAGCGTTTCATCGCAATAAGGTGCAGTTCACAATTTATCGACAGTTTATAATCTCGAGTGATAGATTATAAACTAACGGTGTTCACAATCATACGGTGACATTCAGGGTGTCCTGTAATTAATGGATAACCTTGAAATGACTTATGGTAGAACTAATGGCCATTCAGAAAAAAAACATTTTTATATGTATTTTTTCGGTAAAAAAATCAATCGACTTCCGACAAAACACTACAAAGTGAAACTAACTTTCATTTCAGAAGGCGGTGACAAAAATTAAAATACATATCCAAAGACACCGACTTCCAAAATTAAAGTTATTTTTCAGTTTGAAGTCGGTTGTTTTTTTTTGAATTTTTTGTACAGAAACAATACAATTAAAAATGTTTTTTCGGATTGACCATTACTTCTACCATGAACCATTTCAAGGTTATACATTAATTACCGGACACCGTGTATACTCCGTGAAATTGAAATGGTTGTTTTCCCGCGGCAGAACAACTTGCCATAATGAGTACTTTCGAAGCATAGAGTAAAAGTTAAAAAAATAAGACTTTTTGTTTTAAAATAATAAAAAAAAAATCATCAACTCGATAAAACACTACTCAATAGTAACACTAGAGGTAACTGGTAGATACTACTCGAATCGTACTCACCGCTGACAAAGGGAACAGCGATGCATAAATGATTAAAGCAAAATAAACTCTCGCATGTGGTGATTTTTCACAATGGTTAATCTGCCATTTTTTGTTTCTAATATTTTATTTGTTTATAAAATTATTGTATGATCAAGACAAAACTATTTCGCTGCGGGAAAACAACCATTAAAATTTCACGGTGTATAATAAAAACTTTTTCTAAAATAAAACACCCGACTTCCGGAAAAACACTACAAAGTGAAAAATAACTTTAATTTTGTCACCGCCTTCCGAAATTAAGTTACGTTTTTCCGGAAGTCAGTCGTTTTTTTTTTTTCAAGTTTTTATTTTTCACTTTTTAGTTATAATATGTACCAACCCCACACGAATTCGAAATTTCAGCATGCTTGGGGTCAAAACAATGCATATTCATGCGATAGGAGCAATCGCCCATCGGTCTTGATTTGCTGTCATGTTTTGAAGAGTTCCGTTGTCTGTCCCCGAAACGCATCATCAGATCTATATGAAATTTTAATGGGACCATTTCGGAATATGGGGTATATTCCGAAATGGTCCCATTTTCGAACAAAAACGAATTTTGCAAATCCGTCTATATATGACGGAGTTATGCCCGAACATACATAAAAAAAGGTTTTACCTTCTTTCATCAACTCAGCGTCATGAGATGATGATGACCATACGCAAATGTCTCAATAGCTTTAGAAAATATATGAAAAACATTGTTAATACCGATAAAATTTGAGGGTTGCTCTCGATTTCCCTGGGATTCCATCATCAGATCCTGACTTGGTGCTTAGGATCACCTCAGGAATATATCTTTCAAATAAAAAAGAATTTTGAGAATCGGTTCACAAATGGGGGAGAAATCGGTGCAGTCGAACATATATAGCACCTCCTCTTTTTTTGAAGTCGGTTAAAAAATGAATACCTATTTCTCTTGGCCACGGCATCTCACGTGAACGGCTGGACCAATTTTGCTAATTCTTTTTTGTTGTGTTTATTATTGTCTAAGAGATTCTTATGAAAGAAAAAATTTAAGAAAGTTGCGCTTAACGTAATACATTACGCGCAACTTTCTTAAGTGTAGTTATGTATTAAATAACTACACTCGCGAGCAAAAGTATGGAATCACTTACTTATTACTTGCTCCGCTCTTGATCTATAAAACTAAATAACTGTTGAAAATTAATGAAAATGCTGCCATTTAAAGGCTATACTGTAAACTTAGAATTAATGCCACGTGCATTTAAATTAAACCCATATTTCAAAACCTTTCCTGCTTTGAGTGGAGGAGTAAGAAAAAAGACGTTTCAATTTCTCGATACGCCACGAGTTGCGCCATATTGATCCCCTATAAAAGCACGTGGTATCGGATTTTTTTTATCAGTCGGCTGTCACACTTTGACCAGTACACATCTCCGCTACTTTCGACCATTGACCTTGGACGATAATGGATACCACACCAACAGAAGCAGCACAAATCGTCGCCCTTCTACAAGAAGGGCTCAGCCAGCGGGCTATCGCACGTCAGATTCACATAAGCCAGTCCTGTGTTTCGAAAGTTCATAAACGCTTTCGGGAGACTGGAGGCTTTATCCCGACACCAAAATCTGGACGGCGCCGGTGCACATCGGAGAGGGATGACCGTTTTATCGTGTCATAACTTCTCTTCGAAATCGTCATTTGACTGGTGTCGACGTCCAGCAGGAGCTCAGACATGTTCGTGGGGTAGCTGTCAGCGAGTGGACAATTTGTAACGTTTTGGAAGACTGTCTTATTTAATTTTGACATTCGAAAAGTGCTGATTCTCTGCCTAATTTGAATAAATTACTTTTTAATTGATTGATTGAATGATGATGTGGTCCTTCTTGACGTATGAGAGCAAAGTTGGGTTAATCCTTTCGAACAAGGATCAACGCCTGCCTCTTTGGTCTAGTGTCTGTACTATAGTTAGACATACGTGTTATTAGATATTTCCATCAGGAAATTCTCAGTAACAGTTCGGAGTTTTGATTTATGCCTGGAAATCCGGTTGATGGCAATAATAATAATCAACTTATATAGTCCCACTATTGGGCAAAGGCCTCCTTTTCCACTTAACTCGATCCTGAGCCAATACGGACCAATCCCTCATGTAAGAGTCAGGTTCATTGATGGCAGTATGGTCGCCCTAAATACTGGTTTAAATCCCCAGCCAGAACGTGTAAAAAAGAATTATACAAGATGTAACAGAATTAACGCAAGACCTGATACACGTCAATCAGAGTTTTGATTTAAAAGCATAATACACTTCTGGACACATCTATTGGCCCACCTTAGAGTTTAGGTTTCGATGGCCCCTACCGAAATATGATTGCTAGATTGAACAAAAACTATTGATGCAGTTTTAAACCTGATACATTTTACCATCTTTTTCGATCGTATTGTTTTAAATTTGAATTCAGAATACCATACGACATAAGTCGGATATGCGCCTTATTAAAGGCAATTGATTTTTGAATAAAAAATATGTTTTATCAAATAAAGGTTTAATTTAATAACGCGTGTTGCCTCCATGGGCATCTACCATAGCTCTCATACGATTAGGCATAGAGTTTATCAACCGCTCTATGAAATTTTGAGGGATCATCTCCCATTCCTCTTCTATGGCAGTTTTCAACTCCTGCATCGTCTGGGCAACTGGCTGACGAGCCTTAACACGTCTTTTTAGCTCGTCCCACATGTGCTCAATGGGGTTCATGTCTGGGCTTCTAGCTGGCCAGTCCATAACTGTGATGTTCACATCCCGAAGATATTCCCTGACGATGCCGGCCGCATGGGCTCTTGCATTATCATGCATAAAAAGGAAATTTGGGATCACGTGAGGTTCTAAGCACTCACGAATGTACCTTTCAGCATTTAATGTTGGCAGCCGTGGTCCTGTAACAACCTCAAGTTGAGTTTTGCCGCTCGCGGATATACCGCCCCAGACAGTCCATGAGCCACCGCCATAAGCAACCCTCTCTTCAAAGCAGCATTGTGCGAAACGCTCTCCCTTACGTCGGTAGACCTTCTTCCTTCCATCATTGCCATGTAACACAATTTTAGACTCATCAGAAAAGAGTACACGGCTCCAATCTTGCTGTGTCCAATTTAAATGACTGCGTACGAAATGAAGGCGCGCTGTTCGGTGGGCTCGCGTTAGTTTGGGCCCATTAGCTGGCTTGTGTGGTACCATATCGCGTTTTTTTAACCTTCTTCGAACAGTTCGAGCGCTCACAGATACTCCGTGGAAGTCGCGAAGTTGGTTTTGTATCTCAATGGAGGTAAGGTGACGATTTCTCAAGCTGGTCGTCACGATGAATCGATCCTGCCTTTCAGTTGTGACCCGAGATCGTGGCCTTCCTTGGCGACGAACAAAGCCGCCAGTCTCTAGGTACCTCCGATAAACATTTCGGACCGCAGATCGACTTAAATTAAGTTGAGCACTCACGTTTCTTTGGCTGTGTCCGGCCTGAATAAGTGCCACAGCTTGGGCGGCGACTTCAGGCGAAGTATCCATAGATTATTGATAGAACCTCACCTTAATGTTAAGAATAAGTAATGTTTGTTGCAAAACCAAAGATATCAATCACTTTTTCAAGAATTAAATCCAAGTAAACCAATAAAACCAAGTTTTCTTAGTATTCGATTGTTTGATATCAACAAACAGGCTCCAAATTGTCTTTTGTTTCTTTAAATTCTGTGTTCGAAATTCAAAAAAAGACTATTGAATGAAATTGTGAATGTGCCATGTTCAAAACTGCATAAAAACTTTTTGCTCGACCTAATATAAAATTTTAGCTAGGACCAAACGAAACTGAAAATACAAGGTGGGCCAATGGATGTGTCCAGAAGTGTACAATGACCAAAACTTAATTTTTTAAGCTACGTGATGACCATAGCATTACTTTATGCATCTAAAATCTAGTCTTATTGTCTTGAATTAAGATTGAATTGTCTTTGGCTCAATCGACTGTAGGTATAGCAAATACATAATTAAAAAATACCTATATTAAAAATTACTGAAATCCATGCAATAGTCAATTAGGAACAAGCTACTTTCAGGCCTTGCGTTAATTCGGTTACACTTTGTATGAGACGATTTTAATTAACCTCAAACGTGTTCACAGTACATCAGGATCCATTTCCTCGTTCATACCAGTACGACCTGGACTGTGTCCAGTACAGAAGAAGCCATGCCTGTGACGGTCTGGCGCTAAAGAAAGGAGAACAGAAGGTGAGAAAGAGATCCTCTTTCACCAATAAAGCGAAAAGACTACCTACGGTAAGGTAAGGCTAGAAGTAGTAGTACTAGTAGGTGTATTATTATCTGATATTAAGTTTTCTGGCTCTAATGTATATTTAATATTGTGTGAATGCAAATGAGTGTGGGCGCTGATACCTATATCACAAGATATTAAGTTATCTTAGCTTTAATATTAGTAGCAACTCTAACATGTAAAATAATGTACTTAACTTTTTACTATAACTGCCGGTCTATTCTGTACAAATATCACCGTGAGAACTTAGGTGAAGTAATCTTGACGTGAGCTGTCAGTAGTGTTATTATCTAGCATCAACTGGGATGGCAGATCACTTTAAGCTCACTTCACCTACGTTTTCACGGTGAGATTTGAACAGAATAGCTCGGCTGATCCTGCATCTCACTCAATAACGTTGTGCGTGTAGACTAGCGTCTAACTACTCACCACTGATACTACATCTGTCGGAAACGATGCCTGGTGAGACAGCGTGCTTTTTAGCCAGGCTCACCAGTGAGTTGGAGCCCGCGACTAGATTCCCCTTAAAGGTGATTGCTTAATACGAAAACAATGGGGAAAAATAAAAGTTGTGATAAATCTACAAGGGAATTAATAATAAAACTTCGCGAGAAAAATTGGTCGTATACAAAGATAGCCGACCATCTGAATTGCTCAAAAACTATGGTTTTCCATGATGTGTTTGATACGTGGCAAAATGCTTATTTTGCCACGTATCGAGAACCAAGGCAACCGACATAGCCCGAAGAACTGCCAATTAAGTGTTAGTCACATTGGCCATCAGTCTGTTCTGCGAGCAATGTACCCTGCCCGCACATTGCTCGCAGAACAGATGTACGATGTGGTCGGAAGGTTCTGGAATGCGGCCGCGTACCAGAAGACAAAGAGTTGGAAGGCCTCCTACAAGTTGGACATCTACTACAAATGTTCCGCGTGTACCTAAACAGAGAAAGTCGTCTCCGCGAGATTATCGAAATACCGTATACACATTATGGTATGCATGCAAATAAATGAAATGAATGAATGAAATGAATGATCGTTCGTTTGGTACAACAAAATCCTTTTAAAGGGTCTAATGAGCTGAGAAAAGAATAAATTGGTGAAAACAACCCTTCAGCAATCTCTGCACGCACTATTCGAAGGCATTTGATAGAAGAAAATTTGCACGGAATGATAGTGTCTAAAATATTTTTTTTTCTGAAAACACAAAAATAAACAGGGTATGTTCTGATGGAAAACGATATGTACGACGCCTGTCAAATAGAGCTATGGACCCTAAGTATACAAAAAAATATTAAAGCATGGTGGAGGAAATGTGAAAATTTGGGGGTGCTTTTCTGGACACGGTGTTGGACCCGTTAAGCTGATAGAAGGAAACATGGATCAATCCAATACCTTTCGGCCTATTTTATTGTAAACCTGATTCTTTATGTTAATGTGGAAGGTGCAAATAAACATTTTTATTATTTATAATTGCATAGCACATGTGTGAGCACTATGTTCCTACTATAAAGCTACCATTTACTGGGTATGTCCTCCATTGACTTGAATATGCCCTGGCAACTGAGTTTGTCATGCTCACTCAAATGTCTCGCTGGTGGTGGCGTGTGAAATGAAATGAAATGTTTATTTTTGTAAGTAGATTTTAAAAGACAATTTTACACGTCAATATTTTGTGGGTCAGTATTTTAAAAACTAGATGGCGCCAACATTTCCTAGTTGACTGTTCCCTGAGAAGAGAATTTAATGGCATAGGTCATCACTGGCAACACGCACTGATCAACAACTTTCGTCTCACTCGTCAACACTGCGGTATGTGTGACGAGAAGATACCAGACAAAAAAAAACAGAAATAATAAACCTAAACATGCAGCACAGCACGCGCGTGACTTGCGAGTAGGTGAGTGAGAGTGAGGGTGTCTGAATGTGTGAGTGTGTGAATGTGAGAGTATGTGAATGTGAGGGTGTGTGAATGTGAGTTCATATGAATCAGATCGTATGCATGAGGTGAACAATAGTACAGGCATTAGAGGTAGGATATATTTATTCTAGCAGTGCCTCCGTGTCATCATAAGTAAGTGATTTTATGCAATTAGTAACATTTTTTTACATTCAGTTTGTTTCATATTAAATATGTAAATCTCTTTGTTAATTCTGTTGTATAGTTAAGCTGAGCGTCTTTTGTATTCTGCTACTATATATTTTCTTATTTCAAGGTTAAGCTGGGGTCAAAAGATACAGTTTTCTGTTTCTTTAGTCCAAAATGTCCTTAACTAAACAGACGCCTGTCTAATCGTGAATCATTTTCATTGGTAAATACAGAAACCTCTCGGTGCCCATTGTCGCGATTGTCAAGACCTGGTCACACCAGTCCTGACTCCCTTTCAACTGGCTTGGGTCAAAGATCCGGGACAAAAGAGGTGGAAGTATTATCCTGACTTGACTGCTACATTAACGCACGAAGAAATACGAGCCTCCATGGATGAGTAAGTTCAATTATGATAATTACATCGTATAAATGTGCAATCATATACACAGATATATGATGTGCAGTAAGGGTACGTACTTAACCGTTGTAGTTACAGAAAAACGGTCTTTGACTGTCCTTATTTCTTTATTTCTTTGAGAAATTTTGATCGCCATTCACAGAAAAGAAATATGTATTGGGGCACAAAATTCAAAATTTCCAAAGGCGATCATGACCCTGTCTACGACGCTGCCGTCGTCAATGCATTATGTGCACCAAACTAAGTAACATTGTAAAAACAAATGCTCCTAGCATTTGTGTTTACAATGTTACTTTCTGCTAACCACTTTTAATTCGCTGTGAATAATCGCTGTTTACTGAAGGGTGCAATGCAATACGTGCTTAAGAGTGGGGGCATCTAAGGGTACACTTACAGAGAACTATCTATAACCTCCGCAGACACGAATCTCTAAGAGAACTGTTCAAAACAATTAACATCATGACGGTACCTTGTCAATATATCTATGAAAACATTATGTATGTTCGGAAAAATCTACATCTTTTTAGTAAGATAAGTGATAGGCACAATTTTAACACTAGAAATAGGTACAAATTAGATCAACCACGTTTCAGATTGTCTAAAGTACACACTTCTTTTATGGGGTACTGTGTAAAATGTTATAATAAAATACCAGTCGAAATTCTTGAACTAAATGAAAAGAAAAAATCATGCATTAAACGCACACTATGTAGACAAGCATATTATAAGTTAGATGATTATATCGTAGATAACAATGCTTGGCTTAATGCTGGTCCTACTCCACAGCCACCTGGGCATACTAGTTAAAATTTTAATATTTGAAAGAGAAGCTTTCCTTTTTTAATTTTTTCTGACATTACGAACATTTTTGTTCATAATATTATAATTTTTGTGACATTACGAATGTTTTATTTTTGCTGAACCAAGTGTTAGTTATTGAATACTTCATTATATATTAAATGTTTTTTCTTTCTTTTAGGAAATCAAATTTTATTAATATCTCAAAAATTTTGTAAATGTGACTACCATGCATCCGTTTAATGTGTTGTTATGATGTACGTTGACTTGAAAAAGCATGGCATTTGAGAGTATCTCATGCTCACATAAATGTCTCACTGATGGTGGCGCGTGTGTTGGATCATTCGGTTCCCTACAAAATGGTTAAGCTGGATGGTGCTGATCCACGCGTCATGTTCGTGAACGGGCGCTGTCGGTTGAGACTGGTCATCTCCTAACTTCCAGGGCCTATTTTTATCTTGTATTTAGAATTGTTTATAATTTTTTTTACATTGTTCTCACATACAGAAGCAACAAGAATACGTTCTCAAGATTTAGTAATATTCAACTTGATTTTAAAAGAGTGTCTGTGGAGTTTCTTGCCCGTTCTTCTCCATAGAGATCTACGTTTTGGAATGGGAAACTAGCTTCAACATTCCAATTGATCGACTTTTTGACAATTCAAAACTGCCTGTAAATGGTTTAATTGAAATAAATGCTTTGAGTTTGAATAGTGGAGTCAGGTGTAAAGATTTAAAACTTGTGTTCTTAAAATAACGTTGACGTCCTTTCGTGCATATACCTACACTTTCCGATTACCGGTATATGTTATTGTTTTTTTTTTTTCCTGGGTGGGAAATCATCAAATAACTTCTCCCGCTCTGGGTGGAGCGGGAGGGCGTGTCAGACTTTTACTGACTAAAACCCACCCGTGTTCCCTCAGTTGCCTGTGTGCCAGGGGCGGCGGTATCTCTTTCGAACAACCCGCACCCCCGGCAGGCATCGGCCCTTGCGGGCCCCATCTGTTGCTGCTGACATCTCTTTGAGGCGCGCGTGGAACACAACGCGCCGTCGACCCGGGCTTGGTCCTTACCGGACAGCGAGCTACCCATTACTCGCCATCCGCAAGCTCGCGCCTACGGTGGCAGGGAATTAGCCTGGTATTCCCGACGCACAGGGCGTCTCCTGTGGCGGCTAGGGCCGTGAGGGCGCATATACTGCCTCTCCCTCACGTGCGCCGCCTCTCTTTTCGCGAGCATCACTGCTTTGCAAAAGGAGGTGACGGCTACCCATGCACTCTCGCTCCGTACCATGGCCTGGACCAGAGCCGGACGCGAGAGATCGCCTCCGCCGATCGCCTCCACGAGGACACGGCGGTGCTCCGCCCAAGCCGGTCAAGCCGGGCAGTCCTCCACCGTGCTCCACCGTGTCCTCCGGGCGATCTACGCAATGGAAACACCTGGGTGTTTCCTCCCACCTTATGCGAAACAGGAACCTCCCGAAACAACCGTGTCCGGTGAGGATCTGCGTCAGACGGAAGCTGAGGACACCGTGGCGCCTCTCAATCCACTCCTCAAAGAGGGACTTACCGCCGCAATTAAATCTTCGTCGTCAATTTTTTATTCGAATATTCATATTTTGTAGACTAATAAAATTTATATACTTAACAAATTTCGTTTAACTCCCAATTGTAAGTAATTTTTTTAGGATTCTATATCTTGGTGATATTACTGCTACGTTGTCATTTTTTCAATTAAAATTTTAATTTTGTTTAAATGAATTGATTAAATTTTGATAGCCTTATGAGTCATTGAACATTTTTTTAAAGTGGGGCACACTGTCTGAGAATGGCCTTAAACTCTAACAATGACAGAATTAGAACCTGATATTTTTAAACTTACTAGCCAAAAATATCTGTATCTCAAAAATAAAAAAAATATAAAATAATTATTGTAATAGCAAACTTCTCGTTAGTATTTTGATAACTTTCAGTATATTAAAATTATAAATAAAACATAATGATCTGCAATCAAGATATTTATTCTAAAATAGTCATAGCAAGTTAGACTTGTTGCTTCAGGCTGCTCTGAGTACATTTGTTTAGGTACTAAACATTTACGTGCTTGTTTTTGCCCCGAACTCTGTTCCAGATAAGTTTAATATATAGATATAAAAATGCATACTCCGACCAATGCGACCAAACCGAACTTGCTATTATTTTCTGAAATAAAAATAAATAGTATTCATTTTGTTATGTTTATTGATAATATTCTTTTTATTTTTTTCTTCGTTTAAAAATTTCCACGCGCGCTCTTTTGTAACCTCTCGCCCCTAGGCACGTGCCTAGTTTGCCTTATGGATAATCCGCCACTGAGCCTCCCCAACAAGAGGCTTTCGCACCGTTGACAACATACATACATACGCTGGGGCCTCTCTGCTTAGCGTTTATGGACTATGAGAAAGCCTTCGATTCGATCGATATTTGGGCTGTACTTCAGTTTCTTCAATGGCGCCAGATCGACTATCGGTACACCGTGGTTCGGAAGTGTCTGTACGAACGCCACTATGTCAAGCCGACTCCACGAAAAGCAGGGTAATTGAAAAACACAAAATGAAAATGTAGCGGTGTGGCTTTCCTGCGAAAATTCCCGAATCGAATTGCTGAGAATAGATCAAGATTATTTTTACGAAGGAAAAGTACCAATCGAACGACAATCATGAATTCGCAGATGCCCGAGAATTGCCTTCCAGAAAGGCAATAGCATAACACACTATCAGTCAATAGGAATGGCTTTTATATTAACAGTTCACCAACATTCATGTTGTTATTTCCGTTGTCGAGCAGATATTATTTCCGAATAAGTATACGAAAAATGGATTACCAATTTCCTTCAAAATAATTCAGATACTGATTGTTGGTGTGTTGTGCAATTAGGATGCAGTAATCTGAATGTCCAAACAAAACACCTGTTCTAACTTTTACCTATGATTCAGAATAGAAAACGTGGGCTTTTATGCTACGTAGGTACGCACTGACAGGTGGCTTACTTAGCTCCTGGAGCGCAGTCACTTTTCATTTCGCTACTCGCAAGTAGTGAAATGAAACGTTCTTATAATCACAGGATGCATGTATAGATACAATATTACCTGTGATTATGAGATTGAATTATAGTTCCATCATGAACTATAATTTTCGCAGTCAGCTACACTGCGCGCATGGCGCCTTCGATAATCGCTTAGCGTATATCGACGCCGACTGACGCTGACGTAAACCATAGGCTCTAGGCGCTAAGCAAGCTACATGTCAGTGCGTACGCAGCTCCTGCTCCACCCAGAGTGGGGGAAGTTATTTGATGATTTCCCACCATAAAATAAAGAAAGCCTTGAAGTAAGTCTCTGGTTTAACAATAACAATCTGTCAGCAATTTTTGTTCTCTAAAACCTACATTAGTAAATACCTGTTTGCTTAAAATGTATAGTATTCTGAATGGTCTAAGTATAAAAGCTTCTTCAGACTAGCGCGACGCCGCGGCGCGACGCGACGACACTTATAAAACAATTTCTTTGAAGTTTCCATACAAATTGTTCTACAATAGTCGCGCCTGTTTGTGGGAGCCTTAAAAGTTTCTAAGGTAGATATTTTATTGGCTTACCTGTCTACACCAACTTTATTTTGTTTCAGTGTTGGAAGACCTTTTCAAAACGAAGCATGCAATTGGTACTACCACAACTACCCTCCTGTTAAATACGATTGCATAATTCGCAAATTCTCACAATAAATTTATTCACAGTAAAAGCTAAAAGCACTCTTTTAACACAACTTTTTCTATTGAACAACTAAAACTTTGAAGATGTCTATAAACCATTCATCACATCTATCTTTTAAATAATTTGGTACGTTCGACCGCACGTCGCCGGTCGGTGGTATGGTAACCATAGTTTTAATTTCTATGGTGGTAACACTTTAAATTTGAGCTGGCTTAGCATATAACGGAATTTCAATAGAAACAAAGGCCAGCTTGTACTGGATTTGTAATTGTTCTTGCCTGTAAATACAATTAAAAAAAAATATGATGTGGATTTTATTTTAATTTAGTAAATTGTTTGCATTATTCTAGTCTATTTAGATTAATTTAAAGTTTTCGTATGTGTAGACTGTAGATCGATGAAGTACCCTCTACTTAATCATAATCAGCCTGTAATGTTCCCACTGCTGGGACACAGGCCTTCTCTCTGTGAGAGGGAGTGAGCCGTAATCCACCACGCGGGCCCAGTGCGGGTTGGTATATGTCACATATGTTCGAATTTGTTGGTTCTAGGACATGCCGGTTTCCTCATGATGTTTTCCTTCACCGTTTTTGAGAGCAGATGTGATAAAATAATTTACACAAAGTAAAACGCCTGTCTGGGTGGGTGAAGACAAATTAAACAAAACATTTGTTAAATAGTTTTTTAATACAGTTGCTCAAAAAGTGGTGTATTGCAGGGACGTATAGCGTTCGGGATGAGGGCTATTACATACTAGTGCTTTTTTTTTACCTTTCCCGAACTCGTGCGTTCTCTTTCCCAACTGTCAAAATAATGTCTATTAAAAAGAAAACCCAACCATGAAGTTTTTACTAAAGAGTTTTTGTGATTCATACAAATACGTATATTTCTAAAAGGAAGCTACTAATTTATTTCAATATCAGATTTAATGATTTAATTGAATGAGTTAGGTTAGGTTTCATTTCATTTCATCTCATTAAATTTCATTTTCATTTCATATCAATAAAAAAAAAATCTACTGAAGACTAAGCTGTATGGATAGTTCCCTTTGCCTACCAAAATGGGTGAAAAAAAAAACTCTGCTTATATTATACGGTTGGCGCCATTTTCCAGAAATTTTCTTTGCGAGTTTAGTTGTTTGTTGCACAAAATGAGTAATTTCGACCCTATTTTTTTTGAATTAACACCACCGGAATTCAGTATAATTGCACAAAATGCTTCGGAGAACATTTTACCGGAAAAGTCAAAAAGTCGTTACATATCTACATACGACGAATTTATTGCGTGGAGAGAAGAGAAAAAAGCAAATAGTTTTTCAGAAAATGTTATGTTGGCATACTTCTCCGAACTCTCAGCAAAATTAAAACCGTCTACGTTATGGTCGAGATTTTCGATGATAAAAAGTATGCTGAAAATAAGGAACAACGTGGATATAAGTGAATACCCAAAATTAAATGCTTTCTTAAAACGACAATCAGACGGTTTTACAAGTAAAAAGTCGAAAATATTAACATCCAATGAAGTGGAAAGGTTTTTGAACGAAGCTCCCGATGATCGTTATTTAGCCACAAAGGTAATTTATTAATAAGTACTTATATTTTTCTTTAGTATTCAGTTTACGAAATCGCAAAATACAGTCAAAACATTATTTAAAAAAATATTAATCAAATCCCTTTTTTTGTAGGTTGCTCTGATTTTTGGCGTTGTTGGAGCTTGCCGCAGAGAGGAGTTAGCCAATATTACTTTAAAAGATATTGAAGCCCATGGAAAAATGCTACTAATCAAGATTCCGAACACAAAAAATAAGATACCGAGAAGCTTTGTTGTTGAAGGAGATTTTCTTAGAATAGTGCAAAAATATATGAATCAGCGGTCCCAAAAAGGAAAAACCGACCGTTTTTTTCAAAATTACCAAAAAGGGAAGTGTACAGCTCAAGCAATCGGGATAAACAAATTTGGTAATATGCCAAAAGAAATAGCAACGTTTCTTGGTCTGCCGGATGCTGAGTATTATACTGGGCACAGCTTCAGGAGGACCTCTGCTACATTATTGGCAGATTCAGGAGCCAATTTGACGTCCTTAAAGCGACTAGGAGGTTGGAAATCAGACAAAGTTGCAGAAAGCTATATTGGTGATTCATTAAACAACAAACTAGAAACTGGGAAAAAAATCACACAATCCATTAATTTAAGGTCCAGTCCGTCTTCTTCACATGTTGAAGAGAACGTTCGTCCATCTACCTTCGTTGATAATGATAATTCATCAGATCCAATTCCATCAACTAGCAAACGCCATTGTATGACAAATATACATGAACAATCATACGAAATTAATAATAGTTTGTCTCAAACAGTAAATATGCAACCTAAAACTTCCCCAGTTACTTTAAAAAACTGTACCAATTTCAATGTACATGTGTACTATAACTTTTATAAGAAATAAATGATTAGTTAGTTGAGTTTATTGTGTTTTTATTATTTTATTAAATTGCTTCATTTTTTCGCAACTGTATTAAAAATAGTCGTTCAGTACACCTGCGGAACCGTCATTGCAACTTGTTCCGACTGTCAACCCTCGCCTTCGGCTGCGCCTCGGCTCGGGTAGACATTTGTCGGAACTCTTTGCAATGACAGCCTTTCCGCACTTGTAATGAAATATACTATTATTGTTCAATATAATAGAAATACTTTACAAATTATTTACTGTAATATATATTTTTTTTAAATAATTTATTGTTTCTTTTAATGATACATACATTCTGAATCTAACAAAGTTTTTTGTCCCCGGTCCCGGTTGTCATTCACAGATCTTTGACAGTCGTTACAGGGCGCCAGAAAGTCTGACCATCAGTCTATCCAAGAGTATCGTGTTGGCCAATAACTGGGTTGTGGAGGTCTGAAAGGCAGTCGCTCCATGTAAAACACGGGTATTCAGCCGCATCCGGTTAGACTGGAAGCCGACCCCAACCTAGTTGAGAAAAGGCTAGGGAAATGATGATACCTATTTTTTTAATATTTATTTATTTTAAAGAAAGACCGACTAGTAGCGAGAAATAAGAACAATGTAGGTATTAATGATAAATTTTCAATTTAAATGCTTTTTAAACGCGTATTAAAACTTTCATCATAATGCTACAATGGCTGTTGAGGAGTTCCCTCGTGAGGAGACTATCCTGTCTGCAGCAGCTGTTTATGGTTTTTTTTTTTGGATGGGAAATCATCAAATAACTTCTCCCGCTCTGGGTGGAGCGGGAGAAGCTGTAAAAGTCTGACATGCCCGTCAGACTTTTACTGACTAAAACCCACCCGTGTTCAGTTGCCTGTATGCCACGGGCCGCGGTATCTCTTTCGAACAACCCGCACCCCTGGCATACAGGCAACTGAGGGAACATAAGTGGGTTTTAGTCAGTAAAAGTCTGACATCTCTACAAAGTCTGCCCTCCCACTCCACCCAGAGCGGGAGAAGTTATTTGATGGCCGGCCTTTGCGGGCCCCATCAGTTGCTGCTGACATCTCTTTGAGGCGCGCGTGGAACACAAGGCGCCGTCGACCCGGGCTTGGTCCTTACCGGACAGCGAGCTACCCATTACTCGCCGTCCCCAAGCCCGTGCCTACGGTGGCCGGGAATCAGCCTGGGATTCCCGACGCCCAGGGCGTCTCCTGCGAAGGCCACGGCTGTGAGGGCGCATGTACTGCATCTCCCTCACGTGCACCACCTCCCTCTGCGAGCATAACTGGCGGCTGAAGGAGGCGACTGCTAGCCATGCACTCTCGCTCCGTACCATGGCCTGGACCAGGGTTGGACGCGAGAGGTCGCCGCCGCCGATCACCTCCGCCCAATCCGGGCAGACCTCCACCGTATGCTCCACCGTGTCTTCAGGGCGATCTTCGCAATGGAAACACCCGGGCGTTTCCTCCCGCCCTATCCGAAACAGGAACCTCCCGAAACAGCCATGTCCGGTGAGGACCTGTGTCAGGCAGAAGGAAAAGAAGGGACTTACCGCCGCAATCGTGGCGTGCCTAGCACTGGGTTGCGACAATCGCACTTTCCACGTCGCCATGAGATCCTGCCGGAGCTCTGTCCGCCGTGCCGCGATTTCCCGCGGCAGCGGAGTTAGGCCCCGGCGTTTGGCCTCCTCGCGCCACTCCCAAGTGTGCGCGAGGACCTTTGCCTCCAGATCCCATGGCGGCAATCCGGCAAGGAGGTCAGCCGCCTCACCGGAGATCGTGCGGTATCCCCGGATCATCCGGATGGCCATGACCGTATGGGCCGCCTTCAACCGGCGTGCTGGTTGGCGCCTCAATGTAGGCGCCCACACCGGCACCCCGTATAGGGCCATGGCCCGCACGACCCCCGCGTAGAGCCTCCGGCAGGAGGCGTTTGGCCCCCTAGATTGGGCAGGAGCCGCTTCAAGGCAGCCCCGGCCCGCTCCAGTCTGGGAGCCAAACGTCGAAAGTGCTCCGCGAAGTTCCACCGGCTGTTGGGCCTAGGACGAGTCCTAGGTACTTAATCGTCGACTCGACGCCGATGTGAACCCCTCCCACCGTTATCCGGGAACCCGTCGGTGGCGCATTCCGAGGACCATGAAACCACATGGCCTCGGACTTGTGCAAGGCCACCTCGAGTCCCAGTTGCCGAATCCTATGCACGATTGTCGCAAACCCGTGTGCCGCTAAGTCGACCCAGGCTTTTCCAGGCAAGCC
Source organism: Polymixis lichenea (assembly GCA_949091785.1). NCBI lineage: Eukaryota > Metazoa > Arthropoda > Insecta > Lepidoptera > Noctuidae > Polymixis > Polymixis lichenea. The sequence continues at coordinate 36,839,539 of OX420931.1, forward strand.
GTTGGGTCCTGGGGTGGTATTCTTGGCATCCAGCCTACGTACCGCCACTCTCAATTCTACCTCGGTCACCTCTGGAGCATCGTCGTCGTCGTTGGTGTGGTCCGCGTCGGGCACCGCAGGAGGCGGAGCCATGGGCGGGGGAGCATATTCCCCTCGCGAGGGAAACAGAGCGCTCACCACGTCCTGCACGAGCTGAGGCCGGAGACTCTGAGTCAGCGGGGGAGCCCACGGGCGGATCTTATCCCGCACCGTTTTGTAGGGGCGTCCCCAAGGGTCTCTGTTCAGAGTCTCCAGCGATTCCTCGCGGGCCAGTAACCTGGCCCGCAGGATCTCTGCTTGGAGGACGGTCTTCGCCGCTCTGTACCCCTCGTACAGCTCCGCCTGAATGGCTTCTGTATCCGGAGGGCGGATACGGAGCCTGCGGTGCCTGGAGTACCGGTGCCGCGCAGCAACGCACGCCTCGCACAGAGCTGTAAGCTCTGGCGACCACCAGTACACCTGGCGTGAAGCACGTCCTGGCTGGACCCGGGGCATTGCCAGGTCGCATATCTCGCACATGGCCTCCCGGAACCACTCCGCCTCGTCGTTGATATCGGCAGACCTGTCCGGTGGTGACACCCAGGCCTGCACGATCGAGGCTTCCAGGAGGAGCTCCCGGTCCAGCCGCTTTTGCGCCCACCGCGGACCACACGGGGCCTGTTGGACCGGCGCGCTCGAGGTCTGACGCTGGCGGAGACGTCAAACCGGATGTACCGGTGGTCGGACTACATTTCCACCCCCTTCCATGACACGACAGTCGACGACACGCGGTGACAGAGCGGGGCTGGCGAACGAAATGTCCACCACCGACTCACCCCGCATCCGCACACACGTGGCGACAGAACCCCGGTTTAGGACGACCAGGCCCACCTCTAGAGCCCAGTCCTCCACCATCCTACCCCGCACATCCGTCAACCGGGAACCCCAAGCCAAGTTCTTGGCATTCGCATCGCTTACTGAATAAACATGGTAAACTCATAAGGTCAAGAGACGTTACATTTAATGAATCGGTATTGACTCCATTTGGTCAAAGTGATATGGAAGAACAGCCTTCAGTCGAAACACACTTTCCACTTTCAGTACCACCGATGTGTGATGCAAGGGAGGATGATTGTGTCGAAAATAGCTTAGATCGCGCTGCAAGTAGCTCTGATGAGCTTAGTTCGACTTTACCCCCTTCATCGCCGGATTTGGTTGTGATTCAGGAAATAGAAAGCCAAGGTGGCTCTACTGAACCATTACAAATGTCTTCAGAAGCATCAATGCCAGAATGACCACCTTATGAAGACGCCTTAGATGATGGTGATGATACTGAACGACCAAGAATCTCAGATGATATAGCTGAGATAGCCACTAGAATGACTCTACGAGATAGAAGTCAAATACGACCACCTATTACATTCGGAGTTTATGTCATGATGTCAGATGAAATTTTTAATCAGATCAATGAAACCATGATCAATGAGCCCTGATTCATAAATGGCGTACCTAAAAAAATTGCTCTGGGCGTGATTCTAAGTTTACCCCCCCTGATATTTGCGGTAAGCAGAAGTAATGCAGAACTATCAATTTTATTATATTTTTCGAGAGCAATATTATACCGAGAAATTTCGTCGACATTGTTGGTAATAGGTTTCGCGGGTTTTATTAGAGCACCGTTTACCGCATCCAATCCACCGGGCATACCTCTTAGAAGTAATGTCGCTTTAAATTTCCAAGTCGACCAGTTCTTCACACCCTCCAGGTGACCAATGTCAATTTTACTTTCAACTTGGTGATTGCAGTATGAATATTTGTCTACCCGGATTGTTTTAAACTTGGTTGATGACTCCTCTAGTTACTTTCAATTGGAACCACGCTCTGCTACCATGATAAAACTATTATAACATAAGACTCGTGGTTGTGACATGTAAACATCATGTAAAATATATATTTTATTCACAGAGTACATTATTATATACTGAAATAGAGTGGCATCTCACGGGACTTTTTTGCCAACCTGTCGCGAGTAGCGCCATCTGGATTTCTTGTTCCATAACTACAACCACACCACCACACACACACACATCCATACATACCTACTCGCCGACCTGGTGCTTGATAGCCAACCGACCATTTTCTAGAAAAATGACTTTTTAGTGTATACTGCAGAAACCTTTTCCTGCAGTATACATTAAAAAGCCATAATCACAAAAAATGGTCGGTTAGCTATCAAGCACTAGGGTGGCGTACTCTATCTTTCATTGTCATTTGCGTATATTTCTCATAAATAAAGATAGATTTATGTAAAACAATGTTTGGTAGTGTGAAATTAATTTTACAGTAGTTTGAAAATAAAAACTGGTGAATTTTAATCAATCTACAAGCATGGATGTGCACATTTATTCTCCCAAATTGTTTGTGAAGGTTAATTTAGTTTTTAATTAAAGAAACTTGTTGTTGAATACTCAATTTATTTGTTTGGTCATGTACACCATAGAATCCACTCTTGTGCACATTTTTCAAAAAGTCAAAGGCAAAGCATTTAATTCAAATAGACACTTACAAGGCACTTTTGAACGTCAACACTTACATTAAAATATAATTAATTCTAGTCGCGCCTTCCAAAATGTAGTAAAATGTAGATGCAACAGGCAGATGTGGCACTGGAAATAATAAAATGAAAAGGTGTAAAAATTTATTTGAAAAACAAGTGAGGCAGCACCAGCTAAGTAGGCTGCATACGTTGGATTTGTTCAATGTGTGAATCTTATACAAAGAAGTCAATTCCAAAAAAAAACAACTCAGTAGCCGGATCTCAATTACAGTGCCATGCAATAACAAAAAGGCCAGATGGTGCGATACTTGTATTTAAATATGCATAATAGCAATACATTCTTTTCTGTTTTTGTTCTTGCTTTGTGTTTTTTTTATTTTTTTTGTGGATACTGTTTTTTGCTATACGTTCATGTTATTAATTACTTTGAAAGTTGTCCACGTCTGTAATTGATGTAAACACTAGTCTATATCTCTTTTTTGTTGTCTGTCAATGCTTGTGTTTATATTGTTGATGTGCCTTAATAATAATAAATAAATAAATTCTTAGCTAAAGATTTTCAGACAATATACACAAGAGGGGTTTTTGGCGTGAGGCGAGAAATCTTACCTGTAGTGTCGCATCCAAATACACATCGTCTCTTAGAAGGTATAGTAAAAACACTGAACGATAGTGTCCACCACCTTACCAACACTTAGCTAATAGCGTCCAATAGCGCAAAACGTAACTAATAGCGGCCAAACATCGCAAACAGACACCGAATTCAGTTGGCCTTCGCCCCGTGGATATTCTCAACGCAAGGACGGACTGACGAATCTGATGGTGTTCTCTTCAAGCCTTCATGGAGGAGCAGACCCTCAACTAAACGTATTAGCAGCAAAGAAAACAAAACAGCGTAAAACAATACGAAAGTAAACCTCCCATTAACATTATTTTTATTATACTCTTTGAAGTAAACGTAGGTTTTGAAAACGGGCGTCCATTACTTTTGACCAGGGTTGACAATCTTAGTACTGGCAAACGGGTAATCGTTCTCCTTTAAGTATGCAAAATAAGGTTGGACACCAAATGTATTGCCGACCAATTTATGAGACTGACATTTGAATTTGATCTCATTATATTGTGTTACTTTTACGAAACTCTCTCAGAGATGGCAGTATTCATAATTTCTGAATTTGTAGTTCTACTCAGTACGCTAGATGGCGTGACAACAGTCATCCATTTGTATCTTCGATGTGACCAGCCCTCGCCCAATTTCCATGAGCGTCTAATTAAATAAACCCATGTAATAAAACACAATACAACGTGAAAACATATTTTAAGATAAAACCTCAATCATAACGAAATAAATAGTTCATAAAACAATTTCAAGACGTATTAGCTGAATTTATTTTGTATGCAACACTACAAATGTCAAAGAAAACAAAATTTGCCGCTCGTTCGCGTTTGCGCTTGTTTGTCCATAACTGTTTTTCTTGATTTTAATCGTCTAAAGTGCTTTTTCCACCTAAGTCCGTTGAGTAGAGCCTCTGCCCCTCGGGCCGTGTTGATTTTGTGCTTGTGTTGATGGTTAAAATCGTAAAAAGTATTGAGACAGGACTTTAACTAAATTTTGTGTTTGTGACTTTGATATCTACCTATTATCATGCCTAAAAGAAAGTGTTGCGTCCCCGGATGCATAAATAGCTTAGGTAAGTGTTTTATTCATAAAAGGCCGCTGCACCAAAAGTTCGTCTTTATACTCCACTGTTCCTGACGTACTTTTTCGATTATTTCAGATACCAATGCGATTTTGTATGAATTCCCTAATCCAACTAAGGATAAGGAGTTTTTTAATACATGGGTCTATTCCGTTGGTGGTGATAAATTACAAATTGAAAATGAACATATTTTCAAATACCGCCGTGTATGTCGTGTCTTCGAACAAAAATATTGCTGTAGGAATAATCGACTCAGCAAAGAAGCTGTACCAACAAAAAACATGCCAGGTAAAATAATATTATTTTTCATATATTGCATGTCCCATTATGAGCTCTTAATTATGTCTCCACTGCTGGACACGGGGGTCATAACTGGTATTCTATAATATTTGGTGATACCCAATAACAAATTTGCCCCGAGTTGGGAATCGCACATAATACCTCAAATCCCCACTGGGTTGCTTCTACAACAACTAGTCCAATGTACCTTTACAATGAAAAATCTATTATGTATAGTCCTCCGAGAGTTATTGCTGCTTGCTGAAATAATTTATTAATTGTCACTCCAGAGCCTGTTACACATTTGGACTCAGTGGATATTGAGCCACATACTCAAAGTGCCATAGAAGATATACAAACAAAAGAAAATCTTAGTAAGTGAAAATATAATATTAACAGCATTAAGCATTCTTTTTTTCGAATTGTCCCTGATTCCATTAAGGCATAATAAAGGACCTTTTTGTATGGAGGCTGGCCAACCCTGTCTGCCTTTTTTTCCCTTTGTATCCTTCGATAATACCTATATATTATAGACAAACAAAAATTGTCATGTGATATAATGTCCTAAACTGTCACACCTAGTAATTAAAGTTAAAAATGGCTATGATGAGCACAAACATTTTCATTTCTTTCATATCAAAAGCGGGCAGTTTAAGCTACAAAGCGCTTTTTCTGTTGAAAATGTTATGTGAAATGATTATCTTAATTAAAAGGAATTTATTTAAATTGTCATTCCAGAACTTATTACTTCACCAAGCTGTGACACAGTATCCAGAGAATTTGTGCCTATGCATGCTACCATTACTGTGGAAGATGTACAAAGTAAGAAAAATATTGGTAAGTAAAGAAAATTTTCCTTAGTTTTCTTATTTAGTAAACAATCTTGGCGTGTCTTTTATGAATTTTTCCATTTAAAATAATTAAACAGCATTATTTTTATGTACTTAAAATACTTCATACCAATATTGTAATCAGAAAATACATAATATATGTTTTATTTCATTACAGAGCATCACAAAAACCAAAAACCAACTCTCGTTACTAAAAGGCGGGTGAAACGTGTTGCTGTAACTCAATCAAAGCATGCTTTATACAGAAAACTGGTGCTAGTTGCAGTACGACTTAGTAAGTGCCGCAATAAGGTCAAAAAGCAGCCAAAAATGATCCAGGCACTACAAAATCTAACAACCATTCTGCAGTTTTTGAAAACACTCGATGAATTACCTAGCACATCAAAAGTTTTGACATTATTACAGTTCAGAGAGCATAAGAAAGGCAACAAAGGACGTCGTTTTACTTTAAAGGAAAAAAATATTGCCTTGATGCGTGATGATGAATCGGATTCGTATAAAATTAAAGCAAAAAAACTGATTTATGAAGTGTTTCAAAAGAAAGAAATAAATCATGAAATCGAACTTTGTTTTATTGTTTACAATGATGAATTACTTTCGCTATTCTACATAGCTGCAAGCGAATATGTAATTCACATTTTAAAATCCCTATTTAAATAAATAAAAAATATCAAGGTAGAAAGTAATAGGCAACGTACGTATGTGTGTACCTACGTGTATGTGTGTGTGTGAGAGTAAGATTATGTTGGAATTAGTTCCAAAACAGGCGTCCAGAGGGCGACACTTGACGTTTCTCACTTTTGTCGCTGAGTTGTACCTCTATTCCCTATTATAAAAAAGTACTCTGTGCTTTTGACCTATACTATATTGTAGTCTGTGCTTTTGACAATTTTCAAATTTGACATTTGTGATTTTTTGTTTAATCAATTGAAATAGACCGCTATACTAAAAAAAATATTAGCCCATATTTTAAGTCTTTAAAATGAAACTAAAATAATTGAATTATAATTAGAAATTAAAAATAGCTATTTCAAACAACTATTCTAATAAGTCTAGTAGTTTTGTAGAGACATCTAGTACGTCCTATGTGAACTATTGCCCTTAAATTTAAAGAACATGATTCATAGATGCCATACCTAAAAAATTGCTCTGGGCGTGATTCTAAGTTTATTTTATTAATAACAGCAGTTGCTAAGCAATACATCTGACATAAGTTTAAGGTTATCAAAAATAATAAGGTTCTAGTATAACATACTCCTTAACAGTATTTGCGTTGTACTAGTTCTAGTCTTCCACTATATTTTACGTAAAAAGGATCTGCAAACTCTCACTATGATCTAATTATTGATTTGTATATGTCTGTATAAGTATAAAAAGGTCGACGAAAATCTCTGGAAGATCTCATGACAAAACGAAACATTTGGTAGGCTTTGTTAACATTTTTTTCTAAATGAGCATCCAGATGGAGCTTCGAATCTAGCAGGACACTAAGATCGCGGAGAAAACTTACTTTACTAATTGAAGTATTGGCAAGACTATAGTCGAACTCAGTAATATTTTTCTTTTTGGTAAATATTATAACATGACACTATGGAAGACTAAGGTAAAGATTATAGGAAGAGCAGTAGCTAGAGAAATGTTCTAAATCCTGCTGGAAGTTATAACAGTCGACTTTATCAGAAATAATTTTATAGACCTTTAAATCGTCCGCGTAGAGAATAAATTTCGAATTTTGAAAACAGTCTTATAAGTCATTAATGTGTAAAATTAATAATAAAGGGCTTAAAATTGAACGTGGTACACTGGAGGTGACCCGAAAAGCGCCAGATTCAAAGCCATTAATAACCACCTTTTGTGTTCTGTTAGTTATGTAAGACATAAACCACCGTAAAAGGTCCACTCTGATACCATTGAAAGTAATTTTATCAAGTAGTAGTGTGTGGTCAAGTTTATCGAAAGCCTTCTGAGAATCTGTTTAAACCACATCAATCTGCAGTCTATTATCGGGACTATTAAACAGTTGGGACGAGAAAATGAGGAGATTGCTAAAGCAAGATCTGAATTAACAAAGCCATGCTGTTATGTTATTAAAACACTGCGAATAGCAGGAGATAACTTATTATGCACAAGTCTCTCAAATCGTTTGGAAAAACCAGATGGTATAGAGATAGGTCGATAGGTCACTACGTCATGCTTGGAACCACTCTTATGAACTGGTACAATATTTGCATATTTCCAAACTTCAAAGAAAATACCACATGATAATCATTTATTAAATAACACAAGTAAAGGATAGCATAATGTATCAGTGTTTTTCAGAAAACCCGAAGGAATCCCATCAGGACCAGGCCTCTTGGTTGAATGTTGAGGGTTCATATGCAGACTGGAAAAATGTAGCAAACAAGAAGCAAGTAGTAATAGGATCATTGGATGAATTTCGATTGTAATGAACCGTCGATGGGGTTTTACTTGTAGTTTTATGGCTAGCAACGCACGTCCAAAATGTCTTACCATTGATAGCAACATTGTTTTCAATTGCATTAATATATTTACTGTAGCAAGTGTCAGTTACCTTTTTACATTTTTTCCTGTTACTCGAATACCTCAAAATGACATAAATTCCCATACTTCTTCCACCTATTCCAGGCTTGAGTTAAATTTTTTTGAGAGATTTGGAAAACCACTTGGGGAAATTACCATTTTTTTTTTTATTAAGTCCTTAGCTACGGCGGCAATGATTGCTGTTTAACAGATTATTTGCTGTGTGAGGAAATATGGTATTCAAGGTTAAGTTTTGAAAACAAGAAACACATAATTATGTTAGGCCGTGCTCGCCCAGATATGACTACAAATACAAACGACGCGATTGTTTTCTTAACATTATAATGTTTCTCTTTACGATAAATATCAATGGCAGACTGGCAGTTGTAAATTAAATAGAATGTATTATTTTCGTTTTTTTTTCTCTGATTCTAGTAAGTAGTTTATGGAATAAAGGGGGTTTTACAGATATTAATAATCTGACGAATTCGTTAAAAAAAATATGTTCAGGCTGAAAAACATATTCGTAGCTGTTTACATTCACATGAGCTAGGTAGGACAGGTAGGATAAAATCATTTTTCTCAAATTCGTATGAAGCTCATAATAGAAAAGTAGATCGAAATAGGAATTTAATGGAACGGTTTATTGAAACCGTTATTTTGTTAGGTAAACAAGAAGTAGCTTTTCGCGGCCACGATGGTTGAATTTCGAGAAACGCGGTACCTATATCGAGACCTTGTTATATCTGAGCAAGTTCGATTCAGTAATGGACTGCCATTTAGAAGTTTGTAATTCAATTCAGAACCCAACGTTTTCTGGTCTGTCTATTCAAAATGATTTAATACATATTATTGAATCCGTTTTACGAGACCACATTAGAATCGAGATAGACAAAGCTCAACTTCTGTCTGTAATGATTGACGAAACTCCCGATGTCAGTCCATAGGGAGCAATAAACTGTCATTTTTCGATATTTATCTGAAAATGGAATCAAAGAACGATCTCTGGGTTTTTACTATGTTAGCGGAAGTCAAGCGCTGAAGTTTTATGCAAACAGTTGTTAGAAATACTTGACCAGGTAGGAATATTATAGTTGGTCAGTCTTACGACGGCGCGACAGTAATGTCTGGTGAGTACGGTGGAGTACAAACTAAAATTTGCGATGCATGATGGTAATGTTCGTCTCATGTTACGCGCATATATTAAATTTAGTATTTAACCGATCCCTTGAAAATATTTAGAAACAGTATTTTTTTGTCTCCGGCTTACCTCCCCATAAAATCACCCTTCGCCACTGGTAGGCAGTGTCTTTCTGTCTTTATGGACTGCACGCCACTGGTAGTAAACAAAATACAACACCGCATCACTACTTCTAACAGCAATATATGTCCCGAAGAAAAGTTACTACTGACGTTAAGGTAAGAATAAAAAGTTTAATTTTTTAGATCTTTTAATCACTATTACTAATCCTTAAGAAATCAACTATTTTTAACTAATTTCGATACATTTACTTCCCTTAAAGGAATGAATTTACACATGAATATGAACAACTTGTTGTATGAGAGCAACTTTCTTACTAAAAAAAATCGATATTGATACCTACTTGACCAAATTGTATAATACAGCATTTTGTTTTTGTTTTAGAGTAGGAATGTTAGCCCCATTCAAAAAGTTGTTCGTATTCATGAGTACATTTCATGGCACATTTACCCCTACAAAAAAACCATCTGTTCCATACATTTTGACCGCGTAGGTATTGCACTTATCAATGAAACAGATGATGTGTTTTTTTGTATAACCGATTAAAAATTTTACGCTAGGGGTCTAGAATGATAAATGATTTTATTTCTGTAAGTAGGGTTGTACAAACACTTTTACACGTCAATCATATTTTTTTAAACTAGATGAGGTCGGCATTTCCTATCTGACTACTCAGAAGAAAGGCCGAAACAAACTCAGAGGTCACAATCTCTTTTAAAGTCCAGACATAAACTTGGTCAGATCATGTGAAGACCATGTAGATCGGTGTCTCTCTGGTGAATGGTCTTTTGAGGAAAGAAACACACAGATTGAGTGGACCTCTCCATTCAGTGCACGCATTTATCAGTAATCATACAGCTCAACTCAGAACTTGAGGAGCTCAACGATTTGACGAACAATACCAAAGACAGGACATTTGGGTAGCCCGCATAAAATACTCAAACTGCCAGATTTGACGGCACGGTTGACGCAGCGGTTAAGCGATTGACTGCTGCGCTGCGTGTCGCGGATTCGATTCCCGCACGGAACATAGTCGATACAATTATTAAATATAAGAGCTAAAGTAGGTGCTACAATGTCAATAATGGACTTAGCGACTTCTACAGAATTACCCCACAGATCTGCAGTCTTTTTTACGTTCAAAGTGTGAAAGGTTTTAATTATATCTCTACAGCTAATATGTTCAAAATGAAATTCTGAATCACAAACATTAACAATTTCCTTAAGCAAAGGCTCAGCAACAGAAGGTGATGAGTTTAGGAGGTATGCTGAATTCATGGTACAGTTTGCGGACTGGTTAAAAATTTACCTTATATAAGGGTTCTAAATTATTTAAATTTCACAGATTCCAAATGTAGGTATAATAACTTTTTTTGAAAAATAATTAACTTATAAGTTCACTATGCAGAACTTTAATTTTCATCTGCCGCTGCAAGAGCCCTGTGTTCATCTTGAAAATAAATATTAGGTACTGATATTTGTCTTGAGGCACAAGGTAACATGCTCGAAGGACAACCACTATTGTGTGAATCCGATGTAAAGTATTGGGGTTGAGAATGTTGAGATACAACATAATCGCCCACAACGTATATTATTATCGAACATATTAGCGGACTCGTTCTGGGTTGGCATTTCCAGTATCATTTTACTTACTTTGTGACGGAATCGAAGTTTTTGTAGGTTTGTTAACCTTTTAAACGGAGGTGGCATACTCATAAAGAACATGTAATCTTCTTCATTAGTAGTAGAGAGCAGTGACGTAAAGAGGGTACTATCTTCAGATAAATTAGCTGGATTAGACAAATTACCAGAACTTATGTGCCGGCAAAACTTTGTCTTGAACAAATCCCATCAAATTATAGGTAATATTACCATTGTGGAACCCATTCGGTGTCGTCACTTGTAGCACCAGACCGTGGTGTGGGCTTCTTTTTCAATTCCTTTCTGTACTGATCGCGAAGGTGCTTCCATTTTTTTTAGTTCAATAACTGAAACAATCGACAAGATAAAAATATTATATGTAACAATAAATCTGACTGTGTCAAACGATTCAGGCAGTGGTATATCTGTCTAATTCTTTGGAATGCTAACGAATTAGACAGACATACTATACATACATACACGGTTAATTTTACATCGTTCTGGAGCCGAAACACAGTAACTCCAGACGAGTAACAGTCACTATTGGCATTGTAATTTTTTTTTTAAGACATCTAATAATGAAGTTAGAAATGTATCACTTTTTTTCTGTCATTCGAGTTAAATTTTAGTAGCGCTTCCACATTTCATTCATAAACGCAAGATCGTACGCGATCCGCTCGGTGACGACGTAGCGCGACACAGCTGTGCGTGTGCGTCAGTTTAGCGCGCTCGCGGTGGGTCAACGGACGTCGGACGAATAACCGGCTGCAAGTAAGTACGCACGGCTAAACATCAAGCTATACATTTCCAGTTTACGCTGATCTCGCACTGTACCGAAGTCCTATTCAATATGAGATCAGCGTATACTGGAAATGTAAAACTTGCGGTGTAGCCATGTGTACCTACAAGTAAGTATTTCATTTCAGGTACCTACGATTTAGGTTGGTATAAGTTCATTTGTGGAGGCAAATGAACTTATACCAACCTAAATCGTCTCGTTGTATCGAAAGCACGGCACGGTGATTACCACTTTCACATCTCCTCGTAAACGAGAGAAATTAATTGACATTTAATTCACCACTCTCGCATCACGAATCACCTACTAGGCACTCGTACATATTCACACTATAGATACGACGAGTACGCTTGGGAGTTGTATTTAAGGCCTTGAATCGAGTGACGACCAATCGCGCTAATAGGTACTTAATAAGCATAAGTACCTACCTACCTTATATGATAAATACTAAATACTGCCTAAAACAATTTTTATGCGACAATGCTTGCGGAGGCTTCTACAAAGGCAGGCAATTAAAACAGAAAAATGAATCGTTTAACCTGTTACATAGAGTTCATTATTAGTTGGAGGTGCCCTTTTTAATGAAAATATTGAACCGAATTAAGACCTTATTTTTATAAGTTTAACCGCGAAATTCGGTTGTGCATTGTTGCAAAGTCCGGTCGAACACGAGACAATAGGTTTCTAAGAATAATTTCAGTAAACTGCGGACCTACTTACCTAGTTTGGTGAAATTTCAATTTTTACCGTTTACTGTTAAGAAATAAAGTCTGAATTCGCTTTTCATATTTTTACACACATTATACACGCATAAATGCATTGATCGCAAGGAAGGTTCTCATTATTTCACAAAAATATAAGTAAATTTAATTTTTCGTAATTTTTTTATTGTTATTTATTGAAAAAAATAGGTAGTCTCAATCGATTCGAGTTCGATGATTGAGTTCATGGCTTTCGGTTCCAGAACGACCTAAAATGAACCGTGTATAATCACATAATGTGTTTTAGGATTCCCATAACTTTAGGGATTTAACGAGTCACACGAAAACATTAACCTAAAAAATAATTTTTTTTTTCAGTTATCTTGCCAGCGGAATACCGTACGAAGATTGGCATATCACTACCGCATAGGTACAGCAACAGTATCCAACATAATAGTTAAAAGATGTACAGCCATATGGACTGAGTTTGTAAATATTCATATGCCGAAACTAGTACAAGATCAAAAAAAAGATTGCTAATTACTATTTTGAACTTTGGGGATTTCCTAACTGCATTGGATCTATAGATGTGAAGCATTGTAGAATAAAGTGCCCTTTTAACACCGTGTCTAATTTTTACAATTATAAAGGATACTTTTCTGTGCTTTTACAAGGGATAGTGGATGTACACAAAAGGTTTATAGCAGTGGAAGTAGGTGGGAGAGGTCGTCAAAGTGACGGTGGAACATTTCACTATTCAGTGATAAATGGTCTAATCCAAAGTGCCGAATACAATATTCCGCCAGAAAGTCGGGTCCAAGGTCTTCATATACACCGTATGTGCTGATAGGAGATAAAGCTCATTTACTTCGTCCATTACCGTCGACAAATAAAAATAATTTTAATAGACGACTCAGACGTGCAAGGAATTTTTAAAACTAGATGAGGTCGGCTTTTCCTATCTGACTACTCTGACAAGTAAGGCTGAAACAAACTAAGAGGTCACAGTCTCTTTCTCGTAAAGTCCAGACTTAATCTTGGCCAGATTTGTGGAGACCACGTGGATTAGTGTTTGAAATGATATTTTGAGGAGAGAACCATACAGATTGAGTGGACCTGTCCAATCAGTGCACGCATTTATCAGTAGCCATGCGGCTCAACTCAGAACTTGAGGAGCTCAACGATTTGACGAACAATACCAAAGCGGCCTACCATTTGAGTAGGCCGCATAAATTACTCAAAGTGCCAGACCATGATTAAAACTAAATGAACCAAACAAAAATAAATAATAGTCAAAAAAACTAAAAAACATGCTTTACAAACCAAACTAAAAAAGCAGAAAATAATTTCAAAAAAGCGTGGGGTGCTGTTTGAGGTATTTTTATAATCAATTAATATCAAGCAGCCCACGCTTTTTTGAAATTATTTTATCCTTTTTTAGTTTGGTTTTTAAAGCGTGTTTTTTAGTTTTTTTTTTACTTTTAAAACTATTATTTATTTTCTATTTTTTAGTTCTGCTATCTACAAAAGGGTAATTTTTCAGATTTTTTTCTTGATTCTTTTTGGCTTTTTTATTATTGAATTGTCATCGGTTCTTGTTATGTCTACAAAGTTTTTATTAAATCTGACCGTTTGAAGTGGGTCAAAATCAAGTTCAAAGAAGTTGGTTACAAACAAACATACAAACATACAGGTGAAGCTAATAAAAAGCGTGTAAAAACACCCACGCAGTCATCATATTCACAATAATTTTAGCAATATAATACTTACTTTACAAAGTAAATATTAGTGTCATTGTGTAAATAAAATTCTTCAATGTCAATGTGTATTTAAAATCCGGAAATAATTGTGGTTAGATCATTTGATCAGTAAATAATCTTTCAAAACAACCTATATCTCGCATTATAATTCGAGAATTACAAGACAGCTCAGCTCTTTGCTTCGAGCTGCTCATTCACTAGATAATAATCATTTATTAGATATTAATCAAGCTCATTCATTGGATAATAATTGAACGATCTTTCATGTTGTGCATTAAAACTTATGGAAATAATAAAAAAATCGTTATTGGCATAAAAAGAGGGTACAAACAATGTGGAGACCTGACTCCTGCGCTAGGTAAAAACATCTGTGATACAGGAGCTAGTGTCTTCTCGCAATCAGTAGGTTCTGGATTTTATACAATATACAACCATTATATTTACATTATGATAAACAAAATTAATAATTTAAAAGCAAAATAGTAGTTACATTCATTATTAAAATAAGTTAAAATTATAACAAGGCTAAAATGCAGCATTTTAACTGTAAATCGACAAAATTTCGTATGGGCCCCTTAACGAGTCTCTGGTCTACATTAAACACCTCCCTTGGACTTTACGACAGGACTCATTGAAATAAGCGTCAAGTCTAGAAGAAAACTTTTCACTTTGATGTCAAATAAATAGTTCATCTTCTTTTGTTTGTGCAAAATGTCAAAATTATAAATATGAAAACCCTTTGAAAAAATATAAATTTTTACAAAATCCCATCCCCTAACAAAACTCATGATGGAGATGCACGACGGTGGCCTCTTCCTCCTGGAGGTACTCATCGACAAGGTATCATTCGTGAAGAGTCCCTGTTTCTCCGACAAGGACTTCAGGACCTGTGTAACTATAGCAGCTCCAGCAGTGGAGCCGCTTGAAATTTGTGATGATGACCCTGGGGCATGTGCGGCTAAAAGTGGGGGACCCTTTGTCAAAACGTTCAACAGCGGCAAGTCTTGTCTATTTTCCCTTCAAGAAGCAGATATTACGAAAGCCATGAGTAGCTTCCCCATAAAGGTAACAGTGCACAAGTCACTTCCCTGTGGTTGCCTACCAACCAAAATAATAATGGGGGTAGCGACTATCGATATGACGAAGGAATTTGTCCAGTCACGGAACAAGTTTTTGGAAGACCCAACGAGTGTTAGCTGCCAAGCCTTGAAAGATTCATTTCGCATCGTTGACCAATCCGGCGAGCCGACTGGAGACATTGCCATGTTTTTACGCATCTCTTGCTTTGGAAAATTAATAATTACGAGATTCCAAGGTGCAGGCCAACCTAATTTAGGAGCTGGTCGAGGGCCTTCTATCGTAGATCGATCGTGCAATCCTCAGAGAGATTTTCAAACTTCTCAAGAACCATGTGTTTGTGGCGCCGCCCGAACACCAGGCAGAGGTCCACCAGGCAGTGGTCCTCCCTGCCAGTCACACGGAGGTGGGGCCAGTGGTGGTCCTTGTCCGATAGGTATGACTTTTTAACCAATAACTTTTCTTGTTCATATAAGAACTGTAACGTTGTAAAATCTCACACAGATAAATCCTTTTAGGTCCAGATCCTTATAACTCTACGCCATGTGAAGATCCAGACGACATTTGCTACTGTTCTGGTCCTAAACTACCTCCTAAACAACCTATGGTCTGCAGAAACATGGATCAATATTGTTTGCACGTTCCCAAAGGTGAGATTGAGAGCTGGTATTATCCTTTTTATAATTATTGGACCAAAGTTTACAACTTTGGTCCAATAATCTGTAAATTACAGTTACAGAGTTACTAGGACTAATACAAGTCCTAACTGTAATTTTGATCCAATAATTGTATTTATGAAATATTCTCGTACTCCCCTTATTAGTAGGCTATACTTAGTTAGGGTAAATATAATGTTCAGGACGAGATGTTTTAAACGTATATGTATATTACCTAAGCGAGTTTACGATAGCTGAATGCATGAGAATCAATTTGTTGATGGCCAGGTCCCACCCCACAATTTGAAGAGATGGGATCGATTTTGGGTGGAAACGAACTAAAGATAAAAGTACCAGCCAGCACATCTGTAATAAAGAAGATCAGTCAGACCCACTGTGCAATGCAAAGTCCATATATGAAATCGAAAACTGAAGGAACTTGTTTACCACCTTGCGGAAAAAATAAGATCAGTTTAGCATTACCGAGCGAAGCTATATGCTGCCACGGCGTGCGGCCGCAAGGCACGCAGTTCACTTGCACCACAGAGGGCTGCGTCCAGGCACCAAAACATGGCCAGCAAGCTATGCTTGCACGCGGTGATACTAAAAATGAGTTTCCCAATAAAGAAGTTTTCGTACTGAAAGTGGCAAAAACTGCTATGGAAGGTGATAGAAAGTGTAAACTGGAATTGGAACTTGTTACACCTAAAGGTCCAGACAAGATGCCACCAGTCCGTAAAGTTAACATGAGAATCGCAACCGATCCAGACTGTGATTGTTGTTGCTCAAGGATGAAAGCGTATAGAGGGAAAAAGAAACGATAAATTTCATTAGACTGAACCTGTGACTCTATAACAGTTCTTTGTTTGTTCTTTCCAAATTAATTATAACTTTGTATTTTTGTACTTTTTTACTGCAATTTCATAACGATTATTCCCCTGATAAATCACCAAATTGTGCAGATTGCTGCCCGACGGGGAACAAGGTCATATTCCAAATGCCTTCGGACACCTGCGGTATGAACCACAAGCAACGAGCTCACTTTCACTTCACATCTGACGGAGTGGGAGACGTAGCCCGTGACGACCCCGGCCAACTATTGCCAACTACGGCAGAAGAGTACCCCGGGGTTGTGTATGACTATCCACAACAAGTGATTAAACTACGCATTGGAAAAGTTATAGAGATGCCAGGTCGAAAATCTAAATTTGAATACCAATTCGTCACACCTGCTGCAACTCGAGAAAAAGTTGTACCCGTGAAAGACACTCGCACTGCGCAATGTTTACCCACCTGCCCAGATTGCTGTCGATCTAAATCTCCTAAACGTAAACTTTAACATATCAAATTTACGCTATGTAATAATCTATTGATTAAATGTTTATTCAAGTGAAGAGGGTTTGTTTTTCTTTTACGATATAGAATGTTATACGTATAGGTATACTAAAATGTTGAGGCTGGTGCCTATAGCTGTGTTTTTTTAAATCCCTTGCTAACATAAATAAAATGTAGTCAACTCGTCCTAGGTGTCCTGCCGAGCTTGCCGATTTATCAAGACTTGACGGAAGAGCAAATAAAGGAAATTAAATCAACACACAAGGAATTGAGACTACTTCATGTAGAAGACCATTTCATCAATTTTTCCATAACCGGATCATCAATACCGTGTTCTGAAACAGCGACTATAGTCGATGAGTATTCACAATCATTTACGGATAAAATTGAATTCTCAATGGAATCGATTCAAGCCAAGTCAGATCAATCAGCATCGTCTTTTTGTGCCATTAGATCTAAAAGGCGCAGCGTATCATTTTCTGACAAAGTAGATTACGCTTCTAAATCGTACAGTTATTTCTCAAACTACCATAAAAAATACTCCAATGATGTGCCTAAGAGCATATTTGGCAAAAAGGAAACGACCGTTTATGTGACGCTGTTTGATGATCTCTGCCGTTGTCGCACATCTGGAACACAGGCGACAGCTTCCGTTAACAAATGCTTACAAGCATCTCAAAGTAAAGTCGACATCAATAGTCACAACAATTGCGTTTACGAAACTAGTAAAAGTTCTATAGGCGATACATCAACATTAGACAGTACAAGACAATTTTCACTGGATAACCGAGTAAGGTATTCCGACATTTTCAATTTCGAAACTAAAACGAACGAAAAAGGGAAAGAAAAGGGGATGGGATCAAAAAAATTTGGACACGTGACCATAAAAAGCAATAACTCTGTTCAAACTACGTCCGCTAAAACGAGTGCCGCATCAATTCAAATTCAACCACCGAGAAGTACTGGAAGCACACAATGCTATAAATACTGTAAGGGGAAGACGGTTTCAATCAAGGAAAAGCCCTGCCCAGGTGTTTTTGGCGTCACCAAAGGCGACATGGTTGCGAGTGTGTCGCATATTAAAATTGGTCCTAGAGAACCATGTCCTGTGCAGGGAAGGGAACCATGTATAGGGCCTAAATGTATTGTTGCTGCAACAGGAGCTAATGCCGATGATCAAGCAGCTGTTAAGGTTTCTACAGTAACAAATCCCCGACGGGGTGTATTTGAAATAGTGATTCGTAGAATGAACGGAGCTCCACTGGCAAGGAATGAACTAATGCTAGAGTGGACACCACCACCAAGCCGTCCACCTACCTGCGGATCACCATGTGCGACGCCTTGTGTGGTTACCGGCCCTAACTGCCGACCATCTAGGTGCAAGATGATAGTTTGCCGTCCGTCTCCGTGCAGGCCTGCCAAATGCTGTAAAAGGCCATGTGGGTCGCCATGTAGAAAGTGCAGTCGGACAACATGTTGCGGTAAGACCTGTCGACCTTGCAAGCCTTGTAGACCTTGCGTTCCAGCGTCATCACTGTGCTGGCCATGCCCATCACCACCGCGATGCAGGCCATGCCCACCACCACCGCGATGCAAGCCATGCCCACCACGGCCACGTTGCAGGCCATGCCCGCCATGGCCGCGATGCAGGCCATGCCCGCCAAGGCCGCGATGCAGGCCATGCCCACCACGGCCGCGATGCAGGCCATGCCCGCCGTCACCGCTATGCGATCCATGTCCGCCATCGCCGCAATGCACTCCATGCCCACCTTCCCTGCAATGCATGATATGCAGGCCATGCTCGCCGTCACCACGATGCAGAAAATGCTGCTCACCACCACCATCTAGGTGCCGACCGTGCTCACCGTCACCAAGATGCAGACCCTGCCCTCCGCTGCCTAGATGTAGGCCCTGCCCTACGCTACCTAGATGCAGGCCCTGTCCTCCACTTCCTAGATGTAGACCATGCCCTCCGTTGCCTAGATGTAGGCCTTGCCCGCCGCTACCTAGATGCAGACCCTGCCCTCCGCTACCTAGATGCAGACCCTGCCCTCCGCTACCTAGATGCAGGCCCTGCCCTCCGCTACCTAGATGCAGGCCCTGCCCTCCGCTACCTAGATGCAGGCCCTGCCCTCCGCTACCTAGATGCAGGCCCTGCCCTCCTTTGCCTAGATCTCGGCCCTGCCCTTGGTCACCACGATACGGGCCTTGCTCTTCGCCACCGCCATGCAGGCCTTGCTCTCCGCCACCGCGATGCAGGCCTTGCTCTCCGCCGCCACAATGCAGACCTTGCTCTCCGCCACCGAAATGTAGACCTTGCCGTCCACCACCGCGATGCAGGCCTTGTCCTCCACTACCGCGATGCAGGCCTTGCCCTCCACCACTGCGATGCAGGCCTTGCCCTCCACAACCGCGATGCAGACCTTGTCCTCCCCCACCGCGATGCAGGCCATGCCCTCCACCACCGCGATGCAGGGCATGCCCTCCGTCACCGCGATGCAGGCCATGTCCTCCCCCACCGCGATGCAGGCCATGTCCTCCCCCACCGCGATGCAGGCCATGCCCTCCGCTACCGGGATGCAGACCTTGTCCTCCAAAACCATGTAATGATCCCTGTGAGTCACCTTGCGGATCACCCTGCTACAGTTCACCTTGTTCTACACCTTGCAAAAGTTCACCATGTTTAAGGCCTTGCCCCGTTGGATATAGGAAACGTCGTAAGATTCGCAGTCAACCGAAAATAAGGGCGCATCGCAAGTTAATATCTCCCTGCTTAAATCGGTCAAAAACTTGCCCTACGGTACGCTGTCGTAGCGTTCCCGGTCCGTGTGTTGGATGCTGCAGTGTGCCCGCCTGTCCACCGAGACAGTGCTGCTCGGCCTTTCCATGGCGGCCTCGCAAATGCCCGTTGTATGTTTGTACACCACGAAAATGCGGCATGTCACCCTGCTCGCCTGTGCCCTGCTCACCAGTGCCCTGCTCGCCTGTGCTCTGCCCGTCTGTGCTCTGCCCGCCTGCACCCTGCCCGCCACGAAAGTGCTGCTCAGCGTCCCGCTATAAACTTACAAATTGTTGCAGATTAAGCTACACAAATTGCTGTACCTAAGTGAAAAACTGCAGATAAGACAATTTAAACAATCACTATTTTAATAAACACATTTAATCCAAGATTGGTGTTTTTTCAAGTATCATGGCATTGAGTTTGGATTACCCTTACCCCGTGGCCACGAGCTATATGCTCAAGCGACACGCGTCTTGCTCACCGCGATGCGAGTGACAGACCGAAACACTTGACGCGTACGTGTAACTTGACGCAAACCGTTTGCGAAGCCTTATTCTACTCCAAAGCATGTATAGATTAGCTACATAATCTCAGCTAATAGGTCTTTCTACTAGAAGAAACAACAGTGAATTGGCACGCTCGGCATGGCAAGCATGGCTCACTTTGTCAACATATGCCAAGAGTTTAATTCGCTCTTATACACTGCGCAAGGTACACTGAAGATAATACTTATGGAATAAAGAAAAATGCACACACAACAGTAAGAGCGTGGAAATGAACTGGTAGCATCGCAAGTCTTTGGAAATGCGAACAAATTTTTAGCTTTTCACGTCCCTTGCCCTTATGTTGGTATGGATATACCAAGCTATGGGCCAAGGAATGATGTGGAAAAGCGTGGATCGGACGCCTGTCCACATCATTCTTTGGTCCTTTTCATCAGCACTAGGCGACATAATCCATTGTCCACTGCCGGACAAGTCGCACGCCATTCAACTCGATTCTCGGTAACTCTAAACTAGCACCAACCACACGGCGAAGATTGGCGCTACGCTTTACCTTACCTAAATGTAATTATTAAATATTATTGCACTGTTTTATTGTCAACTATTTGCAATGAGACGAGCGTTGGAAATCCACTTGCGCTTTTTTTATGCATTTAGCTGTCGCCTAGTGTAAGTGAAAACGGACACAAACGGGAAGCAGAGCAGTAGTACTTTGAGGCACATAATGTGCACTATTTTAGTTACAATTTAATAAAAAAAAATACTAATAGATTATATATAGATTGCTTTGCTATAGTGTAACAATGCGGAAGCCTCAAAATTAAGTGTTGCTCATAAAGGTGCCTGTCTCTCTTCTCCCACACAAATTGTTTTTTTTTTAAATCCTGCTTTAACCAAAGTGGAACGGCATAAAGAAACAAAGAATCTAGACCAAAACAAAAAAAAACCTTTGCAATGCAGGTCAGTTCGATTAAAAGTCACCTAAAGTTTATCAGTTTCGTTCTTGGTCAAAAATTTGCCTTTAGTAAGTGAAAAGAAGTAGAGGGTGAATCAAACATCTTAGAATTTGTATGAAACTGAGCACTTGTTCAATATGTTACAAAGAAGGAAGCTCCAAATTCGTTATTTCAAAATGCATTTGCATGCAATAACGAATTAAATGGCGAAAGAATCTTCATCATTCCAATAAATATTATGTACCATACCACTAAATTAACCAAATAAAAAGGCATGTGAAAATAAAGATCACAGTTGCAATTGACGATTTTAAGGAGACATTTTTAGTGGGTCTTATGAAGATGAAGTTAAGGACTAGACTAGCCCGATGATTCTGCTGGAGCCCCCCATCCCGTCCCGGCACTTTACTAAACTGGATTACTAGGAGTCTTTCAATTTTCTCCCTCGTTTACTGTGTACAGTGATTTAGAGAAACGTGATAGAAATTGGCCCAAGATACCTATAAAATATAGGTAGGTAGAATCCAAGCATCACTCTCGGTTGATGTAGAACTATTGCAGGCCATGGAATCAAAAATATTGGACTATTGGTCCAGGTGCACAGGTCATAGCACATTAACAAGAACCGCTTCGGTTCGGCAGCACCCCGTGGCAGTACCTCAGTTTATTTTGCAATCTTTTATTCAACTTGCAATATTTGTATGTACATAAGTTAATTTGTTTAGATTGTTATCAAAACTTGCAACTGAATTAAAACCATTTCCTCTTATTCTACAAACATTTGCAGGTACATTTCAGTTTCGAAGACAATGCATTGTTATGATGCATGACCTAATTCTGCACCCAGGATTCGTTCCAGGTGAAGGTACTCTACAACGGTACAGACACGAAATCTAATATATGCAGTTAATTATAATCCTCTATCACCTAGCTGCTGCAACCAGAATTGGCTCTAGACGAAGGAACTCCCCTAACAATCAACAGCACAGATACAATTTTTTAAACGCATGCAACTCTGACATTTTCGTTAACGCATTGGTTACTTGGAGATAAGATAGATCGAGACCCAAATCGTACAGTGCTAAGACGTTCTTACAGACGTGTCTCCGGACGAACGTCGCATCATGCGCGATAGGGTAAACAGATTGTTGCAAGATAAAATAATTAGACCCAGTAGTTCGCTGTTTGCCAGTCCGGCCGTTTTGGTTAAAAAATATGATGGATGCCACCGTATGTGCATAGATTATACAGAGTTTAATAATAATACAGTGCCAGATCGTTATCCGTTACCGTTGATTTCTGACCTCACGACTCCATTGTGCAAATAACTTTACAAAGGTAGATTGTGCAAGTGCTTTCTTTTCAACTCCTGTTCAAGAACAATCGATTGAAAGCACTGCGTTCATTACTCCTGATGGGCACTTGAACACGGCTTGGAGAGACTGCACACTGTGTTAGAGGTGTTACCATAAGTGGGGCTTTCGCTGAACCTTAATGCTTCTTTCTTAAAACGCGTGAGTATAGACTTCCTGGGTTAAACCAAATAATTTCGCTTCTTGGGTTTAATCTTACCTGCCTCAACCTCAGAGCCCAGGAACTCTTAACGCGTTTTAAAAAAGGACCATTTCTTTGATAGTGGTTTTGTCATGTTTACCTTCACCACAGACACTACAGGTAAGACATTTCGTAGGTTTGATTTCTTATATCGTCAGATTCGTACCGAATTTCTCCCGCCTCAGGGTGTATAAATTGACATCTGAAAGGTCACCGTTCGAGTGTAAACCCAGCTGAGAAGAAGTTGTAAAGAAGGTAATCGAAATACTAACTAGTGATCCAGTGCTCATGATCTTCGACGCGCAACATCTAGTAGAGCTTCTTACTCATGCCAGTTCAGAGAGTTATGGCGCGACTTTTTTCTAAGTTGTAGAAGGTGAGCAACATCCTATTGCCTATTTTAGCAAGCGCACGACACTAGCAGAACCTCGATACCACTCGTACGAGCTGAGTTGCTTGTGGTCGTCAACGCAATGAGACATTTTAAACAATACCTGCATGTCCAAAGTTTACAGCAGTAACGGTCAGTAAGTTCCTGAAATCGTCACGAAACAATAACGACTTGACACCCCTCGGTGTACACAGTTTATGGGCTTTCTTACAGTCGTTCGATTTTGACTTAAAATGCCGCGCAGGTAAGCAAATGTCTCACGCTGGTTTCTTCTCTCGAAACTTATTGCCTCTACCACCAAAACAACAAGCTTGTTGAGTTGAATAGAATCAGGTAAAACTTACATATCTGACAACTGGCTTCTAGCAGAGCAGCAGCGAGATGAAGAGATCAAAAAAATGATTTCTGATAAAAAGAAGGGTCAGCTCAACGTGTGATGTTAGATCTGCTATACTTTAACGTAAAGTTCAACGTAACGGTCGAACGAGTATTTACCTATCTTTCCTGGTGCTATGCTTTGGTCTGTCATCAATAATAACCACGAATCCATTATTCATGCAGAATGGGAGAAGACGCTGGAGAAGCTGTAGAACCATTATTGATTCGGTGGTGTGAGTTGCTACGTAAAAAGTTTAGTAAACAACTGTGCCACCTGCAAGGTAGTAAAGTCGCAATCAGGTCAAGTGCAGGTGGAACCTTACCCTATTGTCAAGACAGCGATTCCATGGCATACCGTGCACATAGATGCTACAGGAGTGCTGAGTGGCAAGAGTGACAACAAGGAGTACGTGTTTGTGATGATCTACGATTCTACGCTTTCATCAAGTACCTATTGTTATTTCACAGTAAAAAGATTGACACCGAGAGCAGCATCAAGGCAATGTCGGACAGCGCTTGACTCTTCTGTGCAAAAAGGAAGGATAGGAGATTAGGAGTAATCTCCGATAGACCGTCAAGACACCGCAAACTTCGCAATGCATTCGGAAGTCTTAGAAGTCTGCGCGGTGTGGTAAAATCGTTTTGATAGTACAAAGGCAACCATGAATAAATTTAATTAAATTAAATAATCATTTATTTCAGGAAAATATTCCCATATTAAGCACTACAAATTACATATCTTCTATATATATATATCGCCGAAATGTATGTACGCTCATAACTTCCGAACGACTGCACCAAATTGAATGATTCTTTTTTTATGTGTTCCTCATTGTCAGAACAAGGTTTGTATATAAGAAAATTTATAAAAAATATATAGATTTGATCATAATTAATTTTTATGGCGGTACGAAGTTCGCCGGGTCAGCTAGTTTAAAATAAACATAAGGATTCATTATACGAATACTTTCTCTGTCGGTGAATTCGTACTACTGAGAACGAAGAGCGAATCAAACTAAACTTGACGTTTAGTATTTAAACTTTTAGTATGGAACGTTTAGTATGTAAACTTGACGTTTAGTAGTTTAGGGGGCCATTTCAAATTGTTAGAGTATTAGATGGCGATCGGTATGTTCTTGTTAACAAGCGTACTTACGAATGCGCTCCTGACCGTATTCGGAAGATTCCCGAGGGCCAAAAACAAATTGAGATTGTAGAGGAAATAGATGGTGAATTGGCATTACCTTAGTTTGTGTAAACAGGTTCTCGGTTCAGTGGGTCGGAGACTATACCAGTGTATCGTAGCCGTAGCCCGCTGGAAGTATCTGATGACCATAGAGTCAAGAGTTGACTTAGTATTCCCGTGGGGAATAGTGTGTGAGTGTTGTTGACCATAAATGAGTTACCCGAGGTTGGTCTCGGTAATCTCCAAACTAGATAGTTATAATTCGTAGATTAGCTTAATAGTTTATTTTTAAGTTTTTAATTTTCTACTTCTTAATTGCTTGTGAAATAAAACAGATTATAAAGCGTATAGTTTTTTTAATTATCTCGTCAGTCTTCATATGAATCAGGATTGGACGAGCATTTGACTTTTGTATTTTCCAGATTAACAACACACGAAGATGTGTGTATATTTATAGTACATCCACATTATGTTTAACCTTTTCGCGAGCACTGGCAAAAAATTTGATTTGCATCTGGATTGAGGGCCAATTTTATTTTTCCTTGCGAAACGAAATAAGACTTATGAGTCATATCCAAAAAAAGTGTACGTCAGGAAATGGTCAGGAACAGGGTTTTTCAAGAAATGTTAGGAAATGGTAAATGTAAAGGTGTGTACTGAATAATTAATAAAAATACGAAATAACTTTAATTTATGTAATCTTTTATAAGTTTTTATTTTCTTGTAATGGTATAATTTTTTTGTAAAGAGCAAGATTTCAATCAGGCTCTGTGACTTCCTTGCGAAGTTCTTCATTCTCTTTTTAAGTTTACTTTTGTATAAAGCAGCTCGAAGTTCTCTCCTTTTTTTAATCTTTCTTCGTTCTCTTTTTTGCAAAACCTTTCTTGTCCTTTTTCCTTTTATTTGTCTCACGCCATTTCTTTCTTTGAATTTTTTTTTTGTTTCTGATAAGTTTTTAATTTTTTTTGTCTCTTTTTTACCTTTTCGTTTTCATTTTTCTTCATATTTTGAAGGGTTTTCTATTTTAAAGCGTTCTATGTAACTTTGTCGCTGTGCACTAGTTAACGGCATCTAAAAATACCGAAATAAAATAACTATTTCACGAAAATAAAATAAATTCATTCAGTGAAACAAAAAGTATATCTAGAAGAATTGAGTACCTCCTTTTTTGAAGTAGGTTCAAAAAACAAAAACAATAATGCAATCATATTCAAGTCTGTATAGAAACAATATTCTTGTTATGTGACCTCGGCCTAATATTGAGTTACAATTTACCGACGTCAGGAAAGTCATGAAATTGTGTCAAGAAATTGAGGCGTCACAACCTAACTTTTCTTATAATTTTGCAGATTGTATAATATAATCACTTCTACACAGGTGTATCTCACGATATGTTAGTTTTCATAAGTGTACCTACAATGTGAAACATATTTTTAACTCACTTTTTTCGCAGTTCAAACAGCATCAGTTGCCGGTACGTTTTTTGTCCCAGCACATACAGCACACACAATTTAAATTTTCTAAGAGAACTGTCAAAAAGACAAGATGGCAAGCTTATTTGTGAAACGCATGAGTGTTTCCATAATCGATATTCATCGTTATGAATCGCCATGGTAGCGTTCTACCATGGCTCAATAAATTGTAAGCGTAAAAATCCGCGTCATTAAGTAGTGTCAGTAAATGGTTCTATTAATTCGTACACTTCTTTTTTACGGGTTTGTTTTAGTTATTTATTTAATTTATCAATTAAAAAGCATAGAATCACGAGTTCACAGTTCTTGGTTTGCATATTTCGTGTATATAAATAGAATAATAACTATTAATAATGCTGAAACTGATTTTATAAAAGTTGCAAGGGAAGAAAGACACTAACGATTTTTCATAAATTTTGCCGTTATACCTCTGTTTATAAATGAATTGCTTAGTTTAATGTTCAGTTAAAATGTTCTAGCAAGAATCAATATTGTTCTTCCAAAAATGATCGAGATAACATCGTGGGACACTCCCACTAATGAAAATGTACCTACAACGTTTTTTGGGTATGACTCTTATAGGGAAATTAGTAAAAAATTGTAAAAATTTAACGCAAAGGGCCATAAATTTCTTAAACGTGAAATAAAACTTTTATGATTAAATAACTTGGGCCCTCAATCCAGACGCGTGCATAAAGTGGCATTACCTAAATCTCAGAAAGTACTAGCTCTGGGTTAATCATTTTTATTTAAGATTTTAGTTAAGATTTTCTTAAATATTTTAAGAAATTCCAAAATCTGTAGAATATGACATTACAGATTTATGGCCAATAATGGCTAGGCTCAACCTAATAGATTAACGCAAATTAGAATACCTTTTTTTACTAAAATGTAACATATCGTCCATTCTTCTAAATGCCATACTTTAAGGGAAAATGTATTTCCAATTTTTTATAGGAGACAATTTTGTAGGGTGGATATGATTTTGTTACTTTTTTGGACGGAAAGTCTTATATTTGCGGGAGACGTCGCAATCTGCAAATCAATCAAATTCATTTCATTATAAATACGTAACAAATAAAACACGATTGGTATTAATATAAGAATACTATTTACTTCACACAAATGCACCTTACCTAAAAATAGTCTGATATCGTAAAAATACAATTTACTTACAAACTTTTTGTAACAATTATTTAATTAAAATTTTGTTCAGAGAAGCGAGTGAGCGAAGTTATTTTTAGTTATGAATGCTAGTTACGAATGCTATAATTTTTTATTTAGTTTATATTTACAACTACAATTCTAATTAAACTCTTTATTATTGGTTGTCATGGAAATCATGTCACTTAGTTTAAATAGGTTCACATGTTTTATTTATGTAAATTCTTTCTTATTTCTCTATTCACCCCGTTTTATGGTACATTAAATAATTCTGCCGGCTTAGAACGGCACTTTGTTGTTTATTACGTTGATAAAATCATATTACAACAACATTCGCTTTCTCTGACTTTTTGAACTTTTACAGCCGGTAATTAATTAAGTTTAATTATATAATAAAATAATTATGCTGACACTAATACCGAGTAATCAGCAATTCCTGATGGCTATGCATCAGCAACAACATTAACATCGGAAAAATCAATGATATATGACTTTAATCTCTCACTCAATATTGGCAAGATGAATGCAAGGTAATTGCCTGTCCTGATATTAGTCACGTACAGAGGCCAGCCCAGCACATCAGGCTGATCTAACCTGTCAAATTTCTTGAATATATTTTCAATTTTAAAATAAAAAAATAAGGTTCATGTTCAATTGGGAAAATTTGACGGTTTGAGATCGCCTGATGTGCTGGCGTCTGTACC
Source organism: Polymixis lichenea (assembly GCA_949091785.1). Taxonomy (NCBI): domain Eukaryota; kingdom Metazoa; phylum Arthropoda; class Insecta; order Lepidoptera; family Noctuidae; genus Polymixis; species Polymixis lichenea. The sequence goes on from OX420931.1 coordinate 36,867,802, forward strand.
ATCCAGGGAGACGGCGCACAGTGGGCCCATACTGAAAATTAGTGGACTTAGGCAACAAAGTTACCATATCGATGCGGTTTTTTTTTATATGACGTGTTATAATATTCCTGACAACTTTTATTCTTATAAAATTTCTTCTAAACTTGATAGATTGTCTTGAAAAAAATTTATTAGATTTTTTTGTATGGAGCGAATCATGTTTAATTTTTTTTCTTCAATTGTACTAATATGTTGGGTGTGTGGCGTGAGTATATGATAGCTAGGATCATTCTCTATCCACGAAAAAAAAATCAGCGCCGGCCATCTGCGGCAGCGCGAGTAATCATTCGGTAAAAAAAAAATAATTTGGAAGAATTTTTTTGTCATTTAAAATAAATTCAAAGCATATTTTTTGTCTCATTTGGCTGTTTTCACCTTCTTTTTAGTTAAATAAATAGTTTTAGTAATTCTGGTAGAGATTTAGTTATTATTGCATGTTATCGGTACAAATGAGTCATCAATCACAATGCAGGTGCTCTGCATTGTGATTGATGACTCATTTGTTTGTGCGCGCATAACTAATGAGTCATCGAAAAATGCTCGTCTCTGATTGGCTGTGTTATTTTTTAACTGCACGTTATCTATTGTTGAATAAATATATCGTAATGTTTCAGGTTATACTAATTTTGTTAATGATAGGTGAAATAATTTAAATTTGTACGGGCAAGTCGTTGATAATTATCTACATAATCAACTGTATGTATATTATTATAGTATAAGTTATCGTACGTATGATCAATATGAAACGGCGAAGTAATTGTAGCCCTGAAAAGGGCTGTTTGTCATATTCCTAACCCTGATGGGCTTTTGTGGGAATAATTTAGAGCCGGATCACATTATTTCTTGTTCGAGAAGTGCTAGTGGGTCCGGCAAATTTTCGGACTCTGCTATGAGGCATTCTTCTTCCTCCATAATTTCACTGTCACAGGGAGGCTCAGTAGTCTGTAACAACTGAGTTGCTTCAGGCAACAACTCATTATGAACCTGTTTCATTATTTTAGGCTTTATGTAGGATATGTGGGGATCAGAGCTTATTAGAAGTCCATGGAGGATGTCTTCGTTTGTTGCTATTCTCCCCGTTTTCCGAGTGTGCCTCTCCCTGACGTTTCTGAAGTCCTTATTACGGGCTTCCGAAGCTTCTTCAGATAAGGTACCTAAAACGAATAAGTACATACATTTTAATTTCAAAACGCAATCGAGTCAAATAATACATCAAACTATATTTATTTTTTACTTACCGATTGGCAAAACACCAAAGTGGTTACAGATGTCTGCACCGTGCATTAGAAGTTTATGTACACTAACTGGCATGTAGTACCACGAATAGTGTTGCACGTACACATCAGCTGTTTCTCTACAGTATCTTCTAAATTTTTCACAGTCAATGTTTTTGCCTGATGATATGGCTTGTAGAATAACGGAAAATCTGAAAATCAGATTTTCGTCAATTCCCGTTATTCTGGAAGATCTTTTGTAATCTTGGAAAAAGCGCCTCGCTGTATTCCCGTCGTTTGTAGTTCCAAAACCCTAAAATGGGAAAACAATACTGTAATATACAATACATAGAGATATAATTCACAAACAACATAAAGAGAGCGAAAATTAAATACATACCTGTTTGACTATATCAATCAGCATTCCAGTTTGCTCACGAAACTCTTGCTGTGTGGTATTTTTTTTAGCTTGTTTCAAAGCCTTATGTTCGCCGCGAGCAGTCCATCGTTGAAAATCCAGATTATAAGATATATGGAGAAGACATTCCATACACCGAATCTTCATATGCAGTGAAGAAATTCCTTGTTTGTAAATTTCTTCACGAAGTGGTTTGGAAGTCAAAGCGTCTAAATTATTCATCTCACTCGGTTTTGCCAAGCAAATGGGACACGTTGCATATGATGGTACTCCAGCAATAATATTGGCCACTTTTCCATCAATCATGGTCATATGCAATTCATGTGATACAATAATATTTCCACACTGTGTTTCGTTCATTCGTTCATCAATTTGTTTTTTCATCTCAGACTCTTCAGACTTTATAAAGTCAGCTGTCTCGGAAGTGAAAGTGAACTTCACTGGTCGACAGTACAGAGTTGAGCAAGGTGTGGGGTTCTCCCAAACTAGATTTTCATTCCCAGATGACAGTATGACTAGTAGACACTAGCCGAAGAGGGACGATGCCTATCATGACTACTGATGAATCATCGAACTCTGTAGCTGTGTTTGACGTTTTCTGTTTATAGTTACTCTGCGACGAAGAACCATCAAGTCCCCATTTCCAGGTCAACTTGAGTTCTTCATTTTGAGACCTATCAACAGTATTTATATCAAGTAATATCCTCTCCACAGTGTGGTCCAATAGCGCTTGCAATTTAATGTGAGCTCCGTTTTCGGTAATCTCCATACTCTCTTGTGGTGGGTAACATCTTTTCTTGGCATTTACAAGCTTTGGATAAGATGGAAAGGCAGCACAGTTTTCTTCTTTCAGAAATTGTCGAAGAGCTAAGTACTTCCATTTCGAGAGCGCAACTGATGTATAAAGAGCTAAACACTTATCTTCAGAGACAGTACTTAAGCTCTGCTTTTTGAATAGTCTCTCTTCTACTTCGGATAGCGCATCTGGATTACTGGAAAGGTATTCGACCACTTTTGCCAGATTCGTTTTGCCGTTGTCTTTCAATTTTGTTATGTACCAGTGCTGCAACTCTTCCTCGGAATTTTCTTCTACTATGGAAGTAGAACGTCTTTTCTTTTGCTTATTACTTAACTCTTCGAACGGTTTTCTGTGCTCCTTTTCTGTAGATGTTCCCGCTTCCGCAGTACATACTGCAAGAGTAGGAACATGGCAATCTATATCCACAAGCTCAGATAAGGCTGCGTCCGAAAAGCCCATCACACTTCTCAGATCAACACTGTCACAAACAGGCCAGTTGATGTTTTTTTCCAACCACTTGCGATTAATTACACGATTCTTAAAAGTTTTTTGATTTCTACTTGACTCTATCCACTTTTTATTTAAATTTACACAAAAAAGTCGACAGAACTCCTTGATTCGGTTCTTGTCTTCTTCAGAAACTTCGGTAGTCAAGACAGAAATGATACTTTCATACAGAAACATATGATTTTTCAGATCACCGCCACTTCTTAATTTCACAAAAAGATCTAGGTTGGTACAAAATCCAGCCATAGTTCTAATGCAAATATAAAAATACAAGTATTTCACTGTGTTCACAAACAAGCGACAAGAGCGAAACTAGATGGACTTAATTAATGTCTTTATATTTATAGTTAGTGTTAATTACTCAAGTAGTGGACATAACAGTGAGTGAAAATTATTCAGCCAATCAGAGACGAGCATTTTTCGATGACTCATTAGTTATGCGCTTAGCCGAGTGCACAAACAAATGAGTCATCAATCACAATGCAGGTGCTACCGATAACATGCAATAATAACTCTACCAGAATTACTAGTTCTAAGTACGTATGCGCTATTAAAACTATTTATTTAACTAAAAAGAAGGTGAAAACAGCCAAATGAGACAAAAAATATGCTTTGAATTTATTTTAAATGACAAAAAAATTCTTCCATATCATTTTTTTTTACCGAATGATTGCTCGCGCTGCCGCAGATGGCCGGCGCTGATTTTTTTTTCATGGATAGAGAATGACCCTAGCTATCATATACTCACGCCACACACTCAACATATTAGCACAATTGAAGAAAAAAAATTAAACGTGATTCGCTCCATACAAAAAAATCTAATTAATTTTTTTCAAGACAAACTATCAACTCTAGAAGAAATTTTATAAGAATAAAAGTTGTCAGGAATAATATAACACGTCATATAAAAAAAAATCGCATCGATATGGTAACTTTGTTGCCTAAGTCCACTAATTTTCAGTATGGGCCCACTGTGCGGCGCAACGCTAATGACGTAACTAAATATATAATTATGTTTATCTCTTTCTAACAACAGGAATCGGTATTAGTCTTTTTTCTTCTAAGCGTAAACCATGAATGTTCACCCTAGTACATTAATGATTTATGCCAGTTCCACCTAGCTACATTAATGATTTATGCTGTTTTTGGGTTCTCTAATGTTCGTGTATGACGCGTAATACGTGTATGACGTGATACGTCATCAAAAAAACATGACAAGTCATTCATCCAATTAAATAAGTAATATTAAAGCGTCTAGGTACCTACTTACTTCGATATTACAAAACGAAAACAACGATAATAGTTACTGCACTATTAAATTATTGCATCACACAAAAACGCTTAACACACACGCAACACACGCTTATGAGGGTCTGTAAACTTATACACGCTATTTTAAGCGTGTTTTCTTTACGCCGCTGATCCTGTCCAAAAAAGTAACAAAATCATATCCACCCTACAAAATTGTCTCCTATAAAAAATTGGAAATACATTTTCCCTTAAAGTATGGCATTTAGAAGAATGGACGATATGTTACATTTTAGTAAAAAAAGGTATTCTAATTTGCGTTAATCTATTAGGTTGAGCCTAGCCATTATTGGCCATAAATCTGTAATGTCATATTCTACAGATTTTGGAATTTCTTAAAATATTTAAGAAAATCTTAACTAAAATCTTAAATAAAAATGATTAACCCAGAGCTAGTACTTTCTGAGATTTAGGCAATGCCACTTTATGCACGCGTCTTGATTGTCTGCCCAAGTTATTTAATCATAAAAGTTTTATTTCACGTTTAAGAAATTTATGGCCCTTTGCTTAAAGTTTTTACAATTTTTACTAATTTCCCTAAAAGTGTTATTTCGTTTCGCAAGGAAAAAAAATGGGCCCTCAATCCAGATGCACATGAGATTAGGCAGGATTAGGTTTAGTCTCGTTTGTTTTAAGCAGAAGATAGTGCTTATCGTCAGCTCTTTCTTTTAGACTCGCCTGCTGACCGTGTATTAGCAGCGTGTGCTACGTAAAAATATATTGCCTACGGCTTTCAGCAAGGCGCAATCATCGTGGCGGTGGGTGATTTATCTAAAGTAATCATTGAAGAAGCCAAATCTCCAATGATTCACCCTTTATGTTATAATATAGGTACATATTCAGCATACTGATGATTTTATTTTAGATACACAGTTAAGTGACGCCATTCCCCTATTAGAAAGATAAGGATTTCATAGCTGCCAGGGGTGCGGGTTGTTCGAAAGAGATACCGTGAGCCCTGGGCACACAGGCAACTGAAGGAACACGGGAGGGTTTTAGTTAGTAAAAGTCTGACACGCCCTCCTGCTCCACTCAGAGCGGGAGAAGTTATTTTGATGATTTCCTACCCTAGAAAAAAAATAAGGCTTTCAGATTCATAAAAACAACCATCATGTGATACACAAGCACATAATACCAGAAAAGTAACGTTATGATGACTTTGCCTTTAATTGTTTATTTACTGTTTGATGTTTTAGAAAATTTGGTTAAATCGAAAGGTTAATTTTTTTTTTGGTACACGCGCCAGCACATCAAGCTACACGAAACTGTCAAATTTTCCCAATTGAACCTTATGCTTAAGTAGGATAGGATACTTTATAATCCCGGAAGCACGTTCCCGTGGGATAAATTTCGACCTCCAGCCGGGCGAAGCCGCTGGCAAAAGCTAGTCTTCTAGAATGTGGCATTCATTATTAATTGGACTTCCAGCTATTTCTCAAATCTTCCATCAGGTGGGTTGAATCTAACAATATTGAATAATCTTTGCAGAAATTAGTAGAAAAGTACCTAGGTAGGTACTCAATTTCCTTGGTTAACTGCTACGTGATACAAAAAAACGTAGACAAATGCAATAAAAAAACATGTGTAAGTATGAGTTTCAAAACATTTAGAAATTATTTAATAATGTTATTTGTAATAAATTTGTAATAAATAATAGATAAAAAATCTAAAAAATCCGCTTTCTAACTAAAAAAGCAGAAAACAATTTCAAAAAAGCGTGGGTTGCTCTTTGAGTTATTTTTATAATCAATTAATATCAAGCACCCCCCACGCCTTTCTGAAATTATTTTCTGCTTTTTTAGTTTGGTTTATATAGCGTGTTTTTTTTTACATTTTTATATCTATTATTCAATTCAATTTCCAAAGGTTTAAACTTGGAATAACTTTATTCTGTGTTTATAAATAAGACGGTATAAGTTGAATATTAGGTACCCATGACATTGTGCACTTGGAGAACGTGGAGAAGTTGTATGAATATTTTGATCAAAGCATCGTCGCGTCGGGGGACGGTCAACGAAAACGCCACACAGACGAGGTATAGCAAAAGCCTAGCGGTAGGGTGTAGTGTGGGTACCTATAGGGACTCTTACGGCGAGCCACGGCCACGCAACGTATGCGTGACTTGATGACACAGACGTACCAACACCCGGGAGATGCGAGTGGCCTTCTTTATCCCACATTCACCACATTCGAAAGAGGTAGTATTTTACAGAAGGTAACAAAAAGTTTGCTTACCAGTCATACAAAAAAAAACAAACAGATTTTGTCCATTGATAAACCCAATGACATTCTGCCACATGTTGTTGTATTGAAGCTGTATGGCACTGTATTGTCACATCTCTTAGAAACAGTGCCTTTGCGGCACACCCAAATTTTTTAAATAAATTCTTGTGAACCGAAAATATGACTGACAAAGCTACACAAGGTACACGCGTACGAGATAAACCATGCCCGTGGCTGTGTAACTTAATACCGAAAAACGTGCCTCCACCGGGACCTGCCCAGACAGTGTTGCATCCTAGGAAAGATGTTTTTGTTCTAAAGGTAACATGTTGTGATAATAAAATTGCATTTAGAAACTGAAACTAAAATTAGTATCCTACCTCCTTACAAACTAGATTATGGGCGAACTATTGGTACCCAGCAGTGAGATATTGGAGCGTGTACCCAAGTTTTTTTGCAATATGGTATTTACTGACATGCTAATTGCAAAAACGTACAATTTCCTGGGCTACGCTGGTACTTCCTCTTTAAGCCGTTGGTCTTCGCTGGCATTTGTTGAACTTTGTCTGTCGTTACGGGTAGTCAGCAGACTGACAACCGGTCTTAGCAAGGGGTATCGTGCTATCCCGTTACTGGGCTGTGGAGTTGTGATAGGCAGTCGCTCTATGTAAAATGTTGGTATGCAGCTGCATTCGTGTGACACTGAAAGCCGACCCCAACATAGTGAGGCCAAGACTACGCAAAACAATGACATGAAAACTTTGCAAATAAAAAACACGTAGACGGGAAGAAGCTAAAGGGAATCACCAGTTTCGGCTAAGCATGGACAAGATGCCCGGTAAAAATATTTTCACTAAACTACATATTTGATTAATTCTGAAAACAATATTTTTGCACATCACACTGGCTACTAAGCCAGGTGGAACTTACAAAAAGTATAAATAAAGAGTATATCAACTGTATCCACCAGTTTAAAAGCATAGCCATTCGTTTGACGCAGTGTTACCGGCACGGAAATAAAACAGCAATTTCAGTCTGTAATCGATTAGATAATCAATTATGGTAACCAAAAAAAAGTGTTTGTCTTCAAAACGAGTACCGATCATTTATTTTAATTTATTTAAATAATGGTTCTATAAATCGATTATTGTCAGATAATTTTTTTTTTCTGGCAACTCCTAGTATATCGGAGATGATCGATCCAATTGCTTTGTATTGCTATTATGCTCCGCAATGGATCATTTCGATCCGAGTATCGATATAAAATCGCTTTTAATTAATCATTTTCTTCATATAAAAATAATTGACGTCGTATTAATATCTAAAACAAGGTTTATCAACAAAAGCTACATTGCAATTAAGGGCTACACTATTTATGCTACTAACCACCCATGCTCGTAAAATCAAACATTAAACATTATCCGCTTGGACCTTTCTCGACAGGTAAGATACAAGCCACTCTTATTAAAGTAAATTACAAAACTCGCACATTACCCTTGCTGCAGTTTACTGCCCTTACCCCTGTAACAAAGGAAGACTATAAAAATTTCTTCTCTACCCTCAGACATCGCTTTGTAAGAGGAGGTGACTACGCTAAACATCTGTTCTGGGGCTCCAGGCTTATAACAACTAGAGGTAGGCTACTCTATCAAGCCGTGAAGGATTTTAACCTTGACTGCTTGTCCACTGTCCAAAGACTCCCGACCTGCTATATTTCTTCATAACAAAAACATTGCAATCAATAACACGAGAAAAGAAACCGACTTTGATCTCATCTCAGACTACTCTGCTATTATTCTTAACGTGCATAGTAAGATCATATTAACAGAAGCAACACCCAAAATCTACAAAAATAATACTAACTGGGAAAAATATCAGGATATCATTACAGCGGAGGTACAGCTTAAGATTTCACTGAAAACGACTGATGAAATAGAACAGACTGTAGAAGGACTAAACAGATTGATTTATGACGCAGCGAACAGATCTACATTCCAACAAAAAGCGGGAACTGCAAAAAAGCATACATACCCTCCGTTCATCAGGGCCTGTATAAACTAAAAACGTAGACTCCGCCACTCAAAGTGTGGCATAACACTCACTATCCTAGAGACGTGACCGCCTTTAATAAAGCCTCACAACAACTAACAACACTAGTCAACGAGCTGGAAAACGAGTATCTACAATCATATGTCGACAAACTGACACACTAGTGACACAAACTATTCGCTGCAGAAGGCTAGAAAAAACCTAAAGCGTCCCCAACAACAAGTTACACCCCTAAGAACACGAAAGGGGTCTTGGGCCCGCTCCGATTGTGAAAAGGCCAATACCTATGCTAGTCACCTAAATAAAGTTTTCGAACCACTTCCCAGCAACGATCAACTTCCGGACAATGGAATAGAGAAATACCTCCAGTCACTTATTCAGATGTGCTGGCCACTAAATCATGTAACACCAAATGAGTTTAAACGGGAAATCCTAAAACTTCAGGAAGGCAAATGCCTTGGCTACGACCTTATTGACGCTACTCTTTTGAAACACCTCACAACAAAAGGAGTACTGCTCATACTCGCCATCTGCAAAGCATGTTTAAGATTATTCTGCTACCCAAGCCAATGAAAAATAGCACAGGTAATAATGATACTGAAACCGGGTAAATCAGCTCAAGAAGTGTCATCATATAGACCTATAGATCACTTCCGGTTACAGGATAATTATTAGAAAAGATCATACTCAATAGAATGAGAGAACATTTGGCAGAGATAATACCAACACATCAGTTCGGATTCAGAGAAAGCCACGGAACCATCGAGCAAATGCATAGATTGGTAGATGTCATAAGTAGAGCAATGGAAAACAAACAGTATTGCTGAGCCGTATTCCTAGACATTAGCGAAGCATTCGACAAGGTGTGGCATAATGGGCTTCTCTACACAATTAAAAAAATGCTACCGCACTCTTTATTTCTGCTGATAAAATCATACCTTCAAAAATAGATGCTACGAAGTAAGATATAACTCCGACACATCGCAAATGCATAAAATTAAGTCAGGAGTTCCACATGGTAGTATACTGGTACCAATTCTCTATTTAATATTTATAGCAGATCTACCCACTTTTGCCAATACCACTACAGCAACATACACAGATGATACCGCATTTCTTTCAACCCACGAGAATCCCGATTTCACATCCGAAAAGCTCCAATTACACCTGAGTCTTATCGAAGCATGTTTCCAGCAGTGGCATATTAAAGCCAACACATAGATGTCGGTTCAAGTAACATTCACAATTAGAAGGAAAACCTGCCCACCTGTGAAACTTTATAACGCAGAGATCCCAAAATCAGATGACGCCAAATACTTAGGTATGCATCTCGACCGTCGGCTTACTTGGCGCAAACACATTTGGATTAAAATAAAACAATTAGACTACAAACTCCGTAGCAGGTACTGGCTCATCAGTCGTAAGTCACAGCTGACAGATACCAGTAAAATGGCTATCTATAAATCTATACTAATGCCTATATGGTCCTATGGCATTCAGCTCTGGGGCACAGCCAGCCATAGTGATATCGAAATGCTTGAAAGGTTTCAAAGCAAAACAATGAGAGCCGTGTTCAATATTCCACCACACTTAAGCAATAAATATGTAAACCTAGACTTAAATCAGCGAACTGTGAAGGCAGAAACTGACTCAAACAGCAAGAAGTATCAAACCAGATTGTACCAAAATATAAACGAGCAAGCTGCCCAGCTGCAGGGAGACGGCAGTTTAAGATTCTCTCGCCTTAAGAGGAATAGTATACCAGGACTAGCGACAATATACGCAGACAAAAGATGAGGATTGCACCGCTGTGTGCTGGGTGCACGACTCTGCTGAAGACACATTTACTGATGGAAATCTGACAGCATATTAGATTATTGCGTGAATCAAATAGATTGCTGAGTAGCAGGATATATATGAAAAAAAAAATTGAATATGCCTTTAATACTATTCAATTTCTTACTATGGCAAACAGAGTCCCGGTTTTGCCCGAACAATCCTGCACAATTCTGCCTCAGTAGTGATTAAGAAGCGTGACCCTCACTACCTTTATCAATTTACAGTAGTGGATATGTAAATTGTTAAATCGGTGCGAAAATCGATCAAATCCCGTAGGACCGACTCACTTGAGTATCGATACATATTGAACATCCCTAACGTCAAGTAAAATTACATCTGACAATAATGTAAAATTATTCGCTTAGCTTTGGGGCACTATGGATGTTATTTCGTTTACTCGCTGCTTCGAACGTTTGTTTTTTTTATCATGGACTCCGATACCGCTCTTTATGATGATCCGGCCCTACCCTCGGATACTGAGTCTGCACCTCACGTTGAACCTGGCGCTATTATGGACCTCGAACCGACTTTAAACACAGCAACGTTTAAATTTTTCACATTAGAAGCATATTTTCGCATGTTGCTACAACTTATTTATAATACTTGCTTTCCTATACATGAGTAGGTTTTAAAATGCAAGTCTAATATTAGTAGAGATCTTGTCCATGCTTAGCCAGAGCACCCTAACAAACTGAGCAATTCCCTTTAGCCATGGTTAACAATTTTCTTTTCTACACAATTCTCAGATTGCCAAAGTAGGCCCTACTGGAGACCGGCGCTGTAAGATGGAACTTGAGCTGGTCACACCGAAGCCTACCGAGAAGAAGCCGCCGTGTCGCATAGATACTAGAGAAACACAATGTGATCCAGACCCCCCACCATGCTCCTGTTATAGGTCAAGAAAAGGAAAAACTAAAAGCAATAAAATTCCTCAACAATAATTCTATAAAAGTATTCTCTAGCATTTCAACTTATTTTCATCTTCTATGTTATGTTTTTAGAATTGTTTTATCAATTATTTATTTAATTTAATTATTAGCACCAAGTAAAACACAGTTCGGTACTGGATTTGTTTTTTTCTGAGATAACGCACAGTTACGCAACTAACTAGTAACAGCGATGTGTATTTTTGTAAATAACTTCTAATTGCAGATTGCAGATCGCTTCTGATTTTATAACGGTTCACCGGTAGACGACCAACAATTTTTTCGGATGCACAAGTCCACATTACAGGTGACGGTCAGAAAAAGAAATGCAATAAAAAGAGTGTCAATCATTTTTTTAAGCAGCTAAGTTCTTCTTCAGTGACTGGGCAACTAAAGGCATCAGGAAAAGTCGAGAAAGATTATTTGAACTGTATGGCCTTATGCCGTATATTAACACAGAACAAAGTAGCTAAAGCTTCATTCATTAGCCACAAGGTTAAATCAGCAGATAATAAAATTAAGGCAGTTTGGACAATTATTAACAATTAAACGAACAGAAGCAAAAGGCATAATACTGATTACATACTTCCCACGGTCACGTTAGCGATAAATATAATATTAAGAACGAATAATATAATATTCCTATTAAAACTACAGAAACCTTAAATTCTTCGCCCGCACTTGATATTGATTTATTAAGAACGAATGTTTCAGCCTCGAGATTTAAATTTTTTTATCATAAAAACCCTGTGGTCGTTGTGAAGGCATTTAAGCAACTTAAGGGGAACCTAGTCGCGGGCTCGAACTCACTGGTGGGCCTAGCTAAAAAGCACACTGTCTCACCAGGCATCGTGTCCGACAGAGATAGTATCAGGGATGAGCAGTTAAATGCTAGTCTACACGCACAACATTATTGAGTGAGATGCAGGATCATTTATAGTACAACAGGCGCGTAAAAAATTAAGAACAGCCCTTCGGAAGATCGGGTTTTATGAAAAAACCACTGCATAAATCAATAAGCAATAAAGTTTATTGAACTTTTCGATATTTGAGCTTTGTCGGTACTGACTTGGTTTTTCAGATTTTACACTTCTTTTATTACTAAAACACGCCCAAAGTTAGGTTAAATTAGCAAGAAAACCGAATCTTTGTTGGCTCCTAACTTTTGAATGGCTTTTTATTTTAGTATTCTGTTTCCGTACAGACAATATTAATAATGAGACAAAACCATACCATGTTTAATTTTTGATTTACATTGTCCAACAGTGGAGTAAAACACTCCCGAAGTTTGTATGGGAAAAATGTGGACTAGGTTCACCTTAAGATCAAAATTACCGAAGACCTGTGGGGCATGTCTATTAAAGTTTGTCAATCCATTATTGAGACAATTGCACCCTATTTTGCTTTAATATTTAATCTGTGTGTTCAAGTTCAAGGGGTGTTCCCGGATTTAATTAATTACAGTAAAGTTATTCCTCTGTTCTAATCTGGCGACAGCAAAGATACTAAAGTACCTGGTACTTATTGACAGGCCTGCACTGTCCTCCCATACCTATGTAATATCACTGTAATTTGAAAACATTATAAAATCCAATTATTTTTAAAAGAGTAACCGTGGAGTTTCTTGCCGGCTCTTCTCCATAGGAAGCGACAAATTGGAACCGTGCACCTAGCTTCTGACGTTTCATAAGTGCCCTTGCAGGTTTATGTGAAATAAAATATTTTGATTTGATTTGATTTGACTAATAATTATAGCCCCGTATCGGTTTTGCCGGTTTTGAGAAAGGTGTTTGAAAAAGTTATGTTAACTTTTTCAACACCTTTCTCAAAACCGGCCTCAAAACTCAAATGCTCAATAATTTTAATCGTAATAACATCCCTACACGATCAACAGTATGGTTTCACTAGAGGATATTGCCGCCCATTGTATATTTTGTAGTGTACTTTGTTTTTTGTTGTGTATTTTTTGTGGTGTACAATAAAGTATATATAAATAAATAAATAATATTGCACACTGTACATTGGACATTGTCACCTTATTAAAACACATCTTTACCGCATGGGAAGTATCTTTTACGACCTATCCAAGGCGTTTGATTGCGTGAATCGCGAAACACTTCTCTTGAAACTTGGACATTACGGACTGGGTAAACTTGCGCTAGCTTAGTAAAATCGTACTTGAATGATAGACTGCAGCAAGTTTAAATAAAAGGTGTGAATTCCTTGGGCTTAAAAGTCAAAATGGGTGTACTGCAGGGCTTAATATTGGATTCGTTCGTCTTTTTAGTATATATAAATGATTCTCATTTACTAAAAAACCGACCACAAATGGCGTTATGTGCTGACATATCACTGATTTTTAAAATCAAGAGACATGCACAGGAGCTTGACGACGTAGAAAACCCTATATTTAAGGTCCATAATTGGTTTACTGAAAATAACTTGATATTAAATGGAAAGAAAACTAAATGCATAAGATTCGCGATACCGCATGTAGTGAACGTCACGTTGTCTTGAATAAGGACATAATAGAATTCGTCGAACAGACGGTATTCCTGGGGATCACGCTTAACTGAAAGATACAGTGGGGTCCTCACTTAACATCACTTGCAGGGCGGATAACTTATCCGCCCGGCTAGTGATGTTAAGTCGCTTACGCTGTTTAGAAAATCCGTCAATTAACAGGCGTGGATACCGCGAGACTGGTCATTTTAGTTCCTTTCATAGCATCATGTCTTACGGTATTTTGCTATGGAGACGATGATCTTTATTCTGAAAAACAGGGCTGTTTGTGAGGAACATGGTGAACGTTTTCATCAAGGCTTGAAGACTTATGATGAGAGATACCTAGAGATACCTAGGTATTTGGGATAAAAATATCGACTACTGGTGATCTGTATTAATAGAAACTGACGCTAATCGGTATAAAGGAAGGAGTAATTTGTGTCATTTTTTACTTTTTGTATCAAAAAGTTTTAGTAAAGATTTAAAAAAAACTTGTCGTCCTATTTTTTCCCACTGCAGTATCTAAGCTAGGGTTCGTTATACTACCGATTTACATTAGTTTCATCTATGGCTAAAAACCTTGTAGTGTTATTAAACAGTAACTTGTAAACATCATCATCAACATCGGCTTCCAGTCTAACCGAATGCATAATGCTGAATACCAGTATTTTACAAAGAGTCTACTGACCTCCACAACCCAGTTACTGGGTAATACGATACGCCTTGGTGATAAGACTGGTTGAGACTTTCGGGCTTTCGACGGCCCGTAATGACTGTTAAATATCCACGAATGACAGCCGGGACCAACGGCTTAACGTGCTTTCCGAGGCACGGGGGTCTTGGTATGCAAAGATGGTCAAACATCCATGGACCAACCGTAGCAAGTGTAAATTAAGGATAAGTTCGACCGATGAGTCTGTTATTAGGTACTTAGCTAGAAGTCCCTCAAACAGCAACTAATAAGCATCACCACTATTATATCTATACGTATAATCTATACATCTAAATAAAATTGGAGTGTGTAATATTAAAATAACCGCTTTTTGCTACATGCATATGAATATATATACGGTACATATACCAAAATAAATTTTTTTACAATTTTTGTCTGTCTGTCTGTCTGTTCGTTTCCGCTAATCTCTGAAATGGCTGGACCGTTTTTGACGGGACTTTCACTGGCAGGTAGCTGATGTAATAAGGAGTAACTTAGGCTACTTTTGTTTTAGAATTTTTATTTGTTTTTTTTTGTTATATAAATAATAGTAAAAAAAACTATTCCGCGCGGGCGAAGTCGCGGGCACAGCTAGTTAACAATAAAAACGTACTACTTACAGAGGTAGATTACCTCTTAAACCTCTTATGTTTTATTAACAAGTATATAACAAACAAACTGTCTTCTTCTCTCATACCCGAGGTTGCAAAAAATACTAGTCTTCATTTATGCCTATAGCACGCATTGGAATACAAAATGGACAACGTTGGAAAAAAGTTAAATTAATTGATTTTTAATGTCATACCTCCATCCCAGGCCACATAATTTTTAACCCATTAGATGCCTGCACCATAATATTCGATCGATAAAGCCACTTTAAACATGAAAGTTTTTCCATTAAGGAGGAGGAAAATAAGAGCCAGAAATTGTTATAGGTATTTAATTTTTCCTGATCTCCAAGTTTTGTCGGATTGCCGTCCCATCTAAATTCGTTTAATAACCAATGATTCTAATAGCACTATGCATTAAAATATCTCATTAGGCTATTGGGCGCCAAGAACATTCCTGAATATCGGTGCTCAAGTAGTCGCCTATTTAGGTCATTAATTAACTCCGAATTGACTAACAATTGGCAAAAGTGGTGATAGTAGCAAAGGCTCTCCTTGAAAAGCTCTTTACATTGTTGCATATCTTATAGCTATTGGGCTTCAGGATAGAAACCCACAGTGCGATGCCCAATCTCTTTTTAATATAAAAGATTTTCTTGGTATAATTTCCGTTTATGCTGCCGTACTGTATTATGCGAGTGGGTGTGTGTGTGTGGATCATCATCATCAGCCATTAATATTCCGACTGCTGCGGCACAGGCCTCTTCTCGGTCGGTGGGAATGGGCCGTAATCCACCACGCGGGCCTAGTTCGGGTTGGTAGAAGTCACAAGTTTTACATTTTTGGGTCTAGGACATGCCGGTTTCCTCACGATATTTTCATTCACCGTTTTGAGAGCAGCGGTGCTGAAATAATTTACACAGAGTAAATCGCCTGCCTGGGTTCGAACCTACAACTCGTAGGTAAGTCGCGGTCGTCACCACTAGGCTACCACTGCTCCATCATTAGTCTACATAAATATAAATTTAGACTTTAATATAATTGAAGCCGGTTTTCGCGTCTGTCTGTATGACCACATTGTTCTTCTACATGACGCAACCAATTTTTATGCTTTTCACCATCATTTGGAGAATTTATTCCGAAACGTATATCATAAATTCTAGTGGCCGTTAGCACTTGGCCACCACTGCTCTCTATGTATGTGGGTAAGTTGATTTTATTTTGTTATGCCAAGGCTTTTTTCAGTATAGGTGTAAAAAGTCTTGTGTATTTTAAGTCCCTACCGAGTGGACAAGTGTGCGAGTGTAGTGTGTTGTAGAGGTGAGTATGTAAGAATAACGGAAGTGATTGTTGCATACGCAGAGTTTACTACTAGGTTCGGGATTCTGAATTGTCTCTTACATTGTAGGGCATTAAACCTTTGGCTTAAGGCTTTAGGCATAACAGAACTTCTGCCTCTTATATATATATATATAGTCTGTCAGTTTGATAAAGGCATCTTTAATTAGGCGCGATGCGACTTGTAGAGCAATTTCTACGACAACTTCATGGAAATTGTTCTACAAGTGTCGCGTCGCGCCTGTTTAAAGAAGCCTTAACGGTAAGGTTTGAAAAGCACGACTTTTCAAATAGCACCTTGCGCGCTCTCCAACACATCTAATATATAAAATTCTCGTGTCACAGTTTTCGTTGCCATACTCCTCCGAAACGGCTTGGCCGATTTTGATGAAATTTTTTGTGCTTATCCGGTATCTATGAGAATCGGCCAACATCTATTTTTCATCCCCCTAAATGTTAGGGGTAGTCCACCCCTAAATAATTTATAAGGCAAAACAACGTTTGCTGGGTCAGCTAGTAAATATATGAGTTTGAGTAACGCTGCGTGTAACAGCCCTTATCACTAATAAGGTTATAACTGCAACCGAACGAATGCAATGAATATACCTACCCTACTTTACCAATTGACATCATCGATTGACGAGTACCAGACATTTGACACAATTAAATGTTATCGACGCATCTAGTGCAATAACCTTTTCTAACTGCAGGACTATCGCTCAATTGAGTCGTTACAAACTCTACTGTTTACGTTTGGAATATTTGTAAGGAAGTTTTTATTATTTTTGTAGTATTCTGCCTCTCTCAAAACCTTTGCTTGTATTGCAGAGATGTTCACACGTCGAAAATGTATGTAGGCCAGTTATATAAAACATTGTAGGTCGCATAAAATTGCATTTCACTGATTTTTTGAAATTTTGTTAGGATAGGTACCAATACTGTAAAACTTCGAAAGATCTGCTAAATGCGTTGTGCTCGAGATACTTCGGAATCGCAACGATTGACTGTAGCGACACGACTGGTTTCTTTGGCTCTAAAAAAGGCAAAAGGCGTCGGCGGCATCTGTCGAAAACATGGAATTACAAGGTAAGTATTATAAATTTATAATATATTGAAGCATATAAGCTTCTTGGTCGGAAGCGTTTTCATTGAGTTATGTGAATAAAAACCTGTCCTGTTGCTGCTTTTCTTTTGAGAAACATATTATGCGTGTCACATGCATTATTAGGACCTGTCATTGCGACTGCGTCCTTTATTAGTGAGTCAGATTTACAACTGTAATAGGTTAACCGCAGCGTTGCCGCTGTTGTTTGCAGTTGCTTATTGTTTTCGGAAAAGCACCTTAATATTGCAGAAGTTTTTACTGATTATAATAAGGCTGATTTTTCCTCTGTAGCGTTTGCCCTACAGCGGAAAAATCAGGCTTATTATAATCAGGCTCATTAAAAAAGCTTTGGCTTTACCTACGCTTCCTCCACTTATCTCTATCTAGGGCTAATAAGGACCAGTCTTCGTGTACATAATTAAACTTATGAAACTACTGATAAAAATAGAAACAAATACGGGCCATAACCCCTTAACAAACATCTTTTTAACATAGGCGCCACAGACAGCCCGCTTTGCAGCGGCTGCTTTGAGGCCGAGGAATAAGCCACCCAAGTCATCCTGGAATGCGAGGCCGTGGCGTCTCAACGTGAAGAAATTTTCGGAAAGAAAAATTTAAATCTTTTCAGTAAAAGAGGTGAAAGACACCGTTGGGACTAGAAATAGGAACCAATTAGTTCAACCAGGCTTCAGACTGGCTAAAGTAGACTCATCCTTCATGGCGTACTGTTTAAAATGTTACAATAAAATACCTCCCCACATACTCCAACTGAATGAAATGAAATTTAAATCTTGTATAAAACGCACACTATGCAGCCATGCTATTATAAGTTGGGAGATTATATCGCTGACAAAAATGCTTGGCTAAACGCTGCTTGTCCTGTTCCACAAGGTGGCTTAAACCAAATTGATTAGCATTTGAAAACGTTGTTGGAGCTGCTGAAGACTGTAAAAGACTAGATATCTTTGCATTGTATAAATTCAAACTTCTAGTATTGTATAATTGCATAGCATATGTTCCTACTACAAAGCTACCATTTACAGGGTACGTCTTTCATTGACTTGAATGTGCCCTGGCAGCTGAGAGTATGTCATGCTCACTCAAATGTCTCGCTGCTGGTGGCGTGTGTGTTGGATCATTAAGTTCCCTTCAAAATGGTTGAGCTGAATGGTACTGATCCACACGTCATGTTCGTGAACGGGCGCCGCCAGTAGGGACTGGTCATCTCCTACTCACCGACCTTGACAATTCAAAAGTGCCTGTAATTGGTTTATTTGAAATAAATGCTTTGAGTTGAGTTGAATTTGAGTTTGAACAGTGAGGTCGCTCCGCGAAGCCTGTGAAGCTCCCAGGAAGCTTCTGTGCTTCTGGGCGGAGCTAGGCTGGTTTTGTTAGCCAGAATCCCCACGCACTACAGACCGAATGGGAGTCTACGTGCGGAAAAGGGAGTCCCATCATCTTCATCATCATCATCATCAAGCTACTGAAATCCTTCCAGTCGGAGATTCTACGATATTTGTGTGTGGCGTACCGAGGCAGTTAGTCTCTATAACTTGCTGACGGGCTAATCCTTTTTGTACGTTATAATCATAAGCCGTTAATCTTGTTAACTATACCTAATCTACACCGACGCTTGACACGAAAAATACTTTGTAAAAGAGCGGATTGCTCTATAGCTCTATAGGTACTTCTTTATTTAGTCTTCCAGTTACAAGTCGTTACAAAAGTCACCGAATTTGACATTATTGGCGATTGAATTGGGCATCGGATCATCCGTGATCCGATTCCAAGATCAACATCCGTTCATAATATTTTATTTTTTATTTTTATAAAGTATACTAACACAAGCGGGTTAATTGTGTCTACGTTTCCTTATTAGCTTTGATCTGTGACTTATTATCTGATTACTCGCTGTCGCGTGACGAAATAGTCGTGTGATAACGTATTGTATTCCTAACATAACCAAATAAAACTATTAACTAGGTACTCTTTATAAAATTTAGCGTTGCAGATTTAGATGCATCTTTTCCAGTTACAGTCTTATAATAATTATGACTACATATGTTGGAATCTGGTTTTAGTCCGCTATAGCATAATCAGCCTATAACGTTCCCACTGCTGGGACACAGGCCTCTTCTCGGTGAGAGGGAGTGGGCCATAATCCACCACGCCGGCCCTGTGCGAGTTGGCAGATGTCACATGTCTTCGAATTTTCGGTTCTAGGACATACAGGTTTCCTCACGATGTTTTGCTTCACCGTTTTGAGAGCAGTGGTGATGTAATAATTTTCACAAAGTAAAGCACGTGTCGAACCGTGTGTTCGAACCTACGACCTACAACTCGTAAGACGCAGCCATTACCACTGGGCCACTACTGCTTAGTCCGCTATATCTAAGTGTAAATACGGACCGTGCCTAGTTTGGGAGCCGCTATTAAATCTGTTTTCTGTTACTGAGAATTTCATACCATGTTATGTAAGAACAAGGCATAAATCTACTCTCTGGCTTACTACCGAGAACTTCAGAAAAAATACTTTAGCCCAACATTGTGAGGGTTTGAGTTCGATCTCCGATGTGGAATGTGTAGGTACCCAAGTACGTACCTCCGTCTTGCCGCTGACATGGACGGCGGGTATATGTCGACTGCTTCTGGGAATCATCTCCAAACACAAAAATGTAATTGTAAACGATAATGATTTAATTTTTGTGGCGTTGGTTTTTTACTTATTACTTTTTCTTGGAGTTTTGAAGTAGCATAACGAAAGGCACAGCTTCGCCCTTCCACACGGTGAACATATGACCTGGGGAAGGTCACGAGAAACAGCTGCATCGTCCAGGATGCTGGAAGCATGCAATCAGTTTTGGCGATGCTTTAGAGAAGCGAAAACGTTTGAATATAACGACAAATAAGGAAAACATCCGCGTATTGTTTACCCATTATTGCAAAAAAAATATTTTGCATTTGAATTTCTCTAGTGGTCCACAGACGACGTCTTCTGGCTGAATGCTAATGATCGTCATCCCACAATATCACCGAATCTGAGGAGCGTTTTTACAAAACGATACATCGCCAAATAATTTATTTTTCAATAATGTTATTTATTTATTTATTAGGGTTATGGGTAGGTTATGTTAAATGAAATTGCCGGTTAATTTAGTAATTATTTTACTGAGATACTATTAATTTGACCAAAATAAAAATAAAACACATAAACATACCAAAATAATGACATCAAAAACTACGAGCTTTTTTCAACTTTGATACATCTACCGTTGATGTCTCGTTTCGATAAAAACGCGATACATTTAGTTAAATTTGCTAAGCATATTATATTACTGGTTCTTCATCGTCGCAATTACGTCGAATATTATCATCTTCGATAGCAGAACCCTGAAGCACATCTGCATAAAATGTGTGAGCATCAAGATCATCAGATATATAACAGAATTTCAATAAATTTTCAACATCTGCTTTCTTTTTTGAAGAAACCATGTTGGTTTTAGGCAACTGAACACAGTCGAATTGCAAGAAAGATTTGACGCCTTTCTTCTTAACTTCAACTGTCACTGGCTCAGCAGAATATACATCTTGAACACCAACTTCAACATTTTTTATAGCGCGGGATCCAACTACAGTATAGTGTATTATTCATGTTTGACTTATTTTAAATGGAAGATTTACCTTTAGCATATCTTTGGCCTTAACTTTCATGTCATAACTAAACCCATCTTTACCCCATTCGTTGACAGGGTCATGTTTATTTAAAATTGAATAGTATTCATTTGGCGATGCAATAACTTCATGTCGACGGTAGTCCTTTTCAACCCTTCCAAATACTCTATCAGGAGGCATAAAGCTATGGCCTAGAATAGGGAAAACGTGGGACAACTTATTAAAAACTTTACTAGAAGCCATGAAATTTGCCAGAATGGCTAACATAATGACATTTTTATCTTGACTTCTGCAAGAATCGGAGTACAGTTCAAGTTTCACATTCTCTTTCTTTTCTTTGCGGCATACTTCTTCTAATTTGTTCAAATAATTTTGAAACTGGTGCCGTGCTGGTGCCGATGCTATCTCATTAGCTAAGTACTCTGTGCCGGCCACTTTGATTTTTTAACACAGAGTACATTATTGTTTTCTAATCAAACATAAAACTCTATATCGTCTTTGGTTTGTTTCCTTTTTAGGTTTATGTTGAATTATACAAAAATTATATAACCAGGCTTGACGTAAGTAAAAAACCTCTCCAACACTTAATTTTGGAAGAGGTTGGTTCTGTTGGCAATCAAAACAAATTTTTATTACATTATCCTCATCTTGAGTGTCATTGAGTAGACTAAAGAAGTTTTTAGCCCTTAACTTGTGCAAGCGATATTCAGTGCGAATATTGTTTTTATATCTAAATCCTTTTCATTCTTTATTTTTATTAAAAACTCCTTGCAAGCCGAACAAGTATCTTCATGAGGATTCCCGAATCCTAGGTTAAATTGTTTGTAAAATACTGACTTAAACTTAGACAAAGAACATGTTTTTCCTGAAATTTACTTTTGGTATTCAATTAATCTTTCGTACATTATCTTTAAATTTAGTTCTGGTGGCAAATAAGATCTTGACCACTTGTTTCTAGAATAGTGACTCTCTCTACATATAAATGTAGAGAAAAAATTATATTTTAAAGTATAAACTTTAAAATATCATTTTTTATCAGCTCTCCCATTTGAGCTATATCTTCTAGTTGTTTGGCACTCTTACCACCTAGACTTTCTTTAAGTTGCGCACCCGTAGTCACAAATGCATTAGCTACGCGAAGAAGACGCCTTCGTTGTGTACCAGTTATTTTCTGAAAAGTTTTAGAACCAACCTGGACATCTTCTCCGTTTTCTATTGGTACAAAATAAGCGACTGACATCTTGCGGAAATTTACAGACTTAGCCACTTTATAACGTCTTTTCGGAACAGATATACGCATATACTTCAACAAAAACTTATCTTGTTCGATTTTCGTACCATTCAAGTACAGTTTCCTTCTAAATTCTGTAACAAGTTGAAAGAAATCTGATATAGGTACATGTTTAAAATTATATTGATTTTAATAACATACAGTAAGACTTGTTAAAACTTATACACACCGTCAAAACACAGAAATTGAGGAAATTATTACAACACAAGTTTGTGTGAGTGCACGCATGTCAATATAGGTAGGTATACCTAATAGTAATTTTTTTTTTGTTACTTATGCGTCGAAATCGCACGTTTTAACAGGTTTAAACGGGATGGCACAGTCACTCACGCAAACTCAAAAGTCACCTTGCTGCATAATATGGTATTACATTTAACGAAAACTAGGTATGTACTAATCAATTCTTACCTTTCATGTATATCTTAGTTTAATTGCCTGGCATAATGACCTTTTCTTGGCGCCTGTTATTGTTCTGTCTAAATGGTGATTAGTCCAAATTTGGATCACTGTTTCCATCATTAGTGTATTCAGATGTCTTTGGAGTACTGCAATGACGCCTAGACTTTCGTCCTCTTTCAACTTCAATAACTGGCGTGTTATATTCTCCGATATCCGTTATGAATTACGACTTATAAACTCGAAAAAGGTGTGTACTCTCTCCGTTACGTACCTACACAATCAAACTAATTTAAATACTAATGCAATAACCACCACAATGAATCAATGTATGTTTGATGTATCGTTTTGAAGAAATTCGTTCTATGTAGATGTATCACTTTGAAAAAACTAAGGCACTTCGCTGTATTTTATGATTGATTTATGTATCGTTTACAGAAACTTAGTTAAGACCCTCATGGGATGATGGGACCCTATAGAAATTGAGTACGAAACGACAAAAAAAAACAAATTTGATTTTTTGTTTGATGTATCGCTTTGTGAAAACGCTCCTCATTAATGTACAATTAAGGAAAACATCCGCGTATTGTTTACCCATATTTGCAAAAAAAATATTTTGCATTTGAATTTCTCTAGTGGTCCACCGACGACGTCTTCTGGCTTAATGCTAATGATAGTCATCCCACAATATCACCGAATATCTAAGTATTACTAAGACTACGAGACCAAGTAAACAGTACCTACAATATCTAAGTAACACAAAACCTCCCTTGTGTATTACGGCTGCTCGGTTCGTCCAATCATGTAATTATTTAAAAAAATTCTAAAAAATAAAAATAAAAAATCCAAAAAAAAACACTAAAAAGTGAAAAATTACTTTAATTTCGAAAGTCGGTGTCTTTGGATCTATCTGCATTTTAGTTTTTTGTCACCAACTTCCGAAATTAAAGTTACAGTTTTTCAGTTTTTAGCTATGGTACTACCCCACACCAATTCGTATACCACTAGAGGAACAAGCACAAAAACAGACAAATTGAGAACCTTCTCCTTTTTGAAGTCGGTTAAAAACACAACCTATATCGATCCCATCGAGACATGCGTGTAGTGATCATATTTGTCTATGACTAATCTCCAAAAGTAGACTTGGGACATACCACTCATTAAATGTGTGTAGACATTTTTATTGGGTTACGAGCTTCATGAGTCTCACGAATGAGTCGACGACTCCGAAAGTGTATTCACGATCAATTTGTTACATAATGAATATAATGATGTCTCGGCAAGTTGAGATAAATATGTTGAAAAAAGTCTATGAATAAAGAACTTTTGCGATTTTTTTTCCCCGAATTTTGAACGAGCTTTCATTTGGATTCTTATCAACACGTAAAACCCTAAAGGCTGCCATGCATGATCAGTTCCACTTTTAGTTTCATCTATGTATACATTTTAAAAATCCTATGTGCATCCGGCGCGGCTGAAGAGACCACTACTATTTTATGCCACTATACCTACGTACTTAGGGTAGGGTCGCTCACAATGGAGAGGGCTATGCTTGGATTTGCCCTACATGATCAGGAATGAAAAGATTCGCAGGACAACCAAGGTAGCCGACATAGCCTGAAGAATTGCCAAATTGAAGTGGCAGTGGGCAGGGCAAATTGTTCGCAGAACAGATGGCCGTTGGGGCCGACAGGTTCTGCGACCGCGTACCGCAAGACGTAGAGTTGGAAGGCCTCCCACGAGGTGGACCGATAACCTGGTGAAGGCCGCAGGCATTCGCTGGATGCGGGAAGCACAGAACTGGTCCAAGTGGTGGAGCTTGGGGGACGCCTATGTCCAGCTGTGGACGTCTTTCGGTTGAAATGATGATGATGATGATGACACGGACTTATGTGCAGCAATTCGTTCCAACAGGTTTACATAGTACATAATGAAACTGTTTTATTGTATTTGGGCTAAGGCCTGGACTTGATTGATTGCGTTCGTACGCCATATTCATAAACGATGGTGACGATCGCATACTCGCGTGATGATCGCTTTCGTTTACGATGAGGCTTTATGGTAAATGTAGGTAAACCACAGATATATAAACAGTAGAGGTAAACGGTCTAAGGTAAATCCTAGAAAAGGATCTATGTCCAATTATAAATCAAAGAAAAATTAAGGAAGATAGACAAAAATACAACAATGACACCTATCAAAACAGACTAGACAAGCAGCACAGAGTACTTTTTTATGACAAGCAGTCTTTCAAACGGTCATTCAAAATTACCCATGTATTTACTGGTTCTAAATTTTTGTTGAAATAGTAGGCAAAATTAATTTGCCATCTAATATGGCAGCTAATAAAGCAGACTCAACCCCTACAGGCTCCCCTACACGTGCACCTTCTCCACAAAAGCCTCCTGCACAAAAGCCTCCTTCACAAAAACCCTCTATACAAAAAGCTAAAAAGCCCTATGAAGAAATAAGTGCTATTTTTAATGGCAATGAGGTAAGTCATCTACACCATGGTTTCCTTGCGTATGAAATAGACATAATTTTTCATTATTATAATAGGTATGTACTTATACAATGTGCTACAGTACTTATCGTGCTTAGAAAACTGTGATGCAATAGTGGTTAGAGTTTGTGTGACTAAAGACAGAAAAACTATCCTACTAACATTATAAATGTGAAATTTTGGATGTTTGTTACACAACTCGCAAAAACAAACCTGGATTAACACATAGGATACTTTTATCTCGGTAGTACGTTCCCGTGGGATAATTTCCGACCTCAGAGAAGGCGAAGCCCCTGGCAAATGCTAGTTTATAATTTAAATATTTCTGACTTTTCTATCGTTATTCCGGCCTATACGAGGATCTAGTCACGAAATCCACATTAAATTGAGCTGATACGTATTCAGAACGTATCCATCCATAACCAATAATAAATCATGACAATATCTCACGCATAAACTTTCATAGAAATACTCTTATCCTATATGTATACTTCCAGGGGTCTTCAAATCCATTCAGGGTTATCATCGTTCAGCCGATAGACGTGCACTACTTGACACTTGTTTTTCTCCCAAGCTCACCACAGCTACTGTTCTCGTGCTTCGGCATCCAGATTGCCGGGACCTTCACCAGGTTACTTTGTCATGCCTAGCCTTATAACTAAGGGTGCGTCCAGACCAGGCAAATCCGCCGCCCCCCAGCTGCTTGCGAACTGCGCGCGTGTTGCTCGCGTGCGGTTACAGCCTACGTTTGGTGCGCCGTTCTGGTGCAACTCCGGCAAGGCTTAAGTGGGGCGCGAGTACAGCGCGCGCTGCTCGTGCGCACATAGCTTCTTTCGTGTTTGAACTAAATATGGGGGTGAGGGAGGTGCACCGCGGGCGGCATCGCGCCATCTGCACCGCTCGAGTACGGTGCGTAGCTTGCGCGCGAGCGACGCGCGGACGGCGCAAGGGCTGCGTACGAACACGAAATGCAGACGCGCAGTTCGCAAGCGGCTCGCAAGCGGCACATACGCGCCACATTCGCCAGGTCTGATACCCTTAGTTGTAGTCGGCACGAAGCATGGAGGCACGGAGGGCTCTGGACATGTAACCGGTAGTTTCATTTTTATCTATTTATTAAAGTAACTGAAAATGGCAGGTTAAAATACGAGTGCCGAAGAGTACATCAAAGCCACCTAGACTATCCCCGTCGCAGCTGAAGTTGCAGCAGAGCTGTACCTGTGATGACGATGCGTCCATCTGCTCGGAGACCTGCGGGATGATATGTGGAGAAAACACATGCCCTTCAAACAGGCTGGACTTCCAGGTGTGTTCTATTGTGAATAAAGTTATTCTTGCGTTGCCTTGCCAACCACCCTGATTTCATAACAAAGTCGATAAGTATCACAATTCCTTTCAGTTTAATGACTCATACAGTGGAGTAGAGGAATAAGTATAGGTACTTAGGTTTCTGAAGGATTTTGTCGTGTGGTCAAAATGAAACGCATCGCGATTTCGAGTCAAAAATCAAAATCAAAATTCATTCATTCAAACTATTTTACATTTATTCAAACTAGGCTGAGAGTCAGCTCTTTTTGAAACTCAAAATTATATAAGACAGTCCCCCAAAACGCCTGCTCTTCACCGCTTCTTAGTGCTTTAGCTGGGAAGAAGAAGTGGCGCAACAAACCCAGTAGCACAACTGTCTGTTAAGTTAGAAGAACTTTAACATTACGGAACACAAAAAACAATAAATTTACCATATGTCAGCTAGCACACGCCAATATGCCAACAAAATATTGAAAGCTATAGAGACTCAAGCAGAAATAAATAATAATAAATATTAAAAAACAAACTTACAATAACGTAAACAGAACTTACAATCTAAATAAAAGCCTCCAGGCATAAAGGACGTGCCAGCTTACATACGCAATTCTGCATTATGTAAATATAGCTATAACTTGAAGTAACATAAGTTAAACTAGAACCTTTGGACTAAAATGAATAAAAAGTTAATATCATTAACAATAACAAAACTATGGTTAGCAAGACGACCAGTCGCTACAAGCAGCACCCGTTCACGAGCATAACGCAAAGATCAGCCACTACCCCCCTCGCCATATTTGAGGGAAGGAGGCAATCCGACCCCCGACGCTATTTCAAGCAGTGTCATCCAAGGGAGCATGACGAGTCTCAGGGTGCAGCGCATGGGAAACCAGTTGTAATGCTAATTAATTGTCTCCTTCAGATAATAAAGGGGTACCGCCTTACTAACCGAACATAACATAACATCTTAGTCGTGCTTGTGACCAATAGACAAACAATTCTTATCATCTTACAACAAAAAATAATGATTAATTTTAGATTCCTGACGATATTTGCGAGTCACTCACACACAGGACAGCTCTGAACTCAGAGATGGTATACGCGATGAACCCGGCACACCCGACGGCGTGCAATACTTGTAATGTTACGCCTAAAGACGCCCCCAAGGGCGTGCAAGCGCAGAAAGTTTTACATCCAGACAAAGATGTATTCATCCTCAAGATTGGAAAGCAAACTGATGAACCAAACCGTACGGGAAACATTGAGGTAAGGTTATTTGTTCTCTTCATTCGTGTCAGCACCTTTAAATATGGCAATCACCTATCATGTCTCTCACTGCAAATGGCTTCTTCGAATACAAAGAAGGCACTACTTAGCACTAACCGTTGTATTATCCGTCCGTATTGACGTCTTCGCCCCCATGATTTCTTTAACGAAGAAACGGGCCCCTTTGATAGTAGTTTGATACTTCGGAGTTACTACTACCGATTAGTTAAGTTTTTCTGACGGACAAAACACATTGAGAAAAAGGACAACTGCCAAATTGTGTTGTCATTTATTCTTAGTTCAGACACAGCTTATCTTATGTCCGTAGTATACGTGTATGATACTAAGTAGGAACCACCCGTAACTTCAGCCGAAACTACGGATTTTGTGCTTGGAAATAGTTGCTGTTACCAACATTCTAGTCTCGCCACTGGAATTTATGATACACCTTCCGGAATAAATTCTCTAAATTATGGTGAAAAACATGAAAAATCCATTGAGTAATGTAGAAGACCAATGCGGTCATACATACAGACGCGAAAACCGACTTCAATTTTATTAAAGTCTAAATTTATATTTTTATAGACAAATGATGGAGGAGTGGTAGCCTAGTGGTAACGACTGCGACTTACCTACGAGTTGTAGGTTCGAACCCAGACAGGCGCTTTACACTGTGTAAATTATTTCAACACTACTGCTCTCAAAACAGTGAATGAAAACATCGTGAGGAAACCGGCATGTCCTTGACCCAAAATATGGAAGACAATTGACATCTTCCAAGCCGCACTCATGGACGTAGCTAGGGGGGGAGCAAGGGTGGGCAGCGCCCACCCTAAAAACTTCTCTATCCGCCGTAGAAAATATATCTTTCCGCGGTAATAAGTATCTGCCCCAGAATACTATTATATCTTTTTGCCAAGCTTTATCGCAATCCGTTTAAGCATAGAAAGGTATCTATCATTCAGATATAGTTACAAGAATTTCTTTTGTATTTATAATATTAGTAGATTTAGCTACGAGACTTTTAACTTTACTAAAAGTCTCATAGCATTCAGATGAATGATGTTCGAGGAGTTATCTAACCAGGGAAAAGGAGATTATTGACAGAGAGCAAGCGCATTACGACCTGAAAATACTAGAGATCACTGACACTCATATGATCAGGATACTATACAACCCCGAAGGGCCAACTGTATACTTTTCAGGCCCTGAAAGTGAAAGTAAAAATGGTGTGGCTCTGTCTGTGTCTCTCGATGTCAACAAATCGGTTCTAGGATATAACCAACACGTATGTCAAGACAACACGTCATGGGCACGCCGCGATTGCGGCGGTAAGTCCCCTCTTTGAGGAGTGGCTTGAGAGGCGGCATGGCGTCCTCACCTTCCGCCTGACACAGGTCCTCACCGGACATGGCTGTTTCGGGAGGTTCCTGTTTCGGATAGGGCGGGAGGAAACGCCCGGGTGTTTCCATTGCGGAGATCGCCCAGAGGACACGGTGGAGCATACGGTGGAGGTCTGCCCAGCTTGGGCGGAGCAACGCCGTGTCCTCGCGGAGGTGATCGGCGGCGGCGATCTCTCGCGTCCGACCCTGGTCCAGGCCATGGTACGGAGCGAGAGGGCATGGCTGGCAGTCGCCTCCTTCAGCGAAGCAGTTATGCTTGCAAAGAGGGAGGCGGCGCACGTGAGAGAGATGCAGTACATGCGCCCTCACAGCCGTGGCCTTCGCAGGAGACGCCCTGGGCGTCGGGAATCCCAGGCTGATTCCCGGCCACCGTAGGCACGGGCTTGCAGACGGCGAGTAATGGGTAGCTCGCTGTCCGGTAAGGACCAAGCCCGGGTCGACGGCGCGTTGTGTTCCACGCGCGCCTCAAAGAGATGTCAGCAGCAACAGAGGGGCCCGCAAGGGCCGATGCCTGCCGGGGGTGCGGGTTGTTCGAAAGAGATACCGCCGCCCCTGGCACACAGGCAACTGAGGGAACACGGGTGGGTTTTAGTCAGTAAAAGTCTGACACGCCCTCCCGCTCCACCCAGAGCGGGAGAAGTTATTTGATGATTTCCCACCCAGAAAAAAAAAAAAAAGAAAAAAAAAAAGAAAAAAAAAAAAAAAGGACAACACGTCAAGAGATGGCCACCTAAAGGACGTAGTCGGCAAATATGAACTTGACACCAGAAATGACAGGGGCGAGAAGTCGATGAAATCTATGCTGAAAACTCCCACATAATTATGAACACCTGCTTTAAAAACCACCCGAGGAGACCGTATACTTGGATAATGCCAGGAGACAGAGCACGTAATCAAATATACTACGTCACTGTCGACAAGACATGGAGATCGTGCATAAGCTCCACAAAAAACGTATCCTGGAGCGGACTGCGGAAGTGACCACAAACTCTTAGTCAGAGAGATGTGTTTAAAATTGAAAAGATGCCAGCGTTTGGTTCAACCGATACAAAGGAGACCTAAACCTGGAGAACTCAAGACCTTCAGTAAGTATTTTAAGGCTAAATCAGCCAACTTTGCCAATAGCTATCATAACGACACTGACGACAACTGGAACAGAGTTAAAAGTCTTATCCTTTCATCACGTAAAGAGAGCAAGGCAGTCGATGCTCCGAGAAAGATATGGATAGCGGAAGAACCAAGGAAGGCCATAAGAGAAAGAATGTAACTAAAATAGAATAGAAAAATAGAACTACTCAAGGGCAATATTGAATGTGCGCTTGCAGACTACCGAGAAATTTCGGCAAAGGTTCAACGTCTGTGCTGCAGGGACTTTAGTCATGATTTCAGTTTGTCAGGACATAGAAAATTGTGCGCATAAAGTCCAGACAAGGGATCTCTTCCTTAAAATTATACTCGAGAGTTCAAGCCGAGAACATGGGCAATAAAAAATGATGAGGGAAGACTGTTGACCAATATAGATCAATATACAGAAAGATGGAGATCATACTGTGAAAGCCTATACGCCGACTCTGCAGCACGAGCTCCAAGTACCCCGATGGTGGACAAGCAATGCATGGAACCCGACATCCTCGAATTCTAAATGCGAGGTGCACTGCACAAGTTTAAATCGAACAAATCAGCCGGTAAAGACAAACATTTTGCTGAAGAGCTTAAGTACCTAGGGGATATAGGGGTGAAGATGATGCTTGACCTAATCAATCAAGTCTGGAAAACAGGCAGATGGTGTACTGGCTGGAAAGAGTCTCTACTATTTCCTCTACATAAGAAAGGCTCCACAAGAACGTGCGGGAACTACCGGACAGTCGCACTTACTTGTATATATATCTCATGCTAGCAAGATAATGCTTTACGTAATCAACGGACGATTGCAATCGTTCCTTCAGTTGTAGATACCCTGTGATAGTCTTGTGCCTGTCCGGTCATTTTTAAGATCGCTCCGTACTAGTTCATTTCGGTCAGTGAACTAGTTCTTTCTATTAGTTCTATTAGCTCTATTCGGTCTTCACTCTCAGCAGTACTTTTAAAGTTTACAGAGCAAAAATTTAACGTATCAGTCAAATCATTCGCTGTCATTCTCGTTCTCGTTCGGATGTACGATTCGGCTCTTTGTAAATGTACGAGGAGCTGTTAGAACTAATAGACCGATTACAACTCAGCATTCCGAAACGTTTCTTTTAGTACAGTGCTAAGAAACGGTTCATATTCGTTCATCGTTCGCGAACTACACAAGACTACCCAGTGACCAGGCGGGTTTTGTGAAAGGTCGTGGCACAAAGAAACAAATTGTGAATGTTAGGCAAATAATTGAGAAAAGCCGAGAGTTTAACACTCGGATATTAATGTGCTGCATTGATTACTCGAAGAGATTTGATTGCGTCAGATAAGATTGCCTGTGGACCATCTTACAAGAGATGGGCGTACCTTAACACCTTGTCTCGTTGATCGGTAATCTGTACCAAGACGGAGTATCCCATGTCCATGTCTACCCACGATCTGTTACCAAAGGATTCTCGGTTACTTTGGTCACATTGCCCGTAGAGAACCAAATAACCTTGAAAAGCTGGTGGTGATGGGCAACGTAGACGGGAAAAGATCTCGAGGCCGGTCACCTAATTGCTGGTCCCACCAAGTAACCGCCCTCACTGGACTCTCAGTTACGACCGCCATGAGAGAAGCTGAGAACCGAACGAAGTGGAAGAACATAATACATAAAGCCAAGAAGGCCTTTTAGGGACACGACCTTCAGCAGGCTTACCATGACGTTTTCTATTTCTACTCTACTGTAGAATAGAAATCGCTTGTCTACATTTCTCGGTTCAAAACTGTCAACTGTCTACCCGGGAAAGTCATTTTTGTCCACTCTTCCGTCGACAAAACGCTTCTCTACGGTTCTCGTGCTAAGCCTGCTGTAGTGAAGTACGCGACCAAGAAGAGAGGCATTCAGAAATACGCCACATCACCCTTTGGCGTATTTCACCAAAAGCAGAGTGAATGGGGCATGGTTCTGGCCGCGAAAACAAGACGAGCCAAAAACACAAAGCAGGGCACTACCTACCTTTTTCCAGCAGCGGAAACACTATGGGCTGATTAGTATGGAGTAATAGGTTTCACATTACTCAGGTAAAATCTCTATTTTTTCCTAGATAAAGCTTACTTTCATTTAAACTCATTGATTTAACTTACACACAGTCACTGTCCTGGCATCTGCCAGCCCGAACTGGGCCTGTGTGGTGGATCCCTCTTACCATAAAGAGGCCTGAGTCACAGCAGTGGAAACATTTTAGGATTTTGCTATTATGCTATGCTAGATGAATGCTTGAGAAACGACCCGAATAACTGGCAGATATCTAGTAAACACTGGTTTTTGTTTATTGATTGATAGCTGTAATCTGTCATAGCCAGTTTTTACTGACCATAATAAATGTAATAGATAGGGCTGACCCATGACATTTCGAGTGTACGCAATGTGTAAAGCAATCCAATAATGGACATCGCAGTGAAAGATTCTTTTTAATATTCTGATTTGTGTAAGCTTTACACTATTACATCCATTGCGGGTGATTGCTGATGAGCATTGAAGAATTATTTCCTCTATGTGATGTAGAAGAACTTCAGACGTAGACTGTGTGCGGAGTTATTCATCAGGTCATGACAAAATCAATATACGACCATCTGGAGCAACATCATTTAGTCGAAACCTAAGTTTCTTCAATATAAAACCTTCCTCCCTTATTGAGTGTTCAAGATCAGATCATTGTAGCATGGTTTATTCGGTTATGTGATGTTTTATTTATTAACAACGTGAGGTAGCTTCGCAGGCTTTTTGCGTTTCCCACAAATCGCAAGCATGCAGTCAAACCAGTCATGCCATATTAAAAGTTGCAATTACGTGTAACTTTGTACGCCGAACCCCAGGGATCGGTATGTAAGCTTTGCCAAAATGGACACAATGTTATGGCTGACGTAAATGATAATTGAGCTGGACACACACCGCGTGTTGTGTTACAGAAAGACATATCATGGCTAAACGGGATATTATAATAACTAGTGTAATTAATGCTTTACATTGTTGTTGCACTGTGCCATATACTGTGTATACAAGACATGTGCCAGTTGCACATAGGTTTCTTATAATAAGTGCAATACATAATTAGCCCAAAATGTTCCAACTGCTGGAACACAGGCCTCCTCGGCTTGTGTCCCAGCAGTTGGAACATTTTTGGTAATAGAGATCCCGAATAAATCTAATAATAAGTGGTATTTCTCATAACGCATTGCGCGTTACTAAAACCTCATTGTTCCCCGTTTAAGGGTGTTTAGTCCACGAGATTAGGGCACAGCACATTTTCACCTTTCTAAATTAGGTCGCCTTATTTGTGTGTCTGTATTGAGTTGGTTAAGAAAGCTGTGTCTCTAACCCTAATTCCTACTATCCTACTATACCCTTCTAATATTATAAATGTCTAAGTTTATATGTTCGGATATTTAGATGTTTGGATGTTTGTTCCTCATTCACGCAAAACGGCTGAACTGATTTGGATGAAATTTGGCACACGGATAGATTATAACCCGGATTAACATAAAAGATTTTTTCGACACCCACGCGGGCGAGGCCGCGGGCAAATGCCTTTATTACTTCTTATCAAGGGAGCGGCGCCAGGATGGACCGAGAAATTAAAATTTACTTAACATTTTTCCAATTTTCAGGTGTCAGACTTTTTCATGAAAAAGTCATCCGATGGGATTAAAAGAACTCAGAACGAAAGAATAAATCAATGTATTTGACCCAGGTTAAGGCGTACACTATTGACACAAAAACACAAAAATCTTAAAATAGTATTGTGTGCCTTTAGGCGGGATGGTTGGATTAATGATTTGAATGATTCTGTAAAGCCATAGTTGTAACGGTCGCCAGCCATATATTAATCAACATACGACCTGACGCTGTCCAAATTGACCGCAAATTGCAACAAAAACAAAACTTGTGTGTGTACTTATGTACCTACGCACGTAAGAAGTTTTACTTCTTTGGCGTAACAGAACCAAAATAGCTAAAGATTTCATCGCGTATGTCACAACTCTCTATTTGTAAGAGGAATGGTAAATTAATGACAGTTATCAGCTAACTTCATCTATTATTTCCAAACGAGCCAAAAGAAGTATGACTTCAAAAGTAAGAATATTTGAATTGCGCGGACTACCTTGGAACATCCTCCTTCAGTACTTAGTTCCTTATTAGCACACGACCTTAAACATCGTAAAATGTGGTTTTAAGTATTATTTAAAATTTATGAGAAAAGCCAAAGCTCCTTCTTTACCTCGTAAGTGCTGGCCGACGCTCCATGCGTACGTAATGACTCTTTCTCATTTGACGAAGCTAAAGGTGGTCCCAACGTTGGCAGGCAAACACAGAAAGGCTCGAGCTCAACATTGGGTGAAGTCGGGCTACAGATCATGATGATGATGAGTTATTCCAATCCTCGATCACGACAAACCTCATCGTTTCTTTGCAGGTGGAACTAGTGACACCTCGCGCGCCGGCCAAAGCGATGCCAGCGACGCATGCATGTATGCAGATCCAATGCGAAGAGGAAGATATACCCTGCTGCCTTCCTTGTAGGACCTGCCATGGAATGCCGGTGAAGAAGCGGAGAATCAAAAGACCCAGGTGCTGTCCTTACTAACAGAAAACCCTACCGGATTGTTATTGGCTTTTTACACTCGCTTTTGCAACCAACACATTTTACCCAAGGTTTAATTTTCATATTAAGCTTTATTAAATAATTTCAACTGAAATAAATCGGATTAGGTAGCGGTAGTGGTTTATTATAAAAATTGAATAAAATAATCCGGCTTTTATTAATCGTCTTAACCTAACCCTTCCGCCTGAAACTCCTGAAAGTTCTGATCAGAGGTGGTCAGTTTTTTATAAGGACGCTGTTGCATTTTCTCTTAATTATAATCTAATCGTTTTAACCCACCCCTATTAAAATGGCTTATTGTATGTAGGTAACTGACTTTAATTACTTGATTTGACATTTTCGTTTGTTGCACGGGCTTCTTCAAGAGATTTTAATGCATTTTAATGGCTAGTACCTATGATGCAAATGTGTTAAACGAGGAGCCTTATTGCTTCCAGACCCAGTTTCGCTTTAAATGATCTAGGACATAGATTGCCTTTATCAGGTCGGCTCCGTTCCTATTGTAATGTCTCGGTGAGATTGTGCGACTGTGCACTGCGCAGCTGTTCTAATTCATGGAAAGAATAGAATAGAGATATAGACGAAATATAGCATTGTTTTCCAATGTTGATGATATTGAGTATTGGAGCCATCACCTTCTTACCTCAAAGCAATGTACTTATACGGATACGTACTTATGTCGGCGTCATCTTCCGTTGTCAACAGATGTATTACATTTCAGCTAAACGAAACTAACAATACCTGTGGGTACGGTACCTAGACGACCACAAGACAAGAACAGGAAAAATTAAAATATTTATTTTCATATAAACCTACAATGGGCACTTATGAAACATCAGAAGCTAGATGTAGGTTCCAATTGGTCGTTTCCTATGGAGAAGACCCGGCAAGAAATGCACCGATTTCTCTTTTAAAAATAATTGGCTTGTTTTTCAAATAACGGTGTTTAGAGGAAAAATATATATAAGAATCTATCTGGCTACTAGTATGTGTAATTTAAATGTAAGCTATTCCGGTAGCCAATAGTCACACATAACGAATTCTGTAGCAAGTAAAAGTGTGCACTCACGGTAGTTCGTGCAAGTGCATCTCTAACTTGTTACGTGCTCTGTGTTATTCATTAAACCGGCAATGCTCTGCGCTCATGTCAGTGAATATTGCATCAGACGGGCTCGGGTGGCGCCCGAGCAGAAATGCGCATGGCAATGAACTTGCCCAATCGTGGCCTTCGCACTAGACCCACTCACTTCGCAGTTGCACAGTTAGACCCTAGGGTCTGACCGTGATACTATTAAATTAAGACCATTTTCGTGAGCCCTAAGAACGGTTTACAACCTTCGATGTTTACCTTTGCCGGATTATACCAAATTCACGAAATAAATAAGTAACTTACATAATTATGTCAGAACGTGTTGGCTAATAATGGCACACGTGTTTTTTACAATACTTAATCTTCTGAAAAGTTCTGAAGTTCTAATATTAATCTGGCAGTTTAAGTACTTCATGCGGCCTACCCAAATGTCCTGTCTTTGGTTTTGTTCGTCAAATCGTTGAGCTCTGTCTCTCTATAAATGCGTGCTCTGAATGGCCAGGTAAACTCAATCTGCGTGATTCTTTCCTCAAAAGACCATTTCAGACACCGACCCACATGGTCTTCACATGATCTGACCAAGATTATGTCTGGTCTTTAAAAGAGACTGTGACCTCTGAGTTTGTTTCGGCCTTTCTCCTCAGAGTAGTCAGATAGGAAACGCCGACCTCATCTAGTTTAAAAAAAATATGATTGACGTGTAAAAGTGTTTGAACAAACCTACTTACAGAAATAAAATCATTTATCATTTATCAAAACTCATCATCATCATCATCATCATCATCATCATCATTTCAGCCGAAGACGTTCACTGCTGGATATTAGCCTCCCCCAAGCATTTTCGGGGGGTTTGCCATAATCGCCACGCTTGGCAGGCGGATTGGCGATCGCAGTGTGGTGGTACAACGCATAGAGATCGCTGCTGCCTATTCTCTAGTGAGTCCCTTAGAGTCGCCTTTTACGACACCCACGGGAAGAAATGCGATGGTGCTATTCTTAACGTACGGCACCACACGGAACTGACTAACTACTCAGGGGGTTTATTTATAATTGTTGCTCAAAGTTAAGTAATGATTAGCGACTGTTTACAGTTTAACCATATTTTATCAACGTTTATAAATAACGGGATCAATGCCTAGCTCAAACACTTGGACTTAAAAACCAAACATTTTAGAGAGAAGTCCTTGTAGGCAAGTACAAACTCGCTGATGATGTGCAAGTAAAATCTAAATAGCCTTGGAAAGAAGAATGGTTATTCACGAAATATTACTTGAGTAAATCGTGTGAACAGTTTGAAGTTTTTCATTTAGATATATGCGTAGTCGTGTAGTTTTTCCATTATGCTTCATTCACTATCAGTGTTTTACATAAGAATGTGAGACCCACTAATATTGGCTCCTAGTGTATTTCTTTAAATATTTAAATTTGAATTACGTTGTATTTAGGTCGTTCAATGTACTTTGTACGACCTACGTAGGTAGGTAATGAAGAAGAAGAGAGAAAAAATTTGAAGGAGCTCTTAGGTAGGAACGTTGTTCCTAGCTTTTGCCAGCGGCCCCGTCCCCTTGGATGTCGAAAATCACCC
Organism: Polymixis lichenea; assembly: GCA_949091785.1. Taxonomy (NCBI): domain Eukaryota; kingdom Metazoa; phylum Arthropoda; class Insecta; order Lepidoptera; family Noctuidae; genus Polymixis; species Polymixis lichenea. The sequence goes on from OX420931.1 coordinate 36,905,668, forward strand.
CACGGAGGCGTACTACCGGTATGCAAAGTATCCTATGTTTTAGTCCAGGTTATAAACTACATGTGTGCCAAATTGCAACCAATCTGTTCAGCCGTTTTTGCGTGATTGAGTAACAAACATCCAAACAACAAACTTTCACATTTATAATATTAGCACATTTCCAAATGAAAAATAGCTAGCTAGCCTGTAGAAAATCTGACGAATCAAAGGCTACTGCAGATCCGCTGGGAAAGTTAAAATATCTCTTTTGCAGATTGTAGTTGTGTTAGGTTCTCTTAGACCCAAACAACATTAGTAATTATTATTTGAATACGAAGCATAAGGATTATGTATGTTAGGATCGTAGCAGATGGCGTTAAGTAGTTTCTGTCTACCTGGGAAAAAGACGTGAGTTTATTTATAACTCTTACGTTATCTTCCCTTAGTTACCTACGTTCATCATTACCATAGATCGCGTAACTTAATCCTACAAAGGAATGGTGTCTAAAAAGGCAATCGCGGAGATATCGGTCCATATCATAACAGTACCTACGCACATTGTTATATAGAATTGATTAATAAACAAATATATATTACAACAAGCTGACCCGACAGACTTGTCCTGTCTTAATTATGAATATTGAATTCGCATTATCTATATCTAATACTAGCTTTTGCCCGCGGCTTCGCCCGCGGCTTCGCCCGCGTGGAGATCGGAAATTTTCCCACGGGAACGTACTATCGGGATAAAAGTATCCTGTGTTAATCAATCATTCGGTAATACAGTGTTTTCACATAACTCTATAGGTTTACGCGGCGCACGTCAGGAAATATTCCAGCCGGCATGGTTTTAACCGACATATTCAACAATTATCGTCGTTTTTCAACCAATTTAAACAAAACCTTAATAAATTATATACTAAACCTTCCTCGCTCTATCCATTGGTGAAAACAGCATGAAAATCGGTGCAGGTGTAGTTTTTGAGTTTTCGCGAACAGACAGACGCGGCGGAGGACTTTGTTTTATAATATGTAGTGATGTTACGCGCAACTTTCTTATTATTTTTTTTCTTTCATAAGAACCTTCTCCTGACAAACAGCAAAAAAAATCATTCGTAAAATTAGTCCAACCGTTTACGTGTGATGCCGTGACCAAGGTAAATAGGGATTAATTTTTATAAATATTATTACAACATAGCATAGCACAGAAATTACTCATTTTACCTATAATTTACTTCATTAATATCGGGGTGCTGAGCTAAATATAATTAGAGGAAGGATAATAATAAAATACGTTACGTAGGTATTCCTTATTACCTACGGCCTATTACAAAGCCATGAATTACACGCTTGGTATTTAAAATAACAGTGCGAGTCCGATCTCATAACATAGTAATTAGCATTGATAATAAAAAAGCCCCCGATCCAAACAAAAACCTCCAAAAAATTAAAACAATACTTTTTACTGGTTTTTATTTGGGTCTGGGGTTTTTTAACTTTTTAATTTAACTTTTATTTCCTGCTTTTTAAACCTAATATACTTATTGTTAGTAAACGCTACGATGGACACATGTCACGCTTAAATCTGCGCAGCTTTACGTATGTTTCCCACAGTGAAGTCTGTTTCTAATTTGTCCTCATTCCTCGTCTTTATCACCATTTATATATAACCTATTGATTGAGAGACCTTTTCAATGCGCCCAAACACGATCGTTCTGCTGTTACATGGTGAGTAACTTGGGTATCCTGGAAATTCCAGATGATGCTCCTGCATTAGTTCATGTTCGTTCATGGTCGTTTTGTTTACCAATGGTAGCATTTTTGATTGCCAAACTGCCCAGTTTGCCCATTTAAATAGATACGTAACCTAATTTTACTTGTGACTGCAACTTCCATATGGAGGGTCTACTATGCAAAGCTATGAGGTCCTTGCTGAATTATGGGTAAAGATACAAGAGTCTTAAAATTAACCAGTAATGGCCCGTAAGTTATAGGAATCGGCATTTAGTCACTTATTTTTAAACACCGACGGTAACAAATGAAAACGCCAAACATTCGAGTCCCAGCAATAATCAGGTTAATGAATGTCGTCTATTGTAAGAAAGATAACTACTTACTTAGTAGCACACAAAAATCTTTTACATTATTTATTTACGTATTTTTAAACATTTTTTATTACAAATTTTCAAGTATGTATCTTTTTATGTACCGTCCGTGTGTCACTGCAGGGTGCCAACTGAAAACCAGCGCTGGGTGTCTGACGCCCAGCAGATGCTGAGATGGTAACCCTTTCGGTATGGACACGCTCAGCGCATTTTTACTGCAATTATATTGTCATGTTTATTGTTCTTTTTTATGTGTTTGTTGCTGTTGTGCTGTGTTTGTGTCGAATAAATGCTTTCTATTTTTTATTCTATTCTAAATATTATACCTAAAGGCCCATAGGTTTTTGTTCGCGTCGGAGTTTTTTTTTTAATTTTGTATTTAACTTTTCAAGTCTAGCGACTTTCAGCCGAAATGATGAATTATACTTTTGATTCTGATGATTGGTTAAAATAAGAATTATTACGTATCCTTTCTCGTTTAATAAATATGGAACTGTATTCCAACCCTTTGGGTGAAGGGAAGGCTTTGCCTTTCATGCAAGAAACCCCAAATAAGCAATAAAAACAAAAATGGCGATTGAAATGAGCCAGGCATAGGACTTGACGCAAATCTCTTTTGAATTCGTAGAACAATGGCGTTATGCTACAGTAGCAACCGTCCCTCCCTGTTGCATCATACCAACGACAAGACCTACCTTTACAATGGGTTATTATAAACACAGACATCTTCAATACGGCCTTTTTTAGAACTGATGACGTACTTCATCTGTTTTTATTTCTAGATAGATTTGTTTGACGTCATCATTTCGTTAAGTAACTTGTTTACGTTACTTTAAAATATACTTTTAAAGAGGGAAACAAAAATAATCGCAGCCGTGGAAGACTTGTACTTAGCGATTGGACTTACATCATGATGCTAAAATGGACCGAAATAAAATCTAAATTAATCTATACAAATTCCTACCAAAGTAAAATTGAAATATCCCTTTGTAATGTAAACTAACAGCTTTTTACCTGACTGCGCAACATAAATGAGGGTTTTTTTAACAGCCTCTATATGTAGGTATGTATGTTGTTGCAGCCTATATATGTGTTTCCTCTGTTGTTCTTGTACTCCAGAGACCAAACGTGTGGGCGGCTTTTGATTTTTCTTGCGGCAATCGATTTGTCTTAATCTTGATAATATCACTAAAGACACGACAGTTATCAAAATTCAATATATATGGCGAAATGAAAATGAAAGTTTACACGGTCCCTACTTTTAACAAAAAAAACAACTTATGAAATGTTTGTCTGTCTGGATGGACCGAGATTTTCTTTTTCCGGGCTTTCACTAGCAAATAGTTGATGCAATTAGGAGTAACATAGGCTACTTTTTATCCCGTTATTCCCGTTAGCACGTTCCAGTGGGATAACTTCCGACATCCACGCGAGAGAAACTGCGGGCATCAGCTAGTAATATTATGAAAGAATGAATACAGGTATGAATGCGGTTATATTTTTGTTTGTTTGTAAGCGGTTATCTCTCGAAGTTCTGAGCCGATTACAAAAGCTCTTTCACTGCTAGAAGGCTGTACTACGGTTCTATAGGTATTTTATTGGTATAATAAAATGATGGTTTAGTCGTACTGAGAGGATGACTATAGGGCAGCTAACAAAAGTTATTTACAAGGTAGATGTGAGTGGATAGGCGGGCGGGCGGTGGGGGACGTCCTAGGAGGACATGTAGTGACCTTATTGATAATGATCTTCAGAAAGGCCAATTGCAGTACTCGCACCCGACGTGCGTGTATGACCAGTGGTCCTAGTGTGAGTTTCATTTAACCATCCCGATCGAACGCTTCGATCGCGTTCGGCACTCCTATTGGTCCGTCACCAATTCAGGGCCAATCGGAGCGCCAAACGCGCTCGATGCGTTTGATCGTAATGGTTAAATGAAACTCACACTAGGGCCATTGTTGTATGAACATAAACGAGAGGCAAAAGGAAAACGAAAGGATCGTAACAGGTAGCGTTCTGTAGTTTCTGCCTATCCCTATAAGATAAAGGCGTGAGTTTATGTATGTTGAATTGATCAAGCGACGGGCAGATGTTAGTAGTATATAATATGTGCTTCCCAATGGACATGCGAATGCTAAAGATGTATAATTTTGTTCTATGATTTATCAGATACCTAAACGTGAGTGAACTGTCGACGACCGTGTTTTTTACTTTACACCTACCGGTCACCTAACCCACCCTCCAAGACCAAGCGGTAACTGGCCCGCGGTAAAGCGCCCTCACTGGCCTCACAGTTACGACCGCCATAAGAGAAGCTGAGCACCGAACGAATTGGAAGAACATAATACATAAAGCCAAGAAGGCCTTTTAGAGACACGACCTTCAGCAGGCTTACCATGAAGCTTTCTATTTCTGCTCTACTGTAGAATAGAAATCGCTTGTCTACATGCCTCGGTGAAAAACTGTCAACTGTCTATACGGAAACGTCACTTTTGTCTACTCTTCCGACGACAAAACGCTTGTCTAGGGTTCTCGTGCCTCGAGCCTGCTGCAGCAGGCTTAGCACGAGCACCGATTTGTCAACGGAAGAATAGATATGACTATTAAGTAAATGATGTACAACAGGAGAAGATAGCTGTGTTCTTCTAAACGAATCATGTTTTTGTAGATAATCGTAAATACTTTGTGGCCGTCGAGTAGAAAGTATGTTGTCAGTATGATTTTGACAGTTTGGAAAGAAATGTTTTTGCTGAAATAGTCTACATATAAAAGGACCTAGACAAAGATCGTTAGAAACGAAAGACAGAATTACAGATTGTAGAAGGATATCTACGGTGCGATGTCAAAAATGAAGAAACGAAATGTGACTTTGTATATAAAAAGCACTGTCTTTTCTTCGTAGAAACAGAAAGCGTCATGCTAAGCCTGCTGGAGAGGTATCCAAACTTAAGCCAGTAAATATAAAAAGCGGTAATAACCAGACTTCAAAAAGACTAGTTAAAATAGGAGTACCTAATGTTATGCCATTCATACATAATAATATCTACCTGACCCAGAGCAGTGGGAGCCCAACAGCGGGCTATTCGACCTACACCTCGCAAGTCAGGTCGTGAGTTCGAACTTAGGCGGGCACTTTACTATCTCATCACCACTGCTTTCAAAACGGTGAAAAAAACATCGTGAGGAAACCGGCATGTGATAGAACCGAAAATTCGAAGACAGTGACATCCATCAACCCTCACTGGACCCGCGTGGTGGATTATGGCTCACTCTCTCTCACAGAGAAGAGGCCTCTGTCCCAGCAGTGGGATGTGTGATGATGTCCCGTAGCGTGCAATCCATAAAGACACTGCCTACCCTACCTACATCAAATACATATTTAAAACTAATATTACTTTATCAATAAACAAAAAATCTTTATTATCAATCAGCTCCACCTGTCGAGCGTCGATCGTATCATTAGTATCATCTATACAAAACCTGTTCGTTCGTACAATTTGACGCCAATAGCGCCGCTGAGTGGCCCGGAAGAGACACGAACTCTTCGCGCCTTAATGGTTATGTGTGTGCTCTCGTTGTCATTCAGATTTCTTGGGTGTGTGTTCATAGGAACACACACCCAAGAAATCTGAATAAATACGTGGCACGCAATGTAACAATTTACGCACACAACGTAACAATTTACGCACACAACCAACCATACAGGGTAGTCACTGGCTTTTGACTCGACGAATTACGAAACTTGACGAAGTTTTCCGAACCAAGTTGGCTATGGGACTATTTTTAATTAAAAGTAGCATTGTTTCATTGAATTGTCGCTACATTACTACCGCTACCATTACTTTTTATCGTTTTATTTTTATATTCCGATTTTCGACGCCATTGTTTATATATTTATTTGTTTTGGTTGTTAGCTATGGATAGCATGTATTTAAGATTTTAACGTTGATAGTAGTTTGAAAAATAGGTAATAATCACTGTGCAAGTTGTTCAGGTGGTGTGTATAGAAAAAAGTACTACTATCTTTCAGTAAAAAAAAATCAGTGATCGTGAAAAGTAGTTGTACACCGGATTTGCAATTAATACAAACTAAAGGTAAAGTCAATGGTAAAGTACACACCACAATACGATTAAAGGCTCGTGCAGACTAGCGCGACGCGATGGTCGCGTCGCGGCTGTTTGAAGAAGCCTTAATTGAATTGCCTCACAGGTTGCATGCTGTGTAGGTACTCGGTAGCAATCGGTTATTCCGGTTTTTTTGCCTTTTTTTATTTCTGTCTAAAAATACTGTGGACGCCACTGAGTGGCAGCATTATTGTCAATATCATCCTGATTTAAATCAGGTCAGGGTGGTGAATCTCTGCACAAGCCAAGTGTATAACTGTAAACGCAGGTGCACATCCTCGTCCCTCACTCTCATTGTCCGATGGGACAGCATCCGACACGACCGGGAAAAGACCATGCGCAGGACCAACCGCGACACGTGCTTGCTCATACATGACATACATACACATACTCACGCCTTTACCTCATGGTAGTTCGCAAAAACTATGAACCCACTTGCTGCGAGTCGCACTTACTCCTTTCCTTCATCTACGTTCAATACCGTACAATCTTGTAAAATGTTATAAGCTTATAAAAAAAATAAACGTTATCGCGTTTTACGCCTCAGTAATATTTTTTTATACAATTTATTACATAATCTTACTTTTCACTATATTCTACGGTTTCGTAGCAACAGCTATGTCACGATCCTGAAACATGCGTCAACATTTTTCTTAATACCCGTAGCAAATGCGTGAACGAGAAATTGTGCGAAATTGTTAAACCTACATGCTACCTTTAATTACTGTTTTCAGGACAGATTTAAAAGAAAAATAAGGTGAAGTTATATGAAATAAAATGTGAAATTTGAAACCTCTTAAATCTTTTTACCTTCCTACCTAATGAGGATGATCATGTTTCCGACGATCAGTTCGGGTTTCTGCCAGAATTCTCTTCAGAATGTGCAGTTCTATGTATCAAGCAGGCCATCAGAAACTAAATAGAAAGAAAAAAGAGAAAAACACCTGTTTTCTCTTGCTTCCTCATCTATCTAAGGCTTTTGGTTTGCTTTCTTACGATATAATATGGAATAAAATTGAAGCTATAAGCTTGCCTATCGATCATTAGTATGAAAATCAGGTCAATAATGTTCGGTGGGCAGGTGCATGTGCACTCCGAGCCATATCAGTGTGGAGTGAGACCAGAAATTGAAGAGGGCGGAGGAGGTCGTCCACCGACCTCCTCCGCCCTCTTCGGACGTTTAGCTGAAAGGGATGCCCCTTACAGCTAAACGGTGGTGTTTCTGTTGACCGAGTGGAACAATTTAACTACCTTGGTTAGTTCACCACTGACTTAAAGACAATGCTGACATTAAAAGGGAACGAAGGACTCTTTCCGTGCATGCAAATATGACAGCCCGCAGGTTTGCACGTTATATTGCAGACGTAAATTTGACGCTTAATAGAGCTTTCTGTACGGCCTTCTACACATGCAGTTTGTGGGAAAATTATTCGCAGGCGTAGTATGAGCTCCATATCACGCCTGCGATCTGCGATCTGCGCCTGCCATCGGTGAACACTGATGTAATTGCCATGGCATTGCAGTATGTCAGGACAGTAGTTCCCATTTGTTCAATGCAACATGACGTCATCGGACAAAATAAGACAAATTTACGTAATTAGTGCGACCTATCGAATGGCATCAAATATATAGCGAAAAACTGTTATTGTCGGCTAAGTGAATATAGCTGTAGACGTTATGCTACGCGCTGAAAACTCCATAAGTAGTCGCTTTTACGATGACGTCATGTTCCATAGAACAAATGAGGACTACAGCGTCAGGAAGGTTTGCAGCACGTGTAGCATTTTTTAACACAATAATGCACATGCGCGCTATCGATGGAGGTTCGAGTCTTGGCCAGCCCCAGCACGGGTCTGACTGTCCCTACGTACCTAATGTACAGCTGACAGTTACATGTGTCATCGTATCGTGTGGTTTCACTTGTTTTAAGTACAATGTTACTAACCCGTTAGAAGTCTTTGCTTGAATTAAAGATTTTTATTTTTCATTTATTTAACCACGAGCTTCTGCCCGCGGCTCCGCCCGCGTGGATGTCAGTTATCGCGTTAGAAAATATGTCCTTCTCCATATCACAGGCTATATCTCTGCCAAATTTCATGACGATTGGTTAAGCGGTTCAGCCGCAAAAGCGTAACAGACAGACAGGCATAGTTACAACTTTCGTATTTATAATATTAGTAGGGATTTATGCACACACATATAAACAGACAAGAAGAAAGGAATAGAAAAATACGTACCTACAAATGGAATGCTTATTTCTACGGAAATCTCTTCCAGCACACCTGCGATAGGAGGGAAGATAAAAAATCGAATACAAAATAAGTATTACAAATATATTACAAAAGAAAGTAGTAACCTGTTCTAACAAATATAAATTAATGTAGAAAAAGATTAATTAGATACATCCAGCGGCAAAAGAAGATTGTAAATCTTAATTATAAAGCTAAATATTTCATGAAATTCGGAACAGTACTACAATTAAAAGAATATGAACTCTAGCTATTTATCATCCGCCTAGCCTTTTCCCACCTTCGTTGGGCTTGGTTGGCGCGGGTTGGTTTCCAGTCAAACCGGATGCAGCTGAATATCAGTATTTTACAAGGAGCGAGTGCCTATCTCACCACCATGATCCAGTTACTGGGTAATACCATACCCCTTGGTAAGACGGGTTGACCGACTTTCGGGATTCTGACCACCAGTTATGACTGTCAAAGATCCACGAATGACAGCCGGGACCAACGGAATTAACCGCGTCAAGCGTAGCTTAACCTGTTCGATCCACCCGTGCAGCTTTTATTTCTTAGCCACAAGGCCCTTTAGCTGTTACGTCTACGAAATATATTCCTATTAAATATAGAAACACAATTAATTAAAAAGAAAAGTGTCAATTTCGTCGATTTTTTTCACTGACGATACATTCAGCACTATGAGGTTTGAACATAGATATTTTTCAATATCTTCTTACTTAGTCTTACATATAATCAAATCGTTGTGAACTCAAAACTGTACACATTGTATAAAAGAAATAAAATTTATTGCTACGAGGTCTGGGACCGTTCCCATGCTTAAAATATAGTTTTTACAAATTTTGTCTGTTTGACTGAACGTATGAAAAGTGATTTCATTCTTATTATAACAAGTAAAACTTAACAACATTCTCCGAACAAGGCTGAGCTGGTTAAAAGGAGGCTCCGATCACTGCCCAAGCAGCACGCAAGCGTTTTCAACATACATATAACAGCCTATTTAGAACTTAGAGTTCCTTTAGAGACTTACAAGAGTGTCAAAAAATTATTCAATCTGTATTAAGGGATCCGCGAAAGCTTAGGGTATTTAAACAGAATATGAAAACTCCACTATACAGCTTAAGTATTTTGTGACACTTTAGTCTGGTTTTATCGTTAAAGCTGTATACAAGCTGTATTTTGCATGTGAACATTTACTTATTACAGCTCTTAGTGTTATTATAGTATCACTTGAGACTTGTTTCTGTACAATGGTGTATGCAAACTCCGTTCTAAAACTTATTTTTATGGCGTAATTGTACACTCTTGTAAATACAGTGGTTTTATGACTTCTGTTTTTGAGGGTGTTTTAAAACTAAAAAAATAAATGACAGCTACAGTACAGCTTTATTTTGTATTAATGACAGTCACTCGGAAAGACTTTACGGTCGACGAAGAGGGTTCCGTAGCAAAAACATTAAACAGGGTTATTAACGATCATAAAAGTTATGTTAAATGTGTAAATTTAATTCAACCTTTGGAACATGATTATGACGTTTCTTCATAAAGCAGCGCAAGTAGTTCAAATGATGATTGATTTGAACCATGAGATCTAGTTCTCTTACTGCTTCGTCATATGACGATAATGATACTCTTTTCACACAGCATTTTGAGGTGGACCAATTATATAAAGGCCGACATGTTTCATCCTTTACTAATTTGTTGACATCTAATCGCTTTCTTGGCCATCTTAACTTGCCTTTTGATTCCCACAAACTTGGTACAATGCAAAGCTTGTTTTGCCCTTTCTCAATGGTTGCTTAAATTTTAGTCGGCATGTTTTCCTGAAAATAAAGTAAAACTGATATAATACATTCAACAAACTAATAATGCTTTACAATAAGTTTACTTAGGTATAAAATACAAGGTCAAATTGAGAATCTCTTCCTTTTTTTTGTTTTACTATATGTAGGTACGTATCATATTGAGTCTGCGTTTTTTATTTCTTTTAGGTAACCCTTATGAGCATTATAAGTTATGTATAGAGCACTGATATACAGCCTAAGTAATAAAAATATTCTATTGTAAAGCTGATTAGCAGCCAAAAGCTGTACAATATAATCCATAACTTACTTAGTACAGCTACTCAGACTATAATACACTCCGATTATCGTTTAGGCTGTTTAGCAAATAGTCGCCATTTTCGTAATTTCGAATGTAGGTATAAAACAAAATTAGAAACATAATTTAAGGAATATATAATGATTTTCGGCTTGATATGAGGGCACAATGATCACACTACCCTCACTTCTGTTATTATAACATTGTTTTTTATTCTAACCTTAAAACCAATATTGACTTACCATATAAATAGTATTTTTCTTTTATATCAGATCGATTATTTTGCTGGCGCTTGAATATTTTGACGGAAAACATAGACAGGTTCACAATAAATTTGAATCCGCAATTTCAATTCACCAATTAACACCTTCAGATATCTAAGTCCAAGATTACGTTTACTTACTAATAAATATTATAAATAACAATGTCGCCATTCATTGGAAAGAATTACATTCATTTTGTGATTCTCTTCAAAAACCTATTTAAAACTATTTTCTCTATAAAGTATTTATAAGATAATATCTGTAGTATAATGGTTTCTTTGTACACCGAATAACAGCTCTAATACAGCTATTATACAGCGCCTCTATTGCTTCTACAGCTATTATACAGCTATACTAGAGCAAAACGCTGTATAAAATGTGCCCATTTTTTACTTATAAGGGCTGTATAAGCGCTTATACAGCCTCTATACAGCCTGAATATACAGCTTCTAGTATAAAATCGAACTTAAATACAGCTTGTATACAGCTTGCAATGCTACTTGGGTGGTTGTTTAATTTACAATTATATATAAAAAAATCATGGATGTTCCAGTATCACACAAATACTACTTAAATCGGATAAATTCTGTTAAGATTTTACATAGATACTTACTATACCTATGTCTGGTCAGTCTGTACGCTTTAAATCATAACGCTATGTGCTATAGGGGATGAGCTATATTGCATTATGTTCGTATGGTTCTATAGTTGGACTGCTTCGTTGATATAGTGATCGCAAGCGCTACTGCAGAGCTGAGGTCCTGGGTTCGATTCCCAGGTCGGTCAGTTTTATTGGGTTTTTCTATCCGGAATTTCTCAGTAGCAGCCCGGTTGATGGCAATAGGTTCACTCCCTATGACATGGGACTTAAACATAACTGGCGATATGTGGGTGTTCTACAGGTAAGTACCTCTCTGCCCAACCCTTCGGGTAAATAAGGCGTGATGTTATGTTATGTGTGTCTTCCAGTGGCGAAAGCACCATATAACACGTTTCCTACCGGCTTCCCTTCGGGGATTCGCATTTCGCATGGATCGCAACTCTATTAAAAATAGCACGTCAATAGTGACTACTATTGTCAAAAAATATAGTTACACTACGGGTATTTAATTCACCATAACATTCAAACAACAAAAACGGTTATTTTTACCTTTGTATTACAAATTAACCCGGCGCCTAAACGTCATAATCGGGAACTAAAATCCCCCACTTCACAGTAAGCCACTGTACAACGGGTTATGACAGAGACAGATATAGAAAAGTGCTTCAGCGAGAACGAGATGGAGGAATATTGCACATTTAATTTATTTCAGCTGTTCAACTTCATTGTATTTAATTCTTTACAATCCTATATTAATTTTAGAATGATAGTATGTATTCTTCATTGACATTTTTTTACCTTTAATATAGGTATGATAATTCGTAGAACGTACATAGAAAAACATTAATTTTAGGCTTCTTCTGTGATCTACTGTTATTTTATTTTAGTGATACTTAGCTGTTCGCCAGGAATAATCTGTAAGAATGAACTAGTCAGGTTATCAGTGTTGTGCCATTAGGTAGTACAGCTCGATTCTCTCTCTCAGTCTGATTCCATAGCTACGGAAATAGAGGCAAGCGTCTGGAAGACAGTCTTTACAATTAATAATAGGCTGTATCTGACAAACTAGTTCGATAAACATGACGTCAAAATTGGCAACGCAGGCACATATTTCGAAAGCTACGGTATAGAAATTGACGACAATCGATGCTACCTAGAAGATTGTTTTACTCACAATTTCGGCCCCATTTATTCAGGAGATAAAAGTGTAGTTCTGTTGCTGATCAAGCCCTCGGATTGTAATATGAAGCTGTCTATTTTTACAAATATTTCTTAATATAGGTACTCAGTGGTTTGTGAAAATTGCTACCTCAGTGGAAATTGCTACCTACTGAAGGCTGGGGAAAAGCCAGGTTGCGCCGAGGTCAGCACCTCAGGGCAACCAGATCATACACAACTATACGTCGCTTTCTCTCAAAATATCAGCCATCACTCTGTATACTTTGGTGACTGAGACCAAAACTAAAAACATAGTACACACGGAAGTTTTACAAAAATGTGGCTGTCATTTTATTTAGTATTATTGTGTCTTACGACTTTCACGCGAACGAAGTCGCGAAGAAGCTAGTGTTAATTTATAAAAATTACGTGTCATTATGTTCGTATGCACAGCTACACATCAAGCTATACATTTCCAGTTTACGCTGATCTGGCGCTGTACGGAAATTCTATATAATGAGAGATCAACTTATACTTGCAATGTATAGCTTGATGTGTAGCCGTGTGTACACGCTAATATCTGTAACGACCCAACCGATAGCGATGTGTGTAAAGTATCATATTTGTTAACCCAGCATAGAGGATGTTTTTGTGCGATATTGTATACCGAGTGTTAGGCAGAGGGTTAGCTAAACAAGAAAGGTTCTTAAGTAGACCCAACCCCCACCAAAAAAAATATCGTTTTGGACCCACTAGTTTTTCTTCTGCTGATCGTGAAGCTTTTTGCCACCGTTGGATAATAAAAGCGCCAGGAGAAGGTGATTACAAGTAACGTTGCGTTTTATACCCGATAACGCTAAGGCGTCAATGAAAGGCAATACATACTGTACACATTGTTGTTTCATGTACTCCTGCGCAGGTAAACTGCGTAGGTATTACGGTACATAGTGGAACCCAATTAGATATACGTTTGGACTTCGGTAAGATTGCACAATGTGATGGCTGCAGATCTGGTTGCTATTCTAGATAAAACAAAGATATTTTCAGTGAGTACAATCGATGGAGTAATATTGTAATAATACTACGTACGGTAGAACGAATGACAGTTTTGATTTATTAAAAACTGTGTAGGCAATTTTCTTCTTCATAATAATCTGAAAGGACATGAGGAATAAAAGCTACTTCCTACTTAGTTTGGTTAATTATTTTGTTGTTTGTTACTCAAAGACGCGAAAACTGAAAGGATACGGATTAAGGCTTGCATTCGAATATTCGACCAATTTCCACAACACCGGACTGCCAACCCTGATGTGCACAAAATACAATTTTAAAGTTTATGCATAGTCATTGACAGAATAAGCGTGATGTGTGCTATGTGTGGTCGACAAGTGCCTTCGTACCATCATACACGTCAACAAGTAACCCCGTTACGAATTTGGCAAACTACCCAAGAGCTAAATTCACCCAACACTATACCGAAGACATCTCGGACGTCAGCTTGTGTGCGATGGTTCCGACTCTGAAGCAGCTTAAAAACAACAAGGCACCGGGTGAGACGGAATTACGTTACTAAAGCCCTCCAGAAGCTGTTTGATTCTGTCATACTTGAGGGCAAAACGCCACAGGCATGGAACAGAGGTGTGGTGGTACTTTCTTTAAGAAGGGTGGCATTACCTTTCGTACGAATTATAGGCCCATCTCACTTCTAAGCCATGTTTACAAGCTGTTTTCAAGAGTCGTCATGAACCGTCTCGGGCGCATTTTTGACGACTTCCAGCCTCCCCAACAAGCCGGATTCCGTAAAGGCTTTAGTACCGTAGAACACATTCACATACGCTGCGGCAGGTTATATATAATACCGAAGAGTATGCTTGCCTCTCTGCCTAGCGTTTGTGGACTACGAAAACGCCTCCGATTCGATCGAGATATGGGCTGTACAGAAGTCTCTTCAACGGTGCCAGATCGACTATCAGTACATCAGGGTGCTGTACAGATACCTGTACAAAAACGCCACTTTTTCAGCCCGACTCCAGGAGCAGACCTCGAAACCTATCCTTCGGCAGTGAGGTGTGAGACAAGGAGACGTTATCTCTCCGAAACTGTTCACCGCTGCACTTAAGTATGTTTTCAAGTGTAGGGTTGTCCTGGCTGAGACTATGGAGGACCTCAGTATGATGCTCGATGAACTCAGTAGAGCTTCCGAAAGAGGGGGTCTTAAAATGAATATGGACAAGACAAAGGTAATGTCAAATGCCCATATAATACCCACTCGGATGAAGATCGGAGACGCTACACTCGAAATTGTAGACGAGTACGGTGACCTAGGACAAACTGTCCAGTTAGGTAGGTCCAACTTCGAGAAAGAGATCAATCGACAAATCCGACTCGGCTGGGCAGCAATCAGGAGGCTACACAATATCTTCTCGTCCCAAAAACCGCAGTGTCTCAAGACGAAAGTCTTTGACCAGTGCGTGTTGCTGATGACCTATGACATGGAAACGTGGTCGCACAAAATGCGCCTTATGAGAGAGATGGTTATGCTATTTAACTTTGAAAGCCCATATTTATTACGGGCGCGAATCATATTTTAATCAATATACAACCTGACTTTGACTTTCAAATTGCAAAAAAACGTGTGAAAATTTGAATTTCGCGGGCTACCTTTGCCCATCCTCCATAAGAAATGTTGAACAAAATATGACGAATTCAGAAAAGATTATTCACAAAAGTATTGAAAATATAACTAGCGACTCCTGACGTTATATATGCAATCGTGTGATTAAGAAAGAAACTGACTTAAGTAATACTTTGATACCGAATTTGTATTTAACATTCTATTAAATGATAGTGATGACTAACGATGAAACTGTCATGGAAGAGTTGAGTTATAAATAAGTAAATAAACAAAATTCATTTATTTCAGATAACTGAATCCATACAGTCTGCCTCAAATTTAAAATATAAAATGAAAATAACATCAAAATTAAATCAATTCATAATTAAAATTGACATCAATTTAAAAATTACAATTACAATTAAAACCAAAACCAAACATAAAATTAAAATCGAAATTAAAATTAAAATACAAAATCAAATAGGTATATAATTAAAATCAGAAAAAAAATTAAAATCAAAATTAAAATACATTAAAATTACCCGCTTAGTAAAGGATCTCCATAGCGGAGAAGAGCTACCTGCTACAGTCTTCAGAATTCCGTTGCAGCTACCACGCGTTGTTATGATTCATACTTTTTAAATTTAATTTGTAAATACTAGTTGGATGTAAATAAACATTGAACAAGGATAATATTTCAATTTGATCACTAAATGAAACAATAAATCTAACTACCTACTTATGTTGTTTTATTTTACGACGATGAACTTGCTAACGCTACCAGCCACACAAACAAGAGCGCGTCTATACGCATGACAACTATACAAAATCAAAAGTCATTCATTCAAACTAGACTGAGAGTCAGCAATTTTTTAACGTCAGAATTCTTTATGACAGTCCCCCAAAACGCCCGCCCTTCCCCACTTCCTAGTGCTTTAGCTGAGAAGAAGAAGTGGTACAACAAACTCCCCAGCTACAAGTGTTGCTCACTCGCCTTCGTGAGGTACAACAAGTGTAGGTACTTAGGTATATATGTATCATCAAGGATTACTCCTTGGGAGGAGCTTGGACATAGTGATATGAATTACATATATTGCAAATATCATTAGTCAATGATATACATAATAATTAAATATATTCTAACTAAACTCTATAGGTAAACAATTTAAAAAAAGAGATTGTATGCATGGGTTTTGTTCAGAGAACTTACTTTTTATTCTTATAAATATATTTTAAGAAAATGTATGTTTTTTGTCATGTAGTTTCTGTTGTAGAATAAAGTATACCTAAATAAATAAATAAGCACTTGTATTATTTTTATCTTTTAAGGATGTTATAGTTAATTTAATTGCGCTACACATTTTGGTATCTAACTTAAAAGGCTTGACTAATTATTATTATTAATTACTTAAATAGGGTAAAGTAAGCTAAGTTACACCTTGGCTCTCGGAACATAAATATGTATCGTATTTTTTTTATTGTTAAGTTTATTAGTTTTAATTAAGTACAGGGGGGTAAAATAAAATTATCCGTTTTTCATCGTCATTTACTAACAATAATAAAATACTTACTATTTAATATTGTGCAACTTTATCCCATTTTCTTGAAATTAAGATAATAGTAATAAAAAGACAATTAATAATACACTCCGCCCACGCTTTTAGAACAAAGATTACTCTGTCACTAATATTTTTAGCAATTCTCTTGAAGCTGATGCAACATAGCTTACAGATTTCAAGGCCCCTTTCTAGGCAACTCGAATGCAGTTAGATACCTACTTTAGTGTTAGTACCATAACTAAAATATAACAATGAAAATCCGACACAAAATAATTAGAACACATTTAAAAGAAAATATATTAACCTACCTACTTACTATATTTATACTTTCTTTTAAATGTGTTCTAATTATTTTGACACATAAAATAAACATTCGTAATTAAAACGCATTTAAAAGAAAATAAACTGCCTTTAAGTATATTTACTTTTAAATGTGTTCTAATTATTTTAAACACATTAAAAAAATCATAATTAAATTATTTTAGTTATGTCACCAATTAGATAAGTAATATTTTATCGAGTTGTCTGCGCTTCTTTCTTTCGTTTAGAAAAATATTTACAAGATGTTTTTTTTCTGAACGGATGGTCATAAAATAATCGATGTCCTATGAGTGCTCTCTCTCTCCTTTATTAAAAAATATGAGGTGTCTTCCATATTACCAATATTTAATTTTCCAAATCTTTTGCAATTTCTATAATCGCATTATTTACTTTTCATTTATTAGATAGGTGTAGATACTTGATCCGCAATCTGCATACTTCGAGATCCTTTTTTATTCAGGCGTTAAAGCTGTGCCAGCTAAATTAACAAAATGAATCATATTCCAAAAATGAATGGTTCCTACAACAACTCGGTGTCAACAAACAAACCGTTCTTTACAGTAAAAGACGGGGCTATAGTTACCTCGTTTACGATAAAACTCATACACGATTTTTACGTGGCTAGATTTCTTTTAGCAATACGTCACGGTGTAACTGTTAGTAACAGAATTTAGACGGAAAATTCGAACGTCGCGCCCGAAACGTAAACGTTTTCGCTAACAGGTAAAATTTAACGAGTATAGTGTATAGGAGCGCCACGCAAGCAAACCGGGACACCGCCACTCGGCCGGGTAACCTCGGGCGCGCCGCGGTTTGACATTACTCGAACATGAATACGCAGACGATCCTGGTGCGCTATGACGCAACAATCCGACTGGCTTGCTTGTACGGTGAACTACCATGCGTATTGCGTACGTTTGCTCTGGCTGGCATCGTTCGTCGGTTCATTCTGATTTTAACTCGCGAGCCGGTCGGTCGCGTTCCGCTTGCTAAATATAAAGCACGTGGCCCAGTGCTTCAGTTGTTCCGCTATAACCTACAACCGTTGCCCAGCTGCCGGCTCAGACATAGACAGAGGTGAGTGCGTGTATACGTTGTATCATGGCAATTAACCGTAACGCGATGCTTTTGATGGTGTTGACGCGTTTTTAGATTCCAAGTATTCGAGTAAAATATACGAGAGCTTTTATCATCACTTATGGGAGGCATACGTTTTTACATTACACTTAATTTTTGTGAGGAATTTCAATGCTGTTTAATTTTAGCTTTCGTGTTATTTTATGCGGTAACCGTAACAGAATTGGCGGGGATGCATCAGCAATGGGTAGTATCTGGTTTTAACTGAGTTTACCGTTGCATTTTCCTTGTATAATTAGCGTAAAAAAGCGTCAACAAAAATAATGCAACATTTGACGCGTGTCAAATAATGTAAATAAAAGTTGCTTGTGTTCGTACGTTATCTATACTGAATTCTTATCACTGCGTTAAATCACTTTGTCAATATTCTGGGGCATTAACGCTTACAAAAGGCGCGAACGAACATTGTTGACTAGCATCAAACAAACTTCATTCAGTTTAACTTGACATTCAAAGTAGAGTGCAGCCAACCGGTTGGCAGCGTGTGCACGCGGGCAGCGTGGCTGGCAGCAGACAGGCCGAGCCCACATCTGTCTGCAGTTCCGCCACATAGATATGCGCGTTTACGAGCTTACTTGCAGCTGGCTGTTCCTTGACCTTAATATGATAAACCTATTTAATCTCTTACATAACTGTTCCATCCGCCACCTGTATGTTTTCATTCAAGATACTTTTTTTAATGTACTTATCTTCTCACAGAAAACAAGATTTTTTTTTCTGCTCTGATTAGATATGTTGGTTTGCCATTTTTAAATGCTAGATGATAAAAACAGAATTTAGTAGTTTTTCAACAAAATTGCTGCTACATTTTTTGCATAATAAATGTAACCGCGAAATTTGTATAAAAGGTAAACTAAGTTCATTGTATTTGTTAAACAAAATAAGTTTGTGTCGAGCAACGTCAGAGCTGACTAGAAATAATTATAATGTCGTTCAATGTCGTAGGTACAACTATTAAGAAAGGCGTTTATTCAGCTGTTAACAGCGACCTACTGACACGATCCGTTTTAGTAAAATCTACAATAACTTCACGAACTTACTTTTATATTATTAGTTTTCATTAAACCATGCAATTTTTATTGACACATTAACAACAATTTAGATCGGCTATTACCAGGTATTTAAAATTCCCCCTGTATATTGTAGATACTTGTAATCCATTAGCTAATTACCTACTTACTAAAATTTTTATTTTTTTGTGAAAAACATAATAATTACGTAAGTATCATGATTAGATTTTACTTATTTATTTGTAACATATTGTAATATTGGTAAATCTGGATAAGTCATTTCTACTTGGTCAACGCAAAATGCAATCTAATGGTACACACGGGTACACATCAAGCTATACATTTCCAGTATAAGCTGATTTCGCATTGTATACGATTTCCGTACAGTGCGAGATCAGCGTAAACTGGAAATGTATAGCTTGATGTGTAGCCACACAGCTACACATCAAGCTTTTTTGTATGGTATCTGGTTACCAATAAAAATTACCACAAAACCTGGCAACACTACTCGTTGCAATGTTGCAATATTTACTTTTACGCCATAAAATTTCTAAACAAAACCAATTCAACACTTCAACAAAATTAATGAATGTAGGTATGTAGTATGTACCTACTTACCTAAAGTTTACACTCCGTAGCTAGAGTGAGGTCGTTGGTCTTGGCACAGTACCTACTCGGTCAACTGATTACCTGTCATGGCGTATATACTTTCATTTGTCTACTTTTCAGTTTCACTGTACTAACGAAACCAGATTGAACCGGATAAAAGCAGCGTTATCAAAAAAAATAAACGTTTTACTATGTAGGTGTAACGGTGTATACATTTAGTCCAGTAGCCAGAAAAATATGCCCTTCGATAATTCAAAAGTTTTTTATTTTCTCTGGGTGGATAAATTTAGTGAATTCAATGCTATGTACAAAAATGCTAACAGTTTAGACTTATGCAATAGGTATGAGGTAGGTATTTCCTATTATTTCGTGTTATAACAAGAATATAAAACTTAAATTAAAATGCTTTACTGATTGTTTATTAATACTATCTAAACTATACATTAGTGAAAATGCTAACAGATAGGTATTGTGGAACAATGGAAAACTGAAAATGTCCCGTAACTCATTCAATAAAAAATTTAAGTTTTTTAAATCATCTCCTTTACGGGCATAGGTATTAGTTACACCTTACAACAAAAGTTCTAACAACTAAGTAATATGCTGCAAAAGTAATTGTTTTTTTACGTTGCGATATGCGCAATATTGAATTTAAATTGATAATTTTGCGTCTACATATTCGTAATAATAAACTCAGCTTCCACACAAAAGTTTCAACAAATATGTGCTATGCCTTTTGTTTAATAAATAAAATACAACTTGGGTATTGCGGGGCGCGGTCAGCGCGGTGTAGGTACGATAATGCGTGCGGCGAGGTACGACGACACTCCACTGCGGAAGTGCAGATGTATTGAATGAGGCACGAAATCATTTCAATATTCTCACTTCTCACAAATCACTATACTCCGTTCGAAGTAAGATTAGACATTTAAATAAACCTTTTGTACAGTCCATTCAACTGATTTTGACTTCTATTGCTTTGGTAGCATGATAAATGGCATCTGCAGTAAGCAGTTGGTATTGTAACCACTTTTAATGTCATCCTTATGCATACGAAATAAAAAACGAAATCGGTTGGTCGGACTGTAAAAAGGTTTGTTTAAATGTCTAATTATATTTCAAATAGAGAATAGGTACTCTGTTCCGGTCCGTGATTTCGCCCGTGTGTAACTAATTATTCATCAACAATTATCAGAATCCCGTCACTACCGTCTAAAAAAGACTGTTTTGAAAAATACGCTGTTGTTCTGTTCTTTATTTCAAACAACTTAATAGGTACCTACCGACCAAGATCGTAATAATTATGTACACTTTCACTATGTAGCTACTTGTTATAGTGATAGGGGAAGGGCACAGAGACAGAAAGTGGAGATTCCGTTACAATTTTTTTTTCGGGATAGTTTTCTCGGGAAAAATACATTTATATGTATTTAATATATTAAAAAATAATTGAATTCAATAAGTAGGTACCTGTTTTTGTTCCATCATTTTAAAAGTACCCTTAAGTGATGTCCCGAAAACCGAAACAATAAATTCCCAAAAAAAAATGCTACAAATAATTTCTTAATAAACCTCTTTGTTATTGAGAAACAATATATACTTTGTAAAAAGCTTTCGTCTCTTAGTAGACGTTGTGTTTCATGTTAAAGATTCCAGTTCTCCGAGGTTGCAGTTCGCTTCATAATCTGTGCATTCGTTTGGTTTTTATTTTTTCTGGGTGGGAAATCATCAAATGACTTCTCCCGCTCTGCGCGCCGTCGACCCGGGCTTGGTCCTTACCGGACAGCGAGCTACCCATTACTCGTCGTCCGCAAACCCATGCCTACGGTGGCCGGGAATTAGCCTGGGATTCCCGACGCCCAGGGCGTCTCCTGCGAAGGTTACGGCCGTGAGGGCGCATGTACTGCATCCTCACGTGCGCCGCCTCCCTCTTTGCGAGCATCACTGCTTCGCTGAAGGAAGCGACGGTTAGCCATGCACTCTCGCTCCGTACCATGGCCTGGACCAGGGCCGGACGCAAGAGATTGCCACCGCCGATCGCCTCCATGAGGACACGGTGGTGCTCCACCCAAACCAGACAGACCTCCACCGTATGCTCCACTGTATCCTCAGGGCGATCTTCGCAATGGGAAACACCCAGGCGTTTCCTCCCGCCTTATTAGAAACAGGAACCTCCCGAAACAGCCGTGTCCGGTGAGGAACTGTGTCAGGCGGAAGGTAAGGACGCCATGCCGCCTCTCAAGCCACTCCTCAAAGAGGGGAATTCCTATGCTTTACGTAATCTCTCAAAGGAGGTAAATCAAAAAGTTTTGGTTACGGCGTGTCATGCATATGTTACGTCTGCATTACGATACGGGATTATATACTGGGGTAACTCCACCAACAAGGAGACAGTATTTAGAGCGCAAAAGAGATGTGTGAGGGCGATATACGGTATTCAAAGCACGGAAAGCTGCAAACCGTTCTTTCTGAATTTCCGTATATTAACAGTACCCTGCCTATACATATATGAGGTGGCCGAATTTGTCAAATCAAACTTCCACCTTTTTGAAAAACTACACAATTCGCGACATAGAAATAAAATAAGCAGTAAGCAACACAAAGAAGCAGTATTCCGTAAAAACTTCCTAGAAATGGCACCACATATTTATGATAAGTTACCCAATGCTTTGTTAAGTATTAAAGATACCCATTTATTTAAGAAGCAACTCAATAATCTACTGATAAGTATGACATACTACACAATTAATGAATACCTCTCTAATAGAAATTTGTGTGTGTAATACTAATAATAATACGTGTAATTAGGGAGAATACCTGAGTTCGTTTTGTTTTTACTTTTATTAAAATTATCATATTTGTAATAGACATTACTTAGTAATTATGACATTATATATTCTGACATTACATACTTATTGATTTGGGTTTATGACATTTTCTATGGTATTATTTTGAGTTATTAATGAAATTGTAAAACATATTAAGGTGAATTTGTGAAATAGTATAATTTTATTGGTTTAATATAATTTTGCATGCCTGAGTTGGTGCAACACAGTGGACTGCGTATTCACTTGACATCTAGAAATGTATGATTATGTACTGTGTTGAGCAAAAAATATTTTAATTTTAATTTTAATTTACCGCCGCAATCATGGCGTGCCCAGTGCATTCGTTTGGTTAGATGACTAATTTGGAGAGGTCCAAATTAGTCATCTAATATCATTGATAGGGCGGGAGGAAACGCCGGGTGTTTTCATTGCCAAGATCGCCCTGAGGATACGGTAGAGCATACGGTGGAGGTCTGCCCGGCTTCCGCGGAGCACCACCATGTCCTCATGGAGGGGATCGGCGACCGCGATCTCTCGCGTCCAATCCTGGTTCAGGCCATGGTACGGAGCGAGAGTGCATGGCTAGCAGTCGCCTCCTTCAGCGAAGCAGTTATGCTCACAAAGAGGGAGGCGGCGCACGTAAGGGAGATGCAGTACATGCGCCCTCACAGCCGTGGCCTTCGCAGGAGACGCCCTGGGCGTCGGGAATCCCAGGCTGATTCCCGGCCACCTTAGGCACGGGCTTGCGGACGACGAGTAATGGGTAGCTGTCCGATAAGGACCAAGCCCGGGTCAATGGCGCGTTGTGGTCCACTCGCGCCTCAAAGAGATGCCAGCAGCAACTGATGGGGCCCGCAAGGGCCGAAACATGCCAGGGGTGCGGGTTGTTCGAAAGAGATACCGCAGCCCCTGGCACACAGGCAACTGAGGGAACACGGGTGGATTTTAGTCAGTAAAAGTCTGACACGAAGAGCGGGAGAAGTTATTTGATGATTTCCCAAACAAAAAAAAAAAACAAAAAGAAGTAGCGCTGAGTACGACTGGTCGGGATATCAACCAATTGCGGATGGTACCCTGCAGTGTGTTTGGTAGTCCGGTAGTAAAAGGGCGATAGTGGGATCATGAAGCCCAGCCACCAACGTTTCGTCTACTATGAGCCTTTTTTGCTCTGCGTTCCACCGAGTCAAGAGCAGCAAGCTGGTATTTTGCTGAGCCATCCCATAAGTGGCTGCAATACTCCACACAAGAACGCACTTGAGATTTATACAGGCTCAAAAGCTGTCCAGGTGTGAAGTATCGCCTCACCTTATGTAGGATGCACCTTATTTAGTTCCCATCAAAACACTCGACCAACCCGCACCTGACGATATACTGAAAGTTATATCTTGCAAGTGCAAGTTAACCTGCAAAGGCACTTGTACGTGTATGAAGGCTGGATTGAAATGTTCTGCTATGTGCGTCTACTGCATAGATAAACCATGTAGCACAGCACACATAATTACAAGCGAGCCTGGACTCGGCAACCGAGGTCCAAATTAGTCATCTAACTAAACGAATGCACAGATTATGAAACCAGGTGCAACCTCGGAGAACAGGAATATTCAACATGAAACACAACGTCTACTAAGAGACGAAAGCTTTTATAAAGTATATATTGTTTCTCAATAACAAAGAGGTTCATTAAGCAATTATTTGTAGCTGATGCTAAACCTTCCATAGCTTCCATGCTAATCCCCCTTATAGTCTTCTTAAATATTTTTCGTTATATTATGACAGTAAAACTTATATATTTTTTTATTTATTATGATCATTTTTTATTAATCGTTTATTTCAGGCTTTAGCACCCATAAAATTATAATTTAAACAAAAGATAAACTAAACAAACGAACATAAAAACAAAGTAAAGAAAAATAACAATACAGCAACCCACCATTTGGTGTGCCAAGGAAGCCAAAACAAATGTAACAATGGTGAGTACATTTATTTTGTCTCCCTCAGTAAATGCACAGTATGAAAAACAGCTTTGACAATACTATTTTGACTTGCCACCACACGCGAAAAGAACAACGCCCTGAGCTTCCCCATGAGCGCAAAGAAGTCGGTTACTCTACTCTCAGCAAACATCTCAGTCGCACTGCACCGCCAGGGCAGGTTGAGCATGACCCAAAATGCGTTATTATATTGTACACGAGGCGTGTTGTATGCACTCTTCGTGTACTTGTACCAAAGTTGATTGGTGTAGAACGACTGACAGTAAGCCTGGAACAGAGTTATTTGACTTGTTTCGAGCAATGGAAGAAACGTCTATTTAGCATGTTACTTCTATATGCGATGCTACGTCTTTGCCTTTCCAGGTCATCGTCATCTTTTAAATTTTCCGTTATGATGTGTCCGAGATACTTAAACTGACTAACTATTTTTAATTTTAAACCACACAAAGTAATTGGCAAACCCTTATTAGGGCCATTGTCGTGTTTGAAAATCATTACTTCTGTCTTTTTAACATTATAGGTTAATCGGTGTAAGGGAAATTAGTTTTCTGAGGCCGCTGACCGAGGGGCTGAGCAGAACCATGTCATCTGCATAACTGAGCTTATTTAAACATTCACCGCCAGTATGGCATCCGAATCTTGTGCTGCTCAACTCTTCAATCAGGTCGTTGACATATAGGTTATACATATACTGTCATATTAGTTAAAGTTGGTCTTCTTAATTCGTATACGTAAGTCTATTTATATTCGGGTGTTGTGCATTATGTCTTAGTTATTTTCGCTATTGACAAAATGCAGCTGTATGACTGATTTGGTTCTATAGTTTTGATTATAATAAAAAATTATAATAGCATTATTATTTTATTGCTCCTTATTCAGGAGCTTGATTCATAATAGCAGCATTGCCGTTATCACACTTTCCTACTACACATAGTAAATTTATCGTCAACTAGTGTTGGGAGTATATCGTAGGAAGGCTGGCAGATGCCACACTATGATACGTTATATTTCAGAGCAGTAGATACTAACGTAACAAAGTGATGGCCGCCATACTAGAAAGTGAAACTGTAATTTTGTTACAATTGTACCCAAAGGCACTAGTGTTCTATGAAAATTGCAAAGCACCATGTTTCAAACATCACAATAGGAAGACAGTATTTAGCTAAACTTCGAGTAGCAGAGACAAAAAGTGTAGACTTCCTTACGACAATCTTTTTTTTTTGCGGGAATTTCTTGTTTCGGTTTTCGGGAGAT
Source organism: Polymixis lichenea (assembly GCA_949091785.1). Taxonomy (NCBI): domain Eukaryota; kingdom Metazoa; phylum Arthropoda; class Insecta; order Lepidoptera; family Noctuidae; genus Polymixis; species Polymixis lichenea. The sequence goes on from OX420931.1 coordinate 36,931,568, forward strand.
CACCTAAGGGTACTTTTAAAATGATGGAACAAAAACAGGTACCTACTTATTGAATTAAATTATTTTACCGCTTCAATATAATTATTTTTTTAATATATTAAATACTTAAAAATGTATTTTTCCCGGGAAAACTATCCCGAAAAAAAAAAATTGTAACGAAATCTCCACTTTCTGTCTCTGTGCCCTTCCCCTATCACTATAACAAGTAGCTACATAGTGAAAGTGTACATAATTATTACGATCTTGGTCGGTAGGTACCTATTAAGTTGTTTGAAATAAAGAACAGAACAACAGCGTATTTTTCAAAACAGTCTTTTTTAGACGGTAGTGACGGGATTCTGATAATTGTTGATGATTAATTAGTTACACACGGGCGAAATCACGGACCGGAACAGAGTACCTAGTGATTTCTGAGAAGAGACGATAGTGAAATGATTTCGAGCCTCATTCAATACGTCTGCATTTCCGCAGTGGAGTGTCACCACACTTCGCCGCAAGGCGCAGCGGCGGCGGCGCACGCATTATCGTAGGTACCTGTACCGCGCCCCACAATACCCAAGTTGTATTTTATTTATTAAACAAAAGGCATAGCACGTATTTGTTGAAACTTTTGTTGGGTAGTAGAGTTTATTATTACGAATATGTAGGCGCAAAATTATCAATTTAAATTCAATATTGCGCATATCGTAAAGTAAAAATACAATTGCTTGTGCAGCATATTACTTAGTTGTTAGAACTTTTGTTGTAAGGTGTAACTAATACCTATGCCCGTAAAGGAGATGATTTCAAAAACTTAAATTTTTTATTGAATGAGTTACGGGACATTTTCAGTTTTCCATTGTTCCACAATACCTATCTGTTAGCATTTTCACTAATGTATAGTTTAGATAGTATTAATAAAGAATCAGTAAAGCATTTTAATTTAAGTTTTATATTATTGTTCTAACGCGAAATAATAGGAAATACCTACTTCATACCTATTGCATAACTCTAAACTGTTAGCATTTTTGTACATAGCACTGGATTCACTAAAGTTATCCACCCAGAGAAAATAAAAAACTTTAGAATTATCGAAGGTTATGTGGAAAAATTATTGTATCCTTACTGGACTAATTTGCTAACTTTTTATAAGACGCAACGAGGCAATCGACGTTGTACACACGGCTACACATCAAACTATATATTTCCAGTAAAAGCTGATCTCGCATTGTATAGGATTTCCGTACAGTGCGAGATCAGCGTAAACTGGAAACCTGTAGCTTGATGTGTAGCCGAGTGTACCACGTAAGTAATGCTAGTTGTATACAGAATGTATTATAATATTTACAGATAACTTTCTTTACATTTACGAGAAGGCCATCCTCATCATCATCCTCCTCTTCTGCCTTTATCCCAATTTATTTGGTGTCAACGCGACATGTCTTTTTCTTTCAAACTTCTCTACTAGTCGTCATCTCATTAGTCACCCCATTTATAGCCAAATCATCGTTCACAGTCTTTTCATTGTTTTTTTGGTTATCCCCGACCAAGCCAACTATGTATGTACATTCAAACTCAAAAAAATCCTCACGACTACTTTCACATTCCTGTACATTCTATGCCCCACCTACAGTCACCATAATCATCATCACCTACCTAGCCATTATCCAACTATGTTCGGGTTCGCTTGTAGTCTAAGCCGAATACCAGTATTTTACATGGACCGACTGCCTATGAGACCTCCACAACCCAGTTACTGGGTAGGTAATACAATACCCCTTGGTGAGACTGGTTGGCAGAATTTCGGGCTTCTAACGACCCGTAACGACTGTCAAAGATCCACAAATGACAGCTGGATCCAACGGCTTAACTTGCTTTCCGAAGCACGGAGGGGTCTTGGTATTTAAAGATGGTCACACATCCACGGATCACCTGCGGCAAGAGTAGCTTAACGACTTGTATCGATCCGTGTTTCTAATAATACTTAGCCACAAACCCTGCACTACATAATGGGCCCGCGTACACAATGACAATCGATTTCCACGAGTACGATGGTTAAGTATTGGTAACCTAGATAATTATAATATTTGCAACACAAAAGGTTAATATTATGGCACTGTAATTATGAAATTCTACGTGTTCGGTGGCCTAAAATTGTCTAATAGGTACTTGTCAACTTCATTTTTCATTGAAGTCGTTGTTCGTCTATGTTCGTTTGAACTGTCAAAATAGATATTTTTGTATCTAACATACGCTATTAAACGCTTTTTACAATTTGACTAAGCATTCCCGTTATATTCTCGTGCTAAGATAGAAAAGAAGTAATAAACAAGTTATTAGTATTTCGCTCATTTTTTGTGTGGCTTAGCAGTTACAAAAAGTTACTACCTAAGTAGGTATTAGTAGCCTACTCCGTGGCTTCAAGTATGTAATCATTATTCAGTTATTGTAATGGAACATGTGTTTAATGCTATGCATCGCTATTCGATATTCGCATTTTTTTCTGTTTTTTAATTCGTCTATATGTGTAGTGTAGCAGTCCGAATAACTCTAACCCACCGTCATATATTCGCAATCCTCTGACATGTGACCAAAAACCGACGACCCAGATACGAGTGTTCGTGTATATTTGCCTATTTTACATTCGTCATTCCGACATTCGTGTTATTCCCGATAAATAGGCAAATATAGGCGAATAGAGTAACTTCACATCGTCGTGTTGAAGCAAATAATAATAAGACGAATTCGCGAACACGAATTCGATGTGAAGTCAAGTATGTAGATATCTATGTTTCAAATGGTGGCACCACTTGAAACAGATATGTATATATTTAATTACAAATAATTTATATCCAAGCGAAATATGATCGAGCTTCCCTAAATCTCTGGAGTCGTCTATCTTACCAAATCAATTGATCATTTTTTCATTCGCATTGGCTTTCGCCTAGTATATTTACAATTATTTAAAGAGTACTGTAAATTCGATTAAAAGCTGTGGTTTAAGATCAATTATACCCGCTATTGTAACAGTCACTAATCTTTTAATAGATGTTTCAATGAACCTTTAATAACTTTTTACCTTTAAAATAATCCCATAGTCCGTACACCATTGGTCCTGCGCACACTCAATATTGCTCCTGATTGCTTTTGTGCACGATTCGTCAGGTGCAGATATCGGTCAAAAATTTCAAAGACATCATTAAGTATCTATTGATTGCATTACGAAATTAAACTCTAGACTGTGTGCTTTTTAGGCAACAGTCACTGATACGGACCACCCAATAATTTGTGTAGGCAGAGTAAGATGAGATCAAAGCAGCATAATTTGCAGAATTATCGGTTGCTAAGTGCCTACGAGCCTATCCATTTTAGGACATACGTACATACACAATACTGCCACGTTGGCCCAAGGTCCGGGAACTAGTCTGCTGCGCGAGATTCGATGATGGGTGGATTCGATCGACAAAAATTGTCTTAAATATTTTCATTAGAAATTTCTCAGTACTGCAGACCGGTGTCTGTGCCCGATTAACACACCTCTGCTGTCCTCTTCGTCCAATGCACGGGTTATGTTATGTTAAAATTAACTATATACTCTGTCCATGTACGTTTTCATTGCTGCTGCAACTCCATCTTTAGTGGCGGATATGTACAGACTAATATGATTGATTGATTGATTGATATGTGCCAAATAAGAAGACAGCTTGCATGCGCTTGCCGCGGAAAATCTTACCACCTTGTATCAGAAATTTACATCTAATCATTCAACATTTGACCATGATAATATAATATGAGATAAAATGTGGCATCGTGCATGTCATCTTTCAAGTGTAATCTTATTGTTGTTCACTAAATGCCGACGTGAGCAAGCTTCTCAAAATGCTATGTATAAGTAAGCATATGTTTTAAAAATACTTTTTCATTAAAAAAAACTGGACCTGTGCAGGGGATCTACTCTTTAAGCACGAAGTCCTTCTTAGATTCGGCCGAAGTTACGGGCGTTTCCTACTCCGTATCACCTACGGACAAAGGATGAGTTCGGTTTTCGAATGTCAACCAAATTTGGCGGCTCGCAGAAAAATTGTATTTGACACTTGTTTTGACAGATCAACTAATTTCCTACGGGCCTCTGCCTTCGTTGACGGACTTAGAGAGTTCCATGAATTTATTATGATCAAAAGGTAAATTCTTGTAATTATAAACGTGTGAAATCTAGTCGCAGTCTCATCTCGGCGACAATAAAATGTCAAAATGTACGGAAACTCGAGGTATTGTGTACAGATGGAGACTGAGATCAGACTGTTAACGTTCTTAAAATTACGAGAATTGCCCCTCCAATATTTTTAACGACAACAAAAGTTCGGTTAAAAGATTACAATATAAGTGCACTCAACAACCCTACAATCGTACCCGCATCACTGTTAGACCCTACCCTGCTACCTGCATTCTTTGCAATAAAAATGTAATGCATTATCACAGTTACAAGCAGTAATGTAAATCGTCACGGTTCCAAGAAGGGTATAAAAAACCTTCAATTATTGTTATTATATCATAGGTACTAGTATTGAAAAACATGACTTATTCTTATTACACTTATTACGTACCTTTATTTGTTTGCTTGCGTTTAGGTACAGCTCGAAGTGCCTTTTCTGAGGAGCAATTGAATAATACATTATCAGTAGGAATCGCTTTAATTTTGACAGTTCCACAACATGTTTTCGAACTCTTGAAATAACTACCTTTAGCCCGCGGCCCCGCCCGCGTGGATGTGGTTTATCGCGTAAAAAAGTAGCCTATGTCCTTCTCCATATCCCAGGCTATAGCTCTGCAAAATTTCATGACGATCCGCTCAGCGGTTTAGGCATGAAAGCGTAACATACAGACACACAGACAGGGTTACTTTCGCATTTATACTAATAAGTAGAGATGGATGTGCGGTAACCTTCGAAATGATTCAGATTCTGTGTGTTACGCAATTAGGGTGGCTGTCGGCAGAAGGTAACTACTCGGACCTGGATTTATTAGAAACGCATGCAATTATGACATATTTCCGTGTAGTAAAGCTAAGTTATCCGTGACCAATCGTATGCCTGTACTTAATATCACAATTATTTCTTGCGTTAACTTCAAGAAATGCTGGAAATTGCAAAATACACTCGTTTTTCAGTCAGTTCTCGCAAATAAAATTATATGGTCAGTCTAAATCAGTCGGTTATCGTACTTTAAAGTGAAGGCTCGTGAGCGTGAGCGTGATTCGTAAGAAGTTGGCAGAATCATCCCAGCGCTGATTTACTGGATTCGTTTTCTCCTCTACCTATCGTTATTTCTCAAGCCGAAGTTTATTTCCGTTGAATATTGTTGTTTATTGTATGAATCTATGTTAGTATATATTATTTCTCAAGTTACCTAACCCTTATGTTTCACCTGCCATGTTTTGTCTCTGCATCACCCTAAGGTTGACTCGTACAAAATGCCTCTGGCATTAAGTCCGCCTTTGTTCAGTATTTTTACTTGTCCAATAAGTTTTAATTAATTAATAAAGCAAGCGGTACCTAGGAACCCGTCCTGTTCCCGCACTCACAATATTTCTCCTGGTTGATACTGCATGATACGCCAAGTTTAGATCGATCAAAAAGTTTAACGAAATTTTGTGTCGCTTGGCCTGCTGTTTGTGTTAAAATTTGTTCATTGCATAATCTTATCTGTAAACAATTACCATTTCTTTCAATATTGTTGCTAATTGATATGATATCGAATCAGGGGCCAATCTATTGAAAGAATTGATGAAAGCCTGTAGATTATGAATCTATGTGGTCGAAATTCGACCATAATTCATTAATTAATTTGAAACTAATTTCTTATGCAGTACGTAAAATATTAGCTTTCTGCACTCAGCTCCGGATCTAGGGCCGAAGCCGAGGCACTCGCCCCGGGCGACAGTTTCAGGGGGCGCCAAAATCATAATATAGTATGATAATATGATTAAAAATTAAAAACTCGCTCCACAAAGCGCCTACCTGGCAGACGGAAGTCTGGTTGGCTCACCGTCGACTTGTAGAAAAAGGCGCCACACAGGCCCACACCTAATTTAATTTATCTCAAACGCTGGAGAGAGGGGCGCCACTATCAAGTTTCTGCCCCGGTTCGAAAAACTCGTAGATCCGGGGCTGTCTGCACTCCTTCTCCATATAAACTTTAACTATTCCAAATTTCATACTAATCGGTCCGCGTAATTTTCTTAAAAAGGGGTACAAAGTTGGTGCTTCACGTTTTCATATACAGATAGATTCATAAAAGGAGGAGCTTGTGGCTAAGTAATATCAGCCGCACGGGTCGATCGATCAGGTGAAGCTGCGCTTGCCGCGGTTGGTCCGCGGATGGGTGACCAACCTTACACACCAAGACTCCTCCGTGCTTCGGGAAGCACGTTAAGCCGTTGGTCCCGGCTATCATTTGTGGATCTTTGACAGTCGTTACGGGTCGTCAGAAGCCCGAAAGTCTGGCAACCAGCCTTTCCAATGGGAATAGTGTTACCCAGTTACTGGGTTGTGGACGTCAGACAGGCAGCCGGTCCATGTAAAATACTGGTATTCAGCTGCATCCGGCTAGACTGGAAGCCGACCCCAACATGGTAGGGAAAAGGGTAGTATTAACGCACAGCCGAAACTACTGGGAGTAGGAACGTGAACGGCTTCCTTTTATATGTCCCCTAAATTATAAAAGGAAAAAAAGCACTAACAAGGGGTTTTTGGAATTCGATCTCATAGGGGGTGAAAAGTTTGATTTGGTTTGTATTCAAAAAACATAGTCTAAGTTAACAAACTTGACACGAATACTTTTCTAAGTAAATATTAAAGTCAATATTCTTTTGTTTTGTTAAATTATTCCGTAAAGGGGGATTGGGGTAGTAAAGTGTGTAGTGGAAAAACACGAAAACTATGCGAACGAAGTCGCGGGCAAAGTGCTAGTCCTACTGGCCTACTAATATTATAAATGTGAAAGTTTGTGAGTATGGAAGTATGGATGTTTGTTACTCTTTCACGCAAAAACGGCTGAACGGATTTGAATGAAATTTGGCACACAAGTAGTTTGTAACCTGGAATAACACAGGATACTTTAATCCTGGTACTACGTTCCCGTACGGTGATTCCAAACGTTCGCGTGGAATAATTTCCGAACGGCACGCGGGCGAATCCGCTGGCAAAAGCTAGTTCAAGATAAATGCAAAAACAAACGGCCCTGAAATACAGATGATAATCGCAGATTCAAAATCAAGTAGATAGTAGTTACTAGAATGATAATAAATTTATTTTAGAGCTCTTATCAGAGACGTTTGTAAAAAAATATCTCTTCGTGAGCCATGTTAATGGTTAGGTATATTCTTTTTGCTAATTGCTCACAGAACTATACAAAGACAGACAGACAAGCTGACCTACTTAGCAAATCGTAGGCTGACATCACGTATTTAAAATATACCTGGTGGGCGAAATAGACTTCATTAGTGCTTTAGAATAACTTTCTAGTGCTTTTACAATTTGTTTAAGATTTGGTCGTTCAAAACAAAATGATATTTTGTAGGCGTAGCGGTCGGCGCCGTTGCGTTCGGTGTAGCGTTCGACGTAGCGTTAGGCGTAGCGTTCGGCGTAGCGTTCAGCGTAGCTTGCGACGTAACGTTCGTCGTAGCATTCGCCGTCAATGACTGCATTTACACTAGAATTCTTAAAGGCTAATCATGACCAAAATATATCTCAGATTGTCAAGTCCATTTCGAGGATCAGATAACCTCTAATTTAATGGATAAATATGAGCGGAGTGTGATATATTTTCTATATACAAGTTGTCAAACTGCAAATGTCGATTCATAAATCCATCAGGCTACTATTTTACCCTTCAGTCAACCAAAACTCAAAATGAAAACAAAAGATAGTTTCGTGCCGCAGAAAAACATTTGAACAAACAAATTAATGAATTCTATGGATCGATACACAAATTGCAGTGCTAATAAAGACTAGCCTGTATTGTTTGTTGAGTCATGCACCTGCAAGTTGACCTAGTAACCTCCCTCCAACTGAACTGCCATAAGTATTAAGGGAAATAGAGGAAGGTTAGAAACAATAATGGCTAGCAAACAACTGCCTACCAACCTAAGTAAAGTGATAACTTAACTACAGTCGCGACCAAAATTTTGGAATCCCCTACTTGTTACTTATGTCAAGCGATTTTCAAAACGAAATAACTGATGAAAATTAACCCATATTTCAACAACGTTCCTACTTTGAGTGAAGGAGTAAGGAAAAAATCATGATTAAATTTCTCGATACGTCGCGAGTTTCGCCATAAAAGCACGTGGTGTCTGAATTTTTTTGTCAGTCGGCTGTCACACGTTGACCGGTACACATCACCGCAACTTCACAAATTTCCTTATTCCCTCATTTTTTCCTCACTCCTTCACTTAATCTCTTGAAACATGGGTTTAATTTGAAGCAAAAGCTAGTACTTAAATAATTATGTTATGACTGGAAACACTCGATTTTGACGTCATGCAATGTCCTGTTGTGATTTGTATTTATCTTGTTTGTCCATTCATAAACTTAATCAAGTTTTGATTGTGAGTGTAGATGGCTACAGAGTAGGCCTTCCACCAAAGAAACTATGGATGGACTGTGTGGAAGATGATACATTAAGACAGGGGTGATAACATATTTTACTAATTTATTTTCTCTTCACATACAATGGCATTATATTAATTAAGACAAGCTTATATGCCCGGTTGATGGCAATTGGCTCGCCTTCTATTACACAGGACTTAAACATATCTGGCGAAATGTGAGTGTACAATAGGTACACCTCTGCCCATCCCATCAGAGAACCAAGGCGTGATGTTATGTAAGCCTGAATATTATGTGGCACTAGTTTGTGAGAGACTGGCGTATAAGATATACTTACCTGTATAGCAGATCACCAGAGTCCCACCACACGTTATGCAACAATTAGGTTACAGCATATTAAATTATAATATGTTGTCATTGTTTGTCAAGAGAAAAAAAAGATTGTTATTTAACTTCTGTGATGTCGACCAATAGACAAGTATAGAAAGAAATACATTGTTACGCCAACCCCAAATAAATTGGGATAAGGGCAAGATTCTTTCTTTGATAGTGTTTAAGTATGTTTTGTTGCGAAATACTTCACACAATTAGTTAGACAATTGGCAAATCAAGTGTTGCACTTCAAAATGATCCTTACACATAGGTATGTGGTAACAAAGGTACAAAAGTCCTTTAAACGGTCGATGACTCCACATAAGCACACAGTTCTTATCTCAAGTTGATTTAAGTTTGTATTACTTATTTAATTAATACACAGTATGAAAATATATCTAGAAGTAATATGAACATTGATGACAATAATAATTATAATTGAAAATAATAATTTTAGTGGAAACACAATGACTTTTGAATAACGTGTCACTGTTGTAGCAGAAGAATTATTTCTTTCTTATTGCCTAGAGCTAAATACTATGTAATTGTTTAAAAACATGTTACATTACTTTGATTAGCTTTCAAGACCAAACGCGGTACATTTTCGTGTAGGTACCTATTATGTTTTTGGGTAGCAACGCATTTCAATACTTTATAGCATTTTTTATATATTGGTTGTAGGGTACTATTAAATTGCAGGTATGTACTGTCTATTATAATTATTTTGCTTTGTTACTTGTTTTGTCTAAAATCCTGGCTTGATTTTCGTACGTTGTTTTCGGGTGACCACTGAAAATCAGCGCTGTGCTGTGGGTCCCATCCCATAGCACAGCATCATGCTGAATGGAAGCCTTGTCACAGTCACGGCGTGCAGCTGCCGATTATTTATCTTCTTTATGGCTATGTATAAATTTATTAAATATCTGTGTGTGTATCATGTTTTTTTTTTAATGTTAAGTATGTCATCTTTTATATGCACGTGTTTCTGTGACAAGTAAATCTATTCTTCTTTCTTTCTTTCTTTCAACGTTCACCAATAAATGAAACTAAGTAGAAGAATGTAAGTCAGAAAATGGTAGCGGAAGCTTCAATTCAGAAATTACATCTTGTGAGGTTATACAAATTATCGACTTAAGCATAATAAGGAAGTTAAGAAATATTTGTCGTTAATAAGTAATTGATGCTGTATGTACTTAAATTGTCAATTGGAGGAGTATCCAATTTATGCGTAAAACTTCGACCACCAAGAAATCAGTGGGTGGTCGATGAAATCATTATTCTGGGAGCCCATAAGTTGGTTTACTGGCAATATCTGAGGATATTTTATAACCGATTTCTGGTTTGACTGCCTCAATGGTCTAATGGCCAGGCAAAGGGGTACTTATTGGGTTTGTATATTAGGAATTTCTCCGAAACAAACCGTAGCTTAATAACAACTGTGACCATGCCGCCTATTACATGTAGCGGAAACATAAATAGCGAAATATGGGTTATTCATTTCTGCCGGCTCCGTTACGGAAAACAGGCGTGATGTTACGTTGAATACTGTTTGATCGTATAATAAATTCTCGAACACGTTTACTTTATGTCCTTGAAATCGTCAAATCATGCATAGACGCAACAATTTGAAAGAACACAATCCTGATGACGCGACTTTGCGAAGGTTGAATCTTGAAACGTAACTTCGCGAAAATTCGAATTTAGTTACAGTTATGCCTCAGATTCACTTTTGACTTTTGATTGTTTCTTATCTCCATTTCCTATTCGAATTGTTATCCAAACTACTGTTACAGAAATGAAAACAACTGAACTTAGTACAGAAATAAAGTTGCCTTTCTCTACTATAAAACATAGCGATCTACACATATTATTAAATAAAGTCGACTAGAGAATTCATTCTGGAAGGTTTATTTATTAATACGTTAATATTATCCTACTTAAGATTTTAAATGTGAAAGGTTGTATGTTTGTTACTCGATCACGTAAAAACGGCTTTACGGATATGGATGAAATTTGGCACACAGATAGATTATAACCTGGATTAAAAGATAGGATGGATTGTATTATCCCGGTGCTACGTTCTCATTGGATAATTTTCGACCGCCACGCAGGCTTAGCAGCTGGCAAAAGCAAGTACCAACATAATAATCAATCCGTTGCGTAGTTTCGAAGAAAAACGGATCACACAGACAGACACGAAAACTCACTTTGTTTATTTTTTTGTTTAATATGTAAAGATGATATAGGTTTCGTAGATAAAATAAATATTATGTACCATCAGTCCATCATTCATTAAATCATGACCGAGAACAACTGAAAGTTACTCAAATAATTACTGGCACTGGCCTATAACAATGTTGTGCATATTATTGCAGCCATGTTACTGAGTCCATAACAGCTGCCTTAAACAAATACCGAGTACCAGCTGATTATATTATTATGCACCTTCTTTTGTTTAACATTAATTTATTTCGATTTCCATAAATTCTGATTACCATAAATACAAATCCTAGTCATAGGTAATTGTCCACAAAATATAGAGTGGGTATTTCTTTAGTTATGCATATTATTAAGTTATTTACTCATTCTCTTGAATAATTAGTAGGTACTTAAGTGAAACTATTTAAAATGTTTTGTTTCGCTGTACTTATCCATCGCTTACTTTATTATATGTAGCAACTCACGAACAGGAATATTGATTATAAAATTATTTGCTATCGAATGGAAAATCCGAGTCGGTTTCTGTTTTATTTAACAAATTATTATTAAGTATTTACCTACATTATTATTTACTTGTAGTCACTAGATTGCCACGCTTGTGTTTAGGTCATTGAGGTAATATGTACTAAACATATAAAATAAATACTTGGTTTAGATAAAGTATTCGTCTGCTTTTTAAGTATTTTCAATACTTATATTAGATGTCTTCAATAACATCATCTATAAAATGAATTGCGTGACTAGTAGGACACTAATAAGTTGAAATGACTTGTACATAAATACTAATACCTAATAATAAAATCTAAATGTCATGGTTATAGGTACGGGTAAACTGTTATCTGATAAGAATTTCCATATGTTCCGGTATGCATGTCATGTGGTTTACATTATCTTTTCCCGATACCTACATAGAATATTTTCAAAGTCATTTATGTTCAGTGAACCTACTTAGAATTTCAAAATAAGCAGATAGTATTAAAATATGGTTTCCAGACTTCCTCATACTTACCTATAGCAACGCATGCCCGTGGTTGTAGGTATAGTTATCTAAATATTCGCACGAACATAAAAAATATCGCGGCAGCATTTTTTCGCGCACTGATCTTTAAATCTTACTGTAAAGCGCCGAGAGTTGAAAATAAAACGGTGTGTTTTTTCGACGCACTGGGATGCACCCTGTTTGATTCGCAATGCTCGATTCAACACAGAGAGTTGAAAATTCATTGCGCGAATAAAGACTGTGTCAAATTTCATACTCCTGCGTCCCCGTAGTATTCGTAAAAAGGGGTATAAAGTTTTTGTTTCACGTATGTATATAGATTCACGTAGGTATTAATATTTATAAAGAAAGGAATTTACCTCGAACAAAAGCGGTATGTTCCTCAAGGAGAAGATCATTCCTTTGTTACAACTGTGATACATATAGTAATAACTCACTTGCACAATCGTATGTAGGTACACATATGAAGTAGGTATTATATATATGTGTTACTTACCGAAGTAACAAACACAGGTCAAGGATTGTCCTCAAATACTCTCAATGACAGTCTCAATCATTTCTGATCGAGATTCGGGAGGATCTTCCGAATGTTATCAAATAAGAAATTGACTCCCAGTCCCTTAAACTTAACAATGATTACCTACCAATAGCTACCTCTGATTCTGTTGCTACTAGCAACCAATAGCATAATCTGCCTGTAATGTTTCCAATGCTGGACACAGGCCTTCTCTCTGGGGGAGGAGTGGGCCATCCTTAGCGGGCCCTGTGTAGTATGGATGTCACACGTCTTAAAAAAAAATACTATAATTTTCAACGAATGACATAGATTAATAAAAACCGGTAGGAATCACTAAAAACTATTTCTTTATGATCCATTGTGTTAGTTTGCACTAGGTACAGGAATTATATAAGTAAACGACGACCAAATAGCAGAATTACGTTGTAGTACGTCAGTGTTATATCGACGTGCTGAATGTCATACGTATGCATTCGGTTGTTTTGGCAAAGCGCCCGATACGATATTAATTTCAAAAACAAACTTTCTTTGTCTTATCTTGCACATTGTCTATGCTCCATTCATGCCCTCGCACTAAGGTATGAGTCGCTTTATGCCTTATTGTGAAAATATGAAAAACGTTTAAAGAATCCGTAGACCTGTGTCATATTTTGTAGCAGAAAAAATTGCGTAGCGCCTGCCTTATATTAAAGTAGAATGACACTCTTTTTATTTGGCAACAACTGACTCTTTTATTCAGACACAATTAAATTCTCATGAGTCTGTTGAACCATCTGAGTGATTCTCCTGACTGAAAACATAAATAACTAACAATATGTATTTAAAAAAATTGCAAAGTTGTACAGTAGGTCTCTACATACGTAAACATGTTTTTGAAATCGCTTTTTCCCAAATTTAATCGTTTTTATTTTAAAATAAAACAATTAAGTTCAGGCACTTTTAGACAGTCGGAAAGATTCCATAGTGAACGAAAGAAGAACAGAATAGAAGATAGAGAAGAACGGGCAAGTAACTACACGGACACTATTTCATAATTATTATTTATGAGGTACTTTATGTATGAATTATAATGTATCTTACCGAACTTGAATTATTGCAATGTCCCTACCTAAATCTATTGTGAAAAATAAAATCCTGAACTGGACTAAGACAAACAAGATACGTTGATCGAAGGCTCGAGGACGTCACTGCGTTGATAGGCCGTCAACGAGCACGCGTGTAAAGAATAATATTTAGTGTAGAGTTCGGTGGATCGTCCAAGAGATGTCAATGGCTAATAGGAACGAAAGGGAGGTACAGAAAATGTGGTACGTACGAGTATGTGCCTCGCTGATACCACACAGTGACATACTGTCTGCCAAGACGATACCGCGATCCAGCAAGTCTTTCACAAATAGTAAAAGTAGTAGGAAATGTAACGAACGAACGATACGGTACCAATAAGATAAGTATATCTTTATCTAAGCACAGTATTTGCATATTATAGAAAAATAAACTTTGAATACCTTTCGTTCTCTCATTAAATTGAGTTAAGATCTGAGATGAAGTAGGTTCAAGGAACCGAGGAGAAGTTTATGTTCTTGGGTAGAGTAGAAGCACCGTGAACTTGCACAAAATTCGCACTGTCTTGCGTGTCTCGTTTCATGTACCGCGCAGTTCATTAAAAGGAAATATCAAAACTGGATTCATGTTTTTCTCTAAAAGACTCAGGGTTACCTACCTATATATACGGCAGTTCTATCACCAGAATTGTCTGATGTAATCACAATATGTACCCAACAGTGGCGAAAGCACCTTATAACACGATTCCTTCCGGATTCCCTTCGGTGATTCGCATCTGCTACCGCTTTTGAAAAATAGCACGTCAATAGTGTCGTCAACAGTCGCTTTTTTGAAACCGGCTTGGCTTCGGCTTCTATCTTAAAGAATTGACAGCTCGCCGCTGGTACCCAATGAAAAGGCCTTTCGATGACCTACAACGACAAGCTAGAACAATTAGGTACAAAAAGTAAATCGTTGAAACCAAACAGTCTGATTGTGTTAGCAGGCATTCGGTATTACCGACCCTGTCGCACATTTGTCTTGTTACACTGACATTGGTCTTCATGTGTATGTTAGGATCTTACCACAAGGGTAAGACAACCTTGCAAATAAGCTTCAGTTCAGTAGATAGTTGAGTGGGTTATTTATTTGTAGAAAAGGATAGCAAATATTAGGTTTCTTTATCATAATTACTTTATTATGCTGTTTATTATCTTCTGTTAGCTTAGCTGAAAGAATAGATCGTCCTCAGCTCCTTCACACTCATCGAATATTGTTTACATTTCATGGTCATCTTAGTTATCAACAGTCATAGTTGTCTGCCAAATCTTTTATCAACATTATTTTTGTTATGTAGTAAAACGACCCTGTTTTTGCGCTCATTAGCCTTGGCAAGAACATTTTAATCAGTTCAACCAAATTCCTATGTACTACAGTACCTACTTAAATTGGTTTTCATGAGGATTTCTTATAAGAAATTTTGCAGTACGAAAAAGTATATTGTTGTATTGAGGAGTAACTGCGAAACACTCACAATAAGAATGGTTTTCATTTTGATATTTCGACAACCAACAACATTCTCGAAGCAATCTATTAGCAATATCCTTCTGAATGATTCGGATTCTGATTGATAGTGAGTTACGCAAACTGTGTTACTTAGAAAGGTCGCATTCGTCTCGCCATCACATTTTTTTCACACTTTTGCTCAGTTCCTACCTACTATTTGGGACACAAATTGTTTTCGCCTTTAGCTGATGAGTAGAGATCGAATAATTGGATGCATATTTACCTAAAGTAAATTTTTAGTTATGAACGTATGGAAGGGGGCTGCTTAAAAAATAATTTGGATAAAAAAATCCCGGTTCCTGGCAGGAACACCGGGAATGCATAAACAACCAGGTGTATAGTATGGAAGCGACTTCTAAATTATTAGGATTGCATAGCTATTCAGACACATATTTATTTAAAATTAATCGCGATGCAAATAAGGTAAGTAGGGTGTATAAACCCTGTAAGAGTGGGGGTGGTGTATGTTAGTTAAAACATTTTTTTAACATTAAATGAAGATTTTTTTCGATACAAAAGCGCGTTCCATACTAGCCAACACCGCAACTTTAGGTGAATATGCATCCGAATATCCGATCTCTGCTGATGAGGGATGATATGACCAGCCCAGGACCATTTAAACTTGGTAGCCGAATAGCCTACACGTGATATACATAATTATTATCGATATGCTCACGAACTATGTTATCGCAACATTTGTAAAATAAATTGCAAAGTAGACCGTCAAGTTTTATAACACCGTTTCCATTGAAACGTAGTTAGTAATTATTAGTAGGTAAATGTAAAATTATCGAAGTAAGACAATAACCACCAACCCTCAGAGGCTTGCCGCTAGTGACAGACACAAAACAAATTGTATATGGTTATATATCTGCAATTCTGCACCCTTATTGTGTTTACAGCGTAAGCGTTATCACTTTTTGTTGTAAGTTAATACTACATCCTCACACAATACACAATTATTATTGTACAGACGCCAGCACATCAAGCTATCCCAAACTGTCAAATTTTCCCAATTGAATATGAACCTTATTCTTTTGTGTTAAAGTTGAAAAGCTATCAAAGAAATTTGACAGACTGGGGTAGCTTGATGTGCTGGCCTCTGTACATAATCAGTTATCTTATCATCACAGATTGCCTCCTTTTTAGACCGAGCCGTACTTACCTATCATTTCTCTCAAAGAATTCGCGTGCTCGTGAATGAAGAAGCCACGCCGGTTGTATGAGTAATGTATCTAATTACGGTGTGGTGTATAAAACGGTACCTTGGCACATTCAAATGTGCAAACCTCACGATCTACTGAACGATATATTGTATTGGGTTCAATAAACTTTAAGGCTCCTAAGTAATAATTGATATTCGCAGCACGGTTCGTTTAGAAGGCACCTAATACCGTGTCATGCGATAGTAACGTAAGTAGCGGTATCTCGTGGTACTTGCATGGCTTCCCTTCGCCTTCGTTGCGGGGTAGCGGCGTCACCCAGTGGTGTTAGATTTCGCTGCCTCGGTGAGTGAATGGTAGCACCGTAGCATGTTTGCACGTCGCTGGCCAGAAATACGATATTTATTCGGTGGTAGGTCGATGTACTGTCAGCAAAATAAATCGATTAATACTGCCACATCTTGCAAAAACAGCTTTTTGAAGAATCAAAAATACTATGCGTCTTCAACAATTAAGTTCTGTACTAAACCTACGAATGTTTAGCGACTTTTAGCGCTGGCTGACGATTCTTTACCACACGACAGCCAAATTTATGAATTTATGGGAGTAGGTGGGTCCTACTTGTCTAGCCATAAACAATATTTCAGTTATCAGTCAGCTTCAGGTTTCTATCAACACGAAAGTTTAGGC
The DNA here is from genome assembly GCA_949091785.1 of Polymixis lichenea. NCBI lineage: Eukaryota > Metazoa > Arthropoda > Insecta > Lepidoptera > Noctuidae > Polymixis > Polymixis lichenea. The sequence continues at coordinate 36,948,725 of OX420931.1, forward strand.
TTCGTGTTTTGGCTACTTAATTAACTAAGGGTTATTGCTACCTCATATTGCGCTTAAAGGCGATTTTTCAATAGTTAGATACCTAACTTTCATGTCAAGGTTTTACATATTATTTTCTATTTAAAAGCTTTCAAGCCGTTATTTTTATTTCTCCGAATAAAATTTATCGAATCATCATCAATCAATTTCATTTAACTCGAATGAATGGCTATTCTAAAACTAAAAAGGTACTTTCACAATGATAAATGATAAATGATTTTATTTCTGTAAGTAGGTTTGTACAAACACTTTTACACGTCAATCATATTTTTTTAACTAGATGAGGTCGGATCTATTAGCAAACACAAATAGACTTGTGCTATTATTAAAAAGTAATCAACGTCACACCACCTTATTTAATGACAGAACAAATTATTGCAATTTCTGATATTAGGTTCATATATTGACTTTTAGCAGAATGCAAGCTCAATTACTGGAATCACGTGACATAAGTACGGTTTCTGAAAGTAACGACTCTGGCTTAAGAAGATGAAATAATCACGCTCAGATTTCTATGTTTGTTACTGTGACATAAGCTGCCGTGCCCAAATTATTTTGTTGCGTGCTACCAAAGGCACGCGTGTGGTCGCCATCCCTGGGCAATATCTTGAAAAAGTAATTTAATCGAGTTAAATGATGTTAGAGGGTTGTATTGAATCTGTGTTATATCTTTCACCTTAGGCACCTAATTAGTTTCCCAGCAACAAGTATTACTGATACTCTTTTGATACAATAATGTACCTTTTGATGGATTATATTTATGAATCATGAATTTGAGATATCTTCAAGCATATCTAAGTATTATTCAATAAATATGAACTGATTTTTGATAATAAAAGCAAACATAAAACACTTAAGTATTAAATTGACGATAGATTGATAAAATAATATTAAGTGGGGGTTTTCCTAAGTTCGTGTCCGATAAAGGCAATCCTAATTGAGCACATTTAGGACCTAGCACTGAACCTATTAATATAATTTTGGAGGTTTTCCTGTAGGAATTCCAGTGAAATGCCAATATAGAAGGAAATCATTATTAATTTAACGTTGGCAAATTTTTTAATACTGAATATGAAAAATAAACTCCGACTCCAGGCGGATCCGGAAGATGTTATCTACTCAATACATAATCAACATATAGAAGCACAGGCGCCAAAAGAGATAAGTAACGAGGATCGTCGGAAATAGTCGAAGTTAAGTAAGAATCCGATGGAAGTTTTTGAATTAAATTTAATTTGATAAATGAAAATTTTATGTGATTTTATTCAAAACCATCCATCGGTTTCTTACTTAAATTCAACTATATCTGACGACCCGGGATACGTATCTCTTTTGGTGACCGTACTTATTTAAAACATCTACCAGCTGAATGATAAAATAACTAATGTTCTACTATAAAAACGACAATGACACAGTTGCTAAATTGACAATGAAATAAGGAAATACAATTCAGTAAACGAACATGTGTTGTTTTACAACACGCAATGTGCTAATAAGACCAAAACTGGAAATTAGCATTTCATATAAAAGAAGCTCATACGATTATTCTGACCACATTGACACAAAATGTCGTCAGAAACAAGAAAGTCTAACAACCAGTCTTACCAACGGGTATCGTGTTACCCAGTAAATGGATTGTGGAGGTAAGATAGGTATTCGCTCCAAAAAAAAAAACTCGTATTCAGCTGCATCCGTTTAGATTGGAAGCCGACTTCAAAGAAATTGAGAAAAGGCTAGGCAGGTGATAATGATGATGACGACATCACTGAGGGTTGGACATAAACATAACCTTAGCTGTATTCTACCTTTGCTAGACAGATGATGATGTACCTTAGCTAAACAGATGATGATGTACCTTAGCTAGACAGATGATGTTGTACCTTTGCTAGACAGATGATGATGTACCTTAGCTAGACAGATGATGATGTACCTTAGCTAGACAAATGATGATGTACCTTAGCTAGACAGATGATGATGTACCTTAGCTAGACAAATGATGATGTACCTTAGCTAGACAGATGATGATGTACCTTAGCTAAACAGATGATGATGTACCTTAGCTAGACAGATGATGTTGTACCTTTGCTAGACAGATGATGATGTACCTTAGCTAGACAGATGATGATGTACCTTAGCTAGACAGATGATGATGTACCTTAGCTAGACAGATGATGATGTACCTTAGCTAGACAGATGATGATGTACCTTAGCTAGACAGATGATGATGTACCTTAGCTAGACAGATGATGATGTACCTTAGCTAGACAGATGCTGTTGTACCTTAGCTAGACAGATGATGATGTACCTTAGCTAGACAGATGATGATGTACCTTAGCTAGACAGATGATGTTGTACCTTAGCTAGACAGATGATGATGTACCTTAGCTAGACAGATGATGTTGTACCTTAGCTAGACAGATGCTGTTGTACCTTAGCTAGACAGATGATGATGTACCTTAGCTAGACAGAGGATGTTGTATCTTAGCTAGACAAATAATGATGTGCCTTAGCTAGACAGATGATGATGTACCTTAGCTAGACAGATGATGATGTACCTTAGCTAGACAGATGATGTTGTACCTTAGCTAGACAAATGATGATGTACTTTAGCTAGACAGATGATGATGTACCTTAGCTAGACAGATGATGTTGTACCTTAGCTAGACAGATGATGATGTACCTTAGCTAGACAGATGATGATGTACCTTAGCTAGACAGATGATGTTGTACCTTAGCTAGACAAATGATGATGTACCTTAGCTAGACAGATGATGATGTACCTTAGCTAGACAGATGATGTTGTACCTTAGCTAGACAAATGATGATGTACCTTAGCTAGACAGATGATGATGTACCTTAGCTAGACAGATGATGATGTACCTTAGCTAGACAAATGATGATGTACCTTAGCTAGACAGATGATGATGTACCTTAGCTAGACAAATGATGATGTACCTTAGCTAGACAGATGATGATGTACCTTAGCTAGACAGATGATGATGTACCTTAGCTAGACAAATGATGATGTACTTTAGCTAGACAGATGATGATGTACCTTAGCTAGACAGATGATGTTGTACCTTAGCTAGACAGATGATGATGTACCTTAACTAGACAGATGACGATGTACTTTAGCTAGACAGATGACGATGTACTTTAGCTAGACAGATGACGATGTATCTCTGCAAAATATGTGCTTCTTATAGCATCTGCCCGCGGCTTCGTCCGCGTGAAGTTTCGTGTTCAGTCGACCCGTCGCATCCCATCGCTATACCTAATTTGGTTTCGCTAAGCGTTATTTTTGACTCTTTGTTTTAGCTTGACTCATAAGGGTCCTAGCGTGATGTTAAATAGTCTACCCTTCCTCGAAAATTGGACAACTAAATCAAAAAAGAAATACAAATCCTACTGGTAGTTCCATAGATTAGTGCGTTCAAACAAACTTTATGGCTTTGTTCTTAATATATTATACAGATTACTATAACAATTAGATGTCCAGTTTCAGACTTTTATTTTTTGCCCGCAGTTTCTACTCTCCGAAAGTTCCTTAAAATTTTCTGAAGGGAAAAAAACTGTTTTTTTTTAACTGGGTTTCAGTACAGCCAGTAACATAAAACCTAAACCTAATAGCCCTGTAACTAGTTTACCTTTTAATATTTGTTCAGTACGTTGTGCTAACTTGTCCATAAGCTGGGTAGATACAGTATGTACATGTATCTTTACTTTAAGCTTTTGTAAAAATTACATCTGATCCTAGCTAAAGTATCGTGTCACCCAGTAACTGGGTTATGTAGGTCAGATAGACGGTCGCTCCATGTAAAATACATATAATTCAGCTGCATCCGGTTGGACTGGAAGCCATACCAGTAGGGTTGGGAAAATGATAGGCAGATTGATTGAACATTAGGATGTTCAATCATGAAATGATTCAGATTCTGATTCATGGTGTGTTACGCAATTAGGAGAGTGAGTTCATCCAGACTACTCTAGATAGGGCCTATCCTATCTAGAGTAGTCTGGATGATCTCACCCTAATTGCGGAACACACCATAAATCAGAATCTAAATAATTTTGAAGGATATTGCTAATCCATTGCTTCATAATCGTATCTTCGAAGAATTTGTCTGCACAACAACGTAAATAACACAATGAACGTTTTTGAACTGTCAAAATCAAAGCCATTTCTAAGGTCGGTGTGTACGCAATTTCCTCGCTGTAACTCAGGAATAGGAACCATCCTACATCAGGCAACTTTCTTTATATGAAGTTCCGATAAATAAAGATGAATGAATGAAGAATGTTTAGCATCTTAGGGTTTATTTCTACTTGCACCTTATTAGTTTTCCGATAACGTAGTACGTATCAACAGTTCGGAAAAGTGGTCTGAGTCCGATAAGTGGGAAATATTGTTTTTTTCAATTGACACGTTTTCTGATGTAGGTACTGAGACTGACTTATCACATTACAGTAGAAATGTAAAATAGGGAAGCCGCAAACCGCTTTTATTTCCTAATGTCAAGGATTCCTATCATTGTAACAATCGACCGATTTTGTTACACAGTTTTTAATTACACAAATAAGCAAAAACTTCAGTGTCTAGTGGGTGGGGATAAGTTTATTGATTCCACACGCTTAAGTAGGTACATTACTAGTCAGGTAATAATTATACTTAGATTGTTCTATCAATAGCATAGATAATATCAGTAGACAGTTGTAATACGATACACATGAATTAATAAACTGTACGAGCGAAACTTTTAATAGGGCTGAGAACTTCTCAATACGTGGAAACTTTCGGGCTTCCTTCAAAACTTCAGATTTTATTGTAGGTTCAAAATAAGTACGATACGTAAAATAATAAATAACTAAAGTAGCAGTGGGCAGGGCACATTGCTCGCAGAACAGATGGCCGATGGGGCCAAAAGGTTCTGGAGTGGCGACCGCGTACCGGAAGACGTAGAGCTGGAAGGCCTCCCACAAGGTGAACCGATGACCTTGTAAAGGCCGCAGGAATCCGCTGGATGCGGGAAGCACAGAACTAGTCAAAGTGTAGGAGCTTGGAGGAGGCTTATGTCCAGCAGTGGACGTCTTTCGGCTGAAATGATGATTATGACGTAAAATAAAATAAATGTGTGTGTGTGTCAACTCCGACGCACGACTGGAGGTTCCTCCTTTATATATGTACTCTAATATAAATCACATCAGCTGTATACAAATAAATATAAAATACATAATGTCAAAGTGAAAGGCACGTTGCGTAGTAAAAGATAACGCTTTTGAGTTAACGCTTGTACCAATTTCACTCCTTTTAAAATTTCAATACCGAAGGCCTTATTTGTAAATTGATTCATAAGGAGTAATCTCCAAAAAACAAACATTAGTGCTGAATAGCTGAAACATGAACGATTTAATACATTGGTTGAAATGTAAAAGCCGTATCTGTAGGTGACCAAAATTCACATTAATTTCCACCTAATTACTAGGTGACTGACAAAGCCACTTTCGATTCGAACACGTCACCTAGTCCCAAACGCGAGAAATCAATCCGACAGAAACTTGTGAAAATCACAAAATGTCTATTCACTAATGCGTTACGTCAGTACACGTCACACTGAAGGCTTCTTCAAATTACAACGTGGTGACCCTACACCTATCAACTGTTTGTTGCCAAGAGTTAATTGATTGCTTCCTTTGTTTGCACAAGATGAGACAGCCGATGCTCTGTGGGTCACCGAGATAGTAAAGCAGATCACATATTATCATATAATCATTAATCACCCAAACAACGATAATGCTCGTCTGCTGTCAGACGGAGCATTGAAGTTTCAGACAATGAGCCGTGTGCCAATTTCCTTTGCGATGTTTAATGTGGCACGCTTATCGGAGAAATTTAACGCTGCATCAATTGTTCAACAAAAACTTGTTGTCGAGCTAAATAAAAAGAGTTATTTGTTATCTAAGCACACAAGTTTCTTTGGGAAGGTTAAAATTTAATTCCTACTACTCTTTGAATAATTATCTGATGAATGCAGATGTAGGTCGAATATTTCCAGCTAAGAAGGAAAAAATCAAGTACGTATAGTTGAACAGTGAACTATTGAAAAGTAATAAACCATATTTAGTAACAAACATAAAAGGGTTGTTCTTGTTATTACTATTATGTCAAAATTAACTAAAATAAAGTTAGATGTCTTCGAGACACAAGTGTAACGATCTAACTTTATTTTAACGATCTTACTATATTGTTATCATTCAGTTTAAATATGATATACCTATTTCTATAATGATTAACTGCTTGTTAATGCTTTACATAATAGTTAAGTAATTACTTACTCATTACTGTCAATACTATCATGCATACGTTACGTGTTCATTTATTGACCTAGCTTAAGCACGAGTAGGTCTCTATACCTACGTCATCACACGAATCATTTTAGCTAACACCACTGAAGATCAAGGTTGCAATCCTCCCCACTCTGAACGTTGCTCAAACTAATTGTCATTAGTGTCATAAAACCGGAAAACTGTACTTGATGATAGACTGGCGCCTGTGGGGAACTACCATCACAGTCAAGTTCGAAGTCAAAGCAGGGAAGTGCTGCTCAACTAACCAGCCAGTACTGACCTACGTCAAATACCCATTGCTACCTATTAGCAGCCAAAGTCACAAATTCGGTTAGGTTGGTGACTGCTACTAGCAACTGCCAAGTGCCCATCATAACGTCATCTGACAGTTGCCCATTAGGTAAGCTACTTGCAGGAGGAAGAGGGATGGTCATTTAATCAGAATATCAATGACGTACATCGTCCAACAGTGCCTAGTTGTTTGATAACGTTGTAGTAATACTTGGCAATACTACGACATAACTTTGTTGTACAATTGTAACTTTCATTCATTCACACAATCGAACCACGATTAATTTGTGGGGCGTTGATCAATTGAAATGAAATTAGTACGAAAGATATGCATTATGTATTTGCATCGTTGGAGGTTGTAGATCGTAAGTGTCGTATCTACTGTTATACAAATTTGGAAACAACCAACTAACGGCGAGCGTCGGCTCGCCCCAACCCTATATACAGGGTAAGTTTTTATCCAGTGCGCAAACTGTAACCATGAATTCAGCATTTCGTTCTAGAGCCCCAGGCGCAGAAATTTTTCGTCGGTAATACAAAAAAAAATCAGCAGTTCCATACATTTTGACCGCGTAGATAGGTGGTATTACACTTTTCTAGGAAACAGCTGTTTTTTTTTTGTAAAACCGACGTAACATTTCTATGCTGGGGATCTAGAATGATATGCTGAATTCATGGTTATAGTTTGCGCACTGGATAAAAACTTATCCTGTATATGTCACCGTAACATTATGAACATCGTCAGTTTATAATCTATCTCGGGACTTTACAAAGTATTGAAACACTGAACTGCAAATACCATTTACAGTTTAACGCACTATTTTTCGATAGTTAATAATCTGTCCGTGGCAAACCCACAAATTGTGAACTGGACGAATAGTACCTTGCGCTATTACTTAATATCCCAGTAACTGCCACGAACTTGGAAGTAGCGCGTGAGTTCGTTTCGGCACGAACCCACCTCTTGAACCTCTATAGGCCACTTTTCACATCAAGAAGCCAACGCGTTCGAAATCAAGTAACAGAGCGTAAATTCTTTTGTGACAGACATCTATACTTCGTGTAATACCTACGATAAAAACTAACCACTATTTCAGAATGACAGCGTCGCAAACCTTTTTACTGTGAAACCAATCATCAATATCGGTTTACATTTTCTTCTTATTATGGCAATTTTGTACACAATCATAGAAATAATGATCGCTGCGGGTAGCTCAAGAACGCAAAATAGTAAAATCTGACTTCCGGAGGATGGCAAGTATAATAAAATATATATATATATATATATAACAATTCTTTTTCGAAAATAAAAGATATACGTTCGTTCTACCTAGGTATATCTTTTATTTTGGAAAAAGAATTAGGGCGCAAAAATTGAAACCCATCAAACAAAATTTATTAATTAAGAATGATACTAATATTTTATATTAGAGGGGCTTGTGGCTAAGTAACAATAGCTGCACGGGTCGATCGATCAGGTTAAGCTACGCTTGCCGCGGTTGGTCCGTGGATGGGTGACCATCTTTACATACCAAGACCCCTCCGTGCCTCGGAAAGCACGTTAAGCCGTTGGTCCCGGCTGTCATTTGTGGATCTTTGACAGTCGTTACGGGTCGTCAGAAGCCCGATAGTCTGACAACCAGTCTTACCAAGGGGTATCGTATTACCCCAGTTACTGGGTTGTGGAGGTCAGATAGGCAGTCGCTCCATGTAAAATACTGGTATTCAGCTGCATCCGGTTAGACTGGAAGCCGACCCCAACGTAGTTGGGAAAAGGCTAGGCAGATGATGACTAATATTTTATATTACACATTATTGTTGTCCGACATGCATGCAAACGAAGTCGCGAGTACAGCTAGTAAATAATAAGTTTACATGGATACACTAATTTATGTAGGTTTAGAAAATTTATTGAAAAATACTTCACGTACCTACATGGACTTAGCACTAGCTAAGAAAAAACAGCTAGCTAGTTAAAAATAAGTCCAGGAAACAAAGGAGCCTATCTTGCACACAGCATTCCCAATTTAGCCATATTCAAAACAGTCAATATTTTAGCATTTGCAAGTATGTAACCATTGAATAGCCTAGTATCGCAGCAGACGATCGCGACCGAGTGTTTTGAATGACAAAACATGAAGGTTCAAACGAGGTGAAAATTAATTTCGCGATTGTGGATCAACTTCGCATAACACTATACTTAGGTTTTTTGTTCTGACTCAGTCGCTTTGCTACTACTTTTTGCATTGAGATAATTTATGCTCTGTCATTCTTAATCGAGCGAATTAACTGAAATAAAAAATAAACAACAGCATACAATATTTCGATACTATTATCGAATCGTGTTCGATATATGTACTACATTCATAAATTACTCAGCATTTATTATACCTTTAACAGCATTACTTAAATTGGGTTACCCTTTTACGTTAGTTATCTACGCCATTATTGTTTCAGGAAATCATTAATCGTTTAAGAGGCATATACGGTTATTTTTAGACTTCGCTGATTTACGTGATTTCACAGTTAAAATACTATATTTCTGTTAGTTTCAATGCACCACATGAGAGATCATTTCTTTTTATTTCTTTTTTGTTTAATTTTGATAAATCGACCTCAAACTGGTGGTTGGTGGTCGATGGTTTAGTGAATTTTCCTTTATGAGGTTTAGAATAATCACATATTTACGAATCGTTTTAACGTCTACACGGTATGAAAAAACTACAATTTATTGTTGTGTAAGTCATCTATAAGAACAATGTATGAATCACTTTTTACCACTTTCATAAAATAAATAAAAACTAGGAATGCATTCGATACCGATACCGATGCCGATATATTGGAGATACTCGAAGTATGCCAATATATCGGCATCGGCTATATGTAAGTATTTAACGATACTTTTCAAATTTCGCACTTTAAAAATATAATGTAATCGTTTTGTCTCCTCTATTTCATTGCAAACTAGGCACGAACTAACTATGCTAAATATACTATTAACTAATCTCAACCTGTGTATAGTTATAAACGGTTTTATTTAGTTTGTTCTGTTATTTGTTCTTTTTATATTAATTAAAAACTAACCTGACTTGTGTTTTAGTGATTTTACCTTCATTGTTGAAATCATTAAGCGTATCGGTATTGGTATCGGCATCGGTATCGCCGATATTTTTATAAGAACATGGGGAACGGTATCGTATCGGAAAAAAGGCGTATCGGGGCATCCCTAATAAAAACAGAAATAAAAACATATTAAACTAAGTAAAATTTTAAAGAAAATGGGCTATAAATTGGTTTTGATTCATAAAATTAAAACAACAGAAATCCTCCATCCCGAATTTTTATTTTTAACGATTTGGAAGTAAATTATTTTCCGAAACAACCTAAATCACGCATCATAATTTTCGACAAAAAATTAAAAAAAACACGCTTTAAAAACCAAACTAAAAAGTAGAAAATAATTTAATTCTATTAAAAAGCGTGGGGTGCTTTTTGAGGTATTTATATAATCAATTAATATCAAGCACCCCACGCTTTTAAATAGAATTAAATTATTTTCTACAAAAAGTAGAGTTTGGTTTTTAAAGCGTGTTTTTTTAGTTTTTTAAACTATTATTATTTTTTAGTTTTGCTAACTACAAAAGCGTGTTTTTTCTATTTTTATTTTTTAATTATTGAATTGTCATAGGTCCTCGATAAGTCTACAAAGTTTAAATGAAATCTGACCGTTTAAAGTGGGTCAAAATAGCGTCCAAAGGAGTCGGTTACATACAAACATACCTACGAAGCTAATTTAAAGCGTGTAAAAATAAAGGAGCTCATTCATTAGATAATAATTGAAACGATATTTCACGTTGTGCATTAAAACTTATGGAAATGCAGTATTTTAAACTGTAAAAGTACGTCTATAAAATCAAGTAGGTAAATCGGCGAAATCGACAAAATTTCGTATGGGTACGGCCTCTTAATTCGATCGAAACAAACCCTCTAGCCAAAACAAATGCATAGCTACCTATTTCAATGAGAATTACTCAGCTGATAAATAGGTCATCTAGGGTTGCCACTTGCCAAACGCCCGGGCACAATGTAGGTTTAAGGGTCTTGTTGTGTCGTAAAATATTCACAACACCATCCCAACCAAAATAAATAGACATTCGTTATTTTGGTCAGACGAAATATGAGTAATGTCGCCCAAGCCCTAGTCGTGCCGAATATTAAATGATGTAACTCGGTAACTCTATATAAATTGAAAATACAAACATCTGCGCATCTTTGACAGATAGGATATATACCTATTCGTTTATCTGTTTTGACGTGAAAACGTCTTTTAGCTCGGAGTAGTGGTGGTAAGTTCATTATTCCAGACCGACAAAAATATGTAAGATGTCAAACGCTAATAACTACGAGAGTTTTAGTGCTAGAGTAATGTTTGAGCATTTGAAAGATAGGTCATACTTATAAGATTATTTAGCAGGACATAACTTGCCTATGACGCCACACTGCGTGTACATGCGAATGCGCCCGACCCTCTATTTTTCACAATAAGTCCAAATTCCAATTCGTATAGCGCAAAAAACTTGTTTAGTTAGAACACTGATTCTGGAAACGTTGTCAAGAGTTGACAAAGCACTACTAGGGCATCTCTATGGGCAATAAAAATATTGGTCAAAATATGGTTAAAATTAATTTGAAGTTGACAATAGCAACATAACTACACATATCGTATCATATCAGCCGTAAATATGCTCATAAATTAAAAAAATCCCAACCGAAGAAAGCTTGCATCAATTGCCTAAAAAATCGAGTACCTTTCTGAAACCTTAAGAAAAGTTGCATGTAGCAAAATAGTTTAAGATGTTGTCTAATATTGGCTTTATATCTGCTCAAAACTAAAAACAATCATAACCGGTGAAAACTTACTTCTTAAGGAATCCAATGAGCCTACTACCTATAGTATCGGGCGAACACAATGGCTACAGCTGTATTGGGAACCATAGGCACATTTTTTACCAAAACTCTATGTAAAAACATCTTGTAAAACGATTTCACGAAAACAAACGGCGTGGACTCGAATTGCGCCTGCTTAATATTTTTTATCTAGTACAGTAAAAGTAGGAAATAGGTACTTATCAATAAAATAGGAAACTGGTGTATAATTTAACAAGCAGAAGGCATTGCCTCCAGTCTAATGCCAATGACCTGGCCGTAACAGGTTTTATATGCAGCAATTATTCACACAATCACACGTTATTTTTCATTTTACCTTACTTCAAGTAAATATTTTCATAACATTATAGATATGTTTTAATTTTTTGCAATGTAGACTCAATAATTGCTGCCGTTTGACGCGTCTATGGTGCTAATCAAACTTGATTATTAGACACAGTTGATTATTAATCGTTTTCTTATACATATAGCCCTGTATGTAGGTAGATACTTACACAGTTATAACATCACAATTTTTCATTCAACTGCGATACTTTGTTCCAAAGGAAAGAAGGGCTAAAGCAGAAGCGACAAAAGTTATTAATTTTTATTTATTAGAATGTTATCAAATGTCGAATCAAAACAGGAAATATTAAAATGATGCTCTAAAAATTGTGAAATTACGCTTTTATAAATTAATGGACATTATTAACTTTTCGAGCTTGTATGCTTGCTTTCTAAAATAAATGAGACGGCCTTTTCTAACAGTTGGTCACAGTAACTGAGCTAGAGCCCCCTAACCAGATGGGTTAGGTTAGGTTACAACTCTGACCAACCGCATACAAGCCTAATCCCCATTGGTCAGTTTGGGCACAGTTATTTTGTATATTTAGGACGCCCAAATAGAAATTATTTGGGGTTCACAAAAATATGCGCATTCATTAAAATAATGTCATCAAAAGTTACGTGCATTTTAAAATCGTTTCCTCGAATTCAAATGAGTTTTCGTAATTTTGACATTTGTTTATAATAGTTAAGTAGTTACACTGATTAACTATTTCACCTATTTTCCTTATAACCCAGTTGAGGAAAATATTCTAAGAAAGATTATTTGTAGGCGAACCGAAAGATGGTAAAATTTAGTAAGCTAAGCAGGTTTTTTTTAAGTTCAACAGCATTACTGTCTAATTGACCTATGAGTTTATGATTTTGATTCTTCTAGAAAGTGTAAAGTAATAAAAAGCTGATTTAATAAATTACATACGTACAGAGGCCAGCACATAACTACCCCAATCTGTCAAATTTCTTTGATAGTTTTTAAACTTCATTACAAACGAATAAAGTTCATGTTCAATTGGGAACATTTGACAGTTTGGGATAGCTTGATGTGCTGGCGTCTGTACTTACGTATTTGAATTGCTATTCAATTTCCTTTTCTTTATTATGTCTAGACATGGACGAATTTCCATTTTTCACTCGGACACGATAATTCCTAACTACTGATCTATCTAACTGTAGTTTAAAAAGGTTTTTATTTTGTAAATCAGATGAACGAATACAGAAGCATTGACCAGTTGTGGCCCAGTCTATTGAGTCGTAGGTTCGAACCCAGCCAGGCCCTTTACTTTATGTAAATTATTTCATCACGACTGCTCTTGAAACAGTGAAGGAAGACATAGTGAGGAAACCGGCATGTCCTAGAACCAAAAACTCGAAGACATGTGACATCTACCAAACCGGACTAAGCCCTCGTGGTGGATAGGTACCGGCCCTCTCCCTCTCACTAAGAGGAGGCCTGTGTCTCAGCAGTGGGAACATTATATGCTGATAATGCTGAATAAAGAAGCATGTCTATACCTATCGTCATTGCTCATCCTATACACAAAAATAGGCACCCATGTGACTCGCACCAATTAACGAAACAACGAAAAGTTAAGGAAAAAGTGGACTAACTTTATAACATAAAATGCAAAACGTGCCACTTGCCTAATACTTACGTTTTTATGAAATAGTCGATTCGCCCACAAATAAATTAAGTTCATGAGAATGGCTTACAGAAAATATTATATTATTTAAAAATGAGTAGGTATTCGCCCGATTCAGGCGAGTCGACTACGAAGCCGTAAATAGAAGTGCACTAAAGAACACCTATTGTGTAGAAGTGTTTGTTTAGCGGGCTGTGTCCCGTGATGGTCCCAGTCACCAGACGCAGAACTTTTCTGTCCAGGCGAAACAGACGTCTGGTCAGTCTGCCATCCAAAGGTGGCATTGCTTCCCTAGACTGCCTGCACCCTGGTGGCAGGGTCACCAGCTCTCTGCTTGTGTGTGGGTGTATTCCTGAAGCCCATAGTTGGTTGAAGGGGGTGAGCACGATGGGAAACTGAGCCAAATTGGGCCATTGTGTGAAAGCTGGTGATAGGCTAACGCAAGCTTTGTTTACTTGACAAAATGCCGATAGTCGGCACCAAAGTGCACACGAGGTGTCGTTATTATCACGAGGTCCCTGACGGCCACGATCGACTCGCTGATATACGTATCTAGTCGATATTGGAGGCTATACGGATCGTGTTATCAGTTGTGACCAAACTATTGGCAGGGCAACACGTGAAAAGCGTGCACAGTTACGTTAAGCACTTGAGTTCAAGTAAGTCATTAAAATCTGAAGATTCATCCCATTTGTTTATACCACATTTATCTCAATGATCAATATTTTGTGTTCGCGTTAACTCGTTAAAGTAAACAGCTATACAGTGTGATTAATTAATATTACGATAACAGTTTTTTTTAATATCAGGTTTGAAATTATTTGCACAGTCATCTTCCACCAATGTATTTTTCTGTCTACAAATTTTTAGTAGGTAGGAGTTTAGGATTTTCATAACATGATGTAACGTTGGAAAATAGAAAACCTTGTCGAATGAATAGTCCAATTTTTTTATGTGTCTTATAAAAGAATTTACGTAGGTACGAAGGCGCTACGCAGATTAGGTACATAACGTACCTAATGTGGTTTTACGTGCTGTGTTATTTAGGTTTTTTTCTATAAGTTACCAAATAACAAAAGTGAAAATATTATTATGACAAAAATTATGTGTACTTACCTAAAAGTTTATGAAAAAAATAAACGTCGCTAATGTAAACTCAATAATTTTAACGAAAAATAAACGTCACATATAAATCGGAACTATTCTAAATTAACACAATGCCAACTAATACCTACTTTATATTAAGCCTGGCTGACTAATTTCTTACTATTCGTAAAGTACAGATGCCACGCACGCAGGCAACCTTGATCTTCGTAAACTCGTACAGTATTTGTGTTTTAAGCATGACTCGAGATATTTTCTCAAATATTTATTCGCTCTGAACCAACTTGTGCGGTATTATCGACAAATATAAATAAGCATTACGAGAACAATCTTGTCATGCTTATTTATAATAATTCATTTATAATTAAACTACGCAAACATCTATGTCCCAGAAAATTCGGTTTAGTAGCATTATTATTTTACTATTAAAAAGTTAATTTAACAATGGTCAGCTAGCGAGGTATAGGTATAGGTACCTACATAAGAATGTGCCTGAAACCATTAAATTATTTTTATAGTGCGTTTTATCGGAGTCATTTATTTATTATTATAAATCGCATGATGAAAACTCGTTGCTAGGGAGTTGTCGAAAAGAAAATGGCGAGTTCAAATTCGTACGTATTTAGATAGAACCTTGGACAAAATAGAGGGGAACTTAGGACAACTAATTAAATAAATAGTATATAACACTCACGTTTTATACTTATAAATTATGCATAATAATAAAGTAATACTATTTTACTTACGAACTACATAAAACTAGTTTATTGATCTTCCTCGGATCGTAAACCCATCAATCACTTCACAAAACTAAGTATTACGCTTTTTGTTTGAAATAATAACTTTTATGACTTTATGACGACTACAACAGTAATTTCTTGAGTTAGATAGGTATGTAGTACTGCCGCTATTTAATTAATGAAAAATAATTTAAATAAACCTTGTTTTATTATTATTTTTGTTTTTTTAAGTAATTTACTTTTTTCGGAAAACGAAGGCCGAAATTCGGACTACTTACTGTGAACATTAAATTCAGTTTAGTAAATAGTATAGCACATAGGGAGTTATCGGATGACTAGTAAATAAGTCATCGTTAATTAGGTAAGCAGCGTGTGTATAATGTGATAACTAATGTTGTTTGTTTTGTTGGCAGGCACTGACGAGGAAACCTTTATCGCTATCAACTAACTAACAACACATCAAAATGGTTAATGTAAGTATATAATCAATACATAATACATATATTATTTTCACCTAGCTTGTAGCTTGGACACGATTCCAAATGCTAGTGAACTAATGGCGGTAGGTATATTATAGCCATTGGTATATTAGCTAAATTCATGATCTCTGACATAAATAACATAATTTTTCTCAGTTTTCCCGACTTTCTGGCTCTTGAAATTAAACTATCTATAATCCACAGAATTCATCAGTTGTTGAAAATGTAACAATCACAGGTGGACGATGATTTTTAGTACCTACCTAGGCAATCGCCCATAGTTTCATTGTCCACATCCTTTCATTATTCCTAAAAGTTATAAAAGTAAATATGATGTTTTATTAAAAACTGGAATAAAGAAACGATGCAAGTAACTACCTATACCATAGCGAAATAGGACCAGAGCCCATAATGTGAGTTTAATTTTTTAACTACCTCGATCAAACGCATCGAGCGCGTTTGGCGCTCCGATTGGCCCTAGATTGGTGACGGACCAATCAAAGCGCCGAAAGCGCTCGATGCGTTTGATCGAGATAGTTTAATGAAACTCACACTAGGGCTAGGGCCACAGCCAACAATGTATACTTAAGTAACATGACGTTAGTAACACTTTATTGAAGTCACCAAGTTCACCAACCCATAAGTCATAGTGTCAACTGTCCTAATTAGGGAATGTCGTCCATGAATAGGTTACTTAAGGTTTTTGACATCATTATTTAGTCTCTAGAGAATACAAATCGATAAAATAAAGATGAACGGGATTCGGTCATAAAGTTAGTAGGTAATTTATCAAAAACTATAGTTAAATGTATTATTAACTTGCTTTTCCCCGCGGCTCCGCCCGCGTTTATGTCGGTTTATCGCGTAGCCTACGTCCTTCTTCATATCCCAGGCTATATCTCTGCCAAATTTCATGACGATCGGTTCAGCGGTTTAGGCGTGAGGCGTGAAAGCGTAACAGGCAGACAGACAAACAGAGTAACTTTCGCATTTATAATATTAGTAGGGATTAACATCTTTACGTTATTGTTACCTACTATCCAAAAGAGATAAACGATCAAAATGATTTTCGAGTGGCCATGTTTCACACGTCACAAGTATTATACGTATCGAAGATACATTATCTATCATTTTTCACACGGCACAGCGCTCAATCCACGTTAGTAAATCAAACAACTAAACAAATAATTATCTTTTTCAAGGTTCACTTAGTGTTCCATTCAAAACAAACTTTAAAAGGTTAAGATGTGTGTGTATGATGTTATAACGAAATGATTTTCCTTAAATATGCAGTAAGGAACTGAATTTAGTATCCTCATTAATTTATGTTATTTCATATAGGTAGGTATTACTTATTTATAACTCGTAAATCGCGATTTTTTATGGATCGTGTTACCGTTATCGTTTACTTACCTACGTCAATTTGCATGGAGTAGGTAATTGTGTTTCCTATAATTGTCACCAGACGGCGCCTATTCAATTTCAGTCGGTTTTAGGTTTCAGTAAAAGGTTTACGTCAACGCGATCGAATAAGTAAAGATTCAATGTGTTACAGAATTGCGATAAAAAAAATCGCGCGGTGAAAAATCGCGGTGCGAGCAGGGCCTAGTACTTAACGGATTTCTTTGTGTACCTAAATATTATGATATGTTTATCTCTCTTTACCTTATTTGCTACACTTTTAATTTAAATATTTCTATCACACAGTTTTCTAATCAACTAATCTGATTATAAAACAATACCTGTGACATTATTGACAAAAAACTAGTGTTGAATACTGTACGATGGGTTACGACTACCATCGTAACCCATCGTACAGTATTCAACACTAGTTTTTTGTCAATTGTGAAACCTTTTGTATGCAAGTCCGACTAGCACTTGGGCGGTTATTTTTATCATTACCACTACTTTTTTGATAAAATGAGTAAAAGTAATATGTAAAAGCCTTGAAAAGAAAACTTTATTTTCGTCTCCGTGTTGTCTATTATTTTTGTATGCGGACGATCTCTAGAAAGCGAGATCTATGTATTTATCTAACTATATAAATCTATCACAAAATCTAAACGCTGCATCATTTTCGCAAGCATAGCCTAAAACGATTTCCATAGCATAGCCGAAAAAGTACAAAACTTTGCCAGTTACTCAAACTGGAAGCTTGATTCCCCAGGTAGTAAAGTAGCTTCCTAGATTATTTTGACTCCCAGTGTAATCGCACGCAAGTAGGTATGTGTGTCATCTAAAAATATAATTATCTTGTTCCAGGAAGCAAATGGCACTGCGCCGGCGCCGCAGGAGCTGGAGACGTTCCTGTCTCAAGATGACAAGAAGAAGGAGAAAGTCGTCAACAAGTTAGTATTACAATTTAAATCTTCTTTCTTTAGATTCCAACCGATCAAGCAAAAGATTATCAACATATTTTTACAGGGTCAAATGAAATTGGCTAATTAGAGTATCATCCATCTATATATAATGTAATGATTTATCTAATGACGATAAAAAATCATCATCATCATGCCAGCCAAACGACGTCCACTGCTGGATATAAGCTCCCCCAAAAGGGGGCTTTGTCATAATCCTCACGCTTGGCAGGCGGATTGGCGATCGCAGTACGGTGGTGAAATGCATAGAGAACGCTGCTGCCCATTCTCAAGTAAGTCCCTTAGTCGCCTTCTACGACACCCACGGGGAGAAACGGGATGGTGCTATTCTTTTACGTCTTGCACCACACGGAACCATAAAAATATAAACTCTTAATTTCAAGTACCTATATTTATAATATAATATGACACTTTATTTAGAGTGGAGAAAGACCAAAAAAACGATGGAGACGTTGCGATGTTGCGCCGACTCCAAACAAAATGGAATAAGGGCGGTGATAATTTAGTCTAGGTTCCTATAATTCGACAATATTTGCAACATCATCACCGTTTGTTTATTAGTATTTTGAATAAACTAATTTTAACATTTTCTGCTTAGATACAACATGACAAAAGATCCGGAGTCAGCCGATTTCGACCCGTTCACCGAACGAAAATTGGAGAATCCCACTTCGTAAGTATTACTTATATTTACTTATTATCACGCCTTAGCAACTCTTAGGCTTAAATGTTTGATAGAGCAGAAAGTGAAACAAATTCCGTCTAATTACTTTCTTCCCTTATTACAAAAAAAAAAAAAAATTGATGAGGTAGTGTGACACCCATAATAGGTGGCCCATAAGTGGACCCGCAGAAATCCTAAGTGTCAGAAAGTCATGAAAAGATTACCGACTGGAGATTTAGTGTCTTAATTGTTAATTCCTCTGACCCAGGTGGGCAGCCTCCTTATCATGCATAATCTTCGTCGATGTATTTCAATGCTTCTCCTCACTGTTCAGAAAAGCGTTGGATGTTCACTAAAACCCAACAAATAAGGATCAGATCACACCGAAACGTGACGCTTCGCGCACTTTTTAAGATTACGATACAAAATAGATCATATTTACTTCAAAATAAGGTATAAGTACGGGCTGCACAACACGGTGCATCTCAGCGTTCTTCGACACGCTTTCGCGCTCGAAGTGAAATTATATCTTTTCGTGATGTAAATAAGTTAGATATTCTGTTGCTATCTTAAAAAGTGCGCGCAGCGTCGCGTTTCGGTGTAAACTGACCCTTACAAGCATTTAGTTATTAATACCAAATCTAAAAGCTACCTATAAAATAAAAGCTATTTCAGTAGTTTGGTATTTGTAGAAGGTATGCACTTTATTATATCTACGTGGTGGCCTAGAAACCTATAAAAATGTAGGCAACTATTACAGTTAATGCCTAAAGAATAGTTTTATATCTGCCACGCGAAATATTTAGGTACACATTTTTCACTGCTAATGCGAATTCCTAATACGTAGTACCTATATCTCTCTTGATACAGGAGCCAGTCCCCACACAAAATATTTACCTAAGTACTTACCTATGGACAATGTCGGGTAACGAGTGGTGAAGGTTTCTTTTAATAAAGACAATATCCATGAAGTTTTCATAGAAATTGTTCTAGTCGAGTCGCGTTGCGCCTGTCTGCGTGAGCCTCACCTCCTGCCTACATAATCAAGTTATAATGTTCACTGCTGACACACACCGGGCCCAGTGCGGGTAGATGTCATAGGTCATAAATTTTATGGTTCGAAGACATGCACCGTATCCTCACGATGTTTTCTTCATCGTTTCAATAGCAGTCGTGATGAAATTATATACACAAAGTAAAGTGTCTGCCTGCGTTTAAACTCACGACCTATAAACAGTAACGGATTTAGGTTTGATGGTGCCCTGGGTCCAATACGATTTGGAACCCTTTTTCTTTCGTAACAGTATATTTAAATATATGAAATAGTACTTGTTTCAATTGTAAGAGTGCAAGAAAATAAACTTTAAAATTTGGTCTTACAGTTTACAGAAAACCCAAACGATTTTTTATTTTAATCGTCTTAAAAAATTTGCCACCCTAGGCCCGGGCGTCACGGGCCTTAGCCTAAATCCGCTACTACCTATAAACTCGTAAGTCAGAACCGACACCACTGGGCCACCTGAGCTCACCACTGTTAACTCATCCTACTGGACTATCTAGTTAGTGTGGAATTAAGTGATTGACTCCATTAAACATTCAATAGCCCTCAGACCGTTATACCTCTTTTGAATAACAAGTTAGCTTTTTTCTGCCTCTGGACACAGGCGGGTGTGTATAACATTTGTCTTATTGTACAGAGGCCAGCACATCAAGCTGCCCCAATCTGTCAAATTTCTTTAATAGAGTTTCAACTTTATTACAAAAGCTCATGATTCAAGTTCAATTGACAGTTTGGGATAGCTTTATGTGCTGGCGTCTGTACCTACGTTAACTAAAAAGTTACTTAACCCCATAGTCGCCTTACAAATCCCTACATTATTTCTTATTGGTAATAAAAACTTACTGGATTGGGACTACGCCGTCCCAATCCAGAGGAAAGACCTTCCAAGATATCGAAAATTTTACTACTAAAAATATATATATAATACAGCGATTGACTGCTTTCCTACCCGCCTTGCCCAGTCAATTTAACTGCTAAGCGTAATTATAAGGTTGCGTAAGCGTCAACAATACAAGCAAAATGACGTCCTACAGATAGACTATGTAGGTATTACATTTAGAAGATTTGCTTATTCAAGCAGTAATATTGAAAAAAAACATGGACTCTTCTAGACACTAATGTTAGGTACTGAACTACAGGAAATAGCAGGATTTTTTGTTGTTTTTCTTGAGAAAAACGTAAATCATCTGACTAGGTACTCCACCATCATTTGTAGTGTATACCAAGTAGGTACTTAGGAACCCTAGACAGAAAAACCTTGACTCTCTGAAATCAACAATTCAAATGGAAGAATTGAATAAGGTACGTCGAAAGGCCCATTTTAATGAAATTTTACCTCTTACATAATGTAACATGAATAAGGTGAACAAAAAGAGCATGTTTTTCTTGAATTCTATTAACCTGATGATAATCAGGTTTCAATTCAGGGTTAACACTACGTTTTTTTATAGCGCATCTTCCTAACCTGGCTCCTTTTATAAATCTTGCTATGATTGTGAAATTTATCGCTTATATGTTTAATGTTTATTAAATTTAAGTATACATTACAATATTTAAATAATTTTGTCCCTATCTATTATATCAGGATTAGGTATACTAAGTCTGGTTTAGATTATAAAGTAGTTCTACTCTTTGATATAGTGACAGAATTCCCACCTCATATAGATATAGACATGTTTAGAAATAGAAATATTGGAGCAATCGTCTCGATGTTACCGAGAGATTCTGGTGATGTTTCAGAAACATGGACACCCTGACGCATCTGCTGAAGGCGTCCTTGGGCACGGGTATCCTGGCCATGCCCAAGGCCTTTAAGTGCGCTGGGCTGGTCTCCGGAATCTTCTTCACAATGCTGGTTGCGCTCGTCTGCACTCACTGCTCTTACATCCTCGTAAGTATACTCCAGTCACTGCCATGCATTTTTTAGTTTATTTGCCTCGTCTGCGACAGCCTATTCCGTGCTTTCCATATGTGGTTTTCCATGGTGACCCAGGTTTCCAATTGGGATTTGCTTTGCGATATTATGTATTTAAAAAAAAATAAGCCTTGTAAATTTTACGAATTAGTTTATACCAGCAGAATAGTTGCTCGTAGGTTAAATAGGAGAAAAACTATAGCATCTAGATCCAGAACTCTATACCTACCTACCTATCTAGCTGCCAAATATTTTTGTTCGAACAAACTAATGCTTGCTTGCATTTAGCAAAAGCCGTTACCCCAATGAAGCGCCATAATACCTAATTGCTGTGACTTCCACCCTGTTATCTGTTCTCCTATTGGGTAGCTCCTCAGGCTGCGCCTTTAACATGTTTGTTCAACCTTGTGTTCATAAAAATGTTTTTGTCAACAGATCAAATGCGCGCACGTGTTATACAAGAAAACTAGAAAAACTCATATGACTTTCCCAGAGGTAGGCCAGGCAGCGTTTGAGAATGGACCGCAGAAGCTTCGACCGTGGGGCAATGCTTTCAGGTAAACTTAAATTTTCACGAAACAATATTTTTTATGAGCCCCACAGGAGCGCAGAGATTTGCACAAAGAACCGGAAAGATCTCTATGACCACTAATGTTACCTAAATGCTGGACTATGGAAGATGATGATCGGTCTGCTTCACCTCGTCCAAGTAAATTCTCGTAAAATGAAGTAGATTAATCGCAGATCATTTCATACAAATTCCGTTCTTGTTTTGTAATTTATACGGTGATCATGTTTGTCTCTAGAACTTTAAAATAGCTAATATCTAATAATTTTACCTTACCTAAATTATGTGCAGCGAAGCATTAACTGCATTTGTTTATTTTCAGAATCTTCATACTAGTCAGCCTCTTCCTGACTTACTTCGGAACCTGCTCAGTGTACACAGTCATCGTCGCTAAGAATATTCTGCAGGTGAGACCTTATTACCTACCGGAGTACCGGTCACTTGAAAATTAACTGCACTAAGTGGTACCTACATAATTAATATTCAATAAAGACTAACCCAGACCACTGCTAAAAACTATTCAGAAACTATATTTTGCCCTAAGTACTCGTAACACTAGACGCATCAAAAAGACCTTTTTTACCCGACTGCGCGACTCAAATGAGGTTAATGTGTTTATCAGCCTAGGTATGTATGTTTGTTCCTCTGTGGCACTGTAGAGACCAAACGCATGGGCCGATTTTGATGATTCTTACGTCAATCGATTTGTCTTAATCTTGCGAGTGTCACTAAATACAGGACAGTAATCTGAATTCCCTATGGCGACAACCAAACGCCATATTGTGAAAAAGAAAAAAATAAAGTCGACGAACTATGTAAAATGGGGTATCATTGAATAGGTCCAAAAAAATATTATTTTTCTCTAATCATTTTTCATTCTAAACAACATTTCAGGATCTATAACGATGTAAAGTAACAACCATTCTCAACAAAATTTTCATTTTTTGATTAAAGCTGTGATACATTTCTTATTATGTAATTGTTTTAGGTCGTGGCGGTCCACATGGGCGTAGAAGAAGAAAGTGTAGAAATAAGAATATTCATCATCGCCCTATTACTGCCTCTGATCTTCATGGCATGGATCCGTAATCTCAAGTACCTCGCACCGGTGTCTATGATCGCTAACGTGTTCATGGCACTCGGCCTTGGAATCACCTTCTACTACCTGGTTGGAACTGGAGAACTTCAGACCGACAACATTCAATCAATGCTTTTCAAATTACCTGTAGAATGGCCTGAATTCTTTTCTCTGAGTATCTTCGCAATGGAAGCCATCGGTGTCGTAATGCCTCTGGAAAACGCTATGAAGACGCCTCGTTCCATGCTCGGCACATGCGGCGTCCTGAACAAGGGCATGAGCGGCGTCACCCTAGTGTACATCCTCCTTGGTTTCCTTGGATACCTTCGCTATGGGGAGGGCGTCAGTGACTCCATCACTTTGAACTTAAAAAATGACGAGATGTAAGTATGCAACTGGTACTGATGCATATTTTAAGGGGGTAGGTCTTTCTTTGCTCATCGTCGTAGCATAAGCTTTGCATAATCAGCCTATAATGTTCCCACTGCTGGGCAACAGGCTCATTGTGAGGGAGCGGGCCATTATCTACCACTCTGGCCCAGTGCAGTGTGGTTGATGTCTTCGAACTTTTGGTTGTAGGACATGCAGGGTTGCACCCCACGAACTACGACTTGAGTCGGGGCCGTTTCCACTAGGTCACCACTGCTCTGATTGCCTTGCGTGCCTTAAATAAATTATCATGTAGAGATGGGTAACTCAGGAGAGATAGATACAAAAGATATGAATCAATCCGTTTCCATCAATCACTCTTTATATCCATTCACATCCGAATGTTGTATCTTTACAACTCACGGATTCACGGCCTTTTTTTCAATCTGTATCGGCAACACAACCGCATAGCCACACTCGTAAACAAATTTTCGGAAAGTCCAGGCGTCTCTTTCGCACCTCACTATTTAGAATGTTCTGTCGCGCTTTCGCAAGACGGATAGAGTGAGTTGTTTGACCATTATATACGTCGGCACAGAAAAGTAAATTAGTAACTCTGTAGCCGGTGCGTAGGGCATAAAGTCGTTAAGCGGAACGTAAATATTTAAGTACTATACTGGTTTTAACTGTACGTGTACTTTCCTTTAAAAAGTTTTAGTAAACTATGCAAACTAATTTCGGTCATAAAGACATCGTTTTTAGTATCCGGATAGAAAAAAAGTAGATTTGCGATTTCAAATTAAACAAAATATCAGTTTGCGTCATTAGTTCAACCTTGACCTTCGTTCGCTACCGTTTGGGATCGGGTCAGTTCAATGCGCTGCGTGTCGTGCGCGCGAGCGTGATCTAGTGATACATAAGGACATAAAGATATAAAAGAGTGATACATATCCCAGTGATCGAGAGATACATTTCAATCTTTTCTTTTTAGTGATACATTTTGCCCATGTCTATTATCATGCTTAACAAAATACTTACATTTTATTTCACTGATCAGAACTGGATAGGGGTCTACCTTATCATAATTTTGAAGAGAATATAATAGATTTTAATGAGTGCTCGTGGGAGTAACAAGATGCGACTCGTATCACCACATTTAAGTAACATCACAATCAAACAAGTAAAAAATCATTATTTTAATTTTTAAACCTACCACAGAAACTAATTCAAACATATCTTATTGTTTACAGTCCTGCCCAAATTGTCAAGATCTCTATTGCTATTGCCGTATACTGCACATATGGACTGCAGTTCTTCGTGTGCGTCGAAATTATGTGGAACAGCATCAAAGACAAGTTCACCAAGCGCCCAGACCTTGCCGACTACATCATGAGGACCATCATGGTCACTGCTTGCGTATTGCTGGCCGTAGCCGTCCCCACCATTGGACCATTCATGGGCGTCATTGGCGCTTTCTGCTTCTCAATCCTAGGACTAATTGCGCCTGCCTTTATCGAAGTTATCACCTACTGGGACATCGGCTTTGGACCTTTCAAATTCCTCATCTGGAAGAACGTAATCGTGCTTATCTTTGGTCTTTTTGCACTCATATTTGGCACTAAAGATGCCATTAGAGATATTATACGCGTGTACAGTAATAATTAAGGCAACACTTTTGTGCACAGCCTTTCATTCAAAGATTCTGTGTTAATGTGTGATAGATATTAGCGTACAGCTTAGTAATTAGACTAGATTATTTTATACCAGTTTTGCGCGTGATACTTTGAGTCGTCAAAAATAGTCGATTGTCGAGGTCGTTATTTTCTTTCGTTACCCAGGTAAGTACGAGGGTCATTCAATAAATACTTAGCCTACAAAAAGTAAACGAAAATTTTGGAAAAGTGGGAATTTATTTTTCAACATAGTCTCCTTTTAGTTCGATACACTTAGCCCAGCGATGCTCCAACTTTTTTAATCCGTCCGAAAAATAGTTTTTGTCAAACTCTGCAAAATAGGCCTCCGTGGCGGCGATGACCTCCGCATTCGATCCATATCTATTCCCGGCGAGTGATTTTTTCAGATTAGGAAACAGAAAGAAGTCACAAGGGGCCAAATCTGGAGAATACGGTGGATGGGGCGGCAATTCGTAGCGTAAATCGACCAATTTGGCCATGGCAACGGCAGACGTGTGAACCGGTGCGTTGTCGTGGTGAAACAGCACTTTTTTCTTCGCCAGATGGGGTCGTTTTTTCTTTAATTCGGCGTCGAATCGGCCCAATAAATCGGCATAGTAAAGCCCTGTAATTGTTTTACCCTTCTCGAGGTAATCGATGTAGATCACACCTTGTGAATCCCAGAAAACGGTGGCCATAACTTTTCCGGCCGATTTTACAGCTTTCGCCTTCTTTGGAGCACGTTCCTCGGTCTGGATCCATTGTTTTGATTGCTCCTTGGTCTCTGGTGTGTACCAGTGGATCCAGGTTTCATCGACGGTCACAAAACGACGCAAAAACTCCGCTGGATTCCGCTTAAACAGCGCCAAACACGTCTCCAATGTGGTCTCACGGTTGCGCTTGTTTTCTGGTGTGAGTAAACGCGGCACCCATCGCGCCGACAGCTTTCTCATGCCGAGTTCCTCGTGAAGAATATGATGCACTGTTCCTTCTGAAATGCCTACAGTCTCAGCTAGCTCCCGAACCTTCAATCGGCGATCTGCCAATACGAGATCATGGATTTTTTTAATGTTTTCCTCCGTAGCAGCTGTTTTCGGTGCACCTGGACGTGGTTCATCAAAAACCGACGTACGGCCACGTGCAAACTCGTTGAACCAATTCTTGACGGTGGCCATCGATGGAGAAGAGTCACCGTACACAGCATCCAAGCGCTCTTTGATTTCGATGCGCGTTTTCCCTTCCAAAAATAGGAATCGAATCACCGAACGATATTGCTCTTTTTCCATTTTTGTAAAACCGATCGACACGTTCGCTTCCATAAGTTGTCAAATTAAAACAAATGAAGGGATTGGAATGAAAATTTGAAAAAAGAATTAAAAAAGAATGTGCTACACTGTGGTAA
The DNA here is from genome assembly GCA_949091785.1 of Polymixis lichenea. Classification (NCBI taxonomy): domain Eukaryota; kingdom Metazoa; phylum Arthropoda; class Insecta; order Lepidoptera; family Noctuidae; genus Polymixis; species Polymixis lichenea. Next base: position 36,975,741 of record OX420931.1, read on the forward strand.
AACTCTTTTGAAACTACAGCGCCCTCTGGCGATGAGGCTAGGTACTTATTGAATGCACCTCGTACTTGTTCGTGTGTTTCGACCTTGTGTCTTGTGGACGAACCTGAAAATTCTGTTGTATGGGTAGGTAACTATTGGTCACGCTGTTAAAGAAATGGTGCTAGTTATGGCATCTTGTCAATATTTGCTCCACAACATTAATTGGAAAATATATTGCCTATTATACTGCGTATTTCATAAAATATATTTTATAGGTACAAATTATAATTGGGGCATGTTTAAATTATATAAAATCGCTATTACATTCCCAAATCAGAACTGAATACTGTTGAATAGTGTACTTAGAAATAAGTATTTGAGTCAACATGTATTTTCGAATGTGTGATGTAACCTAGGCACGATAATGTTGTAACAATGATTGTTGGTCTCAAACAAAATGAGCTACCATGTACACGATAGATAAGTATTTTGTAAAATAAACAAAGACCAAATAGCGAGCGAACATAATTGTCATAAGCATAGTGTTGTCAGTACCTACTTAATATCATTTCATTGATATCATTTTCAGTAAGTTTAAATGAACAAAAATGCTTTCATTAGACTAACTACTTTCCATTAAAACTGAATATTTTTTATCTTATATTGGTGACTGGGATCTTGCATTTAGTGTTTGTAAGCTTAAATGTTTTATACATAATTACTGTAACATTACTTATAGACCCCGCGGACTCTCCGTCCGCTTACCGGCCCATCGTGCTGCTCGACGAGGTGGGCAAGCTCTTTGAAAGAGTCATTGCAGACCGCCTCGTCGGGCGGCTGGTGCGGGTGGGGCCGGATTTGGCGGAGAGCCAGTTCGGTTTCCGCAGGGGGCGCTCTACGGTGGACGCCATCATGCGCGTGCGAGCCCTCACGACGGGGGATGCTGTGGCCCGGGGTGGGGTCGTCTTGGCGGTGTCTCTGGACATCGCCAATGCCTTCAACACCCTGCCCTGGAGTTGCATAAGGGAGGCACTCCGGTACCACCGGATGCCGACCTACCTCTGTCGTGTGGTCGAGGCCTATTTGACGGACAGGGCCGTCATCTACCCCGGTCACCTAGGAGAGTGGAACCGGCGAGAGATGTCGTGCGGTGTCCCACAGGGATCGGTCCTGGGGCCGCATCTGTGGGACATCGGATACGACTGGGTGCTGCGCGCCGACCTCCCTAGCGGCGTCAGCGTAGTTTGCTACGCTGACGACACGCTGGTCCTGGCGCAAGGGAGGTCGTACCAGGCGGCGGCCGACTTAGCGACACACGGAGTTGCGACAATCGTCGATAGGATCCGGCAACTGGGACTCGAGGTGGCCTTGCACAAGTCCGAGGCCATGTGGTTTCATGGTCTTCGGAATGCGCCACTGACGGGTTCCCAGATAACGGTGGGAGGGGTTCACATCGGCGTCGAGTCGACGATGAAGTACCTAGGACTCGTCCTCGACAGCCGGTGGAACTTCGCGGAACACTTCCGACGTTTGGCTCCCAGACTAGAGCGGGCCGGGGCTGCCTTGAAGCGGCTCCTGCCCAATCTAGGGGGCCAAACGCCTCCTGCCGGAGGCTCTACGCGGGGGTCGTGCGGGCCATGGCCCTATACGGGGCGCCGGTGTGGGCGCCTACATTGAGGCGCCAACCAGCACGCCGGTTGAAGGCGGCCCATAGGGTCATGGCCATCCGGATGATCCGGGGATACCGCACGATCTCCGGTGAGGCGGCGGGCCTCCTTGCCGGATTACCGCCATGGGATCTGGAGGCAAACGTCCTCGCGCTCACTTGGGAGTGGCGCGAGGAGGCCAAACGCCGGGGCGTAACTCCGCTGCCGCGGGAAATCGCGGCACGGCGGACAGAGCTCCGGCAGGATCTCATGGCGACGTGGAAAGTACGATTGTCGCAACCCAGTGCTGGGCACGCCGCGATTGCGGCGGTAAGTCCCCTCTTTGAGGAGTGGCTTGAGAGGCGGCATGGCGTCCTCACCTTCCGCCTGACACAGGTCCTCACCGGACATGGCTGTTTCGGGAGGTTCCTGTTTCGGATAGGGCGGGAGGAAACGCCCGGGTGTTTCCATTGCGAAGATCGCCCAGAGGACACGGTGGAGCATACGGTGGAGGTCTGCCCAGCTTGGGCGGAGCAACGCCGTGTCCTCGTGGAGGTGATCGGCGGCGGCGATCTCTCGCGTCCGACCCTGGTCCAGGCCATGGTACGGAGCGAGAGGGCATGGCTGGCAGTCGCCTCCTTCAGCGAAGCAGTTATGCTCGCAAAGAGGGAGGCGGCGCACGTGAGGGAGATGCAGTACATGCGCCCTCACAGCCGTGGCCTTCGCAGGAGACGCCCTGGGCGTCGGGAATCCCAGGCTGATTCCCAGCCACCGTAGGCACGGGCTTGCGGACGGCGAGTAATGGGTAGCTCGCTGTCCGGTAAGGACCAAGCCCGGGTCGACGGCGCGTTGTGTTCCACGCGCGCCTCAAAGAGATGTCAGCAGCAACAGAGGGGCCCGCAAGGGCCGATGCCTGCCGGGGGTGCGGGTTGTTCGAAAGAGATACCGCCGCCCCTGGCACACAGGCAACTGAGGGAACACGGGTGGGTTTTAGTCAGTAAAAGTCTGACACGCCCTCCCGCTCCACCCAGAGCGGGAGAAGTTATTTGATGATTTCCCACCCAGAAAAAAAAAAAAAAAAAAACATTACTTATAGAAATATGTGTGTATTTTATAAGTGCATTGTACGAATTTCAATTTAAAAACTGCACTTAATTATAAGTTGTAAAGATTATATGCCGAAGAACTGAAATAACAATAAGTACATGCAGTCCCTTGTGATAATCAGACGAGAAATATCAGGTACGAGGCCTTTCGTAGTGTGATCAGAACAGTGATCGAAATATCAATTAAATATCTAAGTCTATTTTGACTTTTTACAATTCGTCTCGAACAAGTCTCGAGAAATATACAACGACCATCATTTGATAATGTATTTTTAAAATGAATTATAAATTTAATAATTTAATTAATATATTATATATCAAGTTGCTTTTGCTATGAATTTTATGAGGGTATCTAATTAAATATTATGAAGCAACTAAAATATGTATACACTTTTACAAAATTTATAGGCGTAATGTCGCAACAAACCCAATGTAGTTCCTATTTTGTTCTTAAATTATGTAGAAAATTAATTCTAGGTACTTAAACTAAATTTTGTTTTGTTCATAACTACAGCGCACCAAACATTGATAACAATTTATTTGAAATATTATCAGTTATATGATATTATTTTGTAATTTAATTATAATCTTAAATTACGCGAATAAACCATTTATAAGCTCTGTATGCCTACTGATTTTATTTTAATACATACCTTCAAGCAAACAAACCTTGGGTAGGTAGGCTCTTCTGAAATGCTCCAAAATAAAACAATGATATCGAAAATTATTATATTTATTATGAACAGTGTCTATTCCTGCTTATATTTTCAAGAGAGCTCACTGCTAGCTTAATTACATTATAATTTTATAGACGTCTCCTTCCCAAGTCAGCTTAACGATACATCAGCAATCAACTAAAGAGTTCTTTGAACATGCATCAAGTTCGTATGAAATAATATAATACACAAATGACTTACTTAGTTTTGGAGGCGGTAACCTTATGTTGACGATACAGAGTCAAAAGATTCACAAAATGTCGAATACACGCACTATGCGCAGGATTCACAACTATCGAGACCCCACTCTGACTCCAAAGAGAACCACAAACAATAGCAGGTAAAAAGATATTAATTAATTGTGTCTCATTACTGTGAAATCTATAGACCTTCGCATTTATCGGCGATTCATTGTATATCTGACTGACAGGTACAGACCTGTCAGTCGCTCAGAAGTGCTATTCAGTAGAATGAGATGCGACTGCATGCGGTTGCTTCCGAGCAGGATTCTCGCTCTCGTAAAATACGCTTCTAAGCGACAGAAAGAGACGAGAGATCTTGAAATCCTGCTGATTCGTGCGTATAAGTATTATTTTGCCCTAAGTAGGGGCTCGATAGGTTTTACGTGAACATCATCAAACAGTTATATTTATTAAAACCTGAAATATAATTTCACTTGCTATAATTCCGTTCCTTTGTAATACGACTTTCGATTTAGTAAATTGAAATTGACTGTTTTTATCGAACTAGATAACTATTGGTAGGATAGGCTAAACCTGTCACAATTTTATAGATCTAATTAATTATTTGACCGTAATAATAACTAACACTTAATAAGTAAAGTTGAGATGGCCCGGGGAATCACGGACAAGCGTCTCAAGCACGAACAAGAAGTTACATCGAATTTGGTAAGTTACAATAAGAATTATCAATGTGAAGGAAATTTCATTAAAGAACCGTCAAATGGTGTAGAATACTAATGCTGATATATTCATTGTATCAGACGTGGTCTTGGCTCAGCAGTGGGTGATTTATAGACAGGCAGTCACACCCATAGATATGATAGTTTTACCACTATTATTGGGTACCTTATTATAAAGATTTTAACTAAACAATATATCCTGAGGATTCGCTCGGCCGCTGCCAAGTCCAAGGTAAGTCCGTAATAAATGTAAAGGGAACTTTAAGGCTCAAACAAAATTCCACTGGACTTTGATCATCGGGGAATATTTATTATTAAAAATAGCATGTGAAATTATACTAATAGTCATTTAACAGTAGAATCTGGTGAGAATATAGTCCACGTTGTTTACAGGACTGATTTACATGAGATTATTGATGAGCGATTTTAGGAAAAAACATTTACTCGCACATAATTATCAATTAATTTCCTGTGTCTCTATCCTTTTCTGTTAGACAGTAATTTCATTTCCTAGAGCGAGAAATCTATTCGCACGTATTTGCGCTTTTGATGCGAACGAGTGTAGAAGCTCGCGATCGAAATTCTCCCTCTGGCGAATGAGGCCTCTTCAGTGAAATTAAGTGATAGAAATACATAAAAATGCTGATCTGTGCGTGTATATGGTTTCACCCTGTTACAACCTTGATATCTTGAACATTGCCTACTAAATGACATATTGTATACAAACGCAACGTGACCTTGCACAAACATTACACTTATATGACATTTAGTAGTCTCACTGCGAAACAAAAACACGATAAATGATGAACGTTATAATGGCGGGACCAACTCTTGTAATTGAAAGTTTCTGTCACGTATATTTAGTATACTCAATTCGTACTATTTTGTACCTATCCTGAAAAATTTGTACTTCACACGGCCATAAACGGAATTTCACGATAACACTGGTCCCGCCATTATGATGCGTTATAATGGCGAGACCATACCTGTACTCCAAAACAACAACGAATTACATAATTCTGATCAAACCAGTGTTTAGTACCTGATTTGGTACCTCCAAAAATCAACAGTGGGTGACGGAGATCTTAGTGTTTTTTTTACAAAATTAATTTTTCATTTTTGACATTTTATACACCTGAATAATTTAACAAGCAAAACATACTTCTAGTGAAAAGCTACAACTACATTTCGTGCGGTTTAGTGTTAATTAGACCAGTGTTATCGTGAAATTCCGTTTATGCCGTGTGAGATACAAATGTACTACGTGGCAGAAACTTTACAAGAGTTGGTCCCGCCATTATAACGTTTATGATAAATGCACATACAGAAACAACATACATTTTATAGACCATTGCATAGTCCCAATTGAAGTTTAAACTAGCTCCAAACTTGCTTACACGACACTTTACATCAATACTTCTTCTATGTGCACTCTCAAACAAAAGCTTTCAGCACTTCTTATAAATTAAAATTATACAGGCCTTCCATTTCAATCAGTAAACTAACTCTATCTACGTATTTAAATTAAAAACATGAACTTACAAGCTAAAGCCAAAAAAATACAATATGAAATAAATATGATACGAAAATAATACTTATTTTGCAGGTTCTTTTGTTATTATACCAAATGACAAGCATTACTGGTGTTTAACAATAGGCAATATTGCAAATGCTGACCACATAAAGTCTAATAACCATTTTATACGATAGTTCAGGTAAAATGTTAACAACTTTTATCATTATTTTTTATATTAAAACACGACGATAAGTCATGAGCTAAGTATGTAGAGTAACAACGTAATTCGTGCAGGCACTATTCTCACTGTAGTTCTAATAACAGACGTAGTTAGAGACGATGTAACGTTTGAAATTTGGCAATTTGAAGTCATGAGGTCACTTCTTTGTTGCGACAGACTATCGTTCTAACGGTATGGCAGGTGATGGAGAAACTATTGGATTGTTTGAATAAAAGAACGGCATTTGAGCTCGAAAGTTCCTCCAAACGTTACATCGTCCCCTATTGTAAGTGACATCTATGTATACAACGATAGTGTGCTAATTGTCACAGACGGACTCTAATTTAGTTAATATTAATTTTCTTAGATTAACACAATTCCTGATTTCATCTATTTAGTCAATTACAGATAACGTTCGATGGGTATGTTTTAGCGATTAGTTTAGTCTAAACGACAGCTATCCTAAAGTTGCGAACTTATCTAAACATCGACTAAGTAACTCAACGAGTGCTCGCAAACTATCAACATTTGAAAACCACTAATTTCCTCCATTAACTTCCAAGACTAATATAATTTTGTGTAAAACTGAAAAATCTATGGGCTTTTACTACAAGGATGTCTATGGTTTTTAATTCAGCCTATACTTAGTTACGAAAACGTAACGTTTTTAAATCGGAAAATCCTAATATATTTTAATTTTACACTTTAATGTTTCGGAGTGCCGATATCCGAAATAGTAGTTTACATTTTTATCTTATTGCTTGATGGCAGTGATATAGAACAGTTAATTTTAACAATAATTAAACGAGTGCCATAAACTTAACTTCAGGACTACATACATTCTTATTTTTTGTAAATATTTTCAGAATGATCAAATGATACAAAATATATTTTAGTAAAAAATAAGCATAAAACGTCCTAAAACAACTTATCATTTGAGTGAGTAAAACGGTACTAAGCAAGGAATATATATAAATAATATCATATTTTAATCAAAATACCTATAATTAATTTAATAAATACAGTTGTTTCATTTGTACCCCGAATTACGCGATCTCGGACGTTACGTACAAAACTTACTGCTTTTGCTAATATCCCACTATGCGAATAAAATCTCCACACTTTCCACCTTACTAGATAACGCGCAAAACTGCACAATACTAAATTCAACATCAATATTACATTCAACATCAAATATAATTTTAATATTGACTTTCTTTCTTTCCCAATAAAGCTATTCATTAAATTATGGAAATAAATTACAATTTACTAAACGACGCGCTAAATTATTAAATTTTCAAATTAAAATCGTAGCTTAATAAGTTTTAATGTACCGAATAATTGTTTTCAGTCTAGAAAATAATTGGACGGACATCTAATTTGAGGTTTCCAATTTCAGTGCACCAGAATAAAATTCAAAAAACTAAAAATGGAGTTTTTGTTTTTGAAGTTCTCCATGGACTACGTAGAGGTTCATTCGAATGTCAATATCATTTGAACGTGTTTTGTTTCATTCGATCACTTGATTTTCATCAAGTCCTCTCAGTAGCTTCAATGATTCATTATGATTCAGGTTTCAAAAACAAAAAATTAATTCGATGTGAGATGTGAAATTATTAAAAAGGTCCTTAAATCGACCGGCCACTAGACAAAGGGGACGTGTACAAAGCAGAAAGTTATTAGACTTCTATTCGCTGTCAATTGTCTTAAATATAATATCAATATCAAAATAAAGCTTGCAATGCCGATGCTATACTATAATACCGAACATTTGCAAAGTTATTTAAAGAATAAGAAAATATAAAAAACGTGACTAATAGAATAAAAGGAATAGTATCTTAAATTTAAAAATGGCACAAGTTTTGTTGATCTTAAATTTGGACGCCTGTTTCCGAATTGCGTAGATTTTTATGGGAACTGCTAAAGTTGTCTAACTATGCCCATAAGTAACTTGTAACATTATAAAGTGACAGATAATATTCGTTTATCACAGGATACCTAAGATCTTACCGAGGTAACATTGGAAGTTATAGTGTCTTATTGATACTTATATTTCAAGAATCCAGAAAAATATACTAAGTATTAACTTTATGAAGACCCTACGCGGTCCTTTGTGAGATTCATCTCTAAATTTGAGAATTGCTAACAACAATTTTTTGTCACAATGTAAATACCTAAGTAACGGTTTATGGAAGATCCTTAATATCAGTTATTGCATATGAGTTATTTTAAATTCAATTTATATGGAATAATAAGAAAAATGTCCCACTACAAGGCTGGCGCGAATACATTTCAATTATTAAACTTTTATCTGCATTACAGTTCTTTTTTTTTTCGTTTAACGGGCTACACAGCACTTTTTTTTAATAATATGCGATAGGTAGCTTAGTAGAAATATTTCAGAAAAAGTCGCATGTTACATGTATTCTGCGCAAGCCTCCAAAGAACATTCTTGAAAAAATATACATAGTTAGTTATCTAGCTAAACTAAACTTTACAGATCTAATCTAACTTTTAAGAATTGTTAATTGAATGTTGTTAAAATTGTTAAAGTAATGAAAACCTGTCATTTTAAAATGATAGCAACAATGTCCTCTTCATAGCGAGTTAATGGTAACTTACATGTGTAGGTGTACCAACGAGAGCACCGGATTTAAGTTTGCCATCATTTTATTAATACGAGTTGTACGGCGATTATTTTGGACAGTTGTCACGTACAGATTTAAGAACATGGAGAAGTATTCAAACTAACAACGTTTAATTATTGTAAAAACACATTTCAAAAATGGTGAGTTTTGCGAAAACAGTTCGCCAATTCGTTCTTTTCTCTTTGGGGCTATGTGAAGGAAAAGGTGTATGCAAATAAGCCTGAAACAGTTGAACATCTTAAAGAAGAAATAGGGCGCGTTATTGGTACACGGTTTTTCAAACTTTCAACAAAAGAATAACCCTGTGCCAGAGGTTTCGTGGTGGCCATTAGCCTGATGTTGTATTAATCGGAACTATTTTTCTTTATGTTGAAATAAAAATGTTTGCTTAATTCTGAAATAAATGTGATTTTCTATAAAACGAAAACCGGCGCCGTTGTTGGGACACCCTTTATACTGACCGAAAACTTGTATTACGTTACACAGATAAAGGTATTATCTTAAAACTATTTATATTCAATATTCACAAGTAACAATTGAACTGACATTATTGCTTTTCTCACTTAGTTGTTGGAAAGGAATCTAAAACCTATCGTATCATTAAAACGGTCAATACATCTAGTTTTAAATTACGGCGTTTAAAATGAAATTGGATGAAATACAAAATATTCACATATATTATGAAAAACTTTGAACAATAGAAGGAAGAAGAAAAATTTAGGAGTCAACGCTACGATGCAATCTTATAAATAAACAAAACGGTTTCTAATTTAAATGCCGTTAATAATTTAATATTTGCCATTTACTTTTAATTACCTTCTTAGCAAAAACGCTCCTTTTAAAACCTGTCTTTTACAACACTTGCACTAGTGAAACGGTACTGCTGACTCGTAGAGATTCTCTCATTATCACCATATACACTGTACTATATAATAGTATTCCTAGCCAATCCCATCCGTCGCTGTTACTGTGAACCAATGTTTTCATACATCCACAACATATCCTACGAATTCTATTCTAAATACGTACTGCGCACTTTATCGATTTCAACTCCAATAATATTATTTGTACATACATATCATAGTTATGGCAGTTTAGATACACGAATTATTTTTATAGTTAATTATAACGGGCATGCTTATTAAGTACGTAAAAGGCAGCAGAATATATGCACAACATGATTATTAGCACGACATCAAGTCTTTTTTGTTATGGGCGCCGCTTCTTAAGTTTACGTAGACAATAAGGTCTTGTCAGTAAATAAACCTTGTTTATTACGAATATTTGAATTATAGTATGGAGCTTCTTATGTATTGTCAATGCATATTTCTTATTGTTATGTGCATATTACAGAATCATGCGAATAAGTACAACCTGAATTTAATATTATTGCTTAGTTTATTGTAATTGAAACCATTTCGCTCTCAGAAAGTCACTTCTGATTCACCTAAAAGTAAGTTCCAAGTATGGAAAAAATACTGTGTAATTGTAAACTGACACAGTATGGTGCAATATAATGCTTCTTTTTCAACGTTTCACTACAGTAATTTGTTTTTGAATAAATCATAATTCGCCTGATGACAATAGTGTGCCCGGTAACAATACTTGTCATATTATAGTGAAGGTCTATTGAGCCAAACCTCAATCTTAAGACAAAGTAATTATAGTTGCTTCTAACAATCCCTAACCTACAACATTAAGACTGAAGAGTCTACATTAATAAAGAATAGTGTTCAGAAATAAAATGCGAAGATACTGCAGTAGATAAGCAAGTTAATACACCAGCAAGCGAGTTATTGCTTCCATGTCTTTGAATATTTAAATAACATTATTCCCTAATACAGATCCCTACTTTGTACAAAAAGTTTGTGTTAAATAATAGCGAGAATCACTGAATTTTGTTACAATAACTTAAATTTAAGTTACAAATTAAAGTTAATGTTAAAAATAACTGGCCATTATGTATGAGAAAGAAAAGTTAAAGTAAAAAAAAGAAATTCTATTTAAGATCGTACATTTCCGAATGAGATTCAATGAACCGAGGCGTGATAATTCTCCCGGAGTCAACGACGGGCGTGAGGAGTTCCTCGGATGGCACTTGGATACGGATTCTATTGTCTGACGGAAGGTTAGTAGAGCCGTTGCTGGCGTAGAATCCGAGGGAGACGGGTTTGTGGTGTTCCTCGTTGTTGTAGGCTTTGTACTTGTTTGGGCTAATTGGGTGGAGGTGCGGGCTGCCGGCGAGAGGGTTGTAGGTGACATGGATGCGCACCACGTCGTCCGACATGGGCGACACGGATGGCGGGTGCGGCGTAGCGCGCGGCGTCGAGTGCGCCGTCGACGGCGCCCTCTGTATACTCACCCCGCATATCCCCGATCTGCAAACAACAAAACTATATTAAACGACCGACTCATCATTTGGTTTTGTATCAAGGAAATAAATGCATTTCTACAAAGAGGAAAACGGTTTATAGGTAGGTAAATAACTACATTATTATAACGTATATGTGCAAACTCAGTGAAAATTAGCATAGCCCGCATTAACCTTTTGACCGCCACCGTCGAGTATAGCCGACAAATGAAAACGTGCCCAACACGCCACCGTCGGCTAATTCCGACAAGAAAACAACATTTTCGGGTCAAATTAAATAAAAGAATGATGTTAAGAGTAATATAAATTTTGGAATCCCTATCTTTTTTTGTAGGAAACACATACAAAAAGAATTGCGCCGAATGTGTGGCTTGGCGTGGGAGGGACGCCGATGCGTTTACGCTCTGGCGATCAAAAGGTTAAAAGAGTATTAGCTATCGAGAATAATGAAAATCAAAACTATGTTATTGATTCCGCCAAAATGTTATTCATAGGACAATATTTGAATCAATTTACTAAAATCAAGTTGGGTAGCGCTAGCGTAGCTCAAAACCAGGCTTAAGCAGAACCATTAGAGAAAGTATCACGGTACATACAAGATATGCCTTGCTTCAACATTAGTTGAAAGAATGACAGGGCGCCGCCGATGTCCGGGTGTGCTACTTATAAATCAAAGAAAGTATTATATTTTTGAATTTTCTCATTATTTTTCATTTAATACTACTTGGTAAAACTACAAATATTCATTTTAAACTAGCTTTCGCTTGCGGTTTCGCCCGAGTGGAGTTCGAAAATTATCTCACGGGAACGTACTACAGGAATCAAAAGTATCCTATGTCCTAACCCAGGTCATGGTCTACTTGTGTCAAATTTCATCGAAATCCGTTCAGCCGTAAAGGCGTAAAAAGTTCAAGGACCGACATGAGCTACTTTCCCATTTAAAATATAGGTAATAAGTTTACAAGGTCGGTTTACATCGTAGCGCAACCTGTTATTATTTTTTTTATTATTGGATTCAGTACATGATTCTGAAACATGCGTTGAACTTATTAGCCGAGTATTAAAAAAAAAAGCTGTTCGTTACATTTCGACCTCGTCGGTATTGCACTTTTATATCTAGGGCGTCTAGAATTATGTGCTGAATGAATGGTTACAGTATGCCGTCACCGTCGATGTCCTTTCCACCCTGTATAGTATGGTGCCCAATTTGAATTTGTTCGTTTTAACCTAAAGCTTTAAATATTCTACTGGAACATATTTTCCGGATTGATGTTGGACTGCAAGCTTTACAATTTAACCTGAATAAAGCCTTTGCATTTGTGAAGGACTTGACTAAGTTGCTACTCCAGGTGAACCAACTTCTAGCCCAGCAAACAATGTATCGAGTACCATCACCTTATGAAAACGTTAATCACATTAGGACTGTGTCACATTCAACTCGTATGTCACCTTTTCCGTCGTATAATATGAATGGGTCTTAGTATGATCAAAGTTTGCATGGCCGGCTGTACTGTCAGCGTCAAAATAAAAGGGACAGTTCAAAATTATCTGAAAAAGACAATTAAACTTTATGCATATGTAATTAAATTCATGTCCGAATGACAGCTATAGCCGCGTGCATTATTAATTCTGACACATTTCTTGTCCTTGAGATATAGTGTTCTTTGCGTCGTTGTTCAGATAAGTTAGAACAATCTGTTCGTGCCCATTATTTTGACACTAACTGTACGTTAAACATTTTAAAGGTGCAACTAGATTGATAAGGATAAGATACAAGGTGAAATATAAGTAGTTGTCAAATATGTTACGATGTCATCGATGAACCGGTCTAGTTGCACCCTGAGGCCACTATTTCACATTCTTTTCGGCGCACCGCAATGTTTACAGCGCTCCCCGATTGATCGATACAACACTGGTGACCGTGTTGACACACGGCTAATATAATTCTACGGCAAAATTTATAAATATGTGAACAAGGGGCCTGCTATCTTTGGAGTGTTATTTGTGTGATGCGTGCAAGCTACTGCTACAAAACATCTCACCCATCTGACCCAGTGGCGTCGTCGCTGACGTTTGAATGCGTGTCGAGCGAGTTGTCCATGGCATGCGAGCGGCCGCTCGAGAAAACGCTCAGGTCAGCTGTGCTAGTCACGCTCGTGTCAGCCAGCGAGCGTCGCGACCCCAGAGCAGACACCGAGTCGTCGCACCGGATGCCCCCCGCCACCCCGCTGTGCTCTAAACAAAAATATGCCGATTGTACACACACATTAACCTTAAGGCGGTCCGCTGCGTTACGGAAACTTCATACTTATACGACGGACGGCACGCGCCGTGTAGCGGTGGTCTTTGATTTGACTACTTACGGAACCGCATGCGGACCGTCCGACGTCCGCCATCCGCAGCGGACGGCCTAATACATCATATTATTCATATAATACAGTCATGCACCGTGAAAAATGCTCGTTGCCGGTTATTTGCTTCCATAAAACTTATATTCTTACATTTTTGACGCAGTTACTTCCTATCATGGCATTATGACACGTGTTTACTATGTTTCCGGCTTCTGAGCTAATTCGGTGATATGGCTGATGAAAAATGTGGTTAAACTTTCAAAGCCACTAGCGTTATACGCATAGCCCACAGATAACACAAAGCAAAACTTTCATGCAAAATATAAATTAATTAATTCTTACCTTATTGGGCACACAACGCCAAGCAAAATCAATGTATGTAGTGTAACACAAAACGCACATGCAATATTTCGAGCTTTAAAATCAAATCTCTGCTCGTAGCTCTATCAATTAAATCAGAAATACATTATGAATCTCCCTTATTTATTCAGGAATTATCTATTAAACTATTACATAAGTACATATTTACATCAACATAATAAAAAGGAAGGTTTAAAGGAATTAACGCCTTCGTGTTCTCATTTTCTTACAACTCTTATTATTTACAAGATAGCTGTGGTGACGAGGTTCGCTCCGATGCATATTAAACGCGGAGCGGACGGGGGAATCGAGGTGAATGTCCATTGACGCATGGGAGGTACGGAGTGGGACGCCGAATTGAGAATAACGATCTGAAGAAAAACGTTTAATGATGTTAATTGTTTGCTAATTCCATTGTATTGACAAGGAAAGCCACGCGTTTAAATACGTATGACTCTCAATGACGCTTAATAATTGTTTTTAAAATGTTGCAGATATGAAGTGGTAAGTTGCCAAGTTACCCATCTTATCAATGGGCAGTCGGAGAAGTAAACTTTGACAAATTCAATTACCTATTTAATTGCATTTTTACCTCAAGGGCCAAATACAGAATGAAAGCTAATACAAAATAACGTGGTAGCGTGTTGATATGCAGCAGCTTAACTTTGAATGTGTATAGAATGACTATACCAGCTGTTCCCTTTGAGAGCAAAAGCAGTACCTAAGTGTGACCTTCAGCGAATCGAGCGTACCACAAATCTATAAAAAATATCCATATTCGTGGTTTGTGTTTAATTAATTGTGAGATAATTACAACAGAAAAGTTTTAAATGGACAACCGATAAATAGGTACATAAAAACGTGAAACATTCATTAAAATTAAGTACCAGCATCATAGTTTGGTGTTGACATATTTTTATTTGGTGACGTTTATCTACTGTAATAACGTACTGAGAACAAAATCATTTTAAATGTGATCCTTTGAAAAACAACTAAAAGCGACACTGATAAGATATACAATGTGTGCTGTATCTACGTAATGCACAGTATGTGATGTCTAAATATACGACAAAAACGTACCATTCATTACAGTTTTTATGAGTTTTGATTGTTTTTTATTTAATGGCGTTCTTCATACCACCACGGGCGGCAAAACTAAAAATAAAACGATATAGTTATGTTTTCTCGGGATATTCAATGCTTTGCCCATCATCAATTACATTAATATTGTGATCAAACTCCAATCACAAATAAGAAAGTTAATCCAAAAATATCGACATGAAATTCGTGAAGGATTTCATACGAAGTATGTTTGGTAAGCTCAATGCAAAAATAAAAACAATGAGGGGTAAATTCAGCATATCGAATCGGATCAACTAAAATACTCAGTAGTTTTTAATCAGTTTATTAATTCATTTAACGTTTTGTTCCCATGTGTTAAATTCAGGTCATATTATGGAGGATTTTCGATCTTAACTTAAAACTAAAAAAATATTAAATAAGTTTTACTACTGTACCCAATAATCATTAAATCATTGAACATATCCGATGATAGGGGTGGGTTTATGCAAGAACTTAAATAGAGGTGAAACAAAATCTTCGATAAACACTATTGAGCAGAGATTCATTTGAAGCAGATGTTTTAACGAGGTGGGAGTTTTGAAAATACATACGTCATTTAAGGCACATCAAAATGTTGCATTATGTGCGTTTTGGGCGGTAACGCAAGCCCGACGTTTTGGTGATATGGTAAAAATAAATGTTAATAAGTTTGTAAGTAGTATTAAAAAGAATACATGGTGGGCGTAGCGTTATCTTATGAGAAGTAGCACAAACAATGCAGGAAGCCGGGGATCGGTCTTAAGATCTGAGGAGTTACTAGCCTAATCACATTTAAGTATTTTATTATTTCAGTACCTGCACACAATTAACAAAATAATTACAAGTTCTAAAAATTTGTAACTCCAGCTCCTCAAATCTTAAGAAATGCCATGTTAAATGCGTGTCGTTTTATTCGTGTTAATCATGACATAAACCCACCTCCATACCACCAATTAACATGCTAGTGCAAAAGTTCCAATTACATACTCTATGTCTAAATCTAGAACAAAATAAGATTAATGGCTAAAATGCCATTATTCTGGATATTCGTGAAGTGTGAATTACATAAAAACCTGCAAGCCAGTGCAGTGTAAAACTTGTCTATAGTAGACGCTGGGTATACAGAGATCAAGGGACTTAACATCCTAATGCGGAGCTTAAATAAAAAATAATCGAGTTTGCTTTTGTTATGAATCTAGACCATAGGCATTATACGCTTAACTATCGACGAGTTCCACACTCACAACAGCAATGGATGCAATAAGGTGTTTCCACATTCGTGCGCTGTCACCTGCATCTTTCGTCTTCAACTGTCAATGCGTGCCTGAGTTGTTAAGTTTAAGATTGAATTAGCCGACTCGGCGAACAGCAACTTGTTTTGTTTGAGGCAAACACCATGTCGATGTATCGCATCAGCGGAAAGAGCAAGATGGAGATAAAACTGCACGAGATGTGGACATAAGTACTAAAAGGATATACAGGACATCAAACTACAAAAGAAAATATTAAAATATCGCGATTCTAATAACTGATTGACTAACTGAAAGGAATACTTTACAAACTGTAACAGGTAGCAAACATTGAACTACGGAATAAAATGAGGAAAAAATTATGATGCTCTCCTGGTACTGAACAGGGATGCAGACCATATAACATTTAGTTTTATGTCTTGCGTCAACTGTCTAGTAAGTACAATAATATCTGTTTATTCAAATTATAAAACTAAAAACTGAATATAACATGAAATACAACGTTAACACAGGACATAACATATCTTGCCTTCACGACTAAATATCACATTCTATCAAGAAAGGGCGATGGACAAAATAATAAGCAAATACTTCAACAGTTTCATGGCTAAGAATGACATAAAATATCTATGGTCATGATGAATCCAGAAATCAGATGAACAATATAATATAACAATATTATTATGATTAGGTGAACCGGTCAGTTTGCTCTGACCAGATGCGTGCACATACATGAACGAGAATCTCATTTTCGAAATATTTGCTCCAAGTAGTACTCTGTACAACCGTCGCATGCGCTTAGGCTTTGAAACCTTAACATCTACAAGCGGTGCGAATATTATAGAGATAAGGATCATGTATGTTTATGCCGAATCTAAGTACCCAAAAACGCACATATGCTAAACGGTAGAAATGTCAATTCCAAAAATTCAAACGTATTTACCATAATTTTTAGAGAAGTGAAGTTCTTTATTTGAAGGAAGGTATTTAACTTAGACTCAAAGTATAAAAATATCGTCAATTGCCCTTTCAACTCATCCTGCTTTCAAAAATAACTATCTAAATTTTCATTCGATAAAATAAATTAAGCTATAATCGAAACAAAAATACTTGTTAAAAATGTAAGAGAATCGCCAAACAAATTTTAATTTCAATGAGTGCTAATTTAACTACATCATAAGCCACCTTGATCTTTAAAATAAACCATGTTTTTCTATAATGTTGTCTAATAGTTTTTATTATAATTTAGGTCGTTTACGAATCAAATAAATAATTAGACTTATTTAAATCAAATAATAGTGTGGCACAGTTATTAAAATTATTTTAAATATTTCTGTTTTTATCAAACAAACTATTTATATGTAACTCCTGCATAGAGCATGAGTGGTTGTTATCATTGTTTGATGATTTAGTTACCGCTCACATATCTGTCAGTCTTCATCATCTAACTTGCACAATTATTAACGTAATGGGCACATTTTAATTAATTTGTACTTATTAGGTCAAAATACTACATCTTGATTTACCGCGAAAACCTAAGAGTAGTAAGTCCAACCTAAAGCTATGCCTAACACACACTACTTTAAGTGCATTTGTGTGGTACCTGTTAACTGAACAGGCACTGGCCAAATGTTTTTAATATACTGGACGACTACAACAGGGCACAACAGCGAAATGGTCTCAATAGAGCCTATTGGTGTAACTAAACAAGTTTGTGACACAGAAGGTACAGAACCCACACTATGGGCTTTCTGATTCATTCTCACAGTAATGCAACCGTAGACTACTGTGAGTTTCTTTTAACCATCTAGATCTAACGCATCTACCGCGTTCGGCACTCCGATTGGTCCTTCACCAATCCAGGGCCAATGGGAGCACCGAACGCGCTCGATGCGTTCGATCGAGATGGTTAAAAGAAACTCACACTAGGGCAACTGAACTCCACGGCCACAACATACATTTAATGGTACCACTATACTTATGTATTTCGCCACAAATTTTGATTCCGGGCAGTCATGGACCACGACTCTTCACAATTGTGCAAAATCAGTCAAGAACATGCATCGATGATTACCATTAATACAATGTGAATATCATGCAAATGTGTTTTATGTTAGGCATCCAAGAGCATGCCGAAAAAATTTACAGCTACAGAAAAGTAGCTTCGAACAATCTGGTTCATCTCGAAGAAAATTCTGAACGACAAAAGCGAATGAAGAAACGAATATAAGTTAAACTTGCCCAAATGCTATTAAACACTTGCTTATATTACACTGGCACATAAGATTAAGTACAGTTTGTAATTAAATTCAACGCTATATTATCAGATAAAATTGAAAGCTCTTAAGTATTCATGTTCGTTCTTCAACAAAGTGTGCCAATGTAAATGAGCAAGTCTTATAAATGCGTGAAGTGGTCGGAACCAAGGCTCTCGTCGGAGGTGGTACGCGAAGTGGGTAGAGATGCTTCCAAATTACCTGACACTGTGTCACTCTGTGAGACCCGAAGCTCCTGCAATTCCATTGCAGCCTTTTCGCGTCTGAAACAATATAAGTGCTACTGAAGAACAACGAAATGTAAAAACCGGCCAAGTGCGAGTCGAACTCGCACACAAAGGGTTCCGTACCACAAGGCAAAAAACGCAGAAAAAAGCCGTTTCTTGTACGAAGATCCCCTTTTATTTGTATAAACTTTATTTTATTTTTATCATTTGTTGTTATATCTGCAATAGAAACAAAACTCTTCGATTTGAAACACGACTACTCAACTAGTTTTATTAACAATAATCCAATCTATCTATTGTATAGGTACTAAAATCTTTCTGACGGAAGGTATTCGCTTATATACTGAAATACTTTAGACCCTTACCTCAATATCACAGTTGCTCTGGCCTGTTTTTCGGTCTCAGAAAAATTTTCTGCCCTCTGTCCAATCTTCGATTTTTTGTCAGGCTCCACAAACATGCCAAGCTGTCGCTTTGGCAACTCGTTGGGTGGCGGTGGACCAGGATAGTCAAGCTTGGCTCGCTTCAATTCTTCCATTGATCGTTCCAAGTGATAAATTACTATGTCGTCCTCAAACCCAAAATCTTTATGTAGCTTAACCTAAAAATTTAATATCTTATTCACTTACGAAATACAATCTTGTATTAATATCCAAACCGGATATTAATACAAGATTGTACAAGCTGAGTTAAAGTTTACAGAGAAAATCAGCAGACCTGAATATAGTTTACAATTAGATCCATATCATTTAACTTCATGATTGCTTTCTTGTGCAGCTTGAGTATTGTATAAGCCATTGCAGTGACCACTCTTTCTCCATCTAACAGATATATATCCCAGACCCTGAGGCATAAGCTAAATGGCACCCTTTCCACAAAACAAACAAAGAACCATTTGAGAGAATACAGAATGGCGTCTAAACCGAACTTGTCAAAATGGTGTTTCAATTTTGGCATGAATTTTGTGAGTATTTTATCATGGTGCCCCAGGAATCTTGTTAACTTCGGAAATCCTTCTATGTATAATCCATGCATAGCGTACTTTTTATCCGACAGTAACACAACCAAGGCCCAGAATGCATCTTCTTCATCCATATACATGAGCAGTACCCCGGCAAGGCCGGACATACCTTGGCAGTAACCTACTTCAGAGTTATACATGCTATAAGCACAAAGTACATTAAATAATGAGCATTGTTTTTCTGAATATCGTTCTCTATAAAATTGATGTTCTCGAAACTGTCTGTTCACATCTGAATCTATTTGCCTTACATCTGTGGACCATAGTTTAGCTAGTTTCAACATTTCTTGGAATTTTCCTGGATTAGCTGATTTAATTCTGTTGACATCCATCAACTTGCACCAAACTTTTATTCGAAGTGAATTTGGAATGCCTTTGTATATTCGCCTATGGAGTTTTTCTTTGGTAGTTGGTGAGTCCCAGTTACTAAGCATTTTGACCCATTTTTTCTCCCTCTCCACTTCAATGTTGACTTTTTGGGGCCCTGTTTTCTGCGGCAAGCGCTCATCATGGATGAATCCATATCTGAAAGTATAACCATGTTATTCATAAATAGGACAATATTACACAATTTCTGTTACTTATAAGATCTAAATAAATAGCTCTAGTCCAGTTTAGTCTAACATTCAAGAAAATAAAATGAAAATTTTCGCCATGCTGCTTTATCAGCTAAACAGCAGGGCTGGTGTTGCTCAGCAATATAAGTTTGCAATAGTCAATATTGGTTACAGCATTTTCAGCATAATAATCTGTGTCTAAACGATGGGTAAGTTTTAGTACCTGTTCTAGTCCTAAAACTGGGCCAGCTGATACGTGTGGAGCATGTAGGTATTTTAGGTTTGTATACTACAGCATTAATAATAAAATTGACATAATAATGATTACCTATCCATCTTGCTAACAGATTGTTTGTTTTGATGATATCAAATTGTAAATTATAAACACTGGAGAATGCTTTTGCTGAGAGTGGCAGTGGTTTCTTGACTGGAGAGCAAAGTTAGTCTGCATTACAGTCATTGTTCATCTTGCACAAGATTTCTTCTTATTTGCAACTGATATTAATTACGGATCAGCTCTTTCTGTAACTTTATTTTATATCTTTGCTTTAAAAATTCCAATACCAGTAAATTTATGTTTAAATATGAAATGTTTTACTTTTACATAGTCATAAACGTAAATGACTAACTATTTTGTTTTAAAGGCCTTGGTCGCTTTTAATAGTGTAAAATATTGCCTATTGCAAACAGTAGACACTAAGCCGCACAGCTAGGGTTTGCAATCCAGCACTGTTTTTAATCCAGCCGCATTTTTGGCTGGATTCACTTCAATCTAGTGGGATCTCCTAGCAAAGGCACTTAATAGTTTTTTTTTTATACAAAATTCTTAGTCATAGTATACTTCAAATGTTTGTTAAAAATGACAAAAATCAAAAATATCTTACTGCACATATTTGAATAATATTTTGCTGTCTTACTATGTTTCATTAATTAAAAAAGTTCAAAAACAATAAAAATTATCAATATTTGGTAATTTTTTAGTCTTTGTACTCTAGTTAACTAATTATTTTACTTTTAATCTTTATCGAGATCGATATAATTATAATCAGTCTTCTTTATTCAGAGATTTAGAGTATCTTAAGAAAATAGTTTAACTTTACTAATTGTCCTCATTTTTCTTACTAAAGTAAAGATCAATAAATAAATTCATCATAGGTATTTATAAATATCTATTAAGTCACTTCTCTTTTTGGAAATACGAGCTTCAAAAATAATAGCATTAATAGGTTATCTCCCAATCTACTTTTCATAGAACTACTAGCTAAGTAGCCAGCAGGAGTTTTTGGCGGGATCGCGTTGGAACATGTCGCACGACTTTTTATTTTCATGAAATTTAGTGAAGTAGCGAATAAAATTGTATAATTTTGGTAGTGAATTATGCAATTTAATTACGTGTGAGTGCACAAGTGTAGTGAAGGTGAAAATAAGTGACTAACGTGGACTTTTCGTGTTCCCCCCAAAAACTCCTAATAGGTTGTTGTAAAGTTACTACCGCTTTACAATAACTTTGACTTGACTGACTAAAGACGACTATGACTGTTTTGTAAATTCGTGCCCGATATCGGGCCATTTACTTGATCAAAAAGAAAAATTACTTGACACTGGCTAAATGCACAAACCGTGCGAAGCCAAAACCCAAAAAAAAAAAAATAGCCAGCAACTGAAAAGTCTCATTATGCCTGCCTCCAACAAAGTCATCAGTTTCAAATGCTGCCTTTCAAATGATGGTTGCTTGTTTGGTGTTGCGTGATCCCGCAGTTCCTAAAGTTATGCTGGATCCCACAGGTTTGAGGGATCTTTTCTGGATTGCAATCCTTACGCACAGCAGAGCAGCAGTAGCACAGGTTTATATTTTAAATAATAATTCCAGATGTTGTGCAGTAACTTTGAACAGAGCTTATGAACAAAATCATATGGGATGCATACTTTTTACGCATAATCCGAACTCTTGTAAACATTAACATCAACAAGTTCATAGCATGATAATAGATGGATTTGTTAACTATAGCTGTTATAGTAGTATACCAATATATAGGGAGAGGTTAATGAATTAAATGACTAAACAAAAGCAGGAAGTTTGTACAGTAACTACATATTTTGTATCAAATATATTAGGTATTGTAAAAATAATAGTTTAGGCAATTTGTCATAATATGGAAAACATCATCACTCAACAAGCAGTCCACCACTATCTATCAAATAAAATCCAACCTTGCATCATTGTTACAGAGTCTCAAATCCGTTTTACAATGCAAAGTAATCTTTAAATGATCTTAAACTTTTATTAGTGTCCAAATGAAACACAAACCGAACCTAAAACTGTAACTGAACCTTATGAATTCTCTGAGAACCGTTGTTTTTCATAGGTTCGTAACAAATCAATTGATTAAGGGCTAGTTTTGCACTTTTATCCAAAGAAAATTTACTTTTGGCAGATTTTACATAAAAATGGTCAAAATTTCAAAATGATGATTGAAAGATCAGCCCAATTTTATATAAGGGCCCTAGCAGACATGCTTCTGTTAGAGACTTAATTGTTATTTCGAAGCTCATTATAGCGACAACGCTTGATTTCTCCACAAATGCCATTTTTTTATACACAATGCACTAAGATGTATCTGCTGTCAGGCACTTTTGTATTGTCAAGAAATCGGGCAGTCAGAAAAAATATAAGTGAACACATTTATTTTTGGGTTTTGTACAAAAAGGGTGAATGGGATCCCATTACTAAGCCTATACCATCTGTGTCTATGACAGTCATTAGTATCAAAACTGACAGCTCACAAACAATAGTTTCTGTAGTGGCAAGGATTCTGCCACTTTTTTGCCAGAAGTGAAACTGCACCTATAACCAAATCTTTGGTTGGACACTAACTTCTATTATAAATGTGATGTTTGTTACTTGACCACACTTAATGTTTGAATGAAATCAGCGACACAGGTAGACTGTGACTGATCAATTTAGGATACTGTTATTTATCTGGGTGTATTTAGAAGTTTGTGTAAGTGAAACCACGGACTGCAGCTAATTAACCCAGAGACTTCAGTAGTAAATACTACCTACTAGTTACTCTCAACAAAACCAGTTATAACAAGCACTTTGCTCAATAGCTGAAGCTGTTCAATTATCCATCAATCTACTGCACATATATATGAGATTGTTACTAATAATTGAGTTTTAGTTGGAATATCTATGAAACATGTAAAGCCTATTCTCTAGTAATATAACATGCACAAGTAACAATTTATAATATAAAACATTAATAAAAAGAATTACAAATCTCATGCAATCAATTATGTTTCAATTGATTCTTATTTCAATGATCAATAGAGATATTTATTTCAATCAAATCAATCAATCTTTTATGCCAGTGAAGCAATCTGATTTATTCAGGACAAAAGAAAATGAAAAAATAACATAGCTTCACTAAGAATAACTTCAGGTAGTTCCATCCTGCTATTTACAAACAATAATGCTAACAAGCAAAGGCCAAATAATAATTGAATAAATGTACATTAGCTCATCAAACAATATGCAAATTCGCAAGAAATTGATTCATACCGATCTGTTTTGTGGTACTCCTCAAACTCAGGGTCCTCCCAAGGGTCTATTTGTCCGACGAGGTTCTCCCGACCTCTCTCGTATCGCTGGAAGATGCGCTCCCGCTCCTCGGAAGCCCGTGCCAACAGTGCCTCCTCATTCATAACACAGCCTGCTCGTACCACATAACGAAACACCTACACGACGTCAGATCTTTTCACCGACCTACAAAATACTTCGCTCACATAGATCGTCTACAGGGCAGCCCGCAAATCATTAACTAAAATTAAAATCATCACGCCCTTTTAAATTGAAAATTCTGGGACGCTAGATTATTTGACGTGCTCAGTGCTGTCATGTCATAATTGCTACCAGAGAGAGACCCCAAGACCCAAGTTATCGGTTGGGGCTAACACAATTCACACGGAGAAAATAGTTTTACATATAATTTAACAACGAAATAAATCCAACGGAAAGTACTTAACTTAGGGCCTTCGTAATTTAAGGGTTTTAATTATTTAACTAGACAGGTACGCCCTCTTTCTCAATTTTATTAAAACAGGAAAATTACGAAACTATCAAACTACTAATACAGCAGAGATTCCTCGTCGCTACACGCGTATAGTTTTTACTCCAACTTTTTCTTGTCTACAACATTTCGAACGAACAAACTTCCAAATTTTGATGCAATAACTAAACGTAACTGCACGCAACGCAGGTTCTGTGTGTGTTCAGTATCTGTGAAAGTGAAATCAAGGTTTTTTTCACTAACGATTCAATAAAAACAAAATGAAAAATCCTCGTCGCATATATTTCTATCCTACTGCTAGATTATTTGATTTTTTTTAGAGAACTAACGCATTGTCCAGACAGAGGCGGTGAGGTGGTAGTGCTTTGTTTCTTCATTCCTCTTCCTCTACCCCCCTTACGGCCGCCTTTTTTTATTATAAATGCATCACATACTCGCAAAAAGAGCCGATGGCATCCCACACGTTCTCGGTGCTCACCATTGGCTTTGGCTGAACTAAAGCCAAAAGCGAAAGATCACCGCCATCGAAGTGAAAGCGCTGGTGGTAGTCCTGAGCCCTCCTTTTCAGCCAGTAGAACTGTTGCAATCATTCAATGGAAGCATTTTCATAGAAATACACAGCCGCCAATTACAGTAGATAGTACCGGTAAGTTGCTTCGGTCTGTCACTGTGGTTGGGCGATACTGCAGCTACTGCAGTCAGCTATGAATACCTAATAGAATAGTTTATATTTTACTAGCTTTTGCCCGCGGCTTTTCTCGCGTTTATTTAGAATTTGACAATCAATTCAAGTTGTACTCTGCTTGTATTATTATAATTTTATTCAAACATGATTAGAAGACACGTGGCGCCATCTATTATTATGACAACGTTATTGTTGGTTTCCTCAGGAACAGTACTTTTTTCAGGATGCAAGGTCCGTTTCTGTGCACCTGACAACGTATATGCAAAATTTCAGGATGATCGGTTCAGTGGCTAATAAACAAACTCACTTTCGTATTTATAATATTACTAGCTTTTGCCCGCGACTCCGCCCGCGTGGATGTCGGTTATCGCGTAAAAAAGCAGCCAATGTCCTTCTCCATATCCCAGGCTATATCTTTGCCAAATTTAATGACGATCGGTACAGCGGTTTAGGCGTGAAAGCGTAACAGACAGACAAACAGATAGAGTTACTTTCGCATTGTTAATATAAGTAGGGATAGTAGGAAGTGGGGATAGTAGGGATAAAACGGTTAGGACTAAGATGTACTGGACTAAGGAAATTTTCAAATTTTGAAATTTGATGCTGTTCGCTGAACAACATCTGAAATATCAAATATGAAACAGTCGCAACGTGAGAGGAACTATTTTTCTAATTTTATTTATGGCTTTATAGAGATGTAGTCGTGGTAACCTTCGATCAAAAATAGCAAAAGTTGCTATTGTTGATCGAAGGTGGTAACATAATTAATAATTATCAAGATTGTCCTTAAATAATGTACTCTGTGGAAATTGTCCTATCCCGCGCGCCGGCCGGCCGGCTGCAACGAGAACTCTATGATAGATAGTGTTAAAATATTGTTTATCATTAATTGAACCTTCGAGTACTTATCTGTCGAATTGTAAATTAGCATCGATTACGTAAACATAGTGACTGGAAGAATTTTGTACATTACTTTCTTGGAGCACAGAGTACTTACTTGTTGAGTTGTGTGGAGTTCAAACTGATAACGTTTTAGGATAACCTTTAAAAATTGTTTGCATTTGAAAATGTTTAAAGTAAGTTTAGTGCTACAGATTTCTTTAATCGCTGAAATACAATGACAAGATAATAATAAATAGGAATAGTTAGTTTAAAATACACGCTACTGTCTATAGTGCAAGACATCAAATCAACTCTGAATGTTATCAAAATGAACCTTGAATTCAGTTCTCGAACGATAAAAATATCTAGCACTGTTTATCTAGTTCCCCGACTTGCACATTGCACTTCGCATGGCGTCGTAATTCATCATTTTGCGTGTCAATGTAATTTTGAAAGTCTATCCCAACTTAGTTTCTAATTTTGATGGTCAAGTCTAATAAATTGGCTATATTACCTATTCCAGGGTCTAGTTGGTTTGGTGACCGGAGGGGCGTCGGGGTTGGGCCGAGCGACCGTCGAACAATTACTGAAGCAGGGTGGAAGAGTAGTGATATGTGACCTGCCTACAAGCACTGGACAAGAGACTGCAAAGCAGCTGAAAGAAAATGTTGCATTTGTACCAATTGATGTGAGTATTAGCACGAGTACAGCAATTTTCATAGATCAATTATATCTATCTATATATAATAGTTTACGCAGACTACATACTGAACAAATAGATTAATCATTAAAAAAACTTGTAAGTACCAAAATTTACCTTAATTTTCAACTGTTTTTATTTTTCCTTTATTTGTGCTGTAAGACCGCCAAATTTTGTGATTCTAGGTCAACGGGAACTACCGTATCAAACTGTATACCGTACCATAAGAACTACTTAAAGGTTTTTGACCCAAAACCTTTATGGTACTTCCGGTTGACCTAGAATTTTCAATTTTGGTTAAAAGCAAGGTCTTACAGCACAAGTAAAGGGAAAATTCCGAAAAATAACAATAGTTGAAAATTAACGTAAGTTTTGGTACCTACAAGGTTTCCCAAAAATCTAAATTTTGCCCATATCTTTTTATTGTATAAGGACTATAGACCTCAGTACCTGGTATAAATTTCAACTTGCTAGGTCCACCCATTCCTGAGAAAATCTGTGTTGACACACGGACAGACAGACGGACAAGAGAGTGATCTTGTAAGGGTTCCTTTTTTACCTTTTGTGGTTTGGATCATTATCCTACCCTTGTCTCCATTTTATTTGGGATCGGCACAAATCGGCGCCTGTCTTTTTCTTTTTCTCGACATTTCTATATTAGTCATGATCTCGGTATTCACCCCCCTCTTTCACACAGTTCCTCCATCGTTTCTTGGTTGGGCTTTTCGGATCTTCAAACAAGCTATCGAATTTATAAAATAATAAACTAATGGAGCTACTGAAGGTAACTTAAATGTTCAGCAGTGTCATCAGTATGGAATTTGGTGTGCAAAATGTGCACCGTCATGAATGTAGAATCCAGGGGAACCGAACTCTTTGATTCCATAAACCTTAGAGCCCTCTCTGTGTTTATGTTATTCTAATATTTAAAAATGTAATTTATAGGTATGTATATTATTAATAAAGTAAAGAAACACATAAACAATTGAATTGTTTATTTGCACCTTCAAATAAAAAATGTACTCAACAATAAAAACAGATCATAATGTAAGTAATCTATACATCTATACATATAAATAAAATTGGAGTGTGCGTTTGTAATATTAAATAACCGCTTTTCGCTACATGCATATATATACTGTACATATACCAAAATAACATTTTTTTACATTTTGTGTCTGTCTATCTGTCTGTCTGTTTGTTCCCGCTAATCTCTGAAATGGCTGCACCGTTTTTGACGGGACTTTCACTGGCAGGTAGCTGATGTAATGGAGTAAGAGTATCTTAGGCTACTTTTATTTTAGAAAAATTCTTCTGATATATATCTATACTAATATTATAAAGAGGAAACCTGCATATTTTTGTATGTTTGTTACAAATAAACTCAAAAACTCCTGCGCCGATTTCAAAAATTCTTTCAGCATTAGAAAGCTACATATTTACTGAATGACATAGGCTATATAACATGACGCTGCAACTAATAGGAGTGGAGCAGCAATAAAAAATATTGCAAAAACGGGAAAATTATTCCTGATTTGAAAATCAGGAATAATTTTCCCGTTTTTCCGAGTTTCCGTCGCGTGCCCTGCTTAAACGGTTCAAAATACGTAAACATCATGTATTACGAAATTTTAATAAAGGTAATACAAAAAACTGAAAATAAATAATAATAAAAACGCAAAAACCAAAAAAAAAAAACTAAATAAACTAAATTAAATTTAAAACAAATTAAAAAAACGAATAAAAAAGAATCCACGCGGACGAAGTCGCGGCGGGCACAGCTAGTCTTGCACATTAGAGTTGCAGCCAATACCTAAGCTATTATTGTGTCTTTAAAATAATTTAAAACAAATGAGATAAACATCTTGCAGCACCAAGTAACTGATCAGTAAAGTATCATCATCATTTCAGCCAGTAGACGTCCACTGCTGGAAATAGGACTCCTCAAAAAAATAATAGGTAGCGTTTTCCATAATCGCCACGCTTGGCAGGCGGGTTGGCCATCGCAGTATGATGGTAAAATGCATAGAGACTGCTGCTGCCCATTCTCTAATAAGTACCTCAGTTGCCTACGACACCCACGGGAAGAAATGGGATGGTGCTATTCTTTACGTCCGGCATCACACGGAAAAGTAAAGTATATAATATTTTAATTACAGGAATAATTTGGAAATATCAAGATGAATTTATGTAATAATTTGTGTAAGTTGAATTTTAGATTGTTTTATACTAAGCAAAAGAAGACAATTAGGGACTCTTTAGGTGCAAAACAAAGGAAAAATTCAAATGGTGTTGTGCTGGTGGGTGTAGATTAAGGGTGCACATCTTCTCCTTGGCGTTTATTTTTATTTTTGTATTCTATCTCATAATTCAGGCTAGTTGAAAGAGTTTACACAGAGTTACATTACCTATGCAGCTCAGTGGTAGAATAATACTTGGCCTTAAAGTAACTTAATTTTAATAGGGCTCTTCCAATCATTCAATTATGCGTTTTAGGGGCACCGCCCCCACATGTAATACTTCACGTGGAATTCATTCAAATATATTCTACTTTAATGACTAAACTGAAAATCACAATTTTGCATTCATAATATAGTAGGCTATTGTTAGTTATAACATAGGTACATATAACTTTGATTTTTTTTTATCCATAATATAGTGTACTATGAAAATCTTTCAACAGGTCACTTCAGAAAAGGATGTTAAGAATGCACTTCAGACCACCATAGATAAGTTTGGCCGTTTAGACGTAGTTGTGAACTGCGCTGGAGTGGCTACTACTTCAAGGGTCTACAATTTCAAAAAAGATCAGCCCTTTGATTTGAAAGCTTTCCAAAAGACTATTGAGGTATGTACATTTTTACCATCAACACACTAAGGCCCGCTTTCCACAAATGACTAAATAGGTTTAGCACTAAACGAATACATGATACAGGTTCAAAAAGTAAAGTGATATGTTGTGCAAGGAGGCCTAAAAAGATTTCATTCTCTGCTTAAATAGTTGTTTTCAGCTGCATCCGGTTCGGCTGTTGTTGGCAAAAGGTTCTCAATCTCATATTAAATACTTAGTTTCTTATCAAAATAATAAAAATAATTTTGTTAAGAACATAACTTTAGTACACACATGATAATATATTATCAGTATTCTTTTATAATGGGTGGGTGAGTCCCCAGATAACAATGATAAATACTGGTCGCGTAGATTGAGTTATTTTTGCGAACCTGTTATCATGGATTCAGTACATGATTCTAAACCCGAGGGGGTTTAGTTATTAAGTTGCTCACGCAAACAATTATTTTAGTTATTAAGTTGCTCACGCAAACAATTATTTTAGTTATTAAGTTGCTCACCCAAAAAAATATTTCTGGAAATGATTGCCACAACAACTGTAGCAAGTGGTGGAGCAATGCGCTTCATCGCTTGATGCTAAGGTTGCAATGATCCACAATTGTGGCCTAAAATCTATTTATCTGTAGAATACAAAAGAAAAGAACATTAAATTACAATTATACATACATATAATCATTTTCTTAATTTTTTTGAATCATAAAATACTTAATACACAACTACAAAACTTACTTAACTTTACTTAGCTTATGTACAAAGTAGCCAAAATACGTTGTACATAACATTATATAGTTGTCGATAACTTTCCTCAGTTTTGATCCATAACAGATTTTTAAACAATTCTTTACTTTTTAGTAACTAATTTTAAGTATTTCTTATGTTCAAATTATAGGTAAACTTAATAGGAACATTTAATGTGATCCGGTTAGCAGCTGGCTTGATTGGAAAGAATGCTCCGGATGCTGATGGACAGCGTGGAGTCATTGTGAATACAGCCAGTGTAGCAGCTTTTGATGGACAGGTAATGTTAACAATAAAATGATTATTGATTTAATTCAGTAAGCACTTCACTGTGGAGGATCAATTAAGCAAGTGAACTTGCCTGACGAGCCACAATGGAACAGTTGTATTTGCAGTAGAAGTCGTATTATATAGTACTTACTTGAATCCAGAGGCAGCTGAATACCAGTATTGACATGGGAGCGAGTAGTAGTCTGTCAGCAGTAGTTATTTAACCGACTGATTGTCAGTCTTACTGGTTTGTAATTATTTATAACCACTGTCAAAGATGTACGAATGCGGAATGATGGTTTCACGTGCCTTCCGGGTTTTGGTATGAAATGCAGGTCATACTTAGCCAAGAGCCCATTTGCGCGACACAACAAAGTTGAAACTGTATGAATTCGAGACCTGAGCAGGTTTGCTAAATTGATTTAAATATTTTTGATTTCAGATTGGCCAAGCCGCTTATTCAGCTTCAAAAGCTGGTGTAGTGGGCATGACATTGCCCATAGCCAGAGATCTTGCCAAGCAGGGCATCAGAGTAGTTACTATTGCTCCAGGTTAGTAAAGTATTATTATTGTAAAAACCAGGTGCCCGATGGGATTTCCCATCAGCAAAAATGACGACGTTCCAACAAACTTTCAACACTTATTTAACCCCTTTAGAGGATGATTTTTTATAAATCCTTTCAAAATCAAAATATTTTATTTCACATAAACCTGCAAGGGCACTTGTGAAACGTCAGAAGCTAGGTGCACGGTTCCAATTTGTCGCTTCCTATGGAGAAGAGCCGGCAAGAAACTCCACGGTTACTCTTTTAAAAATAATTGGATTTTATAATGTTTTCAAATTACAGTGATATTAGGTATGGGAGGACAGTGCAGGCCTGTCAATAAGTACCAGATACTTAGAGGAATGAAAATAAAGAATAGAAACTGTAGGCCACAACGTTCTCTCATTCACAATATGTAAAAGAATCTACATAAGTAAAATCAACCTATTTAAACCAAGTGATATGATTTCCATGAGAATCACTAATAAATACTCGATATTACAAGTGTTGTATAATGTCAAATAATGACGAGAATATGTCAGAAAGTGTAAAAAATAAAATAATTAAAATTAACATTGTAATTTGGAAGCAGTTAATAGACGCTCACATAGTTATGGTGCTAATGAGTTACCAGGGAAGCCACATGTGCAGAAGGAATTAATGCCAAACTTCCTTGTCTTCAACGTAGTCTTTTATCTTATAATATGCTTTTTTGATAAGGACACGTTTGATGTGAGTTTTAAACTTTCCATCGCTATCGCTAAGTTCTGTAACCGATTTTGGCAACTTATTATAGAAGCGGATACTGTTTATTAGAAATGACTTACTAGTTTTAGTTAATCTAAATTTTGGAATCACAATTTCATCTTTACTACGTGTATTTAGATTATGGAAGTCGCATCTTTTTTTGGAAAGACCTAAATTTTTGCGAACATACAAGATATTTTCTAGGATATAAAGAGAAGGCAGAGTTAGTATGTCAACTTCGTTGAATTTGTTTCTAAGAGACTCGCGAGGCCCCATTTTATAGATTGCGCGGATTGCCCTCTTTTGTAGAATGAAAACTGAATCTACGTCAGCTGCCGACCCCCACAGCAGAACGCCATAAGACATAATACTGTGAAAATAAGCAAAGTATACTAACCTAGCTGTGGCTACATCAGTCAACTGCCTTATTTTTCTTACTGCGTAAGCAGCTGAGCTTAATCTACTTGAAATAGCTCTAATGTGGGCACCCCATTGCAATTTTGAATCTAAAGTAATTCCTAGAAATACAGTTTCCGAAATAGCATCTAGTTTCTTGCCATCAAGTTTTAAATTTAGCCCTACTTGGGGTACATTTGGTAATGAGAACTTAAGACATTTAGTTTTGTTCGCATTGACTAAAAGATTATTAGCCGCAAACCATTTCGAGAGAACAGCTAGACTATCGTTGACATGTAAGACATCCGTATCTTTTCTATCTATTCTAAAAATAAGAGAAGTGTCATCAGCGAATAAAATGATATCCGAGAAGTTAGCCATCAGGTAAGGAAGGTCATTAATATAAACTAGAAATAAAAAATGGCCAAGAATTGAACCTTGAGTCACGTCCATCTTAACTAGAGACCCCGAGGACGTTGCCCCGTTAACATTTACTTTTTGCTGCCTGTTTGATAAATAGGAAAGCACAAGATCAGCAGCTCGTCCACGAAGTTTTTTTTACTTGTGTACTTTAGTGTTCACTTTTACTTGTGAAAAGGAGATCACCCATTCTAGCATATTTCTTTTTATTTTGGCGGCCATTAACAATAATTGCATATATATTAAAAGTCAAAGTCGAGAACAATTTGGGTTCGGAGATGTACAGTTGTGGTCATATCATTAAGAATGATTTGAAGTTCTTGTAATTTTTATCTAAATCATGTCAGTTGTAGTTACGTGTTACTTCTTAGAAGTAACTAGTTATGTTATGAAATAGCCACATGAATGTAGCAAACGGGATTAGGAATATAGAATAAAATCGCTAAATTTTTTTTACAAATTTTATTCATTATCTGACTAAAGTAAAAAAAAATAATAGTAACGATTTATGAAACTGCTCGAGATCTGCGAAATGCCCGTAGTAAACATTGTCTGTAAGGTGAGTAGTGTTGAGGGCGCGCAGCGGCCTCCTTGCACCGGTTCGGTACACCGACAACCCGTGCCTTTTCGCTATCAATCACGCGCTTATGTGGTGCGCTGGCAATCGTTGTACATCTTTGTTCGCAAATTCATAACTGCATATAAATGTTTCTACTATTGCCACCATTCAAATAAAATTTGACTTTTTTATATCCCTAACCGCTGAATAAAATGGGTGATCTCCTTTCATGATTAAAAGTGCGCGAAAAAATCTCACCGGAAAAAATCGCGCCTCGTGGGAACGTGGGCTAAGACATCTGCGTTGTCTGTCAGTAGATGGATGAATTAAAGATAAACAAGAGAAAATAATACAATAAGTATCTAACTACTAAAGAGGTTCGTAGTGTATTATTTGAAGTGTATGACTTTATATTGTTCTTTGTTTTTCTCATACAGGGATTTTTGAACTAAAACCTATGTAGATGAAACATGTTTCGTTAGTCGTTCATGGATGTCATCTTTTCACTTTCAGGGTTATTCCGCACGCCAATGATGGAGATGCTTCCTGAACCAGCTATCAAGAGTCTGGAAGCCACCGTGCCGTTCCCGCCTCGGCTGGGTCACCCTCAAGAGTTCGCTCTGCTTGTCCAAAGCATTATTCAGAACCCCATGCTCAATGGTGAGACCATACGTCTCGATGGCTCTCTCAGGATGCAGCCCTAGGTACTGTGCACTTAGAAAACTGTATATAGAATTGTAGATATATACTTAGGACTCGAGTGATATAGTAGTATAGTTCTTATATATATTGTATTTTCTACATGTAACTTAAATAAACATTTGTTTATAGAATTATATTTGATTTTCTTTTTGTTTCTATTTTATAAGTACCTTCCATTTTAAAACTTATTTATTATTTTATCTGTATTGGGTTATAGTTTATTTAGTTAAAATATTGGTTTTTGTTATTAATTTTGCTTTTTATTTGCATATATACTTTAAATATGCGTTTTACAGATAAAACATCAAATATTCAGAGCAAGACAACATTCTTTGAAATGTTGGTCTTCAATCTGTTTTAAATAACATTATTATCTTCTGAAACACAAAACTAAAAATAGTATTGTCTTTCCATTTATTATGTATTTATGTATAATAATTATGTTTTCAAAAACCCAATTAAGATGCTCCACCCAACGCGTAGCACCCTGTACGACCCCGACTGAGTCTCAAATCATATTTGCCAGTAAATCGTCGAGTGACTGTTGTCTTGTGATCGGATGTGACGTAGCAGACAGAGATAATTCATTTTCTTGACACTCCAAACTAACTGCGACATCTTTGAAATCTAACTAACATTAGTAATTTAAATATTGAACTGCAGTCAAGTATGTAGCAGGGCAAGTAGGAGTAAAAGTGCAGAACATCTTCACTACCATATCATCCTTCCGATCTTGTGATTTTTAATAACAAAGCTAGATGGCGCAGTTAGAAAATATTCCGAAGCTCTGGCTAACAAACAATGTTTCTGTAAAATTTTGGATAAGTACTTAGTTCATATATCACTGGTAAGGATTGGACTCTTATGGAATACTTACAGCGACATCTTTGAAATCTAATTAACACTAATTTAAATATTGAACTGCCGTCAAATAAGTATATCTAGAGCAAGTAGGAGTTATAAATGCAGAACATCTGATATTGTGTTTTTTAATGACAAAGTAAGATGGCGCTGTTAGAAAATATTCCAAAGCTTCGGCTAATAAAGCCTAAATTTTATAGAAAACACTGTCGTTTTCTATATAATTTTGGATACTTAGTTCATATCTGATTAATGTGGATTGGACTCTTATGAACTACTCTCTTTGATTGATTTCTTAATGAAATCGTACTTCACTAGCTCACGGGAAGGTTTGGTCGCCTTCTTTCTTCCTGTAAAGGACATCTTCTCCAGCTTCATCCTAATGATTCACCTTTGTGCCTTAAACACAATTAATATGATTAAACGTATGGATACTAAAGTTCTAATAATCTTTTTTTCTGTCCTGTGATGTCGTTCGACATACACTTCTATCATAATTTATCCGGTTTCGGGAGCATACAGGGACTTTTTGGACTGCCTCTTTGAAGTAGTGGTTTCTAAGCGTGAGATCGTGGACTCGATTCCTAAGTTAAGAAAATGTTTTTCTGCCAAGAATTTCTCAGTACCAGCCCGGAGTTTGGATAACAAACATAACAGTCGGCAGTGGCATTAAGTCCGCCTTTGTACAGTATTTTTTTTTACTTGTGCATTAAGTTTTAATAAATAAATAAATAAATAACAGTCGTGTGAGTGCCTCTGCCTTACCCGTCGGATAAAACATCCGTGATGTAATGTTATAAACAAACTGTGATCTGGCGATCTCGCGCTTGACAATACTGGGCAGGCCATTCACGGTTAGAATTTTCATTTATCCGTTTAGGCCCGTAGGAAGTTCACAATTGGGTAATGTACCGTGTGACGGCTCTTATTGACGTGATAATACACACTGCGATTTAGTTATAAGTGGCTAGCTATTGCTCCGCCCGCATGGATGTCTTCAGCCCCCGAAACGAGTAGCGAGACGTAACTAGTTACGATGCGCGGGCGACTCGCGAGCCAGGCGTGGCTGGCGGCCGGCAGCAGTATTAACTATTTCACCAAATAGAGCAATACAGTAGATCAACTTGAACTGATTACGATAACTAAAAGTATATTTGGTAAAAGTATATAAACTATTCTAGTAAGTATTTTTTAAGAATACGGATAGAATAATTTGCGGAAATGAGATTTCTTCATAACATTACGCCTGTATTCTTTCAGAGGGGTTGGGCAGTGGTGAATTAGTACACCCAGAATTCGCCAGTTATGTTCAAGTTACATACAGACTGGAAGTAATAATCCAATTATTGCACTTATTTATTTTCTTATTTATGTACCTATACCTACATACAAAACTATGTACCGACTACGGTACTTACCGAGAGATGAAAATCTAACAGTAAACCACACTGTTAGATTTTCTTCGCGGTGAGTTGCACTGTGTTGGATTTTCAACCTTCGGCTCACTACCGAGAGTTGAAATACCAGCGCGCGAAAAATCCCGCCGCGATATTATTACGTCCGTGTGAACATGGACTTATATTTATTATTTTTCTTTCTAACTGTTTTCGACATAGTTATGTGTTACCTGTCATGGTTGGCCGCTGATCAAAATGTAAGTCCAAGATGCGGCTGCGAAAATTTTCGAATTTTCCATCATGGGTGTCGTTTTCAGTGTTTTTGGGGTTGCTAAAGCCGATGGTGCGGTCAAAATGAAAATCGGCTTTAGCAACCCAAAAAACCAAAAAATAACGACACTCATGACGGAAAATTCGAAAGTTTACGAAAATGCCTATGGCATTAATTAAATAATCGAAAATTCTTAGCTGTCATCTTGGATTTTCATTTTGACTCTACCATCGTCTTTAGCGACCTCAAAAATCCTGAAAACGACACCCATATTGGAAAATTCGAAAATTTTCGCAGCCGCCATCTTGGATTTTCATTTCGACTACACCATCGTCTTTAGCAACCCGAAAAACCCTGAAAACGACAACCATGATGGAAAATTCAAAAACCTTCGCAGCCGCCATCTTGGATTTCCATTTTGACTCTTCCATCGTCTTTAGCGACCTCAAAAATCCTGAAAACGACACCCATGATGGAAAATTCGTAAATCTTCGCAGCCGCCATCTTGGATTTGCATTTTGACTCCACCATCGTCTTTAACAACCCCAAAAATCCTGAAAACGAAACCCATGATGGAAAGTTCAAAAAAATATCTTGGCCACCATCTTGGCTTTTCATTTTGACTCTTCCATCGTCTTCAGCGACCTCAAAAACCCTGAAAACGACACCCATGATGGAAAATTCGAAAATCTTCGCAGCCACCATCATGGATTTCCATTTTGACTCTACCATCGTCTTTAGCGACCACAAAAACCCTGAAAACGACACCCATGATGGAAAATTCGAAAATCTTCGCAGCCGCCATCATGGATTTCCATTTTGACTCTACCATCGTCTTTAGCGACCACAAAAACCCTGAAAACGACACCCATGATGGAAAATTCGAAAATCTTCGCAGCCGCCATCTTGGATTTCCATTTTGACTCTACCATCGTTTTTAGCGACCACAAAAACCCTGAAAACGACACCCATGATGGAAAATTCGAAAATATTCGTAGCCGCCATCTTGGATTTTCATTTCGACTCCACCATCGTCTTTAGCAACCCGAATAACCCTGGAAACGACACCCATGATGGAAAATTCAAAAACCTTCGCAGCCGCCATCATGGATTTCCATTTTGACTCTTCCATCGTCTTTAGCGACCTCAAAAACCCTGAAAACGACACCCATGATGGAAAATTCGAAAATCTTCGCAGCCGCCATCTTGGATTTCCATTTTGACTCTACCATCGTTTTTAGCGACCACAAAAACCCTGTAAACGACACCCATGATGGAAAATTCGAAAATCATCGCAGCCGCCATCTTGGATCTCCATTTTGACTCTACTATCGTCTTTAGCGACCCCAGAAACCCTGAAAACTAAATCCATGATAGAAAACTCAAAAAAATTCTTGGCCGCCATATTGGCTTTTCAATTTGACTCAACCATCGTTTTTAGCAATCCGAAAAACCCTGAAAACGACACCCATGATGGAAATTCGAAAATATTCGCAGCTGCCATCTTGGATTTTCATTTCGACTCCACCATCGTCTTTAGCAACCCGAATAACCCTGGAAACGACACCCATGATGGAAAATTCAAAAACCTTCGCAGCCGCCATCATGGATTTCCATTTTGACTCTTCCATCGTCTTTAGCGACCTCAAAAACACTGAAAACGACACCCATGATGGAAAATTCGAAAATCTTCGCAGCCGCCATCTTGGATTTCCATTTTGACTCTACCATCGTTTTTAGCGACCACAAAAACCCTGAAAACGACACCCATGATGGAAAATTCGAAAATCATCGCAGCCGCCATCTTGGATTTCCATTTTGACTTTACTATCGTCTTTGCCGACCCCAGAAACTCTGAAAACTAAATCCATGATAGAAAACTCAAAAAAATTCTTGGCCGCCATATTGGCTTTTCAATTTGACTCAACCATCGTTTTTAGCAACCCGAAAAACCCTGAAAACGACACCCATGATGGAAATTCGAAAATATTCGCAGCTGCCATCTTGGTTTTCCATTTTGACTCTACCATCGTCTTTAGCGACTTCTAAAACCCAGAAAATGACACCCCTGATGCAAAATTCGAAAATCTTCGCAGCGGCCATATTGGATTTGCATTTTGACTCCACCATCGTCTTTAACGACCCCAAAAACCCTGAAAACGAAACCCATGATGGAAAGTTCAAAAAAGTATGTTGGCCACCATCTTGGCTTTTCATTTTGACTCCACCATCGTCTTTTGCAACCCGAAAAACCCTGAAAACGGCACCCATGATGGAAAATTCGAAAATATTCGTAGCCGCCATCTTGGATTGCATTTTGACTCCACCAACCCCCACTCGTCTTTAGCAACCTCAAAAATGACAACTACGATGGAAAATTTAAAAAAAATCGGCTGCATCTTGGATTTTTATTTTGACCCCACCATCGGCTATAGCAAACCGAAAAACCCTGAAAACAACACCCATGATGGAAAATTCGAAAATTTTCGCAGCCGCCATCTTTAATTTTCATTTTGACCCCACCATCGGCTTTAGCGACCCGAAAAACCCTGAAAACGAATACTCTCGAAAACCATAACAAGTAGTGACAATAACTATGTTGAAAACAGTTAGAAAGAAAAAATATAATGTAAGTCCACGTTCACACAGACGTAATAAAATCGCGGCGGGATGTTTTTCGCGTAGGTACTGGATTTTGCACTCTGGATTCTAAACCCTCGGCTAAATGCCGAGAGTTGAAAATCCAGTGCTCGAAAAAAAAATTGCGCCCGTGTGAATGTCGACTTATTCTATGGAAACTCCGTACTAAAAACACAATACAAAAAGACGTTCCCCGATCCGGAATAACGTCGTTTTGTAATGTGTGTGCCTTAAATTTAGTTCTTAAATGAAAATAAAATACGAATGGTAAAAAATTAAATAAAGTCATACCAATTTCTAATAACAAATTGAGATAATGAAATATTACTTTTTCAGTCTTTGATAATAAGATCTAAGGAAACTCAAGCTACCTATCTAATGTCGAGTCGTTCAGAGTTGTCCTCAATTTATTGCGCAGGTAGCCCGTTGACGAAAACGCCCTATCAGATTCCACGCTGGTTGGAGCAATTATCATAAGAAAGTCTATGACTTTATATGCTGAAAACGCAAATAAACACCCTTGATCAGAATATGCGTGAGGCGAATCTGGAAATGCACGGCTTACCCGCAAAAAAGAATGAAGTGTTACCGACCATTGTAACGCAATTGGCTAATGTTGTGTCATTTACCCTAACAGACTGCGATATTATGCGTAAGAGTGGCCAGTATGAACAACAACAAGTCTCGCCCGCGCTCTGTAATAGTGAAGCTGTGTAGTCCTAGATGTCGCGACGAATTTTATTCTGCAGTAACTAGATACAATAAATCTCACCCCGAGGATAAATGGAACGCAAGTCTTGGGTTATGGCGGTAGCAAGGAGCCAGTTTATGTATCCGAGCACCTTTCTCCAACATATAAATCTTTACATGCTGCTGCACGTCTTAAGGCTAAAGAAAAATCCTATAAGTTTGTATGGGTTCGCTACGGTAAAATTTTGTATGTACAGGGGAAAATTCGGGTACTATTCTAATTAAGGATGAGCAGAGTTTAGAAATAATTGTATAATTTTTTTATCATTAACTTATTTCCTATATGTCATGTTTACTTTTATTTAGTTTAATGGATAATATTTCCATTTTTTATCAGAATGTGAGAGGCATGAAAACGAAGTCACATGAAATTCTAATGTCAATTATAATTTCTGACTATGACATAATATGTCTGACAGAAACGTGGTTAGATGACTCGTTCTTATCCCCTGAATACTTTGATCAAAGATATACTGTTGTACGCCGTGACCGTATTGCACAGTTTAAAGATTTGTACTCTAAAAGTTATGGTGGTGGGTTATTGGTAGCTATTAGTAATAAGTATAATTTTGTTAATAAAACTGAGTGGCAAACCTCCGTTGAGGATATGTGGCTAAGTATTAGTGCTGGTGGCGTCTGTGTGAATATTTGTGTTGTATATTTGCCGTCTTATGTACCTTGCCATATATTTGTCCAATTCGTAGCCAAGGCTGAATAAATTTATTTGCGTTATACGGATTGCACTACTCTGATTCTTGGTGATTTTAATCTTCCTAGTGTGAACTGCCTTGAATCTAATCATCCCTTTCTAGGACTTAGTGACCCTAAGTGTTTAGCGTTTCCTAAACATCACCGGACTTGTTCAAATGAATAGTATCTGCAATGAAAATAATAATATCTTAGATCTTATCTTAGTTGATGAGAACTCCAGTCTTTCTGTTTCTTGTGCACCCCCCATCAGTAAACCAGATGTGCATCATCCGCCGCTACAATTAGCCCTTACTAAAACTGTAATTTCTAATTTAAATTATAATATTTTACAGTCTAAATATATTTTCATTAAAACAGACTATAAGGCATGTGTTCGTGATCTGCGTAAAGTAAAATTGGTGGATTATTCTCATTTGAGTTGTAATGATTATGTTCTGAACTTTTATAATATATTATGGGAAAATCTTGATAAATACACGCCGAAGGGTGGTAAGCCTAAAAATATTTTTTATCCAGTTTGGTTCTCAGTTTCGTTGATTAAACTTCTCAAAGAAAAGCATAAATATAGGACTCGTTTCAAACGGTACAATAACCCTCGGGACTATGATACTTTTGTTTCCCTACGGGTGCGAGCTGGGAGAGTCATGGATGACTGTTTTAAAGATTATATAGAAAGATTTGAGAGTGATTTTTTTTTGACACTAAGTCAAAAAAAACTTTCAGAGGTGTTCCTACCCAGGTTTCGTGGGGTCATCGTGTTGGTGTGCGTACCACCCGGTAGTGGTGTGGCTGATCTATTTGCTGAATAATTTGCATCTGTGTACGGTGTTAGTCAACAACCTAGTAACTTGTCTCCAGGCTACTCTTTGTCCAATTACAGTATGTATTCCATAAGCATTGCTGAAAATGACGTTAGAGATAGCATCAAAAAGTTAGATCCTAATAAAGGAGCTGGATGCTGGTGTTCCGCAGGGCTCTAAGTTGGGCCCTTTGCTTTTTTTGGTATTTCTGAACGATCTTTTAGATTTAATAAATTGCGATTGTTTAGCCTACGCTGATGATTTAAAAATATACTGCAGGATATCGGACCTGACCGATTGTATGAGGCTTAAAAGAGATCTTGATGTCCTTCAACAATGGTGTTTCAACAACAATATGACGCTCAATGTTAAAAAATGCCAGACTATTACATTCACGAATAAAGTGAACTACATTAAATTTGATTATCATATAGATGGATCGGTATTGAGCCGAGTATCAGTCATTCGTGATCTAGTTATACTCTTTGATTCATCCCTGTCCTTCCGTGATCATATAGATACTATAGTTGCTAAGGCTAAAAGAATGCTTGGCTTTATAATCCGCACGTCAAAACCTTTCCGCAATTATAGTAGTATTATTCTACTCTATAACACACTGAGGAGCTCCTTTTAGTATTGTTCCACTATTTGTTCTCCCTATTATTCAATTTATACTAATAATGTTGAATCTGTTCAGGCCTGTTTTGTTAGGTATCTATGTGTGAAGAATGGGATCCGAAAAGCTATACCTAATTACAATGATAGGTTCCGGCACTATAAGATGATTATCTTAAAAGAAAGACGGTGCACTTCAGACTTACTGCACTTCACAAAATTATTAATGGTTCCATAGATGCGCAATTGATTAATTATTTTAACTTTAGGACTAGCCAACGTAGCAAACGACATCATCGTATTTTTCAATTGCCTACATCTACCTTAAACACCACTTTTAATAGCCCTCTAACACGTATGGCAAGGATATATAATGAAAGGTCCAATTTGAAGGTTTACCCTATCGTGGTTTTCTCTATGAGTTTCGTTTCATACAGACGTTCCATAAATAAACAGTGCGAACAATGTACGCCTTTATAGCTCAAAGTGTTTAGTTTTCTATGGTGTTCTAGATTTAGGTTTATGGACACACTTTTTATTTTTTCTTCTTGTCTCTAATTTTCATTATTTCAATGCCATGCATGCCTGTTATTTGCACGGTTACTGAAATGCCGATCTTAGATGTAAGTTAATTTGAAATGTAAGTGACAGTGCTGTTGGTGTGTTTATTATAAATAAATATTTGACTATGAGATGTACATACACAGGGTGTTTGGCAGAACGTTGAACATACGAAAATGGTGGATAGGTGGGGTCATCTGCTACTTACTTTGCCCTAATTTAATAACTTAAACTAATTTTAAGGCGGGGTGATCCGGAATAACGTCGTTTTGAATAGTGTTTTTAATACGGAGTTTCCATAGAATAAGTCGACATTCACATGGTTGTAAATTTTTTTTTTCGAGCACTGGATTTTCAACTCTCGGCATTTAGCCGAGGGTTTAGAATCCAGAGTGCAAAATCCAGTACCTACGCGAAAAACATCTCGCCGCGATTTTATTACATCTGTATGAACGTGGACTTACATTATTATTTTTCTTTCTAACTGTGTTTCTAATTGTCACTACTTGTTAAGGTTTTCGAGGTTGCTCATCAAAATGTAAGTCCAAGATGGCGAATGCGAAATTTATTGAATTTTCCATTATGGGTATCGTTTTCAGGGTTTTTCGGGTCGAACGGTACTCCAGCCAAATCTGGTTTTCTCAAATAACTTTGAAACTACAATTCACACAAATTTTACTATTAGTCTACAAGTTGCTCCTCATAATACACTAATTATTTGTTAAAGTCTCACCTCTCAAGTTAGCACAATATTTTGCCAGCACACCCGCTGACACTCTTCGGGTACGAAAGCCTATAAACAACGCGTTGTCGAAGCTTTTTTGGACTTTTAGAGAAGGTACAATTTAACGGTATCGGCTACGGAATTGAAGAATCCTTGAATTTTACCTGAAATCAGCAAACGCCATAACCGGGATGACATTACAGGAATCAGTTTTTTCTTGTAATAAATATAACTAGCTTTTGCCAGCGGCTTCGTCCGCATGGAGGTCGGTGTATTAAACATATAAACCTTCCTCTTGAATCACTCTGTGCGGGACAAGTGATAGAACAGTGTACATAATAGAATAGTGTATATAAAGTGATACATAGACGCTCATAAGACAGTACAAAGTGAATAAATTTACTATAATTTAATAATTCGTATAAGTTGTGTGATTGAGTACTAGGGGTAAGCAGTAGTTCAAGTGTTTATGTTATATTTTATATTGTCTTAGTTGATTTTATATTTTTCTTAGATAGTTCTTATTACATAGAGTCCGATTATATATAGTTTTACCTATGTAAAATTAATAAAGTTAGCAAAAAACGCAAATAATGTAGCGCGGTCCTCGTTACGGTAAAGGGTCGAGGTATTTAAGGTAAAAATGTTCAAAATAGTGCCTCGCTCTGATTGGTTGATGCTTTGCGCGCGTTTTTTTATAATATTGTGCCTATCCCTAATTAACTGACGCCTTTACCCGCGCTTTTTTGTAATTATGATTGGTCAAATCGATATTTTAAATCCTTGCAAAATTGTATAAAAATAGGAACATTTTTGTCATTCGACACATTCAGCGGCGAACTACCTAGAACAAAGTACTCCAAATATAGAAGCAAGAAGTCTCCAGTGGTTTAATTCCCCGCCAACCCAGCACACAAATGCGGCTATAGGCCACATTTAATGGTCCTTCGAACACGGATACTGCGGGGAAGAATTACCTGAAGATTACTACAGCATCATAGAGAAGATTTCTCAAGAAAATAGAAGAGTACTTTCAAGATTCGAAGAAAATCAGCTGACAGCATGCCAGTTACGCGCTCCGTGGGTAGGGCCGCAAGCCGTCGGGAGAACAGAAGCCGTCGTCGTCCGAGACCACTACCTAGGCGACCGGTACCAGCGCGGAAGCCAGCACGGAATCGACAGTTACAGGGACGACCGCCACGGAGACTTCGGAACAGACAGACAACTCCGCGACAACCGAGTCAACCACCGTGATTTCCGCGACCGCCAGAACCTCCTCGACCGCCACCGCCTCCGCCACAGCTGCGACAGCCTCGCACCCAGCCAGCGCCGCTGCCCCCTCCGTAACCCCG
Organism: Polymixis lichenea; assembly: GCA_949091785.1. Classification (NCBI taxonomy): domain Eukaryota; kingdom Metazoa; phylum Arthropoda; class Insecta; order Lepidoptera; family Noctuidae; genus Polymixis; species Polymixis lichenea. Next base: position 37,020,255 of record OX420931.1, read on the forward strand.
TCCACTGCGACGACACTAACTACGGGTGCGAAGGACAAACAGCTGATGAAGCCGCCCGCTACTGTCATCAATAGTGAAACTCGTCAAGAAACAGAAACCTCTACAGTGAAGCGAGTTATGAAGAGCACCGCCGGTCCATCGAAGCCGACTGGACTACAGGATCTCCGCCCTCCTAGCAACAAGGGAGGAGAGGGAGGATCTATCTACAGCAGAACAAAGCAACTCAAGCTTGCGAAGGCGAGAGAAGATTTACTACGCCTTCAAGTGAAACTAGCCGCAGCACGCCTAGCAACATTGGAGAAAGAAGACTCAGAAGAGGAAGAAGATGACGTCTCCCTCTACTCGAAGTCAGAAGTTAACGCAAGAGTGGACAACTGGTTGGAGAATCAAGTGAATCGTCCGGTGTTAGCGATCACCAACGAACCACACTGCCCCCCAGAAGAACCAACGGTCGTCCGCACAGAAGAACCAATGCCAGCGAAGCATGAAGAAACACGTCAGTCACCGGCGGGAGGTAGAACCGACCTAGCTCTCCTAGCTGAAGCCATCACCCGGGCTGTCAGCGCCGCTCAACGACCCAAGTTCGTCGAGTTACCGATCTTCAGTGGGTCCCATCAGGAGTGGCTACCCTTCCGCGCCGCCTACTACGAGACAGAAGCAATGTTCAGCACAGTTGAAAATACGAATCGACTCAGAAGAAACCTGAAAGGAAAGGCCAAAGAAGCGGTTGAAGGTCTTCTGATAACCAACGCGCATCCAGCTGAAGTGATGAAGACTTTGGAGTCAAGATTCGGAAGACCAGAAGCAATAGCCATGATGGAGATGGAGACGCTTCGAGGTCTGCCGCGCCTTACTGAGTCACCAAGGGACATCTGCATATTCGCCACGAAGGTCTCCAACGTAGTGGCGACATTGAAGACTATCGGTTGTTTCAACTACATGTACAACCCTGAACTCGCGAAGACAATAGTGGACAAACTGACGCCGACTCTGCGATACAGATACTACGATTTCTCAGCCACGCAACCACGTGAAGATCCTTGCCTCATCAAGATAGAAAAGTTCTTCAAAAGGGAAGTGGAGCTGTGCGGACCTTATGCGCTGCCTGAACAGATGGCAGCACTTACTACGGCCGCTTCACAAAAGAAGACACAAAGGGTCAAAAACGTGACTGAGAAGACACAAGCAACGAGGTGCTTCATATGTGAAGATAAGGGGCACACCAATGCAACAGAATGCGAAGGGTTCAAGAAGTTAGATGCAAACGCAAGATGGGACATGGCCAAATCCAAACGTCTCTGCTTCAGATGTCTTCGCTACAGAAACAAAACACACAACTGCAAACCCAAGTCATGTGGTGTCAACGGCTGCAAGTACTCTCATAACAAGATGCTGCACTATGAAAAGAAGACAGAGAAGGCAGAAGCAAAAGAAGAACCCACAGAAGTCATCAACTCAACTTGGACAGTCAAGAAGCAATCGTTCCTGAAGATCCTTCCAATCCAGGTGAAGGGACCGAAAGGAGATGTCAACACCTTCGCATTGATGGACGACGGGTCAACAGTCACTCTCATCGACGACAGCGTAGTAAAGAGCGTCGGAGCAACAGGACCCATAGATCCACTGAAGATTGAAACCAACAATGACATGAAGGCATCAGAGTCAGCATCCAGAAGAGTCACCATCAAGCTGAAGGGGCTCAACGATCACGAAGAGCAAATACAAGCACGTACAGTGAAGAACCTGCAAGTCTCGTCTCAACGGGTTCCACAAGAACTAGTGGAAGGGTGTCAACACCTATCTGACATCCGAGGACATCTCACATATGCTAATGTGAAGCCACGTTCTCATCGGTCAAGACAACTGGCATCTTCTGCTGACGTCGGAAGTAAGAAGAGGAGACAAGAACCACCCAGTGGCATCTCTCACGCCGCTAGGTTGGGTACTCCACGGCAGCCAGACACGAACCTTCGGGAAGCAGATCGATTTCGTGTCACACATCGCAGAAGATCCAGAAGAGAATTTAGAAGACCTCGTGAGGCAATATTTCGAGATGGACGCGCTCTGCATAAACCCCAAGAAACCGAAGACTGACCCAGAAGAACGAGCACTTCGTATTCTGGAGAAAACCACCACGAAAATAGAAGAAAGAAGATTCCAGACTGGTCTTCTCTGGCGTAAAGAAGATGTCAAATTCCTAGACAACTACGAAAACTCACTGAAGAGGCTCTTCAATATAGAGAAAAAGATTGATCGTGAACCCGCATTGAAGAAGAAGTACGTCGAACAGATGGACGCTCTTATTGCAAAGGGGTACGCTGAACCTGCCCCGAAACAGAAGACAGCTGACAAGACTTGGTACCTACCTCACTTTGCGGTAGTCAACCCGATGAAACCAGAAAAACTGCGGGTAGTACACGATGCCGCGGCCAAGACCAAAGGGGTGGCACTCAATGACATGCTACTCAAAGGCCCTGATCTACTACAGTCACTACCAGGCGTCATGATGCGGTTTCGACAACACATTGTCACAGTTACGGCGGACATCGAAGAGATGTTCATGCAAGTCAAGCTGCGAACAGAAGATAGAGATACACTGCGGTACTTATGGCGCGGGGATCGACGGGACGACCAACCTCCAGAAGAGTACAGAATGACGTCGTTAATCTTCGGAGCATCGAGTTCCCCTTCGACAGCAATCTACGTCAAGAACATGAACGCCAAACAGCACGAGAAAACTCACCCAGAAGCCGCAGCTGCTATCATACAGAAGCATTACGTCGACGACTATTTAGATAGCTTCAGAAACCTCGAAGAAGCCAAACGCATCACGAAGAGTGTGCGAGAGGTGCACATGAAGGCCAGCTTCGAGTTGAAACAATGGAAATCGAACTCAGCGTCACTCCTAGAATCACTTGGAGAAGACAACCAGACAGAAGACATGGAACTCTACAGAACAGAAGAAAAGACTGAACGTGTCTTGGGTGAAATCTGGAAAATCAACTCAGACGAGCTCACCTTCAACCTCAACTTAGCCAGAATACCTTCCACACTCATAGAAGGTAAACAGCCGACAAAAAGGGAAGCACTAAGAATAGTGATGTCACTCTTCGACCCACTCGGGTTCGCTTCGCCTGTCACAATCAGGGCGAAGCAACTCCTCCAGGAAGTTTGGCGCAGAGGAACAGCTTGGGATGACAAGATCGACGAAGACCTGGCAGAGCAGTGGGAAATGTGGATGGGGCATCTGAAGAACCTCCAAGAAGTAGCAATCCCGCGGCAATATCTCCACTCCAGCGACGCCGCCTCCCTAGAACTCCACGTCTTCAGTGATGCCAGCGAGTCAGCCTACTCTGCAGTCCTCTTCTGGAGAGCAGTGATGACAGACGGTGAGGTCGGCCTATCCCTCATCATAGCCAAAGCAAAGGTGGCACCTTTGAAGTTGACGTCGATCCCAAGATTGGAGCTACAGGCAGCCGTCATGGGAACCAGACTCGCAGAGACAGTGGTCGAAGAGCTCGAGAGGAAGCCTGACCGCAAAGTGTTCTGGACAGACAGCAAGACGGTACCAACCTGGATAAGAACAGGGTCACGTTCATACAAACCCTACGTGGCTCATCGTCTAGCAGCAATAGAAGAGAGTTCCAAGGTCAACGACTGGCGCTAGGTTCCGACAAAGCTGAACGTGGCGGACCACGCCACTCGAGACGTACCATCAACATTCAACAGACATCATCGATGGTTCAAAGGGCCGGACTTCTTATACCAAACTGAAGATTCTTGGCCGACAGAGACCGCAAGGACAACACCAGAAGAGCCTTCCGAGGAAGAGAAGACGCATTACGTGAGCGACAAGGGAAGACTGAAGCTCGCAGAGGGTCTGCCTGATCCAACTACGTTCTCCAACTGGGATCAACTTCGATACTCAACAGCACGTGTTCTGCAGTTTATTCAACTCTGCAGAGCCACCAAACATAGAGTCGACTACAGAAGAACGAAGAAGAACAAAGAAGCAGATCCCACCTGGAAGACGAACAAGGCTACAGTTAAACAACAGGCGCCCACGATGGCAAAGTCATCACAAGGAGGAAAGAAGCGGCTACCAGTCACAGCCGAGCAGCTCAAGACAGCCGAAGAACTCCTGATGCGGTCCTCTCAAGAAGAATCCTTCGCAGAAGAAATAGATAGTCTGAACAACGGGAAACCGATCAACAAAGAAAGCCGCCTTCACCAGCTCAGCGTCGAGTCCATAAACGGCGCACTGAGACTCAGAAGCCGTATTCGAGCGGTCCAGGACGTGAAGGAAGAATCCAAGAACCCGCTGGTAATCGACGGTGATCATCCTACGGTCAAGCTCTGGGTACAGGCTGTACATCGACAACTCCATCACGCTGGTTTAGAAGCCTCAGTAAACGAGTGCAGGCAACAGTATTGGGTACTACGACTGCGCCCTATCACACGCACAATACTGCGAACATGCCTATTCTGTAGAATGAAGACACAAGTACCGCCGCATCCAAGAACCGGGGACCTACCAGCGTGTCGTTTAGCTCATCACAAGCGACCCTTCACCTTCACTGGGGTCGACTACTTCGGACCTCTCTCAGTGACCGTCGGACGAACTCGACAAAAAATATATGTGGCCATCTTCACATGTCTCACGATGCGAGCCATACATCTGGAAGTCGCCGGCTCGCTTAGCGCCGACTCCGCGGTGATGGCAGTTAGAAGAATGATCGCACGAAGAGGTTGCCCAACTGAAATATGGTCGGATAACGGCACCAACCTGAAGGCCGCCGACAAGGAACTACGACAGGCGATCGACGCAGCGACTGCAGAAGAAGCAGCGAAGAGGACCATCTCCTGGCGGTACATACCGCCTGGAGCTCCGTTTATGGGCGGAGCCTGGGAGCGAATGGTTCGCTCCGTCAAAACGGCTCTCACCGCGACGTTACATGAGCGTCATCCGACAGAAGAGGTCCTCACGACTCTACTAGCAGAAGTAGAGAATACAGTTAACAGTCGTCCGCTGACTCATGTCTCAGTCAGCCCAGAAGATCCAGAAGCCCTAACTCCCAATCACTTCTTGTTGGGAGGGCCAGGGCGCGTGCCACAACCAGGCACTTTCACCGAACAAGACACCCTTTCACGATCCAGCTGGCGAGCCGCGCAGAGGCTAGCGGACATCTTCTGGCTACGCTGGGTGAAGGAGTACCTCCCTGAGCTCCAACACCGGCGGGAGCCCCATGGACGAGGTCAAGCAGTGCAGGTCAACGATCTCGTGCAAATCGTCGACCCGAACCTTCCCCGCAACGTGTGGATCCGTGGAAGAGTCGTCGCTACGTACCCAGGCCCCGACAACGTCGTGCGGACGGTGGACGTGCAGACCAAGGGAGGTGTTCTGCGCCGGCCAGTAAGGAAGCTAGTGATCCTGCCCCTGACTACAAGCAACGAGCCCGCACCGGAAGTTGATACGACGCGGTCGCACGGCGGGAGTGATGTGCGGGACAAGTGATAGAACAGTGTACATAATAGAATAGTGTATATAAAGTGATACATAGACGCTCATAAGACAGTACAAAGTGAATAAGTTTACTATAATTTAATAATTCGTATAAGTTGTGTGATTGAGTACTAGGGGTAAGCAGTAGTTCAAGTGTTTATGTTATATTTTATATTGTCTTAGTTGATTTTATATTTTTCTTAGATAGTTCTTATTACATAGAGTCCGATTATATATAGTTTTACCTATGTAAAATTAATAAAGTTAGCAAAAAACGCAAATAATGTAGCGCGGTCCTCGTTACGGTAAAGGGTCGAGGTATTTAAGGTAAAAATGTTCAATATAGTGCCTCGCTCTGATTGGTTGATGCTTTGGTGTGCGTTACCCAGGCCAGATGTTGTCGAAAATGGTCATTTGAATCTTATAGATAATTAGTTTTGCGGCTTCTGTAATTGTTGCGCACATTTTTAAATTTGTTGCGCTTATAGTTTTTTAATTATTTCACAAAAACATTTCCTGCTGGGGTAACGTTACCCCAGCCAGACCTTTTTCTTTCTAATGGGAATATTTAAATAATTACTAGCTATAAAATTAGTTGTCTAGATGAAGTAAATGTTGTGCCTTATTTTGTATTTGTTCTTTCATCGGTTGCGAAGTTATTCGAGATTTTGCTGGGGTAACGTTTTTGGTTTTGCTAGATCTTTGAAATGGTTAAGCGGATTCTTATCATATTTTGTACATGGCTTCTTAGGAATTAGTTTAAATTTGTTCTGCAATAAAAAAACCAAAATAATACATAGCTTAAAGGTTATTTCATTAAATAGAAAAACACTTCAATTGGTCCCAGCACTCTCAATAAGAGCTCTAAAGACTTACTTTAAACGTTATTTTAAAGCTTGTAACTGCCTTCAAATGTATGTGAAGTTTCATTAGTATCCTGTAAGTATTTAACAAGTTATGATGATATTGAGTTCTTCAGGAGCACGGTCTTGATGCGCGCGGTGTTATTTGGCCACTGGATTGGATATATGAACTGAATGTTATGTCAATTATTAGTTTTTTAGTTCAGTTGTATATCAGTAAAATTTCAGCTCAGTACATTGGATAATTAATGAGATAATACGATTAAAGTCATTAGGAAGTGAATGACCGTGGTAACCCGACCAAGTTTAGGTGGTTACGAAAAAGCGAAAACGCAAAACATTATGGTACCTTCTAAAATATGTAGGATAGTGTTACAAATTTAGTACAGACATGTACACAAGTTTTAAAAAAACTACGTGATTATTAAATAATTTTTATTGACAGGTAATATAATCATTTCAATTGAACTTTTAAAGTATTATTAAACTTATACTTAAAAACAATCACAGATTAAAATTACAGATAGTAATTTTGCTTTTTTGAAATTTTCTATTATTTTTTAATTAAATTATAGATTTCAGTATACACAGTACACTGTTACAGTTTTTATTTAAATATACACATATTGGACTGTGTAATGATCACAGACAATAAATAATATACAATGGTTTTTTTCAGTTAACACTAAACTTACGGTGCGTACAAACTATATAACATAACATGTTATATAACATTTTTCATAGTGTGGTCATGTTATTTATATATATACCTAGCTAGATATAAGTATGTACTCACCGTAGATTGAGAGTTTTACAGACGTAGAGGAGAACGTCAAACGATATTTTTTATAACTTCACCACGCAGCCATAGTCGCCACCACACTCATACGTAGGTATTATGTCGCCATCACCGCGTCCATCATCGCGGCCCACGGCTATTGGTATGTTGCCATTCTGTTTATGCCTACAATAAAAACAAAGAGTACATTTTTTTTGTCTAAATCCTTAATGGGGTTTCAATTGTAGTTTTGCTACCTACATATTTGAAACTCGAATCGTCATCTATTTGCGAGTTTATATCAACGCGAGTGTCGCAACAAGGTAATTATGGATTTCTTCAAGTCTACTTGTCCAAGGAGTTTGTGGAAATAAATAAATACCTACCTGTTGCGGTAGTCCCGACTCCCGACATTGATAACGATAAAAATCGGTCGCTAAGTCATGAATTTCATTAATCAAGTTCCAAGTCATATTTTGACAATATACCTATACACAAAAACCTTCCACTTGAATCAATCTATCTATTAAAAAAAACTGTTTCAGAATCCGTTGCGTAGTTTTAAAGATCTAAGCAAACAGGGACAGACAAACGGGAAGCGACTTTGTTTTATAGGTACTATGTAGCGAAGGATAAATATGTCGTTATCATTGTTGAGAATTCCAGTCTAGGTAATAATTAAGTACGAAAGAAAAGAAAATAATAAGTTCCTAAATTTAAATATTTAAGCCTTAAAAAAATACAGTTTTAGATAAATACCTAAAAACATGTACATATTAATAATAATTTTGCTACTATTTCTGTAGTTACATTTATAGGAACCTGATTTCCGAAAATAAACGATTATGATATGATTATACAAGCTTACCTTGTTCGTGAATTCATCAAGCAGCCTGCACCATAACAATGATCATCAAGAGAAGCACTCCACATTAGCAGTAATTCGCCACACTTATTATTTTACATTAGCTCTCACGCACTCTATAAATATTTGCAAAAACAGGAAACGGAACTGCCGAAACGCATGCGCACTCTACAAGATGAATTATGTGATTACGGAGCATGTTTAGTGCGATATGCAAACAATGCGCCCCTTCACCCCACCCCTTCCGCGTCCCACCGAACGACATGTTATATCAGTGATTTTTGATAAGTTTGTGCAACTGGAAGATAATAATAATGTTTTCATAGTACAGATATTATTATATTATTAATGTATTTAACAGTGTACGCGTCTGTACCGAAATTGTAAGGTGTATTATACTAATCATTTCAAAAGATAGTATAATGTTCTGCGTTTTCGCTTTTTCGTAACCACCTAAACTTGGTCGGGTTACCACGGTCATTCACTTCCTAATGACTTTAATCGTATTATCTCATTAATTATCCAATGTACTGAGCTGAAATTTTACTGATATACAACTGAACTAAAAAACTAATAATTGACATAACATTCAGTTCATATATCCAATCCAGTGGCCAAATAACACCGCGCGCATCAAGACCGTGCTCCTGAAGAACTCAATATCATCATAACTTGTTAAATACTTACAGGATACTAATGAAACTTCACATACATTTGAAGGCAGTTACAAGCTTTAAAATAACGTTTAAAGTAAGTCTTTAGAGCTCTTATTGAGAGTGCTGGGACCAATTGAAGTGTTTTTCTATTTAATGAAATAACCTTTAAGCTATGTATTATTTTGGTTTTTTTATTGCAGAACAAATTTAAACTAATTCCTAAGAAGCCATGTACAAAATATGATAAGAATCCGCTTAACCATTTCAAAGATCTAGCAAAACCAAAAACGTTACCCCAGCAAAATCTCGAATAACTTCGCAACCGATGAAAGAACAAATACAAAATAAGGCACAACATTTACTTCATCTAGACAACTAATTTTATAGCTAGTAATTATTTAAATATTCCCATTAGAAAGAAAAAGGTCTGGCTGGGGTAACGTTACCCCAGCAGGAAATGTTTTTGTGAAATAATTAAAAAACTATAAGCGCAACAAATTTAAAAATGTGCGCAACAATTACAGAAGCCGCAAAACTAATTATCTATAAGATTCAAATGACCATTTTCGACAACATCTGGGCTGGGTAACGCACACGATGCTTTGCGCGCGTTTTTTTATAATATTGTGCCTATCCCTAATTAGCTGACGCCTTTACCCGCGCTTTTTTGTAATTATGATTGGTCAAATCGATATTTTAAATCCTTGCAAAATTGTATAAAAATAGGAACATTTTTGTCATTCGACACATTCAGCGGCGAACTACCTAGAACAAAGTACTCCAAATATAGAAGCAAGAAGTCTCCAGTGGTTTCATTCCCCGCCAACCCAGCACACAAATGCGGCTATAGGCCACACACTCTATCTATTAAAAAAACCCGCATCAAAATCCGTTGCGTAGTTTTATAAAGATTTAAGCATACATAGGGATATAGGGACAGAGAAAGCGACTTTATTTTATACTATGTAGTGATGTAGTGTAGCTTTGAAAACAGCTGGGTATACGTACGAGGGTCATTCAATAAATACTTAGCCTACAAAAAGTAAACGAAAATTTTGGAAAAGTGGGAATTTATTTTTCAACAACGTCTCCTTTTAGTTCGATACACTTAGCCCAGCGATGCTCCAACTTTTTTAATCCGTCCAAAAAATAGTTTTTGTCAAACTCTGCAAAATAGGCCTCCGTGGCGGCGATGACCTCCTCATTCGATCCATATCTGTTCCCGGCGAGTGATTTTTTCAGATTAGGAAACAGAAAGAAGTCACAAGGGGCCAAATCTGGAGAATACGGTGGATGGGGCAGCAATTCGTAGCATAATTCGACCAATTTGGCCATGGCAACGGCAGACGTGTGAACCGGCGCGTTGTCGTGGTGAAACAGCACTTTTTTCTTCGCCAGATGGGGTCGTTTTTTCTTTAATTCGGCGTCGAATCGGCCCAATAAATCGGCATAGTAAAGCCTTGTAATTGTTTTACCCTTCTCGAGGTAATCGATGTAGATCACACCTTGTGAATCCCAGAAAACGGTGGCCATAACTTTTCCGGCCGATTTTACAGTTTTCGCCTTCTTTGGAGCACGTTCCCCGGTCTGGATCCATTGTTTTGATTGCTCCTTGGTCTCTGGTGTGTACCAGTGGATCCAGGTTTCATCGACGGTCACAAAACGACGCAAAAACTCCGCTGGATTCCGCTTAAACAGCGCCAAACACGTCTCCGATGTGGTCTCACGGTTGCGCTTGTTTTCTGGTGTGAGTAAACGCGGCACCCATCGCGCCGACAGCTTTCTCATGCCGAGTTCCTCGTGAAGAATATGATGCACTGTTTCTTCTGAAATGCCTACAGTCTCAGCTAGCTCCCGAACCTTCAATCGGCGATCTGCCAATACGAGATCATGGATTTTTTTAATGTTTTCCTCCGTAGCAGCTGTTTTCGGTGCACCTGGACGTGGTTCATCAAAAACCGACGTACGGCCACGTGCAAACTCGTTGAACCAATTCTTGATGGTGACCATCGATGGAGAAGAGTCACCGTACACAGCATCCAAGCGCTCTTTGATTTCGATGCGCGTTTTCCCTTCCAAAAATAGGAATCGAATCACCGAACGATATTGCTCTTTTTCCATTTTTGTAAAACCGATCGACACGTTCGCTTCCATAAGTTGTCAAATTAAAACAAATGAAGGGATTGGAATGAAAATTTGAAAAAAGAATTAAAAAAGAATGTGCTACACTGTGGTAAAACTCTTTTGAAACTACAGCGCCCTCTGGCGATGAGGCTAGGTACTTATTGAATGCCCCTCGTATAAGTACACATAAAAGAGGAATAAATAAAATGAGAATTATTTAAACGAAAATATCATTTATTTCTACAATAACGGGCGGCGGCACGAGCGCACGCCCTCGCCGCCGGCGCGTACGTGCGTCTCACAATATTTATTAATCACCATGAAAATAAATACATTGAAGATGCTCGGGCGACATCTCACACCGCCTTACATATCATCTATGTTGCCATCTAAAAATAGATCATTGTGTTTTAAACTTAATGACACCGCTAAACAATAATGACAATAAAAATAAGTTTAAAGATTTAGCGACAACAATATCTAACTATTATTTTATATTGTATAAAAGACGCAAATGTGAGGTAATGACACGACGTACAAAATTATGTGGCTGTGGTAGCTACTGCCGGTTGCTCCGCTCTAACTGAACTTCAAAAAGTTGCGTTTTAGTGACGATTTCAGTAGTCATCGTTATCATTCCTTAGCAGGAAATATGTCATAATTAGTCGTGCCGTGACAAGTTCACTTCAATAGTTACATCTATTATATGAAAATATTATTTCTAACAATAAGTGATGTTAGCAGTGATGTGGTGTTTAAACGTGTGACGTTTAAATAGAGCTAAGTTAAATAAATTGCGAACACTCGTTCAGTTAAAATAGGAGCAGCCTCACAATAAGCCTTCGTGGCTGAACATTATTGGGTGTACTTATGTTATTATATAATATATAATAACATTAAAAACTATTATAACGGTCACTGGACCGAGTTGCGAGGGTCGTGTTCCACTCGTGGCGCGGCCGGCACGGTCCGGGACCGGGCTCGTTGTGCGTCTCCGAAACGAGGTGTCGTATACTATTACAAACTTAAGCTAACAGCTCAGCCGCATCATAAACCCCGCCCTCGACTCGTGACCTCGCCACTTTCGATAACAGTAACACATAAATAGCCATACATCTAAGATGGTACCAGTTTAAGATTTATTTTCATTAATCAACAGCAAATGCGGAATTGCATTGGTATTTGCCTTGCCAGCCCCATGTTTTCAGATACAACAATAACCATAAAGACGAATGAAAACTGTATACCTCGCCCTATCTATATGTACAATTGATAAAGTAGAACTAACACGGCGCGCGAAACAAAGTTTGGTGCAACAGAAATTATCACTTAGGTACTTAAGATTTACAGCTAGTATGAACCCTTCAGGCTGAGGCCTGTCGATTCGCTCAAATTCACATCCTCACATAAACTTAACCACGAGAATACTATAAACAGACTAAAGTTAAACAACATCGACTGAGATTAATCCTAACTTATCGTTAATGAACAACAAAGTGGTAAACTTACAAATTGCAACGCTTTGTCTATGCGCGTCATTTAGCGTTACGTTAGCGATATTTTGGAATGTGTGCGACGCATACATAGTCATCAGCAACCGATCACCTAACAAGTATTATCGAGCAAAGCACGTGATGATGAAACGATTTCATGCGAGTGAAGCGGACACGCCACCGGACGCGCTTGCCCGCGGTACTGTCTGTAACACCGGGTACAGATACGTTTCGCTGCGCGAGCGAATCTGAGCGAAGTAACAGTGCCCGACTCAGACGAGCATCGCGACCCCGCGAGTCTGCCGCGGCGACACGGGGACGCGATGATCCCGCTGCGTAGTTTGTTACTATCTATCACTTACAATCTAGTTGAACTCAAAATTTACATTTACATAGAACACTCATCATGTACCTTAACTTTAAAATACTTATAATTTTAAGTCATAAATATAGATATTACTTACACTACATAACGTACGCTAAAATACAACTTTGCGTTGTACATTACCACCTAAACTTAGATGTAAATAGTAGGTTTAGATTTTATATATTCAAATCAATTAAATATTTAAAGGATAAAATTATAGTTGATTATATCAAATGTGAAGCGAATGACAAAGGATGTAACAGCAAATTAATAGACTTAACAAAATCTAATAATTATGAACACTGGCACCTTAATGTTGAACCGTTTAGTGTTAAGAGAATGTAGCCTTTGTTCGTGCTGAAGAGTTGTACAAAAAGTGGATCGCGTTAGGGCAATACGCATTTGGAGGCGGAAGCAGTGAGGCACTCGTTTGAGCAGCTACCGCCCGAGTTACCCCGCGCGATGATTGATCGCTATCCTGAAACAGCGTCAACCCCCGCGATCACATGAATGGCACACGTCTCTCTAACTTTGCGCTTAGCCGCCACTAACTGACGGATGACTACCTACTATGCATACACTTGATAACTAGTAGAATATATAGTATAATATTTTATAAATACAAAATGTAATGCTGCAAAACTTTAACAGTTATTAATATCATAAATCAGTTGACTGATATAAATATTATAATACCTCTGGCTATAATTTAAATAATATTTATTGAAAACTCAGTATGAGTACATGGGCATCAGATGGAACACTATAACAACCACCGTGTTAGTATAAGTGTTTCGATGTGGAAAGGACATTACTTCCGTGCAATTAATTAAATATTTTAGATGTCCATTCATTTTTGTTGAAGAATCTTAAGTATTATTGTTTCAGCATTTAGAATCATAAAAATACACAGCAATGTCTAATGCAAATAAGCCTCCAGAAACTGTACATAAAAATACTATACTATTATTATATTTGTAATAAAAATGTATGCATGTAGTCATTTGCCCCGAGGCAATATGATGCAACTCCTTAAATTAGAAACGTGAATGTTGCTTGAATAATATATCTATCAAAATAATACTGTATTTCTAAGCAAAAATATCCATGTGACTGATGATTAAATAATAATATTTAAAATGGTAACATGTTTGGTAAAAAATTCACAGATCTAATCAAAGGAATCGCGAACGCTGAGGTATAAACGGCTTCTGAACTAATGGTGCTAATGTTTTGTTCTAACACGATAGTATTAAGTAAGAATGCTTAGTTCACCGACTACAACCATGAACCGTGTCGATGAACGAGGTCTATTTTAAAGCTGCACTGGACAAACGGGTGTTTTGTTTAAAATTGGTCACAATTAATCGCGGTACTCGCTGAAATAGGAGCGGAAGAATGACCCACACCGTCTAATGTACTTAACTATGTCATACCATCACAGATCAGCTTTGCCTTCAATAAAGCGCCTAAACTCGAGAAGCTGCGAGTTACCTACTCCAATTCATCGTTTGCGATTTCGAATCGAAGTGACGTTAGCGAAGAATACTTTGGATTAAGGACGATTTTCAAGAGCGTTCACAGGAAAAGTGCTCATAAAAGTATCGGACTAACAAACAGTTTATTTTTATGAATGAAATGAATATTACAATTAGTGCGTGCTTATTCCAAACAGTTTCTTCCTACATCGGAGCTTCTTTACGTACCTATTTTAGCATTAAAGTTATAAACACATACGTGAAGATTTGATATAACGATTCTAACTATTTACATAAAATATGTAGTCGTCAATTATAAAAGTGTAGACGAAATGTTAAAATGAAAATGTATTCAATATGCTGATATTAAATACGGCACATAACTTAAAACTGTTACAGTCTTAAATAAATGTATATAAAACTTTCAAAAGTGCACGTTAAAGAAATTCAAGAACTGTATATGTTTTAAAAATTGTACCACAACAACGTTTTTAAGGAACTTTTTTTAAAGTTGTTTGTTTATTTATCTATATAGGTACTACAATCTGTCACTATTGTACCTTTGCTGTATTCCAACTAGTATCACGTATAACTATAGAAAGATTTAATTCGTTAATTTTTAAAACAATATCATAATAAAATTACAGTGTTATCCTGACTGTTCACTGGACGGTATTGTAGATAAAATACGGTGCCATAGTTTTTGTACATATGAGAGCTTAGATTTAAAAAAAAAACTAAGCCAAAATGAACAAACCATCGTTATTTATAATCATAATCTACTCGTTGACGCAACCTACTACCTAAACATTCGCACTTGGTGCATTGATATTACGTTAAAAAAATGAATTATAATCATTCACTCTAACACAAACCGGCAAATCACAATTAATAATTATTTAAATGATTCGTTACATTACGTAGACATACCAAAGTGTACTAGCTTAGCGTCTACCGCTCGGTTTCCCAAGTGTGGAGAAACAGACTAGGTCTCACCTTTATGAGCAGATTTTGAAACAAACGAGCTGGTGTCTAATGGGCAGTATTCTTTAATCAAATTGACACCGTGGTAAAAGAAAACGTTCTCAAATTAAATTTGTTAAGTCGTATGATAGTTATACATACATGTATATGATAACACTTTATATTCAATATTATGTATAATCACTTCCACTTTAAAAGTAGACTTTACACTTGATTACGTACGCTACTATATTATTTGTTAGAAAAATACGAAATCATGTACTTTCAGTTAACATATTATATATGTTAATAAAGAACAATATGTTTTATATAAAAATACATCGCCTTCCTCGGCAATTAGCCGATAGACGCTAGTACCCATATATTTTTAAAAATCTATGATTTTTAAGGCTTCTTGCACGTATGTTGAGAAATATTTTACATAGTTACACAATCGTAAGTAGAATAAATCACTGCAAATGTGCTTATGTTATTTACAAGGATTATAATTTGATTTTGTACTGGTATGGCCAATAAAAACAATATTTGATTAATTTTATACAACATTCAGATAAACATTTTTTAAAGAACAACTGTAAATTTTAAGATGGGTTTAATTTGCAACTAACAATTTATTTTTACATTATATAATACACATAGACCAATATCAACATTCGATAAAATTTCTTTCATATCTCAATCAAGCCCAATATCTATACCTAACAAAATAGTCGCTCACTGCAACATTCTCTCTCCGTCAACAAGCACACTCGCGACACTTGCAAGCTATAATATAGAACACAAAGTTTTATAAGATATCAGTGAAGACAATTTAATATACATTCAATTGTAAAGTGCTTCATAGTCTTAAAAAGAAGATAATCCGTATATTTAATAAGTAACGCCAAAAGAAATAAAAATCGGGCATCGCCAGTTGCGTTGCGCGACCACAACATATTGTATGTACGTATGGTACTGAATACAACTAACATTTATATTTATATTACACATAATGATCATTTTAACTAACATTAAAACGGTTTTCATCAAATTTCTTCGTTTATAATCACAGACACTTTCCTAAAATATGTATTGTAATATTTCCCTTTACTTACGCACCGGAGTTAAAGAGAACCTAGTTATATAATGTACTTACTCAATTTTGAAGTAACACGATATAGACTGCTAAATAAATTAACCATAGCTACACAAGACTGGTGTATAATATTTGTATATTATTTTACAGACAATAGGTAGATAAATATTTGTTTTATCTGTATCGGACTAGGCACGCGCGGCTCCGCCGGCCGGCGCTCGGCGCAATAACTTATATTTGATAATCACACACCAAGTTATAAACTAAAACTAACTAATAAGTAAAGTTTGTTGCATTATATTCTATCTGATGTGGTGTCGGGAGCGCTTGGCGCTTTTGTGGTCTGTTTCTATTCACTGAGACTTCAAGATCTGTAAACAGAAAATGTCATGCGTTATTATCTCTATCATATAAGAACATTTAACATACACCGACCCAAAAGGAAACTAAGTGACCGACTCATGATATCTGTACACACTTTAACGTTCAATAATGTATTATGCATGTTCTGAATAAAGTCGCTGGTGCGAAAGTCACGGTTCGGTACTCTTAGTAAGTTTTTAAAGCCAAACAAATCATAGAAGTAACAAAAACAAAAAAAAAAATACAAAAGAAAAGATGGTAAGGCAATATTAGTGAAGAAAAAAGAAAAATATGTTGTTTTGTTTTTGAATAGTCATGTACACAAAATTATACAGGTGAGTTTTTGGGATACAACTTCAGGGCGTAATCCGAAACTAAAAGAAATGGAACAATGCATAAAATGTTTATATACCCCACAAAATAACCCAAACAGGATGGGTTTCTGAAGAACTTCCCTTTAATTTGTCGAATAAAATAGGCAACGCTGTTTTCGATATATAAAAGCCTTATTTCCCACCCTAGAAATCTTTTATCCGTGGAATCAAATTAACTGTTTTGAATTGATGGTCCCTTGGTTAAATTACAATACAGTTTTTGTTTCCTGCCGTAATCATGACTCTTTCGATCACTCTATTTCGGATTTCACTTTGAAATACCAATATGAAAAACTTACTCTGTATAGTCGATGTGCTATGACAGCATTTTTTGTGGTATAATTTTTATGAACTGCGCGTGCGATTAGTATTCTCGTCACGGTACTTAGAATTTGAACTTATCAATTAATTGGTTAAATTCTTATTAATTGATATCCCTTCCACATGATATTTTTACGAATCTCCTTTAATTCACAGATTTTAGATTTCATTTAAGTACTATAAAATACTATCATATAGGTTAACTGAGCTTAGTATCATTATTCCTAAAAAAATACACAAGGTTTTTACTTATGAACTGTTAGAAATGCAAACGCAACAGTGCCCACGATACTACTTTGCATGATTTCAAGACCCGCCAAGATTTGTTAATCTATCCTAGCAGCCCACAACTTGATTACATAACCTGGACGGTCAGTGTCGACGTCATTTCTTATGTATGACATAAACACGTTAATCACGATTAGTGAAGTAAAGTAAAACTCTTTTGGTGAAAAACTCTTTTGGTATTGGCGCCCAAACATAATCGCGCGCGCATTGAAAACAATTATGTACTTTTTTTGCCAGCCAGTTTGTTTTAAACCTGACCAAAATCCGTATAAAACCGAGATAATTTTATCATACACTAAAGTTAATTTAAATTATTTTAAAAGTATGCCAATCCGCGTAATAAACAACATAAAAATAAACTATTTATTTGTTTGTTTTTTTATTAATGTGATAGTGCTTAGTAACCATACGTTAGAATAAAAGTAAAATTATAATAACTTTCAGTGAAAAATGTGCCAAAATCATAAGATAAAATAATATTATTTTAAAATGTGCAAGTAGGAAGTGCGAGGATGGTCTCGGTGTGTACGTTTATTACGAGAATGCTTACTCTATATTGGCGATTGTTGCTCAATCGCGTCGCTAGGCAGGAATCCGCACCTGATACACACAGAGCAATTTCTTATAGTGTACACATAACTTTACTACAAAGCTTTACGTGGCTTTACAATGCCTGACGTAAAACTATTCGATTTACTATAAGATATCTTCCGGTGTTTACAACTTAGCGTTACCAAATAATATCTAGTTTATTACAACTTAAAGTTAAGTATTTTTAGCATTTAACTATGGTCTTTTATAGCAGGTTGTCTGCTAAGAGACCATCCTCATTTTAATCCTCCTATTTCGAACAGCACAATATTGTAATTAACTTACACACAATGTAATCACCTACACAATAAAATTAATAATTAAAACTTGTTTTGAAAACCAAACCCTGTACTTATATATTTTTACCGACTTCTAAAATAGAGGAGGTTTTATGTTCGCCTTTATGTATATTTTTTATATAATCATCTATATTTTCATCAACTGTGGACTGATGCAGATTTTTTATAGTATTTTTTAGCATTCACACAATAATGCACCGACGCATTATGATCCCGCGAGTTCCTTTATTCGAAGTCGGGCACGGTTTTATAGCAGCTAGAAGAAAGATTATTTAATAATAATTTATATCCATATTCAATCATAATATGTGGTTTTATCAGCTGTACTTTTGACTAAACGCTTTAACAAACGCTAACAACAGGACTATATTTCTAATTCCCAGCGTGGAGTTGGTGGAACCTTCTATAAGCACCACAAGTCTAGTTCGTTATAATCAGATACGCTTGACAACAAGAAAGACGCTGTAGTACTAAATGTACAGTATAAGAATGCTTCATTATTTGTCTTTGGCCATCATAATTGGACGTCTTCGAATTCAAGCATATCAACGATACACTCTTAAGTGGTGGTTGATTGGTTGCATATGCTATAAGTGGTAGATAGTCGTAAGACTGAATTGAATTTCTAATTTGTTATTATTATGAAGACGCTTGATGTATTTAAACAATCGAGTAACTGTCTTTTTCAAACCAAACCATACCGTAAAAACCCAACCGTATTTTGTCTTTATTTATTTAAACTTCTCGCACACAAAAAGGTACAAAGGCGGACTTAATGCGTCTTCAGTTATGGATGTAAATTAAAACCTTAAATTTTTCCTATTCAAGTATTATGGGAACATTCCAACAAAAAAAAATCGAAAAATAGGCTGAATTAACGTCGATATTAATTAAATATACGTATACTCGTGGAACTACTTACTAAATTCTAACAAGTCTAATTGAGTAAACTACTAGTGTACCGCCAGTAACAACCAAATTTACAAGAACGTTATTATTTATATCCTACTAATTTAATAAAACCATTATGTACCAAGCGCTTTATTAAATTAGTGGTGTTAGCTACTTCATACGCTGTCTCTTCTAGCCTTTATTTACATTATGTACACTATAATTGTACAATTTTCTATATTAAAGTTAAACCTGAGTGAAACATTTAATATTTTTGCCATAATAAGTTCCAGCAAAAACGTATTTTCTGTTGAAAAGCTATTATAAATAAAATTAAAATGCTGTTCGTTGGTAAGCGCTTCACTTAAGAACGGCTAGACTGATTTGGCTACTTAAAATTTATTTTAAAAGTTCCTAATAGTTCGAACTAGGTTGTTATAAGTTCGAAAAGATTCCCGAAAAATTTTCATATTCGAGAAAATCGGAATGTCTTTTTTCTATGGGATTTTTGTACTTGAAATTTGGACAGGACAACGTCTGTCGAGTCAGCTACTAATTAATATAAATAAATACATTTATATATATTCATAAAAAAATATTTGCTAAAGAAAACTACCATTAAGACTATGACTATTTACCATGACTATAAATAAATATACGAATTATATTATATTGTGATAAACTACAAAAGCGTGGTGCAAATATAATTAATGGAGCAGAGTTGCCAAGTAGGTATAACATTAACTATTATTATTAAAATATAGAATTGTCAACATAACATCATAATGACACTCTTTTCTAAATTGGCAACTCTTATCCCATAGTTGTTAAATTCAAAAGATATTGATTACTATTGTAGCTAATATTGTTGGTACTATGTTAACGTGTCTTTCGGTACCCATTTTTAAGTATACTGTCAAAAAAAAATGTGAGGATTGAAATAGTAATGGAATTACTAAAATATAGAGTCTCAATAATAAATTCAATAAAATAGCCACGTTTTTTTTTTCGATTGATTTTAACAACGATTCAAACCTCTGGATTTACGAGGTTTAATAAAGTAGAAATGTGATGTGAACTGGCGTTTTTCAATTAGGCTCACGCCTATTCACTTTATTATTTATTTATTTATTTATTGTACAATGCATACGTGTTTTTAAAATAGTCGTTATTTAATTTTTAGAACCTTAGGGTAATATGTTAAACTTAATCTTTGTGTATTTATTTATGTAGAGTAAGTACATGGAGACTCTATATTTCCAAGATAAAGCAGTTACCAACATTATTAGCTGATCCTTCTATGAGGCACTAGTTTATTGTATAAACGTATGGTATATAAATATATTAAAGTATGATATGATATAGAATAACATACAATCGGTCAAGTGTCGACGTGTGCTCGGCATTCCGGTTAACCATTTCACCTCCGTTCGGCCTAGAACGAGATATATGTTGCATTTCTCATTTACTAACTTGAAGAGTCTCCCTTTAAGATGCTCCCCATTTGGAAAGTATTTTGAAAATGTACTCGAAATAACTTGATGTGATATACAAAATTAAGGTCAACACGATATAGCACGTTAGGAAGTATTTCGTTCAGAGATGAAATGTAAATGAATAAAGACCACGTCACTTTGCGATGAATTTGGACGAATACAATGTATGTTAGTAATTGAAAGAGAGTCTCACTTGCGCTTCGCGTGCAGCATCTCCATGAGAAGGGTCTGTGTGGGTGCTTGGCCGGCACAGTGCCGCTGGTATAGATGCTCCTCTCCTCGAGCCGCTAGAGCGTGGATCTCAGGTACAACCATTACTAGTTTGCCGAATTTGTCCTGAAATTTTATAACATTGAACATAATAGAGGACCATTTGTTTGTAGGTACTGCCTGCCATGCCTAATCGAAATTGGCTAAATGATGAATTTAAATTTATAGCCTGAATAAAAATGTGCGTAAAATCAAATGACTCGAGTCACTCGGGTAGATTTACGGTTTAGAAAATTATAGAAGTTCGAAGTTTCTAATGGCGAGATGAAAAATTCTGCCCATCAATTAGCCTTTAGCAGTCTCGTTTAAATAGATGTAGACTCTGTACGTAGAATTTACGCTCGACAAGCGTGATGATAGTGAACTGGTAGTACAGACTAGTAGTCTAATTACTTGTCTTCTGATCCAGAAAACTTCGGCGTGATTGCGTAACACACTAACAGTAGGAATGGTTTTCATTTTGACGGTTCAACAACATTAATTGCGTTTTTTACGTTATAGTGAACAGAATTTTTTGGAACTTATGAAGTAATGGATTAGCAACATTGTTCAAAATGATTCAGATTGTGATTGATAGTATGTTACGTAATTAGGGTGTTGGTCTACGAACCTGTATCGTGGGATAACAGGACAGCGTGTAGTCGAGAAGTGCAGCTTGAACTGTCTGATAACCATCGCGGACGCACTTCACATTTACGATGCCTCTCACTTCTGAAACGTCAAGAAAATCCTTCAAGAAAAAACGACTTGTGTAGTGATGGATGTACAAAATGGTGCATTACACAACCTTACTTACGGATTTAGTAAAATTAGAATCACATAAAACAAAATAAAAACATTAAGCAAAGTAAATCATTCGCATTAGGGGCATCCGTAAAGATTCATTACTAAGGCATACAATAAATAAAATTAAAGTGAATAAAATATATTTAATTAATTAAGTACTAACCCGGGTTTAATAGAAGCAAAAATTTGACGCATATGTAGTCTGGGACATCAAATTTGAGCTCTGCTAGTTTGTTCTGAAGCTCGTTGAAGTGATCAGCCAACGAGGGGACGCCTAGGAGACCCAGGCAAAGAAGATCGAACTTCTGGCCGTTGTGAAGAGTGGTCTCGTCAGGCAGGCCATTGTGCATCCTCTGGTGAAGATGATCCAACACCAACATGTCGGACCATGAATGCTGCAACAGCTTCATCTGATCATCAACCTGAAACAAGTCAAAACCGCATTGCTACACTTGCAAAGCAAAATAACCAACTCTACGCAATCGTTTGCGATGTAGGTCTCGACATGACCTTTGCCGTCACTAATGATATATAACAAAGATAGAATATTAAACGTTTACCAAGTGTGAAAATAAATACTTTATTTATTTACACAGTAATATAGAAGCAGTTCTAATAATTCGCATTATTTAAGGTTAGTTTAACGCTGAGCATGGTCTTTAGAGCAAAATAAAATACATATTAGTAACTGCTCCTGTATTGTAAAAAAATATTCCTGTGAAAAGTAGAATTCATATATAATATTAGTGTCGGCAAAATTTGGACGCAGATAGGAGTTACGATATGTCGGTGGTACATTTTTATGTAGTAGATACTTCTATAGTACTGTATATATACTAGTAAGTAGAAGAAAAACACATTTCTTTGGTTTTATGCAGTTTTAATCTGCACTTTTCCTGCCGTCTTTTTATTTCACATTCTAATGAAATGAAACTTATGTTTTGCTTTTGGTAGCGCGTCATTCTCAGTATCAAACTAATTCAGGTCTCGTGTGTAATCAAAATATTATCTGACAGTCGCAACCGACGACGTCGTTGTGACCTACATTTTATTGAGTTGCATTAGAAAACACGGGGCGGAGCTCGAGCGCGTTAAATTTGCCGTTTACGAAATGTTACAACTGAATTTTAGAGCTCGTAGGCATTGCCACACCGCATGCTGCTTGCTCAACACGATGGGTCGAGATCGAAACGATGAATTACAACTAGCACTGAATAAAACATTATTTATTTGGCCAAATCATGGCATTGACATTATCTATAATCTAATTATGAGATGACTGTTTAGTAAAGTACAAACTTGATACTCGGCATAATTATGGTCTTTTTGTCGTATTTGCAAAGTAAAAACGTACTTTTATTCTAACCCTAGCTTTAAAATTCTATGAACCTAGGAATACGACATAATGCGCCAACAATCGACGCGGAATGGACGCTTGTGTATTAAATATACGTTTCTATTTTCATTGCTATAGAGCAGAGAATTGCGGAGAGTGGTAGTGAGTCATTTGCCGTTTCAGATCTAGTACAGCAAACACTCCCTTTGGGCGGCCATCTTGAACTGAGTTGTTGGTAATCGGTAGTGCGCGAAGTGGGTCAAAGTCGTCTTGAATTGCCGCGTGCCCAAAACTTTAGATTTACCAATGTCGGGGAGTCTTAGTGGATCTACGGCTTATAGTTACAGATAAATCCGTAACGTTATAGTTATCTACTCATAGTATATATATGGATGGTGGACTATAACCTATTTCACGTTATGTAGATTTACGGTTACGGCTACGGGTTTATGGTGAGCAGACCACTTGTAAGATTTCATTCCAATATAAAACTGTTAATAATACCTACACATACGACAGCAGTTAATTACAGCGCTTCAATAGTTTTTTAGCTCTAAGTTATTCTGTTAATTCCGAGACATTTTATGAAATTGTTTCACACCCACATAACAATTTTTGTATTTTTTGCAGTTGCAGTTTTTGAAACATCTTTGTTAAATCTGTTACTGTTTTTACAAAATATACGTTATTTAGATTATACTTCTTAATCGTTACACAAGTACATAAAATGCCGAACATCTACCCGGTGAGGTATGCTAGTAATCATTATTGACAGTTTCGAAACTAGGACTTGGCTAATGTCTAGACCGCAGAAGATCGAATCGTAATGGAAGTGAAAGGCTTATTTTTACCAAGTTAATGCCCCTAACAAAATTATTTCAAAGTGAACTATTGAAAATATCATCGTAAATATAATTTCGTTAATCTATTTTAAATATAATATGGATAGTTAAAATAGTTACGGGTATGCACCAGTAACTATTTTAACCATGCATATTATATTTAAAATAGATATGACATTAAATCGATAACCTAAAAATATCTACGAGTTCGATATCACTATGAAAATACGCGGCAGCTCAAGTTCATCGCGCTGTTATGTGACTAATCGCAATTAGTATTACGTAAGAGAAAGCGAAGAAAGGCCACAGAACTTGTTACGTCTCCGTTACCGGCGGTTACGCGTCGCGGTAAAAAGTGCTTTCTCGCGGCAACTCGGCCACGGGCAGTGTGTCAAGTGCGGCGGCGAAAGTGCAGCGTTGCCGCCCCGCGTGCCCGCACCGTTACATCACATCCGTCTGGAGAAAGTTTAGGTCATCAACATCTCTCCCGCCCGCTCAAACCCCGTACATGATGAGCCCTCAGCGCGTTTATAGCATCGCATGTATTCTTAAAAAATGTGGTTGCTCTATGATCAGAAGCCAAAAATATAAATGAACTATACATTGACCTATTTTCTAATTAATTGAATAATACAATGAGTCACTTAATATGCTATGATTTCCGCAAACAGTCTACATACTGTGAAATATATCTACGTTCACCATCGTCCTAATTCCGAGGATGGGTCGTAAATATGTCCGCGTCATTTTAGCACAAACAAAAATTGCTAGTAGTGAAGTGGAGGCTGTCTGTGGGAGTGAGACGAAGCGATGAGCGCAGAGTGGCAACGTCGCTCGCCCACATGACCGACTGCGGCTCTTGCGTAAGCGTACGACGACCACGGTGCGGCGGCGGTGGCCGCCGCCGTCACCCGCTTGCTTCCCGCTCCTCGCCGATTGACTTCTGCTGATTGTTTGAACTCCCGGTCGACACGCGTTATTAGACAGCACAGTTTAACATACCTTTTAATTTTTTACCGCAACAATCACCATCTGATCAGTACCAACCGTCCGGGAATTTACAGAGAGAAGCTGATTACACGACTTTTGCAACTTATTTTCCGTTAGCAACTTTTTAAAATTTTAGTACCTATTTTGGTCCGTTTTACCCGGGTAAATACAGTACTTTTGTACTTCATATTTATGTAACAAGTGTGTATTCTTTTAGTAAATATGTGGAATTGAAGTGCGACCGCATTGGCAGGCGGCACGCTTGTCGTAGTTGTCGTAGGAACTTGACCCACTTGGTGTGGCGCGGCGCGGGCGGCGCGGCGTATCGATTGCGAGAGGCACCGCGTCGCCCGCTGCGTCACACGCGCCCCTTGCACGCACACAACCACATCGTAACTAGTCACTATCTGTTAGTACGCAAATCACTATAACCATTCGCAATGCGTTACAATCAACTGTAATGAATAATACACAATGCAGCAGCGCAGCGTCACATTCGCAATCAAATTTGGTGTACACCAGGACAGGGTTGAAGGATTTGGGACAGGACACTTATACTTAGCTATTAATTCACCTTTAAATACTTAAAGAACACGGTGTTTCTCGCCCAATCCACTTGTGAAAATAAGTTTTGGTCCAAAACTTTGCACATTAACTCAAAGAGATCGACTTCACACTGGTTGTAAGTCTGACTCTGTAAGAGCCCAAACAGTGAATTCTGCCACTCGCGATCATCAATAGTTTGTACGAATTCGCGTATCATGGGTGAGACTCGTAGCGTTTCAGTGCTTGTGGGTTCGGCGGTGCTCGATGGCGTGGCGGCTGCTGTGGCTGGTGCGTCAAAGGCGAACGCGTCCGGCGACGCTGAATGCGGCGAGTGTGCTTCCCACTTGTCGTGGGCGGGCGGTGGCGGCGGCTGTGGTGGCTGCGGCTGCGCAGCCAATAAGGCTGGCCCAGGTGATGACTCTGGCGATGAAGTGAGAGATGACACTTGTGGGATTTGTATCTCTTGCTTGACTGGTACTGCGGCGTAGGGAGAACCGAAGCCAAGTACCAGACCGCTGTCACCTAGGGAGCCACGCAATGTCTGTACTGCGATTTGTCTTTGTCTCATCATCTGCAATTTACGGGCGCGATCTCGTTTGTACATCGGTCCAAACTTGTTACGTCCGCCGCGCATGCGATCAGCTCGTACAGCTGAAACAAAAAAGAAAACTTATTAAATATAATGATATTGATAGCCCATTTCAGACACCAATCCACATGGTCTTCATATGATCTGACCAAGATCATGTCTGGACTTTAAAAGAAACTATGACCTCTGAGTGTGTTTCGGCCTTTCTTATCAGAGTAGTCAGGATAGGAAACAACGACCTCATCTAGTTTAAAAAAATATTATTGACGTGTAAAACTGTTTGTACAAACCTACTTACAGAAATAAAATCATTTACCATTTACACTCATTTACATCAGGGATATAGTACCATATTTGAATTCTGCAGTAATAAAAAGATTAAAGGAAATAAATACGAACAACAATGTCATGACAGTATGATCTGCACGCAACCAGAAATTGGAAGACGCATCGATTTTTGTTCAGAATATGAATTTCCAAATTTTTCCTTTCGTATTACCTTTTCTGAAATCGTCACCAGAAACAAAATATGCAGAATTATCACAGTTGCCCGAATATTACCAAACCGTCAAGTATTATTTCTTTTCTTCACTGTAAATAGCCTAACTTTTACCAGAACTGCGGCAACCGTTATTTTCGGGATTTCTCATATCATTACACATTGTCCTATCACATCAGGGTTAGCCATTGTTAACGTAAAGTTACCTTAATTCAGATAACCTAAAGGAACTGGATCACGCACCTATGGATAACAATATACTAACTAAGGTTCACACCTCTTCACTTCACGATTCTCGTAAAAATCATCACTTTTATTTACGGCCTTAAGAATTAGAATATCTTATTCTAAAATAAGCTTCGATTTTTATTTATTTACGAGTTACAGCTTAAGCAAATATCTAATTGCTTACTATCTTACTTCAAAATTCACTCATTTATACCCTATGTACCCCCAGAGAAAACAAGGACCCTGAAACAGATGGTCGTACAAACTTACAACCCCTTTTTAGTCTTTTAGGGAAGGAATATCAAAAGATCCTTTCTGAATGGGTATTTGCAATTGTATAGAATGATGAACAAGAATATCTAGTGTGCTAATATAATTATTTACGATTAAAGATTATGGATTAACTATAGGATTAACAATAATTTGTTAATCCTATAGTTAATCCCTAACATACTTTATTCTAATTACATTGGTGTAAAGCCTTTTAGTTCAAAAGTTAATAGATTCTGATGTTTATCTTTTGCCGTGTGATATTCTTACATCAGTTTACTACTGCAAGTAATTGTTTGGCATTCAATAAATATTTAATAACTTTGGCTTGAAATTTAGGACGGTGGCCTCATAACGCACGCGGAGTCGACCGCTCTTTATGATTCTGGCTGAATTCCAAATTCCGAACGGCGCTCCTCGCGATTCGCGATACCAGCAATTTATGTTTGTTCCGATTCTTTGTACACGAACTGACTGACATCTTTGTAATCAATGTTAATTTAACAGCAACTAATTTATTTATGGTGAGAATCTGTGAATGCAAGATTTCATGTAACAATTTTGCTCGTAGGTACGTCTAGTTTTTGAGAAATCATTTATCCAGATGTAGATTTTTTGGGGAATGACGGCTCGAAGTTCAACCTATGAGGTTGTCGTCTGCTTAACCTTGTCAGATGTAGATAAATAAGTATAACTAAGCACGATACACAAAAAGTATTAGGTCGGGGAACAAGATTTTTCGATATACAAATTCAAGATATTGAATTTTTTTCATTGTTTATTTACATTTAATTATAATATGTATGTGCCATTTTGATCACAACTTATTGCCATTTAGTACCTAGGTAGTGACGTAATCCCATTGCTGAAGAAATTTTGGGATTTCTGATCTAAAAACAGCGACAAGTAGTTTTGACAGTCCACACTCTTGATGTTAATTTAACACTACTCAAAAAATTCTGAACAGGTGGAAGTCGGAGGGTGCAAAGTCAGGTCTATGTGGTGGATGCATTAACACTTCTATAACCAAGCTCTCTCAATTTTTGCTGAGTGGCTAAAGATGTGTGTGGTCTGGCGTTATCATGATGAAAGGACCCTTTCTGTTGATCATTTCCAGCCGTGTTATCTCAATTTCCTGCTCGAGTCTCATCAGCTGTTGGCAGTCGTTTGGAATCGATGGTTTTGCCCGGCGGTAAAAGCTCATAATGTACGATGCCCTTCCAATCCCACAATAGACACAGTATCATTGGAGCTTGACTACCCTTTGATCATTATCTTTTTCGCACGCTCTTGTCCTAGGTGGATCATTTCATCACCAGTGATTAATCTTTTCAAAAATGGTTCGGCTTCTTTACGTTTCAATAGAGAATGGCAAATGAGCAAACGATTCATAAGTTTTCATTCGGTGAGCTCGTATGGCACCCGAATTATAGAGCTTTTTTGCATACCCAGACTCTTTCAATTGGATCAAAACTATTTTGTGGTCAAACCCTAACTCTTCAGGTATGTCGTAACTACTATAATGCAGATGTTGCGTCACTTTTTCATAACTGGCATGGACTTTATCCGTAAGAGAGCGACCAGAGCGAGCTGCATCTTTGACATCAAAATTTCCGTACTAAAAACGCTTCTAGATTCAACGTAGTTGGAATGTCAAATGTATGTGGTGTGTTGGGGAATTAAAGAGAATAATTTCAGTATAGATAACGTTTCCTTATACGGCAGATTATCCGAGAAAAAAAAAACCCAAATCGAATCTGGATTTACCAAAGATACGAGGTCCATGCATAAGAGACGCCATTGCGTATCCTGTTTAGGAGTAATATTTTTATCTACAAATCCGGATGATTATTTTACGATTTTCAAAAAAAAATACTGATTAACTGGATTTTTTTTTCTATCCGATGTCCGAAAAATGGACTGCATAATACATTGTGCATTTGAACACAATATGTACAGGTATGTACGTTTATTGTATCTAGACATAAAGTTATCAACAACGTTCTGGATGGGAACAGCATCCCTTTGATATTTGCTTTCCTGCAAAGATAAGTTGCATTCCAGAAATAAAGTTTAATCATCCAGCCATTGTCTGTGTAACCGTTAAAAGATAAATAACTAATACAACATAAAGGCAGCTTAATTAATTTAGAATCAGCTGACTTGAATATTGCGAAAATTATCTATGCATAGATTTCTCTTTATTATATGTACAGCATACGATAATAATAATTATGGGCTACAATTAGAACTGAAAATGAAAGCTTTAGCCCTTTGTTTTTGCTTCAGTATAATAATTTTAGCTACTGTAGATCAAAGATTCCTCATCTTATATCTCCATGTCACAGTATTGAACACAAGCTTGTGAGAAAAAGGAGCTTTCAAGTAGATCAAGATAAAAGAAACCTTTGTAATAACGTCAAAATATAGAGAAAATTGTATACTTATTGTTCAGACAAAGACAAAGCCAAGAACGAGGCCGTTTTAAAAATATGGGATCGAATGGTTGTGTTAATAGTTATACTAAGAGCTCCGAGTTTCTATCTTTCTATTCAGTTCTGGGCTTTAGTGTTCACTTCTGAGCACTTAATCCTCTGAGCCAGTATTCGCTGGTTTTATACTCGCGCTAAACTGAAAGTACTCGGCAAGTCGTGGATCCTAGCGACCAACAGATCAAAATCAGATTTAATTTGGTAAAGTCAACCATATTCATTCTGTTGCCAAGATGATTGTTTCATTTATTATCTTTTCGTCAAATTGTGTTGCTTCATTCATTTAGATACACCCATTCATATTTTAAATTCGTAACTAATCGAAATTAAACCTTCAAAAAGCTAAGCTCCAACTCTCGATTAGTGGATGTTGTGGAATACTCACTAAAATTTTACCAATGTCCTTACATTTATGGTGCAATCTCAATAAAAATACGCTCTGGTTTATATAGAGTGCTTGCGTGTTTTGCTAACATTGGTTAGTTTAATAACAGCAAGCGTTTAAGCTGTCAAATGATT
Source organism: Polymixis lichenea (assembly GCA_949091785.1). Classification (NCBI taxonomy): domain Eukaryota; kingdom Metazoa; phylum Arthropoda; class Insecta; order Lepidoptera; family Noctuidae; genus Polymixis; species Polymixis lichenea. Next base: position 37,050,431 of record OX420931.1, read on the forward strand.
GATATAAAAGAAATATTGAAAACTGAAACGGAAATATAAACTGAAGTTTGCTTACTTATACTTATTTTCGTAGTAGTGTAGTGGTCATTTTTGTACCTTCTTCATTATTTATACATCGTTTTTTTTTTTTTTTTTTTTTTCTGGGTGGGAAATCATCAAATAACTTCTCCCGCTCTGGGTGGAGCGGGAGGGCGTGTCAGACTTTTACTGACTAAAACCCACCCGTGTTCCCTCAGTTGCCTGTGTGCCAGGGGCGGCGGTATCTCTTTCGAACAACCCGCACCCCCGGCAGGCATCGGCCCTTGCGGGCCCCTCTGTTGCTGCTGACATCTCTTTGAGGCGCGCGTGGAACACAACGCGCCGTCGACCCGGACTTGGTCCTTACCGGACAGCGAGGTACCCATTACTCGCCGTCCGCAAGCCCGTGCCTACGGTGGCCGGGAATCAGCCTGGGATTCCCGACGTCCAGGGCGTCTCCTGCGAAGGCCACGGCTGTGAGGGCGCATGTACTGCATCTCCCTCACGTGCGCCGCCTCCCTCTTTGCGAGCATAACTGCTTCGCTGAAGGAGGCGACTGCCAGCCATGCCCTCTCGCCCCGTACCATGGCCTGGACCAGGGTCGGACGCGAGAGATCACCTCCGCCGATCACCTCCACGAGGACACGGCGGTGCTCCGCCCAAGCCGGGCAGACCTCCACCGTATGCTCCACCGTGTCCTCTGGGCGATCTTCGCAATGGAAACACCCGGGCGTTTCCTCCCGCCCTATCCGAAACAGGAACCTCCCGAAACAGCCATGTCCGGTGAGGACCTGTGTCAGGCGGAAGGTGAGGACGCCATGCCGCCTCTCAAGCCACTCCTCAAAGAGGGGACTTACCGCCGCAATCGCGGCGTGCCCAATTTATACATCGTTGGATAGCTCTTATGAGGTTATGAAGTTTTATTTTTATATAAAAATAGTTCGCTGCCCTTAGGCGCATTATTACTTATTTCTTAAATGTGCCGTAGATTCATGACAATTGATTTAATTTATGTATGTATGTATGGTTCTTGATTAATTCATAACAGCCGCGCGGGTCGATCGAAGGTTAAGTTACGCTTGCTGAGGTCAGTCCGTGGATGGGTGGCCATCCATTAATTTCCAAGACTACTCCGTGGCTCGGAGAGCGCGATAAGCCGTTGGTTCCGGTTGTCATTAGATCTTTGACTGTCCTTCGGGTAGCCAGAAGCCCGAAAATTCGTGAACTAGTCTTACCAAGGGGTATGGTGCTACCCGGTGCCTGGGTTGTGAACGTTAGATATGCAATAACTCTATGTTTAAACATACTGATATTCAACTGCATCCAGTTAGTTAGGAAAGCGAGGATAGTTGGAAAAATGCTAAGCGGACGATGTTGTTGAGAATTGTTACATCAAATACATGAGCGTAAACGTCGTCAAATATCGTGGATAAGATGATCGGTCACTATGCAATGTAGGGTGTGGGTTTATTTTTTCGATTTGTGACTTTTTTAGTATTCAAACCTCAGTTGGTCGAAAAGAGTCTTTTAATTCATATACCTACGAATCGACATCGATTAGTATCATAAAAATAAAATGTAATAAATAACATTTTTTTAGCCTACCATTTTTCCAAAATCTGTGAATGGTGTTAACAATTACTCAAAAAGTGAATGACAGTCTCATAAGAATGTTTTTCTGTATCCATAACGTTTAAGGTAGCTTGCCTTACTGCCTCGTCTCTCTTTCACCCTGTGTTACTCTGATCGGACTAGGAATCAAGACAAAGGCTTCCTGTACTAAATTGTAATGCCTTTCTAATGAATACTGTATCATTTATTTCAACTGGAGCGGGTACCGACTTCTATATATTTCGTGGCATCATTCTGTACTAATTAAGTCGAGTTTTGTTGTTTATGTACTACAGTTGCACTTATTAACTGTCGTGAACTTAAAAGATTGAAATCTGCAAATATATAGTATACTTAACAGTAAACCTGGAACGGAAAGGGGCTTTCAGTAAGTCGCCGGGCCGCCCAACTCACGAGTTAAAAATAACAACCAGTTTTTATTGTAGCCAACGCGCCACTGAGCGATAAAGACAGACTTACAGGGTTTCGTAAAGGGTTCAAAAGAGACGGCGAGCGTAACGGATTTAAGCATTGCTGTGTGCAATTCCATCAGTTTCGTATTGCAGACCGGGTCGTTTCACGAAAGGATTGTACGCGTTCGTTTATGACGATTAAATCCGTAGTCTATTATAAGTGAAATTCACTTTACATTTTGAGCAAATAATGCCTGAATCTTATGTTCCTTGACGACTTGAAACAATGACTAGAACAAATGCCTTCAGCCTCATTTACGATTACTAGTTAGGTAATACCCTGCTACACTCGCGATTTCATTTTGTGGATAGTCCTGCTCTGCTAATTATTGGTGGACCATACATAGCTACACCGATAAGTAGCAGTAAAACCAGTAACCCTTACCATGAAATGCCGGATGGGAATAGCGTTTTTGTGACGAAGTTTAGATTTAATACAACAAGTGCCTTAACAAACGAAGAAGAATCCAACATAGTGCAAAATGGCCACGCTGACAGAAAAATATGCTGTATTGAATTCTAAGCTGGGAACGATTCCCCTTCGGGCTTCGTATTGCCGTTCACGCTGGCTATATGCATTTTAACCGAGGACGGCTTCAAGTAGGTACTCACAGCAGAGGAGCTTTATTATTGTTTATTTTTTTAATTCTTTTCGATGTAAGATCTGTCTAAAGTATCCACAAGGTTATTTAGTAAATGACTGGGGTTAAGGTTAATGTTGGTAGTTGTTTTTTTTTCTTCGGTTGCAGTACGGAAAATTGCCTTGGAAATATTCTAGTTTCAAACGAAACTTGCATTTATATGTGTGTTCAGTACATACATTTGTAAAGTCACCAAGGACTACGTTGCTATCTTCAGTTTTTGATTGAAATTGCGATGCATAGAACAAATGGAAGCACCAAACATGGGCAACATGTAACGTGTTTAGCTTTTTTACACTCTATTACTTAATCAAATCTCAATTGATTAAAACAATCAAGTACCGAGTACTTTTCATAAAAATCTATAATATGAACTTTCACGATAATTATAACTTGATAAGTCCTCATGATATACATGTGCGAGTCATAAATCATTCCTTAGGTACTCGACATTGCGTAGAATTTTGATCGACGTTGAGGAATTATGTTTTTAAGTCATGTTAATCCAACCTTCATATCTCTCTCTCTCTGCCTAGCCTTATCCTATCAAATTAGGGGTAGGCTCTTCTCGTCATTCTTTACCAAACATGTCCGTCTCATCTGTATGTAGGTAACTCTGTACTGGATCGTCAAGACTTTCACTCGTGCCTCCTTCTGGTTGACGGACATCTAAACGGTCTTCTGCGCGTTTCGTTCCAATGCAGATGCTCAGGACTTGTCTAGTAAACCACTATAGTCTATAAATTCTGTTTTAGATTGAACTAGACTTTTTGGCTTTAAAAATACTACCGTCGCACTATGGAAAATGGTAGAACAAGCGCATATCAAAAATGCTTTTTACGAATATCATAATTTGGCTAATATGGCTATTCTTTTAGGTTTTCTAATAGTCAAATTATAATATTCATTACGATTTTTTTTCTTAATACGCGAAATTATTTTTTTTTTTCTTAGATAGAAATACATAGAAAACAGAAGTGCCAAACTCAAGTCTTTGCGTATACATGTTTCAATACCATATTGTGAAAAAAATACTTGGTACAGATATGCAGTATTATACATTTTTAGAAAGGTTATTTTATGCTTTTTGCGATACAGCTTAATGATTTTAAAAGTAAAGAAAAATATTTCAGTAATTACTTAAAAAGTGACATACCTTTTTTTTCACTTGTATGTTTTTTCGTTGAAGGTTTTCAGTATTACCCACGTTTGCCCAAGCGCTACTTTTTGCGTCGACTAGTAGTCTAACTATTCATAAATAGAATGCAAAAAAAATCAGCTGCGGATATTTGCGGTTTTAGAAGATATGAGAAAAAAACTGATAAAAGTCAGAACCCGAAAATTAGTATCTTTTGCGGTTTACCACTGACACCATTCACATGAACAATATAGAACTTTTTGGATATTTTCTTCATTATTTCGTGATAACAAAGGGACCTTATCAAATTTGCACTCGGTTTGCGTGGGAAATTACAAGATAATAATGATGTAGGTACCAATTCGATATTGTAAAATGAGTATTTAAAGGGAAGCAAAAACTATTCGAACCATCTACATCAGTGTAACTTCAAGTGAAGCAAATCTCATCTACGCCTATTATTTCTGCAGATTGTGAAGTGTTAAAATGTCTTCCTTCAGCTGTACCAAACGAGACTTCATAATCCCCTATATAGAGGGCGGCAAGACCATGGAATCATTATCCAAAGTTTTAGTGGAAAAGCTGAATGTTTCTGAAAACAACTTGTGTTTTATAATTAGTGACATACAAAGGCACATTCTTCCTATTTTCAACAAACGCTGGGCCCTGGCATCTCGGAAAAAAGAAACATTTTTACAGAAGTATTGTACTTGGTTGGACTCAAGGTATTCGTTAAATTTACCGGATTCTGAACAATATTCTACGCCATCAACATCTGGCCAACGAGGACGAGCATGCGTGGCTTATGGAGACTCCTCAGAATCTACCAAGAAGAGGAAAAACACTCTTCTACTCCAAGACTATGGCTTCGAGCATATAAAAAACGCCTATCTGCAGGGACTACGGGCTTTACGTGAGTACACAGAAGCTCATCTTGTCGAAGAATTAAGAACCGCTGACACTCAAAAGAAATTAGATATCTCAAGTAAGTGGAACGACTCAGACCAGATGAAGATTCTTTCCGATACGGAAGCATTGAGTGCTTTTATAGATTTAGATCTAACAAAAGCACAATATATGTACCTGAAAAACTTAACCAACGAACGAAAGTGTTGTATATTCCCGCCTTACTACAAAATACAAGAAATAAAAAGATCCTGTTATCCACCATCTTCTACAATCGAAATCACGAATACTTATGCTAAAGTGATTAATATACAAGATTTATTGGATCATACTGCTGCTAGAATTTTAAAAATCGATTCTGTTTTCCAAAAACAACATAGAACATTGATCCCTTATTCTAAATGGGGATGTGATGGTTCATCTGGTCAAAGCCAATACAAGCAAATACTTGCAGAAGAGTCAGAAACAATTTCAGATGCCAATTTGTTCATCACTTCATTAGTCCCCATCAGATTAGTTGATGTGCAATCGGGATCCGTTGTTTGGCAAAATCCGGTACCTTCATCTGTCCGTTTTTGCAGACCCATTTCTATTGAGTTTTGTAAGGAAACTCCAGAAAAAACCAAGGCAGTTGTTGATGATATTAAAAAACAAATTAGGGCTGCACAAGCATCACTTATAAACAAAGATGGTGTTGTAGTAAATGTGAAGCATGAACTATTTCTAACGATGATCGATGGAAAGGTGGCTCAGGTCCTTACAGATACTCCATCTGGTTCCACATGCACGATATGTGGGGCTACTCCACGGCTAATGAATGACCTATCGAAAGTAACTGCCAGACCCGAAAACGAAAACGCCTACCAATACGGATTGTCCACCTTACACGCCTGGATTCGCTGCATGGAAATGATATTGCATATTTCCTATAATCTTTCGTTTAAGACTTGGTCTGCTTCAACTGAGGAAAATAAGAGATTAAAAAAAGAAAAGAAAGAAGTTGTTCAAAAACGTTTCAGGGAGGAGTTGGGATTAATCGTCGACAAACCTCGGCAAGTTAGCGGGAATACGAACGATGGCAATACCGCACGAAGATTCTTCTATAATAGCACTTGCTCATCGGAAATAACAGGTGTAGATGAGGCATTGATTAAACGCCTATACATTATCTTGCAAGTTCTTTCTTCTGGAATGATGATCGACCCTGAAAAATTTGGGGAATATGCAATAGAAACTGCAAGAATCTATGTAAGTAATTACGATTGGTATTATATGCCATCCTCCGTTCATAAAATACTCATACACGGGCAAAACGTTATCAAACATTTTGCGGTGCTTCCTATTGGACAGCTATCGGAAGACGCACAAGAGTCTCGCAACAAAGACTACAGAAACATACGACTTCATCATGCCAGAAAATGTTCCCGATCTGCTACAAATGAAGATGTCTTTAAAACGCTTTTATACACGTCAGATCCATATATAACAAGTTTGAGAAAACCGTACGTAAGAAATGTGAAAGAACTTGAAGAAGAGGCACTAAGTCTTTTAAACGTGGCACCTGAAAGTGAACCCACATTTACTGACCCTGATCCTGAAGTGGTATAAGTTAAAAATAATATTTATATTTAGTTATTACTTATATTTGTACCTAGCTACATCATTTCCATTTCCAAGCCAGAGTATAGGATGTACCTATTAGTAATATGATTTTAATTTAGTATTTTTTTTTCATATATATATATTTTGTTTACTTTGCTTGTTGTAATTAACCATGGTTTAATCTTTTTAGTCATTATAAACTTGTATTCCACTTGAAATAAATTTTTAACTATTTTTTTCGTGATTTTTTCCCATTTTTTTCATTCTATGCAAAAAAACATACATAGATATACAAGAAAACCCTATAAACTACACATCGTTCGAATCTCCGAACCTTGCTGCATATTTGTGCCAAATTTCATCACGATACAACAAAAATTCATGAAGTTACAGATTTTTGATCCGATACCGACCTATATTTTCCATAGTGCGTCGTCCTCCGTGCAGTACCGTATTCCTTGCTCAACCTAACAATACTGATATTTCGAGTTTGTATCAGTTTTTCGACTTCCGTTTTCAAGGTTCCGTACAAGGGTAACCAACGGGACCCTGTTACTAAGCCTCTGTTGTCCATCCGTCTGTATGTCTGTCAGAGGGCTGTATCTCATGATCCGTACCTAATAGGTAGACGGTTGAAATTTTCGCAGAATATGTATTTCTATTGCCGCTATAATAACTAATAATAGAAATAAAAACCAAGTTAAAAATTAAAGGGGTCAGTCTCCATACAAGAAACGTGTATATTTCCCTTATTGTTCGGAACCCTTCGTGTGCGAGTCCGACTCACACTTCTCCGGTTTTCTGATTAATCGTCGTGGGGCCCGGTTTATCATGCTCTTTACAATACAGAGGTGGCTGATATGTTTACTTTAGAATAAATTCTTATATTGACACAGGCAATAGTAGCACTGCATAAATCGATCGATTCATGCAGCAATTGGGTATTTTACTCTATATGAGAAAAATAAAAATAAAGATTACTGACAAAGCTTAGGCAAAATGCAGTCGGAAAATGTTAGTTTTAGTTCATGAAATAACAAAATAGACTTTAAAATTCAATTCAAAGATTTCAGTTTTTTATCTGTTTTTGAACACCATGAAATAATAGCCGCCATCTTATTACGTCATACGGCGTGTCAATTGAACAACTTTGTACTTTTATTATTTTCGTAACCTTTGTTCGTAATTTTTGTTCAAATAATATTTTGCATTCAGGAACAGCAAACCAACGGTAAGTACAATAATTACTCATTTTTTTTAAAATTATAAACAATTATAAAACATCAGCGCATTTGTTTACACAGCAAACTGACGTCACACCCACAGAGCAATATGGCGTCCACTGTGTCCAGCGTTTTCGGCAATTACGCGCGAAATTTGGAAATGTACAATTTTAATGCATTTTTACGGCACTAATCGATTAAATAAAAATGTGTGTTTTGTAGTGGTTTATTATCACTTTCGAATCTAATTGGGACACTTTTCAAAAACGGATGTAATATCCAATTATTGAGTCACTACGAACGCCTCTAAGCAGCTTTCATGATTATCTTAGTTTTCCTATTGATTAATGGGTGGCGACGCGTCAAAACAATGCGTAGTGATATTAATGTTAACATAATTAAACACTGATACTTACGTAACTACCGCATCATTGCTTCAATACGCTTCTTTTTTCTTCTTGATTTTGATGTATTTTTTAAAACATTTTTTTATTTGATTATTTGCAGTAGGTACAGCCTAATACTATTTTTTTTAATAATTCATTGTTTAAAAAAAAAGTTACATATTTAAGAAGGAGAACTAATGGTATAATTTTATTATGTATAGATTAGGGCTTGCAAATTTTCGAAATTTTTCATATTCCAATATTCGATTCTTTTTCGGGCAATGTTCGAATTATTCGAATACTTTAAAAGCTTAGCTGTTTTAAAAACATCATGCCCTTATTTGCCACTATCTTAGATACACTAGGAGTCTGAGTAATATCAAGGAATAAATTAAAAAATACTGCTTTATAAAAGTACTACACAAACTTAAGGGCCTCTTTAGATGCAAAAGCGATCGAAACACAGACAAACAACCACAACACAAGTCTTATCAACCGAGATCTCAGATCTGTAACATCATAGAGAAAGGATTTGGGCTAGGCCTTTGCTCAATAGTGGAACAGTGTAGACTAATTTTTAAAAAATCCATAAAATCTTACTTACTATTCTTCCTTATTCTAATATATACCTAATCAAAACAGATTGCCTGATTTTAGTAAAACCAGTAATATGGGAAAGCTTCATTATAATCATCATTTCAGTCGAAAGACGTTCACTTCGAACGGTTCTGTGCTTCCCGCATCCAGCGGATTTCTGCGGTCTTCCAAAGGGCATCGGTCCACCTTGTGGGAGGCCTTCCAACACTTGACTTTCAAAAACAGCTTGTACACATGGCTCAGAAGTAAGATAAGGGTATTGTCAGCCTTCTAAAAGAAAAATACCACCACAGACCACACCTCTATTCCATGCCTGTGGCGTTTTGCCTGAGGAATCAAACAGGTTCAGGAGGGCATCAAGAAAGGGTTTTCCGCTGGCCCTCAGGAGTTCGGCCGTAATTCCGTCATCACCTTATTGCTGCTGCCTTATTGTTTTCAGCTGCTTTAGAGCCTTCGGTTTAGTGTCGGGTCAACCTAGCTCTTGGGTCGTTTGCTAGATTCGTAACGGGGTTACTTGTTGACGTCTATAACTGTCCACAGAAGCTCTCGATCTCTCTCAACAGCTCAAGTCAAGTGAGCATCCTATCCTGTCTCTTCTGTTTTTCCTGCAGGGTCCTCCCATTGTTATTCAAGATAATTTCGTTTCTTTTTGTATAAGTATATACATCCAACACTCACATCGGATACCATACGTGCTAAATATAGGCTACGTTCCGAGTTACGATAATATCGATTTGAGCGTGCTCACACGCGTTCCGAATTAGCGTGAGCACGATTACGATGTCCCGTGAACCGTCATAAGTGACGTCATAACATGCGCCATCTTGCGATAACGCCGACCATGTGTAATACTATTATCACCGTGAGCGCTGTCAAAAATGACAGTTGTGCTGTTTTGAATGGTATCATATCTTTAGCTAACTTAGATATAGTGCTTCTGGCTAGAGTCGCCACCTATTCAAATAAGAAGACCACATTTGTGGTGTATACAAGTTTGATGTGGTTTAAATAGGTTTTCATATTAAGTGAGCACTGTTAGCGCGCTCACGAGCGTTCCGTATTGTTTACAAAAATGACAGTTCTTAGCTGTCATAATCGGGATATCTAACTCGGAACGCAAATTATTGATTTGAGCGCTCACAGTGCTATTTTTCTAATTCGGAATGTGGCCATAGTTAATGGTACGAAGGCGCTTGTCGACCACACATAGCACACATCACGTTTGCTCCGTCCGTAACTTTAAAATTGTATTTTGTACACATCAGGGTTCGCAGTCCGGTGTTATGGAAATTGGTCGAATATTCGAATATTGCAATTTTTACATTCGAATATTCGAAATAATGTATTATTCGAGTTATTCGAATGTTCGAATTCAAGCCCTAGTATAGATAGACTAATTGTTAGTGTTCTATTTTAAAATGAATTGCTACTGAAGTCATTTCAAGAAATTGAAATAGCACTTGGTCTTTTTTACCACGTCTTTCAAGAAATGTTAATACGTGATAGCACTTTCTTCATTTTTATTAACAATTTTAACATAATAGCCAGAGACAAATGGAAAGGAGAAAGGCCTTTTGCCCAGCAGTGGGACAACACACACACATACTAGCACTTTATATAGGGCTTCAATCACTACGAGAGTTTTGAAGGATATTTCTTACCCATTACTTCATAAGTTTAAAATCTTCGTCTGCTCAGCAATGTAAATAAGGCAATGAACTTGGATGAATTGCCAGAATGAAAGAATATGCAATTACCCCGCTGGCCTTTAGGTTCGAAACCAGCCGTTTAAAAAAAAATGCAGTCAGTGGAAGATATCTTACTGCTAGTGAAACAAAGCTAACTTGCTTTACAATATCTTAAACAGGACAAAGTTTGATAACAAATCAAACATAAATTAGCTTGATAACAAACCGAATTCTTTGTTATACAAGTGTTTTATATTATCAACAAATATCTTATATGAAATGAGGTTATCGACAAGTCTTGACTCAGTGTATTTAGCAGTTCAGTAAACGCGTTACACGTGTTAAAAAAAAAAACACTTTTATAATTCACAGATTCAATAGGCTGTGTTGTGCCATTGACAGAGTTTTATCTTGACAAGTTTGTTATTTTGGAGTTATACGATTTTTACGAGCATTTGTATCAACAGCTACTATGTGCTTCAATTTTGGTACAAAATCTTTGCGGAAATTAACATATAAACGGGTCCATTGAGAACAGATTACGTGAATGAAGGCGCGACGTCTTTAGTGGGACTTGAGAAAAAATAACATGTTGTAGCGATACCAGAATAACTCACTTATGCACTAAAAAACTTCAAAGCGTTGATTTAAGTATCTAATGTTAAAATATAATGAGTACATAGCGTATAGCAGCCGATAATGCGGTAAACGAGGTCAGTCGTTTATAACACGACTAAACTAGATCAAGGTCAAGGTCATTTTTACAAATCAAAAACATACGTCGCTGTGACAAACAGCCGGTGCGCAGAAATAGATACATACGTCTGAGTTCACCTCGGATTCTGATGTTATTTGTAGAACTGCCCCAGTTGTAGATGGGTCAAGGTCGACCTTGGGAAAGAGGTCACGGAAACGCATCATGTCTCGATAGTATCTGAATACGGGGACGTTTTGGACAGAACCGAAGACATCTTTACCCCCGTACAAATCAAACTTTATACCTGTCACCACAAATTTTTTGACCTTGGCATACGCGTCAGGGCCGTCAAATGAAGTCATCGTGTCAACGAGATAAAAAATAGTATGTACCGAAAGGACGGGAAGAGGTGGGGATCGCTCCTTGTACCGACGAGTCGGTGAAACTTGGTCAAGGCTGCCAGTGCCCCTCCTCTCCCCTGTAAGTCCCCTCCCGTCCGAGTACCGGCGGAACTGGCCGATCGCATCCGAACGCCCGCACGCACTCGATCGCGCGCCCAGATAGCGGCAGCGGCGATCGTTACACAACCTAGATAAATCATCCGCGATGATCCACCGAACTGTGTCAAGATCTCATCAATACATAGTGAATTAAGCACCAGTTTGAGTCTGATCAGATTTGAATGTAGTCGAAGAGAAGCACCTCGTCAGACATCTGCATATCCAGAAGGCCCTTCTTTTTCACTGAACACGGTCTGAATCAAATATATTGTAGAAATGTGGTTATGAACGTTGTCATGACGGCAGCTATTATGCGCATACTTTTGTAACATGATTTTACGCACCGAAACCGGTTTTTGCGCCACGGAGGCGTACTTGAAGCGCCTGCGCACCAAAATCCTTCCAAGATGGCGGCACTGGTAGAACTGTCGTAATAATACGACAGGTAATGCCTAAAAAATAGAAAGGCCCGGTGTACGAGGCCGCTCTGTCGAAACACTCGATTCAGGTCAAGGCAGCGCGCCGAAATAGTCGGCTGGCGCGCGTGTTTTTTTTTGTGATCTAACATCTGTCGCTGTCCGCGGCCGTCCAACCCCCTGCGTTTAGCGTTCCGCAACTATTACATGCGTGTTATATTTCCAGCATCTAATCTTGAGATTTCCTACCATCATTGACCACCTAGACCAGAGGGGTAATTGTGTAACACAGTAAAAGTATGTATGGCTTACATTTTGACATTCAACAACGTTCATTGCGTTATTTACTTTGTTGGCAGACAAATTATTCGAAGTTATGAAGCAATTGATTAACAATATCCTTCAAAGTGATTCAGATTCTGATTGATAGTGTGTTACGCAATTAGGGTGCAGAATGTCCAATTGGAATATACTTAATATCATTCAAATTTGAGTAAAAGCATATATTTCAAGTTAGATTTATTATGCTGACATCCATTGAATATGGTCGTGGTATCTCAGTAAAAAATGTCTAAGGCTAAGTGTTAGTCATTCCGCATAGTGGTGTTTCCGAACCACACCGAGATATATAATAAAAATATTCAATGGCTACTCTCCTAACTACCATTGCAGGCACGCAGTATCAGTATTAGTAGCCTCTAGTGGCCGAAATAGGCAACCGACATCCCTATTCGCTGTAATTGACGTAACTACTTCATTCAATTTACACCTAACTCAACAGTGAGTCGGACATTGTTGTGATAAAATTTAGGCTAAGTCAATGTATACAATCATAACCAGTAGGACAACAACCGATCGTCTTGTTAGAGAATTAAATTCGGCGAATCTATTATTTACAAAGGATCGTCCTACTTGACTCCGTCTCCTAAAATTCAGCTGGCTATTTCCCACTGACATGGATATAAAGTTCGTATTATGACAGGCTGGCAAACAGACAATCTAATGCTTAGGAATAGGGTAAGTACCTTCCAATTTGGGTACGAGGCTCAATTTTCGGGCAAAATATTCGCGACATAGATAGCATAATCATGTAATTACTGACTTCTAATAGAGCTGATTTAAAACATTTCATTACAATTACAGTCAAGATTGCATGATTACTACAAAATCAATCAAAAACTGTATCTTAGTCATTAACGTGCAAAAAAAATCATATAGAAATTCAGCGATGGCTTTATTATGTAAAGTAAATATGTACCGTGGTAAGCTATAATAAGGTCAGGTTGGCTGTCTATTAACAAAGGCTATTCTGACAATTTATACTCCTGCACGCGCACCATGTAGTAAGGCTCAAACCGGTACCAAAAGTACATGTTCTGTACGCGCGGTCCTTGCTATTTCGGTACCTGGTTACCGGTTCCAGACGAGTACGTGGAGTTACATAGAGTACCGGGTACCAATTTCAGGTACTGGGCGCGTACCACAAATCTCATATTTATACGAGGATCCTCGTACGATTGGCAACCTTGAAGTTATTTTTCGAGTGCCTTCATACTATCCTTTTTACTTACTACCTATGTTAGTTTTCTCACTCTAACTTAGGAAAATACATGTTTGCTACCGGACTACCGGTACAGTACCGATAATGATTAGAAATGCCAATCGTACAGGTAATCGGTACCGGTATCATACCAAAGTCATGCCCTCGTCGCTAGGGTAATAGGATAAAGGTTTCCGTAGCCAAAGGGCGCCAAAAAGTAATTGCAAGCCTTCGCCGACTGCGTGCCTGTCCCATCGTCAGTAATAAAATGACCTAAGAGAATCAGCTCTGTAGGATTGAATCATTTTAACCGTAGATAGTCAGTTAAATTTTATTTCAATTAACACAATCAGAGTCCCCAAGCAAAGTTTCAAAGATTGTTATTTAGGCTATATTTATCTGCTATACTGACTACGGAATCATTAGTGCGCGAGTCGGACAAGGGTATGGGCACTAATGAATACAGCAAAGTTCAAATAATTGCTTCCTTAATTCTCCCCAACTACCCCCAGTATTTGGGGAGAATTAAGGAAGCAATTAGCTCCCTTTCGAAGAGATGAGGACTGTGTCCCAACAGTAGGGAACATTATAGGCGGATTATGCTTACTAAGATAGCCAATTAACAGCTCAATAGCATACTTGGCGTATTAAGCTTTGATGACCAGCAGTTAAAAAGAAATAAACCGCACGCTTTTAAACAAGCATTTGTGACGCAAAACGTCATGTTAGGTCATGTCATAACTGTCGTCGTGGTCGTCGTAACTCGTACGTAAACCGTGATGGAAACTTATTAGTTTGGCTGATACTGTAGTCTAATTTCACAAACCCGCAGCACGGAATAATGGGTATCTAATGTCTTTAATCGATTGAATATTGGCATACCAATTTTAGTTTCAATCTACTACATTTTCATTTCCAGATTGCAATATTCGTAAGAAACATGAGAGTTGTTCGATTTTTTTTTACATTCAGCAGTTTATTGAGTCATAAAAGTTAATCATTTATGTTACAAAAGTTACACATTGATCTATACATCCAATTTGCAATCATTCATTACATTCGGTATAAGTATGCACGGATAAGTAACGTGATACGTGTCCAGGTCACATTTGGGTAGCCCATTGCGACAGGTCGACCGAACTTCTTGTGAAACGGCGCTTGCGCAGCGTACCCCACCGACGACGGCCGATTGTGTCGAAACGCACGATACAGTCGCCAGCGCAAACCCAATCCACAACCCCCACTAGACTCTGAACTACACAAATCGGATATATTGCAACTTTATGATAAAATATTAAATATGTTAGAGAAATCTTGGTAGCATTTCCATGTCTGTGTTATTTTTTAGCTAGCTTCACAGTGAAGCAACACATTGTAACTCTTATACATGATGAAGGCGCTTACGTAAGCCTCGTGTAATTTCGCGTCGAGACTGTTCAGAAAGGAACCATTAATACCTACGTTCCTATTATTAAAGGAGAATGGCTACAGACACTAGCCGAGACACTGGGGATTCGATATGTTTAGTGCTAAGTCACGGAATACAACCCCAACTACTCTACTGCTGACTCGGATAAAGCTAAATAGAAAATCGTGGCGTGCATTGATCTATCTGTAGCGCTTCGTTAATTTGCCCACTACGGCTTAGTTTTTGAAAGTTACTTATAAGTTGAAGATTAATGAGAACGTGCTGGATTTCCCTAAATATATGGCTTAGTGTGTATTTCTCGTGACCATGTTTGTTTGTACCGTTTCAATCTGACAGAAGACTAAAAAAACAAGTGTCCCGTATTGTAAATGCGCTTATGCGCTAAATAAAAAGCCTTTTAGAGTCCATCGGTTGGGTGCTGTAGCGGTGGGATTGCACAAGGCTTGCTGCAGGTCGGGCGGGCGGTGCGAGGCTCTCGCAACACCCATTATTCGGGTCAGGCAACTATTTGTGTGAATTGTGTCATCTGACATATTACTCTTGCGATAAAAATTCTTTGTTTACTTTTGTAATCTCACAGGTTGAAAGTTTCTTGTAAATTCTATAATGCCTGAATGCTTATAAATTAATTTTCACAGTTCTTAAAGTTTTCGAAGGACTTTAAACACATTCTGGTATTGATGAATGATTTCCTGAAATACCTACTCCCAACTTTGTAAATTGGCCTAATAAAGTATATTATTTATAATCATTAATGCTTTCAATAGTCATGTCGGCTCGGTTTAGTTGACATTCTCGGCTCGGTTCGGCCCCGAGCAGAATTTTAATAAAAATAAATATGTCGTAAGCGTATTACTAGAAAAAGGAAGTAAATTTGCAATGGAATCCAATGGGTTTCATAGGATTTGTGGTGTACCCAACTTGGACACATTTAAAATGCTGCTTGGGTTTATGTACTGAAATTTTAGACTATTAGATGTTGCAAACATCACAGCATCTGGCGAAACGCGCAATGGCGAATGTCTCACGCACACAGCGGCGCATTAACGTAGCAAGTACGCACTAACACAGTCAGCGCGCGCGCCGCATCGCGGCCCCGCTCGCAAGTAGGTCAGGGCGCTATGCGGCCGCGCGCGTTTTAAAATTAGAACGATCCGCACTTCAAGCTCCGCCCCACGCAATCGCCTAACTACAAGTTAATGTATATATTACCTTCAAAACATCCACCTGTAACCGCACCCTAGTATCGCAGCCAAAAGCTAGATATGGTAATCATTAGTTCTAATTTTTACGCAATAAATCTTAAGTCTGCTTTAAAGACAACTCAGGTAATTAATTGATGATCTTTCATTATTGTAAGTAATTTTGAAGGATTTTATTTGAACAAAGTTAATTTTGATTGAACTAGATAATTATTGAAACTTTAATTTAAGAAAAATACGTAAGCACTCTTTAAATAACTTAGGCTAATTAGTACACTTCAAACATAATTATGTCTGTAAATTACTTTGAAGTAAGCCGTGACAAATTGGTGTCATAAAATAGACTGGTAATCGATAACGTTAATTAATTGTGTTAAGCAAGTTAATTTTTTGTCAAGCAGCAGTAAAGTAATTAGTAAGTAGTGCAATTATTATTTGCAATACTCGCATAAAGTACTTTCCGGAAATGACACACTCTAAATTCTGATAAAGTTACTTGTTCGATGTCGTGGTTTTTCTGTTTGTGGTCGGTCGATAGGTGATTTATAATATCTGAATCTGAATGAAAACAGATTACTTTAAACGAAATATATAGCATTTATTAAAAAATGGCGTAAAATGGAAAAAAACGGTGTGAATAATTATAATCCGTTATTTGGTACTCTGGCAGTTTAAATTGTTTTTTTTTTAGAACAATTTCTACAGATATCTGCTGACTTGAATGCACACACAATACTGATAAATCTGGTGTCTAATGACGGGATTCCGCCTCATACCAACGTCAGTTTCAGACACCCTGCAGCGTCTCAGGGTCGACCTCTACAACTAAGTGGGTGAAGGTCGGCGGGGGAAGCGCCGTATTCGTTACTTCTATAATATGGCATAGTCGAAGCACAATTTCCAGGTCTTATTGTATTAAATTGGGTTAAATGATGTAATCCTATTTAGGCCAATAGTTGCGAGTGATCGTCCAACATGAATTGCGATAGACGCACCCTAACGACAATGAATATGAATAGGCGACATATAATCCATTATAAAGAAAATGATCATGCTGAGAAGTAATAGATGAGAAGATACTAAAAGTAGTTACTCACCTTCGAGTTTCATGCCAACGTCGAGGCACTTTTGGAAGCGGCAAAATGGACAGCGCTTCCGTTGTGTTTTGTCTATGTGGCAGGCTCGTTCAGCGACGCACGTGTACACCTTCTTATTTTGAACGGTCCTCTTGAAGAAACCTTTACAGGACTCGCACGTTAGTAGTCCATAGTGGTAGCCGCTAACTTTGTCTCCGCAAACGGGACAAAGTTCTTCGATTACATCCTTGGTGTCAGTCTGGTCGCACACTGTTCCGGCTGCTGGCAAATAAGCGCCTGCTTCACCACCGGCGCCTGTTGGAAACAGATATGAAGCATCCAGATTGGCGTATCCGAAAGATTGTTGCTCGGGAGCGCATTGATACGCGGCGCCTTGCGGCACGTACTGCTGCGATGCACCCGAGGGACCCCCACCTGAGCCAGTTCCTTCAGGACCTGGGCTTAGGTCAAACGGGGACATATTGAGGGACATGAGGCCTGTCTGCTGGTCCATCGTCATGCTCGGCCGCTCAGTGCGGCTGTTTATTACAAATCCCTACGGCGGCGTTCAACCGCAACAACGTTCACACAGTCACCGAGTTCACTAGCGGTCTGGCCGCAACACTAGCTACCGCTCG
The DNA here is from genome assembly GCA_949091785.1 of Polymixis lichenea. NCBI lineage: Eukaryota > Metazoa > Arthropoda > Insecta > Lepidoptera > Noctuidae > Polymixis > Polymixis lichenea. The sequence continues at coordinate 37,068,212 of OX420931.1, forward strand.
CGGGCTGCACCTGTTCAAGCACTATAGTAGGAAGCACATAAATCCAACACATTTTGTTCAATACGAGAGGAGTAAAAGATAACAGGCGTTATGCGTCTGTGTCAGTCACCAAAGTAACTATTACTACTGTTCGTACAAGTGTTGACAGCGCGTGGTATGTTACGATCGTAATGAGTATTTTAGCAACAAGCGGCACGCGTGCCGCTCAATAGAGGTACCGCGATCGACTGGCGGGTAGCCGGCCGGCGACAACGGCGCGCGTGCCGGCGCCTCCCGCATGCGCGCCCCGCTGCCACCCGCAGGCCCCTGCCCGCTCGCACAATGGAAAACGATTAGGAGCCCATGTAATAAGTGAAAGTGAGTCGGTGACCCACTTTCCCGCGATCCAGGTCTATGTTAGTGCGCGTTCGCGCGGTTGCGCCACCGAGCGGGCGGAGGACGGTGCGGGGGGCGGCCCACTGACCCAGTTGCGCGTAGTGCCGCAGCAGGGCAGGGTTGCCGCGAACACCGAACTAATGTTTACGTTCGCACTGCATTCGATTATGAGTGTGTTCGCTGTACGCATACGTATTCTGTAGCAATACGTACAAGTGTAACACCGACAATTACTTATCCGACTTAGACCAAGCGTGATATTATTTAGTATCCAAAATGCTTTAAGGTCAAAATAACTAATAAGAACAAGATTATCAAAGAATTTTATAGGTTAGGTTAGTTTTTATAAGTAAAATACCTTCGTTTTTCTTTACACTCTGACATAATATTGACGAAAAATTATTACTGTTTAACCTACATTGTTTCCCACACCTGGGCAAAGGTTTCCTTCCAGACCTCTCTATTTGGTGCGATCCCAGACATTGGTTGGCCGCGCAAACATGATTAGATCGTCACACCACCGTCTAACAAATTAAATATTAACAGTAATTAAAAAAAAAAACACTCATTATTATGCCTTTTTGGTGTTTAAAAATCGAAATAATTTATTATTGATATCGTACCTAACCCATATCTTTAGGATCACCTAGATGAATAGGAAACCCCATTTGTTTTCGGACTCTGGCCTAGATTCCAAGCACAACTTAGTTAACTACATTACTACAAACCTATGCGATGAATAGTTAAGTTATAGTTTCAGAGTCTTTTCCTAATTTTGACACAAAACTAGAAAGCACCATATTAACCAACGTGCAAGAATATTGAGAGATCCATGAAAGTTAGGTCTTACAAGACTGCTCGACCGGAGATCCTACCTATCCAAAAATGAAGTATGCCCTTTGTAATATTACATTGCAACAGACAGGTAAGACCCAATTTAGCAGGGTACCTAGTCAAATGAAAAAATAACTAAAATAAAGTGACTATAGTTCGACTTTTAATTGTATTTCAGTAACTTGACAGTTCAAAGAAAAATAATGTTATCATACTAAAACTAACTGATATGGAATATATTACTTACTATTTGTTCAACTAACGAATTCAGTTTTGTCCAACTTTTTAACGAACCAACAAGCTTTTGCATCAATTTCCCATCCACGCAGACGAAGGCGTGGGCCTTTTTTTCGTGTGGATATTTTTTTTTTCATTTTAATAAAGAGATTTTCATGAAACTAAATGTGTAGGTAACTTTAAAATAATAATAATTCATTTAATATTATTAAGTAGGTACTATTCATTTTAATTACTCTATCGCCGTTATTCACTAGTACCGGCCTACATATTAGCTAGGTTGTTGTTAACTTAATATTATAATAACTTCTAAGCGGGTGGACTGAAATTAATGCTAAAACAAATATTCCCATACAATCTCATATTTAAAACTCTCATCCCTTATATCACCCCTTTAGTATTATTTTACCTTTCGTTGGTTTTGGCGTGAAAATGTAACAAACAGGCAGACGGCGTTAATCTATACATCTATACATATAAATAAAATTGGAGTGTCTGTAATATTAAAATAACCGCTTTTTGCTACTTGCATATGAATATATATATGGTACATACGAAAATAACATTTTTTTCAATTTTTGTCTGTCTGTCTATTTGTTCCCGCTAATCTCTGAAATGCCTTTACCGTTTTTGACGGGACTTTTACTGGCAGGTAGCTGATGTAATAAGCTGTACCCGCGACTTCGTCCGCGCGGAATAGTTTTTCTATTATTTATATATCAATAAAAACAAAAAAAAAAACAAAAAAAGCCTAACTTACTCCTTATTACATCAGCTACCTGCCAGTGAAAGTCCCGTCAAAAACGGTCCAGCCATTTGAGAGATTAGCGGGAATGAACAGACAGATAAAAATTTAAAAAAATGTTATTTTCGTCTATGTACCATATATATATTCATATGCAAGTAGCAAAAAGCGGTTATTTTAATATTACAAACAGACATTCCAATTTTATTTATATGTATAGATGTATAGATAACTCAAATCAAACAAAGCTTCCGCGAAAAAAGAACCTCGTGATAAAGGCTTATATTTCCTCAGTGATGTTAAAAAAAAAATTGGATTTGCAATTTTGTAAAACATCGATATATTTACTCATAAAATTATTTTATTGCATCCATTTCTGTGTTCTATGTCGTTTTGATTAATGAATGACACACACCCACTTCGTATGGCATGAATATTTCTGAATAAGCAATTACGTATTCGAAATTTACGTAGGTAATTTTCGAGTCATAACGAGAGTCATTCAATATCAAAAGCGAAATAAAGATCTTGACCTGGATTTTGTTAAAATCAGTCAACAGGTCACGAACGAGTGACTGTCTGTGACAGCCTTGTATTCGCAATGTAATTTGATTCGACGTGTTCTACAGTACTAAACACATCGCCAACGGACGAGGCTTGACTTCACTACGAACTATGATGTTGCCCTCTCTTCTAAGTTTACGCATCCAGATTATCATTTCAAACGAATTTTCACATTTACCAATTTCGTTTGACTGCTGTCAGAAACAAAATCTTTAGGGGTTTTATTTTTTGAGGGTGGGAAATCATCAAATAACTTCATCCACTCTGAGTGGAGCAGGAGGGCGTGTCAGACTTTTACTGACTAAAACCCACCAGTATTCCCTAAGTTGCCTGTGTGCTAGGGGCGACGGTATCTCTTTCGAACAACCCCTGGCAGGCATCGGCCCTTGCGGTCCCCACCAGTTGGTGCTGACATCTCTTTGAGGCGGTTAAAGCGTCCCCACTTTTTAACAATTTCACAGGAGCATAGTGTTGTTTCCTGATGTCTACAAACATGACAAAGGCTTCCGAAATGGTAAATAACGAAACTACTACGTCTTTAAACACACAAAACAACATGATACTACATATCGTGCATAATAAGCCACAATGACTCAATAGTTTCGATTTCATAAGCAAGACCTGAATACCGGATGAAAAGCGACGGCAAGGTAGGTATACCCGAAGTATGCCGTTTTCGCTATCGCACAGACGCTACGGCCTCCGACGAAAGCAAGAGTGCTCGCAGAGTCGCACGCGCAATGCTTTCTTCATGCGCGCAACTGACGTCACACTTTCTCCATCCAATGACGCACGTTGATGTAACGCATCGTAATACTGCGGTAATAACACTGCTTTACAAAGCATTAGTATGTCACGACGATGTATATATTGATCCGTTTAGTTGGATGATTATATATTGAGCTTTTTTTACTTGGGTTACTTATTGAATTTGGAACAGGTTTTGTTTTATTTCATTTGTCTGTTTATGACTCCACAAGCTATCTAGTTTATAAAGCAAAGCTTTTTTTCTATGGTCTTTATGGAAATGGAAAGTTCTGAGCGTAAACAGTTTCGCAGGTGGTGCTGGTAGGGACATGTAAATGGGAGCTTTCAAGCTGAATATTTCCTAAGGGGACTGATGTACAGTGTTCTAGTCTAGAATATCGAAAACATTAAAATTATCTAATCCAGGGAAATTTGTAACACGTTCAGGAATACAAATAGCAGAAGTCTTACATTTTTTTAAACTACCTACTGCACGCTTTGTCACTATTTCCTACTTCAAGATGATTGCTCGGTAATTAGATATTATCTGACTCAAAAGCCTAAAATCATCTTTAAATCACACGGACGGACATTTTTATGTTCCCTATGGCATTGTTCAGACATTTACATCTCAGCCACTCTGCAAACGGTTAGGTAGGTACATATTAACGCGATTTCTAAAAATATAAGGGTTTATTTATTTTTCCCCTATGGCGCTTTCGCATTTTCTCTTGAGCGTTTGACTCGAGATTTGATGAGCGATTATGGTTTAGATATAGCTAAAAAATAAAAATAAAATATATATCCGGGAAAATTTCATTATTTGTCTAGGGAGCGCTGTAAAAAAATGTTTCTTTGTTTACATAAAATCAGTAAAAATTTTGTCTTGGCTGCTCAAAACAAAAGATGCTCGAAAGTAAAATTTTAGGAAATATCCTTTATATTTCCTAAAATTTTACTTTCGAGCATCTTTTGATGGTTTGTTACATGGAACATATAATAGTTTTGTCATTTATAAAAATGTCTGTGGTAGGACTGTACCTTGTTATTTGGAATGCGCAAATAATTTTTTTATGTTTCATACAATAATACACCAAAAATACTTCCGTAAAACAGAGAATTAATTATAATTTTTGTCTGAAATTATATTTTTTATCTATGTATCTTTAATCGAAATTCAAAGAAAGAGTATTCAATAACTAAAGGCTGGATGCGAGAAGCGTAGAACCGGTCGAAGTGGAGGAGCTTGGGGGAGACCTAGGTCCAGCAGTGGACGTCTTTCGGCTGAAATGATGATGATGATGATGATGATGAACTAAGGTTACTAGGTCAACATGCTTGGAATAAAAACAGTCTATTTAAAAAAAGTAAATAATATTTTTAAACAATTCTTGAATGCAACGTTATGAATCAGTAATAAATCTCGGGAGGCGCGGGCTTGAGCTTTAAGTCCGCGTCGCCGCGCCGTTTTGTTCCTGGGCGTCCGAATCATAACGGTTAGCATGTGTGAGTAGAGTACTTGACTAACACCCACGCGCCATCAGCTACTGCTACCACGCGTCAAATTTACCTAAAACTGAATACTTCAATTTGTAATAGCCCTCTATACAGAGCCGAATTTCTAATGCCGAATGTCTAAGTGGACAAGAATTTCGTCAGCAGACAGCAAGTTACGTGCACTTTCAAGGTTAGATAAAAGTTATGGAGCTTGTCCTAAAGTTTATTGTAACACTTCCTGCACCTTAATTGCGTAACACACTATTAATGAGAATCTGAATCAATTTGCAGGTTATTGCTAACCCATTCTTTCATTTGTTCGAAAAAATTGTCTGCTTAGCAACATAAACAACGCAATGAATGTTGTGGAACTGGCTAAATATGTCATATGCTAGTAAAGTTTACTGCTAGTATTTTCCCCTACCTCTTCATACTTACATGGCGAATTGAAAAGTCATCAAGAAGTCATGCGCAGTAACGAGTCAGGTAAATATTATTAAACCCTCTCTTTAGCCTTATACATTTAAAAATCGCTTTGTCAAAAATAAATCTAACTAGCCGTTTCCCAACCATGAGGCAGCTGGATACTAGTACTTTACATGGAGGGATTTCCTTTCAGACCTTCACAACCCAGATACTGGGTTACGCGATTTTCCTTGGCAAGACTGGTTGTCAGACTTTCAGGCTTTTCACTACCCGTAACGACCTTCAAAAATCTACGAATGACAGCCGGGACCAACTGCATAACATGCTCTCCGAGGTACGGACGGGTCTCGGTATGCTATGGATGGCCATCAATCCAAGGACCGCTTTGCAAGCGTTGCTCGCCTTTAAAAATCCCGTGCGGTTTTCATTATTAAGCAACGAGCTCATTTCAAAAGCCCTCCTTATATACGCTCCATTTAATTTTCAACATTAAAGGACAGGCAAATTTTAGGAAAACGCGGTTCCATTTTCGTTACGTTAGTAATTAAAGTACTACAGACCACGAAGGAGAGCACGGAAATCCGGTTGCGAAATACGATCTGCATTTGAGTGGTTTATAATTTTTCTATCAGCCACCAAGCCTATTAACGTTTACTGGTTTTAGGTCAAAAACAGGGTTGACAGATAGAGAAAGGTTTGAAAACTCGATACTAACTTTTATTTTAATAGTCAAAAAAGTCGTAAATTTTACGTACTATTCCTCTACGGGGGTACGAGAATTTTCTCGTGGGCGTGGCGGGTGGTTGGAGTTTAAAGGGGTTGAGTCGGGGAGCCACGCAAACGAGGGCAACATTTAGGTTTCCGAGCCAAGTGCATTGGGTCACTGGGTCAATGATAACAAAGGTTCCTGGAATACCGTGCGAGCTGTAGACTTCAGTAGTACAGAGCTGAAATGTGTGCGCTACATAAATATTATAATATGTGTTTACATTAATGCACGTGAGTTTCATTCATAAAGCCCTAGCCAAATTTTATAAAATTCAGTGATTTTAAAATGCCCAAATACTTGTTCAGTTAATGTGCCAGACGTAAAATAAAGTTTGGCGTAGGTAAAGCTTTATTTTGTAAATCAAAATTTTTGCATTAATGTTGAACCAACTTAAGGAATACATAGCTGATATAACGGCCATTTTGGGATGCCTGGTTTTAACCCCAACCAATCTTTTCATTCTTTCTAAAAATTGGTCTTTTTGTTTGCAAGCAACTTATTATAGGTACTTTCCACATCTAATCGCACGAACCCGAACATGTCTTATGATCATAATAATTACAAAGATATTCTTTTTTACCTTAACATTTTGCGACCTTCGGAAATTCCTCCAGCAGTTTCCTTTATTTGAAGAAGGGTGGTGACGGTTCAGTGGCTCTATCGATTGAATGTGCTTTTTTTAGGTATTAATTATTGATCAAACTGTTAAGCGAAAGACATCCACTGCTGGACATAGGCCTCCTCCATAAATAAATAAGAACACCAAGTATGGTAGTGTATTCGCCATTTTAGGTAGTAGGTACTTCTAGTTAGAAATAACAAGCTTCAAGTTATTTATTCTACCGATATAGTATATGAAGCCATTACTCTTATGTTATACTTACGCAAGTATATAATGTGCTCCAATATACAGATACTTGGAATAACAAATTAGGTTACCCAACCTGATAGTTGCAAAGAAACTGGCGACCTGATTTTCAGATGAGATGATTTCACTTTATTTCGCAATCATTTAACTTTAAAGATACTTTTTGTTCAGTTTATTGACAGACATATGTACATATTTCAACTAGGGATGCATCCGATACCGTTACCGATGCCGATATATCGGCGATACTCGAAGCTTGCCGATTTTGATATCGGCATCGGCGATATTTCTATGGCCGATTCAACGATACCTTTCAAATTTCGCGCTTTAAAAATGTAATGTAAAACCGGGTGTTGTTTTTTTTTTGGGTGGGAAATCATCAAATAACTTCTCCCGCTCTGGGTGGAGCGGGAGGGCGTGTCAGACTTTTACTGACTAAAACCCACCCGTGTTCCCTCAGTTGCCTGTGTGCCAGGGGCCGCGGTATCTCTTTCGAACAACCCGCACCCCTGGCAGGCATCGGCCCTTGCGGGCCCCATCAGTTGGTGCTGACATCTCTTTGAGGCGCGTGGAACACAACGCGCCGTCGACCCGGGCTTGGTCCTCACCGGACAGCGAGCTATCCAGTACTCGACGTCCGCAAGCGCGCGCCTACGGTGGCCGGGATCAAAATATTTTTAAATAATTGGTTACTTCATTCGAGTTGAAATAATACATGTGAAAACACTATAGCAAGAGCTGCACATTAAAAGCGTCCATAGTAAAAAAGATATAAACAAAAATAAACTCCGTAATTAAAATAAGCCGTGGCAGCCTAGAGAAGACCAGTCCCTACTGGCGCACATTGGGGACAGAATGTTCAAAACCACCTAGAGACCTCAAATATTAACCAAATTAAACCATTTTTGCACAGAAATGTTTGAAATCAAATTCCAAAGACACTCACGAAACCCGATTTGCGAAATTAGATTGTAATTTTTTTATTAAAAATGCATATGAATTGAATATTAAAAAAAAAAAATATATTATGACTGATTTTATATTATACTCTAGTGATCATGATAATTTTTCCTGATACGAAATAAACAATGAATATAATAGAGAAATAAGTATTTTTTATGAAAAAAAAAGGGTTGTTTCCACCCTACGATAGGGGATGTTTTTCGGTTTATTGCATTTTTGACATTAGATTCGTTTTCAGCGACGAAAAATACATCAGAAGCGTATATTTGCACTTCCATACAAGTGCTAGTTGAAATGCGTGACTGAAAGGATTAAAGAACAGGGTAAAACTCGCTTTACCTTGGTTTTAGTGGGTTATGAAGTTTTTAGATTTAAGGAATATTAGAAATCCGGCTTCGTCAGTCTTTTTAGAATTTAATTACAAACATTTCTTGTCTCATTTGGTTTATTTTTGCGATCTCTAGGTGGTTTTGAACAAAAAATTCGCTCTATCCCCAATGTGTGACGGCGCCCATTCACTAACATGACGTATGGATCACCACCATTCAGCTCAACCGTTTTAGTTTAGTTTTGAAGGGAACTGAATGATCCAACACACACGCCACCACTATTACCATTAGCGAGACTTTTGAGTGAGCATGACATACGCACAGCCGCCAGGACACATTCAATTCAATGAAAGACGTACCTAGTAAATGGCAAGTTTATAGTAGGTACATAGTGCTCACACATGTGCGCACAATTATACAATACTAAAAGATTGAAGTTAGACAATGCAAAGATAATTGTTACAATCTTCAGCAGCTCCAATATTAACGCTCCTGAAAACAGGCGTGACGCAACCCACGTAGAATGTCGCGTCGCGCCTGTCTGAAGAAGCCTTTACTCTGACTATCAATCAATCATTTATTTTGTTATATCCTATTCCCAATTCCATTTCTTTTGTTTGGCTATTTTTACATGAAATGTGATATTATTATAAGGTCGTAGTTTAATTTAGGTCTTTCATCACACTCAATAAATAATAACACATTGGGTGAAATATGTTCAGAACCCAAGTTTGGCCTAATTCGACCGCTCGAGGCTTGACTGGTTGCGAATCTAACTTAGGTAAATGCAGCTTCATGAATTCATGTTTTTAATTTATCATTATTTCTCGAAGTAATTAACACTACAGAGGCTTTAGTGTGAGTTTCATTTTACCATCTCGATCAAACGCAGTGAGCGCTTTCGGCGTTCCGATTGGTCCTTCACAAATCCAGGGCCAATCACAGCGCCGAACGCGCTCACTGCGTTTGATCGAGATGGTTAAATTAAACTCACACTAGGGCCTCTGGTATGTGATGTAGTTAAAAATCTCATGTAAAACTGTACCAATCGCGATAAAATGAGTTATTTCAACGAAATTATTTAGAATGATTTTCACACATTTTCATGTTATTTGCCGACAACCGTAATGCTCATAAATAATAACAAGCGTAAAATAACCTTCTCAATTCGTCGGTAAGTTCAAACCGGAGAAAAAAAGTAAAGACCCAAAAATAAGCCGTCATTCATTGTGCCAAAGTTAACCGTTAGGATCTTCTACAAAAATTACAAAAGCATTTTATAGGTGCAAAATGTTCCTATAGTAAATAAACGTAGGGTCTAACATAACTTTCTCCAAAAGAAAATCACTTTACTACTCGGCTTTATAACGTGCAATAAGTCTTGTACACTGTACAGCTTTACGATTTAAGTTAAGTTAGGTGGGGATGAAGTTTATTTAATAACTACATCGATAGCTATACATGTGACATTAGCATAATTATAACAGTATAATAATATAAGTTATCTAATGCTGTAAAATGAAATGAAGTGTCACGTTCGTTAAATCAATACTTTAAAAAATATATATTTTCCGGTTTATAGACACATTAAAGGCGGGCCGGGATATCGACGTGAACCACGAATTCAGCACGTGATTTACGTGACTCCCTAGAGTAGAAACATTGTGTCCATTTCAAAGGCGCGGCCAAGGCGATATTTAAAAAAAATCTACCAGGATAAAAATTTGTAAAAGTTGATTCCCAAAACTATAAATTTGTCAAAGTTATGGTTAAAAAGTTTTAAGGGTTAGGACGTGGCCGCGCCATCCGCCACGGAGATCTTTAAAACTAAGCATTGCAGAGACCTGAAATTTAGGCAGATGGTAGATTGAATTTGTAAAAAATTTTTAAAAATATAGACAAAAATCCTAGGTTTATATTTTAGGAGCTGTAAGTTTATAACCCCCCATGGTCGCGCCATACGATATCGCCGATATCTCGCTGAAAAACCATCGCACAGGCCTGAAGTTTTTTGTAAAACCTAGATTTGAATTTGTCAAAACTTTTAACCGCCGGCGCCTTTTTTTCGTTACTTCATCACCGGCGCCAAGCCTAGTTAAAGTTATATGTGGTAGGCATTTTCGCTAGTGATGGGACATTTTCAATGATTATTTAGTTTATTATTGCAATTTGAGGTAAGTAATTAACAATGATTATTACTAAGTAAACTACAATAAAAACACTATTTCATAGCAGTTTCGACCAGATTTTATTCGAAATCTAAACAAGACCTCAGGAAAAAAGAAAAACACCTGAAATTTTATGTGACTACAAAGTAAAGTTCACAGCACTAGATTGTTTTTGTTTTCTTTTGTTGCCTACGGCGTCACATATATATGTATCGTTTTGGAAATTTTGTATTGCAGAAAACGAAAGATAAGAACCAGCCAAGACAAAGCTTCACAAACAGATAGCTAGTTATGTACAATATAATAAAGTGGCTGAAGAGGACATCCGTGCACTCATGATAAATATTGAAGATACACACTTTTTCAATCCACATCCTCGTGATCCGCGGAATGAATATTTTGCTGCCTTATAGCGTTTGAAATGGAGAAGGTAAAACCAGAGGATCACTCATTAGTTTACATCAAAATACTTATCTATTTACCTAAAGTTAGAGGAGAACATAATCTAGAGTCAAGTTTCCCATCGCCAAAATTCTGTAGGTAGAAGTTTAAAAAAAAGTTATGTTAAAAGGGCTTATCTGTTTCAATTACTAAATTATATTCAATTAAAACGTCATTTGATTTATTTATTCTACGTGAGTACTTACATTCACACGAACATCATATTTTTGAGGCGTACACGCGTATGAAAAATACAAGAACAAGACCTTACAAAAAATTTAGGTAAGTACCTAACTTTTTTTACAAGTTCTTGAATTTTTTTAATGTATCTATTTTCATATTAGTTCTACTCGCACTTACTACTTAGTATTTGTTATTTAGCGATATTATCCCATCACTACCTGACATCTAAAGTTATCATTGGCGCCAAAAAAAGGGAAGAAATAGTTAGAATTCAATGCTTATTTCAGACACCATTTAATGTGTTACTACATATAAATTTATTACGCAAAATGTATTCTAAACTGCATTTTCACTTTATGCATATTTAAAACTCCATTAACAGTCAGTATGGAGACTCATACAAAACAAAAATATTGTTATAAAAACGGCAAAATTTAGACCGCTTTAGTTGTCGGTGGCGTCTCAGCCACGCGACCGTTTTGCAACTGAAGTGGTTAACGGCGTTCAAAAGGTCAAAAAAACACTACAAAGTGAAAAATAACTTTAATTTCGGACGGCGGTGACTTTGGATATGTATTTAAATTTTTTGTCACCGCCTTCCGAAATTAAAGTTATTTTTCACTTTGTAGTGTTTTTTCGGAAGTCGGTTGTTTTTTTTTTGGAAAAACTTTTATTTTTCACTTTATAGTTATACCTAGTACCTACCCCACTAATTTGAAATTTCATCATCCTTGGGGTCAAAACAATGCATATTTATGCGATAGCAGCAATCGCGGTTCATTTACTGTTATTTTTTGAAGAGTTCCGTTGTCTGTCTCCGAAACGCATCATCAGATCTATACCTATGTATTGAAATTGAAATGGGACCAACGGGTAGCACGAACTTTCAAATAAAAAAAGAATCATCAAAATCGGTTCACCCAGTCGAAAGTTATGATGTAGGTAACAAACATTTAAAAAAAAACAGTCGAATTGAAAACCTCCTCCTTTTTTTGAAGTCGGTTAAAAATGCACAAAAGAACCTAGCGTTATATTTCAGGAGCTGTAAGTACGGTATTGCGTTGAAATAAGTCGTGATTATCTATCGAAGAAAGTAAGTATTAGCGAGCTTTTTTTTGTATACAATAATTATTAATATGTAGAACTACCGATAATATATAAAACAAAAAAACAATAGTTATAGAGGGTAAGTTTTATCCAGTGCGCAAACTGTGCCCATGAATTCAGCATATCATTCTAGACCCCCCCAGCGCAGAAATTTTACGTCGGTTTTACAAAAAAAAAATCAGCTGTTTCATAGAAAAATGTATGGAAAAGCTGATTTTTTCGGATGTTTGTTTCTTTAAAATCACATAAATCACAGAGTTATGTGATTTAAAAAAATAAACAAGAATTTCTAATACAATATGTGGATATTTTTCTGTAAACAATACCATGGTCTCGAAACATTTAAAACGTATTGCGATACAGCACCTGAAATGTAAGCCTAGGATTTATTCCTGTATTTTTAAGTTTTGACAAATTAAAATCTAGGTTTTACAAAAAACTTCAGAACTCTGCGATGATTTTTCCGCGAGATATCGGCGATAATGTGTTTTTCACCGTTTCAATGGCGCGGCCATGTGGTTTTAGTCTAACAGTTTTTGAAATATGAACCTAGGATTTTCGTCGTATTTTTACGAATTTTGACAAATTCAAATCTGGGTTTTACAAAAAACTTCAGACAACTGCGATGGTTTTTCAGCGAGATATCGGGGATATCGTATTTTTCACCGTTTCAATAGCGCGGCCATGGGGTTACAATCTTACAGCTCCTAAATATAAACCTAGGATTTTTTCATTTACCTAAATTTCAGGTCTCTGCAACGCTTAGTTTAAAAGATCTTCGTGGCCGCGCGGTTCTCCGCGTTTCAATGGCGCCGTGGCGCAGCCACGTTCAAACTTTTTAACCATAATTTTGACAAATTTATGTTTGACAGTTTTGAGAATCAACTTTTACAATTTTTTACAAAATCTTGGTAGACTTCTTTTTTAATATCGCCGTGGCCGCGCCGATCATGACTGGAGGATGAGTGAGTGTGTGTTAGGTAATGTGAGTGTGTATGTGCGTGTGCGCTTGTGTGTTTATAATTATATATGTATGCGTGGTTATTGAAAAAGAATATGTGTTTGTGAAAGTAATTAGGTTCGCACCTTTTGTATTATATAGGGCGGGGAAGGTAGACAGCAATAATGTTCAGTAAGTAAAAGGAAGTTTATAGGATGCACCTTACGTATGCAAAATGTTTATTTATTTTATTAGGTTCACTAACAGTAGCTAACACTGATACAAAACACATAATTCATTTTTCACACCACCTGCTCGCTAATGTCAAATTAAATGTCATGCTAAACTAATCTGAATTAACTCATTTACGCCCTAGGCGCTAGCCGGACAATAATATTTTACTGAATCTAGACCCGCGAATGGAAACTTTTTTCTATTGATAAAGGTTACAGCTCGAACAAACAGCTCTCACTTCATAGTTCATTGATTTCTTCTTGGATTCTTCATTGTACATTATTAATTTAATTCTAACAGTCCACTCCCGCAATTTATATAATCCCGAAAAGTTCGAAGCCTTGAGACGAAACCATACAGTGTGTTCCATTTCTGTTCATTCAAAGCTAGCTTAACTATTCTTTTTTTTCGTTGGTCCTTATTTATACGACAACGTTAATACAATCTTACATTTATGTACTCAATGGGTATGGGTAATGTAAATGCGTAAACTACTGTACGGAACTGGCTCTTGGATTGGGACTATGATGGTACAGAAAGTATCATCCAAACCATTAAATAATTACATCCCATTCAGTTGTCCCACTTGCACAGGAGTAACATGCACATACACAAAACACCCTCCTTATCACCCTCACCATCATTATCACTTTACATTACACATCACAAATATACCCATACCTTTATTACAGACTTACCTGTCTTTCAAAATTGTTTGCTAATAGTCTTATTTATAATCTGAATTAAGAGGCCGTAAATACAGGATAAGTTTTTATCCAGTGCGCAAACTGTAATCATGAATTCAGCAAATCACTCTAGACCCCAGCGTAGACATTTTTCGTCGGTTATACAAAAAAAAAATAGAAAATAAATAATAGTTTTAGTTTTTTTAAACTATTATTTATTTTCTATTTTTTAGTTTTGCTAACTACAAAAGCGTGCTTTTTTTTTTTTTTAATTACCTATTGAATTGTCATAGGTCCTCGATAAGTCTACAAAGTTTAAATGAAATCTGACCGTTTAAAGTGGGTCAAAATAGCGTCCAAAGGAGTCGGTTACATACAAACAAACAAACATACAAGTGTTGCTAACATAAAGCGTGTAAAAATCAGCTGTTCTATACATTTTGAGCACGTAGGTATTGCACTTTTCTATGAAACAGCTGGTTTTTTTGAACCCCCCGTCTATAATGATATGCTGAATCCATGGTTACAATTTGCGGACTGGATAAAAACTTATCCTAACTTATCCTTATCCAATGTACTTTTATGAGAAAATCCTACTTCCTACTAATATTATAAATGTGAAAGTTTGTGTAAACAAGTTGTTTGGTACTCAATCACTCAAAAACGGCCGAACGGATTTGGCACACAGATACTTTATAACCTGGATTAAACATATAGGATACTTTTATCCCGGTAGAACGTTCCCGTGGGATAATTTAGGATTCCACGCGGGCGAAGCCGCTGGCAAAAGCTAGTAAACAATAATATACTACATATACTATATGGCGAACAAAATAAAGTGTTCCTGTGGCGCGTACCCGCGTTTGTATGTTGGATTTGGGCTGACGCGCTATTTACGATATTACCTATTTATTGTGTTTTTGATTAAATTGAATGAGTTCAGATGTTTAAAAAAGTTTGGGAACCCGACGGACAGTAAGTTATTTTAGTTCAATCTCAGATTTCATGCCAACTGCACCTTAGTTGTAGTTGGGTATTTTGAAAGTGTTTTTTTCTTTTTCCTGCTTTTAGTGTGTTATATGTTTGAAATCTCCTCTTCAAGCCCTTTATTTTGATAGCCCACATAGGCTTGGCACTATACTTTTATTTTGGTAAGTTACTTATTGACGTCTAAAATGCGCAGTTTTGATTTTATAAAACCAAACCTTGATTATAACCTCTGCGCGACCCAGACGTGTTGATAGACACCTCATGTATTAAAATTCATTCGGCCATTGGGATGCTTCGAGGGAGAATTCCAAATACAAAGAAACATGGACACGTACGCATGAAAAACATAACCCTGTCGTTGCAATTATGTAGTCAGATTAATAGTGTACGAAACTGCACATAACTGACTAGGTATTCCCCGATTATTTAACAGTTTCATAAAGAACTAATTCGATAGTTGAATTGGTTTTTATTACTTCGCAGTAGATGCGAAAAGTAGAGTATGCTCCTCGGGGATAAACGAAGGTGTTTTGCGTCTTGGGCGAGCTTACAAGCTCGCTGCACTCAGGGTTCGGCTTATTGGTCAACTCGCTCGAATTAACACGCCCGAATCGGGCGAATCGTCACTTTTAATTACTTAATATAATATTTTCTATAGGCGATTCGCACGAAGTGAATTTATTTTTGGGCTCATCGATAATTTCAGAAATACATATTAGGCAGTTGGCGCGTTTTGTATTTCATGTAATAATGTTAGTGTACTTTTCCTTAACTTTTCGCTGTTTCCGTAAGTATACGACATTTTTACAATTTCGCTGATTTACGCGATTTTACATGAAAGATCATTTCAATCATTATCTAACCAATACAATTTAAAGTATTTTAAACTAGCTAGTAACAGAGTTATATACCTATACAACAGTATAGAACTCATATCTGGATTTTTTTATTTACAAAAGAAAAACTAAATTTTGTGTGCATACATTATTAAATATTGCGCTATTTTAAATGACAATGCCATTATAACACAATTCGATTACCCGACCATTGACCGACCAATGATCGATCATTATGAATTTAGCAGATTACGAACTTTTAGCAAAATGACAATGGGAGCGTGTTGGAATGACGAATTTATAAAAATAGCAGACTTGCCCCCTGCTCTCTGTATTTTGTGCTTTAGGCTTGCTTGGATTTGCTTCTTAAATGCATTTTTACTAAGAAAAAGAATGTCCGCACAGTCCGTTGCGTAGTTTAAAAGATCGACGCGTACAGACACGAAAAACAACTTTGTTTTATACTGTGTAGAGATTAATTTTAACGTCTACACGATATGAAAGTCGTATATCTATACAGTGTACGAGTATGAAAAGTGATTCATACACTTAATGACTTTCCACTTTTATATAAAGAAAAACATACGAAAAAAGTATTAACTTAGTCAAGTTTTAGAGATTATGGGCAAAGAATTGGGTTTTTATTTCAACTACTCAGAACTCTCGTTCATAAAATTAAAATAACAAAAATAAACTTCAGTTCAAGATCAAAACAACCTAAATCTCGCATTATAATTCTCGAAAATAATAAAAAGGCGCTCATTCATTAGATAATAATTGAAACGATCTTTCATGTTGTGTATTAAATAAAACTTATGAAAATGCAGTATTTTAACTGTAAATTTGTAATAAATCGTATAATTAATCTGTGATTTACAACTCGTTTCCTTCCAGAAACGATTAGGAAATAAAAAGTGCAAAAAGAAAATTGTGCTTTTATTCGGGTTAAAGTGCCATAGTGGGGCAGAATCTAACAAGATTTTAGAGTAGTGGAATCTGCCCCACCAAAACGAATTAGTGGGGCAGATTCCACTGCAAAATTTTAAGCATTCCACTTTGCCCCACTAGTGAGGCTGCTCGGCGTGGCAAAGTGGAATGATTCAGTTTCGTATGTTTTTTCAAAACGTGCCAATTGCCTAATTCGTATTTCTGGAATTGTCGGTTCGTGCGAGTCGACTAATAATAAATGATTTTATTTGTGTAAGTAGGTTTATACAAACACTTTTACACGTCAATCATATTTTTAAAACTAGATGAGGTCGGCGTTTCCTATCTAGGAAACACCGACCTCATCTAGTATCACCGAAAGAGTAGTCAGATGACTACTCTGAGAAGAAATGCCGAAACAAACTCAGAGGTCACAGTGTAATAAGTCCGGGATTCTAGTCTTAACTCCCTCGCTTCGCTCTGAAGCCCTAGAATGATTCGGTGTATTCAGAATTCAAAATAGCGCCCGCGACATTAAGACGCTGCTTTATCCGTTTGGTGAATAGTAAAATAACAGTGAAACCATATTATGCAAATATTAACTTAAGAGTGCAAAGTTGCAAACATTTTCGAGCTCGCTACCCTCGTTCTTGTATCCGACGAGACGTCCTCTTCATTTTCAAACTTTTCTGCAGGTCTATAAGTAACTCTAAGGTATTTTCTTTTTCTGTATGATTGTTCAAAAAACCCTAATCGTTCTGAAGAAGTATACTAAAATGGTCGCGTTCGCTTCGGTCGCTATATTTTTCAAATGCTTTAACTTTCCTGCATAAGTTAACCGAGTATCTCCTATTTCTGTATATGAATGGTCAAAACGTTTTCGTGACAGGCTTAGTCCGCCACTGAGAACTAACTAACAATATTTTAGTGTAACTTCTGCTCCATCCAGATGCATGTATTCACAAATTGTATTCATTTAGACTAAACTTAGTGAGACAAGAAAAGTGTCTACCACGGGGAATAACTATACCTACGCAAGGTTGGCAACTGCCTTAAACATTGTTATATGCGCTTCTGGCGCTTCTGACCGCCACTTCGCGTGTATTTTCTTCTTCCTCGTGCCCCTTCGGATCGCATCGCCCGCCCGCGTTAGTACTTCGTTTTCACTTAGCTTTCTTTCTGACGATTTATCTTTTTGTTTCACTACTTAGTTTCTGATCGTGCTGTTAAGTCCGTATAGATAAAGTTATAGTAAAAAAAGTAAACATTTATACCTTGACTCAATTTTGTACTTTTCTTTTTTTCCTCCTAACGGGGCAAGGTGGTAGTCGATACTTTTCGGGGAGGTGTAAAGGACATGCCTTTGCTGATCCCTATTCTGACTGTCGCCGGTGCTTTAAGACGTCATGTTTCGTAAGCTAAGCTTATATTATATTCTGATACTAAGTAATTTTATATGTATGCTTTGGACATTAATAAACCTTAACTCCGTACTGACCACTTGTTTTCCTCAATCACCTTGACTACGCTTCATTTAGACTACTGACTATACAGCACAAGTTTTTATCCAGTGCGCAAACTGTAACCATGTAAATGCTGAAATAATCAGCTGTTTTATAGAAAAGTGCAATACCTTACCGCAGTCAAAATGTATGAAACAGCTGATTTTTTTTGTATTACCGACGAAAAATTTCTGCGCTGGGGTCTAGAATGATATGCTGAATTCATGGTTACAGTTTGCGCACAGGATAAAAACTTATCCTGTATATATCCTTCCTCAAGAATTGGACTACGAATTGCAATTTTTTTTTATCCGGCGGCAGTTCCAGATAATCGCGTTACAACGAAAAAAAAAAAACATTTGTATTAGTATAGATATCAACGGTGATTTTGTTGCTTATAGAGTTCATATAAAGATGCAGTTGCTAAGTTTTCTTTGTGAAGATACGTTTTCGCGACTTACGTACTTTATATACGGCATCGTTGTTTTAAGATACAGCGTATAAACCGCGCCGTAGAAAAAACGTGTTTGTCAATAAGCTTCCATACTGACCATCTACAACACTGGCGACCGTGACCGCGCGTTGTGCGTACAATCGGAAATCGGGCGCACTTAGGCAAAGTCCGCTTGATTTCCGATTTTCACATACAATCTACGGATTGATTTTTAAATAAGTATCTCTATTACCTTCCTCAGTGGTCAAGCTATTATACCAGATAAACAGAACTCCATATCATTGGCTATGCCGTAAAAACGCAGCCTAAAAAAACCAACGAACTTTCGCATATTTGGTTTTTAATTTTGAGTAGGTAATGTGGTTGGGTAGTAGGTACCTATGGATTTTTATTTGTGTGCGTACCGTACGATGTGCATCGATTTAAGTAGGTATGTTAACTGGTGTTAGATTCCGAAACTAGTGTAAGTAAATGGTATGTACCTACCTACTAATGAATTTTTATCCACTCAAAATAAAACAAATAACGAAAATTCGATTTAAGCGACTTTAAAAAGAAAACTATCTTCTCTACCTACCTATGTGAAAAAATATTTGGAACACGTTAGCAAACTACGTACAAAAGTAACTGCATTTTTTATCGTTATCTGTACCTATTACAAGTTATTGGATCAAACGTGCATAGTTTGTATCAACAAGAAATAAAGCGCGTAAAAAGACTATAGAGAGTGCATTCACTTCATGTAAAATATAGGACAACAGTTCTAAGCACCTAGGGAATATTCGATGAAACCGTTATCTATGAATATCTGTAACAAGATGACAACCGAGATTTGTATTTGCGTCCGCATTTTTACTTATGTATCGTCGCGTTGTCGTAAGACTTGCTAATATATGGGACAAAACGTAAACAGGTACCGATCATTTCGACTCTCAAATTACTGTTTATAATGCTGCAGACCTACTTTTCAGTTTTGCAATAACATGATAAAAGAAAAATCTACTTACCTACTTGTTGACAGGGTAAGGTAGAAAAAACAGAAACATTATTTTATCGTCTACTTAGCCTCAGATAAACACTGCCTCAAAAGTTGTATTATAACAGCTGTGCTTTTTTTCGGTTGTTCTTCAATCATGTATCACTTGATTGTGGGCCGCTTGATAGTGGCCACCGAACGGCGCGGCGGCATATGCAATACCAGAGGTATCGCAGGTGTGTTGCTACCCCAAAAACAAGCTATCCTTCACGTGCCAGTTCAGACATACCTTCCAAACCGGACACAGCAACTGTAGTTGTCGACAGATTTCGAAAGACAGGACTACCATGTGGTGGTAGACTTTTACACAAAGAGCACTACCGGTAGTAACCGTAGCTATTGCTTGTTGGTCCTATTTTAAGGCGATCAGATCAGCGTTCCTTCGTAATGCATACATATACATTTCTGGAAGCATTTCAACGTGGTCGAAGAGAGAGAGAAAGTGAGAGTTCAATTATAGAATAGGTGGTGTTTTTATTGACGCTCCTGCCACCGACCTCTTAGCGACCCCTATTCCACAGTAATATAAGCATTTTTAATATTAGTGCAGACCATCGTTCTGTATTGTAGCAGTGTTCGTGAAGGCATAAAAAAGCATGATGCCGCTCGACGGAAGTGGCGGGCACAGAGTTTCTAGACAGGGTAGGCAGAAATTAAAATAAAAACCAGAATAACCGATTGCTGTACCCACACAGCATGCAAACTGTGAGAGAATTAAAAATCATACTGTTTTGTATTGAATTTACGATTGACTTTTAACCTTTAGTTTGTATTCGTTGCAAATCCGGTGTACAATTACTTTTCACGATCACTTGTTTTTTTTTTGTTTTCACCGAAATTATAGCTTTTAAAATGCATATTTTTTTTATTTTCTCTATACACTCACCACCACCACCACCTGAACAACTTTCACAGTGAATATTATCTATTTTTCACATTATTTTCAACGTTAAAATCTTAAATACATACATCCTAGTTCACAACCAAAACAAATAAATCAAAACAAACAATGGCGTCGGAAATCGGAATATAAAAATAAAACGGCAAAAAAGGTTGTTTATGTAGCGACAATTCAATGAAACAATGATACTTTTTAAAATAGTCGCATTGTCGACTTTGTTCGGAAAACTTCGGTAAGTTTCGTAATTCGTCTCGTTGTAAAAATCGTAAGAAGCCAGTGACTAGGGTAAACATACCGGTTATCGGCCGTTTAAGCGGCTTGTTGACTTTAGAGTTGATTTCTATCATAATGCTGTACTCCAAGATTTTTCAAAAAATAAATATTTTATCCTACAATAGTGTAGTTTCAAAAAACCTAACGTTTATAGACGTATCAGTGATACATAATTAATAAAAAATATATATTCGTAAAAATAGCAAATATACCGGCTATCGGCCTTTTCACTCAGTTATCGTCCACTAGTGCACTAGTTATCGGCCACCTAATTCACGGTAGAAAAACGACTCTTATTCAGTAGCTCATAGGGTTTATAATAGTATGAAAGTAAAACAATGAATAAATTCTCAAAAAGCGGTATATTTTTACTCTTTTCTACGACTTATAGCTACTTTTGGCTTTAGCATCATTCAAAAATCTCTTAACACAATCATATAAAAATAAAATTAAAAAAACATGAAATTTCATGAAAATTCGCCAACTCAATTATCCAATTAACGATTTTCATTTCTCCATCAAAACCAAATATTAGGATCTGGGCCAATTTTTCTCCTTAAATCAGCAACACGACTGGAAAGCCTGTCCTGTATAGTGAACTCCGTCCTACCGGCTCGCTTTCCTGATGCCGCGAATATTGCCACGTACCTATACCTGAAAGAGTGCTTGTCAGTGCTTCTTCACTATAAGCAATCCTTCGGGAAAGCTCTTCATTTTTTTTTCTTTCCTTTACTGACAGGTGCCATCTGAAAAAAAGCACAATTCCAACACCAAGCACATCAACCAAAAATTTATCCATTATCACATATAACACATAAGCTTTTTACAAATTTTCGGCCGTCCTTTATTTTGAACGGCCGGAGACAGGTTATATTTTTACCAGTTATCGGCCGCTAAACGTTCGGTATTTTTGAGGGTCATATCTTTGAAAATATGAGGTATACTGGCGGCCGGAATCTAGTTGTAAATTTACAAAATTCTAGCTGTTCAAAAATATAATGGAATCTATGTTGGTGAATTTAAGGTTTCTCCAATAAAGGCTAAATGAAATGACATGAATAAACCGGTTATGCGACCACCCGGTCGGAAAGTAGATTTTGAAATTAATCGCTATCGTATTGTCCGACCACCAAAAATATCACAAATTATGAAAAGTTAGATGAGTTTGGGCACTTGAATATTGAAATTAAACATGCTAAGTACACACATACCAAATCAATGAAAAATAAACCAACAGTAACACTTAAAAACTTACCTTAGAAAATCAATCCACCTGCTATTTTTTTCGCTAAATTTGACACGTGTCCACACACCAAATTTTGAAATGGCGACTGAGGGCTCAGTTCGCAAATTTCGCGGTCATGCCGTTGGATTATGAACCGTGAATTTTGTCCGGATCGAATGGCGCAAAATTTGAAAGGGGCGGCCTATAACACTGTCTATAAGGACAAATAACGTGCGAAGTGGTCGAAAAGGGGTAGTGGCCGGTAAACCGGTATGTTTACCCTACCCTGTATGGTTGTGTGCGTTATTTGTTACATTGTGTGCCACGTGTTTATATGAACGCACACTGAATAAATCTGCATGACCACGAGAGCACACATAAACATTGAGACGCGAATAGTTCGTGTCTCTCCCAAGGCACTCAGCGGCGCTAGTGCATCGCAATGCGAAGTTGCGTCAAATTGTACGAACGAGCGGGGTATTGTATCGATGATACTAATGATACGACCGATGTTCGACAGGTGGCGCTGATTTTATGAATAAAGTTTTTGTTTAGTGATAAAATAATATCAGTTTTACACATTTATCTGATTTAGGTAAGGGAGGCAGTGTCTTTCTGTCTTTATAGACTGCACGCCACTGCCTCCATCCCAGTCTGATTTTTTATTGTGTTGTTTCAACTTTAGATGTTTGCAAAATTGATCTTAATCTTGCAAAATTCTTGAGTTGAGTTTGAATTTAATGTTTTTGGTGGCGTTTCGTTGCATAGAGCTTATCCCTACACATAAACACACCCCGTCTAGACAGTCACGACTACAACATACTAATTACAGGAGTAGATGGTATTCATTTTCTGTAACTTATCGGTTTACAATAGTCAAATAAATATTTTTTCCTTGCAGTTTTGCGTAGTTACTAGGTACCTCCATGAAACTCTTAACTTCCGCTTGTCTGGTTTCCCTTTAATTTCCTTGTACCTGCACTAGGTACATATGTCCTATATACTATACCTTAACTTTTTATTCTCTCTACCTGCCTTGCAAGGTCAACAAGTAGTGCGGTTTGTACACGGAACAATTATTATTTTATTGGTTGTTTTTGTACGTAGGTATTAAACGATGTACTTATCGTTTACTTTTATTTGTGGTTGGTTTTCTCTACACACAAATATCCAGTAAAAGTCTTAGTAATTTTGACATAAGTCAGTAACTAGATCTACCAGTCTATTCTATAAAAATCTCACCGTTCAAAATTTAGGTGAAGTGAGTTTGAAGTGAGCTGTCATTCTACTAGAAGCCTTAGTGAGTAAACTCACACTAGGGCCACTGAAGCGAAGGATTGAAACTGTTGACAGCTCACTTCACTTAAATTTACATGATTTGATTTTTAAAGAATCATTATGTCTAATCTAGACATTGAGTATAAATGTACCTTTCTTGCATTGCAAGACAGAGGTTTTAGATCTACCTAGATACTAAGTATAACGTCTGCCTTGCAGTGCAAGAAAGGTACATTTATACTAACCCCCTTATTTATAAACGTTGCTTAAGTTAAGTAACAATTAGCGACTGTTTAACCATACATTTTGACGTTTAAACATGTCTTAACTTTAAGCAGTGTTTATAAATAATAGGCTAAATGTCTAGAAACTATATTTTAGTGGGCAGTGTGAGAAAAAGACACCCATTTCTTTAAGTGAGTATTACTGTTCATTTTTCCATGATAACTTTAACTTTAACTTTTACTTGAATATAATTAAAAGAGAAAATCCCACTAAACTTAAAACACTTCAAATCAATCAAGTCCCAGACAACTGTTGGCTGGCTACTAAAATAGCCAAACGAGACCAGATATATTAGGTCGACCCAGTGTACCTACCGAAACAAATAAAAATTAATCATATGATAGTAAATTGGGAACACCAACACTTTAGTTTCGGGGCTAAACTCTTGCTAAAAAGTAATGTCGCCTATTAATAGAACATCATATAATTCATGTAGTTAAAAACTGTAGTACACACATTAAACTTATGCATTAATAAGTATTTGATTAATGAGTACATAATTTACTATTAGTACATAACATTCTGTGAAGAAATTAATAATTAGAATAAAGAGTTGCAACATGGATGGTTCGATAAGTAAAGGGAGACCAAAGAAACAATGTATTGTGTGAACGATGATATGGCTAGAAAGATGTGCAAATGAATTGAATGGTGACTACTGAGATGACAGCTTATAAAGATGTAGGTATATAAGAAGACCAAAATCTACGCCAACCCAGAATAAATTGGGACCATGGCAGGAGGATGATGGAAATAGAAGCTATGGAATAAATTGAAATTTCGTACGAACAAAATAAAATATCGACCAATATCATGCACAACGATAAAGGAATCCAAGACGAATCAGCACATTCATCAAAATCCAGCTTGGAAGGATGACAAAGAGTCTGAAGTAAACCATTATGCGTCGTTTTAACCCGTGTTAGGGTCGTTTCGCCGGTATCGCGACCACCTTCAGTAGGCGACCATTTGACGGACTAAGTTTCTTTAAATGAAGATAATAGTATTTGTAGAGGTAACATAAATAAAAAATAAATCTAACGTGCTTTATAAATAATTATGAATTAATAATTTACACAGTTTGAAACAAATAGGTTAACCCAGAGCCGAAAAAAAATTGCTCAATGCGCGTCTTGATTCAGTAGTGAGTTGATGTACTGCGAGTTGAAAAAAAAATAACACGGCGCGCGGCGCTCAAAGGTAAGTGTAATTACTTATTTCATGTTTTGCACATAAGTTAGATGTTAAATTGTACAAGCGATAAGTTTTGGTTATTATTTAGTTGTATTTTGCTATTTTAAAACGTAATATTCAGATAAAATCAAGTGGTCGGTAATCGAAATGCTTATTTATCAAAAACGTTAGATAGCGACCACGTGGTCGCAAACCGACGAGAACCGCATTATTTTGTTTTCATTAATATGATTCTAATGCTTCATACAGGTCTGTTACAATCTTGAATGTAGCATTGTAAAAGGTTTTCTTTGTAGTTCTTTGGTAAGCGACCACCAGTTTCTTTGAAAGAACTTTGTTTAATTTACGTACAAAATTGGGTGCTAAACAGGTGGTCGTAAACCAAAATAATCGAAATAAAGACATTGGTTTCCGACCACCATAATTTAGTATGAGAGAAATAACGGCCGCTAACAGAAATAAGTATGAAAGTTCATTGAGTATGCGACCACGTCTGATATTTTTTGATTTAATTTGGTTGGTTAAAAATGTCCGTTTAATAATTATTTTAACAAGCAACCATGTGGTTGTACCTAATCTGTCGAAAACTAAATATTATTATTTTTCAGTTTAAAACAAAATTAGTCATAAAAAAACAATAAATTATTTTATATTACTTATTTTTAGATGGAGCTCCCAAATAATTCAGAGTCAACAAAAAAAAAGAAAAAGACTGTCCAGTACACTGAAGAAGCCCTGAAAAAAGCTCTGGATGATATCCGAAAAGAGGGGAAGGGAATAAGAGAAACATGTAGACTGTATTAGATCCCAAGGACCACGATACAAGATCGGCTTAGTGGGAAGAGGTGTGATACAATCGAGACAAGGGGATCAGATCCTGTATTGGATCGTCCAGGGCAAACCTGGTACTCAAATTTCCTAAAACGCCATCCCATTATTAATGTCGATTATTTTTAAAGGTTATACTTACTACATATTTAGGATATTGTTTGACTAATTATTGTTAATTTTATTACAACCATGACTAAGTTCCTACGAAATGTAAGATTGTAATTTTTTTAATTATAAGAAAACATTACACCAAATGATCAGCTACCATATTTGTTTTTACTGAGAGGCAAAAATTAAAATATTTTTAAAGCGATTATAATTATTTTAATGGCATATTTTTCATATTAAAATAGCGGTCGCAAACCAGCTCACTGGTGGTCATAAACTGATAAAAATGGACGTAAACTGACGTTTTCGCTATATTTTCACTTTTTCAGCATTTAATAAATATTTTTGTATCAATGTATTTTATTTTATGTTTTGTATCCAAACTAGACTATATTTGGGACAAATCCATATCAACATAAACTATTTTGCGTGAAGACAACATTTTTTTTTTCTCATCTTATGTGGGCAACCCAGCTAACTGGTCGCTAACCGGCGCAATGACCCTATATCACGATAGGCGTTAGCCTAGTACTGAATTTTCACGAAGATTCACCCGAGCACGATCAGGATTATTTGCAATTCTATGTTTGGAAGAAGAGCCGGTCTCGGTCAAACCACCAGAAATAAATAACGCTAGCCCTTATAGATTTTTATAAGGTAGTTAGGTATTTTAGATTATACACAAAGTTTAAATAGGTTAATGCGTTTATATTTAAAATAATTATTTCTCAAATTTATTACAACTACAACTGTTTGACTCTGCATCACCCAAAGCTTGACGGGTAGAAAATGTCTATGGCATTTAAGTCTGTCTCGTACATTTGTGTGCTTAAAGTATTAAATAAATAAATAATCTATAAATTGTATGGCAGACTATGCTTATGAGTTGTAAAGGTTTTATGGATAGATAAATAGAAAGAAACAACTGCGTTTATTGCCATTACAGCAAAAAATAAATACACCTTAAAACTATAAGAGACAAAAACAATTATTATAATGCCAAAAGGGCGTCAGATCAGCATAATAATTATAAAAAAAGCAGATGACAACACAGGGTGGACCACCTGATTTTGCTTTTCAGCTGCAACCAACAATATTGTTCGTTTACGTTTTGCTTTCACTTGGTTATCTTGTAATCTTTTACTGGAAGTATACTTAATAAATAAAATACAATTTCGTTTAATAACAATTATTGGTAGGTTTACTTCCGCGTACTAAGGTACGTACATGCACGGCACTCCTTTATCCGTAATATTGTGAATCATACGATTCGATTGCGTTGAATGCAGTGCTGGAATACAATCACACCCAGCAGCATGCATTAGCGTAAATGCATCAGAAGCGATACGCATAACTTGGCACGACATTAAGCATAATTAGGCAGTGACCCACTTTTTTATCAAAGCCCGTCGTCGATACGCGGCGCAGGCGCATGGCACACACGCGCGTCGCGAGCGCGAACACAACACACCTACAACAGAGCGCTCAGTACAAACGACTCAGATAAACATTTATTTATATGCATTGTTTGTAATCAAACTTTAAATAGATAACTTGTGATAGCCACATACCTACTAGGTATTTTTATTATATCTTTGTGATATCGGTATAAATAAAAAAAGAGATCATTTGTTGCCAAAGAATATGCCTCACAGGTTTTATTTACATATTTAGCTCCAGATTAGCAGCTGATTATTGCAGGCAACTAGGCATAGGCCTCATACATTAAGTAGCACATTGGGGAAAAATTCATACATAGATACTAATCTGTGGTTTCGTAGGAATTAAATTCTATGAAAAGACCTAAGTAATTCATAAATAAAGGCAAGGCATTAAATTTAGTTTAAAATATTTAACTATTAGTGAATCAAAATTATTTTCTAGAAGACATTCACTGTAATAAGCTAAAATCATGAAACATGTATAAGTTAACCATGTGTCATTTAAAATCTGATTACAAAAAAGTACAAGTAGGTACTTACATTATTATTACACTTTTGTAATCAGATTCAAAATACGAGTATACATTTATTCGATACCTACATACTATATGATTAGTGATATGAATAGTGAGAACGCTATTTCTCACATACATGTAAATAAGCGGAGCCTTGGCCTGGTTACCACGATTTTAGCGTTATTACAAAATATTCAAGTGATGCGGCGCCCGCGCACCGGAGTGGGGAATACGCACACACAACACAGACCAACTGCCATGGTTTTAAACATAAATATTTCACATATTGATTATTTTGGTAAATATCTAGTGGCATTTTCCTGTTGTACAAGAACTATCAAAGAAAATTTCCATTAACACACCGAACAATCCTTGAATTGGCTTCCCATCTTTGGATTTCGTACCACAAGCTGCTAGAGCCTTAAAAATTACCTTAGCATACCATGTCTAACCGCCTGTCATAGGTTTACATCAATATCGATAAGACGGAATATTGAGAACTAGCTTCTGCCCGCGACTTCGTTTGCGTCAAATTTCTTGCTCCCCGACCCACCCCGTCGCTCACCTCGCCTGCCCGTGCGAGTACTTCGTATTCGTGACTGTTTTCTTCATACAGCCTTCCTCGATAAATGAGCTATCCAACACTAAAAAAAATATTCCAATTCGAACCAGTAGTTCCTGAGATTAGCGCGTTCAACCAAACAAACAAACTCTTCAACTTTATAATATCACAAATTTGTTTAGCACAAAAAAGGTTATAGTGAGCCAACCTTAAAAGATAGACATGGTATGCTGTCGTGGACTTTTTTTAGAACTTTTAAAGGGGAACAATTCTGTTACATGATTTTTGCAAAACTTTAACCGTTAACGCAGCGCAGCAGCGGAAGCTCTGAAAAGGAAAAAATAACCCCGATTTTGAAACATTCTTCATTGGTGCTCCGCTTGTATTAGTCTTAGCGTAATGATATAGCCTTCCTCGATAAATGGGCTATCTAACACTGAAATAATTTTTCACATCGGACCAGCAGTTCCTGACATTAGTGCGTTCAAGCAAACAAACAAACTCTTCAGCTTTATTATTAGCATAGATAAGTATATAAGTATAGATATAGGATAGACTAAATCTAAAGCAATTTGATACCAAAGATCGGAGCAGACAATATTCTCCGAGTTATTTATTTTTTACGTTACGAACTCTATGAAACTGTCTTATTTACTTATCTGTATAAAAGAAAACGTGGCTCAAGTTGACAGTCATCATCGTCAATCCAACCGAGCTGTGATTACATCGTTTGGAAGGGACAAAATTTTCTAGATAATTATTATCAGTTAAAGTGAATATCAAGCTCCAGGTGTGCTGCTGGTGGTCTTGATTTAGTAAAAGACTACCAGCAGCACACCTGGAGCTTGATATTCAACAAGAGGACTAAACGTTTTATTAAATTAGAAGCTAGTTGTTAATTTTAACGATAACACCTACGTGAGCTCCTGCATGTAGTATAGCCTTGCTTTCTACAATGCAATAGTAAACAAATGAAAAAATTGAAAAACTAAACCTCTCAAACGTTTATTAATTATAATGCTGAAGGTTTAACTTTGTATTAAGTGAAGAGTTTTAATTCTAATCATTTCTAAGAAATGTAGAATCAAGGATTGTTGTGTAAAGCCAGATTTAACTTAGTAATGGACATATTTTAGTGCCTTAATTCATACGTCTCTGCATTTTTCATGAAATTTACATCTGGGTTAATTATAGTTGCAATAGATCTACAGCAGTTTCAAATATTAACGAGTGATTTACTCCGTATGTACACAAGGTACATCAATAAAGAACAATTAATATAAAATGTGCAAGCACACATGCATAATTATAAATGTGCAGCATATGTGGAAGTGGCACAAGGTTGTCTGTAGAAACGGTTGTGCGGATTGTAAGGAAACAACGGATACCGATCATTTGCATGAAAACACCAATTTTGATGAAACCAATATATTCTTCATCTTCACACCTACGGGGCTACGAAGGCTTGTCATGGTTACGCATGGAGCCACAAACGTCAATCAGAATTTTATGAAATAAAGTCCTTTGTTCGATAAACACGACTGTCTGCTGACCAACTTTAACATTACCGACAATAAAGTTATGATATCATGTACACGTTGTCAAATATTGAAATGCTGATATTGTGCTCATGTTTGGACGAGTTATGAGTTGTTTGTAGGTTTGCCTAACTTGGCAAGGTCATATGAAGTGATTGGGTAACGAATGTCAGTCACAGAATGTTGTTGATAATCTAATATAATGTAAATTGAATTTAATTGTGAATTGTTGTATAGCTTTAAACGTATTGTGCAATGTGAATAAGTTACAAATAACCAAGAGTGCTTTTCAAATAAGAAGGTATCGATGATTCGGGTAGTAATATGGTGCCACTCTTTTACAATCGCTACTTCTGTAGTGTAACAAACTATGTCACCCATTTAACTTTTGTTGAATTTAAATAAATAAAATAGGTAACAAATGAGGTTGTTGGTAGCGAGACGACAGTGATGTCCCCGCAGAACACATTCATTGGTGCGCGTATTGCAACATGCGCCAGTGGCGTGTCCCACTTATCAAGATAAATTGAAATTCAATTTCGCCAAAGGGCAACAGTTGTAAGCGCAGATGCAGAATATTAAATATTTTAAACATTTCCTCTCCGAAAGTTTTAGAAATTGATTTCGTATTTTAGAATTTTATATAGATACTTATTTTAGAGAATTGTATATTATTTACGGGTGTGTAAAGATTTTTGGAGTGTGACATGAAGTGATTGCTTTGTTGCGCAATTTTGTATAAGATGCCATTTATCTACCTATATTATCAACCTGAATTATTTTCATGGGGGTGGTTTTTTTAACGTACTTATGTAGAATGTATGTACTGAGCAAACTAATTTCGTATGATTCTTTAATGTTTATAAAATAGTAGGCATATTGACCATCATATGGTTAAAATCCTAATTATTTAGTCGAAATACACACTAAAAAATAAAAATAAACCGACGTATTACCGAAATCCTTTGTTCTTTGGATATTCTGGTTGCACATCGGAGTCAACTCTTGCACAATCAAGTAACCTTCGAAATGGAAAAGAAACGCACGCGCGGCCCACGTCGTCGTTCGCCATATTTAAACAACTTCAAAATCGTTGGAAGTTTTTAATTTAAATACTTTACAGGAAACATTCAGTATAATATTTTCTGCTACTCATTCATTCACAATATCGATTTTACACAATTTACTGAAAAAACATTTAGTAATTTAAATTTCTCTTTTTGAAGCACTTCAATATCAAAAAGGGTTAATGAAGTATTCCAAAGGTTCACGCAATGTCTACATTGGCAATTACTATAGGACTTTTAAATCAGGACGCCGCACTTGAGTCGTTTGACAATGTCAATTTAGAGAAATGGTCTGGAGTTCAATCAACTGTCGCTTTCATTGCTTCAATATATCTTTGAAATTGAATAATAATAAGGTACTTACGTATTACAAGTAAAAGCTAGTGAGTCCATTGCGACTTAACATAATACGGTATACATGTACCTATCTGTACTTACGTTTATATTTTAAACAAAGTATTCACAGATTTTTACGAAGGTACTCAAATAAGCCAATAAATTGTTGATATTTTTCAGGTGCGTAGGTACGGTAACCTACCAATGTATACAATATGTTTTGTATTTTGTTATTTGTTAAGCCCGCGCCTACGGTGGCCGGGAATCGGCCTAAGATTTCCGACGCCCAGGGCGCGGGCGTCTCCTGCGGCGACTAGGGCCGTGAGGGTGCATAGATTGCCTCTCCCTCACGTGCACTTCCTCCCTCTTCGCGAGCATTACTGCTTCGCAGGCTGCATCCAGTTAGACTGGAAGCCGACCCCAACATAGTTGGGAAAAGACTAGGTAACATGATTTGTGAAATGAGTGTGGTTAGGTTTATAAGTCAGAAAGTGGCACCGGTGCCTGAAAAGTTGTGTGGAAATCGGTTTATATGATATGAGCATGTGATACGGAGAAATGAGGAAAAGGCTTTAAGAAAGATTTTAATATGAATGTCAGTGGCTGTAAGAGTAGGGGAAGACCAAAGAAACGATGGATGACTGGGTACAAGGTGAACTGGCTAGAAAGGGGGTGACTACCGATGTTACGACTAATAGAGAAGTTTGGATGCGAAGAACGTTGCATCGACCCAAAATAAATTGGAATAAGGGCAATCGCAAAGAATGATGAAGATTTATTATTTATCAATCGAATTGTTTACAAACGTCACACTGAAACAAAATTCATTTTGAAACATGTTCTATTATCATCGTCATTGCAGCCGAAAGACATCTACTGTTGGACATAAGCACCACCATCGCCACTGCGACTGGTACTGTGATTTTCGCATACGGTAAGTGCGTCTACGCGGTACGCGGTCGCCACTCCAGCACCTTGCGGCCCCATCCAATCTGAGCAATGTGCCCTGCCCACTGCCACTTAACTTAGGCAAATCTTCGGGCTATGTCGGTTACCTTGGTTCTCCTATGGAAGAGAAGATCGGAGACTTTATACTCGAAATAGTGGACAATTATGTTTACCTAAGACAAACTGCTCAGCTAATAGGTCCAACTTCCAGAAAGAGGTCAATCGTCGAAGGTCTATGCAGCGTTCGGGAAGCTACGCAATATCTTCTCGTCGCACATACCGCAGTATATCACGGCGAAAGGCTCGGACCAGTGCGTGTTTCCACCGATGGCTATGGCACTGTAACATGGTCGCTCACGATGGGCTTCATTGGAAGGCTGCAAGTCAAAGGGTAATTAATGGAGAGGGCTATGTTCGGTGCATTTTTAATTTTATGTTGGTAATAATTTCTTTATAATTATTATTAATTCATTAAATTAATAGTAGTGGTCGCCTCCTTGGCGTAAGCTTGGATATTTTCAGTAATCAAATCAAAATTCATTTATTCAAACTAGGCTGGTGTCAGCACTTTTTGAACGTCAAAATTACAAAAGACAGTCCTCCAAAATGCCCGCCCTTCTCCACTTCCTTTCCTTCCTCCTTCAAGTCATCCAGTTCAGCCCTGGTATTCGAATAAATCGGTCTGCCTAGACCTTGTTCCTTCTCTTGGGATCCATTCTATAATTTTGCTCCATCTGTCTTTAGCCATCCGACATATATGACCCGCCCAATTCCATGTTCGTGCCCTCACTCCGTCAACACTATCAGTCACTTTAGTAGCTCTTCTAATTTCTTGGTTTGTTGCATGATAGTCTGATTCCCAACTTCTTTCCATTTTGCACTGACATAATATGGTCGCTAAGAAAATGTGAAGAAGAGAAGCTAGCAATTTAAGTAGATACAGACGATTTATGATCACGGTTATTTAACGTTTTAATATTCTACATAGTGTTTGAACGTTTTGATTATCTAAAGTATCTTTTATTTATCAACTATAAACTTTATGTTATTTATATACATATGTACCTATGGTTTCTTAGGACTTAAATTCAACACCACTAGTCATTACGGAGTTACGAGTCCGACGAGATCCGACTGTCTATAATCAAATCAAAAATCAAATTGAAATAAAGACATTAAATATATCTCTATTTTCTAAACTGATAAATTGGCTATTGCTTGCTTTCAAGTTAACTTTACTACCTGTCTTATCTATTTTGTACAAACGATTTGAGAAACCACAGACTTTCGGAAATAAAAGGATAACGTTCGCTGAGAACAGAAACAGTTTTAGAACTGAAAAGTGGAAGACGTAATGAAGCACCAACATACCCTGTTGTAAGTAGGTACTTCAACGAGATTACAATTTTCCTATTGGTTTGTTACGAGTGCAAAACATCGAAAAATTGTTAAGAAGTAATCCAAATCAATACTGCCCGATAACGGCAGTCTTAATTCTTCCCATTCCAAGTAAATTATGACTGGTATTTAAGAAAATTTAATCGCAAATTCCTATTTTACCTGCAGTTTATTTGCAACGATGGTATCAATTTAATCAAACTTGCGTCTACAATCCAGCTGTATAATCAATTCCGACATAAATTGAAATGTGTCCGGGACTTCTAGCCTTGTTCTCTGATAACGCAAGTCAACAAGAGTAAACCAGTCGACAGTCGAAATGATTCAGGGTTCACTCTGTCTCGTCTCCGTTATTCAAAAGTAAGGTTAATGAATACGTATGATGTACCGGTTGTACGTATGTACTACCGGGATAAAGAGTATTCTAGTTTAAATCAAGGTTATTAATTTCTGTGCCAAATTTCACCCAAATCCGTTAACTTTAACTTTTATAATATTAGTAGGATAGCTTACTATTTTTTTCAATAACCATATTGCGTAAAAAAATTGAAATTTGCGTGAAAAACACTACAACAACCATGTTGTAGTGTTAAATATTTTGATGTCAATAAACAATTTTTATATTTTTACATATCTCAGGACCATGAGGTCCCGGTCACGTGTAAGGCGTAGATACGAGAGGCCGAAGCTAACTCGCAGGGGCCCCTTAGATAATTTAAATGAAATGCAGCTCCAACCGACGATTATCCCTGTATGCAATGCACTGTGCAAATGCACACAACGACAATCCCCGGTTGGTGATCCACCGTTATTTTTATCCACATCCTGCAATAGTAAGATATTCACTTGCACAGAAAAAATAACGATATTTGACTATAGGTTTGGGTGGCCAAACTGGACTGGTAACCAAGCACTATTGGTCCAGCGCGATCAATGTTTTATATATGTCGCAGCCATCTGGTTAAATTAGCCAGCTAATTGGTCGCCTAGGCGGTCCATAAAACGCCAACAGCTGATTTTTTTTTGTATAACCGACGAAAAATATCTGTGCTGGGCGGTCTAGTATGATATGCTGAATTCATGGTTATAGTTTGCGCGCTGGTAAAAAAAATCCCTGTATAATGGAATCAAAATGATAGTGTACTAATTTGTACTTTTAAACGTACGAGTAACACAGTTCAAAGTTACTAAATATCAGTACAATATTTTTTTTTAAATAATGTATGTCGATCTATTTTATATTTTATTTATATACCAATAAAAAGTGCAGTCCTTCCTTAATGTGCAATTTTTTTTCCAATTCACAGTTTACACTGACAACATTCCCAACTTAACTTGAATAGGAACGCAAAACTACGGTAACTCGACTGAATTACCGTAGTTTTGTGAACAAGACTTTGTTATAATAGTTTTGCTTTCTAGATAACTTTGAAATGGCATATCCATTAAACGACGTACTGCATAATGTTGATGTTTTAGTATAATGTAAACAACTTAGCTACAAGCCTTAAAAAAAAAAGATTTTTCGAACTTCCGACATATTGACCAAAAATAATAATGGGACGCTAACTTTGAATAATTGATCAGTGTGCATCAGTCGTATCATTAGTATCATCTATACTATGCAATAGAATGTTCGTTCGTACAATTTGACGCAACTTCGCATTGCGATGCACTAGCGCCGCTGATTGCCTTGAGAGTGACACAAACTATTTTTTTTGAGAGGCCGTGACTGCTCAACCGGGCTTTCTTGTGGGGACTATTAGCTTTTAGACTAAGATCCTCCACCCAGGGCTTACAAAACTACTACTTATAAACTATAGCGACTGCGCACTGAGGGCACCCCCTGGGGGGTACGAGCCTCGGCTTAGGGAGTCACTGTCGGGAGGGCAGCAAGTGGGGACAGGCTGGATCAAATCAATGTCATTATTATTAAATCTTGGGGATTTTTAACTCAACATGCTCAGCTTCGGCGCGGGCTGGCACTTCTACGGGCAAGGGACGGTTGGGGGACATTTCGTTAACTCGGGGTCTTCGCGGGGCGCGAGGACCTCGGCGGCGAGGTCGGAAAGACGGTCTGTTTTTGTGTGCTGTACTGGTGGCCCTACTGCTTTCTTGGAGGAGAGTGATGGGGTCATCAGGGTCGGAAAGGACACAAACTATTTGCGTCTTAATGTTTATATATGTGTTCTCGTGGTCATACAGATTCATTGGGTGTGCGTTCCTATACATACGTGGCATACAATGTAACAAATAATGCACGCAACCGTACAGGGTAGGCAGTGGCGTTTGACACGACGAATTACGAAACTTACCAAAATTTTCCGAACAAAGTTGGTTATGCGACTATTTTAAAAAGTAGCATTGTTTCATTGAATTGTCAATACATAAAAAACCATTACTTTTTGTCGTATTATTTCATATTCCGACGCCATTGTTTGTTTTGATTTATTTGTTATGGTTGTGAGCATGTATTTAAGATTTTAAAGTTTATAATAGTGTGAAAAATAGATAATATGCGGGTAGCACAGAACCGGTCAAATTGGCGGACCTTGGGGGAAGCCTGTGTCCAGTGGACGTCTTTCGGCTGAAATGATGATGATCATCGACCAATGAAGCTGCTATCAAAGGACAAATAAAGATAAACAACTTAGTTATATTTTGGAGACATTAGAAGTATCGGCACTACTACAAGCAGGGACTGTCTTCAAAATTTTATTAAAAGCTTTAAGTACTACAGCGATTTCTACGTACGACTACGAAAAAATGTTCTCATAATATTATTAGATTCGCGAATCCAAATTGGAAATGGCATAAACAAGTAGTAATCACGTCCGGCAGGCAAGAAAGTGCACCCTCTACGTCTACGTCTAGAGAAGCAGGACGTCCAAAAAAGAGCTATTGTGACCTATCCGCTAAAACTAAACGTAGAAGGTTAAATAAAGAGGCGAAATCAAAAAGTAAAAAAAAACTCGTGTCTTGCTGCTTCGATGAAGTTGCTATCAGAAGAAAACCGGATTGCAGCTTCACTTGTCCTAGATATATCTATCTGACCTGATAAAGTTCAGATTTATTGGTATGCTTGGAGACGACGCACAGGAAAGTCGCCACAAAGATGATGATGAGATATTACAGAGAGCATAACACCAGGAAGATGACCAAGAATCAAACTAATAAAGATCTAATGAAAATATTGCTCATCCGGTAATATCTAACATCAGAATATTACCTATAAAACAAAAACATATAATACCAATTGAGGTACTTAATCTTTTGCAAGAACCAGAAGTTGTTAGATGAGGAGTGATGTAACAAAGTACCTACATAAAATATTAATTACCAAGTCAAATTATATGATAACGATTTGTCGATACTATTTAATGTTATAAACATACCTTTAATTCACGATTTTAGTATTTAATAATTTCGTCCCTCTAACTTTCGGAAATTAATCACTGTGCGACGCTCGACAGGTGGAGCGGAGCTGATTTATGAATAAAGATTTTTTTGTTTATTGATAAAATAATATTAGTTTTAAAAAATTATCTGATTTAGGTAGGGTAGGCAGTGTCTGTCTGTCTTTATGGACTGCACGCCACTGGTGTCTTGCAAATTCAATAATGGGCCCG
This sequence comes from Polymixis lichenea, assembly GCA_949091785.1. Lineage (NCBI taxonomy): Eukaryota > Metazoa > Arthropoda > Insecta > Lepidoptera > Noctuidae > Polymixis > Polymixis lichenea. The sequence goes on from OX420931.1 coordinate 37,105,600, forward strand.
GGAACTATCGCTAGCTCATAGTGACGTACCGACAAGGGGGCAACATGTCCTGCGGTGCTTGAGGAGAGTAGAGGTATTCATTCTATCAGAACAATCCCAGAGCCCGGAAGATGATCACGATCCCTACCAGCACTTACTGGAATACTTCCTTCCTCCGAACACGTTTCTCTTGCGAATCTCCACTCAAGCCGGCAAATAAAGGCAAAAATCAGATGGGTGCTCTGGACTCTGGGTCCGTGGGGTCGCTACTGCTCAGCAGCTCGCCACATGCTGCCCTGCGGGTTTATGTTTCTCTCTTGGTCTGGCTCCTCACCCTAGACCTGTTTTGACAAAGTAAACTACCAACCCCACAGCCCTGGGTCTGGGTTGGTAGTTTCAGGAGCGCACAAGTCTCACCACGACGTCAATGTGGTGATACGGCGATGGGGTTATTATTATTATCCTAAGCATACAGTCTACTGCATCTATAGGTACTTTTCTTTCCTGAAAGTTGTTAGTTTTTGATGAGTCACTTATAAGCCCAATGTCCTACCTCGATTCTTAGGTACGTCACCCTCTATCTAGTAACAAGACATGATCATATTTTTTTAATGCGATGTTTTCATTTGTCAAAAGAAGAATATCCATGGTGGCAGGGGACATCGACGCGCAAACTGTAAATATGGATTCAGCACGTGATTCTAGCACAAGCGCTGAATTTTTACGTCGGTCAAAAATAACCAACATTTTATAGAAAAGTGCAATTCTTATGCGGTCATAATGTCCATACATTACATGTTTTTTTTAATAACCTATGAAACATTTGCCCTGAATATTACGGAGGTCTCATTTCAAATGTGGATGGTTAAAATAGCGGATGTCCTGACTGAAAACATTCAAGTACTTTAGTGTATTGAAAACTAAATGAGCGTCGTTATGATCTTGCATGCCGTATTTATTAAAACCAGAGTCCTTTATATGTCAGAGTGCTCTGCAAAGTGGGTCCTGCAGACATACCAGTTCAACGGCCATGCAACAAGGTAATTATTTAACTATTGCAATTTTATTACAACATCGCTGATATGTGATCACCACATGATGTTTGAAAGTTGACTTGGGCTGAAACAATCCAATATTCAAAACGACTGACGAGTTACACACTTATGTTAAAACAACGTACAAAGAATAAGAAATTTCTCGAACTCAAACAGGAAAACCAATGAATTAAAAATGTTTTCGTAGTTTTCCCTGTTAATTGTTGAGACAATTAACTTTTGTATGAATGTTTGGCATTGTAAAGTTTACATTGTCGGTACGTCTCGAGACAGGTAAAGCTTTCAAGGGTTGAAGAAAAGTAACTTAACTTTAAATGACTTGCTTTATTTTTATTTTTAGTATGTGAAGCTGAAATGAGAAGCCTTCTCATTCAATTTTCGCACATTACTTGAAGGCGACAACTCGCGTTTATACAGGATGATGTTGAAATCTTGCGCCACCTCAAAACAGGTGGTTCAGTAGCTGTTACAAAATTATTATTAATTGTCATTATTCAAAACGATATTTTTGAAAAATTCGTGTAATTATTGTATTAGATAGTGCAAACTTGAAGCCAATCCTTCAAGTATACACGAAATAACGGCGTACCAGTAATAAAAAACTTTATCTATCAAACAAATAAGAAAATTAAAGTATCAGTTTTAGCCCGCCCCCGTTAAGCAATCCATTCATTGCAGACTTCACAACATGAAGCAAGTTGGCAACGCGTTGAGCTAGCGGTCATTTACTATTCCTACGAAAAAAGGGCCCACGACGACGTTGCCAATCGCGTGCCTACGCGCACGTATTTGCATTTCATTCCTTAATAGCATGCTCTAATTTTCTTTATAACACATTGATTTTTTTTAAATATATATTTCAGATGAACTCGGCAAAGGGAACCTGACCCTGGGAGTCTCCTTGATTTAGCCAAGGCCTTCGACACGGTGTCCGTTTCTGGCCTTCTAAATAAGTTAGAGACTATAGGAGTAAGGGGAACGCCGCTGGAACTATTTGCTGACTACTTACATGACCGATACCAATTCGATAGAATAAATAAAACCATGACCGATGAGCAGAAAATTACGGGTTTTGGTGTGCCTCAGGGAAATATTCTGGGCCCTATTCCTGATTTATATTAATGACCTGTGTAATCGTAATACTAAAGACGGGAAAATCATATCATATGTTGATGACATGGCGCTAATAGTATATATTAGCACCGTGTCATCAACGTATGCACCGCTAAAACCAGCACCGAACTGTTCGAAATGGCACAACTAGATTTTGATACTGTGACTAATTGGCTTAAAAAATATCCTAACGCTAAATGCTGACAAGACAAAATATATTCACTTCTCCATGCGCAAGCCTCAACTTAACATTACTAATCCTTAACTAGGTACATGCCCATCAAAGTGGAAACCGTTCAATCAACATGTGTCCATTTATCCTCAAAATGAGCGAAATAAAATACGTCGGCGTAATAATGGACGACACTCTGTCTTTCAGAAAACATATTGAAAGTCTCGTTAAAAGAGTGCGCAAATTAATACTTGTTTTAAAAAAACTGCGATCATTTGCAGACTCATAATTATTCACACAAGTTTATTTAGCCCTATGTCAATCAATAATTCAATACTGGGTCACATCGTGGGGTGGCGCACCATAAACTAATCTGTTTCCTCTTGAAAGAGCACAGAGAGCAATTTTGAAGGTAGCATACTTCCATCCCTTTTTCTTTCCCACAGATCTGCTACATAAATCCTGCAACGTGCTGACTGTTCGCCAACTTTTCATTATGCGCTTAGTATTAAAACACCACACCATGCTTAGCTATACTGCTGACAATACTTACAAAAGATGGAATGATATAGTATGAACATTGATTACAACCTCAAAACATGTCTTTGTAGACAGAAAACGAAGTATCTATAAATTAAATTACTTTCGCTGTAAGAAAATTATACTTAAATATTTACTAACCATCGCTTATGCACAGACAGAAGATCTACTTGTTGTCTGCAAATAGAACGACTAACATGTTATATTATTACTTTTACTTATATTCCCTAGTTTTAATTTACTTTTTACTTTATACACATTGTTTATTTATTACATTAAGTATTTATGCACTTCATAGCCTGAAACACAGGTTCAACCTAGTTCAGGCAATAAGCAACTGTGCTCTATTTTAATTATGAAGATACTTTTTGTAAATGTGGTCCTTTTTAAAATAAACGATAGTATGATATTATAATAAAATTAAGTATTTTAATTTGGCGTACCTATTCGATTTTAATTCCAATTACGTAAAAAATGTTCCAGGGAATACCTGTATTTTTTAACATTTCACGAACCCAATCAAATCGGTGAATTAGTATGTTAAGTAACGTTCCATTTTAATTATTGGGGACATTTTTGCTTTACCTTTTGAGGGGTTGAAAATGAAAATTTTCAAGACGAATTTGCCTGGTCCCGAAAACAAAATGTGTCACAGATACATACTTGTTATAAGGAAATTAACACGATAAAATGTAATTTGCTCTATAGTAAAAAAATCCAAAACAGGGTCGATTTAAAACCATTTTTCGTTTATTTCCTTGTAACAGCACAAAATAATACGAAAAATGCATATACCGCGAGGTAATCAATCGTATTTTTAAAAAGATTTACCGGTCGGTTTTATGTGTTTCGTATATTAAAAATAAATAAATACTTACATAATTCATCGGGATAAATCGACTCAAACTCAAGAGACCCCGGACGTCATCGAGAGTCCCGTCGAACTGACTCAATTTTTTTTGAAAATTCGATCAAACTGCCACACTTAAAAAAAATGTTGTTGTTCTTTTTTTTTTTAAGCATATCAAATTGCGGCAGTTCAGAAAAAATATCTCGTAGTTGTATTAATTCATCAAATTGTTTTCGAAAACGTGATTTCTATGAGGTATGATGACATTTAAGGCGCGTGCCCTACCAAAACATCGCGCCAGCTGTGTTTTGGGCAGTTTTTTGGAGCTATCTACTCGTTTTTTAACCGACTTCCAAAAGGAGGAGGTTCTCAATTCGTCGGAACCTTTTTTTTTAATTTTTTTATGTATGTTCCCCGATTACTCGAAGATGGCTGGACCGATTTGGATAATTTTTTTTTGTTTGAAAGGGTATACTTCCCAGGTGGTCCCATGATCATCAAGTCAGGATCTGATGATGGGATCCTGGAGAAATAGAGAGAACTCTTCAAATTTTGTAGGCACACTTGAAGCAATTTGTGTAGTTTTTGGAAGAGTACTTTCTCGGAGTAGTTCCATTTCAATTTGGTGAAGATCTTATGAAGAACTTCGGAGATAGGCAACAGACTCCTCAATAAATGATAACAAATGGACAGGGATTGCTGTAATCTCATGTCTGTCAATTGTTTACACCAGTTAATAACATAACATCACGCCGGTACGCTGTGAAGGGGTAAGCACATGTGAACCACCAAAAAGTGAAAAATAAAAACTTAAAAAAAAAAATAAACAACCGACTTCCAAAAAAACACTAAAAAGTGAAAAATAACTTTAATTTCGGAAGGCGGTGACAAAAAATTAAAATACATATCCAAAGTCACCGACTTCCGAAATTAAAGTTATTTTTCACTTTTTAGTGTTTTTTTGGAAGACGGTGGTTTATTTTTTTGAAAAAAGTTTTTAAATGAAATATTAACTAAAAAAACACATTAAAATCCTACATAATCTTGATTCCACAATGGTTGTTTTCGTTTTTTTTTTTTTTAATAGTTAATGTTTAAAATCTCCTTACAACGATAACACAGAATGAGTAACAATGATTAATAACATGCATCTCCTCGTGATGTAAGCATTATTTTAGTTATGTTACTGACACTAATAGACAGACAATTTTATCATGAACAATATGCATGTGGATTTTTTTTTTTTCAAAAGACCAAATTTTGGAATCGAGATTCAGTCTGCCGTAAGGTCCCGAGGTTGGAACCCGTGTCGTTTTTCACCGCGTCGGCTGGCCGCAAGTAGAGCATGGATACCGGTTTTCGATAATATCGAAAAATCGGATTATCGGACCAAAAATCCGATATTGGATGTCACTGATATCGGTTTTCCGATATTTGATATAAAAAATCTTGGTAAAAAGTTTTCTTTGAGTTTTGATGAACGGACATCATCTCGTAACGCCAGAAATATGAACATTCACATAGGAGTTGAGTTCACAGATGGCTCACGTTTCGTTTTCGGTTTCCAGCTTTCTTTAGATAGAGATATAGTCGCAATAGTTACTGATGGCGCTAGCGTCATGTTAAAAGCTGGAAGAAGCCTGCGCGCTTATAATCATGGCTGCCTTGCACATGGTATTCAATTAGCTGTACTTGACGTATTATACAAGCAAGGCTGCGCGGAAAATGTGCGATCCCCTGGTACTGCTGGTGGAAGTGACTTCAAATTCGAGAACGATGCAGATAGTGCTGAAGACGAAACCGGAGGATTTGAAGTAATACCGGTGGAGTCAAACCCCAACGAGCCTAATAATGACTATAAAAGTGTCATCAGTAAAGTACGTGCAGTAGTCAAAATATTCAAAAATTCTCCAGTGAACAATGACATGTTTCTACAGAAACATGTAAAACAGGATACGGGAAAATAACTCCATCCAGCTACTAGCCGATTTCCAAAGCACTGATTGACATGAACTCTGATATCAAGTTCACACAGAGTTTGATACCTTGGACAATATCCAGAAAAGTCTGAATATTATCAAAGTGACACTCGAAGCACTGTGCCGGCGTGATGCAATTAACTGCTGATACCGCTATGAAATTTATGCTGCGTAAATTAGATAATCAAAATTCTACACTGTCAAGATATCTCGCAAGATCATTGCCCGTGCGCATTTCCCAAAGACGACTTTCTATTGCATGTACTTTGCAGTATCTCCAAAATCCTGGAACATATTTCAGTGAAGTTGCTACCGCCGAGTTTCCAAAAATCCCAGAAATGGTGGAGGAAATTTATTCACTATCTCAAAATTTAGAAAATGAATCTGTGGTCATGGATGATTTTTCCTCAGATAATAGCGCCAACAGCGTGAGTGCAGATTTCAAAAGCGTTGATTTTGCGAAAGAACTAATTAAAGAAATTGAAGTCGTTGAAGGAGAAAAATACAAATATGCGTAATAGAAATGAAACAGAAGATGAAGCTAACAGAGATGGTGGCTATGGTGAAAATGATAAGCATAAGTTCATTCAAATTAAATGGCATTGTTTGAAAATGGTGGTAACCGCGGATTCTATTTAGACATGGCGTACAGACATTTACTGACGATTCTCGTCTACGGCATATACGTGAAACAAAATAAGATCGTCTCTCAAAGACGATACCTTGGATGCGCTCTGCTACTTACGTTCCATATTTCAGCAATCGCGATCTCGTGAATTGCCGTAGTCTTCGTCTTTGAAGCCATAAGATGACTGTGTAGTCACCCCACCAGTTTAAGATCCATTTCTTTGCGTTTATTGTAATATTTACCTATATATTATGTTAGTCATTTTAACTTGTGTTGATTTTCTAACTTTATGACATAGCAGAGTATGTTAAGAAATAGTTTTCTTAAGTTTGAGACTTTTTTAATTCTAGTTATTTTATAAAACTGTAATAAAAGATTTTAAATAATAAATGTCGTTGATTTACTTTGTAAAAGTCTCTTATTTGTAATATTTGATCCCTAACAACGTTAAAACAAAATTTGATTAAAAAAATTGCCATAATGTCGGAAAAATATCGAAATACCGGAATATCGGTATTAAAAAAATTATATCGAAACAAAACCGGTATTGGAAAAAGATTCCGATAGTCCATGCTCTAGCCGCAAGCGCACTTGTTCGCCCACGTCACATTATCAGTAGAAAATAATATAAGTCTAATAAGTTTGTTATTGACATTTATTTTGGTTATTGTTTTTTGTGTTATTTACTGCGAAAATCTGACTATTTTTAATCGCGATTAAAAAGGTGTGAAATAAAATTAGATGTCAAGAACTAAAATCCACACCACACGGCAACTTTAGGTGCAAAAACAGTGCTTTGTCTTTTTTGCTTTTATCTTTAAAATGGTGTCCTGTCGCAAAAATAATGAAAATTTCTAAAACATAACATCTAGGTGATCATTTTTATATTTTTCATACAAAAAGTGAAAAATTCCATATAAAACACGTCAAGGCTGCCCTAACTGCGCGCCTCTGGCTCTAATAAAAATCACGGGGCAAACAAGTACCACGTTGCGAAGCCAAAAAATACCGCGTGGAGTAGCGATTGTCAAATTTGATTTTAGTTGTGTCGAAATTATTTTTAAATTTAGAGATTTTTTTTGCAGAATAGCTTTATGATTCTCATAGCCAAAAGTGAGGAATTTTAGTGAAAGTTTAGTTCGATGTACAAAAGAATCGGCACCATTATAGCGTATTTTATTTTTACCTAGTAATAGTTATGTTTATACAGAGTGATACCAGACTCAGTACACGATTCTAAACCCCCCAGCGTATAATAAATATTTCTACGAGACTTAATCTATGAAAAAGTGTAGTTTCAAGTATTTCAAAACCTGGCAATGGACCCTGATATTTTTAGATACTCGTGATGGATTTTAATTTTGACCTCACTATTCACCTTCAGTTCTGTCTGGTGCCAGACGTAAAGAATAGCACCATCCCATCTTTTCCCGTGGGTGTCGTAGGAGGCGACTAAGGGACTTACTAAGAGAATGGGCAGCAGTGATCTCTATGCAGTTTACCACCATACTGCGATCGCCAACCCGCCTGCAAAGCATGGCGATTATGGCAAACACCCCCAAATTGGGGGAGACCTATGTCCAGCAGGGGACGTCTTTCGGCTGAAATGATGATGATGATAATGATCAGCTTCAGCATCCTTGAAAGTCACGAAATCGACACCCATGACGAAAATTTGGGTTTCTTTTGCAGCCGCCATCTTGGATTTTAATTTTAACCTCATTATTGGCTTCAGCATCTTCGAAAACTACGAAAACTACAACCATGAAGAAAAATTGATATTTTTTGCAGCCGCCATCTTGGATTTTCATTTTGACCTCATTATTGGCGTCAGCATCTTCGTAAAACACGAAAACGACACCCATGACGAAAAATTTTATTTTTTTTGCAGCCGCCATCTTGGATTTACATTTTGACCTCGATGTCGGCTTCAAACCACGAAAGCGACACCCGTGACGAAAAGTTTGGTTTTTTTTGCAGCCGCCATCTTGGATTTTCATTTTGTTCTCATTATTGGCTGTCTCTCTTTGTCTCTGTCTATTAGTATACATAATTAAAAGTCAGTTTTTTCTAAGCCGTTACGTGGCGATTTCGAATTGGCGAAAAGTTGAACCAATTAATAATTCAATAATTAGATCATTATAATTATTTTATTTTTATTTAATTCTAATTATTTAATAATAATAAAATAAAGGTTCACTGAATTCAAGACCAAAATGTTTTTATCCGCACTAACAAACGTTTCTTTCTTATAAAAGTTGTTTTATTTCATTTTATTGAATGCCTTGTCTGTGAATTCTAAGATTCTGTAAAGTATGTGATTTTTACGTGCACTCATAAGTAGTTCGCCAGATGGCGCCAGTAAAGTTTACGAAGTATTGTAGAGGTTAGGTGCGGCAGAGGGAGCGAATGCTCAAGGTTATTTTGCTCGGTGGTCATCTTACAACAGTGATAAACATTAGAAATTATTATAGATAAAATTATTGTCAAGTGCGAGTCGTATTTTTTTACATCGTCGTTTATTAACTTTTAACGAACCTCATTTTTTTAAGATTTTTCAACCAGATTCATCCATACTATTACTATTATTTTTACATTCCATCGAACTGTCTTCGCTACTATCATATCCTACATTAATTACACATAATATACAATATGTCCGGTTGTCGATTGTACCTGTACTATCATATAAACAACTTTAAGTGTGAAAAAAATAAAATTTGAAAAAACACTGCATGTATAATACGAGTATACGAGTAGTAGAGCTAGCAACACGAAAAATATTTTCTCGATCCGTGATTTTATCGCAATGGTTCAAAGTGTACAATTTTCAGTTATGAATACGAAAAGTCACTGTCACTACTATACAGGGTAAGTTTAATCCAGTGCGGAAACTGTAATCATGAATTCAGCATATCATTCTAGAACCCCTAGCGCAGAAATTTTACGTCGGTTTTACAAAAAAAAAAATCAGGTCTTTGATAGAAAAGTTCAATACCTACGCGGTCAAAATGTATGGAAAGCTGATGTTTTTTTGTGTTGTCGACGAAAAATTTATTCGCTGGGGTCTAGAATGATATGCTGAATTCATGGTTACAGTTTGCGACCTGGATAAAAAATATTCTGTATACCATGAAATATCGTATCCTGTTTACCTGCAAGGATCGCCGTGTTAACGTAGCTTGGTTAGGCGGTAACCATCGATGACCATGTTCCAAAGCTATTCGACGACGACGTAAGTACCGTATCTTTGTTGGTTTGTTAACTTTTAACATATCGATACGTGCGTCTACTTATGCCACTTTTGTTTTGGTAAATAGTCCGGTGGGTCAGCTATCCGACATAACCTGATATGTTTAAAAATATACTAAATGAATTTTGATGTGAATAATAGATTTGATAAATTATAGCTGTAGCCAGGGACCGAATTACCGGTATGTTTTCCATGACGTTACCAATTACAACGGTAATGGTACCGATACCCAAAGTCAGTTAACGTTATATAATTACCAGTATTAGTATCGGTAAAAGTCACAATTCTTATACCGGTAATTTATACATCTATCTCTTTCTAACTATGACGATGGGGAGACTAGCATTTCTTTCAATGTGTGCTGACTGTGCTGTGCACAGAAACATTATCAACCAAAAAAAGGAATAAAATTGGTGAGGTATTGAAAGTTTTTAATCCAGGCGGTCCACCTGATGGTAAGTGGCCACCGCCGCATTTGGGCATTTGCAATACCAGATGCGTTCCGTGCGCTGTCCACCTAGAGACAAAAAGACTATGTTTCTGTAACTGCACAGACACCCCTAATCTAAACAAAACTAGGCCGAAAAAGTATGGTGCTATCGAAACGTACAAAAGAAACGAAACAGGGATTGCTGCTTAGCAACAGAAATGTATGGCAATAATTCTTCCACCAAGTTCTTTCACAGTCAAAAAGTAAACTAAACCTTTGTAATAGTTTTGTATCAATGTATAACGTATGTATGTGGGTTGTTGTATTTGTAATGTATGTTTGTTTTGTATGTGTATTTTTATAGTTTTTTTTTTAAATCATTGTTCCTCTTAGCCGAAGCACCTGCCATGTAATCTCTTTACCACCCTTGGTTGCCGCAGGAGACGCCCTGGGCGTCGGGAATCCCATGCTGATTCCCGGCCACCGCAGGCGCGAGCTTGCGGATGGCGAGTAAAGGGTAGCTCGCTGTCCGGTAACGACCAAGGGTCGACGGCGCGTTGACTTCCACGCGCGCCTCCAAGAGATGTCAGCACCAACTGGTGGCCGATGCCTGCCAGGGGTGCGGGTTGTTCGAAAGAGATACCGTGGCCCCTGGCACACAGGCAACATGTACGAGTATTTTTTATATAGGCTTCACATACATTGTATTCCGGTATAATGCAAGGGGGAAAAGCCACGTTTAAATTTCGTCGAAAATTTTATATAATAAAAGAAACCAAGGAAGTTGATGAATGTGAAAAATTTCGGCATTGTTTTCTTTTAATTGCTAAAGAAAAGTTTGTTTCAAAGGGTTTTGTTGCAGAATGATGCTATGAATTGGGGGGTTGGGGAAAGTCACGTGTACCGGAAACTCAAGAATGTTAATTTTTTTTATTGTTTAGTGTTGTTTTTATTGTTGAAGAAAGGTTTCTTTTGAAACGGTATTAACCGATTTAAAATAAAACAGGAGGTTCTCCATTCGTTGCATTATTTTCTGTTATGTTTATGTTTACCGATTTTCCGTAATTTCTGGGCTAAATTACGTGATTCTACATTTTGTAGAGGAAGGTCGCGCGGTGGACCCGTTTAAATTATATTTCGTTCGCTAAGGTAGTTTTCGAGTTATCTTCAATATTACATTTTCAATCCACTTGGTGTTATATTGACGATGTTATAAAACTTCCTGTCACTGCTATTTACTTAGTAAGTAATTGTAATCGAATTTGTGTACCATAATTTACAAAGCGAAAAACATTTTGTAGTGTTTTAGGAAATCGGATGTTTTTTTTTGTTGTACAATAATGCTGTGTACGACGCTAGCTTGCCGTTCAATGCTTCAGTCGTGTACAAAATATATACTTAACATTTTTATGACGTGCTTAGGGAGGGACTGAAACTAGAGGAAGTAAATATTAGCGGTATTGTTTTCCTTTTAATTGTGACGGAAAAGCATATTTCAACGTTTTTGTTATATAATTCACGTTCACGGGGACAACGGGCCCTCTCGGGACAAAAGTCACGTCATTAGCATTACGTTGAAAGGTCGAATTGACAAAAAAAAATCACAAACCAAGTACCTATTGATTGTGAGTAAATAGAGTTGAGACCGCGTCCGCGTCGACCGTTTTAATTAATCTTCACTATCAGGATATGTTCTTGGTAATTGTAATGCTCCTATTATTCACTGTCATTCTATTTCTATGAACAGACTACTATATGTAGATGCAAAACGGATTTGAACCCATTTGGTTTCAAGCCATCTTTTCGGTTTAAATTTATTTTAAAACTCACTTAGCGGTTAGGGCCACACCTACTCCCTGAATTAAAATACATCAAAGGTAATTAAAATAAATAGCACATAATATCTGTATACCTAAGTACATTCTAAAATTATGCAGTAGCTGAAATAAAACATAATCAGACTATTTCTTGTTGATGATTTAGCTGCAACACATAGGTATTTTATTTTTAAATTTAATTATTGAAAAAACAAAAAATTAAAAGTATATTTTAATAAATGCGCAAATCCAGATGGTTTTTAGTCTGCATACGGCACACGTGGTCGTGGTTATAAACAAATAAAAAAAAGGGTTTTCATCGACGGATTTTGGTTTATATACAACTATAGAAAATGAATAAAATAAAAAAAAACGACGACGACGACGATGTTTATTAAATTAAATAGAACGGACACTACAACTGAACGCAACTCGAAGCTAATTATCTGAAATGTGAACTGTTTGAATGTTAACATTATCAACATTATGTAATTTGTATTTATGGAATACATTTTCGGTATTGCACTTCTGTTTTTTTTTAGGTTATTTTGCCTTGTCACGTGCTTATATCGCTGCAATGATTGCGTTTATTTCATCAAATAAAAAGTGTACTGAATGTTTTTCTTCTCAAATATTCCGTAACCCTTTGCCTTATTTAGAAATTGTTGATTTGTTAAATAATGTGAGCTGCAGTGTCTCAGGACCTTGGATGGCAGGAGAGGGGGGCGCGCGCGCGAAGTAGGGGGGGGGGCATGGTCGCGGATGACGCGCGCCCTACTGGCACACTGACACACTTACCCAGTGACAGTGGTACTGCTTTTGGTCTGACGAGGTCGATGCGTCCTACCTACGTGTAATCTTATGTATATGTACACAGATAAACATAGCTCGTAGTAAACGTAGTCCCGATTGAAGCGAACGAAACCGCTGGAAAGTCCGCGCAGCGTTATTGCCTAATGAGTATGGCTCAAATATTTTTATCAGACAAACGTAACATGACCAGAACCCGTTTCTTTACCTGTAGTTGGTGCAGCAACCTACGCAAAAGTTGGCTACCATCAAGTTTTGGCGAAAAAAAAAAACTATCGGCATAAATCTGCATCATCGTATTCACGTCTCATAATGCCAAAAAATGCTGCAATTATTAATTTTTTTTTTTGTAAAGTAATAAACACAAGGCCTCACATTTTTTTTAAAGAGCTTTGTGGAATAACATAACGTCGATTAACAAAAAAACTGAAAATACAGCACAGAAGCTAACCCCAATTGCAGCGATACGCTAACTAACTATCTAAACACACTAGGTACCTACGTATATAATTATTATTTTGTAAAATTGACGACCTTGTAAAATTGCGTTTTTGTGCATAACCTTGGGTACATAACTACATTCATTCTGTTATTAAACGTTAATTCAATTCACCAACAAAATAAATCTCAATTTCTATTAATTGACGAAACATTTCTGTGTCAAGGTCCTGCGTATTGCACAGAGTTGAAAGGTAAAATCTACATAGTTACTTCAACCTTGCTGAATATGTATTTAGCAATTAATTTTAAATAAATAAATCATTACTCAATAATCTTCACTGGAAATGTTATGTGTTACTGAAACTGAAAACAATAACTAGGAAAACTATTAAATCTATAGACGACTATTAATAAAATAAATTAAAGGTACCTACATCAAGGAGTAGTCGTGTGGAATTTGCTATGTTATTCATGAATAGATTCCCTTGCCTTTTGGCACGTCAGAAATTAAGACTGACCTTTTTTTCGCAATTTTAACCTATAAAAAGACCAATGCAGAATATTTTTTGTATCTATCCGTACATAAGTTTAAAACTATACTGTACACACAAATGAATAAAAGCAAGGAATTTTTCATCTTTTCCCTTAAATTATTTCGTGTCCCAACATAATTTTGGCCTTCGAATGAGTACGAATTTCAAAAAAAATACAATTACACAAGCATTACGTAGAATATGTAGAACCCTTAAATTTTTTTCATTTTACTTTATAGATATTTTTGCAGTTTCCTGGATAAAGTTTTAATACGAAATGTTTGATTTCTCCCACTTTGTTATTAAGCAAAAGCATGCCGATTACTTACGTAGCAATTTTTTGCACGAATTGTGAATTGGCAAGCTACAGATACAAACTGAATACTAGGTAGGTACTGCAGATAAAACTACTCCGTTACGTAATCGTTTTATCACTTTGTTAAAACAATGACACCAAAATTGGCAGCACGGGTAAACAATCAGCTCGTAATTTGTCAATTAAGTGGATGATGCTCATCACATATCTTACATGGAACAGTGGTCCCAAGAGGAGTAAGTTCCTGATTGGCCTTGACACGAAACAGCGGAAAACTACAGGACTGATACAGCTTTCACAAAGTCTGTAATAATTTGACAGCAGAAGAATATTTTTCAGTAACAGATTCTTTCATAGCGGAATAAGACTCTTCCACGATTAATAAAACATGAATAATTTCCACACAAAAACTATTAGCATCAAGATGAGGTGTGAATAATAAAAGAAAGAACCTCAAATCTTTTCTTTTACCCAATTTAATTACAGTGAAGTCCTATGCTGTAAAGGAAATGAATAAAATTATGTCAACTGCGTCGCCGAGCGGCAAATTGTAAGCGTTTTATTCGGATAATCGTAAAATGGGTCAACGAAATTGTCGGATCTAGAGCTATCTTGTACTGCAGAAAACTATTTATAAATATAGGTCAACAGTTCAGTCACAATCTAAAGTCGAGCCTCTGTATCACACGGCGATGCTAACATCTTGTCTACTCCGAATCCATATCCCTGAAAATATTTTTAATTCCGCTGAAAGATCTGAATAATGGGATGAATTTTAGCATATTATGTAATCACTTTTCTTGGGCACAGCCCCAAATATTATGAGAGCCGGGAACTGGTGCATGACAATCGATTTTATTGTTTGATAATTGCCTACATTAAACAGCTGTGTCATGAGTAGTGCCTAAATCTTCAGATATGAAGACAGCAGTACAGTTTCAAATTAATATTAGAACCGATCTCTTTTCCAGCTAACTTCATCGTCCTCGACACAGTTTCTGCGACGCAGTACCTAACGGATTTTCCTTATAAGATTTAACTAGATTAATTCTTCAAAACAGTGGACTTTCGTCTCGTTTTATATTGCATTGTGTAGTTCCCTTTTTAAAAAAAAAACGTCACGCGTCGTCATTTCTTTTAATATTAAGTATGCAATTATCTCGTATGAATGTGATAGAATTAAAAACCCAGCAAGTGGAATTGAATTCGCACATGTGCAGTTAGCATGTGTAGTGCTACCTAATGGAATCCATGAGTTTGACATAGATTTCATAACCGACGTTCATTGACTTTCTTATTTAGCTCTGAAAATACTTTTACTTTTAAATCTGCATTAATAATTTCAGAGAAAGATGTCTACAGAAGATTACGAGACACCGTAAATAATAAATTCAGTGGGAATTATCAAACTAGTTTTTTACACGTCACTATCCTAAAGGTGCTCTTACACGGGCAATTTTGAGCAATTATTGCTCGGCAACACTAATGGATCAATCTGGATCAATTAAGTGGAGCAATCTGGAGCAACAACAAGAAATTGCGGATATGTTTCGGGAATATTGCTTCTGATTGCTTCATATATTCCATGAGTTGGCGAATATCCAATCGGTTTGGAACTTTTTAGTTCATTTTCTTTCCATCTCGTTTTTGCGAGAGGAACCGGCCGGCGGCGGAGGCGGCGGGGGCGGGAGGCGTATTGCCTAGTTTTGTAAGTTGCTCCATATTGCATGATATTGTGTGGCCGTATCTCTGGCAACAAGTTGCTACATGTTGAAATTGCCCTAAATTGCTGGATATAGTCGTGACGTCATAGCTGACGAGAATTGACCAGGATGGAGCAATTTTAGTTGCTCGTGTAAGCGCACCTTAATGTAACTAGAAAATAATTATGCACTTCTTGCGCATTTTAGTACGAGACGACTGTGCCAAGGATTTTCTTGTTGTTTTAAGTCTACCCGTGAAAAAAATAATTCAATAGTATCAATCGATCTTAACTATTTAATTTTACTATTGTTTTAAAGTTGACCTTTCTATGTAAGGCTGCATTGTATTTGTCATTGTTGTAGAAAAAAACGAACAATCTGGCCTTGTCATTGTGGGTAGCGGAGCCGGAAAAAAGATTTTAATTAAATATAATTACTGAACGATAATGATCACAGCGGATCTCGGATGTCTAACAACAAAATAAACAACCGACTTCCAAAAAAAACACTAAAAAGTGAAAAATAACTTTAATTTCGGAAGTCGGTGACTTTGGATATGTATTTTAATTTTTTGTCACCGCCTTCCGAAATTAAAGTTATTTTTCACTTTTTAGTGTTTTTTTTGGAAGTCGGTTGTTTATTTTTTTGAAAAAAGTTTTTTGTTTTTCCCTTTTTAGTGGTTCACATGTGCTTACCCCTTCACAGCGTACCGGCGTGATGTTATGTTATTAACTGGTGTAATCGACAGACATGAGATTTCAGCAATCCCTGTCCATTTGCTCTCTATCATTTATTGAGGAGTTCCGTTGCCTATCTCCGAAGTTCTTCATCAGATCTTCACCAAATTGAAATGGAACCACTCCGAGAAAGTACTCTTCCAAAAACTACACCAATTGCTTCAAGTGTGCCTATAAAATTTGAAGAGTTCTCTCTATTTCTCCAGGATCCCATCATCAGATCCTGACTTGATGATCATGGGACCACCTGGGAAGTATACCCTTTCAAACAAAAAAAATTTTTATCCAAATCGGTCCAGCCATCTTCGAGTAATCGGGGAACATACATTAAAAGAAAAACGAATTGAGAACCTCCTCCTTTTGGAAGTCGGTTAAAATGATTGCATGTAGTTAGATACAAGCGTTTTGTAGACATGCCTGTCCATAATGAATGCCAGGTTTGAGGGCTGTATTTTGACGGTCCGAATAAATTTAATAGATAAAGTACATTTCACTACAATAACGAACTTCTCCGCATCCAGTTAGATTCTTAGAATTTGGAATGAAAATGTAATAAGTAATAATAAAAATGCTGTAACAACAGTACAGTTGATAACAGTCGGTTACTATATACCGCTTTCCTGTAAGAGAACAGGACAATATTAAAGTGGGTCACGCTAAGCTTAGTAAATAAATTAGTTTTTCTCCGTACGTAATGAATTCAATGATTTAAACGGTGTTTAGCAAAAGTATTTTTTTTCTTACAATACATACGATTGAGTTATAATTATTTTTAGATATTTTAACGTTAATAAGTACTCAGTGTAATTATTGTGAGAATTCAGTGAGTAATCATCACAAGTTGTACTAAGAGAGTACAACTATTAGATACGTATTAATTAATTTCATAATACGTCATACACACAAAAACTGGGCTGTACCTTAAAGCGCAGTTATAATAAAGGTATTTTATTATAACATCGGTATGAGCAGCGTCTGGGGGTCGACGTGAATATAGGCCAAGTTTATACGAAACTAGGTCAGGGGGATTTAAACAACTGGGAGTTAACGATCGTTCCTGTACGGATATTTCTGTACACACGTTTCGAAATTGTTGAATGTCTCATGTGCGAGAGCTTATATTGCTGATTTCATCTAAGAGACGTTTAACACTACACAATTTTTTCCTTTCACAATTCGGCTTAAAAACAAGCTTAAATCCCAACTCTTCATAATTAGGTCACTGCATTATTTTCGTGCTGATTGTGTTACGTAGGTGAAGGTAGCTCTAAATTATTTAATCACACTCCAGATGAACACGATGGACGGGTCATGATCACTTTGAGAAGTAGGTCACAGGGGATCGCATTCATGCCCCCTCACACAGAGCATAGGGTGGGAAGCGTCGGCCGCGGGTAGCCCTGCCCTTGCTCGTCGATCTATCCAGCCAAGGCTTTTTAATATAATAGCTATATTTCATTGACTACACTGCATATTGAAGTGCTACATATATTCTGCATATGGTTTCTATCGTCTTTAAAATTTGTTTACAGATGTGCTTTTTATTACTCATTACGTGAAGTTCATTTACGAACAACTGTTACAAATAGTAACATTTTCCTATGCCTTATAAATCTCTCAAGAATTTCAATACGATACCATTGTTTCGCGGAGGAATGATTACCTAAAGAACAGACTTTCGCATTTACATAAGGTTAATGATTACATTATAGGTACTTACTGTGGGATACCAAACAAGTGGAATCATTCTTACAGATTTCCGTCCTAAGGTAGACCTATAAACGAAAGTGGAATCACTGCACCTGTCCTTCACGTACATAAGAATCAAATTTTCAGCATTCACAAAAGAATCTATGAACTTATTTCGAAGCATTCATTATGTTTAAATAACATAGATACTAACTAGACAGTATAGCTAACGCATGGCCACTATTATTATGCACCCGTGTTACCCTTGACGTAACCGTGAATGCGTCGGCTACTCTAGCACACTAGCATACGAGCACTCGCACTGCATACGCATAATCGTGTTCACCACTTAATAGTGCATTCATGTACACTGTTTATATCATTTAAACATCCATATATACTTCGCAAGTAGGTCAAGTTTATAAAAACCAGGACAGAGGATAACAGAAATGCAGTGGACAGAATAATGTAGGTCACACAACAGTATATGTATACACATAAACACGTGAATATGTTTAATGTCATACGTGTTACGTGCACAGTTATTTCTAAGGTAAATAAGCGGTAATATTTAAAGTAGGTTTGGGGTGACTGTTCTAAAAGACAACGCGCACATTATGTTACGTTATGTACATACATCAATAAAATTACACTTAGGTATGTATCCTCACGTGTGAACTAGAGTTAGAATTGAATTTTCCAACACGTTTGTTAAAACTACATTTGCGATATAATAATAGAGGACTGACGCTTTACAAAGTGGAACATGTCATAATATCAGCCTTTCCTTTCTAGAGCAATTGGTTAGGATAGGTACGCTCATTAGGCAGGAATATAAAATAATCCCAGGGCCCTGGCTAGCGTTTCTATTAGTGATGGGTCGTTGACGGTTTTTCCGTTAACGCAACGTTAACGTTGAGTTACGTTTATCAACTAGTTAAATTCGTCAACGAGTTAACGTGCAACTATTGTCGACTTGTAACGTTAACCGTTCATTCATTGAACGGGGTTATTCAACGCTGCGACGTTCAACGATTCTTATATTGCTATAATTTTCTTAAAAGAAATATTTCAAAAATCAACTCTTGTGTACGTTACTTATGAGTTCAAATTCTACGACATGACCGTCGCTCGGAATCTATGATGGCATTTTCAACGTAAGTTTGCTCAGTTCGTTAGGTACGTTTGCAAATTTAGTTGATTCTTAAACGAGTTAAATTCATAAACGTCATTGACAAATTCAACTAGTTGATTCATAGACAGTTAACGTTAAAACGTTGACATGAAATCAACGGTTGATTCAACTGGTCCGTTGATTCAACGCCCATCGCTGGTTTCTATAATAACTAATAACACATCTAAACTCTGTGGAGCGTGGTGGTAGCTCCCTCGGATGATCATGGGGCTCCAGCAAATAATGTCATAAAAATGGGCACTCTATTTGCTAAAGTACGTAATTAGGTACTTCGTTTGACATACTGATTGCATGCTGTCAAGACATGTACAAAGTAACTACTTATTGTCCGTTCACCTGAAACATTACAATGCCTCGGTTGCCTTTGCGAAGCTCACTCGCGGCGCAGTACGACACGAAAATGTCATTTGCCTATAGTCCGATACTTAGTTGCGCCTGCGCTTCCCTAAACCACACAGCATAACGTCGTTTGTATTATGTTTTTTTTTTATTTACCGCACCGTAGTTACACAACAATCTTTCCTACAAAATTGCAATTAAGTAACCCTTTCCGTTTTGTATGTGATTATTAAATTACTTAATGTATTTCCTCTGTTTTGTTTAACATACTTATTTCTTGAGTTTCCATTATAGACTTTAGCAACCAGCATTTTCGAGTTACTTTCTGGTCATGTGCAAACCATGTAAGAACAAAGTATCTTCCACGATGTGACAAAATTTTCCTTTATTGAACCTTACCGGTGCAACCTGTTCTAATGTACTTTCTTAGGCCGCATACAGTTAACGTTTTCCTGTACCTATAAAAGATTTTACGAATATGACAGTGTCTGAAGTTTTTATAAAGTAAAGTATTTACAGCTTCACAGTCATAGTACCCCGCATCCGAAATATGGGATTTTCCCACATGTACGCAGTATACAGGGAAACGACCATCGTCCGGTGGAGCATTTTAGCTTTTTTATTTGTTACTAGCTTCTGCCCGCGGCTTTTCCCGCGTGGATGACGGAAATTATCCCACGAGGACATGGATCCAGGATGCCATCTATCTCCTCGCCAATTTTTATCGAAATCCGTTCAGTTGTCTATCCGTAAAAAGGTATTATACAGGATAAGTTTATATCCAGTGCGCAAACTGTTGTAACCATGAATTCAGCAAAAATTCAGCTGACGAAAAATTTCTGCGCTAGGGGTCTAGAATGAAATGCTGAATTCATGGTTACAGTTTGCGCACTGGATAAAAACTTACCCTGTATATTGGAATTCATGGGTATTAATGTTCTTGCACGGAACGTGTTGCTCTTTTTTTCTTTAATTTTAGTACTCTAAGTTACTCCGTATACAGCTATCTGCCAGTAGGTCCCATCAAAATCGGTCAGTTTTTTTTTGTAATAATTCGGTACCGTATGCATTTTCATAAAATATGCATTAGTAAAGAACTGTTATTTTGACATTACAGAGACTGTAATTTGATTAATTTGTACGTATAGACAAAACGATTTCGCGATGGATAGCTAAGGGAACGCTGTCGTCGAGTTACGACAGCGTTGGTGAAACGCATGCAGTTCTGTCACACATAATGGTTGCTTTAGTTTATTCTAGCACAACCATGTCTCTAAACATGACAGTTCAAACATAACTCTACAATACTCTAACCATGAACATATGTATTAAGCCAAGCGTGTGTGAACATGTACATCACCGACAATTTTGTAACACATTATGTGTAATACCACACAGTTAAAAATGAGGGAAAGAGACAGATATAAATGTTTTGAAAAGATTCGCCCAGTGGCTCGATCCGAACGAGCGAATAAGTAGGCGAAGGTCAAACGCCATTGTAATCGACGTGAATATGGTGACGTTACACCTTGAGACAAGAGATAAGCTGTAGTTGTTGCGTGAAGCTGTTGTGCTGAGCAGAACAACGCTGCACTCCAAAATATTACTTTAACACGTCTGAAGAATCTGAAAGTTTTATAAAGGACGTCAAGGAGACAAAGTTAATTCACGAGTCGTGTGGGATTTTACTTTTACTGGTTTCTTTAGAACAAACTAGCCAAGGACGTGTCGAGGGAGAGAGACCCACAATGAAGGGGTCACAATGGGGGAAAATCATTTATATATGTGTAACGTAAATAAATTAATATTGAATATAGGGGAGGGGGATATTAAAAAAAAAAAAATAATTTACGTGTATGCGTCGGTACAGAATTTAAACTTATGGTCCTTTAGATATGGAGCTAAATGGCTGTGACAGACGGACAGACACACGAGTGATTCTATAAGGGTTCCATATTTTATTCGGACGAACGGAACCCTAAAAACTGTCTTTTACTTGGTTATTGCGATGTCACAACAAACCTAGAATAAGAAAATATTTCAATAATAACTACCTACTACGATTTTTACTTTAATTAGGTTAGGACTTAGGTTATATCGACTCCCACAGTCCCACCGAGAGGCTCGACCTACCACTGTCTTTCAGGATATTGTTTCAGGCAGGGCCCACGTATACTATACGTATTTAAGGATTGAGAATACTTACTTATAAATGGTTTTACCAATTCTTATTTATTTTTATTAAGTACCTACCTTTTATAATTAATTTAAATAATCTCATTCCATTTTCGAGAAATATTAGAGATAGTCCCGTCAAATTAGCCCTAAAAATACTAGTGAAGCTACAATAATTCGCATAGAGCTAAAAATTGGTATGAATGTTCGGAACACCATTATAAATTAATGCTGAAAAGTCCCCACGGATCCCGTATCTGGATTTTTTTTAATACAAGGTCAAAGGTGTCGAACAGATCGTTTTTGAAGAACAAAAATATTTTGAATGTCAGCGGCGTTACAGTTGTGTGTAGCCTGCGGTGTGTGTAGCTGTGGGGTAACCACAGCAGAATGCTGTAGGACATAACGCTATGAAAATAACTAAAATAGACTAACCGAGCTGTATCAACGTAAGTGTATTGTCTTACTTTTCTGACGGCGTAGGCGGCCGAACTGAGCCTTCCCGCTAGGCTTGATATATGTGATCCCCACTGAAGTTTGGCATCTACTGTTATGCCAAGAAAAAACGGCCGAGTCTACAGTTGCAAGCACTTCATTATCTAAGACGACGTTGGGTTCCAGATTTCTTACATTCGGTAAAGCGAACTTGAATACTCCCGGAACCTAAAAAAAAAGGCACAACCCTAGAAAGAACAACTTTTTCAAAATGCACCCCAAGCTAGCGGGTCATCGTGGGGGAAAAGATAATTACCCTCCAACATGTCTACCCAAGAAGCATACGCATATAATAATTTGCCAGCACAAAAATACAATACATATTGCTAGCTTTAATACTCTTACCTTAAGAACTAACGAAAGTTTGTCAGAGCTGATGGCAGCACTGACAAAGATAAACTGGTCAAAAATAAAAAATGTATTCTGACAACAACTAAACCACTGACAGAAAAAACAGACTGGATACCTAATCTCTCTGAAAAAAAAACATGAAACGCAAAACAAGACGTCCAAAAATGATGTCAATACCACTAACTTTTTCCGAGACTTGAACTAAAAAAAAACAGCAAACCGACCAAATTGGCAGGCGGATATGAAGTACCGGAAATAATACCCGCAGAAGTGGATAAAGCTATAAGAACCCAAAAGAAAGAAAGCTCCCCGGTCAGACGGCATCAATAATGAATTTCTTATAGAGAACATAGAACACCTCGTCCCGATTCTTACATACCTTTACAACGAAGTTCTGGGTAGCGAGACCATACCTAAGCAATGGTCAACATCAACCATAATACTGCTACACAAAAAGAAGACAAAAAAATCAACATAAACAACTACATACCTATTAGTCTAATGTCAAATATTTATAAAGTACTCGCTAAGATACTCCTCAACAGAATAACTAAGAAATTATATGAGAACCAACCGAGAGATCAGGCCCGCTTTAGGAGTAGTTACTCAACCTTAGACCACATTCATGTTGTGAAATAACTATTCGAAAAGGGCAGAAAATATAACATAACCTTCTACTGCCTGTTTCATCATTTGAACTGCGGAATGCGAATCATTTTCTACTGTATGTTCCACTGTCCTCAGCTGTACTGGAATTATTCCCATACTAGACTGGAAGAAATGTAGATTGCAAATTAACGGTGAAAATCTGTCGCACTTAAGATTTGCAGATGACTTGATTATCATCGCACAGACGGGAGAAGGTCTACAAACTATGCTGAATGATCTGGACAGAGAAAGTCTTAAGGTAGGACTAATCATGAATACGGCAAAAAATAAGGCCATGACGAACGGACACCAATAACCTATCTGAGTGAACAATAACACAATTGATTATGTAGACGAATATATATATCTAGGTCAAACAATCTCGCCCATAGACCTTACATCCTAGGAAATTAATAGACCCATAGGAAATGCAGAGGTCATGAAAAACCAAGAAATGAGCATAGCTATTAAACGTAAACTTTTCGCCACTTGTAGACTGCCTGTTCTCACATATGGCTGTCAAACCTGGGCACTCAATAAAACCCATGTTAAGAAACTGGAAACTTGTCAAAACGCTATGGAGAGGAGGATGATGGGAGACTTCCTAATAGATTAAGAATCATCAATATAAATAAATGTACCAGAACAAAGGATATCACTGTAACTATCAGAAAACTCAAATGGAAATGGAGAGGATATACCATCAGAGGCAAAGAGAAACGGTCGAAATCTACAATGCACTGGTACAAGTACTGATTGTGACATAGTATTGAATAAAGAGAAACTAGAATTCGTCGATATAACTGTTTTCCTGGGGACCACGCTCGACTCAAGGCTACAGTGGAGTCCTCATTTAACAGCTCTTGCAGGACGGCTAAGTTCAGCAGCACATGCTGTAAGAAAAATCCGCCAATTCACTAATGTAGAAACCGCGAGGCTAGTCTATTTCAGTTACTTTCATAGTATCATGTCTTACGGTATTTTACCATGGGGACGGGCTGCAGATATCGAGTCTATTTTTATTCTGCAGAAAAGAGCCATCAGAGCAATATATGGCCTCCGTAGGCGAGATTATCTAAGGGAACTTTTCAAAAATATTAATATCATGACGGTACCTTGTAGGGCTTTCAATACCGGTATTCCGGGATCCCGTAATACCGTGATCACGGATTTTATTTTGGCCTTTTACAATACCGGTATTGACGCCCCAATACCGTGATTACGGTTTTACAAACATTAGATTTGAAAATTATGTGATCTTATTCTCACACTTGTTTTCACCAGCGCAAGCGTCCCGCTGTTATCTTAAGCTCACCCTCTCGCGCCCCGCCTGAGACAATGCCCGAAACCGAGCTGTACTTATGTCGTTTTTGTTATTGTCAGTCAGTTTCGCAGAGTCGACGGGTTAACGCTTAGATAGACTTTGAAATTGTGTAGTGTTAACTTGTCTGTGAAGTTGTGAATGTTGTGATCTACTAGCGCGTATTTTTGCTCGTTTAATTAGATTACCGTCGTTGCTGCCTCTTCATGTCTTACCGAAAACGTTCTTGGCGAACAACATGTAAGTAACAAGCTGAGAAGTTCGCTGTCTGATTCAACATTGAATGCGCTTTCCTTTTTGCGATCTCACTTTAAAAAATAAAATAAAATTAAACGTTTAAAATTCAGAAATTTGTATTAAATTTTTTGTATTATTGTGTTATTTATTTACTTTTACATTTTTTTACTATGTTTTTCAGAAATTAATATTAACGCTTGATTTATTATGTTACTTGTTTAGTTTTAGATTTTTGATTGTTTTTTATTCCATAATTATTAATAATGTTACTAAAATGATTACCAAATGATTGCTAGCTAGTTAAGCTATATTTTACTTACTTACATTTCTACAAATAATTATACCTTTGTTGATTTTTACATGAGACATGATGACATTTAGATAGTAGTAAGAAATCTATATTTTTTGATATTGTACTATACCAAGTCTACATGAAATGCCTTCCTGCAAGAAAACTAGATTAAGTTTTAGTTTTCATTATGTTCCTAATTCCTAGTCCTACCTAAATAATCAACCAATGCCAAATTGTTACATAAGAGAGCTATGTATAAAATGTATTTATTTTATTATTTTCAATAAATAAGAACAATAAAGACTGATTTGAAAATAAAAAAGCACGTATTTTATTGGTTTTATTAATGTCCTAATTGAACTTGCGTTCAATACCGGATTACCGGTATTGATACCGGGATCACGGTATTGACTTTTCCAATACCGGTATTGATACCGGTATTGAAAAAAACCGGTATTTGAAAGCCCTAGTACCTTGTCAATATATCTATGAGAACATCATGTACGTCAGGAAAAATTTAAATCTTTTCAGTAAAAGAGGTGAAAGACACCGTTGGGACTAGAAACCAATTAGTTCAACCAGGCTTCAGACTGGCTAAAGTAGACTTATCCTTCATGGGGTACTGTTTAAAATGTTACAATAAAATACCTCCCCACATACTCCAACTGAATGAAATGAACTTTTAATCTTGTATAAAACGCACACTATGCAGCCATGATTATTATAAGTTGGGAGATTACATCGCTGACAAAAATGCTTGGCTAAACGCTGCTTTGCCAGCTCCTCAAGGTACCTTAAACTAAATTGAATAACATTTGAAAACGTTGTTGGAACTGCTGAAGACTGTAAAAGCTAAATATCTTTGCATTGTATAAATTCAAACTTGTAGTATTGTATAATTGCATAGCATATGTGTGAGCACTATGTTTCGACTATAAAGCTAACATTTGCAGGGTACGTCTTTCATTGACTTGAATGTGCCCTGGCAGCTGAGAGTATGTCATGCTCACTCAAATGTCTCGCTGGTGGTGGCGTGTGTGTTGGATCATTAAGTTCCCATCAAAATGATTGAGCTGAATGGTGCTGATCCATACGTCATGTTCGTGAACGGGCGCCGCCAGTTGGGACTGGTCATCTCTTAGCTCCCACGGCTTATTTTAATTTGAATTGTTATTTTATTTTTGTATTAATTACGAAAGCTTTAATGCCACGTCTCTTTACATCGTTCTCACATTTATAATCTCAACATAATGATGTAACCGTTTTCTTTTGTAACAACACCATGATTATAAAAGAGTGTCCATGGAGTTTCTTGCCCGTTCTTCTCCATAGGTACCTACGCTTTGGAATGGGCAACTAGCTTCATCTTTCTAACTCACCGACCTTGACAATTCAAAAGTGCCTGTAATTGGTTTATTTGAAATAAATGCTTTGAGTTTGAGTTTACACAAGTCATAGGAAACGGAAACGAGGTAGGCCACCAAGAAGATGGGTGGACGAGATAAAAGCTATGGCATGTGGTGGATGGACAATAATAGCCAATGACAGAGAGAAATGGAGACAATTGGGGGAGGCCTTTGCCAATAAAAGGCACAGAAGACAATAAAACAATTATTATAATTTTGAATAGAATATAACAAAGTAAAAATAAATAAATGATAAATTATTAGTATTATATTAAATTTAATAAAGAAAGAATTAAATTGGAATCTGTTAATGTATAATTATGATGTCTGAATAAAGGCTATTATTATTATATTATTATCATGAAGATCGGAGAAGCTACACTCGAAGTATGTTTACCTAGGACTAACTGTCCAGTTAGGTAAGTCCAACTTCGAGAAAGATGTCATTTGTTGGATCCGACTCGGCTGGGCAGCGTTCGGGAATCTACGCAATACCTTCTCGTCCCGCATACAGCAGAGTCTCAAAATGAAAGTCTTTGACTAATGCGTATTGCGTCCAGATAAGACCTATAGCACTGAAACGTAGTCGCTCACAATGGGCCTAATAAAGGCCTAAAATTCACCCAAAGTGCACTAGAGGGGGTTATGCGTGAAATTTACCTACGTGTTCGAATAAAAAATAAAGAGATAAGTATGCAAGAGCACTAAGGTGACCGACATAGCCCAAAGAATGTGTCCGTTTCAATGACGCGACCACGGCGATTATTACAACAAAAAAAAAAACTACCAAGATTTTGTAACAATTTGTAAAAGTTGATTCCCAAACCCATAAATTTGTCAAGTTATGGTTAAAAAGTTATAAGGGTTTGAACGTGGCCGCGCCATTGAAACGCGGAGAACCGCGCGACCACGGAGATCTTTTAAACTAAGTGTTGCAGAGACCTGAAATTTAGGTAAATGATAGATTAAATTTGAATTTTTTTTAAATATAAAAAATCCTAGGTTTATATTTTAGGAGCTGTAAGATTGTAACCCCATAGCTGCGCCATTGAAACGGTGATAAACACGATTTCGCCGATATCTCGCTGAAAAACCATCGCAGACGTCTAAGTTTTAGGTGAAATCCAGATTTGAATTTGTCAAAATTAGTAAAAATACGACAAAAATCCTAGGTTTATATTCCAGGCGTTGAAATAAGTCGTGAATGGCGCCATCGGTATATAGTCTTACAGCTCCTAAAATATATACCTAGGATAGTTTTTTCAGTATTTAATTTTTTTATTACAAATTCAATCTATCATTTACCTAAATTTCATGTCTCTGCTACGCTTACTTTTAAAGATTTCCGTGGCCGCGCGGTTCTCCGCGTTTCAATGGCGCGGCCACGTTCAAACCCTTATAACTTTTTAACCATAGCTTTGACAAATTTATGGGTTTGGGAATCAACTTTTACAAATTTTTACAAAATCTTAGTAATTTTTTTTTGTTGTAATAATCGCCGTGGTCGCGCCATTGAAGCGGACACCGAAGACTTGCCAAGCTTAAGTGGCACTGAGCAGGGCACATTGCTCGCAGAAAAGGTGGTTGATGGGACCAAAAGTTTCTGGAGTAGCGACCGCGTATCAGAAGTAGCTTTGGAAGGCCTCCCACTAGATAGACCGATGAGTTTGTGAAGCGGCCGCAGGAATCCGCTGGATACGGGAAGCACAGGACCGGTCGAAGTGGTTGTGCTTGGGAGAGGCCTAGGGCCTTTCGGCTGAAAAGATGATGATATAAAATTAGTCTGAAATAGAGATCTCTAAAGAGGTGCAGTCTTACAATAACAGACAATTTTACCTTGAATCAACACGTTGAGATTGTGCGAAGGTTATGTTGTGTCGGTACACAGATCACACGCTTAAGACATCTGAGTTTGTAAAAGAAAGGAGTCAGTAACAAGTTTCTAGTGCGTGTTACTTGAACTTACTGATTGCTATGCTTTAATCGGTCGCTAATAGTTTTGCAATTGCCTGTCCGTCAAGCGTAGATTACAATTAATATTACAGATTTAAGTTGGTTTAAAGTTTTCGAAACAGTAATGTTATGAGAGTTCATGTGTCACAAATAATCTATAAATCTATTCAGCACAAAAATAATGAATAAACTTGCCTTAAGTTAAAAACATCTTTGGAATGTTCTAGAAATTTTGACGAATATCAATAGATGCCTACCTACATTCCTTCTGAAGTTATATAGGAAGTAAATTATGTAAATTCATCGATGGAATTACTTCAGGTTACAGTTCACGTAGAGTTCTCGTGTAAAAGATTAAATATTTCTGACATTTTGGGTAGGTATGAATGTAGGTATCTAAAGTTTTGGCGGCCATCAATGTTAACAACTCACACAGTATATATGCAATATATATGTCTGACAGTCTGACCACACATTGTGCCTTTTACCATTGAACCGCCATTTCGGAAAACAAATACGATAATTGAAGTTAAATACTGTTCAACCTTCGTTTTATTTCTAAATGTTCTAGACCAAAGTCAGCAAAGCAAGCAATGGACATGATACTATTGACAAGTCCGCGGTGTAAATCATGACACTGACATCGAGTTGCTCTCCTCGACCTAGTCTGCTGGTGAGCCATCTAAGGAGAACTATCGAGAGCAGGGCCATCGAGCTCTTAAGGAGGCATTGTTGACTGCCTATTTACTTTAACATTAAGCAAAGCAAAGATCGATCATTAATGTTTGTAGGTATAGCTCCAGATTTTTAAATGCAATTTGAGGAGTAGCGGAAAATCAAAAGAACCTTTAAAGTAATCGTTTCTGAGACGTTCTTAAAATTTTGAATTTTACGATTAGGTATATATTAACATACAACGACTACTTCATCTTCAAAAACCTTCTCGCCTCATAAACGTTCAGAGAAAACCCCAAAGTTCCATGGGGTCTCTTTGCAATATCATCACGATAAGCTACAAATTAGCACCTATCGAAGGTGAATTAGGTTTGTAATCACTGCCTAGCAATAAACCGTTACAGACTTCAAGTAATATTATAGCGTGTCGATGCGTTAAGTTAGATACCGCTGATGTCTTCATTTATATCTTTACAGCGCGCTATGACATCAAGTAGCTGAGTAATGCACTGAAGTGTCAGCGAGCAAAGGTACATAAAATTAAATAAAGTTTCAAAACTTTGAAGACTATTTTACAAAAAATATTGTAAATACTCGAAAACTACGAGTATCGCTCGTTGCGACACTGAATCGAATTAATTACCTCGCAACCGGGCGTAGTATTTAAAAACGGTTTGCGCAAGAGTCGATCCGCACCTTGACACAGATAGCACTCAAACTGTCGTTTTGAATACACAAAAACCGGACGCTGCCTCACTATATTAAAGTTACTTGTGCACAGTCAGACTCGCACAATATTACACTCATACACTTGTCATAAGCCTAGGGAGAAAGTAATTTCATAACTAAATAACGACGCAGACTGAATTGCTCTGCTCAGAATTTACAAATCAAAATGTGAAGATATATTCACCTCATTACTAAATCATTTATGCTCTTCATTTTAAGATGAAAGCAGTAGGTACTAACTACCAGTTTTTTTAATCACTATACAGGGCTGTGAAAAAACAGCAGCCCTAAATGCAACGTAAAAAGGCTAGAAATTTGAATTGAGGTTAAGACATGCTAAGTTATTGGCAAACTCCGCGAGACAAAGAAGCTCATACAAATAAGACGCTACACGTGTCCGGAGTTGCGTAAAAAGCACTCTGTTTAAACGTGCTTATCTATGTATTGGCAGGAGTGGACAGGGAATGAGGACGATTTGGAAGACGTATCGCCTCCAGGTGCACACATCAAGATATAACAGTTGATTTTTTAAAATGAAGATATACCTAACCTCAATAAAATAATCTGAAGGAACTTATGTACTATGTAGAAACGGTTTGTAAGACTTCCTGTAGAGAAAAGTACCAGACATTGAGATAATAATAATGGTAGCTTGCACTGAAACCAAACTACGGACTGCAATGAGTAGTGTAATTATGGCCTAGACTGGAAGATTAGTTGTCCTTTCAGAACATTATTTCTAACTATCTACCGTAATATACTGTATTAATCCACTGCAGGGCAAAGGCCGCCTTCTCCCTTTTCCACAAAATCCTTTCTTTTGCTAGTGCTAACCAGTAATTTCGGTATGAGTCACGATCATCCCGCCCTCTCGTCTCGGCCTGGCGCTATGGCGTTTTGTGTTTAGCGGGACCAAATCGGTGGTTCTCTTCGTCCATTTGTCATCATAAATGAACATAACATGGAAATGATAAACAAAACTTCTCAAATGGATTCTGAAAATGGAACATGGGTCCATGCCTCACTTATTGATTGATCAGAATTGCAGTTAACTGCAATTCAATCAGTTGAGGCATCTTCAAGTAACCAGCTTACTACTACTAATTGCTGTTAACTGCAATACTGATCAATCAATAAGTGAGAGTGACGAAACATGGGTTTCGTCGGGTCGTGCTATTCATGCACAAAGAAAAATATTACAGTAGATTAATTAAAAAGCATTGGTTCGTCTGTCCGTTTGCCTCGCAAATCTTTTGCCAATTGATTCATTGATTCAGAGGGCATCACGTCAGTCTGCTTGCTCATTTTTCTCCACTTTAATCAATAACTACTTCGAAGTCATTTTATTGACTTCATCGGTCATGTCGCATAGCATTCGGCTAACGCCATATTTTGGACACATTATTTGTAGTAACATGTGTGAAGAAATCTCAAGGAAAATACATTGAAAGCATGTATCTACTATCTACTGTAATGACAATAATATAACTTATCCAGGAAAGTACCTGGGGAAGTTGCACAAGTTTCAAAATGAATCAATTTTCAACGTGCTATAAAAATGTTACTAAGTAGGTAGATACAGGCAAAACTTAGTCGTTATGATCAATATCATGCACCATCCGGTCAATACGAATGTTAAGTGCAACAAATAATAAAATTCATCTAGTGAAAGCAAAAAAAATAGCTGTAGGGTCTTTCAAGATTCAATTGAAAATGACCGACATCCCGCACTTAATGTCGTTAAGACGTAGCTGGCATAAGAGGATGGTCCATTTCACGCCAACTAAACGGATTACCAACAGTTTACCGCGAAGTAAATCAATACACTGAAAGAAGACTAATACTTTGTGTCCATCTTTTGATAAGGCAGCATGTAGTGATAGTAGAAAATATGCTTTTAGCAATAGCAAATTTGGTAATCATAATAAGGGAACGCAGGGTTCAAATATTTCAATTGTCTTGGATATTGAGATACACGTCGTCGTAAATTCACAGTTTTAGCCCAGGGTTGGAACTGATTGCTAAGTAGGGTGCTCATTACCAAATGTTGGGACTGATAACTCGTCAAATTATTTATTGGATTTAATTTTTTAGTAATTCGTTTTTGGTTTAGCAAATAATCACAAATTAGTACTCGTTAGCTGAGCTCTATCACTGCTGCCTCTGTTGCTAAATTACAACTACATTTTTCAATTAACCAATGAACTCGGTAATTTTCGTCTGGTCTTATTTATTTCTCCCAAGTTGACACAACATCGTGTCTGCGCCGTGTGTAACCACGTTCTTTCGGCGCATTCAGCCGGGGACAACCCAGATGTTTCCATCTTGCAGGAAATTGGTATTATATCCCACGCTACTTTTATATTCTTCTGTTTATTTAACATGTATTAAGATGTAAGATAGTGCTATCACTTGTACTACTACAGTAGCTTTGTAGTTGCATAGTGATTTCATTGGGTTGTCGCTGAGATATTAAGCAAGTTGCTAACATGCTACCTTTGAAGTTATTAACCCGTGTCGTATACATTATTCAAAGCTATATTATTAGTTATATCTATTCATCTCTCTTTCATCCGTGTGATCAGATAACAACGACACATTACTAAACATCATGAAAAACGTGCATTTCAAAGTTTATGTTTTATTCAAGAGGTATTCGGAATGCATAATAGGTTGAGTTTTCCGGATTTAACCTGTACCACGTCCTTCCTATCTTCGTGAATGTTTCAAAAACCCGACGTGTTAGTGTTGGTTATTCGTTGATCGATTACATTAGATTCGTTACATATGTATAAAGCAACAACACCCCACGTAATGCTGTGCCAATATATTGGGATCAGTTGATGTATTCAATAGTCGATGTGAATCGCAAGTTAACTGCGAAAAGTTGTTTACTAAGCCGGAGAACGTTTTCGATAAAAATAACGCGAAAGCAGCCAAGTTATACGACCAACATTTTTTTTATTTTTTATGGACGGAGTACATGACTAACGCACCTAAAGTTAAATATGTAATTGCACAACCGGACGTGGTAGTTCCATGTTCCATTAAAAAAAAATCGGAAATTTAATAATTAGCTTCTATTCTAAATTATGCTCAGTTGATGGCAATAGGGTCTATAACTTGGGACTTAAACATAACTGACAAAATGTGGGTGTACTAAAGGTAGGTACTAGGTACAGCTCTGCTCTAGCCTTCGGCATAGCAGGCGTGATATTATGTGTAATGGCGTATTGGACAGTGGTTAAAAATTAACCCGACGGCGGGAGGTTGGGCACGCCACGATTGCGGCGGTAAGTCCCCTTTTTGAGCAGTGGCTTGAGAGGCAGCATGGCGTCCTCACCTTCCGCATGACGCAGGTCCTCACCGGCCACGGTTGTTTCGGGAGGTTTCTGTTTTGGATAAGGCGGGAGGTAACGCCCGGGTTTTTCCATTGCGAAGATCGCTCTGAGGACACGGTGGAGCATACGGTGCAGGTCTGCCCGGCTTGGACGGAGCACCGCCGTGTCCTTGTGGAGGCGATCTCTCGCGTCCAGCCCTGGTCCAGGCCATGGTATGGAGCGAGAGTGCATGGGTTGCCGTCGCTTCCTTCAGCGAAGCAGTGATGCTCGCGCAGAGGGAGGCGGCGGCGCACGTGAGGGAGAGGCAGTATATGCGCCCACACGGCTCTAGCCTCCGCAGGAGACGCCCTGGGCGTCGGGAATCCCAGGCTGATTCCCGGCCACCGTAGGCGCGGGCTTGCGGACGGCGAATAATCGGTAAGGACCAAGCCCGGGTCGACGACACCTTGTGTTCCACGCGCGTCTCAAAGAGATGCACCTGGTGGGGTCCGCAAGGGCGGATGCCTACCAGGGGTGCGGGTTGTTCGAATGAGATACCGTCGCCCCTAGTACACAGGCAACTGAGGGAACACGGGTGGGTTTTAGTCAGTAAAAGTCTGACACGCCCTCCTGCTCCACTCAGAGCGGGAGAAGTTATTTCATGATTTCCCAAACTAAAAAAAAAGAAAAAATGGCGGCAGGTGACTGAACCGAATGGTGAGCAGGATAAATGAACACCAATGTGCTCAACAAATCTTTGGCACATTGGCTGTTGATCTGCCAATAATTGAAAATATCTGGCAGCAAAGAGAACGCTTGGGAAGTATGATGCAGAACTGAAAACTACTTGTCAAGAAGTCAGGAAACAATGGTGCCTTTGACGATGAAAGAGGAAGAATGTTAGAATACGTTACTTTGTAAGCAATCTGGGATTTTAATGGAAAACGTAGATCGTCGAAAATAGGTTATTGTTAGACAGAATATTTTATGTAAAATTATTCCAATGCAACAGTCTGTTCACATAGGTATCTAATTTGATATTGTTTTTACTCCGATTCGTTTTCGCAAATATATTTCTACTCAAATATTATAAATATTTACTACTTTGAATTTCTGATGGGGAATGGTGTAGTTTTCAAATACGTTGCCATGTACTACGTGGCATTATTAAATATGTAGTTTTAATGTTTGTTAAAGGAGTTTTGATTAAGTCGCAGGTAAAGTGGATTCGTTTTAAATACAATGAAAATAAACTTTGCTGTGAAAATTTATCATAATACAATTAATCTTTTCCTCGTTTATCAAGTCAACCTGGTGCTAAATTACATATTTCCTTAAAAGCGTTAATCACATTTTCACCTCAAGCACAAACTTTTCATATTCTAGATTTGTTCACCTATCAAGAATTTATTTAACAAGAAAATATCTTAGGTATCTTTGATCGGTTTTATTTATTTTTGTTTTTAAGTACTTATATGATATTATTTTATGAAATTACCTAAATATGGAAGTATGTATGTATGTATGGCAGTATTTTTATTAGTAACTGTAATTCAGCATTTTGCTGGAGAGAGTCCCCAGCATAGACGGTGCAACATGTAGGGATCAACTTTCGGTCTGAACGGCCGTTATATAATTGTTTTATTTTTTAAACCAACAACAAGTATCGACAATGCCATGAAAACTCAGCTAAGTTCTCATAGTCACACATCGAAGGTGCAACTATTCATCTTGCTTAGAAAGTTAATATAGGTAAGTGTCAGAAACCTTGAAACTAAAAGGTTGTCTCAATACCTTTACAGTTTACATCCAAAAGTCCAGCCTACATCTACCCATTCCCAAGGATACGGCTCTGTATTACGCCATCTTTTCCATCAAACCCACCGTTTTCGCGACCTCTTGTAGTGATTTTCCCTGATGTTTACCTAACCACTCTTTAATATCATACAAAGTACCTAAAGCAACAACAGCAATGTTTACTGTTGTTAAATAACATGAGGAAATCCAGACTGGGTGTACACGAGTCTCTGATTACGAAATATCAAGGCCATGAGCCCTTCATTATATCGGGAAGCCTTATTTGCTGTTACGTAAATTAAGTACCCACCCACTACACAATTACTAACGATCGTGTGGGATTCCAGTTTTTTCAATTTCACCTATTTTTGTAATATTTATTATATATCGTTTCGAAACCTCCGCTAATACCTACTGGCTAATTGATTTATATTCAATTCAAAGTAAGTCGCATGTGGGTGTACTGAGATTTTGTCTAGAATATTCCACAAATATGGGCTTTTGATGTTTTATTTCCATCTCACCTGAATTAGGTTAGACACAGAGGCTTTTTAGTTTCCTATATTATTTGAATTTCCATGTTGCGTTTTAGTTTGTATACGTAAGCACATCTAGAGCATTTACAAAACAAAATTGGCAAACTTTCTTTTAGAAATAAAAGAAACAGACAACGAAACGAACCAGAAAAAATATTGTCAGTTTTTGCCAAAGTCAGGAACGAAACTTCACGAATATTCTTTTATTCTTGAATTACTAGTAAGTATATTTAATAGAGTAAGGTCTTTCAAATGTATACAATATTGCATTCCGTGGACGAGAGAGTTCCGGCAAGTTTTTCGGAGAACCAGGACCAGAGTATGAGTAAAGTTTGAGTATTGTTTGATAACACTAGCCGGCTGCTGCCGTACTCAAACTTTTGTACCCGCTTTGTACTTGAGAAATATTAACAATCTAAGTTTTGATGATCTGGCCCTGAAAGTTTAATTAAAAATAATACTTTGATGAGTTTCAAACGCTGCACTTGTCATTAATTTGCCGTTAATTTGGATGATTTGTGAAACACATGTGAGGTTTGCATTCAAGGAATCTGCCTTATGCAAAGTTGAAAGTTGAGGCGAGAAAGCGCATACATTAACCGCAGGTGGTAAATATAATGTCTATTGAAGCAGTATCCAAGAGCCATACTTAACTACAATATCTTTTTGGAACATTGTATTAAAAATTAAAATTCTTGCAAATGATCGACTTAAGCCGTGGAAAAACTGAAAAAAAAAATTGTCTTACTAGAACATAAATATTCATAATGCAACAATAATAACTTTATGAATAATTACTTTTTATAGCTTGCCTTGAACTACTTTGAAATTGAAATAAACCTGAAAATATGACCACATTGCAGTTTTAAACGAGAGCTTATTAATTTCTCAGTAAAATAAACATTTATAGATAGATGGAAAATAAAAAGAATTAGCGCAGACTTGTAGTAATACTCAATATGAAGTATGTATCTAAGGTATTTTGATAGAATATTTCGGGTAAATTAGGAATTTCAGCATTAAAAGTATGTCGCAGCAGTCGGCGCCAACTGATGTGTGCCAGCCTGCCAGGTCACGAGGGCTGGGCGTCATCCGTATTATTTTTACAGGCTCATCAGAATGTAGCCCACTTCAAGCATTTATTCATTCGATTTTATGTACCTACAGAAGGGTTATTTTAAAACCTGTATAATAGTTATTACAAAAATGATATTTTACAATTTTCCCCAACATTGCAGCGATTGACCTAAATTAGTCGTCGATATGATTGCATAGTTACGTGCAATAATTACTATTAAAATTACGAAGTATCTGAAATGTGCAATTAATTGGAAATTGTTTAAATCTGTAGTTTGTGTTGTAGCATACCTACATGATAAATACGTAGTTAAATTCAATATGATTATGTGTATTGCGTGTGTGTGTATCCGTGTGGCGGCATGGTTGTGTATAGACTGCTGGATGTACGTTTGTGGACGATACAAGCGATTGTTACTCTGACGCGTAACTGGGTCAGTAGGTCAGAGACGAGGTCCACTGATAGTAAAGAGCTGTTGTTTCCCAAACTACTTACAGTTTTATACAGTCATAAGAATTAAATAGGTACTGACCGTACCACAGACCGTACGGACACGTATCAGCAGAAATAAATACTGACCATAGACATAATACTGCTCTTAGGTACCACATTAGTAGAAGTATGTAGGAAGAGTTTTATTACTCTATAGATGGACTCAAGTAATTGTTTTCGAATTGTAAAAAGATTACAAATTAATTTGGTAATGGAAGAGTGAATAAGTATAGATCATACCAGTTTTGAAAGAATTCGAAAAAAAAAACTATGATTGTCTTGATCGAAACGTGATTTTAATTAAAGTACTTTTGAGACCCTCACAGGATAATATAATTTATTGACAGTAAATGAAAATGAGATAAATAAATAAATAAATTAAACAGTGGAGTAGTTAGCTCGAGCGCTGTGTAAATTAAAGTGTGCGTGCTGTAAGTTATTTGTTCTATTTTAATGTTAGTCGAACGCACCAACCTTGCTCCACATTCAAGATTACAATTAAATAAAAATCAGCTAAGTGCGAGCCGCGTTTCTTGTAATAAAACTATTTTCATACAGTATTTAAATCATTTTGTTATAAAGTGCAACATTTTAAAAACACCTCTACAAGTAGGTAGTACTTTTTTAGGTATCTTCTAGAACAATTTAAGATTTAAAGTTGGGTGGGTGTGGGTTGGGTGTTTGTGTATGTGGGTTTAAATGTTTGTAAACGCACCCACAATACAGGAGAAATTTCGAGTGTGGGGCAACATTTTTAAAAAAATAAATAAAGTATACTTCAATTTAGCTGAAAGCAAAATTCAATATTTAATCGACCTAAAAACAGTTACATATCTAGAACTAGAATTATGTTTTGAACGTCCTAGATAAAAAAAATACCTACCATGTCGTTATCACAAAACATGTTTTAGTGACGAATTGACGATAGGTAGGTGGTAAGCGTCGTTTCTAGCTTTTAGGTAAGTCAAACAATTTTAGGCAAACTCGTTCTATTGTGACTTGTGCCTCCAAGGGTACCTAAACACTTTTGCCTGTGCGTGCTCGGAGTTAATAGCGGACACTGTGACCCATCATTTACTTATCAGTATAATTTATAAGCCAACTAAAAATACCGTCATCGAAATTGGCTAGTTCCTGACTACCCGTCGGATTTAGCCGTTTAGAGTTAAATGTGTTACGGAACAAATAATCAGTTTGCATCGATGGAGACCGTCAGGTACAAATACCCTCCCTCAGTGCTGTTGAGAAATCGATAGAGAATAATTGACACCATTAGCTTGACACCCTACCCTACATTGGACAGCCTACATAATAATTCCAAGATTTTATGCAATCCAACAAATCGATTGTCTTCTGTTTTACTGTACAGAATATTTGCAAAACCACTTAGAATACCGAGACTTAGTGACAGGCATGTGCCATGAAATGACAAGCAAAACAGAGGGCCAAAGCCCAAGAGAACATAGTTGAAAGAGATGATAAAGACAAATGACTAAAAACATTGAGGGAGTCGCCTCCTCCTCGACAGTGAAAAAGAAAAGAAAGAAAACATATTTATTCTGCACAAACAAAACGCACATTACGAAAAAAAGACATAAAGAAGAGATGGAGAGGGATCGAATAAGGGACTACTCACACTTATTTAGCTCTATTCAGCTTTTGTCTATTGCTATGGACAAAAGCTGAACAGAGCTGAATAAGTGTGACTAGTCAATAAAGAAGAGAAGTATGTAATGTTGAACTGAGATTCCAATTGGAGTTTCCCCGGAAAGAATACAATATACTAGTGATACTGCGTCCACAAGTAATGCCTTGAAATAAACACTCAAGAATATTAGGCAACGTGATAGGCGCTCGTTGTGAAACGTACATTGTTATGAGTTCTTTTACAATACACGTCCAAGGACCACCAAAACTTGACGGTTTCAAATACTAAACATCAAATTATGTTGAATGTTTCAAGTCGACAATGAATTAATAAAATTGTTTTTTATAAAGTAACTAATTATTTACATAAAGCGTTTTTCGTTTTTATAACTTGTCTTTTATGGTGGATCCACATAGCCCGGCGGCATGCGCCGGCGGCCTGGCTTTGTTGCGATTGTAGCACGCAAAAGCCGGCGGCCAGGCCGCCGGCGCATGCCGCCGGGCTATGTGGATCCACCATTAGATAAACGAATATAGTTTAATAAGTCAAAAATACACTTTAGAACATTGGTTTAGGTGTTCGCATTTTACCAAAATTACGAGTCTAACTCAAAATCGTCATCAACGCTTCTGACCTGACCTATATACTATCTTGCAGTGCTGAAAACACTGTGAGGGTGGGTAGGATAGTAAATAAAATTGAATAATCTGTCTTAACTTGTTTCAAATAGTCGGCAGTTGTTCAAAACAACCACTATCTGTTTTGCTGCCCTGGATAAGGTAGATAACCATA
Source organism: Polymixis lichenea (assembly GCA_949091785.1). Lineage (NCBI taxonomy): Eukaryota > Metazoa > Arthropoda > Insecta > Lepidoptera > Noctuidae > Polymixis > Polymixis lichenea. The sequence goes on from OX420931.1 coordinate 37,145,124, forward strand.
AGAAGACATTGCAGAGAATGTGTACCTAACTGTTGAAAACCGGATCTGCTTTCAAACATTATGTGTAGTTCTATTGGTATTAAAGTCTTGCGTGGGTTTTTATTGTGCGGTTATAGAAACCGATTTATCAGTAATGATTACTCATTCGTTATGTTTTAACGATTAGCTCTATTTTTTTTAACGCGTGTTTTAAAGATACGTTTAAAGGTTTGAAAAGAGCAAGCAGGCGTTGACCAATCTATTTATCTTCTGATAGTATCATGCTGATAATAATTCCTAGATTCTTTTAAGATTACAGGCAACCAATAAGCCTTTGGTAAAAAATGTTAAGCTTGTTCTAATCAGACTAGAAAATAGGTCAGGAAACCATAATACCTATCGTTGGATAAAGAATATTTGCTATGATTTCAGTTTATTGTTTTGTGAAGAGACAGATCTAGTTACTCAAGTTATCAGAAACGCGGTAAAAGTTCACCATATGGTAAGGGAATCAAACCGAATTTATTATTGTACCTACTATCTAGTTAATTTAGGCGCGGTAGTGCAGGGACACGGCGGATTGGTTACGTTTTGCGAGACAAAGGCGTCATCAACTCAACAGATGCACGCACGCCTTTAAACATAAGTCGATCGACACGTTCGCACTTCAAGCAACAATTGGGGCAAGTCGCAGTTACGTATGCTGCCTTTCGACATTAATTTATTCTTGAAATTAACAACTGTCACTGTTTTTCATCAGATGGAAATTTTAGACACGTTTTATGGCTTGTACTCCTAGCAATTTGAAGACAACATAAAAGTCTCATGTAATAGGGAGCTAGTCTATTGCCATCAACTGTGCACGAATCCAGACTCTGGGCTGCGACTGGAAAATCCCAATAACACCCTACCCGGGAATCGAACCCAGGACCTCATACGCAGCAGTAATACTTGCGACCATTACACCAACGAAGTCAATAATGAAGGTTTATACAACAAAAAAAAAATGAAATACAAGAAAAAGAAAGTTATATAAAATGAAAACCAACAGGCAACAAAACAAATGTGACGTACAAATTACAGGAATAACTTTGTTTTGTTAGATTTCTACAATAGTATGACGTCCAATTTTAACACGTGATTGAATAAAAAACGAAATATATTTCTGAAAGAAGAATTTTTGAGAGTAGATATGTGCCTACTTTGTTGTACACATTTTTCAATTTTCACCAGCTTCTTTAAGTCAAACAAGCAAGGGATGTTCCTTGCTTGTTTGACTTAAAGAGGGTGGTCCTGGTCGATACGAAATCAGCACTATCTGTCTCTGTATCAGTATGTAGTAGTACATATAGTATGTAGAGTATCAGGTTTATTCATACCTTTGCTATCAGACAGTAAAAGCAGTAGGTAGGTACCTAACTTTATTCTGTTTGACCATAGTAGTTTAGGCAAGACCGAAAGTGGGTCAACCATGTTCAAAATTGCCAATCACTGCGTATAACTATACGGGGCATGCCCCCGTGCTTTCCCTATATCTATTGACAACAATGCATCATCTTTACCTGCATCATGAGAATCGAAAGTTAGGTAAAGGAAAATAGGCAACATGTGTTAATGAACGTTGGTACGGGGAACCCTCGAAACCTTTCAATATATCCTAAATATTTGAGTAGAATCTGTCAAGGTTTTCTTGGAGCTATCTCTGTATTTTATTTTAAAAACCTAATATGGTTTTCAGACACCAAACGCTGGACGAGGGCAGCCTACGTCGTCTGTGGAAAACTGATACTACGGTAAATATAAATGTGCCTATACGATGTTTTAGTTACAGCACCCAAAAGAGTTTGCCGCAGCGTTGGCAAACTTAGAGATAAAATTCAAATGTCTTATGTATTCATAATCGACACCAACAACCTTTTAAACCGGATCACAGCAATGCATGGCAGCGGACAAAGACATGTTAGTAGTGCTTCCTCGACCGAACCCATTCACAAGGAACTCTATTAAAAACTATCCTGTGTCGGATTTACGCCAAAATTGTGGTGTGACTTAATCGAGAAAACTAATGTGCAGGATCTAGCCACTTGTGACAAAGTCCTTGTCAGAAATACAAAGCGGATAACCCATCATGCAACAGTTGTATAATCCACGTGTCCAATTGGGCGAGAAGGGAGGGAGATATTTGCACATGCCTCGCGACTCGTGTTCTAGATTCAGACCTATCTTAGACACCAATTTCTCTATAACCACCAACCAGATTGGTGCACGCTTAGGACGCGTATTTAATTTTGTGGCTGGTGGCCTGCTTTCGTCTATTGAGTATTAATCATAGTGTCCTTTATGTTATAATAAAGCCTCTATTAGAATAATTTTGCAGGAAGTTTTGTCTTCAGATCCATTTTTCTCATAGAACATAACTTAAGTAACAACAAGTTAATTTTTTTATGTTTACTTATTTGCGTTAATAATAAAACTACTTCTATCATTCTTTTATTGTGTAGAAAAAACGGAACTTTTATAACATCCCTTTTTTTGCCCGTCTGTGGCAGAGGTTTTTTCGAGATTTATATAACGGAGGAATTTGAATTAAGACGTAATGTTTAGATCTTGCTGATGCTGACACGCACACAGATCGGCAGTCAAAACCCTAATTGGCCTAAAGAATAAGGCTGATATTTGTATGGTACGCTAACTTTATTTGGCAAAGACAAAGAGCGGTCTATGAATCCCACGCTTTGAATCATTCACAGTTTTACGAATTACTGTCTCTGGCTGTTCTGGGTACGAAGTCGAACTAAGAGTGAAAAGAGGTTTTGTTCCTTGAATTTTGTCACATTCTCAATTTATTTTTCTCAGTTTCACGTAACAGAGAAATCAATTTGGTTCTTCTCTGATTCACAAAACAGATAAATACCTGACTCGTCATCCATTACATAATATCTTGCTTTACCGAAAGCGCATCCTTTACAAGGATGAATCATACGGTACGCATAAAGGAATATGTGGGATGTGTGCTGATTACAAAGCGAGAGATTTACTTATATTTCTCGTAAGTACAAGTGACATGGTGGTGTTGTATATCCCCTAGATTTATTTGTAAACATGCGTAACTTTTGAATATCAGCAAATGCGTTTTTAAAATAAGTACCTAATTGACTAACTGCAGTAATTTAATCGCATTTCACTTAATCGCTCATAGCGGACTTTATTTCCTATACAGTCAACAAGAGTTAGATATGCAGGCAAGACATAAAGAGCTCTGCACAGGGGCGTACCAATAGAAAATGGCGCCTAGGGCACGCACCATATTTCCGCCCCTTCGTAAATAAATTATCTTCTCGGTCTACACTGAGCAAAGTTAGGTCGCATAATCTTTGTTGATCAATTAGAAGCCTTCAATAACGAAGGTATTCATTTCAACTTGCTAGAAAATCACTTCTGCAATTTTAAGAGAATTTGAATACTAATGGGCAGATTTGGAAACACGCTTTAATCCCCGTACTACATAATATATTCAAGTAACTCTTCAGATTTCTTACATATAGGTGACAGTATGGAATGGTTTATTGATGTTTTATTTTTTTGTATTTAATAATTGGCGTATTTTTTGCGCCCCCCTTCGATAGGCGTCCAGGACCCTGAGACAAAACACATTTCTGTTTGCGTTCACGCCAAACGCTTCGCCAAAATGTATGGGAATGACATTACCTGCGGAAAGGACACGACGTAATCTATCCGCAGGTAATGTCACTCCCATACATTTTGGCGTAGCGTTTGGCGTGAACGCTAACAGAAATGTGTTTTGTCTAGGCCTGCTGGGCTCTTGCCCTGCCTGCCCCACCCTTGTTACGCCACTGGCTCTGCATAATGTAAGCAGCTCTTTTTCTTTCCTCGGATCGGTGCGAAATAAGTGAGAACATACTTAGGTAGTTAGGCACATTTCATTCTAGGTTTAAAATATTAATAGAACTGGCTCCCCAGTGTTTACCGGAAGTACATCTATATATCGTGGAGAATTTTAATGTGTTTATCATTTTATGGTGTCTTTTATAGACATAAAACCATTTCAGACCAGCTGTCAATAACTTGACTACTCAGTACCCGCACATGGGTCAAACCCATTGAGTTGTTTATGTTACCTGTCTTGTTACCTATATTATACGTTTTTACCTGACTTTTGCACCTTTTGTCAAATTAGGTCATTGTTTGCTCTAATTCTGACATTGGCCAGGATTCGTTTCAAGCTTGAACATTAAATATCTTTGTTGGAACTGTTGTAACTTCTGATTCGTTGTTAGTTCCCCATTCCGTGTTACTTCCCTAGTAGAGTAAAGCTAGTGCGAGTCAGTCAGTTCAATATAATCTTTAGAATCTCACTTGTCAGATTCAAAACAGAACTTTATTTGCCCTACTTCCAAAAATATCCCAAACATTCGCCACAACGCGTCATTATGACAGGCAATCTGTAGAATATCAAAACGTATGAACAAACTCCGTTGGTTGGCTCCTATGGGTATGCAGTGACTGGTAAGTAAGTGTATCACGTCAAGACGGTTATTTCATATGGTGTAACAATCGGAGTGCCATGCTCGACCCACTGCAGCCCGCTGTCGAGTAAACGTGTTCTACTGACACCAAATGAAATCAAAATGCGACGCCGCGCCACCCATTGAATACAAAACCTCACAGCCATTTGACAGTGTACTTATGTACATTTAGTCACTGTGATGTAGTTTATTATACAATCAAACTATTCTCGAAACACGTTCTATGAGCCGCTATTATTCAGTAAGTCTTAAAACACTATTTCACACAACAGCCAACTCTATCGCAGGATAGCGCGAAAAAACCAATGCGGCGTTGCCACACCGTGCAGCCGAGCGTACGAGCAGGTAGACTCCACAATGCATATACATAATGTAGCTATCTAATCTATGTGCGTATTATTATACAACAGTTGTCTTCTTTGAATAGCTAATGATATTCACTACGTACAGGTATTTATCTCACAGCTCAGACCTCATGTCCCCAATTAATCTTAGTAGACTCCAATTTGAATAATAATATTGACCACTGAAAACAACACTTCATTTAAAATTAATACATATTCCAATAATTAAGCAGGCTTATTTAAAAATGCGTTTCAGTTATGCTGACAATTTATTACTCAAGTCTAAGTGAATAACATGCTCGATTATGTACTTACTGAAGTCATTTCCATGACGATCACTAAATAATGGAGCATCTACAAGTGTAATTAAAACAGAGCATGGGGCACTTACCGGTAGTGGGGTTCACGTAAGCAAGTTTTAAGTCCATTTCAATAGTTTGTGTCGGTTTTAGTTCAACAGAGTTGATTTCATAGTCCACGGGGACGTCAGTCACGATCTCACTCTTCGCCTGGCTCGTGGAGGCGGCTAGACTTTGCGCTACACTCATTTTTGGAGCGTCTTCGTGCATTATACACAAATAATTGGACAGGGCGACAGAAAGATGCCGCCCAGACAACTTTAACTATTTCACCTACGTCTTATGAGGATATGATTTATCTCAAAAATCACGCTTAAAAGCGTTAATACGTTTTAAAAACAAAATGTAGGTCTCTAGGCCACTTCACTTACACTTTGATATTCCGACCGACATAACTCAGGTTCAATGGAGCAACCGTACTCATGACTGACATTGAACTAAGTCGGTAAAGGGCAGTGAGAAAATAACCCAATTAGAAAAATAACTGTGTCATGACCTATTTTCTAAATAAATAGTCCAAAATGACTTCTTTATTCCTAAAATATGTTTATTTAATTTAAGCATGTTAAAAGGTGGTATGGAATATTGAAAAATTATAAATAGTTCTTTTTGCGTGTTTATTTCAAGTAACTCCTGCAACTTAAAAAAAAAAAATGTAAATTATGCAAAATGACTACGTTTGCTTATGAACATGCCGTGTTGTGTAATAAATGACCGTTTCTATTGCACAATCCTTTCACAAGGGCTCCGAATGTAGGTCAATCTTTATGAGCATGATTGCAATGTTATATCCTAATAAACAAACGTCCGGATATACATTATGTTTTAATAATCATTTATTTTATTTAAAATTTTAATAGTGTTTTTCACGAAAACGTTTTAGTAAATTGTTCGGAATTATTTAAAGTGAAGTTAAACATACTACTGTTTCCGGTGCTCTGTAACGCCATCTGTACTGTATTTGGGTTTATCTTATGATTTGATAGTAGTTTCGATAATAATCAATAGATGTCGTGGTTTTCAGGAGCACTGACACACTGAGTACACAACATCTACATATTATTTAACATCTGTGTGTAATTTTATTGGCATTAGTGACTATTTAATAATTTTAAACACTGCAAATTGCGATCCAAATTGTGACTTATATCCAAAGCGGTTCATGACGACGGCGACGCTTCCTAAACGAAATAACAGTGTCATAAATTACTGCTCCGTACCTACGGTCGAAAGTTCGCATGAGGTTCCACGCTTAGCGGTCTGTCGAGTACAAAGCACAGATGGAAAGACAGATTAAAATTCATTATTTCATTTTATCTTAAATTAGCGACAGTGGTGCCTACATATTTAAAACTCTCCTTTAACTCAATCCCTAAACATGCCTGTTGGTTGGCTATAAACGAATACCTACTGTTAAAACACATGTTTTTCCTATTACTGTGATGTTTCGAACGCTGATAGTCTCCTGGAAATCGGCTTGCCTAAGAATATCGGCCCCAGCCAGTGTTGCCAACCCGTACGATAATTTGGCCAATGGTACAATGTAGGATAGCGATTGTCCAATGTACAGATGCCAGCACATCAAGCTACCCCAATCTGTCAAATTTCTTTGATAGATTTTGAACTTTATAGCCTACCATTAAGGTTCATGTTCAATTGGAAAAATTTGACCGTTTGGGGTAGCTTGATGTGCTAGCGTCTGTACGATAATTTTGAGCTTTGAAAAAAAAAAGAAAGTTCTATGAACAAAACGTATTTGCCAGACAAAATAAAACACAGAAAGTCAACGTCTTATGTCAACATCAACATGTAAATACGTAGCTGTAAATGTTTCTTTCTCTCTCTCTCTCTTTCACTTACATTTTTTCACATTAAAATAATAACACTTGTTGGCATCCGACCGCGACTCCGAGTTTCATACTCTATTCTTGTGGTTTTCTCAGATAACATAATATTTACTTCTAGCTAGCTTTGTGTGTGGGCATGCGTGAACAGATCGTAAAAAGCTCAGATAAAAAGTAAGTCTTGTGACCACTCCGTGGTCAAGTCCGTGGCAAGTAACCAAACAGAACATAGACAAAGCTTCATACAACCGCGCGAATCGGTTGCACTACTATAAGCACGCGGGGCATGTGAGCGTGACCACTGGCCGCTTGTCGCGTACTCGGCGAGACTGGAAAAAACCGGTTCACGCTGGCACCGCTAGTTGACAATCTCAGGGTTAGTGCGCCGCGCGTTGTTTGTTTTATTAGTTGCAAGTTTGATATTATAAAAACTTGACCTTTTTTGTGAGCTGTCAGATATCGGCGCGGGACTTGATGGCTACTTGACGTCAAAAGTCATCGTCCGGCCTACACCGGTTAATGTAAAAACGTGGTATTTTATTGTTAATAATGGTTGTTTATTGTACTGTGTGTATGAATAAGTAAATTTTTGACTATTACTTTTTCAAGTAAGTACCGGCCCAGCACGGCGCGTGCCACATGTGGAACGATACAATAGAAAATCAATTGTGTCTCATTAGCGGGTGTTCCTTTTTTAATAAGAAGAGGGTACTACACGGTCTGTTTTTACCTTTTTATTGTTATTACAGGCTTTTACTAAACATTTGTACCTACAAATGTTTAGTAAACCCACCCACATACCTATGTGGGTGGGTTGGTGTGTGTGTTAAGTTCAAATATTGCAAGTATGATTTGAACCACTTCCCGATGACTTTAATTTGTCTTCACCTATTGTGACAACCCTACCAAAATAGGTAACAACTTTGCAAGTTTTTATGAAACTTTGCCTCTGTTCCGTTTGGTCACTCATATGCCGTGGTTGTGTGTAAAGTTTGGCGGTTTGTGCTGCTAGCGCTACTAGTGGTGAAACTTGTCATATTTTCCCGCTTTGACTAGTTATTGTCGTTTGTTATCAATGTTTGATGAATGTCTTAGGATATTTTTTTTGTACGATAATTTTGTTCCCCATACGATAATTTCTACGTAGGAACTCAATAATTTGATCTTTTGGAGTTTGCAACACTGGCTCCAGCGCTTTATGACGGATAAGTAGACGGGTGTAAAAAAAATAAAAGTTGAAATAAATATCAAGAAAATGTATTAGATAGGTACCTACTTATTTAAAAAAATGTCGGAAATATTTTGGTCTTCATATAAATAATGCTCTGATTTTATTTAACACATACTTTGAGCACGGATAGAAATTACCGTTTAAAAAACACTTACGCATTCTAACATTTATTAGTTGAAATAGCAATTCATAAACATTCATTCATGTACAACGATGGTTTTCCATAATCATGATAGAGAAATAAAATTGAAGCAATGCGAGAAATTTACACAAAACATTACTTTAATAAAAAATATTAAAGGATAGAAATAGAAAGGTCTTTTAATCATTTGTTAATCTTGATTTACATAGTGAACAATACTGTACATATCTGTTACACAACTTAGTACTAAAAATAACTTGGAAATCCTTATAGAAAGCGATAAATATACGATTTATTTAGTTGGATTGCATGGCAGTGGTGATGATTTCCCTGGAGATAATGAGTCTCTGGATCTGTGATGTACCCTCGTAGATCTGGTAGATCTTGGCGTCTCTCATAAGTTTCTCGACGGGGTAGTCGGTGTTGAAGCCGTTACCGCCGAAGATCTGGACAGCGTCCGCTGCAGCCTTGTTGGCAATCTCAGAAGCGTGGCACTTCGCCACCGAAGCGAGGACCGTGTTCCTGATACCTGTAGCAGAGAAAATATATGAAAAGTTGCTTAATTCACACTCGGTGGTGTAATACATTCTTTCTTTTTAGATCATACAGAACAAAGGATTGAGGGCTATAATATCATATATGCTACATAAAAAATCCAAATACATAATTCATCATCACCATATTTGCACATTTCGACTGCGGGGACGAGGCCCATATTTCGATGTCACGTTTCATGTATAAATACTTTAACCTACTTGTTCGTACTGGCCTTTTAGGTTGATGTATTTCGTCGCGCTTGCAAATTTATACTATTGATCAAATATCGAAACATGGCACAGAATAAGAATAGCTGGAGGCAATACAATAGGTATTAAAATCAAGTAATCGATACAGAAAATAGTTTTTTGTGTATACGGTACAAACAATATCTTGGTGCATGGTACAATTTTCGACCGTGACAATAAGTTATGAATGACAATAGCAATCATTTTCCATACATAGTGAATTTAGTGTATTTAATTACAAAAACTTGGTTTATCCGAATGTTGGCACGTTAGCGTAACTCTTCACTAAATACTACATTTAAAGCTACAGAGCCTTATTTCAGTTGACAGAGTCAGAAGCGTGTACAGACGCCAGCACATCAAGCTACCATAAACTGTCAAATTTTCCCAATTGAACCATAGGTTTATGTCATAAAGTTGAAAATTTATCCAAGAAATTTAACAGGTTGGGGTAGCTTGATGTGCTGGCGTCTGTACAGTAAACTATTTTGCTGTAACTGTCATAACATCTGAAAAAGCCACGCTGCAGTTTGTGACACATTATTTTTAGTAGTCACAAATTATGCCATTTCTCAAGTCCTGTCTAATGTATAGACTGTTCACGATAGTTTTTTTTGTATTCGAAATCATCAAATAACTTCTCCCGCTCTGGGTGGAGCGGGAACGCGTATCAGACTTTTACTGACTAAAACCCACGTATGTTCCTTCAGTTGCCAGGGGCCACGCTATCTCTTTCGAACAACCCGCACCCCTGGCAGGCATCTGCCTTGTGGACCGCACCAGTTGGTGCTAACATCTCTTTGAGGCGCGCGTGGAACACAACGCGCCGTCGACCCAGGCTAGGTCCTTACCGGACAGCGAGCTACCCATTACTCGCCATCCGCAGGCCGCGCCTATGGTGGCCGTGAATCAGCCTGGGATTCACGTCCAGGGCATCTCCTACGGTAACTAGGGCCGACAGGGCGCACATACTGCCCTCACGTGCGCCACCTCCCTCTTCGCGAGCATCACTGCTTCATAGGAGGTGACGGCTACCCCTACACTCTCGTTCCATACCATGGCCTGTACCAGGGCCGGACGCGACACATCACCGCCGCCGATGGGCTCCACGAGGACACGGCGGTGCTCCACCTAAGCCGGGCAGACCTCCACCGTATGCCCCACCGTTTCCTCCCGCCTTATGCGGGAGCTTAAACGGGAAGCTCCCGGAACAACCGTGTCCGGTGAAGACCGAAAGGCGTCAGGCCGTAGGTGAGGACGCCGTGGCGCCTCTCAATCCACTCCTCAAAGAGAGGACTTACCACCGCAATTGTGGCGTGCTCAGCACTGGGTTGCGACAATCGCAGTTTCCATGTCGCCATGAGATCCCGCCGGAGGTCTGTCCGCTGTGCCGCGATTTCTCTCGGCAGCGGAGTAACGCCCCGGCGTTTTGCCTCCTCGCGCCACTCTGAAGTGTGCGCGAGGACCTTGGCCTCCAGATCCCATGGCGGAAATCCGGCAAGGAGGCCAGCCGCCTCACCGGAGACCGTGCGGTATCCCCGGACCATCCGGGTGACCATGACCATATGGAACGCGTTCGGAAGAAGTAGTACTACAATATCCATATCTGTCGCCAAGCAACATTGCGGTTCCGAAGCCGATGTCGCCGATGTACATATAGCTACATGAGCCATTTCAGTTATCTCTGAGATGGCAACGCTAGCCTCTGGTATAGTAGACGTCCTTTGGCGGCAGTGGCTACTTAGTATGAAGTGGGCCGTCGGTTTGTATATCATACCAGTGTTGCAGATGTTCGTTGGCGTTAAAGATGGCTGCTACTGTGCAGTTGGATTGTATGCCATAAAAATTGTTACCATGATCAGCCATCCAGGCGGCCTTCATCCATGCAAGACGCGCGGTCTCGACGCCGATGGCCATATCAGCCAGCATGAATGCCACAGCCTGGTGCCGGGCGATGGGCACGCCGAACGTCTTCCGCTCCAGTGCGTATTTGGTTGCCTCAGTTAAGGCGCGCTGAGCCAGGCCTGTGGCTCCGGCGGCTACCTGTGTGCGCGTAAGACAAGTTAGAAATAGAAACAAAAAATATGTTGCAAGGTCATTTTCATTACGCAGCTGAAAGATGACCACTCGTGGACATAGGCCACTCCCAATGAAGTTTTTTTTGTTGTTTTCCTATTTACTATTTATTGATAGACGAGATATGTGTGCAAAGTACCTATTCGAAAAGAATCAGGTTTTCATCCTTAGATCTCGATAAACATAACCGTGCTGTAGTTTAAATCTTTTTCATTAAATTGCGGTACGTGATATAATTCGTATACAAACCAAATGCGCATTTAATACAACGACTTTGTCAAACGAATAACGTATCATAATTACTGCAGTGACATTTGCTGGCATCTTGCAATTGGAGCACTTGTCGACCGACCGTCTGTTATTAGCCTAGTTTAGCATGATCGATTCCTTGCTTCTAAGAAAATATATAATGTTCTATTGTTAGAGTAAAATAGGGTTGAAATTATACCTTATTGTTTTTTAACCGACTTCAAAAAAAGGAGGAGGTTCTCAATTCGACTGTATGTTTTTTTATGTTTGTTACCTCATAACTTTTGACTGGGTGAACCGATTTTGATGATTCTTTTTTATTTGAAAGCTCGTGCTTCCCGTGTAGTCCCATTTCAATTTAATATAGATCTGATGATGCGTTTCAGAGACAGACAACAGAACTCTTCAAAAAATAACAGCAAATGGTGAAATTTCGAATTAGTGGGGTAGGTACTATAACTTTTTCCAAAAAAAACAACTTCCGAAAAAACACTACGAAGTGAAAAATAACTTTCATTTCGGAAGGCGGTGACAAAAAATTTAAATACATATCCAAAGTCACCGCCTTCCGAAATTGAAAATATTTTTCACTTTGTAGTGTTTTTTTTTTTGTATTAATTTATCCTTTGAGAAAATGAGAAAATTACACGCATTTCATCATGGTAGAATACTAAACAATCTAACTATGTCAGCTATGGTCTTCGACGAAAACCATTGCAGCCCTCAGTTCAGTTGCCCCACAACAGGCGGCATAGATACATTACTCAAGTCGACGTAACTTGGTAGTTAGGACTTGGCTTGGTAGGACTTGGTAAAATAGTACGTTAAGGTGAACCTCGTCCATATTTTTCCCATACAAACTTCGGGAGTGTTTTACTCCACTGTTGGACAATGTACATCAAAAATTAAACATGGTATGGTTTTGTCTCATTATTAATATTGTCTGTACGGAAACAGAATACTAAAATAAAAAGCCATTCAAAAGTTAGGAGCCAACAAAGATTCGTTTTTCTTGCTAATTTAACCTAACTTTGGGCGTGTTTTAGTAATAAAAAAAGTGTAAAATCTGAAAAACCAAGTCGGTACCGACAAAGCTCAAATATCGAAAAGTTCAATAAACTTTATTGCTTATTGATTTATGCAGTGGTTTTTTCATAAAACCCGATCTTCCGAAGGGCTGTTCTTAATTTTTTACGCGCCTGTTCTACTATAAATGATCCTGCATCTCACACAATAATGTTGTGCGTGTAGACTAGCGTTTAATTGCTCATCCCTGATACTACCTCTGTCGGACACGATGCCTGGTGAGACAGCGCGCTTTTTAGCCAGGCCCATCAGTGAGTTCGAGACCACGACTAGGTTCCCCTTAAGCATCGTGTAGCTAAATTAATTATAAGAGTTAAGTTACCGGTGGCCGAGTCTTGTCGAAAGCTCCCATGGCGATCTTGAAGCCGGCTCCTTCTTCAATGAGAACATTCGCTTTGGGCACACGCACATCTTCAAACGTGATGCCACGAGTGTCCGAAGCACGCTGTCCCATGTTTTGTTCCTAAATGGGAAAAAGAAGCATGTGAGTACTCATAATTACGTGCATTTTAAATATTTTTTATCTATTTAAAAACGGTAGATAAAAATACTTGAAACCGGATCGTTTCACAGTAAGCGATGTTTAACTAAAAAAAACTAATAGAAGCGGTGGTTTTAAAACCCATTTATTAACTTTCGAGGATTTTAATTTCCTGAAATAGAAATATGAACGCAGGAAATTAAAACCCAGAAGCTATTTTAAACTAGGTTTTGTTTCTGCAGTGCAGAGAAATGAAAATCAACAAATGGTGGCGATCAATCAAAGCGACATTAGTGCCAATCGGTTGCTAACAAGCTGCAATTGACTTCGTTGAAAATGGCAAGGACCGATTGCACTGGGTGTAACATACATGCTACACCGAATGCAATCGGTCATTGCATCTTGATAGATATGTTAACAATAACATGAAAAAACAAAACTTTAAAATATCTTTTGCATTCCTTTATATTTAATTTGCGAGGTGGCACTGAAATAGGAACTCAACATTTTTTTCCTAAAAGCCATACAATTTTTATTTTTTATGTTTGTCAGACTGCGATGTAAAATAAAACTTTTGGCTGTTACCTTGCGTCCAGGGGTGACTCCGGGCCAATCCCTCTCCACGATGAAGCCGGTGAATGCCTTGCTAGCAGGGCACTTGGGGTCGGGGTTGGTTCGTGCCAGTACGAAATACCTGAATTTGTAACGTGCCTTATGTTAATGGAAAATACAAAATAGTTTATTTTTTATGCTCCCAATCTGCATAACCTGACCTCGTAACGTTTCTCAATAAGGTCTTTTGTCCCAGTGAGCTATTGATATTTACAAACAGTTAGGCATACCAGTTAGCTACCCCTCCGTTGGTGATCCACATTTTCTGTCCGTTGATGATCCATTCGTCTCCTTTCTTCTCGGCCCTGGTCTTGACACCGGCGACATCGGATCCCGCGCCCGGTTCGGTCACACAATACGCCTGAATAATAAAACAAACCCTTTAGCTTATTATAAATGTGCAGTGTCTTTAAAATATGCTAATAAGGTCTGTTGTAAGTACACCAGTTACTAGAATACGAATGTTCTGGGGTGTTTATATTTTTTGTTAAGAAAGATATTTTGTTCCCACAATTTACTTACAGCAACAATGGGCTCTTCTACGAGCCTACCGAGATACTTCTTCTGCTGTTCCTTGTTGCCAGCGATAATGACGGGCATTTGCTGAAACACAAGTACAACAATATACCAAACAAATACTTCTCTGTCTCGTTCTTTATTAAAAATCATTTAAATAACTATCTACTTAAATGAGATGCCATAACGTATATTGATTAGAAAACTGAAAATAGTGGAAAATGTTATAATACAATACTTGTACTACTAATTTTACACATAAATAGTAAAGTTATTACTATAAAAGTAGGCCTATATTTTTTTGTACAATGTTATACCTGTTAGTTTTGTTAGCAAAAGAATCAATCAAGCTGCCAAAATTTTAACTTTGAAAGGATCATATCATCACATATAATGATCATATTTTTATTTTACCTACAATTCAGACGACCTTTTCTTGACCACTAATTTCGTTGTAAATCAATGATTAATACAGGCACTACCTTTCAAGTTTTCATAGAATATATAATTATTAATGCTTGTTACATGGTAGTAGGAAATCACACGTGCATGCTGGAAATTGTATTAAAGGTTACTAAAGCAATAAAAAAATCCAAGAGGTTATATTATGAGCCGTAATGCGATGTTGATGTTATTCGGGCGAAATTCATGCATGCATACGTAAGCTTAGCATGGCTCACGAGCCACTCACTCCGAGACCACTTGCTTCCATAGCAGTCATAATGCCAGTGCACCCGAACGCCAGCTCTTCGGCAACCATACACCCATCAAATACATCCATATTCATACCACCTGCAGGAAACAACACTGATAATAAGCTTGATGGGTATTATGGACACGAATGACAACGACACTGGACACTAAGATTACGGTTTCGATATCATTCTCTCTTTAAGAAAACTGATACTTGTCGTATGCAAACACAAAGCTTAGAAATACATGTATAACATAAATAGCGTTTATGAGCCAAATTACTCCTTGTATAGAAAATTGCTGCCAAAATCGGTGATTTCTCCTGTACCGTGAGCGCATTATGAAACACAAAGCTCATAGTACATAATATTATTATTATAGTCTAGATAAGCCCTTCGTATCGCATATTGTTACGACATCTTCATTAGAGCCTAATTATCTAGCTAGAAGTATTAAGTTACCCTCCCACCGTCCCACGCTCCCCTCATCGATGATGACGGTATGGCCTGAGAAGCATAGCTAGTTATAAACAACGGCCTTATTGCATTCTGTGAAACGTGACAACACACAAACATTATACGTGGAGTCAGTTGATGTTAAAACAATTGTAGTAGGTACCATAAGCATATTTTTGTGACATTGAAAAGCATTTCTGAACCAAATAATAATATAGGTATACCATTTTTTTTTTCAAGTTTACAATTACGCAAACATTTATTTTAAGAGCAGTGCTGATGCAGTGGTAACTGCCGCGACTTACGAGATGTAGGTCGTGGGTTCAAACCCAGGAGGCGATTTACTTTGTGTAAATTATTTCATTATCACCGCTTTCAAAAGGGTGAAGGAAAACATCGTGAGGTAAGCGGCATGTCTTAGAAAAACTCAAAGACATGTGACACATCTACCACCCACACTGGGCACGCGTGGTGGCTTATAGCCCACTCCCTCTCTAAAAGTGTGTCCCAACAGTGGGCACATTATAGGCTGATTGTGCTATGTTACACAATTATTTTCGGAACTATAATAAAATAAGATGAAAAGGTGAATGTCCATGTCCATGTGATTGTTTCTGAGCAGTCAATATTTCAAGCAGCATTTATTTATTTGCCTTAGTTTTTATGGAAGTGTGTGATTATAATATGGCTTGTATTGTATGGTGAGACCTTTTATCTGGTGTTTTGTTACTTGGATTAAGTTGTCACCTGGTTGACCTTGATACATTCATGTGCAAATTATATTTCGTGGACAAAAGAGTAAGTTCGTTTTATAATAACATATAAGCAGCATTTGTAAGGGGCTTTCATCTTCGTATGAAAGTCTAAAGCTCGTTTTTTAATTTAGTTTCGCTTTGCAAATTGTTATTATTCACATTCTTTTGAGAGACTATATTTTAGTGATACGATCTTGATGCAAATAAAATAACGTTCCAGTTATTGTGTCGAAAGATTATATTGTACGAATCCATACAACTTTTGTTAGCTACGATATAATCGTAGTGATGTATGGTACAGATACGCTTTAGTTTATTTTAACTTTTATTCAGCAGTGCCCATACAGCTTCTGATTTTGATTATAATATCTGGATGACTGCCCAGTCATCCAGATATTTTATTATATTGCTCGGTTTTTTTGTTGGTTTGACGTTTTCTAAAAATGTAACCTAGCTAGATCGATTTATCGCCCCGGAAACCCGTTGCATACTAAATTTCATGAAAATCGTTGGAGCCGTTTCCGAGATTCTGATTATATACACAGTGACTTTTTAGTCGTCTTACAAAGTTGATCCACTCAATGTATCCGTCATAAAATATCTCTAGGCGCGATTAAAACATTGCTACCATTAATTAAGATAATAGGTACAATGAAAAATAAATAATGCTTTAGAATTATGAAACACCCTCCCTGTTAATAATGTTTACATATCAAACGGTAGAAGATATCTACCTACCTGCCATTACATTCCATCACTAATTCCATCTCCAGAACAAGGTGTTTCAAACTACGGCATGCGTCTTAGTGAATGATTTTGTAATTTTTTTAATTATGCAAATGTTTAAAAATGTTTTTTTAATGTAAATTATTAGTAGTCATTGGATACATGAAGTGGGCTGCCGTTGTAAGACAACTAAAATGTCATGGTGTATATATACAAGAATTGCTCGTTTAGATTTTACGGAGGAATAAAGCTGTATTTTAGTAACAATAGTAAGTACTTTTTTTTTAATAAATCATGCAGTATTAAGCCCTACAGAAGTATTCCCTAGAAAGAAGTAGTTAAGTATTCTCAATTCTTTATTGCGTACCATAATGTGTAAAGTTGGTAGGGAAATAATATTAGTCACAATTATGGACCCTGTCGGGCACAGCATGGATCAAGTAGGAGAGACGAGAAAGAACACTGCGTGTTTAATGTGAGTAAGTTATACTGTTTTATTATCACAGAATTAAATTTAATCATTATTATCATTAGGGTTTCGTAAAATAAATACATTTATTTATTATTTTATTTACTTATTATTATTTATTAAGTAAATAATTTTATTATTTATTATCTCTAACCACACCAATAAGGTGTTTAATGGATGCTTCATATTTATTTAAAAGGTATTTTTCGTATTATGAGTAAGTAGGGTATCTTTAATAGTGAGTATTTGTAGATGTTCCATGTGGTGCCGGACGTAAAAAAATAGCACCATCCCATTTCTTCCCGTGGGTGTCGTAGAAGGCGACTAAGGGACATACTAGAGAATGGGCAGCAGCGTTCTCTATGCATTTGACCAACCTACTGCAATCGCAAACCCGCCTGCCAAGCGTGGCGATTATGGCAAATCCCCCCTTTTGGGGGACGCTTATGTCCAGCAGTGGACGTCTTTCGGCTGATATGATGATTTGTAGATACAAATAGATATGAAGTTACGTATAGTTACTCTATAAATGCAATATATTTTTAGTAAGTATACTTCAGTAGGTATTTATAGTTAACAGTTACGCGAGGTCTACTTCTTATTGTTAGATGTTATTAATCAACTTTGAGAATTCAGTTTATTAGATATAGCGAAATATTATTTCGTTTTAGTTTATATTTTACCTTCTTCCACTATGCCTATATTCAATTCCTAATGTAAATACTTAAATAGAAGTTGTTTTTCATAATAAAAAAATAATCAAAGGAACAAGTTTTGTGTAGCTGTGGGTAGTTTACGCTATTTATTTCATAACTTATTTTAAAAGTAAATTGTAGAACATTTAGTGTGATGGCACCTCAGATAGACGTTATCAAAGCCTACTGAAATAACAGGACTTACTCCTAAGGTGGTACCGCCAACTGCAGTGGTAATGCCTGTGCATCCGAATGCCATCTCTTCGGCAGCGATACACTCTTCTAGCACTCCTAGATTTCCACCAACGCCCCCTGAAATGTCTCTAGAACCTCAAACGTACTGTCCGTAAATGACCCTGCCCTCAAGTTGATGGCCCTAATCCTATGTTATAATTCAGGTGACTTTCATATTTTATTAAAACTTTCATCATCTGCCTAGCCTTTTCCCAACTACGTTGGGGTCGGCTTCCAGTCTAACCGGATGCAGCTGAATACCAGTATTTTACATGGAGCGACTGCCTATCTGACCTCCACAACCCAGTTACTGGGTAATATACGATACCCGTTGGAAAGACTGGTTGTCAGACTTTCGGGCTTCTGACGACCCGTAACGACTGCCAAAGATCTACAAATGACAGCCGGGACCAACGGCTTAACGTGCTTTCCGAGGCACGGAGAGGTCTTGGTATGTTAAGATGGTCACCCATCCACGGACCAACCGCGGCAAGCTTAGCTTAACCTGATCGATCGATCCGTACGGCTACCATTACTTAGCCACAAGCCCCTCCAAGCCATTTTATTAAAACTTTATACACTAGTAATAATAACCGTACAAAGGTAGACTTAGTACCTTGGACATTTTCTACCAGTGTCCTTTATCATTATTTGACTCGGACACTATTGTCTATTTTATTATAACACAATATTATTTCGTAAAAACTAATTGCAGTAGATTTTTTTGTGTTGTTGTATTCAGTTTTCAACCCAATGTTGATCTACGGATTATAGGGCAATTTTAATAAGCTTTATATAGTTTTACGATTCAATTTTAAAATACTAACAGACGCACGCACCTAAGCTAGATCAGGGGTGGGCACCAAACGATTGCGGCGGTAAGTCCCTTCTTTGAGGAGTGGATTGAGAGGCGGCACGGCGTCCCCACCTTCCGCCTGACGCAGGTCCTCACCGGACACGGGTGTTTCGAGAGGTTCCTATTTCGGATAAGGCGGGTGGAAACGCCTCAGTGTTTCCACTGCGAAGATCGCCCTAAGGACACGGTGGAGGGCTGCCCGGCTTGGGCGGAGCACCGCCGTGTCCTTGTGGAGGCGATCGGCAGCGGCGATCTCTCGCGTCCGGCCCTGGTCCAGGCCATGGTACGGAGCGCGAGTGCATGGATAGTCGTCACCTCCTTCTGCGAAGCAATAATGCTCGCGAAGAGGGAGGCGGCGCACATGAGGGAGAGGCAGTATATGCGCCCTCACGGCCTTAGTCGCTGCAGGAGACGCCCTGGGCGTCGAAAATCCCAGGCTTATTCCCGGCCACCGTAGGCGCGGGCTTGCGGACGGCGAGTAATGGGTAGCTCGCTGTCCGGTAAGGACCAAGCCCGGGTCGACGGCGCGTTGTTTTCCAAGCGCGCCTCTTTGAGATGTCAGCACTAACTGTTGAGGTCCGCAAAGACCGATGCCTGCCAGGGGTGCGGGTTGTTCGAAAGAGATACGGGCCCCTGGCACACAGCAACTGAGGGAACACGGGTGGGTTTTATTCAGTAAAAGTCTGACGGCTGCTCCACTCAGAGCGGGAGAAGTTATTTGATGATTTCCCACCCTCAAAAAAAAAAAAGCCATAACAGGGGCATTTCCTGTTCCGCAGTCAACATTCTTTACGACATTTGATATATTATAAGATATTTTGAAACACGTAAACAGTATATCGCTGACACTCCTTTATTTATAAACATTGTTTAAAAAATAAGTAATTATTAGCCATACATTTTTGACGTTTAAACGTTTCTAAAGTTTAATCAAAGTTTATATAAATAAATCCCAGCCGGTCTATTCCGTTAAAATATGATTATGAAAACTAAGGTTATATGGCATTCCACCTGATGCTAGGGTTGGACATTATTGACAGCTCCATAATCAACAAGATTCTGTAAAAGTCAGTACAGCATGCACCACGGTGCCACTTCTGTATGTCCGACGTCAGAGCGTCGGTAAGCTCTGACATCGGACGTACAGAAGAGGCCCCGTGGTGGATGCTTTTTGCCGATGAAATTGTTCTTGTCTGTGACGATGCAGAGCAGATTGGAGTAATGGCAACAGAAACTGGAGAAGTTGGCTTGAAAATCAGCAGAAATAAAACTGAATATAAAAGTTCAAATTAAATTAGCTGGCAAACTTTACCCACGTGTTGGGTGACGATATCGAAAACGAATGAACCAAAAAGAAACCTTTTCTTTTCTACTTTCCAACTTTGTACCAAACTTTAAATGACACTGATATGTAGTGCAACCAAACGACTGTTATATTTTGGTTTTTGGAAATTCGTAAAACATGACAGTTCCACGAAAAAATTCAAAAACAGCTGATCGATTATGGGCATTAACCCATCGATTTTTGTTTTGTTCCATTTTTTTCGATATCGTTTCCCAAGGCGTGGGTAAAGTATTGCAGACTAATATTCTGTGATTTCGGCGGTCTCTCCAGTTCTGGAGCCATGGCCTGATGGCGCGCTTCTCCCAGTCTGTTCCAACTTTCGAAACTCTCTTCTTTCCAGTCTCGGTTCACTCGTGCAAAGCAAAAGCGAAGTAGATCGGACGGTTAAACAGAATGAATCAAATGTCATCACGGGAACAATCTGCGACTCTTGAAATCCCATTAAACTTAAGGGGATATAGAAAACAATCGTTAGACCCGCTGTCTTGTACCTATGGATCAGAATGTCGGGTCACAAAAGGGATTAATGAAAGGAATCTTATGCAGCTGAGATGAGAATGCTAAGAGTGTTGGTACGGGTAGTGTGTTGATTACATAAGAGGAAGTCTGAAAGTAGCACAGGTTTCTGACAAGTTGTACGAAAATCGGTTCTCATGGTAGGAGCATGTGATGCGGAGGAATGAGAAAAATGTCGTGTGAATTTTTTATTATTAAGAATGTCAATGGCTACAAGAGTAGGGGAAGACCAAAGAAGCAATGGATTGAGTTTGTGAAAGATGATCTGGTCTAGCCAGATGGCGAAGTGGGCGCAATAGATAATATATGACGACTAATATCGAAGTATGGAAGAAACTAAACTCAAATAAATTGGGCTAAGGGCAAGGCAATGGTGACTTTTATAGAATAGACCGACTGATTAATAGTTAACTTTGTGAATTAAACATCCGTTGTTAGATAAACCACCGCGCCAATTATTTATAGTAGGTAAACACCCAGTGTATGCTAATATCGAACATATTAAAAAAAGTGTATGCAAAAATATATTAAGCAGTAAAATACACAGATAATCTCCTCAGTAAATAGATAGCGACGTTGATGGCACCTCAGGTAAATCAATTTATAGCCAATTAAAACAACAGGACTCACTCCTAAATTGGAACCGTCAAGTGCTGTCGTTATGCCTGTGCACCCGAATGCCATCTCTTCGGCTGCTAAGCACTCGTCTATGACTCCTAAGGTTCCAAGGCCCCCTGAAATGTCTCTAGAAGTTCAAACGGATGATGGAAATCCCCAAAAGCGTATCGACTCGACTGCCTGTCCAGCACTCTAACCCCGCGTCCTAAGTAAAAAGATCCGCGCGAACGGAATACGCAATTGCTGTGTTCATAAGTAACTTATTTGTTCGGAAAACCGGAATGCGCTCTCTGTTGACCACGCATTTTGGTTTGCCGAAGTAAATGAACGCGACGCCGACGGTCGCTTACCCGCGCAATGATCGCGTTGGTTAGAACACCGGTTAATTGTGTAGGTAGCAGACACGGAATGACAGTACCTTTCACTTTGACAATATAACAAAATCAATTGCTGCATATTTCGAATAAATCGTGCGTTCGGTAACAAAAGTAAAGATATTGGTAAATTATCTGGTAAAATCATTGTTTTAAGTGTGTAATGGAAGAATGAAAAGTGTTGAATGCACAATTTATAATAAAAATGTATAGATCTTTTTTTTTTTAGAATAATTGGTTTTAGCAAATTAAATCATTTTCCTGCTCTTCTTTTGCCAGTTTTTGTAACCATTTACCGATTTTTATAATTAAGAATGCTGATTGTTTCAAGTCTAGTTGTTTTAAATTCGACTAAAGTATTTTGTCTGTACTACTTTCTTACGGATTACTGGAAAAAATAGTAAGAAGTACTACTAACTTAAATAAAAGCAACTTGAATAAGAATGGTTTTCCCATAACATGCAAGTATTTGCCCAATTTTTACCAATTTGTACCAATTTAGATGGATTTCCTACTTAGTAAGATGTTTTGTTAAAAACGTTTTTTAAATCTACATTTAGTCAGTAGTCAGGATGTTCATGTTACTTCATTCTGTTATTTTTCGCTTAACATTGTTTCGTATTTTTGGCCTTACAGATGCAAGTCTTATTATCTTGTAAAGACATATCTTTCTCCGCAAAGTAAAACGAAGAGCATTTTATGCAGTTTATTATAGTACGTGACGTTGATGGCACCTCAGGTAGAAGTTATTATCGCTGTTGAAATAATAGGACTCACTCCTAAGTTCGTCCCTCCAACGGCAGTGGTGATGCCTGTGCATCCGAAAGCCATCTCCTCGCCTATAATACATTCTTCCAGCACTCCGAGAGTCCCAACGCCCCCTGAAATTACTCTAGAAACTCAAACGGACTGTTCATTCTTCATCATATTCTCAGCATTTTCTTTTACAATTTGGAAAATAAAATCACCATCAAATAGTTATCAGGACTAAGGTATCCCTATATCATATTTACGATTATGAAATGAGAGTATTTAAAAGCGAAAATATAAGTAATTACAATGGATATTGACGCATACCTTCTAGCTATGAATCAGTATAATAACTACTGCAGGCTTAGTACGAGAACCGTAGAGAAGCGTTTTGTCGACGGAAGATTAGACAAAAATGACGTTTCCGTGTAGACAATTGACAGTTTTTTACCGAGAAATGTAGATAAGGGATTTCTATTCTACGGTAGAGTAGAAATAGAGAGCGTCCTGCTAAGCCTGCAGGTAGCTTGGTAATCGACTGTAACAAAACTCTTATCAATGAAATAATGATTGATATGACTGAATGTTTTATTTCTAAAGTTTTGAAGTATGGCATGACAAATATTGACCAAACCAAAAAAAACTCTAAATCGTAAAACTAAAATGATTAAGTTTAAGGGCAGAATCCACGTCCACATGCTGTCACCGTTTAGTAATGATCCACACATTACAGTAACTGCTTGCTTACTCCGACTTCCGTGATAGTAATCGCTGCCATTATCCCTGAACAACCGTACGCTAGCTCTTCGCACACGAGACAGCCTTCTAAAACTCCTAAGCCTATGCCTCCTGCAAATTGTCGTTTAAGATCAAATTAAAACTCATAGAATTATTCTCTATCAACCCTATACAATTCGGAAGTTAGAAGCAGTTAATAAATATTAAAACTGATATAGGTAGTTGGTAAAAGCCTTATTCCATGAAAACAGCCAGCGGGCCAGGTGTACAGCTACACCTGGACTGCTGGCTGGAGTAAAATTTTGAGTGTCATGCTAATGACTTACACCGATGGAGCTGGTGGAAATGGCGGCATTTATGCCAGCGCACCCGAACGCCATCTCGTGGGACATAAGACAAGTGTCTAGAACGCCTAGCCCCATTCCTCCTGCAAGTCAGTTATCAGTACAGTTGGCTGTTGATATGGTACAAGTAAAAGTTGGGCCTTGTAGAATGTTGTCTCTGCCACGTGTCTCTATAGAACTCGATTTGCCATATTTACGCCCGGATAATGTAGTGTATAGCTACTCGCCGGCTTTAATTGTGGGAGGGCCATCTAACACTAACATACCATTTAATAAAATGTAGCTAAGTTAATAAGAATTTTGAACAGGGATCGAGTAACATATGTATTTTATTACATATCTTTTTTCTGCAAGGTGAAACTCTTGAATATCGTCGGATTTGTCGCTCAGTCGCTTGCATAAACCGGATATCCGTCTCGAAGTGATATAGTCGCGAAAACATAACGAATCAATTTTTTTTAAATTAAACATCTTTCTAAGTTTCTTTTAATAGAAATAAAAGTACTATCGCATTTGTCGCTCAGTTACTTGCATAATCCGGATATCCGCTTCGGGCTGGCTGCTCGAGCTGGTCGGCTTTTAAAATGAACATTTTGCTTTTATTTCTTCATCGCTCTTAATTAAATTCCAATAATTAATGTCTCAGATATATTGGATTATACTTCAGCGAAACGACGTGCTTGTCTGGGCCTTTACTGGGTTAGAGATTCCTGCTGCTTCCTTGTATTGATACTAGCTGTTGCCAGCGGCTTCGCCCGCGTGCATTTCGGATAAAAAGTATCCTATGTGTTAATCCAGGTCATAATCTATCTGTGTGCCAAATTTCATCCAAATCCGTTCAGCCGTATTTGCGTGATTGAGTAACAAACATCCAAACATCTTCACAAACTTTCCGATGTATTATATTATTACTAGGATTAAGAGCAAAATATTTTTTATATTCATCAATTAAACTTATATTGAAGATAAATTGGAGACAATCCAATAAATTACAAGATATTTTCACAAATGAATTTCCGAACAATGCCAGCTAATTCAAAAAGAGACGAAAGCTCTGCTTCCATAAAAAAATTCTTCGGCTTGATCTTCAATATTCAAGATGTTTTTCCTCGAATGTGCCCATTTCACGAACAAATGTTGTCTGGCTAGATGGCGCCTCGTTAACAGTCAAAAATATAAACCAAACATAGATTTAAACTACGGATGGTGCCTTAGTAGAATATACGAGATTGCTTGTCATTTTGGGTAAAAATAAAGGGATCGCGAACACTACAACTCTGCGTAGAAACGGAAATTAGTATCGCATGGACGAAGCGTAGGTAGTTTGGCTACTGTAAATCATATTTTGAACTAAGATCTGCTCACGACATTTGATGTACACACTGCAATTTCCTCATTTTGGTAATAATAAAGTGTGTTCCTCTGTTGTTTTAGCTATCTGCACGTGGCATTTTATTTCCGTGGATGCTGTACCGCAGTAGATACGTTTGAAGGCTGCGGTTCGAACCGTAGATTTACAGGGTGTAACAGAAACCCTATTGATATCCTTAAGCACTAAAGATAACAGCTGGTACAAAATCACCATACATAGATTCAGCTCAAAATAAAATACTCTAAGAAGTGATCCGAAATTTTCGGTTTCACATGTGTCTTACATTCAAATCATAACAAACATGTCACCGCACTACGTAGGTCAATAACTTTCCACGTGACTTGCCAATATCACGGTAACTCTCTTCCGAGTGATGTATTTATTTCAATTTGAAAAGTTAGGTTTCTAGTATCAATGAACTAAAAGTTCTCATAACTTCCGAACATGTAGAGATAGGATTAAAAAACCCTTCCAATATCGTTTCATATCATCCAAAGAAGCCGTGCCCTTTGTATGTATATACCCTTTCCGTTACACGTTGTATATTTATGAATCGTATTCTGTGGAACTGCATGACGGCATTACAATGTATCGCGATTCAATGTGACTATAAGTGTGTCTAGGAACATTTCCACGACGACCTATACTAAAAATGGTGGTTTTAAAGGGCCATCATAAAATGAGGTATCGATTTTAGATTACTGCAATATTTCGGCAAGCCTAAGGGCGAATTTCACCAATGAAACTGAACGCAATCGGCAAAATATAAGCGCGTTTAAAAGCGTGTTTTGATCGTGTTCAGATTCATTACACAAATTCGCCCATAGACGTTTCCAGGTTTCCAACTATATTATGAGGTTCTGGATATCATTACCGCAGTGTTCAGGGATGTGTCCGTTCATTAGTCCGATCTCCCATGCCTTCTTTACGATGGGCCATGGGTACTCCCCGGTCTTGTCGTATTGCGCCGCTACTGGCACGATCTCCTCTCTGGTGAACTTGCGAGCCAAGTCTTGTAAGGCTTTCTGTTCCTCGCTAAGCTCTGGAAACAAACAGAAAATGTATTTAAGTAAATCGGCTTACGTAGCTAGTATGGACCTCAAAATAGTATAGTGATCGTCATCGTGCAAATAGTAAGCAAGTATAAATATACAGGGACAAATTAAATTATCTGGCAATACTACTACTGTACACTAATAAAAAAACATTTTATTTCCATCAATTCATGTTGTTGTAAATTGTTTTTTTTTTGCGGTTACGGGCATTGACGAAGGTCGCCCGTATTTCATTTCAATTTTTCTCGCGATGTTTTATTATTACTTCCCTTGTAGATTTATCTAAAATTTTTCCCCCATTACTTTCATTTGAAGCAATCACCTTAAGACTTTTGCAGCACTAAATAGCCTGTATATTATATTCGTAATTAGTCCGAGGTAGAATAACTGTGTAGTACTCGCCTAATCGTGCTCTTCGTCGCGAATTTTTAGAGGTATGGAGATAAAATGAAATTCAGCACCTGGCAACACTCATAACAGATATCATTCGTTCTTTTCGCGCTCGCTAAAACGTCACGCAAAAAGTTTTTTCCTAAAACTTAATTAGTTTTAAAAGTTATAGATTTATCTTTTCAGCGTATTATTGCTGATTGAAAAATGCCAAAACGCAATAAGGAAGATAGGAAGAGGAGAAAGATTAGACGATTGGAGGAACAGTTATTGAAATACAAGACCCAGATAGAAGAACAAAGTTAGTTTTTTCTATCCATCTATATCGGTTTGCACCATTTATTAGTTTAAAATAATGGTAGAATGTGTTACATTATACCACCTTCTCGTGGAGAAGGCTATAATTACAAGGGCTTCGACGGAGAGGTTAATTACCATAACACGGATTCAGGCAGATTCAAACGAATCATGCGAATCATGATTGCAATTTCGAGTGTCGATTTTGCATCTCTCCCGTGGGGAGAGAGAATAAACCTACTTTGTTACGATCCGCCCGCCCTAACAACGACCCATAGACCCAAAGATATATTTGCAATTTCGAGTGTCGATTTTGCATCTCTCCCGTGGGGAGAGAGAATATACAGTACCTTGTTACGATCCGCCCGCCCTAACAACGGTGTGTTATAAATAGGTAACAGTGCTATTTTAGCACCTTATTTCTGACCAGGGCTCTAAACGGTAGGGGGGGGGGGGTACCATAATAATGAATACCAAGTGAGGTAGTATCGGCTTTGGGAGAGGCCTCTAGCTCAAGAAGTGAGTATGGTGCAGAAATACACACAAATATTTATAATATAATTGAAAACATATTGATTGATGGCGTCACAAAGGACCAAAGGGACAACCTCCTCAAAACTTTACTTATCCCGAGGAATGCCAAATTATTAGATGCCCCGCAACTTAACCCAGAGATTACGGGTATTGTAAACAGTTCAGCAAGAGCCCGGGACAGTCTCATGGAGAGCCGTCAGAAAGATATTGGGATAGCTATAGGTACAATATGTACAGCGATACACAAAATGTCAAAATGTGACTTTGATAAAATTGAAGTTATAAAAATGCTCGGGGATACCTCAAGATTATTATCTAATCTCCACTTTCAATACACCAGCATAAGGAGGAGGCTTATTTCCCCTTTCTTGGATAAGGCCTTACAACTCAATTTAAAGGATAATAAGAGAACAGAATTTTTATATTCAAAACTAGAAGAAACAGTGAAAACGACCACAGCTATGAAGCGGGCTGCCAATATAATAAAATCCAGGAACCACAACCGGCCCTTCCAACAAAAAACTTCCAGCTTCCCCGGCGCCTGAACCAAGCACCGCAAAACGGGCAAGCCTACCAAAATCGGGGCCGGGGGACTGTGTACAAACCACGTTACCAACCAGCACCAAGACAACCCAACAGGCAACAGACCCCATCCAGCCGGAACAAATATCCTTAAAGGTAAATTTTGCTGGCCGTCTTAGACATTTCTATTCACAATGGAAAGATCTTTCCAATGATCCAGTGATTCTAGAATGAATAGAGGGTTATTCTATTCCCTTTTTAGCTCAACCAAGACAAACAAATATTCCACATAACAACTCATTTAATAATACCGAGAAACAAATTCTTAATGCAGAAATTAATAAACTTTTAAGATTAAATGCAATTAACCAGTGCCAACCATTACCTGATCAATTTTTATCTTCTATATTTTCAATACCTAGTATAAATAATAAGAATGATGGATCCCATAGATTCATACTGAATTTAAAAAACCTAAATAGATATATTTTAACAAACCATTTTAAACTAGAGGATATAAGGACTCTTTGTAAATTGGTTATGAGTGGAGACTACATGTGTACTATCGATCTCAAGAATGCATACTATTTAGTAGCAATTAATAACAGTAGCAAGAAATATTTAAGATTTTTGTTCAATAACAAACTTTATGAATTTAACTGTTTACCCTTTGGACTATCAACAGCCCCCTTTGTATTTACTAAACTTCTGAAACCAGCTTTAGAATATATTAGAAAACAAGGTATAAGATTAGTCATTTACTTAGATGACATTATATGTATAGGGACATCATATGAGGAATGCTTAAAGAATACAGAAATTGTGAAGAGATTGTTAGAAAACCTGGGATTTGTCATAAATAAAGAAAAGAGTAGTAAGGTACCATCCCAGAACTGTGAATATTTAGGTTTCATTATTAATTCTACAGATATGACCATTAGTCCTACAGCAAAAAAGCGAGAAAATATACTTTCTTTGATTAATGAATATCTTAAAATTAAAGAATGTTCAATTAGAGAATTTGCTAAAATGTTAGGAATTTTAGTGTCAGTTTGCATGGCAATATCATATGGTTTTGTATATATACAAAGACTCTAGAAAGAGAAAAGATGTTAGCATTAGAAAAATCAAAGGGTAACTATGATGCAATGCTTAAAATTAATAATAATATTAGGACAGAATTACTTTGGTGGAGAACTAATATAGTTAACAAGAGTAACCACATCAAACAATACAAATTTAATTTAGAGATATTCTCGGATGCTTCTTTAAGTGGATGGGGAGCACACTGTGATGGCCAAAGCACAGGGGGTAGTTGGTCTGATTGGGAAACGAACAACATATTAATTACTTGGAACTTTTGGCAGCATATTTTGCCTTAAGAAGTTTTGCTAATAAATTAAAAGATTGTGAAATCTTACTTAGAATAGATAACACTACAGCAATAGCTTACATTAACCGGATGGGTGGAGTACAGTATCCTATGCTTAATCAAATTGCTAAGCAAATTTGGCAATGGTGTGAACATAAGAATATTTGGATCTTTACATCTTACATAAGATCCAAAGATAATAAAGAAGCAGACTATGAGTCCCGACATTTTAACATAGATACTGAATGGGAAATCAAAAAAGTCAATTGATGTAATGATAGCATCCTTATCTCAAAATTCGATTAAACAATATAATAGTTGTCTACGCCAATGGTGGTCCTACAGCCAATCATATAATTTGGATATTTACAAGGTATCAGTTCCCATAATAATTTCATACCTAACTGACATTTACAATAAAGGAGCATCTTATCAGTCACTGAACTGCCACCGATCAGCACTATCCCTCATAATAGGAAATCATGTTGGAACAGATGATAGAATCAAACGCCTATTTAAAGGCTTTTTCAGACTACGCCCTATAAAACCAAAATATGATAGTGTATGGGACCCCACCAAAGTAGTATCACACTTGAGTTCTTATTATCCAAATAATACTTTAAGTTTAGAAGATCTGACTAAGAAGTTGGTTATGTTAATAGCATTAGCAACTGGACAACGGGTTCAAACTTTGTTTGATATAAATGTGAATAGTTTAAAGATTGATAATCAGGGTGCTGTTATAATGATTAGAGATATTTTGAAAACCTCATGCCCAAGTAGAAATTCTATTAAACTGGTATTACCATTTTTTCGCAATAGACCAGAAATATGTCCGGTCAGGACTTTGGTAGAATATTTAGAAAGAACTCAGACAGTCAGGCAAATAGACAAATCTTTAACAAAACTACTTATAACATTTAGAAAGCCATTCAAACAAGCAACTACTCAAACAATAAGTAGGTGGCTCAGGCAAGTAATGCATATGTCTGGTATAGATACATCTGTGTTCTCTGCACATTCTACTCGACATGCATCTTCATCAAGAGCACATAGACAAGGATTGTTAATAGATAGCATACTGAAAACAGTAGGGTGGTCGTCGCAGTCCACATTTGCTAATCATTATAATAGACCCCTAATAGAAGCTACTGATCAAAATAATTTTGCTAGGGCAGTTTTACATGATTCACTATAAATTCCTAAATAATTAATAATTTTGTTAAAATATGTTATATATTTTGTTATATATATTTTATGTTTTCGGATACATTGTTTTGGTTTTTTATTCTTATTGTGAATTATTATGATTAAGTCTTGTTATTATTGTTTATAAATCTGTTTAGTTAGAAGATTCTCAATATTTAATTATTATTCTTTTAAAAAACACAGGGTGATTTTTTGAGTTAAATAAAACAAAAACTAAAGACAAGTGTTTATTATAATTAGTATTTATGTTCTCTGAACATCTACACAGTTATTCTACCTCGGACTAATTACGAATATAATGATAGGATTAAACGAACTTACCTGTAAGTGAAGTTCGATCCTGATTATATGAAGTAATTAGTCCGAGGTAGAGGTTCCCACCCTCCCAAAATTAACACAGTGGTAATTTTTTTTCCCTATTACAATTAACTCCGCTCTTAAAGTAATGATATCTGTTATGAGTGTTGCCAGGTGCTGAATTTCATTTTATCTCCATACCTCTAAAAATTCGCGACGAAGAGCACGATTAGGCGAGTACTACACAGTTATTCTACCTCGGACTAATTACTTCATATAATCAGGATCGAACTTCACTTACAGGTAAGTTCGTTTAATCCTATCATTATAATGTACTCTGTGGCCTACAACCACAGAGTGTTCTCTGTTTAAATTTGAATTAAAAAAAAAACTATTCACCGTTCTTAATTGTGTGACCAGCCAGTAAGTAGTAATTCTAGGTACAGATCGAATGTATAATGTAGGGATGCATCCGATACCGATACCGATGCCGATATATCGGCGATACTCGAAGTTTGCCGATGTTTTTATGGCCGATTCAACGATACTTTAGAAAATTCGCGCTTTAAAAATGTTATGTAAACGCGAGTGTAGTCTCGTCTATTTCGTTGCAAACAAGGCACGAACTAACTATGCTAAATATAGTATTAACTAATCTCAACCTGTCTATAGTTATGAACGGTTATATTTAGTTTGTCCTGTAATTTGTTATTTTTGTATTAATTAAAAAATAACCTGACTTGTGTTTTATTTATTTTACCTTCATTTTTGAAATCAATAAGCGTATCGGTATCGCCAATACGTTTATAAGAGCATCGGTATCGGTATCTTATCGGAAAAAAGGCGTATCGAGGCATCTCTAGTATAAAGTTCATCTTTTTTTTTGCCAATCATGAGAATCAACGAATGTACCTACCGCTACTATCGAAAACTTTTGCGATACGAGAAATACAAAAAAATACATGCAACTTATACTTGTTAGTTTGAAAAATCTTCCCTCTAAATAAGCGTTCTAAATTATGTGACCACCACTGTGTATCCACTGGATATATAACAATCGATACTTATTGTCAAAACTAGAATTTAGCAGATTCAATTCACTCTAGCAACATTTTACAAAAACCTACAATTTGGAGTACCTTCTTTAGTTACGGGATATTCCACGAATGAAGTAACAGTACGGTTCGTTTTTTTATGGAAATTCAAACTTCAAATCCATAACATAGGATTTATAGTAGCTTACATAATAACCGTATTTCCCTATACTTAATCGTTTTCATTTTTTTGGGAATGGGTCACGCGTACCGTTCGAATGCTTGTAAAAATAATGTTATAATTTTAATTTTGTTCAATGTTAACTATGTAAAACTGATTAATATTCACCAAGGACTCTATTTTTTTGTTAATTTAATAGAAAAATGTAAAAATCAGGCAAAGACTTTTATTCTATAACTAAAAGACAAACACCACACGGTATACAGGATAGCAGGGATATCGGCGCACAAGGTGTTACCAAGGTACATGATTCTGAAACCCCCTGCATTGAAATGTTTGTTGCATGCCATAGAGCAGTGGTGATTACACAAACTAAGTGCCTGCCTGGTTTGAACCCACAAAAAGCACCTCGTAAGTCAAGGGCACCACGGCTCAATGCAATGCCATCTTTGAATAAAATGTAATAAACAGTATAAAAAAATGTGGTGCACTTAGGCGCTTTTATAAAATACAATTAAAGTATGTATGTACTATGCTCCTGCCACCCTGCTCTGTCATTGTCATTATGTTTGTATTAAGTATGTTGAATTGAAAGCAGAATTGGCACCATGGACCTAATCCGCTATAAGATCCATTGTCCTAATTCTGCCTTCAATGCTGCAGCTAGCCTAGTGCCATCAAACGGACCCTAATACTGACATCCGAGCTGCTACTGAGACATTCTATGGAAACACTCGATTACAAGAACTCTCGAACTAGCCTTGAAAGCAATGCCATTTTTCTCAATGCCGGAAAAATAAAGATAAAAATAACGAAGGAACGATGAAGGACGAAGCTTTTATAAAGCAACAGGAACGTCTGAGAAATGTTAGAAGTAGCAATTTAATTGGACAATAGACCTTGCGTTACCTATTGATCTCGTTTCCAAGAGCTTTTATCTAGATACAAGAAACATTTCAGTCTAGCTATACTCGTAAATCAACAAACTGTATCGAAGACGAGGATTGTACTTTCGTTTGTGATAACAGCTTGTAACTATAGTTTATTTCACATCTAAGTACTACATAAATTGTATGTTTGTACTCATATCAGCTTTGTACTTTAGGCTTTACACTTTCCACAAGATATTAACAAAATATTTGGCACAATACAAAAAACATCTCAGCGTTGCTCGTAAATCAACAAACTATACCGAAAACGAGGATTGTACTTTTGTTGGTGATAACAGCTTGTAACTATAGAGTTTATTTCATTTCTAAGTAATATACACCTATACACCGTGAAATTTAAATGGTTGTTTTCCCGCGGCAGAACAACTTGCCAGGAGTACTTTCGAAGCATACAGTAAAATAGGCTTTACACTTTCCACAAGACTAACAAAATATTTAGCATAATACAATAAACATATCAGTCTTGCTGTAAATCAACAAACTGTATGGAAGGCGTCGATTGTACTTTTGTTTGTGGTAACAGCTTGTAACTATAGAGTTGATTTCATATTTAAATACTATTTAAATATTTTGTTTGTCCTGTTATCAGCTTTGTACTTTGGACTTTACACAAGATTTTAACAAATTATTTGGCTTATGCAGAATGCTCCACGTACGGCAAATAGGTACTTCGTTATTAGTTAGGGGCCATTCAAGTATTACGTAAGCACTACAGTGTGGCGGGGGTGTGGTTTTTGCTTTGCTTATTTTTTTATGACATGGCGGATGGGGAGTCTGGATGGTGATTACGTCAGCAGCTTTTTTTTTTAAATTTTGTTCAAAATTTAGACGAGCACCAAAATGTTGAATGGCTCGAAGAAAACGATGTCGATATTCCAAAATCACACGAAAGTAAGCAGACACACAGGATTGAGCAGCATTCATCCAATGTCATCGAAGACTTAAGAGTCATGGATTCGTGTGTGTGGACTGAAGACTGTTCATTTGAATTAATATACCAACATTTTTAAAGAAGTTTGTTTTGTTCGATAGATAACTGAATACCATCTCAATAAAATTTACTTAAATAAATATTCTTATTAAATAAAATAAATATTACATGCGTTAACAAAGTCTTCTATTCCAAGCCTATTCCTTATTTCTAGACTTACAACTGCTGCTCATGAATCAATAATTAAACCCGAACACGTTGAAAAATGCATGTATGTACCAATGTTTACGTGAGCATAGGAGGAGGGGTAAGTGCTTCTTTTACTTTTGCTACCGAGGGGGAATAATTGCAAAAAAATCTGCTTACGTAATACTTGAATGGCCCCTTATCGTCCGCGTAAATTTTCAGCCCCCGAACCACCGCGTCACGTCGCATCGCCCGACCGCGCTTACACTTAGCACTTTTCTTTTTTTTGCTCGATTCAAGTGCAGAAATATTTTTTTAAATCCGACTGGTAGTTCCAGAGATTAGCACATTCAAACAAACAAACATTTCTTCAGTTTTATTCTGTTAATATAATATAATTTAAATACCTATTAAATTAAACCCTATTTTTTTCAAAGAGTTGACAATTCAAATTGAAACGACCTCGCACAGTCGTATAACCTACTCATAATAAATATGTAAGTGGCGTTCGAATAGCATTGATCTTCTGTATATAAATATGTGCAGTGATCAACAAGAATTGATTAGAAATGATCCACGATGGTTGTTATACTTTGCATGCAAACGTGACTGCGCCTAACACGCTATCAGTCGTGGCGTTATTACAGGCGTTTGTACCGTAGGTAGGTACAATCGCCTGTATACAGCCTAACTGATAAATTTTGAAATTCTCATCATTATGAATTGGTATTCATAGTATACCTAAGAATGACCGAAATTTCAAAATTCATTTTATATTTATTCTGTTATGTGTAGGTACACACACCTATTCGGAATATAATGATAATGATTTATCGATAACCATATAAGATAGAGGAATAAGCCGGTAGGGTTCAAGTGGGCCACCAAATCCGGATAATTCCCCGATAAAGTAAATGGTAATATCTTAGCTTGTGTCAAATAAAAAATTAAAAAATCGTTTTGTTATTCAAATAGACAATACGCCGACGTTAATAAATAATCAATTGTGAGCGATTAACATTGTAAACCTGGCAATTTACTTGACATTATGTAAAATATGTGCATACTACACATAATAACAATCGAAGCTTTTGAATAGACTTATTTAGATCGCACTTCCCGAGCGCTATTATTATTGGGTCTGTTCGTATCGGAAACGGCCTGAAAATGCCAACAAGCTTGCGCCCCACTTTGTATGGGCCGTATTTCCTGGTTATTGAAAAATATTGTTGAGCAAAATTAAAATTCTTACCAAAGCACATTCCAGTGGTTGGCAGGGGTTTGGCAGCTGCGACAGGGGCTGTAGTCGACAGCTTTCTATAAAGCGGCCTGGTGGCGCGTATCACCTGAAAATTTAATCAATGGCTGTGAACAGGACGTCTTTTAGGCGATGCTTAGGCATGGCATTAGTAGACAATTCATAAAAATAGGTACCGAACAATTTTTTCGGATTGAGTTCATGTCTTCTTTTCTTTGTACTGTACTTAGTCTTATCAAGATTGCATGTCTTCGGCGTCGTTCCCAGATCTTTAGTGTTGTCTTATAACATTGAGCGTATAATAATTGAGATAAGTGTTGTTTTCAAAAAAATCGTGAGGAACTTCTTAATAGATAACATTCTATTGCGCTAGCAGAATTATTAACTATGTGCGGTGTTTGGGTCACCAAGATACAGGTTGTGCCGAGTTCGGGACCCGCTGCTTAATCTGTGTAAGTCTTCTGTTAGTGAGAATTTCATACCATTTATAACCACTTTGTTTGACCCTTGTTTTGCTAAATAAATGAATTTGAATTACATCGAGATTTTAATATTATAGAATATATTATGTTATGGGCAAAGCAGAATAGTTTATTAATACTATTTTATGATTGACAGTCCACCATTGAATAGTCATTTTATATTAAGGCCAATTAGCTCATGAAAGATGATACCTACCCCACTTACCTAAACAATTGTTACATGTTTATCATTTGGTAGATAACATGATTTTATTGGTTGGACAACATACATATCTTTACCTGCCAAATTACTTTCAATCTACTTCTATTATTATTACTAAGTAACTACGGTACGGTCATTAACATACGAATTGTTAATCGACTTTAGTTGCTGAATGTACCTTAATACCTTAAGTTGGTTTTCGAATCTTGTCAAGACGAACATGTCATTAACAATCTTGTTTATTAATTTAGTTAGAAAACATAGGTTTTTGTCTTCTGCAGCAATATAAAGATATACTTTGAACATGTTATTTGGACGAAAAGACTGGTATGACGTCCGCAGTTATTTGGCAATGAGTGATTAGGAGAATGCCCCCGGCACTATGGACAAATGCACTCATTTCAAAATTTCTGTGTCTTCATCAAATTATTTTCAAAATACTCGAGGACATGTCTAAATACTTCCTCGAAAAATTCAACACAATAATACAATAATATAAATATTCGAACACAAAATGAACTGAAAAAATCTATTTGAAAGGGTCTAAATGGGTTTGCGAGTGACCCTTTGTACCTTTGAAATACATTTGCGTAAAATCTGTGGCAGTTTAGGTATGTTAGATGGCCAGTTACTGGTGGACTACCACATCAAGTCTTACTGTTTTAGATTTTGGGTATCTTTGTGCCTCAAAATCTTAGTTCCGCGTTTCATTAAAACGGAAAGCATGAAAGCAAACGTTATATTATAATATATAACATAAAATCACACCTGTATTCCCCCGAAGGGTTAGGCAGGTACCTATGTGTAGTCCCATATAATAGGGGACTAGCCTATTGCCATGAAGCGGGCACAAATCCAGGCTGCTAATGAGCAATTCCAGATGGAAAACCCAACAAGACTACCCGATCTGGGAATCGAAACCAGGAATTCATGCTCAGTAGTAGCGCTTCCGACCACTAGACGAACTAGGCAGTCAATATTATATTACTTTATATTATATTATAATATATAATAAAAGTAATAGTATATTACTTGATACCCGATTGGCTTAGTGTTATATCTAGATGCTACTGAAATCATTGATTGTCAAAGTCCTGTATTTAGTAATACAATACCACACACACTACACACGCGGTGCAGCGGCGAAGGAAGTATATTATTTACGAGTTAGCAGCAGTAACTGATTTATTTAATTTATCTCGCTAATCAATACAGAATCGATATAATTTATGGGCGATATCATATAATCCATAACAAATAGGTAGGCACATTAAATGCAATATTGACCCTTAATACGCCTCAATATTGACAATGACAGAGGATTGTAAAAAATGGTTTACTTTACGGACTGTAAAAGTACTAATTATAGGTTCAAAAAACTATACCAATATAAATATCATTTAAGTCCTATTAAAAATAATATACATATTTTAGTTATTCAAACTGTTCAACTTTTTGAGATACAAGACATTTTTGAAGTGTACTGTCCAGGGCTTTCTCCTTTAAATAACAGATTTACACATTTACCTACAAAATTATTTTTAACTGTCTAAGAGTGATATTAGTTGCCATAAATTAATTGAAATTATTTTTGGTCAAATGTATGCAGGTGACGAGCGCATGAGCAGGTATAGAGTCGGAATAATAGTTTATAGAATAATAATTAAGCACAGCTTGAGCTAATCTTCGAAGGACATTCGCAATCTTTGCTTATATTCAATAAGTTGCAGAACATCGTCTATGCTTCATGTTTTTATGTTGCTGTTTATAGTTTTTGAAACATAATAAAATGTTGCACAACTGAAACACAAGGCTTAACAATGTTGAATCTCTCTGACTTAAGTGTTGTTTCAATTAATTTTACTTTTTTTTGTTTAAACAATTATATAAGGTGAGCATTGTCAGCTAGATTATTTCCCACTCAGAGATATGATCATTTTTTTTATATGGTTTAATCATGGTTATGGATGTTTGCAACATCGCAGAAGTAGCTCAATATTTGAGAACCATATATACTCTCATTATGAAAAATCATAAACAGGGGTCCAATACCTGTAACATGGCTGGCATTATTTTTTTTCATTAGCTGAGAATGTAACTAAAGCAATTGAAAGATTGCATAACATAGTGTTTTAAACAAGAGGCAGACAGTTTAATTACTGATAATTCTCAGGGTCTAACTATACTTATGCATTATCTTAGAAGTTGGTCAAAATCAACAATCCAATTCCTTTTTATCAAGAACAAAAATAAAACAAATAATAATGCTGCAAATATAGAAATTGGTTTATTTTATCTCCTCATCAAAAGACAAATTATGTAGCAAATATAACAATAAAATAATTGATGTTTCAAGGAAAAAATGTAAGAGGTAACTGAATAAAAAAAACATCAAGACTAAATAGACGCAAAGCTCAGAATTTTTTAACATTAATAATCCAGTATGCCACATATAATGTGCATATCTTTAGATTTAATTACTTGAGTTCAAACAATAACAAGTGATTGACCACACTCCTAAAAGAGAATTCGGTCAGTACATCATCTTAGAGGAGAATTCCTTTTTCTATCAAATTGTGCACTGGTCCCAGATAGATTTCTTAGTTAATGGACCTATGGAAATACTGGCATAATGACCTCACTTGACACATATTGGCTTCCGTAGCAAATTGCTGTTAATGCCAATTTGTTTTCAATTTCTTATATAATCTTCCTTATCTGTTGTTAGAGGTCACTAAAAGATTATTTATCAGTGATCATAAGCAATAATGATGAAGGTATGGTACGCCAATATATTTTTAAATTGTAATCTTTCCTGTTTTGGGTTGGTTTAATAGCAATAATAAATTTTCTTTGTTTATCTATTGGTAATGCCACCTTATCTTATCATGTAGTAACATTGATCTTTGCTACATGGGGCAATAAGCAGCTGAAATATTCCGCAAGCTCATAGTAGGGACATATTGCATACATTTAAATGATTTGGAAATTGATTAATCTGTCTCCAGAAAACGCTCAGCATTGCATTCATGTTAAAGTTAAGTCAATATCAATCAATATCATGGTGCAAGTTAACTTACAAACAATCTAGGGTTTTATGAGATCGTCTCCCAGAGCTAAACAAATACTTGGAAATTGACATTTAGATTAGACCCAAAGTAAAATTATAAAAGTTTTATAGGTTAAACCATCTATTCTGCAAATTTATTTGGTTTTTTGTAAGTAATTATGTATGAGATGTGTAGATGTATTAATATTAATGTTGATTTTCATTTGAGTCCTGTGACATTCACTTTGTACGACATTTAACATGATGTAGAGTTGTAGACAATAGTCTTAAATTCGTATTATATAAATAGGAAAGAGTTAAAACACATTTAAATAGTACCGTTCTTGTTAAATAATACCGTACGCATTTGATTAAGTGTCTAGTACAAAGGTATGAATGCCAACAGTGATCTACATAAATTGAGAGTAGATGTAACTGTTCAATGAACTTTGGACTTTGGACTTCAACTATAACAGGGTCGTTGAGAAATTTTCCACTAAAGCGACTAAAAATGCGACTAAAAACTTGTAAATTAAAAGTTACGATCTCACGTTTTGCCTAAATACTGTCATAGCACACTAAAATACATAATATTTAGGTCTAGGTTATTAAAAGAAAGTTCACTTACTTGAGTAATTGGATTCATTTCGAGTTCGTTCCTTTATGATAGGTACTAACGCTAAATTCTCTTCGTCAAGATTATTACGTTATTAGACTTTGATCTATAAAACTGGACTATGCCCTTGTTATTCGTGAAACTTGAAGGCAAACAAACTCCTGCGCCGAATCGACGTAAATGACATTTATATATAGCACGGTCACAGATAACAAAGTACCTAACTAGGTTTATCTATGTGCTTGGAGTATGAGTCTTTTAGTCTCTATTATGTTTTGATAAGACAGAAGAATAACTGGTCATATTAGACTTAAATAAAATTACAGACTGACTCTTTTAGCAGGACTACGTTAAAACAGAACCTTTACACCGTCTTTCAGAAATCATATTGAAAGTCTCGTTATAATATATATTTAAATTTGTTTCTCAAATTTATTTAGCCCTATGTCAATCAATAATTCAATACTGCATCACATCATGGGGTGGAGCACCAAAAACTAATTTGCTTCCTCTTGAAAGAGCTCAGAGAGCAATTTTAAAGGTAGCAAACTTCTATCCCTTTTTCTTTCCCACAAATCTGCTATATATAAATCCTGCAACGTGCTGACTGTTCGCCAACTTTTCATTATGCACTTTGTATTAAAACAGCACAGCTTCCTTACCTACACTGCTGACAATACTAACAAAAGACGGAATGATATAGTATGCACATCTAATGCAACCTCAAAACATGTCTTTGCGGAAAGATTTCTGACATTCTTAGGCCCATTTCTGTACAATAGGTTAAATAGAAAACTAAGTATCTATAAATTAAATTACTTTAGCTGTAAGAAAATTATACTTGAATATTTACTAACCATCGCATATGCACAGACAGAAGATCTACTTGCTGTCTACAAATAGAACGACTAACATGCTATTTTACTTTTACTTTCCTAAGTTTAACATATTTTTTACTTTATACACATTGATAATTTATTACAATAGGTATTTATGCGCTTCATAGCCTGAAGCACAGGTTCAACCTAGTTCAGGCAATAAGCAACTGTGCTCTATTTTAATTGTTAAGATACATTGTAAATATGCCCCTTTTATAAATAAACGATATACCTATTATTTAAAAAAAAATGGGCCCTGGGCGACCCCCATTGTTACTACAGATACGGCTGATTCTTTTCCTTTAACATAAACTCTTTGAATCCTATCACAAAAGTAAGAAGTAAGAAGATCCAGAGAGGCGTTCCGGATGCCGTGGTGATGCAGTTCCACGATTCATTATTCATGAAAAACGCAATCGAATGACTTGGACAAATCGTAAAAGATACCCAAAGCATTGCATTTATCATCCCATCTTCTTTTTATATATATAATTCTTGTGTGTATGTCACTGAAGTCCTCCTAAACGGCTGGACTGATATTGATTACGTTTTGTGTGTGTTTGAGACGGTCCTTGGATGGTTTAGATTGACATTGGAACCGGTAGATGGCGCTGCGATTGAGTTCTAGGAAACAGCACAACGTCTGTCCGGTCAGCTAGTGCATTATAAATATGTCCTAAAAGTTCAAGATCTGTGGCCTATAGCCGCATTTGTGTGCTGGGTTGGTGGGGAATGAAACCACTGGAGACTTCTTGCTTCTATATTTGGAGTACTTTATTCTAGGTGGCTTGCAGCTGAATATGTCGAATGACTTTTTTTTTTGGGAAAGACATCTCGCAGTTGTTCTTGAGATGCCGTGACTGCTTAACCGGACTTTCCTGCGGATCTAACTTTGAGTTTTTAGGTTAAAAGCCTCCAGCCAGGAGCTTACAAAACTATACTTAAACACTACCTCTCTCTAATACGTAACCTCTCGCCGAGGGCACCCCCTGTGGGGTCGGGCCTCGGCTCAGGGCGTCACTTTCGGGAGGGCAGCAAGTGGGGACAGGCTGGATCACAATACTTTCATTATTATTAGTCATAGGGGATTTTAACTCTTCTTGCTCAGCTTCGGCACGGGCTGGCACTTCTACGAGCAAGGGACGGTTGGGGGATATCGTTAGCTTGGGGTCTTTGCGGGGCGCGAGGACCTCGGCGGCGAGATCGGAAGGACGGTCCGTTTTTGTGTGCTGTACTGGTGGCCCTACTGCTTTCTTGAAGGAGAGTAATGGGGTCGTCAGGGTCGGAAAGAACATGTCTCGGCCGGCGGATTCTACTGATTCTACTGGGCCCATAACTAGCGGCCTTCGCAATCAGTGGATTGCGGTGTTGCGGGGCGGTATCGAAGAAACGCTTTGAAGTGCGTTTCAGAAACTGAGCTATCGTGGGGACTTTCAAATCTGAGATGGAGGATCTCGTTTCTGACGTACCGTGGCGAGCCTGTGGCTTAGCGAAGGAAACGGTTTTGAAGAGTCTGCATCCTTTATGATGAATCGGGGATTAGTATGTGCAAAGGCTGCACTCGCATAAGTCATGATTGGCCTAATACACGCCGTGTATATTCGCAACTTGCACTTGAGTGACAACTCGCTACGTGCATTTAGAACAGAATGCAACCTTCCTAGAGCGAAGGCGGCGCGTGAGCGCGCCTTCTTGATGTGCTCAGATAAGGAGAGGTGCTGATCCATGATAACTTCTAGATATTTAACTTGCTTCTCCCAAGGGATAGGCTTGCCAAACATGGAGATGGGCCGGGAGGGGTCAGGTCTGTGTCGCGGTTTCGAAA
Source organism: Polymixis lichenea (assembly GCA_949091785.1). Lineage (NCBI taxonomy): Eukaryota > Metazoa > Arthropoda > Insecta > Lepidoptera > Noctuidae > Polymixis > Polymixis lichenea. The sequence goes on from OX420931.1 coordinate 37,187,583, forward strand.
AAAGAACCGCTTGACTTTTATCCGCATTTACTTCAATCCTCCATTTTCTAAACCACTCGCCAAGAATATTGACTGCGGTCTGGAGCCTGGAGGCTATCGCGCCAGAGTAGTAGACGACACAGGCATCTACTACTCTGGGAAAAGTCATTCCCAGAGTAGTAGATGGCTGTGTCGTCTGCGAACAGTACCAACTTTGCCAGTCTACGTTTTGGGATATCGCTAGTGAATAGCGTAAATATGAGAGGGGACAGCACGGCGCCCTGAGGGACGTCGGCGCGTATGGGGTGGGGGGACGAGATCGCTCCCTCGATGCGATAGCGAAAAGTGCGATTCGACAAAAAGTCTCGTAAGATGAGCACGAGACAATCGGGCACACCGAGTTTGTACAGCTTATATAATAAGCCGTTGTGCCAGACTTTGTCGAAGGCTTTCGTTATGTCGAAGAATACTGCACCAGTCATCGTACCACGCTGGGAACCAGCGTTTATATCCTCTACGATGCGGTGGACCTGTTGCACGCACGAGTGTTGGGTTATATAACCGAACTTCTCGTCGGGAATGAGGCCCTTCATCTCGGCAAAGTTTCTGAGTCGCTTTTAATAAGTCTCTCATAGATTTTACCGAGAGTATTCAGTAAACTGATAGGACGGTAGCTCGTGGGCTCGGTCTTGGGCTTGCCAAGTTTGGGGATGCCGATGACCGTGGCTTGCTTCCATGCCTGCGGGATGATGTTATTGCTCAAGGCACCATTGAAGATGGTAGTCAAGAGCATGATAAGGTGGGCGGGCAACAGTAAGCGAATCGCTTACTCGGGGGTTGGTCTGAATCTGGGAGACCCGTGCGAGGGGCCAGATCAGATGCATGATAAACGGAAGATGGTCAGAGGTGAGCTCGTTTATTGCTTCTATGAAATTCAACCTTAAGTTGATTCGCTTCAGAATGGCAATGTCGAATACATCGGGCCTGTGATTTACATCGTGGGGAAAGTGAGTTGGAGTCATCGGGACGACGACGTCAAAGACTAGTGAGGAACAGAGGTTGAACAATCGTCTGCCACTAGTCGATGTCTGGTTACTATTCCATGCGGGATGTTTGGCATTGAGATCGCCTGCTGTGATTACAGAGTCACTCAGGATTTACGTTTTGAGGCTCACACTGCAAATTGTGTAAAAACTGCTTCTACCGTCTTAAAGTGCTGTATAAGATGCATCCGTATTTAAGCGAAGATCTGCGTGTACATCTAGTTGAAAGTCTGGTTCTATCTAAGTTAAATTATGCCGATACTGTGGTAGGACCTCGACTTCTAGCACGTACCGTACGACTAATTCAAAGGGTTCAGAATGCTTGTGCGCAATGAGTTGGCGTCTATGACATTACCCTATGATACCTGACTTGCGGGGTTTTTCTATTTTAATGCCCGATAAGTGGCAGATCGTCTTGATCTGGAAGATCGGGTTGTGTCTCTCTGAAGGAGGGCAGACAACGAGTACCATGTCGAATGGCATACCGCGGCTGGCTCGGTGCATGCGATGTACCTCTAAAACAGGGACGCCTTGGAACTCAAGGTCGGCCTTGATATCAACGGTTTCGATTTCCTTAAGGATTTTCTTCACGACAACTCGTATTTGTAGGTCTTCCGGTTGTGGGTAGGTGTGAGAAGACACATCTCTATACCGGGGAAGCTTGGTGAGGTCCCTGTAGTCACGTGACGTCGGGACGGTAACCTTTAACCCTTGTAAGGTTGTACGGACGTTGGTGTACGCTATACGAGTCTCGACACACCATTTGGACACGTCGGTCCACTTCCCCTTGTCCTGGATGAACACCGGGGGCGGCGGGGGTATCTTTTTCCCCGCAGCGGTGCAAGGTTCGGCAGTGGAGGCGGGCGCGGACGCGGACGCGGACGCGATCGTGGTTGGGGCCGCGGCGGCGATCGATGGCGGCGGGGTGGGGGCGCGCGAGAGAAGGGACGCCGAGACGTCCGTGAGCGCGATCTTTGCAGCTTGTGTGTTTCCACACTTCTTCCCCTTTCCTTCCACGGGAGTGAAACCACTCTCTTCGTTGGAAGAGGGAGAAGATTGGGAAGCGGCTGAAGCGCCGGTTAGCGTGCTCAGGTCAGCCAACCAGGCTGACTTTGGGGCTACCATATTTACGGTGAGGGGGCCTACTTTGCGCTCATAGGGAGCGGCCTAAGTCCCTAAAACTCCTATCAAACCTAACGTCTACTTCCCCGGGAGGAAAGCCCGGGGATGTGTATCCCTCCCTGCCGGGTGTAGGCAGGGAGGTGTGTACCTATTGGTGAGCCCTAAGCTTGTAAACCTGTTGCCAGTCTTATTGTGCAACTGGGACCTGACAGACCAGCGCGAGGGGTGTAGACACACCCCAAAGACACTGGGTGAGTTGCTGTGGAGGCAAAACTGTCACCAGTACCGACTAGGAGATCCCCCAAGGCCGATGGTCTGGGACCCGTCCGATTGATGCCTAGCCCTGAAGGGGTTCGGCGGGTGAGTCGGGTCAACACCCCCTCGGATTCGGTCAACCGCGGACCACGAAAACTTGTGGATTTTACCCGGCTAAGTGAATTTATACTGGACTTTTCCGAGAGAGGATTATGATGTCTTGAAAAAGACAGTTTTTGAATTTTAATTAATAATTAATTTAATGCAGCCGCCCCGGCTACTGATGATTCACTGCGGGGCGCAGCGAGTCTTGATAGCGGCGAGAGCTTGATGCCCGTTTTCACCAACGACCCCTAAACTGTTCCCTAGCTATGAATCCCTTAGGCTAAGGTACCCCTTAAATGCATCCCTTAACTAAATTCATTTTCACCAAGCTAAGGGACACCTTTAAAGAGGTTACTTAGATAAGTGACAGATTTTTTATGTCATAGTCATTCCAAAAACCGCACTTTTATCGATAAAAGTTTTAAGTTATATTTTTTTACATTTATTTAGAAGTAAATACCAATATTTTATACAAGGAAAATGTTTTAATAACAATTACGTTGTAAAACTTTATCTCAACGACGAATAACTAACATAGTTTCGGGTTTTTTAGCAGTTTACCGAAGGTCCAGTGCCTTTTTTAACCGACTTCCAAAAGGAGGAGGTTCTCAATTCGTCGGAACCTTTTTTTTATTTTTTTTTTATGTATGTTCCCCGATTACTCGAAGATGGCTGGACCGATTTGGATATTTTTTTTTTTTGTTTGAAAGGGTATACTTCCCAGGTGGTCCCATGATCATCAAGTCAGGATCTGATGATGGGATCCTGGAGAAATAGAGAGAACTCTTCAAATTTTATAGGCACACTTGAAGCAATTTGTGTAGTTTTTGGAAGAGTACTTTCTCGGAGTGGTTCCATTTCAATTTGGTGAAGATCTGATGAAGAACTTCGGAGATAGGCAACGGAACTCTTCAATAAATGATAGCAAATGGACAGGGATTGCTGAAATCTCATGTCTGTCAATTGTTTACACCAGTTAATAACATAACATCACGCCGGTACGCTGTGAAGGGGTAAGCACATGTGAACCACTAAAAAGTGAAAATTAAAAACTTTTTTCAAAAAAATAAACAACCGACTTCCAAAAAAACACTAAAAAGTAAAAAATAACTTTAATTTTGGAAGGCGGTGACAAAAAATTAAAATACATGTCCAAAGTCACCGACTTCCGAAATTAAAGTTATTTTTCACTTTTTAGTGTTTTTTTGTGTGGTTTTCACCATTCTTAAATGAGTACATACGTAATACACACCATGTACACATTCCTAAAGTAAAACATTTTGTTTTCTAGAAGTAAAGAGTCGTTCATGAAGGTATGGGAGAAACTGAAGAGTGAAAGCAAATTGTACTATGGCTCTACACGAAGGAGTGCCACACAAACTGGTGGTGGACCCTCAGAAATAAAAACAGATCCAATCCTGGAGCAAGTGTGCAATATTATGGGCCGAGGTTGTTCAGGAATAATTGGTATAATATTATAAACTCCTGTCGTAGAGTTACGATAGCTTCTGAAACTCTTTTGACAATTCGACTACATGTAGCTATACTGATCCCACCCATGTCTGCCATCGTCAGCAACTGACTACCGGTGGCATAAAATCTAAGGGCGCATAGTAGTTGTTTGATCGGGGGCACGGATTTATTTCTATAAAAATAATTTCGAGTTAACGATAACCTACTAGGATAGAATTAAGTTTCGACACTTGAAGACTAACTAATATGTTAAAGCCAACAGTTTTAAGCGTTGTACAAATAAGTACTGTAGGTACCTACACATAACTATTACCTATCTACTCTCTTTCAATATATAAATGGTTATGTAGCTTACCTGTCGTCTGGATATTCTAAAACATGTTCTAGTTTTTGTAGTAGGAATATCACGCTATCCTTGGATAACCTATATCTTGTAAAAAAGTCTTTATCATCATATTGTTTGAAAAAGTCAGGTCTTTCACGATAAACACGTGGCCGAGTAAATAACCTTGGGTTTGCCAATAATTCCACTGTCTCGACAGCTTCAATACTATCAAAAAACTCACATAATAGATCATCCATTTCAAAAATGATTAAAGAACACGCGACTTGTCAAACAACTTAAAACTAACCCTTAGGTTAGGGGTCGGTTAGGGGCCGAATATTCGGGCCCCTAAATATAAGGGATCCCTTAAGAGTTTAGGTGTCCCTTAAACGTTGGTGAAAATAAAACTTGCGTTAAGTGATACTTAAATTGGCTTAAGGGTTACTTAAAATTTAGGGGTCGTTGGTGAAAACGGGCATTGAGTCACGCAGCGGGCAGGAGCAGGCACTAACACGTCCGCTCGGGGCGAGCGTCACGGGCTAATCGAGGGTCGAATGACAAAAATGTTCCTATTTTTATACAATTTTGCAAGGATTTAAAATATCGATTTGACCAATCTTAATTATAAAAAAGCGCGGGTAAAGGCGTCAGCTAATTAGAGAAAGGCACAATATCATAAAAAACCGCGCGTAAAGCATCAGCCAATCAGAGCGAGGCACAATATTGAACATTTTTACCTTAAATACCTCGACCCTTTACCGTAACGAGGACCGCGCTACATTATTTACGTTTTATGCTAACTTTATTGCATTTATATAAGTAAAACTATATATAATCGGACTCTATGTTATAAGAATTATCTAAGAAAAAAATTAAATCTTGAACTACTGCTTACCCCTACTACTCAATTACACAACTAATACCAATTATTAAACTATAGTAAACTTATACACTTTGCACTGTCTTATGAGCGTCTATGTATCACTTTACAAACACTATTCTATTATGTACACTGTTCTATCACTTGTCCCGCACAAGATCAGTAGTCGGATGCTCTCTTGTAAAATCGAGTTGCTTGTTCATCAAAATCCGTAGAGTAATTTTTGCGTAAAATACTCCAAGACCACAATCGTCCATCCACCCATCCCTCCTCACAAACTTTCGCATTTATAATATTAATAGCAGGAAACATTACCTAATTTATAACTGATTTCACATCAGATACCGACGAATCCACTTTTCGTTCGAACTTCATGATCTTTGTCTTATTTATATTTATATACATCCCTTTCATCTTTTACGCTAAAATGGATTAAGCGATTAAGATTAACTATTAATATACCAGCACACAACTGTGAACAGCCAGTCGAACCTTTCGGACAACATCTGGTGGCTCACCATTTACTTCATTTTCCGTATTTAATCTGCTTTCCACTTCTTTATCAATCTTTCCCTCGTAAACAGACTCCCCAAATATACGAACTCACTTACTTGCTCCACACTATTATCATTTATTTTCACATCACATAGGTACCTACTGATACAATAATCTCTTCTCTTTCAAGCACCTTAACCTTCGTCTTATTCACATTTATATTCATCCTCTTCATCTGATATGCTTCATTCATTACAGTCACCGTGTCTTGCAATTGTTTTGGTGACGAAGCAAGTAGAACGTGATCATCTGCGTAGAGAAGACATTTGACAGGCAACACACTCAATCTGCACTGACCTTCATTTTCTTTCAAACCCGTCAGACAAATATCCATGTTCTGCACGGTGTTACAACCCTGATTAACACCTCTTGAGGTGCAGAAGCAGTCAAGGACTGGTTCTGCTTACTGCTGACAACTGGCTCATTAGGATAGCTGGGGCATACACGGGTATTTCTAATTTATCCCAACCAATTAGCATGTTATCTCACTATCTCATCTGCTAACAACATACCTATCATGAAATAATTCACAACAAAGTGCAATCATATTTATGTTGCCAGGTTACGGTTAAAATTAATACATCATAAATTCATAATCCATACAACAATTGAAACCCGAAGGTGGCAGTACCTATTCTGCTTTAATGGTCAAACAGGAATTATCTATTTGCACTATGCAAGTTTACATAACCAAGGACAACCCTCGGGGGGTTGCAATAGCAGGATACGGGGAAAACATACATTGTACTATGGGGTTGGGAGACTTAAGTGGACTGGTTGCCTAGAACTATAGAAAGACTGTAGCCCCTGCCTGGTCAATGATTATATACGAAACTTATGCAAAAGGTCAGGGGGAGATTTGCACACTCAATAATGCGCCCCCGAAACGCCAGATCAAGGTTAAAATGTAACCACTGTCGTGCGGCATACCTATCTTAAATCTACCTAACAAAGGCAGCCCAAAATTTAATCAACTGCATCTTTCTTTTCCACAACACAAAATATTTTTGGTTGTTACACGACGTTTCATTGAAGATATTATATACATGATATTGTCATCTGCACAATGGCTGCTGCGTGTTTTTTAAATAAGTCTGCTCTAAGTTAAACACCCGTATCAATCAATTCGCCCAGTATATTAGGTATTGTGCTCGAGGACACTGGTATCAGCACCATGAGGTCCAATATAATTTTACTAGTTCCTTTGTTTGCTATAGTAACGGCTAAAAGGGCGATTTTTATGCGAGAGGGTAATGTTTATCCCACGAGGAAAAGCGTTGAAAATACTCGTTTGCCAACAACAGGCCGATCCCAGGTCAGTGAAGTAATATCCAGATCGAATTTGGGAGATGCGGTCGTTGAAAATTTTGTCGACACTCTGATGTCGAGTGAGAGATATTTGAAAATGATCGAAAGTGTGGAACGGAAACTGACCCATTTGGATATGACGTTCCATGAAAGAACGAACAGTATACTTAAATATTTGTCTGAAATGCTCAGACTGATCAAGACGTCGTCTTCTGAAATGTTAGAGAAGGCTTTAAAAAATGTTAAAGTGGATTTGGATAATTTGAAGAAGTCTTTGTCAGAACGAGTAGAAGAACACCCCAAATTGCGCGGTGAGTATTATTTTCATTATTTTATTTAACCACGGCAAAAGTTTTAGATTGAATACTTTGTTCAGTGTACTGTATACAATTCCTTGTATACAATTATACCGTACACAATTGCCTCATACACCCTAATTAGAGTATTCCGATAAAAACATAATACAATGACCAAAACGTTTTTTTTTTAAAGCAAACTATTATTACTTACAAAATAGCGTTGGCCCCAGCATTTATTTATGCATTTAAAATTGAGTCTGTGTAAGATTTTTTTTCTTTGGCTCTATCGGTGGTCAGTAGATATTACAATCAACGTAATTTTTTAAAACAATAGATACCTAACCATAATAAAATTTACTAAAATCGATTCAGCAGTCAAATATAAACAAACTGCTTTCAGGACTTGCGCTAATTCTGTTACACTTTGTTTAGATACCTACGTAGGCAAGTAATGAAAGAACCATTAAAAACCCAACTAGTTACCTACGCTAAAAACGCCAACTACAATACTGGCAAAGTGCGAATCAGACCACAAACAGTGAAGGGTTTTTTTTTTTTTTTGGGTTTTGGCTTCACACGGTTTGTGCATTTAGCCAGTGTCAAGTAATTTTTCTTTTCAATAAAGTAAATGGCCCGATATCGGGCACGAAGTTACAAAACAGTCATAGTCGTCTTTAGTCAGTCAAGTCAAAGTTAAAGTTATTGTAAAGCGGTAGTAACTTTACAACAACCTAATAGGAGTTTTTGGGGGGAACACGAAAAGTCCACGTTAGTCACTTATTTTCACCTTCACTACACTTGTGCACTAACACGTAACTAAATTGAATAATTCACTATCAAAATTATACAATTTAATTCGCTATTTCACTAAATTCCATGAAAATGAAAATTCGTGCGACATGTTCCAACGCAATCCCGCCAAAAACTCTCCAGTGAAGGGTTGCGTAGCCGGGATGAATATTCTGGTACGCATGCACAGTTGACAGTCTTGACTTTATTGACGGTTAAAATGAGTTTTATAGAACTTTTCGAAAAAACGATGAAAAGTTAGAAAAGTTAAAGCAAAAATATCTAAAAAAGTATGGAATTAAATAACAAAGTTACTAAGAAACATCATAATCTATCTATACAGGATATGTTCTTATCCAGTGCGCAAACTGTAACCATGAATTCAGCATATTATTCTAGACCCCTAGCGTAGAAATTTTACATCTGTTTTACAAAAAAAAATCAGCTGTTTCATAGAAAAGTGAAATAACTACGCGGTCAAAATGTATGGAACAGCTGATTTTATTTTGTATTACCGACGAAAAATGTCTGCGCTAGCTGGGGTTTTAGAATGATATGCTGAATTCATGGTTACAGTTTTGAAAGTCCAGTGCGTGAAACATTATAAACTTTATACTTACCCCTTTTTACGAAAGTTGCGCGGACGGAGGAGTAAGAAATTTGGCTCAGTTAAAGTTTGTATGGCGAAAGAGTGCAGAACGCATTTTATTTAAATCATTTGTGGTCTTTTTAATTATAGGATCCAATAATACCCCACAAGCTAACATGCCGTTCGATCTTCTATAGGTACTAAGGTAATCTTCTCTGCCTACCCAGCAAAGGAAACCATAATGCTATACCTATTAGTAGTAGGTACATAATTATGTAGTTATCATAACATAATGTTTTATTTTTACATTTTGCAATAGGTAACATTACAAAATTAGTTTGGGAAAGTTCAACAGATCATGTATTTTTACTGGCCTACGGCAAAGCCAAAGCAGGCTTATGATTTGTTTATAAATCGTTCAAAATGTAATCCTCTGTCTGCAACGAAAATAATTAAACCTGTGCTTTTCATCACAAAAAAAAACTTATTTAATTACGATAAAAAAAACAATAGAAATCACAAAAAAAAACTACAAAGTGAAAAAATATTGGGTCACGGCAGCGCCCCGCCAAGTCGAGCAAAAAAACGGCATAGCCGTTGTGGATAAAACTAGAAGCTTGAATTTTCAGTAACCAAGCAGGCATTGTATAAACACGCTATATTCAAACTTCATTCAACTTGAACCAGTAGTTCAAGAATTATAACTAGTCAAAGTTTCATAATTTTGTCACTCACTCACTGACCGATCATCACAACTGTTGGTACATTTTCCCTTGGTACAATTTTCTTTATTACGTTTTCCTATATTTTTCTTAGTTGGCTTTTGTGGTTGTCCGATTTCTTTTACGTAGCTTATAAAACAAAAAGAAGATATATATGTTTCTAAAATGACATAATAATATATTGTGAACGTCAATGAGGTAATGGGAGCTATGTCGTCTGGTGGTGACAGCCATGCTAGGCTACCATTACCCGCTGACCACCGTTTTGAAAATTAATAAGAATAACATAAATATATAATTCTACTATCAATCACCATTAAATCAATAGGAATTGTTAGTTAATGAATCTAGGGATATAATAAGCATACACATAATAAGTTCATGCTAAGTTAGCGCTGGCAATCGGCAGTTTTTTTATAAGCCTAGCGCGATAAACTTGCAAACGTCCCTCATGATTTAACGCATGGCACTAACGACTCGTGCGCGTCTAGCGAAGTTTCTCGATGGTTGACGGAAGCAACCGAGTGCTTACGGTCGCGTAAATGTCCATACTTTCCATTCAACCACCAATAGTTCCCATTACCCGACCGCTCTCATTACCCCACGCTCCCCTACTACCGAGATGAAAAATAGATGTTAATCCAGGTTATATAACTATCTGTGTGCCAAACATCCAAATTCGTTCGGCCGTTATTGCGTGATTGAGTTACAAACATTCAAGCATCTAAATAAGGTAAACGCAGCTATTACTGTCTAAGACATACGATTCTAAAAGTTTAAAAAGTTGTAGTCTTCATATTATCTCACACGTTTCTATGCCACCTGTGGGGTGCGTGATGCGTGGAGGTGGTGGGTGCATAGCGCGTTTTTTTTAACCTATTCCACGTAATATATGTATAAAATAATAGTATTGGGAATGATGAAAGCAGTATATTTTTTTTAAACGGGAATATTATTCGTCAGATTCATAATTGTCTAATACTTTTGTTTCCTCTTCTTCTTGTTCTTCTCTCTGCGTGCGAGTAAATTGCCTCAATAGCGATGCATCACATGTCTCCTCGTGGGTATCATACGAATCCTCATCTGTTGTTGATTCAACATTGGAGCACGACTGGCCTTGACAACTAGTACATGCAAGAGAATATAACAAGCCATCTTTTTTGCAGCCGCATTTAGCACTACATCCCTTTTTATTGTTGCAAAGATTTGTGTTGACGAGTTTTTCCGCCGCAGGTGGTAAAGTCTGGACTGGTTCCAATGTATTGTCGATTAACATCCAACCTCAGCCTTTAGGATCTAGTTGATAACCAAGTCAAACTTGAACTTGATAATATAAGTACCCGAAAAAGATGTTGATGAGCACAAGCAGAGGTTGGAGAAAGACCATTCGTTTTTTATTACGAGTATTTTTAACAAAACATGCGTATCGCAACTTATCTAAGCAACTACTACTACTACGTCTAGAAAGAAGAAAGCGAATTCCGTTGGTGATAACTTCTTGTGGAGTTGAGGTACTCTTTTTACACTTCAGCACATTGAACTAAGTACGTGCCAAGTTGACTTAACCAAAGAAATAATATTTTTAATTAGAGTGTGGCACCTTTTTTTCTTTTTGGATGGAAAATCATCAAATGACTTCTCCCCGTCTTGGTGGAGCGGGCGGGCGTGTCAGACTTTTACTGACTAAAACCCACCCGTGTACCTTCAGTTGCCTGTGCCAGGACCACAGGTAGGTAGCAGTGTAGCCCCTTTGTTCACAACACCACAGGGGTGAAATTTTGGAGAATTGTTTTCCATAATTTGATTAAAAGTGTATTAATAATTGCCAAGTTTTTTATTAATCAAGCCACGCATTATATCCCTTCAAAAATGTAATTAAGTACCTCTTTGCTAAATCCTCGAAAAACCAAAAACTCGTTATTCTTCCTTCTCTTACAAAGAACCGTTTTTTTTTTTTTGGGTGGGAAATCATCAAATAACTTCTCCCGCTCTGGGCGGAGCGGGAGGGCGTGTCAGACTTTTACTGACTAAAACCCACCCGTGTTCCCTCAGTTGCCTGTATGCCAGGGGCCGCGGTATCTCTCTCGAACAACCCGCACCCCTGGCAGGCATCGGCCCTTGCGGGCACCATCAGTTGCTGATGACATCTCTTTGAGGCGCGCGTGGAACACATCGCGCCGTCGACCCAGGCTTGGTCCTTACCGGACAGCGAGCTACCCATTACTCGCCGTCCGCAAGCCCGTGCCTACGGTGGCCGGGAATCAGCCTGGGATTCCCGACGCCCAGGGCGTCTCCTGCGAAGGCCACGGCTGTGAGGGCGCATGTACTGCATCTCCCTCACGTGCGCCGCCTCCCTTTTTGCGAGCATAACTGCTTCGCTGAAGGAGGCGACTGCTAGCCATGCACTCTCGCTCCGTACCATGGCCTGGACCAGGGTTGGACGCGAGAGATCGCCGCCGCCGATCACCTCCACGAGGACACGGCGGTGCTCCGCCCAAGCCGGGCAGACCTCCACCGTATGCTCCACCGTGTCCTCAGGGCGATCTTCGCAATGGAAACACCCGGGCGTTTCCTCCCGCCCTATCCGAAACAGGAACCTCCCGAAACAACCGTGTCCGGTGAGGACCTGTGTCAGGCGGAAGGTGAGGACGCCATGCGCCTCTCAAACCACTCCTCAAAACAAAAAGGGGACTTACCGCCGCAATCGTGGCGTGCCCAGCACTGGGTTGCGACAATCGCACTTTCCACGTCGCCATGAGATCCTGCCGGAGCTCTGTCCGCCGTGCCGCGATTTCACGCGGCAGCGGAGTTACGCCCCGGCGTTTGGCCTCCTCACGCCACTCCCAAGTGTGCGCGAGGACCTTTGCCTCCAGATCCCATGGCGGCAATCCGGCAAGGAGGCCCGCCGCCTCACCGGAGATCGTGCGGTATCCCCGGATCATCCGGATGGCCATGACCCAATGGCCCGCCTTCAACCGGTGTGCTGGTTGGTGCCTCAGTGTAGGCGCCCACACCGGCGCCCCGTATAGGGCCATGGCCCGCACGACCCCCGCGTAGAGCCTCCGGCAGGAGGCGTTTGGCCCCCCTAGATTGGGCAGGAGCCGCTTCAAGGCAGCCCCGGCCCGCTCCAGTCTGGGAGCCAAACGTCGGAAATGCTCCGAGAAGTTCCACCGGCTGTCGAGGACGAGTCCTAGGTACTTCATCGTCGACTTCAATCGTCGACTTTAGAAAAGCTAATTTGGGATAATCCGCTTTTAGTTTATTTGTCTTTTTTATTCTTTGTGTTTAATATATATATATTTTTTTTTATTGAAGTACTGATTTGGTGAAGAATGAATCATGTGTAAATAAAGTTCTGTTTATGAACACAGTTTGAATTATTTATGGTCACCCTACACAGAAAATTCTTAAGGAATGTTAAAATTATTAATATCTTTGGAAATATTGAATGTAGAGGAATTTTGATTACGTCAATATTTAGTAGAAATTTCTACTAAATATTGGCGTAATAAAACTTCGATTTGATCAACTACTTTAGGAGCTACGTACATTTGTTTTTTATAGACCGTCAGGATTGAGGAGCCACATAAATGTGTTGTATTGCCGAAATTATGAAGCCTTTGCGTTTTATTTTTATACTACAAATTAAAACAAACTTGCTACTAAATAATACCAAAAATCTGTTTTAACAGCTTCATTAGTTTCCGAGAAACAGCGCGGGGAAATTTATGGAATTTTCAGATAAATCAAAGCACAAAGCTACCTCAAATTCAAACGTACAAAACCCATTTTTTTGTACAAATTAAGCATAAACACTACTAATTCCTACCAAAGTTTCAGCAATATCCATTGGCTAGTTTTCGAGTTTTGAGGTGGCTCCTCCATCCAGACGTCTGAATTGAGGGGCCACCTTCATCGTCCTGTAACTTTTGAAGGGTTTTACTACAAATTCCAGGATCGGGGCTACAAATTTGGCTTATTTACTAAATATTGGTAATACCCTCGTTTCAATCTGAGACATGGCTCCTGAATTCATACGGACACTATCATTCTATACCCTCTAGCGCAGAAATTTTATGGCGGTTTTACAAAACAAAATCATCTGTTTCATACATTTTGTCCACTTTTCTATGAAGCAGCTGATTTTTTTTTTTGTAAAACCGACGTAAAATTTCCGTGCTATGGGGTCTAGAATGATATGCTGAATTTATGGTAACAGTTTGCGCACTGGAAAAAACCTTATCCTGTAAAACATGCCATAAAATTGACCCTAAATACAATATGCCCTAAATTTGTTTGTCATAAATATTAGGTACAACCAATATTATACAAATAAGTTTATAAGTCCTAAATTCAAATTATTTAATGTTTATTTTTACTAGTAATGTTTTTAAAACAAATTTCTATTTCAAAGCTTTTGCTATGAACTTCTCTTAGGCGTTACGTAGAAGCGAGTTAGGTATATGACAGCGAGCAAGATTTTTCTTCTACCAACTTGTTTTGTATGTATTGTCACTCAGTAAAACAGTTAATTGTGAACGTATGGTTTTTATTATCCTGTAAGAAGCATGCATACAGCAGTCATGCAGCATGCAAGCGAGCATGCAAGCAAGCATGCAGGCAGCATGTAGCATGCTCGTAGATGGTTTAACGCTCACCACCGCAGCTTCGTCTTGCTGGCCTGCATTATGTAATTATAGCTATAACTTGAAGTAACAAAAGTTACACTAGGACCTTTGGAATAAAATTAATAAAAAGTTAATACAACTAACAATAACAAAACCATGGTCAGCAAGGCGACCAGTCACCATAAGCAGCACCCGTTCACGAGCATAACGCAAGTATCAGCCATTAACCTCCTCGCCATATTTGAGGGAAGGAGGCAACCCGACCCCTGACGCTATCGCAAGCACTGCAAGCAATGACATCTAAGGGGGCATGACGAACTTGCTGCCGGTTGCTCTGGCAAGAATAATATGAATTGTCGAGGTCGTTAGCTAACTACATATTGCAATACAACTCGCTTGTAATGAGTAGATTATTTGAACAAAAATTATAAAAATGAGCCGTCAGTTCCTCGTCCCCCATAATACATACATATGTGACCTATGTATCTTCAAGGGTGTATTCCCGAGGTCCTTAAAGAAAGCGATAGTGCATCCTGTTCACAAGGGTGGAGACAAAGACAGTTTCAATAATTACAGACCTATATCTGTCCTTCCAGCGTTGTCAAAGATTCCGGAAAAGTTCCTTAACAGTCGTCGCAGCAACTTTATGGATGCGCATGGCACATTATCAGCCAATCAATACGGTTTTCATAGAAACAAATCATGTGAGGACGCTGTTGCTGCCTTTGTTGACAGTACTGTAACGGTACTCGATAAAAGGTCTAAATATTGAGGTGTCTTCTTAGATTTATCTAAATCGTTTGATACTGTCTCTGTCCCTCTTCTGATTTTTAAATTGGAGAGGATAGGAGGGGTTTCAGCACTGCCAATTTTTAAGAGCTACCTCTATGAGCGGACACAATGTGTTAAAATTGGTTCATACGTCAGTGACGAACAATCATTGTCATTTGGAGTTCACCAAAGCGCAATTTTGGGACCTACCCTCTTTTTGATATAAGTGAACAGCCTCTGTAACTTATCCATCCCATACCGTAGCATATATACTTATGCGGATGATACGGTTTTGTTCGTGCATGGATTAGACTGGAGAGAAGTCCGACAGCGGGCAGAGTTTGCAATGGGCATCATGATGTCTTGATTGGGAGTCAATATTCGGACATTAAATGTTGATAAAACGAAATATATCCCGTTCTCAATTAAATGTTCTTCGCAGCCGGATGACTCGTTTGTTATCAGAGCCCACAAACAGTTAGACCAATGCTTTTGCCCTCCCCGAGTCAGATCAACTCAAGTTAGGTTTTTGTTTAGGATGGGAAATCATCAAATAACCTCTCCCTCTCTGGGTGGAGCAGGAAGGCGTATCAGACTTTTACTGATTAAAACCCACCCATGTTCCCTCAGTTGCCTGTGTGCCTGGAGCCGCGGTATCTCTTCCGAAGAACCCGCACCCCTAGCAGACATCGCCCCTGCGGATCCTATCAGTTGGTGCTGACATCTCTTTGAGGCGCGCGTGGAACACAACGCGCCGTCAACCCGGGCTTGGTCCTTACCGGCCAGCGAGCTACCCATTACTCGCCGTCCGCAAACCCGCGCCTACGCACAGTGGAACGAATGTATGGGAGCGGTTGGACGTAGACATGTCCGAAAAAAAAGAGTAAAATTATGCCAAACTAATGATGCCATCTTATTCGATTACTTAATGCCTTCATAACTTGTGGTGATGAATTTCTTCATAACTCCCATATTTCGGGAGTAATTTGAGAAAATGTGAAATTTTACTATGAAAATGAGTGTATCGAGCTCTCTCCCTCCTGATTCCGGGCTTGTTTCAAGTAGCGGTCTCTAATATCATAATGCTAATACTAAGAGCTATATTTAATACTAAGACACATAGTGCGCCAAATGTGCACTTTCTGGGATAAAGAGTGATGTTTATTTTATAACACAATTTTTTTATTTTTTGTTTATTTTGTTGATTAAAACCGTTTTTCTAAAGGTTTACCTTATTACAATAACATTTCTGAGCAGCCAATTAGAGAAGATATAAGCTAATTAGGATATATAATTAGGGACTTAAGGTTTACATATAAAACTGATGCACTAATGATTACTGATAAGAACATTGCTATTATTTAATTACTAAATGGCTCTTAATACACTAATTTAGCATGCATCATTTACTAATTATCACAATAACTAATTACCTTGCAATATTTAACAAAGGATACCTGGGATACCTGGATTTTATATAAATAGGTCACTATTAGTAACTTTAAAATCAGTGTTGATTTACACCTCGTTGTATCCAAGCTAATCTCGCAATGTATTTTCCAAATTTTAATACAAATCTTGATATTCACGTTGCTTTATGCGCACGCGCACATAAAGATTTACGCGACTTTAACTATTTGTTCAGTGTTTTAAAAGATAACAGTTGTGTTCAGTTATGTGAAAGTGCTGAAACAAGTTTAAAAGACTGGTGTCGTCGATTTTGCTACCGCATTTATGCAAAATGGACACAGTCTGGAAGAAGCACAGATAAGTTTCGGAAGAAACATGAGATTTGGCTACAGGCTGCAATTCAATGGCCGGAATTACAGAATGAAAATATGGAACCTTCTACAGAAAATATAAGTGACGTCATCGAGCCCATAATTTCTCCTGCTAAATCTGATGCTTCAACTTGTACACATCCTAGTCCTCGTAAATCTTTTGAGGACCTTAGTAACCGGCAAAAAAGAAGACGCACTGAAGATAGTCTTTCATGCAGCAGTAGCAGCGCTGAAATTATGTTTTCGGCCGAAAGGGCGCTTCAAAAGGCAGGACAAAGCGATACAGCTTATGTTATGAAATACTTGACGGAGAATCCAGAAGAGGCCTCAAAAATCAAAGCCTTCATTGAAGGTAAATCAATTCAGGTACGGGAAATATCCCCTTTGAAGGCATTGGCTCTTTATGTATCGATGAACTTATCGAAATGGCGCTATAACACTCTTCGGGATTTCAACACTCAAGAAGGAGCTCTTCAATACCCGAGTTACTACATGTTGGTTAAAGAAAAAATTAAGTGCTATCCGGCCAAAGAAGATCTCACAGTTACAGAGAGCTCTGCAAAAATCAAATTACAAGCCTTGATGGATTTAACCTCAAGAAGACTTATTAGGTCGTTAGAAACCCCTGTTGATCCCAATCAACAGCTCGTATTGACCAGCAAATGGGGTTTTGACGGATCATCTAGCCAAAGCATTTATCATCAAAGGACGAGTGAAGATGAGCAAATCGATCTTGCTAGTAATTTTATGATTAGTCTTGTACCACTGCGGCTCGTCTCAAAAGGTGTAACAATTTGGGAAAACGAGCGACCATCTTCCACTTCATTTTGCCGGCCAATATTGTTTAAGTTTATAAAGGAAACCAAAGAAAATGTGCAGAGAGAGATGGCTGAAATCGAAGCAGAGATTGAAGCCTTAACTCCATCCACCATCACTGATGGAATTAGTGTCAAACACCAACTGCTGTTGACAATGATTGATGGTAAAATTCATTCCATTATATCCAATACAGCAGCTTCAGTGTGTGACATATGCAAGGCTTGTCCTAAAGAAATGAATAATTTAGAGTTAATCAAAGATAAACACGCAAACGAGGACATGTATAAATATAGCTTAAGCACCCTTCACGCTTGGATTCGCTCAATGGAATGCTTATTACACATTTCCTACAAATTAGACATAAAATCATGGCAAGTAAGGGGTGATATAGCAAAAAGGCAAGTTGATGACAGGAAGAAAAGAGTTCAAGAGGCTGTAAGAAGAGAAACGGGCTTACTTCTCGATGTTGTGAAACAAGGCAGTGGATCCACCAACAATGGCAACTCGGCAAGGAGATTTTTTGAAAACTACACTAAATCTGCTGAACTGACCGGAATAGATGCTATGCTTTTAAGAAAAATCTGTGTGATCTTGCAGTGTATTTCATCAGGAGAGAAGATCAACGTAACTAAATTCCGAGAGTTCTGCTTTGATACTGCTAAGCTTTACGTGGAGTTATACCCATGGTATTATATGCCTTCTTCACTTCATAAAATTTTAATGCATGGGCCAGACATAGTTCAGAACATGTCAATTGTGCCCATTGGTTTTCTATCCGAAGAGGCATCTGAGGCTAGAAATAAAGATTTTAGAAAATATAGAGAGGGGCATTCTCGAAAGCATAGCAGTATCTCATGCAATGAAGATATTATGCACAATCTTTTACTGTCTTCTGATCCACTTGTTACAAGTATCCGTCCAAAAGGAAATAAGTTTGTAAAAAAATCTTCTTTTAAGGAATTTTATGAGCTTACGGATTCTGAGAAAAGTGATATCGAATTTGTTAACATAAATGATTTAGCGGACATCGATTCTGAATTTGAATTAATTGATGATGATGATGATGACGAAGATAATTAAATGATGTTATTGTTTTAAAATGTGTAACTTAGTAAATTAGAGCTTACATCTTAATTATTTATTGTACTTTTAATGAAACTAGGTAATTTATTATCAACTTACTTAAAAGTCATACTCTCATCAGTTCTTGTGAATATTTTTGTTAATATATATTTCTGTATATATATATAATATATTTATAGACCTCTTAATAAGTCTGTCTGCGGTTTAAAGTAAATACAAATGGGGAAAAAACGTTTTTTTTTTTAAATTTTCATTTCCTTTTATCCCAGAAAGTGCACATTTGGCGCACTATGTGTCTTAGTATTAAATATAGCTCTTAGTAATAGCATTACGATATTAGAGACCGCTACTTGAAACAAGCCCGGAATCAGGAGGGAGAGAGCTCGATACACTCAGTTTCATAGTAAAATTTCACATTTTCTCAAATTACTCCCGAAATATGGGAGTTATGAAGAAATTCATCACCACAATTTATGAAGGCATTAAGTAATCGAATAAGATGGCATCATTAGTTTGTCATAATTTTACTCTTATTTTTCGGACATGTCTACGTCCAACCGCTCCCATACATTCGTTCCACTGTGCTACGGTGGCCGGGAATCAGCCTGGGATTCCCGACGCCCAGGGCGTCTCCTGCGGTGACTAAGGCCGTGAGGGCGTATATACTGCCTCTCCCTCGCGTGCGCCGCCTCCCTCTTCGCGAGCATAACTGCTTCGTAGAAGGAGGTGACGGCTACCCATACACTCTCACTCCGTACCATGACCTGGACCAGGGCCGGACGCGACAGATCGCCGCCGCCGATCGCCTCCACGAGGACACGGCGGTGCTCTGCCCAATCCAGGCAGACCTCCACTGTATGCTCCACCGTGTCCTCAGGGCGATCTTCGCAGTGGAAACACCCGGGCGTTTCCTCCCGCCTTATCCGAAACAGGAACCTCTCGAAACAACCGTGTCCGGTGAGGACCTGCGTCAGGCGGAAGGTGAGGACGCCGTGCCGCCTCTCAAGCCACTCCTTAAAGCGTGCCCAGCACTGAGTTGCGTGCCCAAACTCAAGTTAGGTACCTCGGCATCATGATAGACAATCTGATTTCTTGGAAAGTGCAAATTGATGGAACGTCTGGCAGAGTGAGGAAACTCATGACGATTTTCAAGAATAACGAGTTGGGGTGGTGCTCTGAAAACTTATATTCTTCAACTGGAAAGAGCGCAACGAGCTGTTCTTAAAGTCATGACATCGAAACATTTCCGGTATAGCACCATACAATTGTATTAAGACTGCAATGTTATGACTGTCAGACAGCTTTTTGTGCTCAGTACCATTTTGCGCAAACATGGTTCTCTGAAATGCCGTACTGGCCGTCTGGCAGATAGAACATCGGAATATGTCTGCCCTGTAGAACGATGTAGAACTAAAATGGCTGAAAGACACTTTCGAGTATAGGGTAGTCGAACTTATAATGCAGTTAACAAGCGATGCAATATTTATCGATAAAGTTCCTGCTTATTTTAGACAACTCAAAACATACACCACACAAACACACACGACACATACACATGACAAATACACTTACACACCCAAACTCACAGAGTAGAGAGGCTTTACATTTTAAAAAAAAATATTTCTTTATATGTTTCTTTAATTTAACAACTTTATTTGATTTTTGTAATGAAACGATAGCAATTAACCGAACGCTGTCCGTACTAATTTGTATAAATTTGAAAATTTTATTAACAGAGAGAGCCTAGCACCCTAATTGATTTGATTTGATTTGCGTAACTCACGCTTAATCTTAATCTGTTTCATTTTGAAACAGACTGCTAATCCATTGCTTCCTAAATTCGTAAAATGTGTCTGCTCAACAACGGTAATAACACAATGAATATTGTTGAACTGTCAAAATGAAACCGATTATGATTAATCGTGATTGACGTAATTAGGGTGCTGGCACCCATAACACAAGTTTAATCTTAGCTTGGGAGGTAATAATCAGTCATTTATGCAATTAAAAAGAACAATATTGTGTAGTACTAACCTATCGCCTCTGTATAAATTGTAAATTTGGAAATAAAGTTTTAAAAACAACATCTTCGTTAATGAACGCTTAGTGAAACTCGACACTGACCCCTTTATTTATAAACGTTGCTTATAGTTAAGTAATGATTTTATGACGTTTAAACATCTCTTAACTTCAATCAAAGTTTATAATTATGAATAAACCTCTGAGTATTAATAGTTTTGACAGAAAAGAAACATAGTTAAGATTTTTGGTTTTTAGAAGATCGAACCTTGAAGCGGCGTAAAGGTTTTAAGGTAAGTAGGTAAGTATTTCACGGCGTGGCTTGATTCACTCAAAGACTGGTATAAATAATTTTTGAAGCAGGTTATGGAAACATCCTTAACGTTTTTCAACTTTATGGGGATGAAAAGAGGTGATGTGGTTATAAGAAACATCTTGGTGTTTTTTTGGTTAATAAACTTGAGACTTGGGAATATTTGCGTCAGGAAATAATGACGATTGACACTTTCAGTTTCTTCCTTACATATGATTAGGGTCATGTCAAAATTGGTATGGATGCACTTTGACGCGCTGTTGGATTAACCCGAAACTCGGTACTAGTAACATAGTCTAGCAGTTGAGTACCTTATGCGGCCTACACAAATTTCATTTCTCCTTGTATTACTCGTCGAGTCGTTGAGCTCCATAAGTTCTGAGTTGAGCTACACGATTACTGACAAATACTTTCCTATACTTATTGGACAGGTCTACTCAAACTTTTGTGGTTCTTTTCTCAAAAGACCATTTCACATGACGCAACCAAGAAAATGTATGGTCTTAAAAGAGACCACATTACCGTAAAAATAATAATTAATAACTTATCTCAAATTAGGAAGTTCGAGCAAGCGCCCATATCGTAACTTTTTTCGCCAACGAACCTTAGGCTGCGTTCTAACAAAAGCGTTTGTTTTGTTCGGTGAACGATGATTTTAGTCAGGACACGGGGTCAATAAGTTATTAGAAGATCCGCTATTATATTTCCCTAAAGTAGTTCTAGATAACATAACACTATAGTATTACTTATGCTTAGGTAAGAATGCCAGGTATCCAAAGAAATTGGTGCTCTTCAGAGAAAATTTCTTTAGGACAGTCGCAAGCAGAAGTATTAGACGTGCAGTGATGTAGTGGAATTGTAGGATAGTCGTGTTCTGGAGTGTGTGTGTAGGTAGTGTTTTGGACGGTTTGCAGCGGCAATCTTGGATGAGGCAATACCTACAGCTATACATATTTTACTGTGTGAAGTTTTGTGGGATGTTTTCAATTAGTAAAAGGCCCGCTGCTATAAACATTCAGACATTGACACACACCTACAATGTGCACCTATATTCTCACGTTTCTCTTGAAATATTACACTTGTTACATCTGCAACGGTTATAATATCACCATTGTTCTTTATGTAAAAATAAATAATGAAAAACGTGGGAGCAACTACACTGCCCTGTGCAACTCCGAAGTCAATCATTGGGAGTGCAGGGAAAAAAATGCTAGCTGTGTATGGCAAAACTTGCATTACCCTTTACTAGTACACTTACTGCTTTCGGTTTCTTAAATAGTTTTAAAGGTATTATGTTTAGCCTATAATGTTCCAACTACTGGAACATAGGCCTCTTCTCAGTGCGAGGGAGTAAGCCGTAATTCACGTCGCGCGCCCAGTGCGGGTCTCGTACATGTTACATGTCTTCGAATTTTTGCATCAAGGCTATGCCTGTTTTGTCACGATGTTTTCCTTCATCGTTTAGTGAGCGGTGGTGATGAAATTATTTACGCAACGAAAAGTTCCTGTCTGGGTTCGAACTCGTGTTTACATCTTGTAAGTCGCAGCCGTCACCACTGGACCACCACTGCTGCTTTATTAAACCATTCCAGGCAAATTATTTTATTCCTACCTATTCAAGTTTCTTAACCAATAGAGACCGTGTCGAATACCTTTGCAAGATCAAGGCAATACGTTTCTCAAATACACGGTCCGTTTAAATTAGCTAGCAAAACTTCGCAGATGTGAGGGAAAGAAAAATGCACCTCTTTTTCAAGATTTCATTCCACACACTCGACTAAATTTAATGACGAATTTTCTGATAATCGCTTGAAGATGACAGAAAAAGGCGAAATGATTTACCCAGCGCTAAACGCATACTTAAGCGATATTGGTGCAAGTACG
This sequence comes from Polymixis lichenea, assembly GCA_949091785.1. NCBI lineage: Eukaryota > Metazoa > Arthropoda > Insecta > Lepidoptera > Noctuidae > Polymixis > Polymixis lichenea. The sequence goes on from OX420931.1 coordinate 37,210,325, forward strand.
AGTGTCCGTTTTCACCAACATCTCCTTTAATCTTTTAAACAGTAAGTCAGCACTAATGACTTTCTGTCTAATTCAGTTCAGTCACTAGTTCCTACTTTCCTAGTCTGCATCGGTGTCATTCAAATTAATAATACAACGGAGTTGTTCGATTTTCACTAATATCCGCGTCTAAAAATAGTTTACTACTAATTAACTTGGTTACTATTTAATTGTCTTCTGATCTACGGTTGCTTATGGTAGTATTATACCATATCCTAAAACCATATGAATAATTAACAAATAATATTATATTCTTATGCTACAATATTGCACGCATTTGATGAATGAAAGGAAATGCGTATTTAATAAATTGTTGCAGTAAGTACATTCGCAGTTTATAAATATTATCATAACATTGTGAGAAATTTTTGTCAACATTCTAGTAGGAGACATCTGTGCGAATCATTGCGGTCGGGGATTCACTGCACAAGCATGTCATTTCGCGGTTTGTTTTTGTTTAGCTCTCGCGTAGTAATGTAAACTTTCGTGGATATCGGACCGGAGACGATGAAGTCAACCGCCAGTCGTTTCACATCACACTTGGGACACACACCGCATTATGTTCCCAAAGTTTACGGTATTACGAATCGGACTGTTCGCTCTTACTATCATATCCGGTGAAGTGGCGAGGGACAAGCGGGGTCGCCGGAAAAACGACGAAGCTGACAAAACTTTATGGAAGAAGGAATACGAGGAGGAACTAAACGATGCTATGCTTTCCGGAAAACGGGAAAATTTCACCCGTTCGGCAGGCCCTCAAGGTAACAGTGATAACGATGCTGTGATTGAAAAATTAATGGACAGCATAACCTCAAGCGAAAGATATCTGAAGAAAATAGAGGCTATAGAATTTAGACTGAACAGGCTGGACATTGAAGTTCACGAGAAGACCAATGCCATAATGAAGCTACTAAATAATATTTCTAAATCGGTGCGCAATGATTGCTCTCAAAAATTGGAGTCCTCCATTCAAGAACTGGTGACTGACGTGAATTCTATCAAATATGCTGTGGAAAAGTATCCGCGCACCAGTATAACGTCCAGTTCAGGTACCGTAGTGGTTCTACTTTGTTCGTTTTTAGTATAACTATCTAATGACCTCCTTTCAAGTAAGAGAAATATTGTCCCAAACATAAAAGTAAATTAATTACTTACGCAACGCGGTAAATTATGGCGCCTTGAAAATGTATAATTAAGTAATTTTAATCTTCATTGACTCATTTATTTTACGTTATTATTTTTTGCATTTTTTTTTCTCGTCGGTTTTTAAAACAAAAATGTTTTTTTACCGATTACGTCGTAAATACTCTTCAAATGTATTTTTTACCACATTCAGTTAGGTTATTTTTGGAAGTCGATCATTAACTGCGCGCAAATCCGGAGAAGCGAGATTTTTTTTAAATTGTCGGGTTAATGATAATTTAACCCTTGTGGTTATCCTTATACTCATACCAAATTGTCGAAGCGGCTAAGATCTGCAGCCTACGCGATCTATAAAATCCGTCATTTGACTAATGAAGAAACAGCTCTATTAGGATATTTTAGTTATTTCCGTACCTAGTGTTATGTGGTACGACATTCTGCTGTGGGGAAGTGCAGCCGACATTCAGGCTATATCTGTGATGCAGAAACGAACCATTCGAGCAATTTATAACTTAAGTTGTAGGCATTCACTGAGGGACTGATTCTAAATTTAAGGAAATATGAGAATCAGATTTATGTAAAAAAGAATAGTAATGAACAGACGCCAGCACATAAAGCTACCTCAAACTGTCAAATATCTGTGATAGTTTTTCAACTTTATTGCAAAGGAGTAAGGTTCATGTTCAATTGGGAAAATTTGACAGTTTGGGATAACTTGATGTATTGGCGTCTGTACATTATTCATACCATAAAGACTAGAAAAAAAAATTACTTATTGTGCCCACAACTAGGGTCCACAAAATGTTTAATTCTTTTAAGTGCCAAAGTAGGTATGAGGGAAGTAGGTACGTCCATCCGTCACCGGGTACAGGTCAGCCTCCGGGCTTTTTTTGCCGGGCTATAATGCTGCAGTTGTCTTAAAATTACGTGACGCCGGCCATGGCGTACGTGTTGTTAGCGCCATTTAATAAATTTAAATTATTTATTGTACAGAAACTATTTCAAAAAGGCTTGGGATTATTTACGTTACTCCAATAACAAACTAGGTAGGTACCTACTTACCTATTTTAGATCCACCTCCTATCTACGTGACATGATATAAGACCCGATATTTTGGATGATTGTAAAAGAGAAAACTGACTGAATGTGAGTACCATGCAGGCTAGATTAAATACATGATTTTAAAACTGTCTGGCGGTTTTGAGTATTTTGTATATGGACTACACAAACGTCTGCAGATTTGGTAGCTTATTGTGACGGGTCGCTAAGCTACTTAAAATAAGGTTGATATACATGATGACCAGAGATCGGATATCCCATACTATTGTAGTCTTTGGGATATCCGGATGCATATTCACCTAAAGTTGAAATGTTGGCTAATATGGAACGCGCTTTTGTATCGAAAATATTCTTCATTTAAGGTCAAAAATATATATTTTTTAACACCACCACTTCTTTCACAGACTCACACATATTTGCATCGGGGTTAATTTTAAATAAATATGCGTCAGAATAGTTATGCAATCCTAATAATTTAGAAGTCGCTTGCATACTATAAACCTGACTAGTTATGCATTCCCGGTATTCCTGGCATCCCGGGTTTTGTTTACAAAAAATATGATATAAGAAGCCGCTTCCATCATTTGATAACTAAAAATTTACTTTAGGTAAATAAGCATCCGAATACCCGATCTCTGATGATGACTGACGCAAGCATGGAACAGGTCAGCTCAAAGCTACAATGGCTATTAGGTACTTACTACAAAAGGCCCATCCAGACATGGCCTTGTATGATTGGACTCAATTAACATTCTAATATTATACCCCTATATTTTTAAATGTTGCTTAAAGTTAAGTAAAGAAAGCGACTGTGTATCCATTCATTTTTACGCCCTTATTCATAAACGATGATTAAAAAGTTAAATGGTGTTTAAACGTCTAAAATGTATGGTTAAACAGACGCTAATCATCATATAACTTTAATCATCGTTTATGAATAAGGGGGGTTTAAGCGTCTCTTAACTTTACGCTACGTTTATAAAAATTATCCCTAAAATGTTTGGAGTTTCAATATTTGCCAGAATATGTACAACCAGACGATCATCTCTGACTTTTTTTTTTTTCTGGTTGGGAAATCGTCAAATAACTTCTCCCGCTCTGGGTGGAGCGGGAGGGCGTGTCAGACTTTTACTGACTAAAACCCACCCGTGTACCTTCAGTTGCCTGTGCCAGGACCACAGGTAGGTAGCAGTGTAGCCCCTTTGTTCACGCCCAGCGCCATCTAGTTTTAAAATCTTGACCAACAAAACATTGACGTTTATAAGTGACAATTTGAACACTAATTTTAACGACCAAAGTGCAGTGGATCGATACAGAGTTCAGCTAGCAAGCAGTCGCATCACACGAGAAGTCACTACTAACATTGCCATAATCCAAAATAAAATAAGATTACCATACATTTTATGAGATAGGTAATGTCGGCGACTAGGCTTCTTGCAATAGTCGTGACTAGGGTTGCCAGGTCTTAAAACCGAAAAGCCGAACAAATCAGCCAGTTTAGCCAAACATTTGGGTTAAAAGGCGGGACAGCCTTAATTTTTTAGTCTTAGTATAATACGACAATTAAAAAAGTAAATATGTCTTTTAAATCATTTACCAAAAAATCTTCTTAAACAAAATAAACAACAATAAAATTGAATGAACCAACAAGTCTTCTTTATTTTGGTCAGTGCTAGTCCGGTTGCTTGCGCAGTTGTGCTACAAGGTGATTGAAGTGATGTGGGCAGAGCGGAAACCAACACATTTTTTTAAATGGTCAAAAAGCCTACAAAAAGCTGGTCAGGCCAGACACCGTCTAATTTGGCCGGACGCACAACCAAAAAGAACGACTGTGTCCGGCTTTATCCGGACGTCTGGCAGTACGCTAGTCGTGACGGGCGGTGTTCAACCCTTTGCCCTTGTGAGGGCAAGCGGCAGTGAACCGCAACGCCTACGCCTCACCGACATTCTATAAGGTGAGCGAGACAGCTATTGTAAAAATTTAAGAATAACTTTAACAAAGAAAATCTCACGTTTTCGTGAAAACTTATAAAAGATCGTCTGTAATTAGGGTTTGGTAACAAATTTTAAGAACATATTATGGTTCCCGATACAGCTGTAGCCGTTGTATTTGACCGATACTAGATTTAGTAGGCTCATTGCATTCAATCTTTCATCGGTCACGATTTTTTCAGTTTTGTGCATTATACACAGCCAATAATAGACAACATCATAAACTATTTTGCTATTTGCAACAAATTTTCTTAAGGTTTCAGCTACTGCTGCAGGTTTTGTATCTGCTCGGTAGATCTAGAATCTGCTAGATTTTTAGGCTCATTGCATTCGTTATGATGCGAGCTTTTTTCGAATGGGATTTTTTCATTTCTGACCATATTTACGGCCGATATGACACCATGTATGGATTTATTTTGCTATTGTCAACTTCAAATTAATTTTTAACTCTACTTTGGCCAATATTTTTGTTGTTTCTCTCCATGCCCTAGTAGTGTTTTTTCAACTCTTGACAATGACTCCAGAATCAGTTCTTTAACTAAGTATACACATTTTTGCGCTATACGAATTGGAATTTAGACTCATTGTGAAAAATAGAGTCGCGCGCATGCACACGCAGCGTGACGTCATCTGTAAATTATATCCCGCTTAATTTCTTTTATAAATATGACCTATCTTTTGAATGCTCAAACATTACTCTAAAAGTCTCGTAGTTAATAGCGTTTTAAATCTTACATGTTTTTGTCGGTCAGAAATATTGAATTTACCACCAGTACCTACGCCGAGCGAAAAGACGTTTTCACGTCAATAGTAGAATGGTCACAGATTAGAAGTACATGGAGTGATTTATCTGGTAATCTGAGGAATGGTACCTAGCAAGAATCGGCTTCGAAACTCGAGTTGTCGAGAAAATAAGCAAGTTAGCTGCGGAGATGTCATCGGCAAGGTCTGTTCGCAAGTTCTATAGATTGCCGCCGCCCCTTGTTCTGTTGTTGTCACGAGCGGTCAAAGGGTCGAATGCAAAACAAACACGATCCATAATAGATGAAACATGAACAATTATTATAAACAGCGATTCAAATCGATACCTCAACAGTTTTGATTATTATTAAATGGGTTAGCGACGAATTATTGACAGTATTATTTCAGAATGTCATCATAAAGGAGAAGGATAACGGTCCCATACAAGTATGGTCCAGCAAAGACATAAATAAAACAATATTATGAAGGAATAGGTATTTGTATTGAATAGTCCACTTTATATTTGATTACTCCAAAACTCGGTAGTGCCGAGATATAAGACATTTTAGGTTAACATTTTGACGTTTAAATACAGTAGCTTGTACATTGTATTTTATCTTTATTAGTAGTTAATTTTGTTCATTCTTAGATTAGATGTCAACAACTACATCAAACTGGCAAGTGATCTTGGTGAAAAAACTTATGGGTACAGTAGTGTTTTGTTTTCCATTTTATTACAATACTTTTAGTGTCATATATTTTGAAATCGTATCCTCAAGCCCTTTATTTTGGTTACCCACGTAGATATGTTATTATTTTTTTCTAAAATCTACAATTTCTATTTTGCCTGTATCCTTCACTCGCCCCAAAAGAGTCGTTAGACACCTCATTTATTAAATTCCATCCGGCCGTTTGGATGCTTCTAAGGTATAAATAATTCTTACTTACTTACAAAGAAACAAAACAAAGAAACGTAGTCGGGTAAGCAGTGTATGAAACTGCATATAACTAAGTAGGTATTTCCCGGTTATTTAGCAGTTTCATAAACTACTAGTTCGATGATCGAATTGTGTTTTTTTACTAAGCAGTAGGTGCGAAAAGTACAGTATTCTTCCCGGGGATTTAGGTGTCTTCATCTTAGGTGAGCTTGAACCCCTCGCTGTATAAGTGCAGCAAGGGATTCTGGTGCGAAGCGAGTGGGTTAATTCAGAGCCCCCGAGTGCAGCCAGGGAGTCCTAGCATCCTTCGTTGCGTTCAGGATTAAAAATAGCGCCCGCGATATTAAGACAATGCTTTTTCCCCAAAGTGAATAATCTATTATTTCGAATGCTTCCGACTTACGTTGCTGACCGTACCATCTATTGGCATTTTACCCCTACTAATATTATAAATGCGAAAGCAAATCTGGCTGTAACGACGCTTTCACGCCTAAACCGCTGAACCAATCAGCATGAAATTTGGCAGAGATATAGCCTGGGAAATGGGGAAGGACATAGGCTATTTTTTATGCGGTAACCGACATCCACGCGGGCGAAGCCGCAGGCAAAAGTTAGACAGCTATACATATAATTTCCGCCGGACAAAAATGATATGGGAAACTTTTTATAAACAGCTGTACGTTTCACATGCAGCTGTATTTCCCATAGCATGTATGACGTAATCCACTATGACAGTGCAGAAAGAAAACAAAATCAAGATATTTTATTTCACCCTAGCTTTTGCCAGCGGCTTCGCGTGCGTGAAGGTCGAAAATTATCCCACGGGAACGTACTGCCGGGATAAATAGTATCCTATGCGTTATTCCAGGTTACAAACTATCTGTGTGTTTACATTTCATCCACATCCGTTCAACTGTTTTTGCGTGATTAAGTAACAAACATCCAAACATCTAAATCTACATACATGGGCTCTTATGAAACATTCTGATGTTTCATCAGAGCCGGGCGCGTGGTTCCAATCGGTCGTTACCTATCGAGAAGCACTGTAAAGAAACTCTACGGTTAGTCTTTTAAAAATAACTGGCCTTAAAAAGTTTTCAAATTACAGTGATAGTAGGCATGGAGTACAGTGTAGGGGAAAACTTTGTATACACAAAGTTCTTGAACAAGGTCGCTTCGATAGTGACCTTATTTTTGTTTATGAGCGTGGTATGTACAGACGCCAGCACATTAAGCTACCCCAAACTGTAAAATTTTCCCAATTGAACATGCACCCATGCTTACGTTTTAAAGTTGAAAATCTATCAATGAAATTTGACAGATTGGGGTAGCTTGATGTGCTGGCGTCTGTACAGTAGCAAACAGAGATACTTTGTCAAATCGACATTTTCGTATGATGATTTATTCATAGGTAACTAGAAAAACAAAGTCGCATTCCGTGGCTGGCTGTATGACCGCTTCATTTTACTATAAACTATACAATGGTTTTAAAGGCAGTTTTCACGATCATTTAGAGTATTTATTTCGGAAGGCTTTTGGCTTTTGTGAATTATATATTAATAATAAACTCAGAAAGACTCGAAGTTTTGATATGTCGCCATTGGAGATGTGAAGCAGGGGCGAATCGCCAGTCTTGCTGTATGGTGCACGAAAACGAATAATTCACGGAGGGATAAAATGCAAGTATAAATCGCGGCTCGAGTTGATCCAAAATCAGAACAAACAACCGAAGTAGGAGCACTGTGAGCGCGTGCACTCGTTGCCTCGCACAGAAAAATAATGAGGTCCACTCCACTGTTAGGTCTGCTAGTCAGCTAGCATAGTCTTTGATGTTTAACGTGTACTGAAAGTTGGAAATAAATTACAAATCGTGGCAGGTAAGTTGAAACAAAATCCGACATTTTGGTTCAACTTACGTGCCGCAATCTTTACACGAAAGTATTTCAGTTTCACGTCGCTAGCAGGTAGTATTTAGCTAGTAGTTACCTAATCATTCTAGTTGTCGTCGTCGTTGGCGATTTACCTTGAAGCTTGTAGCAGCACACGCGCTACGGATTTCAGTTCAGATCAGACGAATCTGAAAGTACTTATTACTGACCATGCATCTATTGTAGGCTTTAAAAAAATCCCTTAGGTAGGTTTTTCTAAGGTAGAAAGGTCAAATGGGGATTAGAGTTAGTAATGAACGAAGTCGCGGGCAAAAGCTAGTTTTCATAAGGCTAAAGTACTCAGCTACATGCGGTTAGACTGGCAGCTGACTCCAACATAGTTGGACAAAGGCTAGGCAGATTGATTGATTTCCGATCCCCCCGCACCCTTGTACTTACGCAACCTCCGCAAAGGCTTTTTAACTTTGACCGCCTTTAACACAATACAGACGATCAAGGTTAGCATAGGCAAGTATGAAAGGTTGAGATTTTATTTGTATGTTTACAGCCGGAGAGATACTCAGCTAAATACTTGAGTACTTAACTACGTTCTAACTTAATTTGTGAATGTAAAAATGTTTGCTTGAGTCTTCAAATATACGTATGTTGCGTACATTGACTTTATATTACTGGTAACGTAGCTCTTATTGAAACACGAGAACAGTGTTCGTGTAGGACTGCTCAGTAATTAATGCTACACTTGACAAATATAATTGATTTCAGTAATAACAGTGTCGGAGGCGTCTGTCAGGTGAATGCAGACGCTACAGTACCTACGTATTTACTTGTTTTAAATCATTTGCAAAAGGGACGCTGTTTATAGTGCCCATTCTTATTATATAGTTCTAAATTCGTTCAAGGCACAACACCTGTTTATTTAACCAGAACACGAATAGAAGTCATTTTAGTGCTTTTTATTGGGTCCTTTGCACATAAGGCTGAGCTGTGTCGCTTATGACTGACAGAGTCATTGATGATATTTGTTGATCATGTTTAGTTCGAAGTTGCGCGATTTATATTACTTTTATTTTATTAAAACTTAACGATTAGCTTAGTTCAAATCCAATTAAAGCAATTATACCTACCTGCATTCAATACTTCCAGCTATCATAATATGCGGTTTAGTAAAAACGTCACGTGATGAAAAGTCATCGCAGGGAGCCTTTTTGCGGTAAATTCAAAATAACGAAAAATGAATTTGATTTAAAATCGTTTTCAATTGAGAAAATGGATATAAATCAATTTACTTTTATTTTTCTGTTACAAATTTCGTCCCAATCTTCAAATCAAAATAGTTTTTGTTAAATTGGAAAATACCCTATTGAAATTACCGTTGTAAGTAGTCGCTCAGAGGTCGAAAGTAGGCCAAAATTTATTAAAATTTTATGTTTTAATTACTTCATACAAACACTCCCTCCACTCCCTCTCCATACAAACTAACTGTGCCAAGTGTCATACCTACTCCTATGTCCGCGTATTTTTCGTAAAAGGGACACTTACAAAGTTTTTGCCTCACATAATAATAAACATATCCTCATTTCAACTAATGGTGGCTTTGGTGGCTCGTTGGATAGCCCATGTAATAATAAGGATGTTTTTAAATAATTGGTTTGCTAAGTGTGTTCGGGATGTGTTATGGTGGGCATTGAAAGAGAAAGGATTGCCCGGGAAGTGTGTAGAGTTAATTCGTGCTATGTACCTACAGGCAATATCGTAGATAGAGCACCCTAGTGCATGCTGGCTAATGACATTGTTCTTGTTGGTGAAGATGTATCTGAGATCCAGAGCAGATTGGAGAAGTGGCAACAGAGGCTGGAGAATATTGGCTTGCAAATCAGCAGAACCAAAACTGAATATATTTCTGCGATTTCGGTGGTCTCTCCAGTTGGAGCCATAGTGCTTGATGGCGCGTTTCTCCCAGTCTTCTCCGACTTTCGGTATCTCGTTTTATTCGTGCAAAGCGATGGCGAAGTAGATCGGACGGTTTAGCACAAGATTGACACTGTATGGATGAAATGGCAGCAGGTCACGGGAACAATCTGCGACTCCCACATTTCCCAAAATAATAACCAGTTTTGGGTAATTTTGTGAATCAATGAAACAACATATTTTCCAAAAGGCTATAACGATCCGTTAGATATTTATATATTCACTATCAGGACATGTAACAGTATTGTACCTACGGAGTTTCTTGTACCTAATCGCCCTGAATACTTTTTATGTCGTCAAAATCGGAGTTTTCGTCAGATTTAGGGAAAGCCCACAATTTCTTCATCAAATTTGCCTATTTACTTAAGTCATTTTAAGTTCGCACAAGATCATACCAAAATCAATGGCTCTGAAGATCACATTTTTTTTTGATCCATTTTCGAAATCTGAAAGTGGACTCCTGACCCTGACCACGGGGCTCGATATGAAACTTTTCAAATATATTTTCTGTATCTCTCATCATGCCGCACCTAATCAGCTATCAACTTTTCTTTAGCTATGTTTGCACAAAAAACCTCTAGGCGCTCCCCTACCAATATATTTTATAAATTTTAATAAGCTGATTAAGCTGTATGAAGCGACAAAATACCTTTTCAAGATAAATCTGTGGTGCTCACAAATGGCTAAAGGTACATTATGTGACCAAATATAATTCATATTTCAAAAGTAGTTTAATCTTTTCAATTTGAGCATTATTTTTACTTTATACCAACTTTTCCGCAGAAACCAAAATCAAACAATTACGAAAATTGTAAAACTACTATTAATAGGTTATTTGCCAAATCAGTCCTGCCATTTTGAAATGATGCAGTTATGATACCTACCAACGATTAGCATTTCATGTTTATTAATATAGTTATAGAAGATATATCACGGAACACAAGAGGCCCTAGTGTGACTTTCATTTCACCATCTCGATCAAACGCAGTGAGCGCGTTCCGATTGGTCCTTCACCACTCCAGGGCTAATCGGAGCGCCGAAAGCGCTCACTGCGTTTGATCGAGATGGTTAAATGAAACTCACACTAGGGCCTCTGATATATTATATTAATTAATAAGTATTTCAGTAAATTCGACGCAGCACCCACATTGCGTTGTTTCAGGCGTTTGAAAAAATTGTCGGCTCCGCAACGTAATTACCCCAATGAACTGTTATAGTGTGACGCAATTACCCCACAGTTACATTCAACGTCGCGCTAGATATTGCCATAACCGACATTCTGCCACACAGGTATTAAGTTTGCATTTGTGACGTTTTAGGGGATGCAGAATCCCACATGGATACGGCGTTAGACACGCGACTCACATTCCTGGAGAGCCACTTAAAGACTGTACAGAGTGGCGTGGAGTCCATAGTGGCCACTATATCCGAGGTGAAGAACAGGCAGTACAGCAGGGCGTACCCGAACAAGTAAGTTGATTTTCTGTAGTTGACAAGATTTGGCAATGTACAGTAACGAACATAAATATATAAGTAGGTACTATGGATAGTTATCTACCAACCCGCACTGGGCCTGCGTGGTGGATTATAGGCTGATGGACAGTTCTGCAATAAATAACATCTGACGGCCAATTCTCTTATGTACTTAGAAATCGTTAAATTTCAACATATCTTTTTAAAGCCGTCAGTGTTTTGTCAGATAGTTTCGGCGTTTCTGCGCTGTCACATATTTATGTCACTACTTGTTTAGCCTTCCACAGATGAGATCACATACCTGTGGCTACATATATTTGCTGTCTTCTTGAACTCAGACAACTTTTTGTACCAGATATTATTGCACTGACCTGTCCAAACGAGTAGTAGGTAATACAATATTTACACTCCTTACTGGCTTATTTTGGCTTATTTGCTTTGACCTACGTCAAACCAAATGAGTCTTTAACATAATTTATCTCCTACGTATGCCAATCAATTTATTTGACGCCAGCGCAGTGGATTTCCGTCAATAAGAAACTGGACAAGTGATATTTCCTTCAGTAATAATTTTCGTTTTCGGAGAATTTACGGTCACTAGCTTTAGCCTGTGGCTTCGCCCGAGTGGAGGTCGGAAATTATACCCCGAAAAGAGTTAAACTGAGATGCAGGATGCAGGACGACATTTGCTGGTTCCGATTATGGTATTTTTCGGTCTCGAATTCAATTCATCTCATCTAACCAGATGCAGCCGAATACCAGTATATACATAAAGCGACTACCTATCTGTCTTCCATAACCAGTTCCATAACCCAATTATCTCATACGGCTCAATAGCCTGGTGGCCAAGAACAGACCAGAGTACAGTCCAAAAAGATCTCGAAAATCTGCAGCGGTTTTGTTGTGTACTAATCACTAGTTGTTTGTGAACTACACCCACCGCTGCCCTACAGGCAATGCTCGAGCCGCTGCTTCTACACCTTTTCGGTCTTCGGAGGAGGCGGCCTTCAGACTTCACGTCGCAGGAACAGCGTGAGCAAAGTCTCTATAGTCAAGCACACATGCATTACGGAAGATGCGATCCAACGACAGCCAATGATGGCGTCACCCTGCGATAAAACCCCGAAACTATGTACACTACTTTCTTAACCATTACAACGTAATACTCACAGAAGAACAGAACGGTCACTTAGGCCCGGAAGAGATAAGAGTCTACACCGATGGACAGCTCCAGAACTACGACTTTTTCGAACCGGGGCAGAAACTTGATAGTGGCGCCTCTCTCCAGCGTTTGAGATAAATTAATTAGGTGTGGGCCTGTGTGGCGCCTTTTTCTTACAAGTCCACGGTGAGCCAATCGTGCTCCATATGCTAGGCGCTTTGTGGAGCAAGTTTTTAATTTTTAATTATACTATCCGGGGTGGGGGCCCCGGTTTGCCCTCACCCCCCTAGATCAGGGGCTGCGTCGAAGACTGACTCTGGAACCGGAGTCGGAGCTTTCTCACACGACTTTAACATACACTTATCCAGCCCGTTGGGAAACTTCAACACCGTCTACTAGGTGGACTGTGTGGGCATTAGATATACAAGCGGTGTCGCGGTGGCGGTGGTGGATGGCGGTGACGCCATCGAATCCAGAAGAGTTATGGACAACCACATACGTTTACATACTTTACGATGGCGCCTCAGTTCTCCAATCCTTGGGGAAAACATATATTACATTGGATCTAACACTTGTGCATTGTGACATTCTGTCACAATGCACAAGAACGAGTAACATTTTCTAACCGCATCGCATCACAGTGACATTGCCATGGAAAAGGATACAGGGTGTTATGGAGCAACGATGCTGCTGACGAACTGGCTAGATGGGCATCCAGCGCGTCATCATGTTCAACCAGCGGTTGAACCAGAGTTCAGGCAGGTGGCTACAGGACTTCACCCACACACGCACTGCAGGCAGTACAGGGTAGCTGCCATCCTTGCATGGCAGTCTGATCAGACGTCTGTTACGCCTGAACAGGAACGGTCTGTGTTTGGTGACGGGGGCTATCACGGGACACTGCCCGCTAAACAAACACTTTTACACAATATGCATATAATGGACAGTTCCTTATCCAGGGTTTGCATGGAGGCTAAGGAAACTGATGCCCATGTATTTTAGTGCCCAGATTAGGACAGAAACCCTCGGGGCACCCAGATCTTAAACGGACGTTCTCAACAGACCAGAAGATATAGTCAACTTCTGGAGCGAGGTTGGTGGAATGACCACCGACGGCATGACACCCACAATGGTCCTCTTGAAAGATTAAGGGCGGAAGCCGGAACCCGAACGCACGACCATAGATGACCATAGAAGTGTTTGATTTTCAACTCTGTTAAAATTCAAACACTGTGTTTTTGGGGGGCTTGTGGCTAAGTAACAATAGCTGCACGGGTCGATCGATCAGGTTAAGCTACGCTTGCCGCGGTTGGTCCGTGGATGGGTGACCATTTTTACATACCAAGACCCCTCCGTGCTTCAGAAAGCACGTTAAGCCGTTGGTCCCGGCTGTCATCTGTGGATCTTTGACAGTCGTTACGGGTCGTCAGAAGCCCGAAAGTCTGACAATCAGTCTTACCAAGGGGTATCGTGTTACCCAGTAACTGGGTTGTGGAGGTCAGATAGGTAGGCGCTCCATGTAAAATACTGGTATTCAGCTGCATCCGGTTAGACTGGAAGCCGACCTCAACATAGTTGGGAAAAGGCTAGGCAGATGATGATGATGTGTTTTTGGGTTTCAAATTGTCAGTGCGTTGAATATCTAGTGCGCGAAAAACTCACGCCGCGATTTTATTACATAGGTACGTGAGAACATTAGCTAACTGCTTCTAAAAACTTGATAGCAACATGCACAACACGTTGTTATAGTTTGATTTTCTCACAGTTCTAGTTGTTGACAAAACGATGCTATGCCTGTTACAATATCTAAGAATGTTTGACCTTCTATTTGATATCATGGTAGTTTCCCGTGAGATATTGTTCCCAAGTAGGAACAACAGGGTGTACAGATATGGAACGCCCACGGCAGTTCTGGGAGTGAATAACTACATTGTTACTATGAGAAAATCAATGGCCAAGTTAACAAAGAACACGATAAATAGTGGATGTCGCATACACATAAGATTAAGTGGGCGCTCTAACTACCCCCTCTACTATCGGTGCAACGAACCCCGGGGATAGACTCCGGGTGTTGCTGCATGACGCATAAACATGTGGACTGCAGACAAGTCAGTCCACATAATTTAGTAGACGGTATTTCCATAGAAATAGAACGTAATTTTTACCCGACTGCGCCAGAAGGAGGGTTATGTTTTTATTACCGTTTTGATTAGTAGGTACCTATTAATTGTAATTTCATATTATTGAGTATACTTCACGTATACTTACTTTTATTAAATTCTACACTAAATTCTTGTTGGTTATAGAATTTCTGAAGAGTGTACATTTTCCGGCGAGAATGAGGAAGATTTTCTATTTCACCGTAGATTGTAATAATATTTCGTAAAGACGTCTTAGTTTGTGCTTGCTCTTTACCTATAGCTACTTATTGGTCTAATCCATTGTCTAGCGTTTACCTCTCATGCGCAAGATCTATCATTAAATTATTTATTAAAACACGAAAATACACGCGTAAATCTATAAACATTTATTTTATGTACCCATGTAAGTTGAAGTTTTTTCCAGATGACTGAAATTACAATAATGTTGATATTCTGATATCTATAAATACTTCGTCGTGTATATAGTCTAATGTTTCGTGGTGTTTATTACGGGTAATGCTAGAAGATTGAGTAAACCTACGTTAAAATCACCAAGGTGAAATTTCAAAACAAAATGTGCTCTAAAAAATAAAAAAAAAATAAAAAGGTTCCGACGAATTGAGAACCTCCTCCTTTTGGAAGTCGGTTAAAAAAGGGGACGCTGCAAGAAAATTCGTGAAATCAATGTGCCACAGAAGGTTTTCTTGCTTAAATAAATAATGTCTATTTTAATTACTCAAATTTTAATAACTTAATGAAAGTTTGTGTGAGCTACTTACTGCCTTAAAATATACAAATATTCTTTTTTATTTGTGGATTTTAGTCAGTAAAAGTCTGAGACGACCTCCCGCTCCGCCCAGAGTGAGAGAAATTATTTGATGACCTTAAAAAAAAAACCAGCCAGCACTCGGTAGATCTAAGTGTATACGGGTAAATACCGAATTAAACTTTATTTCTATTACTATTCGGACTTTACCCAAAAAGCTTGGGTGATTAGTAATCCCGGCTAAACCTAGGTTTATTGTATCTTCTAGCATTACCCTTATCATATGCACTGACTACCTGCAGTAGCTATTGTCTCTCCTTCTCCCTTTAATCCATTATCCCTCCGACGATTGTCTTTAAAAGATTGATTTTAGTGATAAGACCGCTCATTTTGTCTCCCTATGTAATTTTACGTTTATCTTGAATTCATTATTATGGTAAATCAAGAGTATTCTGTTGTATTCACTACCAACTAAGTATAACATATTAATGTAAGTATATACATACAATTTTTTTGTTATTTTTGCAGAATCGAGATGCCGGCGAGCGCTGTAGACACAATGTCTCTCATCAACGAGTTCAGAAAAACGATTCGTGAACAGAAAAGTACGAAGAAGTGTGACTGCAGGTATTTTCAAATTATTGTTAAACGACAAAGTGACCCCGCGCGTGACTTTCATCTCTATACAGGGTTAAATTAAATAAGCTGGCAATACTTCACCCACGTTTTGGCTACCGATATCGAAAACTAAAAATGTGAATGATACTGGCATATATATTTAAGGTGAATCTAGTCGACATTTTTTTCCATACAAACTTAGGGAGTGAATTACTCCACTGTTACAAATATACATAAAAAAATAAACATGGTATGGTTTTGTCTCATTATTAATATTGTCTGTACGGAAACAGAATACTAAAGTAAAAAGCCATTAAAAGGTTAGGAGCCAACAAAGATTCGTTTTTGTTGCTAATTTAACCTAACTTTGGGCGTGTTAAATATAATCAAAGACGTGTAAAATCTCCAAAACCAAGTCGTTACCGACAAAGCTCAAATATCGAAAAGTTCAATAAACTTTTTTGGTCATTGATTTATGCTGTGGTTTTTTCATAAAACCCGATCTTGCGAAGGACTTTTCTTTTTACGCGCCTGTTTAACTTTAAATGATCCTGCATCTCACTCAATAACGTTGTGCGTGTAGACTAGCGTCTAACTGCTCTTCACTGATGCTACCTCTGTTGGACACGATGCCTGGTGAGACAGCGTGCTCATTTACCCAGGCCCACCAGTGAGTTCGAGCCCGCGACTAGATTCCCCTTAAGGCAACCAAACGACTGTTACGTTTTGTTTTTGGAAATTTGTGAAAAATTAAAAAAAAATGTTCCAGGATAAATTTCAAAAATAGCTGATCGATTACGGGCCTTCACCCATCGAATGATGATTTATTCATTATTTTTTTAAATGTTTTGTTCGTTTTCGAGATCGATACCCAACACGTGGATAAAATATTTCCAGCTAATTTAATTTGACCCTGTACTATATAAAGTCGTTGTTTTTAACCGACTGCCAAAAAAGGAGGAGGTACTCAATTCGACTGTATGTTTTTTTGTCTGTCTCTTTCTCCGTTTAACTTCATCTAAACCACGTAACAGATTTTATACGTTTTCACTATCACTTAGAGAATTTCTTCCGGAAGGTTTATATGTATTATTTGTATTACATGCTTATAGTAAATAAAAACCTTATATATATAGAGTTATGCCTTAGTAAATGTGGATTGCAACAATTATATTTTACAGGAGAAAAATTAAATAATTTTGAAACGCCGCGACGCGCGTTTGACGACGCATGAAGACCTACAAGGCTCGTTTAAATACGCTACGAGAATACATGTTCTTCATTATAAATACACGTGATGATAGGATTTCTAGGGAAAGCTCAATCGGGAGGAGTCTCGAAATCGGGAGGTTTGAAGAGACTGAGTTCGTGCAGAAGCTAATCGGAGATAGTGATTATCTAATGTGTTATCCAATTTACCCCTCGTTTTATGGCGCCTTCTAGGCATAGAAGTAAAGAAAAGCCACATTGTAGCAGTCATGCACAAAAAACAAGATACCTACTTTTTATATTAAACAATTTATTTTGATACGCAATAAAGCTAAATTTTTGTTATAATTTCATTATTTTTGAGCTCCAATTATTCTTTCTCCAAAGATGGGTGCCATAATTTTTTCATGCCATTCTCATTCCTCATCTTTTTCACGTAGCATGGTGTCCTCCGTTGCCGTCTTTGCAAGGTTGAATATTATTGGTGCTACGTGCTTAGTGGCTTTCATAGCAGCAGTCAAAATTGTAACTGTAAACAAGTATAAAAATAATTACACTAGTCTGCAAAAAAAATCTCTCCTTCAAACGATATGCACGATATTATAGATTTAGTAATACTGAATATAAATATAGTATATAAAATTAAGTATCACGTATAATTTTTTTTATGGAATTTTTAAATAAAATTTGTTTTGGTTTTCCATTTTAATAATAAATTTAATAACTTTTAAAATGCTAGATATATATACCGTTACAAAACATTAAAACGCGTATAACAATATCATTACTTGTTGTTACTTTGTAGTTTTCTTCCATTTCATAATTTCTATAGGAGTTTCGCGACGAATTGTCCAACAAAAATCTGCAAGCATTGCTTCTGACCATTTTCCGTTGTAACGCATCTCTATGTGCAAAATATTTTGATGAAACCTCTCACCGTGTTCATTTGATACTGCTTCAAGATTTTCTCAGAAGAAATCTAAGTGAGAGTCCAAAAAAACACATTTTAAGGGACAGTCTTGTTGCTTGAAATTAAATAAATAATAATAATAGTATCGATATCTAATGTCGATCATAGGATAAAAAAACGGTGATCATCTTGACATTACGGAGTTTTTCTAACTAATTAGACCCTGTAAGTATTGCGGTAAGTCCCCTCTTTGAGGAGTGGCTTGAGAGGCGGCACGGCGTCCTCACCTTCCGCCTGACGCAGGTCCTTACCGGACACGGTTGTTTCAGGAGGTTCTTGTTTCGGATAAGGCGGGAGGAAACACCCAGGTGTTTCCACTGCGAAAATCGCCCTGAGGACACGGTGGAGCATACGGTGGAGGTCTGTCGGCTCGGGCGGAGCACCGCCGTGTCCTCTTGGAGGCGATCGGCGGCGGCGATCTTTCGCGTCCGGCCCTGGTCCAGGTCATGGTACGGAGCGAGAGTGCATGGGTAGCCGTCATCTCCTTCTTCGAAGCAGTAACGCTCGCAAAGAGGGAGGCGACGCACGTGAGGGAGAGGCAGTATATGCGTCCTCACGGTCCTAGCCTCCGCAGCAGACGCCCTGGGCGTCGGGAATCCCAGGCTGATTCCCGGCCACCGTAGGCGCGGGCTTGCGGACGGCGAGTAATGGGTAGCTCGCTGTCCGGTGAGGACCAAGCCCGAGTCGACGGCGCGTTGTGTTCGACGCGCGCCTCAAAGAGATGTCAGCACCAACTGATGGGGCCCGCAAGGGCCGATGCCTGCCCCCCTGGTAGGCATCATTTGTAAAATTCGTAACGTAAGTATCTACTGCCAGGGGTGCGGGTTGTTCGAAAGAGATCCCTCGGCCCGTGGCACACAGGCAACTGAGGGAACACGGGTGGGTTTTAGTCAGTAAAAGTCTGACACACCCTCCTGCTCCACCCAGAGCGGGAGAAGTTATTTGATGATTTCCCACCCTCAAAAAAAAATCCTGTCAATCTAATATTTTCAACAGTTTCAAACACCTAAATGTATGGATAATAATTTTTGTTGACGTTTAGCAGCAGGAGCGGCAGAGTGGACCGATCGGAGCGGTACCCAACTGACTGCCACGAGATCCAGGTGCAAGGCTTCAATGTGTCTGGCATCTACAAGATTAAGCCAGACGACATGGAACCTTTCTACGTGCTGTGCGACCTCACCACCGCGGGGGGCGGCTGGACGGTAACTATATTCTTCCCTTTGCTCTTGTAGGTGGGTCCTTGGGTAGACAGATATAGCAGGCAGCAACCCACAAAGTTGCAATAGAAACGAACGACCGCATTTCCAAGAGTAAATATTGAATTTAGAAATACGATATACATATACAATATACATAACACTATAGAATCGATCAGATGCAGTTATGTTACCTATAAGTTAGATTCCTAGATATCAAATTATGCGTATAAAACCAGAAGGCCAATTCTCGTAATTAAAAACGTTCCTTCTAGTCCCATTGTCACCTCGGCGATAATCAAATGTCAAAAGTTTATGGATACTCGAGGTATTTTTGACCGATCTCGATCTATCAAAAATACATCCAGTGTGAACATTTTTGACATAAGATTGTCGCTGAGATGAGACTGCGACTAAATTTTGAACGTTTTTAATTACGAGAATTGGCCTTCAGACTGTTAACTTACGCAAAATTACCCTCTGCCTTAAAACAAACAAAACCGTAATGAAACTGGATGTAAGTACTTACTCCACAATTTTCTCGCATTATGTAGGGATTGTTGAACTCGATCGTTTTCTATTAAATAGGTCTATTTCCACGGGAGGTCATCTATTCCTGAATCTGCAGAGCGCTTAGGGGGTGGCTATCGCTTGACCTTCAACAAAATAGTTGTATATGCATTGATGTACTTTGTCGAATGAGTTTCCAACAGAGTGCCTTAGGGCTTTCAGCTAAGAGACTAAGTAGTTTTGTGAAGATAGTTAGTTCTGTTCTTGTACGGAAAGTCCTGTTATCAGGATGAAATTATTCTTGGTAGTGAACATAACATAGTAAGTTATGTTTCTAGTTTAGTTTCCTGTACCTGCATCTTGCCCACGAGTATCTACGAAGTTCGGAAGGTTGGTGGATAAAACTTGACATTATCGATTTGGGTCAGATCCTGACCTAACTAAAATCTCTATCGTGTGTACTGTAACATCCTCTTGAAATTTACGCACGTATGCCACGCTAATTACACACTACGATTACCTGCTTGAAGGAATCCTTAAAACTAAGAAAATCGCATCATTGTGTGAATGATTAATTATTTAATTTCTATAAGTAGGTTTGTACAAAAACACTTTTACACGTCAATCATATTTTTAAAACTAGATGAGGTCGGCGTTTCCTATCTGACTACTCTGAGAAGAAAGGCCGAAACAAACTCAGAGGTCACAGCTCTTTTAAAGTCTAGACATAACTTTGGACAGATCATGTGAAGACCATGTAGATTGGTATCTGAAATGGTCTTTTGAGGAGAGAACCACACAGATTGAGTGGACCTGTCCTGTCAGTGCACGCATTTTTCAGTAATCATACAGCTCAACTTAGAACATATGGACCACAACGATTCGACGAACAATACCAAAGAAAGGACATCTTGGTAGGCCGCTTATAGGACTCAAACTTAACATTAAAAATTAACTGAGAAAGAGGTGAAAAACAAAAACAAAAAGAAAACATGATCCACATAGTTTAAATCCACGATAATTTAAATAATAATATTAAATTTCTCCAAGTAAATATTCATGTCAAATTGTATGTAATAATCATCAAATGTCAAAGACTATAAGTTTGTAAAAACAAAAAACAATACTCAGTATGCAAAAATTGGAGCAGCCCAATCCGAAACTTTTTGTCTTCAATACGATCTATCGGTATAAAAGGCTTTCAGGCATAACTTACGTTTAATTAATGATATATATTGATTGACACATAGATCTTGAACAAGGCTTGGAAGTTTATTATTAAAAGCGTATACATTGACATCTGAATGCCCCACCTATTTTCTTGATCAAACATTGCTTGATGTTGGTGGTACAACAAATTTGTTTGTTCCTAATATTTATACTATGGATATCGCTGTATTATTTAACCAAATTAATATTTTTGTGGGGCATATAAAAGATTTTCAAAAATATATTGTGAAGGCACAGTCATTATATTAATTTCCTTAATTTTTTCTCTGAGAGAGTGTTTCGGACTTAATTTATAAATTGATCGAACAGGTCTTTTCTGCAAGACAAAGATTATCTGAATGTCGGCGGCATTTCTGAATACCACACAACAGAATACCATAAGACTATGAAAATTGCTAAAGTACACTAAACGGGATGTCTCCATGTCAGTTAAATTACGAATTTTTATAACAGCGTATGCTAGAGAGCTTAGCTTCATATGTGGGCACACTCAAGCTTAGCATCCAAAATTAAGCCCAAGAATACATTGCTATCTTCAGGATTCAATTCTTCGCCCTTTATCAACACATTAGTTTACACCTGCCTAACGTGAGGTAGCGTAAACTTAATGCATTTGGTTTTTTTTTTTCATTAAGAAGTAAATTTTTAACATTGGACCAGTGAAATACTTTTGAGATTGCGCTATTTACATCGCCATTGACTAGTTGCTGATGTTTAAGTTTAAACAAAAGTGTAGTGTCATCCACAAACAACACTATATCATGATTATCCTTTATGAGGTAAGGCAAGTCAGGCAAGTCAGGTTCAGTTAAAAAGCAGCGTCAGGCACTAGTTGTCTGACATTTATGCTGAACTGGACCTTTTTAGCGCAGCCGCACTTTACACTTTTTGTTGGTTTTTAATTTTATTATTTTGCTGTATATTATGTGCTTTTTTATTCTGTGCTAAATAAATATATTTTCTTTCTTTCAAGTCATTAATATAAATAAGAAACAAGAAAGGACCAAGAATTGAGCCCTGTGGGACTCCCATTGATACTATGGATCCGGGAGACCTTTTCCATTTACGTCAACACACTGAATCCTATTACTCAAGTATGAAATAAGATCCAGAGTTTTCTGATTAAAGTTTCATGAAGCACGTAATCGAATGCTTTAGATAAATCACAGAAGATGCCCAAGGCATCGTATTTATATTCCCATGCATTGTAAATATGTCCTAAGAGTTCAACACTGGCATCAGTAGTTGAACGACCCCTTGTAAAACCGAACTGTTTGCTATCTATTAAATTATGTTTATTAAAAAAAATCTTTGCAATTGGTCGTACTTGAACTGCGTGCCTTTTGCTGGGGACATAGTTGATGAAGCTGTGTGTACCTACGGGTAGCCGTATCCACTAACATACAAGGACTATACTTTTTTCACTAGGCGTGATTTACAGCTACTATACCGTCTGTCACTGTTTATTATACATAATTACCAAACTATAAACATGAGATAGTGCATTACTTAGGTCATCATGCAATTTTCAGGCGTTATTCAGCCTATATTTCATGGAACACACAAAACGTCTCTTATCGCAATGTCACCTGTTATTGTCCATAATCTAATGCGGTAGAGTAAATGTGTAATCTCCAAAGTACTTTAGGGACCCAATAAATATTATCACTGTATTAGATAGGTTGCCTACCTATCTATGCTGAAACTCAAAGTGGTACCTGATAAAATTTTATATTAAGGTAATAAATTCTTTAAAACCTACGTAGGTTATCGGTTTTAAGATATACCCACATCTCTCCGTAAGTACCGATCGTACCTAGTACCTACCTACCTAAATTCATTACCTATGCATAGCAAGAACAAGTTATATCTTGATAAAACCTTTCTTTATGAACAAAATAATAACAAACATTGTACGATCACTACTTTTAACTGTAAGTCTGATAAACGATCGATGGATAGTGATAGAAAGTTATGTAATATGTGCGATTTTGTGTGCCCCCAAGAAACGTGGCTTCTACCCCATGATATTCCTAATTTAAGTACCATATCAGATGAATTTTAATATACGGAAAAGTCAACCGTTGACACAACTGCCGGCCGGATTATTGACGGGAAGGCCTTATGGGGGAGTAGCCATTCTGTGGAGGAAGGGTGTTTTCTATACAGTCACTGTGTTGGAATGTAACAGCTGTCGCTTGGCGGCCGTCAAAGCTAGCATTGGCGGGCGCTCAATTATTGTAGCTTGTGTGTGTATGCCGACTAATTCACCCGATAACTTGCCTATGTTTACGGAAGTGTTCGGTGAGATCAGTGTAGTGGTTGCGAACGGTGGGGTCGAGAGTTTGTTTATACTGGGTGATTTTAATGTACATCCGAACAAATTATTTTTTAGAGAACTTATTAGTTTCTGTGCAGATCAATCGTTTATTTGTGCTGATATTAAAAAACTAGGAATAAATTCTAGTAGCTACACTTTTTTGAGTGAGGCACATGGATGTGGGAGGTGGCTTGATCACTGTATAGTTTCTCTGTCAGCCTGGGTTGCACTGAACTAAGTAACTATAAAAGAGGACGTTTATACGTCAGACTATTCTATCACTTTGTATTGAGTGCGACTTAAATATAGTAAGACCTGAGCGGGTAACAATTTCTACTCCATGCAACAAAATTATTTTGGGGGAGCGAAATAACTCGCAAATTGACAGATACCGTGAGTTATGTACTGAGTGTGTGAGTCAAAAGCTTTAGTCATGTCTGTAAAAATCTGTGCCATTTTTACAGACATGACTAAAGCTTTTGACTGTGTCAATCATGATATCTTATTGAACAAGCTTAATAGCTACGGTCTAAGGGGAAACGTGCTAAATCTCTTAAAATCCTACCTTAGTAACCGCACACAATATACGGAGATATCCAGAATTTGTTTTAAATCAAAATGTGAACAAAAATATCAATCTGATGGTAAAATTGTTAAATTCGGTGTACCGCAAGGTAGTGTATTGGGTCCCCCGCTGTTTTTGCTCTATATAAATGATCTGCCCCGTCAGATACCAAATCCAATGGTTCTATTTGCCGATGACAGCACAGCATTGATAAAATGTGCAAATATTAATAATTATGAACAGGATATTAACATTAGTCTTGGAAATATTATTGCTTGGCTTGATAAAAACAACCTGGTAGTAAACTTATCAAAGACTAATGTGATGCATTTTCGCCAGCGTACAATTCCACCGATCGTTAATGTACAGTATAACGGACAGGTGATCAATCAAACAAAGGTAGCGAAATTTTTAGGAATTTATATAGATGATCAATTAACGTGGACACCGCAAGCTGAAGAAGTGTGTAAAAAGTTAAGCACTGCAGCTTATGTTCTTTTTAACCTGGCAAAAAAAGTTGACATAAAGACTGCTTTAGTAGCATACCATGGTTTGGCCGCATCGGTCTTGAGGTTTGGAATCATTTTTTGGGGTAACTGCAGCCTAAGAGATACCATATTTAAAGCCCAAAAACGTTGTGTTAGAGCTATGTGTAGTCTTAAACCTAGAGATAGTTGTGAACCTCTGTTCAAGTCTTTGAAAATCCTTACTTTTCCGTCATTATATATTTTGGAAATGGCAATTTTTGTAAAAACAAATAAAAATTTGTTTGCTAAGGTCTCAGACACCAAGAAGGGTCCCATTAGAAGTCAATATAAAAACCTCTTAATTATTGGTGGCTATAAAACAGCACTACTTAGGAAAAGTGTTTTCTGCATGGGTCCAATAATATTTAATAAACTACCCGACAGCATCAAAAGTGAAACCCTTCAAAAATTTAAAAATAAACTCAAGACTTTTTTGATACAGAAATGTTATTATTCATTGACTGATTTTTTGAATGACCCTATGTGTGACATCTCAACAGTTTAATATTATTGACATTATTTGAAACACTTGCACACTATTTGAACTAGTTAAAATGATTTATTAATTTACTTCATAACTATTTTATTTTTTTGCTCATGACCTTATAATAATAGTAACATAAAATGTGACTTTATCTATTTGTTAAATTTTGCATGCCAAAACTCAGGCAGAATGTACCCGGCTCACTACATTTTGTATAACAACTTTATTGTACAATACCTACATTCTATGCAAATAAATGATTTGATTTGATTTGATTTATGTACAGTAAGCTGCGTGAAATTGATTTCCCTCCAGAGTTTCAAGAGTGTAACTATAGCTTTTGTGATCTAAGCGAGCACAAAGCTATTAAATGAATTATATAGTAAAATATGATATGCATTATGTGATGCCGCCGAGTAAACATATGAAAAGGTAGGGACGATAGTTAGTAGTAGGAACCACAAGATATTGTGCGGGTGGAATTACCATGTCAGAGATGCACACCAGGAGGCCAGGCTTAAATTCGAAATGTGGATTTTATACAACCGGCCAACCTCTGGAGATAGTTTTGAACAAATGGGAGTGGCCCGTAACATCTTCAAGGCTTAAATGGTGCCAAAAAACCAGGAGTAAATAAAGTTGGATATGAAAACAAAAGCAAGAGCAACAAATAATTTCGCTAAGTTTTGGAAGTCCACGAGTAAGCTTGATATTAAGACTGGCCTCTCTGTGAATATCGGCCGGAGGAGTGACCCGGGGGTGATTGCAAATATGTTCAAGGACCATTTTACAGCGCAATCTCCTCTGGATCTGTCGGTTGATATGATCAATGCTTGGCCTGAAATTCAGGGAGTGAAGTCAGTAATGTTCTTTTCGGCCAGACGAGTTGCAGCTGTAATTGCAAATCTCCCGGACATGATGGGTTCAGTATTGAGCATTTTAAATTTTGGGTTAGGGTTTTGTAGTTGTTTTATACAATGTGCCAAAGTCACTCTTACTTGCAGGCAGAACTAATGAATACACTGGTGGTTCCCATAGAACTAATTAAGAATAGAACCGGCGACATATCAGATAAGGCAAACTATCGACTTATATATCTCGCAACCGCAATGGCAAAAGTGCTGGACGGTATGATTGATTCTAGATTGAAGGAATGTCTATTCGTGCATGACTCACAGTTCGGGTTTCAACCTGGACTGTCAACGGAAAGCGCCATAGTAAGTCTCAAACATACGGTCCACTAAAACACTGATCGTAAAACCCCGGCCGGTATACGCCTGTTTTCTGGATCTGTCCAGAGCCTTCGATTTGATACATTATGATGTACTCTGGAGAGAGCTTGAGGACAGGGGTGTACCAGCAGTAGTCCTCAGGATCCTACAGTATTATCCTATGGGAACCAGTAAAATGTTGTAAGATGCTTCAATGCTCTTTCTGAGACATTTAGGTTGGAATGTGGTGTGAGACAGGGTCTGACATCTCCTAGGCTATTTAGCACGTATATAGATGGCCTAATCATGGACCTCAGCAATATGCGGGTTGGATGTAGCGTCCATAGTGTAAAAATAAATAGTATCAGCTACGCTGATGACATGGCGTTGCTAGTGCCAACGACAGGTGCCGTGAACGAAATGCTGAAGGTCTGTCAGGCGTATGCTGCCTCACACAGACTTGTTCACAATGTTAAAAAGTGTGAATACATTGTCATTCGGGCCGGCGGTGAATCCCCAGATATTATACTTGAAATTATCCTAAATGGCTCGAACATCAAAAGAGTGACAAAATTTAAATATTTGGGGCTCGCTGACGACCAATGTTGATATTGAAAGGGAGCGTAGAGCACTGGCGGTCCGAAGTAACATGTTGGCCCGAAGATTCGCTCGGTGTAACCATTTAGTCAAAATAACACTATTTAAGGTATATTGCCAGTGCTTTTACACGGAGAATCTTTGGGTCAACTATAAATACCAAAAGAACGCTGGATGACCTACGCGTACAGTATAATAACATTTTTAGGATGCTGTTGGGACTGCTACGATTGTGCAGTGCGTCTACTATGTTTGCGCAAAAGCGAACTGACGGCTTCCACGCCGCCATTCGCAAGAAAACTGCGTCACTTTTGTCAAGGTTACGGGCAAGTGGCAACAGCATTCTAAAAACTGTGGCGGAGAGTATCGACTCTCCGATTATTAAAGGTTTTGTGAGAAGGACAATCACTAAGCGTTAATTTGGGGATATCCTTTTCTCAATACTGTTTAATCAGACTTCTCTGTTGTAATTTAACTACTAACACTAGTGATTAGTTATATTTATTGTTTACTAACACGCTGGATCATTGTTGTCCGAAAATAAAGAATACTTTATAATAATAATAGCTAAGTATTGTAGCGATCATCGTTTTCTCCCTCCAGGTGTTCCAAAACCGTTTTGATGGCTCTCAGGACTTTTACAAAGGCTGGTCCGACTACGAGAATGGTTTCGGTAACCTTGCTGGGGAGTTTTGGCTGGGATTGGAGAAGCTAAACTACTTGACCAATCAGAAGCTGTACGAGTTGAGGATCGAGATGGAGACGCAGCACGAACAGGACGCGTACGCAGGTTTCTCAGTGTTCACAGTGGGACCTGAACAGGAGGGCTACAGAATCAGCACGCTCGGCACCTTCTACGGAACTGCAGGTTCGTATGGTATCTTTGAGCGATGAGAACTTGTCATTTTTTTACATTATTACCTAGGGGCGCGGCAGTATCTCCGATAAGACTAACTTGATAACTTCGGCCTGGACAATGTTAGCAAGCTCAAATTCTCAGGACAAAACGTGGTTAGCGGACTACACTTAGTTTAATTTTGTCTCTTGTTCACACACATACTTATCAAAACCTGTAGGGCACTTCCCGAAGTCCTAGAAAGCTGAATTTGATATGCAAGCAAGGGTATACACACAAAGAAAAAGGATCGTCGCATAGAGCCAGTGAGTTAATTTCTTACCATAAACCCATACCCTTATGGGCTATGCGACGGCAGCGAAACGGACAAGCCGTACGATTTGAACAAGATGTAAGGTTTGTAGAGTAAGCGGGCTTGGCTCTACATAAGAACAGATTACTTTTTATAAGTGAAAGCGTTGAGTCTTGGCAATCTACATTACATTAAATGTTTTGATGGGATCAATATTACTGCCACATTGGTAGGTAGGTCTAGGCAGTGGTTGCAATTAGGTTTTGAAAAAATTCGATTTTTTTTATATTCGAATGTTCGTATTTTTTTCAGGTAATTTTCGACTAGAAATATTATTCGAATTCTACTAGAATATTATTCGAATAATTAAAAAATAAGCTGTTTTAGTAATCATATCTTCATTTGCCAATGTCTTTGATACAGAAGGAGTCTGAGTACTTAGGTACGTAGGAGCATTTTTTACTGCTTTATAATAGTACTACGTGAATTTAAAGGCCTTTAGATGCAACAGCGATTGATAAACAGACAATGATCTCGATGAATAAGTATTGTTATAATATTTATAATAAAATCAATAAACATATAACCCTATAAACGCAAATGGCAAACGCCCAAATCCTTCCTGAATTTGGGCGTTTGCCATTTACGTTTGTTTGGGAGGCTTTTGCTCAGCAGTGGAAAATCGAAGACTAATTTTTAAAAAATCTCCATAAAATCTTTAATGTATCTATTCGTACTTATTCCTTATTCTAATGTAATTTTTGGTAACAGCACCGAATTATAAAAAATATTTTTCTTATACCCTACAATTATTTAATTATTTTATGTTATCATGTTCAATTCTAATAATGTATGAAATAAGAGGCAGAAATAGTAGTTCAAGCGAAGATGATGTCGTTGAAGAGATAGTTGATGAGATAACAATGCGTGAGCGACAAGTTGAGGAAAGTTTGAGAGGAAAGAGGAAAGCAGATTGCAGGAGCAAAACGGGCAGATACCTGCCTGAGAAGAGACTTAGACAGGACAGTGAGGAAATCATAGAGGAGGATGATAGATATATTACTGTAAGGAAAAACAACAAAAGAATGGCGATGAATAAAACAAGAGAAATTATTAATAACGCAAACAAAATTGATGTTGACATGATTAATACCACCACATGATTAGCACCACATATATAGTGTGTATTACAGGAAGAGATACATTACCTAAACAATTCGGTAGGTACGGCTAAGTTGTTGAGATCCGAGAATATTTGAAATATCGCAAGAATTTAATATAAAACCTTTACAAAAGTTATGTTTACTTCGTAGATTGAAAGGAATCGGAGAAGTTAGTTAATTCTAAAAAAAATAAACAGTTACATTACAACTATCGGTTAATGGAAATCACGATTTCTTAAGGTATTGTGAGATACGTGGATTTGGAAATGACTGAAAAAGAAATTCGCGACAATTTGAAATGTGATTATAATATTATTTCTAGAAGGATTTCTAAAAAAACAAACTGAAGGAGGAGAATTGATAGACAGTGAGACTATTCGCCTGGGGTTCGACTAAGGGTTCAACTTTACCCCCGTATATTTGTGGATACGTGTGCCAGATTAAAGATGAACCATATATATTTCCAGTCACTCAGTGTTCCAGTTGATGGAAGTATAGCCATCTAAGACGGTCGTATCCAGCAAAGAAAGTAATTTGCCCAAAAAGTGAAATCACCATAATTGCGAAACGCTAAAATATACATGTACAAACTGTAAAGGGAATCATATGGCTTTGGATAAGAAGAAGTGCCCATTATTTTTAAAAGAGGAATAGATTAAGTCAGAACTGAACTACACGTATAAAAAGGCCCTTGAAATTTGTGGAGTGTCACACGACAACATTCCAAGTAAAAGAAACAATAATACAATAGAGACAGAGAAACCAAAGATTAACGTAGAATTACAAATGAATAAAAATTCACAAAGTTATATTATTAAAAACACGTTGAGTGATTTGGTAATGGAGGTGTTATTACACACAAACAATTCAAATTATGAGGAAACCAATGAACAAATAATTGAAGAGAATATTGCGGAACTTTTAATTGCATCTTCAATTTTAGTAAGGATATCAAGGAATATTATAAAAAGGTCACAAAAAAGAACTCAGAAAATAAAATACAGATCTAAATGAGGTCTTCCGAACAAGATAAAGAGACTATGCCTGAGGAAAATCAAACCTTTAGACTACAAGCGTTTTTTAGAAAAAATAGAGAAGGTGTATGTGTCTGAATCCAGTTTTAATGACCACTTAAAATGGTATGTAACTTTATTTTAGAATAGTTCGTAACTTATATGTTTTGTTAAATTAATTTAAGACGTGGATATTTTGAGGAAAATACTTAATTTATTTAAAAATGGCTAATAGTAAGGATTTTGTATTGAATTTAATGCAGTGGAATGCACAGAGACCTAAATTGCAAGAATTTCAACTTTTATTATCACAAGAACGAGCTCATGTTGCCCTGATTTGTGAAACGTTGTTAAACCCTGAATTAACGCTTTATTTAAGTCAATATAACATTTACAGACAAGATGGGAAGGACTCCTATGGAGGTATTGCCATTTTTACACACAACTCTATCAAGGCGCACGAGATACCGGCTTGTTTTAGTAATTCTGGAATCAAAACTTTATGTATTAGGATAATAAATTACGGCAGTATCGAGCAGATTTTTTTGGTCTATTGTCCTAGTTCTGTACATACTACGCAAATAAATTGGGACAATATATTCTGTAAAGAAGAAGTAGCAAAAATGCCCCACTTCCGACTGCAAAGATAAGTATCTCAAAAAATCGCTAAAAATGAGTATAAAAAATGATATACCTCCGATGATCATCCTTACTGGCTAGCACATTAAAAAATTGCCTTCAATATTAATTCAGGGGCAGAATACCTGTAATATACTAACTTCTGATTTTAGTTTTAAAATAGGATTAAAAAGCAATTAAACACTATGAACTTATTTGAAACTGTTTGATAATAGTTATCATAGGAACTAGGTTAATAATAATATATTTAAAAAGTATTATTTAAAGTAACGCTTACTGATTAGATAATCTATTTATTTTGGAAAATAATTACAGGTATTACACACGGGCGGCTATTTAACAATGGCCCGGCCTCACTCATGTGGTTAAACTGTACACTGGTCCACAAACCAAACAGATTAATATTGTTGTTTCGCTCACTAACATGAGAACAAAAGAGGTGTGCCTGCGAGGGTGCTCCTAAATCGCTCCGCTCGCAGTCCTGCACTTGCGTTAAGGCCCTGGCTTCCACTCCTCGTTTCCACTTTAACTTCCACTTTTTATGGTCATTAGAGTAATAGGTATTGCAAGATTGAAAGTGAAATCTTTTTAATATAAGTAATACTGCGCCTGAAAGACGCAATATTTGGAGCAATTTCTAAATATGATAGAAAAAGACGATAATCGGAGGTATGCAATTTATTAATACTTATTTTATCTATATTTTTAGATATTTTTCTCAGCTGTCGGACGTGCAGTAATTTTTTATGGAAGTTGCAACTTCTCCTTTTATAAGATAAGAAAATGTTTGATAGTGGGAGATTTTAATGCTCACCACACAACTGGTCGTACAACAATGATTGCAGGGGAAAACAAATTTATGAATCGGCTTTACAATTAGGGTAGGAATATTTCACTTAATAATGAACATCCTACTCGATCAAAACTCGTTAATAGTTATCTCCAGGAATCGTCTCCAGATTTTACATTTTGATCGGCTGATAAAATACTTAGCAATGGCGACGGGTTAGAAGACATAGAAGCCGATTACCATCAGCTTGCCTTTTTCAAATCCTACCTCCCTCCAATCCACCATTCATTATTTCAAAGTACAATTAATTTATAATTTGTTTCCATGTATGTATTAGAGGAGATTCAAAAATTCAGTACAACTCTCATTTTGGCTTGTCCTTTAAGTTTTTTGTTTTTTCGTAGGAATTTCTCTACTTATTTAGGTTAAAATAGCCTCTAAATTGAAAAAATATCTTTTTTACTACGTTTTAACGAAATTCCAACTGTAAATCAAATAATAAAATACCCCCTTCATTTTGGCTTGTCCCCAGTATAAATGAAAACTAATTTTATCAATATTTTCTGGAACACCTGGACATGTTTTGTTATTTTCTCAAAAAATAAATTTATATTAAGTATATTTGAAATAATTTATAAAGCTTTAATTCCTCTAATCTATTTAAAACTTAAAAACAATTAGTGTCCCCGAAATTTGTTACTTCCGAACAAGTCAAGTTTGTTACGTAAATTTCTTTAAAAAAAAATCCTACCAAATTCTTTTGTTTTGGTTTTCCAAATATGGCAATAGGTACTATAGTCTAAAGATCGGCCATTTAAAAATTTGAGATGTTAAATAATGAAAATCCTGAGAAGTATGAGGAACAGCGAAGAAGAACTTAGCAAGAAGTAAACCAAAAAAATAATTGCAGAAATGACACAAGCTGAAGCAGAATCAAAAAGAAAAGAGTGGAGATAAGAACAAAGGATAAGTATTTGTAATAAATTGATAAATAAATACTTACTGTGTTCTTTCTTAAGGATCTCATTAAAAAATAAGATTTAAGCGAAATATTTAATGAATGCCTACATGTTTTCAATAGAATTGTTGTGTTGAGGGTATGTAAACTGAGCCTAACAATTGTGTTAACGTCGGTTTTGTTACTGTCTCTATTTTGTTTTCAAAGATTTCATATGATTTTGTCTTAAAATTCCTTACTTTTAAGAATATACTTTTGGTTTATAAATATTAATGATTTAACAACTTTTTGTATTTTTAACTGTTTTCTAAAATGTTTTTGTAACTTGTTAATTCGTTAAGTAATATATAAAGATTGTATTTTTCGAATGAATATATTAAAGTGGTAGAATCCCCCATAGTTCTATTTATTATTCGATTCCAAGTATGATAACAAAACAGACATAAATTCATACCTAAAATCTCATATTTTCACATTTTAACAAATAAATACTATTTAAATATATAATATTTTGTAAAAACTAGAAAATATAGGTAAGTATGTTATTTTAGATAGTCAGAAGACCCTACGGTAATAAAAAAGTTAGTCATATTTTCATCAGCTGTACTCAATTATTGAATCTCATTACCGAAAAATCGGCCTTATCTTGTAAAGGAACTAAGCTTTCATCACGCGGAGGGAGATGTTTTTCTGAACGGCTTACCATGGCCATAATTCCACCCATCGCCATTGATACTTTAAATGGTCATAAGGGAGAACTTGCAAAGCGAACATTTTTTATTAGGATTATAATGCTTTATCGAGATGTCTTACCGTTTCTAAAACTAGGAATTATAAATTAGCAGACTGGAGCTCTTTTAGAGCGCTAGTATCTAAAAATTTTTCGATTTCTGTAAGCCCAACGGATGTTCAGAAGCTGTATGATCATTTTACCCATGGGATTAACAGTGCTGCGAATGAAAGCATTTCCATGAAAAAATCGTGCCATAATCCGATTAGTAATTTTAGCCCAAAAGGTTATTGGTCTCAGTCGATCTCGAAATTAGTTGCTAAACGACGACTGGCCTTGAATAAGTTTTGAAAAAATCCTACTCCTAACAATTTACTCGAAGAGAAGACTAATGTGGAGCTAGCTATTTGTAAATCCTGATTGAATTATTGGTAAACTTTATGTAATGATAGGGATTGATGACATGTGGAGCAGAATGCGTTGGATGAAAGGATACAAACGAGCTAAAGTATTTGTTTCTCACGAAGCGAAAACAAAGCTATTGCCCACCCTTACTCCTGATTTTGTAATGTCATCATCGCCATCCTTCGTATCTATTAATGTCTCTAGAGACAGATTTCAATACAATAGAGATGCGCGGATGTTTAAAAAAAGATACAGCTCCAGGTGTAGATATGATTACTTACTCGATGATCTCTCACTTACCTGAAATTGGGGTGCTATACTTGTTCCGTTTGTATAATCTCATACTCAGTTCTGGTCATCTCCAATCCCAGTGGCGTCAAGTTAAAGTCTTAGGCTATTACTACGGCGGATGGCTCTTAGCGTGGCAGTGGTAGCTTTGATTAGATTTCGTGTATCTGTAAAATCTTCCATACGATGATTGCAACGAGACTTGAGTGGTTCGTGGAAAGAAATGAGATCCTGTCACCGTTTTCTACACAGGCTTGCGAAGAGGACAAACTTGCTTTAGTTGTTTAGCACGCCTGGTGACACAAATCCAAATTGGCTTTTCTAAAAGCCCACCTACACTGGCTTGTTTTTTGGACATTGAAAGCGCATATATTAATGTTTTAATAAATCAAATGACGATTATTCTTGATAATTTGAACGTGGGTAGAACTATCTGCCAGTAACCACCAGTCGGCAACTCTAGGATAAACCAAGTCAAAAAGATTGTTCGCAAATGGCTGCTAGCCCAATCATACACTGAATCCGAATCTCTTTTAAAGGTAAATTCGTAACATACCGTACACACACACACACACGCCCACACACTCTCTCACACACACATACACACTTACACATAGTGCACAATGGCGCTCAAAATATTCCTTCATCCTACTTTATTGTTTTAAGCCTAGATATTTTTTAATTAATTAAGTACCTAATTTTATTACTTACTTTAAAATAATAATGCATTTTTATGTGCCTCTCGACAATAGCAATCCATGAGTATTAATGTAATACGCTTTTCCATCCACCATCTTGTAATACCACCCATGAACTCCACAAGACAGGCTTGACCTAGTGTGGAGTTCATAAGCAAAATGTTTCCTTTGCGTCTTATTCTTGTTTTTTTTTTCCTTGGTAACGTAGGTACTAATGTAGACTTTAAGGAATTGTAAAGCACTGTTTTTTGGTAAATAAACATTATCAGTATATATGGAACTTCCTTAGCGAGCGTCATCTTGAAATCACTAGTGATTGTGGCGGTAATAATAATATAGTTAGATCGCGAGAAACGGTTTGGCTCAAGGTGACCCTTTAGAATAGAATAGAATATTTTTATTTCAGACTAAGTCCATAGGGTTAGTAACAATTTTGCATATCCTCTAGTGTTAGTACAGATACAATTACTATTAAAAACTTAAAATTCAGCGTGGAGCTGCATCCATCTTCGCAACATTAGGGAATCCCACCGATTTGAGTGAGGACATTCTTGAATGTGCGGAAAAAAATCATTATTCATTAAATACATTTACTAAAATATTGGAATCGTTGGGTTAAGAAGTTTCAGTAAAAAAGTCAAAATATTGTATCATTAATAAAAGTCAAGAACAGATTAGCCTGATGGTAAATAATAGTCCACTTGGCGATGTAGTTACTTTTAAATGGTACTGTGGCTTGACAAATCTTTACGCTGGAGTACCGTCGAAAAGGCCTTAAAATACATTAATATGCTAAATATTCTTGCAAGTTCTTCTGGGGTGTGCATCAGATCAGACACACCTGCGAAGAATATTTAAAGTAATGACAAGAAGTACGTTAGATTATGGGTCTTTCTTGTAATACTAAAACTCACCTGTTTAAATTAGACAAAGTTCAGAATCAGGCTCTAAGAATAGTGGGCGGATTTATAAGAAGTACGCCAATTCACGCCATGGAAAGTGAGCTCTGTGTTCCTGCACTGTATTTGCGAAGGTTCTTGCTCGATTGTAGGTAATGTTACAAACAAATTGTTAGCGGAACTTGGCAGTTTGGGACAGATCAGATACTGGGCAAATAAAGAAATGCCACTTTTAACTACAGTGTATAGAGATGTCAAAGTGGAAAATCTGGATGCCAAACCCTTTTTAGAAATCTTTAGTTATAGAACATAGATTACCAAAATAAACATTAATAGCTTAGTTATTATAAATCTAGATGTAATTAAAATGACTTTTTAGGCAGACCAGAAAATAGTAAATAGTTTTAAAATTAGTTCTCCTTTGTGCATTAAGTCGTTGGAGCTGATTGCGATTTCGGAGGCCTTGTCATATGCTGGATCCATTGGTAACAGAAAAGTACTCATGTACTTTTCTGCTACCAACCAGCTTTTGCTATCCACGCATATGACCGTGGATAGCAAAAGTTCTCTTCAGCATATAGCTCGATGTGCCTCTGGTCACAGAGGTACATCAATAGCTTATAATATTCAAAGATCGATTTGTTATCCAATAATGGCGTGGATCTGAGGATGCAATGGATTCCCTCACTTAAAGGAAACGAGGAGGTTGATAAGCTGGCAAAGAATGGAATATTTGAGGGAAGTGGTTTGGATATTATTAAATCTGTGATTAAAACTAAGTATTCAGAAGTGTTGCCAAAATATAAGGATAAATGCAATCAACTTTGGGTGGAATACTTTAATTTGAGGTCAAAAACGAAAGTTATTTAGTATAAGGCGTAAGCTGCCGAACCTCCTCGGATACCTTGCTTTAGTAATGGTAACTTAAGTAGGCAAATATTTGTAAGTCTTCGTTTTAAGTCTACCTGTTGTATTGATATTTGGTCTAAGAGGTTAATTATTATTATTTTTGTATTGTAGCTATGATAAGGTACGATGGGACTGTCATGTATTTTATATAAAAGACCATAAATTAAATATAGAAAAAAGGTTCACCATCATTTCAGCCGAAAGACGTCCAGTGCTGGACATAGGCTCCCAAGCTCCGCCACTTCGAACGGTTCTGTGCAATTTCAAATTGGCGCATCCATCGGATTCCTGCGGTCTTCACAAGGTCATCTGCCTACCTTATGGGAGGCCTTCCAATTCTACGTCCAGAACCTTTCGGCCCCATCGTCCATCTATTCTGCGAGCTATGTGCCCTGCCCACTGCCGGCAATTCTTCGGGTTATGTCGGTTGCCGTGATTCTCGCGCGGATCTCTTCATTCCTGATTCGAACACGTAAAGAAACTCCGAGCATAGCCCTCTCCATTGCCCTTTAGTTGACTTTTAGCCTTCTAATAAGGCCCATTGTGAGCGACCACATTGCAGTGCCATAGGTGATCACTGGCAACACGCTCTGGTCAAGGACTTTCGTCTTGAGAAACTGCGGTATTTGGGAAGAGAAGATATTGCGTAGCCTCCGGAACGCTGGCCAGCCGAATTGGATTCGACGATTAACCTCTTTCTCGAAGTTGGACCCACTTAACTGGACAAGATTGTCCAGTTAGGTGGGTCCAACTTCGTGTAAGAGGTCGGAGACGGTACACTCGAAGATGTGGACGAGAACGTTTACCTAGGATAGAACGTTCTAACGTTCTCGTCCACATCTTCGAGTATGTAGCGTCTCCGATTTGATGAGAGTGGGTTTTACATGGACATTTGACATTACCTTTTTTGTCCATATTAAGTTTTTAAGCTGCTTCAGAGCCATCCTGATCTCGTACAAGCTGACGACCGGGATGTAATCGGTATCGAGTCAAACTAGCTCGTTTGGCAGATTCGTAACGAGGTTACTTGTTGACGTGTATAACTGTCCATATAACCTCTCGATCTCTCTCAACAGCTCAAGTGAAGTAATCATCCTATCCGGTCTCTTTTGTGTTTCCAGCAGGCTCCTCCCATTGTTCTTCAAGATAATTTCGTTCTTTTTGTATATATACATCCAACACTCAAATTGGATACCATGTGCTAAATATAGTTGGTGGTACGAAGGCATTTGTCGACTAAACATAGCACTCATCACGCTTGGTCCGTCAGTCACGCGCTTGAAGTTTAAAATTATATTTTGTGTACATCAGGGTTCGCAGTCCGTTGTTATGATAGTTTATCGAATATCGCAATTTTTGCATTCGAATATTCGAATTAATTTATTATTCGAATAATTCGAATATTCGTACGCAAGCTCTAGTCGCAATTGAGCACGCCACGATTGCGGCGGTAAGTCCCTTCTTTGAGGAGTGACTTGAAGGGTGGCACGGCGTCCTCACCTTCCGCCTGACGCAGGTCCTTACCGGACACGGTTGTTTCAGGAGGTTCCTGTTTTGGATAAGGCGGGAGGAAAGGCCCGGGTGTTTCCACTGCGAAGATCGCCCTGAGGACACGGTGCAGCATACCGTGGAGTTCTGCCCGGCTTGGGCGAAGCCCCGCCGTGTCCTTGTGGAGGCGATCTCTCGCGTCCGGCCCTGGTCCAGGCCATGGTACGGAGCGAGAGTGCACGGGTAGCCGTCACCTCCTTCTGCAAAGCAGTGATGCTCGCGAAGAAGGAGCGGCGCACATGAGGGAGAGGCGGTATATGCGCCCTCATGGCCCTAGCCTCCGCAGGAGACGCCGGGAATCCCAGGCTGATTCCCGGCCACCGTAGGCGCGGGCTTGCGAACGGCGAGTAATGGGTAGCTCGCTGTCCGGTAAGGACCAAGCCCAGGTCGACGGCGCGTAGTGTTCCACGCGCGCCTCAGAGAGGTGTCAGCACCAACTGAAGGGGCCCGCAAGGACCGATGCCTGCAAAGGGTGCAGGTTGTTCGAAAGAGATACCGTCGCTCCTGGCACACAGGCAACTCCTCAGTTGCCTGTGTGCCGTCTGATTAAAACCACCCGTGTTCCCTCGAACACGGGTGGTTTTAGTCAGCATAAGTCTGACAAACCCTCCTGCTCCACCCAGAGTGGGAGAAGTTATTTGATGATAGTGATATTGATAGTGTGATAGTGATTTCCCACCCTTAAAAAAAAGCTCTAGTTGCAATCCCAAACATACTGATCACTATATTCCTAGTTTCAATTTCCGAATAGGCTTTTTTATCAAAAGCAGCCTGCGTAACACACTTTCAATCACAATCTTTCAGATTTTAATGAATGAATGAAATGCCAGCGTGGTTTGACCAGACTCGTTTAATCGAATGAACTTGAAGATTTTCACTAGCCCCGAAGTCTCATGTTTCATGATGCTACAGAGACCATTGCAAATCAAGTAGACCGGGTGCACCGTAATGTTAAGGAAGACTTGCCCTTAGGATTGGGAAGGATTGCGAGCCGTACCGGATATGTAGCCTAGAGTAGACAATGGACTAGTGGAGAGACTGGTGATATTTATCTATAAAGAAGAGAGCATCTATTGACGACGTCACAGCCAGGTTAATTCAGGACGAGCTTCACTGGTGAGCAGTGGTGGTCCACTGGTACGGCTGCGAGTTACCAAAGGTTCGAACCCAGCCAGGCGCTTTACTTTGTGTAAATTATTTCATCACCACTGCACTCAAAACGGTGAAGGAAAACATCGTGAGGATGTCGGCATGTCCTAGAACCAAAAATTCGAAGACATGTGACATCTATCAACCTGCCCTGGGCCCGAGTGGTGGATTAAGGCCCACTCTCACTCACAGAGCCTGTAGCCTGGCCTGTGGTGTGGCCTGTGGTCCTCTCTCACAGAGAGGAGGCCTGTGTCCCAGCAGTGGGAACATTTTAGGCTGATTGTGTTGTGTTATGTTCGCTGGTAATATTTTTGCGAGGCTCAAGACCCAAGAGCTCTCCTCGATGTCATTGCTCTGCTGTGTTATAAGTTGCTGTTTTCAATGTCTCCGTCTTGAAGGAAATTCCAAATATATTACAGAACATGTTTAGAAAATTAATCTTAATAATAATAATAATTTCTATATTTTATACTAATATTTAAAAATGTAACTTATATGTCTATTTAGTGAAATAAAGAGATAATAATAGGCGAGGCTATATTTCAGGGCGACAGTTTGAGTCCGCTTTGGTTCTGCTTAGCCCTGAAGCCTCTAAGCACACTGCTGGAGGTTTCAGATATAGGCTATCGGCTGAGGAGAGGCGGTCAGGTTATCTATCGGGCATGCCCGGGTGAATCAATCAGACACATCGTCTCCGGGTGTTCTCGTCTAGCTAACGAGGAGTACTTGCATAGGCACAACCTTGTAGCCAGGATTATCCACCAGCAACTTGCTTTGAAATACAGCCTTGTGGAATCAGAGGTGCCGTACTATAGGTGCGTGCCCGACCCAGTTCTCGAAAATGGACATATCACACTGTACTGGGATCGATCCATCATCACTGACAGGACTATTGTAGCCAATAAACCCGATATACTGGTGGTGGATCGACTAGAGCGGCGCGCAATGATCGTTGACATAACGGTCTCACATGACAGGAACCTCGTGAATAATAAACAAATCAACTATCTTGACTTGGCTCGCGAGGTTGTCGACATGTGGGATGTGGTCTCAGCGATCATTATGCCGATAGTCGTTACAGCCAATGGCTTGATAGCCAAGAGGCTCGACCAACACCTGAGGGGGCTCTCGTTAGGCAGCTGGGTTAAGGACCTGATTCAGAAAACGGTACTTCTTGACACTGCTCGCATTGTTAGGAGGTTCCTCTCTCTGGAGCGCTGACCGCCGGTAGCTTGGACCCTGTTACCGATACCGGTGGGCTACTATTTTTTATAATTTTAAATGTTTCTATTTTTTAAAATACTAATATTTAAAAATGTAATTTATATGTGTATTCGGTGCAATAAAGAAAACAATAATATTATAGTATATTGTTCAATTAGGACTAGATTACATGGCAAGGTATTTAATATGTAATATGAAGCACAAGCATACGTTTCTTAATCTAGGTAGTGGGTGCCGTACTGTTCTCCTAGATAGGTTACAAAGTAACCTGTGTTTAGAACTACTTTATGCTGATAACGTGCAATAACGCAATGAGTATTGTTGAATTGTCAAAATGAAAGGCATTGCAATTGTAAGTATGTTTGCAATTCTAATTAGGCTGCTAGAATATAATGGCAATATAAGCTAGTCACTCTTTTATACTTAAACATCACTCGCGTAATGTAAATGAAAGAACAATTTAGCTATATCCTTAAACTGTGATATTTTATGATAACAACTTGTACTTTATTTTAATATGAAGCTGTTACCAACACGTAAAATGATTGTATTTCAGGCGATTCACTTTCGTATCACGCTGGACAGAAGTTCTCGACGTATGACGTTGACAATGATGAGTGGAAGGATGGCGCTTGCGCTACGGAACATGGTGGCGCCTGGTGGTACAAGGAATGTGATAAGAGGTGAATCTCAATTGTATTTAAACTCGAAATAGGTACTTAGCCTAGAACAAAAAGGGCTCGTATAACTAAACACGAGGCATGTGATTGTTGCATATACCAAAGTTATCGACCTAGCTCACGGAATAAGCTAGCTGAAGAGGCAATGGGCCGGACATTTTAGCCGTAGAACCGATGACCCTTAGGGTAGACGCGTTCTTGAGTAGAGTCCGCGAATCGGCAAACGCAAGGTAGGAAGCCGAGTTGAATGACGAGTGGAGAGGCTAGTCGAGTGCTTTATTAGGCTGATGATGATGAATAGGTACCTACAACACGAGAGAAGTATTTGGTTATGGATTAAGGATCAGACCTTCGCACTAGTTTTTAGCATTGCCTACTTATTTTTAATATTTTTTTTAGTAATCTCAACGGAAAGTATTCAATGTCGAGTGATGACAATCGAGGCCAATCTATATATTGGATATCTTTCAAGGCTCCTACTTTTCCACTTTCTAAAACAAAAATGATGATCAGACCTCTGCCTGCCAGCAAACCGACTGATTACTTGGACAGTGCCAAGGTAATGGAAACCTTTTCAACAGCCATTTAATATCACCATTTGGGTTTTGTGTTTGAAATGCAATTGCTATGTTTGATAACCAATATTTTGCTTATCTAATAGAAGGTACTTGAAGCAAATAACGCTATGGTGGATTTGGATCGTAGGGTGTGTCTTCAATATACTAAATAAGTAGGTCCCTAACTGGCCTAATTTGGGTCGTATACCTCTGCTACACTTCCAGTGCTCGGTTTCGTCAACCAAGGGCGGATCCAGAATTGGGGCACATGGGTTACACGGTTAAGAACTGTCTACTAAATCAAGTATTGCATTGTTGTTTTTGAGATTCATTCTTTTTCAATTACATTATGGAATAACTAGGAAAAAAAACTTGTGTGGTCCGGGCCTGGGTGACTCCCGTCAGGAACGAAGGAGACCGCTCGCACACACACTCGTATAAAGGTACATATAGG
The DNA here is from genome assembly GCA_949091785.1 of Polymixis lichenea. NCBI lineage: Eukaryota > Metazoa > Arthropoda > Insecta > Lepidoptera > Noctuidae > Polymixis > Polymixis lichenea. The sequence continues at coordinate 37,252,328 of OX420931.1, forward strand.
ACCTACCTAATAAAAAGAGACGGAGAGAAAGTGTTCTTTTGACCATTCATAGTATCAGTAAATTTTTGTTTGATGACTTGGGGATAGCTGTATAATAGACATGGGTAGTTCGCGAACGATTGAAGGAAATGAACTAAGTACTTCATATCACAAAATAAACTTATCATTCAATTAGTAGTCATTCAAATTTGTCTCTACTTCACTTAGTTCAGTCTTTATTTTCGCTATTTCAATTTTAAATACGCCAGCCCAGACAAAAATTTATAACTATCAGTAGTAAAAAAACAAAACATAGTAAGTACTTACTTTTTTTTTTGGGTTTTGGCTTCGCACGGTTTGTGCATTTAGCCAGTGTCAAGTAATTTTTCTTTTCGATCAAGTAAATGGCTCGATATCGGGCACGAAGTTACAAAACAGTCATAGTCGTTTAGTCAGTCAAGTCAAACTTATTGTAAAGCGGTAGTAACTTTACAACAACCTAATAGGAGTTTTTGGGGGAACACGAAAAGTCCACGTTGGTCACTTATTTTCACCTTCACTACATTTGTGCACTCACACGTAATTAAATTGCATAATTCACTACCTAAATTATACAATTTTATTCGCTATTTCACTAAATTTCATGAAAATAAAAAGTCGTGCGACATGTTACAACACGATCCCACCAAAAACTCCTACTACTTACTTCATAAAAATAGTTTTGCTTAAATTCATATTTCTAGGTTGACAGTCCTAAGCCTGAGAGGGGCTTGTGGCTAAGTAACAATAGCTGCACGGGTCGATCGATCAGGTTAAGCTACGCTTGCCGCGGTTGGTCCGTGGATGGGTGACCATCTTTACATACCAAGACCCCTCCGTGCCTCGGAAAGCACGTTAAGCCGTTGGTCCCGGCTGTCATTTGTGGATCTTTGACAGTCGTTACGGGTCGTCAGAAGCCCGAAAGTCTGACAACCAGTCTTACCAAGGGGTATCGTATTACCCCAGTTACTGGGTTGTGAAGGTCAGATAGGCAGTCGCTCCATGTAAAATACTGGTATTCAGCTGCATCCGGTTAGACTGGAAGCCGACCCCAACATAGTTGGGAAAAGGCTAGGCAGATGATGACAGTCCTAAGCCTGTACAAAGTATATAGAAAAATTGACTTCGGTATAAAACTGAACTAGTGAAGTGCATAATTTGTCGTAACTTGTCAATCACTATCGTTATCCTACGTTAAGGACTCGTTCTGATTTGCTGAACTAAATGAAGTACTGAAGGAAATTAGTGGACTAGTTCGCTAAGCGAAAAGATAAACTTCATTCATTTCTTTTTACTGACCCATTTTGCGCATCTCTGTATAATCCATGGACGCATGTGGTCCCTCAGACCGTTCTATCTTTTTAGCATTAGGTATATGTTATCCTGAAATCCTCTCGCAGACTCTAGGCCGGTAAATTCTTGCAGTCAGAACCTTAACAGTTACGCCACTGCTTCTGAAAATATAGTAGGTGCTTCTTCAGCATTCCTCATTGAAGCAACGTCTTTTTGGATATATTATGCATTAGGGTTAGTTCATTCAGACGATCTCATTTTATTTTAACCGTCTGGGGGGTGCCGGGCACAGGCACCCCCCATCATGGATCCTGCCTGCCTGTGCCCCATCATGGATCCTGCCTGCCTGTGCCCCATCATGGATCCGCCTTTATCGTCAACAATAGTATTTTGACCAGTATAATTATTTAACCGTATCACCCGGGCCATTTCTGGCCTAGTTACTCCATACATCTTTAGTATAGTTTTGATTTACCCGCATCTTTTTTAAAGCGAAGAAATACGTCTTATTTGCATCAAGTACCTTTTATTGACATTCATGATAATTGTATTCAACTTATTAACAAAATATCTATGTACTCATATTTTAATAGGGCAGCGCTGGCGGATTATTAGGTCACACAAGACACTCGATTGGCACCACGGGTCACCATACCTCCAGAAAGTCTTGGGGGCATTAAAAGTACCTAGACGTGCAACTGCTTTGGAGAAACAACTGCTTTGCGTGGCCTGGTTATTTGCACGTCCTATATAAACCTTTATGGAAAAGGCTACCTACCACATCGCTAACATACATAGAGAAATAATTCACCCAAGAACGACCAGCTAATGTTGTTTTCAGAAACTTTTAGAAGGTCCGCAACTGAGACCGCCTCCCGACAAACTGGTCGTAATGCCCCTTAAGTCGGGACGACGACAACAGACACTATTAGGCAAGTACGACGTTATCCCCAGCCATAGCCAGTACAGGTACGGGATGACTCCTGACGACGTCTTCTATCCCAACTACGTGTGAACCTCGACTTACTGTAAACTGCCATTCAGCGTGTGCGCAGCAGATACTCCAATGTTCTAGTTGTAAGGCCTTCGTGTGCTTTGTAATTACCTCCTTGTCGGTGTTTATTGTTATGCAATGTACAGACGCGCCAGCACTTCAAGCTACCCCAATCGGTAAAATTTCTTTGATAGATTTTCAACTTTATAACATAACGATATGGCTCATGTTCAATTGGGAAAATTTGACAGTTTGCGGTAGCTTGATGTGCTGGTGTCTGTACATAGCCCAGTTGAATGAAACAGGCAAGCTTCGAAATGAGTGTTTCTCGTTCTCTCATTCCGGTTGGATGCTTATTTAACTAGGTTATTACAGCCCGTAGTTATTTACCTGTTTTTATAGTTACCAAATGTAATGGTAATAATATTTTTAAAACACGTAGGTAACTGGTTTTAATGTCGAAAATAGACGTGAAAATTATTTAATGACTGCATTGACTATGTATTATGTGACTGTATTTCTACGTACCTAAGCATAAAATTTTCTGTGTGTTATGTACTCTTGGTATCAAAATAATCATGCACATAGATAGTGCTTTTTTCATGTATAAATAATAAGTTGTATTGAATATTACAGGAATCTGTTTGGACCTAAAGTCGGTATGAAATGGATTTGTAACTGAATTTAGTTTTTTTTTTTAATTTTATAATGTACTTTAATTAAAGCTTCACAATTTATGAGAACCTTTATTTACATTGTACATAAATTGGTATAGGTTTTGATCAGTATTCTTGTATACGAAGCCACATTGTTTACGGTATTACGTTGTTAAGTTTGTTATTGCGTATTTAGTTTACATGGAAGTTACCAGATTTTATTTGATTATGTAATTGAAATGCATTTGTAGTAAATAAAAAACGTATATCAGTCTCATTTGCTTTATTTTCCTTAATATACCAAGAACTCAGCTTCAGCACCTGGTTGAGCAGAGACATTCAAACTTTCAAATTTTTTATTTATAATGTGTGCAGAATCGTGTAGTCACATCATCAATACTTACAACATTTAAAGTTAAACATACCACCTATCAATATTAATATTAAAACGTTTATACATCCACTAGATACTGAAGCAGTATAATTCTAAAACGTGTAGGAGTATTCATAAACATGAGCACATAAATGTACATGTTACCTCAGGGCAGTGCTCAAGCCGACTGTTCTCTATACATACACATTTAAGTTACGTACATTACATTTAATAAACCAAGTGTAAATATGAATCTACAACACTTCTACCATTGCTACATTAAATACTTTTAGAAACAAAATTAATTGATTTTAACGATGCGTTGTTGGTATATAATAGGTATAATTAATAGTAATACAATAATAATCCTAATATCATACAATATACCTAGTTACTACAATATCAATCAATAATTATAATAATTTTAATAATTAAATTTTGTTGTCCATGACCACTTGCAGACCAAAAAATAATAATTTGGGTTTTGTAAATTAGCATTCTACATACTTAAAAACTAAAAGTTATTTCCGTAGCGACACCAACTATATACTAACTCAAAATCCTAGTTTGAAATCACCAAGCTATTGTTTTGTAATTATGATGCTTATACATTTACTGACCTGATTTTGGTATGTGCCTATCACAACAACTTCATTATGTACACAAACGACAACACGGCTGCAACTCTGCCTACACTATGCTGTATCCATCAATCTAATATTTACATACATCGGCCCTGGTGTATATCATGCAAAGAGTAAATGATTCCAAAATTGAAAATTTTCTTAGAACTAACATTTTAGATATTAGTTAAAATAATTTACAATAATAATTAGAATTACAAATAAACGCTGTTTCGTTTGTGTTATATAATATCTACAAACATATAGTTGAATTCCAACAGAAACGAGAAATAGAAAAGCCAAAAAATACAACTTTCTAGCACCACAGGTGTAAAAGCTGTTTGCTGGGTTACTGAAGTATTTTAATAAATACATTCGTGAACAAAACACTCTAACAACAAGAGTGATCGTTTAAAATATTGATACACCACTTTTGTACCACGAATTGCACAGAACTGATCCCGAATTAACTACAAAAGTTAGTATTTATGTTTATTTTTTTAAACTATAAACTACAACAAGTAACTGTTATTCAAAGCAAAACATTAAAATGTACATTAGCTTAGTACTAAGTTAACGTTATTGATAAAGATAAACGTAAACTACACTAACTAATGAACGATGTACCTGTGTTGCAACAGTAACGACCATCCAACATTCATACCGTACAGAAACATAGAACTTGGGCAGACAATCGAGTTTAATACGTAGTGTACGGTCTGACCGTACAACTTAGTTCTTTTTGCACAAAAAAAGCAATTTTGTACCGCGTGCATAATATTAATTATGAGTTCACGACCGGACTAGGAGCGGGTATTCATCATTTTGTCCAAATCGTATAAGTAGCAATCAATAAGTAAACAATAAACAAACATAATTTTATTAAGCAATAATAGTTTTTAAAAAAAACTATCGAAAACAAAGTCAAACTTCGATAAATCGTCGATCGTCTGCCAAAGTCGCTATAATAACTATAATAATTTTACTATTAAAATCTATACATTGAATTACTTTTTTAACACATTGATCGTAGATTATAACATTTTTACCTCGTCACACATCAGCCGATTTTTTTAACCCATTCATTATTTTGACGAATTAAATTTATATGTGCATGAAGGATACTATAGAAAGCCTAAAATAGCTCAACGGCGTTGGCGTCAGACTGAAGAACGCGAGAGTTCAGTAGTTTGACGACTACCCGTTGCAATATGTTCCATAGTGAACCCAATTTTAGTATAAGTATTAAAACTTAGAACGACGAATAGGATTACTAGAACGCTACTCACATAGCTAATAATCCATTTTTGCATTAAAAGCTCATTCGAAATTACAAATTAGGTGAAAAGAGAGACAAGGTTATTAAAAACTAAGTACGTGTTTAAAATAAGTAGCTAGAACTTAACACTAGATAGGCGGAACTTTCGACATTTGTCCTAAGTGCACCATAACATTATCCGAATTTATGATGAAACGCGTTAATGTTTCTGGCCAATTATGGGTAATGTTACAAAGTGGGTGACGGGTCTAAGGTGACAGATATATCGAGGCCGTACAAGTGCAGCTAAACGCTGCTACGGTGTGTGAGAGAGCGAGAATACAGACATACATTCAACAACTACTGGCTTATTCTTAACAGTGAAGTATAGAACGGGAAACATTGAAACATTGATGATAGTCGTACCTCATTGAAGGCTCTAAGACATTATACTACGTTATGTGCAGAAAACAACGAATGTAAATATGAGGAGCACATCACATCTATAGTGTCGTAAGGTAATTGATAGGATGTGCACCTATATCTATTTAACGAGGGTAAGCAGTATTTTATTTATAATAAATATTGGTTGGGACATTTCTAAATGGATGCCTGGATGGGGCATGCGCGTAGACGGATTTTTTTTACATTTTCGCTTTGCCGGTGGCATTGGTCATAAGAATCAAGGAAAGGCAGTCGCGGAAGGCGTATGGGTGTTATAACGCACCTTGAAGGGGCATATCCTATAGTAGACAGCGATAGGCTTGGTTGTTTGATTGAGTGAAGTATTTGGTTTTCTGCACAAACAAACGCCTAAACCATCAACCAATGTTACACTAAACAGAATATAGTAAATATAGAACACTATGCGTACACACGTACCATTAAAAGTTACGTTATTTCGTAGTGAACGTGTGGATAAAACGTCTATTGGAATCTACATTAAATGAGACGGCGGCGAACCCCGTAAGCTATAACAGAACCAACAACTAAACGACAAATTCTACAATTTTGCGACACTGATAATGAAAATCCAACGTGTTTGTGTAAAAGTCCACGCATTCTTCGACTTATCACTCATTTACAAGTTGTTTGCGAAGAATGCGTCAAGCAAATCTGTAACAACGAAAAAGTCATGTTAAGTGACAATATAAAAAAATCTTGCGAGGTGCAAGATTTTTAACAATATAAGATGTCAATGGCGTCCAAAGTAACGTTAACGTATACAAGCTATAAATAGAGCTACATTAATTGACTAGTAAATAGTTTAATATGACATAGTCCAAAACTGTTCCTCATTTTTGTGATTTGAATATAAATGTATAAGAAACATTATACGGGTGATGCTTTTAGGAATGATGTATGTTTCTACAAGGTATCTGGATATCCTATTAATATTATAAATGTGGAAGTTTGTATCTTTGGATGTTTGTTACTCAACCACGCAAAAACGGCTTCACGGATTTGGAACTTGACACACATAGTTTGTAACCTGGAATAACACATAGGGTACTTTTTATCTCGATAGTAAGTTCCGGTGGGATAATTTCCGAACTCCACGTGGGCGAAGCCGCAGGCTAAAGCTAGTAACATATAATATCAGCCCTTGTTTCCCCTAATGGATTGCGTCATGCTCCCTTAGATGACACCGCTTCCAGTAGCGTCTGGGTTCGGGTTGCCTCCTTCCCTCAAACATCGCGAGGCGAGCAATGGCTGATCCTTGCGTTATTGCTCGTTAACGGGTGCTGCTTGTGGTGACTGGTCGTCTTGCTGACCATGGTTTTGTCATTGTTATTCGTAATTAACTGCTTATCTATTTTACTCCGAAGGTCCTAGCTTAACATTTATTACTTCAAGTTAAATCTAAATGAACATAATGCAGCATTGCTTAAGTAAGCGGGCACACCCTTTATGCTTGGAGGGTTTTATGTGGGTATTGAGTTCTGTTTATGTTTATTGATTTGTTTTTATACCTGCTTAAGTTTAGTTACTATGTTTTGTTGGTATATTGACGTGTGCTAGCTGACATATGGCAAATAATAAAACTTTATGTTTTGTGTTTAGTAATGTTAATTACTCACTTATTATTGTACAAAATCAAGTTCTTCTAACTTAACAGACAGCTGTGCTGCTGGGGAGTTTGTTGTGCCACTTCTTCTTCCCAGCTAAAGCACTAGGGAGTGGTGAAGGGCGGGCGTTTTGGGGGACTGTCTTATGTAATTTTGACGTTCAAAAAGTGCTGACTCTCAGCCTAGTTTGAATAAATGACTTATGATTTTGGATGGGGAGAGGTGTACCTAGAGTTCACCCACATTTCGCCAGTTATGTTTAAGTCCCATGTAATAGGGGGCGAGCCTATTGCCATCAAATAGGCACAAATCCATACTTTGGGCTGCTACTGAGAAATTCCAGATAGAAAAACCTAAGAACACGTTGCACGCCCTAGAAATATTGATCCGATTACTGGTAGAAAGCTGCACTATTACAGAATGTTTTACGTTCCTACGTATAATCAATAAGTTACCTCAGTCATGCTCATGCCTTGACTGCTCGCCCTCAGGTCGCAGAGCATCAATACAGGCGACGATCTTGAGTGCGGGCCCCAGCTTCATGGACAGCGCCATGACGAGATGCTCCGGTTTGATCAGCAGTAGGGCTTCGCCATCTACCTCCTGCATGAGAAACTCGTCTGCGTAGCTGGCACACCCAGGGATGTTGCGGATGAAGTCGCATACTTCAGATACCTGTAAGAAGAAATATGAACAGATAGATGGATAGTATCATCTTTATTACGAATATATAAAAAATATTTATTTCAGGATTAGACTCATATTTTTTTTACACCAAATTAACTTCTGAATTGCTTCTGGCAACGATGGGTTTTCATAAAAAAACTCGAACTTTGCACATGGAAACAATTGATGCGCTGTAACCATGAATTCGAGACGTCAGTTCGTGCGATGGGTTTAGATAACCTTGCTTATTACCAAGGGGTAGAGATGGGTTGTAACAGGTTATACACGTTATCTGTTATCACTGTTACTGTTACTAACAGATCCAAATATCTGTTATTAAATAACAGCCTGTCATTTTTGTGCCGAACTGTTCGTACATTACATGCAATGTAGAGCTGGTGCGTAGGAAATCTAAATGGGCGAAAGGTAGCAACTTTTAGAATTGCTCTTTGTGCACGCTTTAGAGGGAGTAAAATTGATTTTGCTGCACCACTCCAGGAAGTTATACAATAGCTACGAATGGATTGACACAAAACGAAATATACCTGTTTTATTAATTTACAGTCGGCTATGTTCCGTAAATTCTTAAAAACATATATTAATCTGCACATTGCCACTACTGTGTCCAAAGAAAATTTGTAGCTTACTTTTTGATTTCGAGCATTGACGTTCAAACACACTAATCACGTCATGCCATTGTCATGTGATCGTCAATCAGAGATATCAAGAAAACCTATTTCATTATTTAGAGTATAGCTCAATTATCAACTTTAGCATTATGAAGTCTACGTTGATTTTGACGTGCCAGTTTTTGGATGGGAAAAAGCTAGGCAAATGATTACTGACGACAATACTCACACTCCACTTAGTAGCGTTGGGTATCTTGGGCGATTGCGCGGCTTCAGCACTAGCTGTGCTAGCAGCTTCTGCGGAACTTGTAGCGGCTGCTTCGGTCTTCGAGTGGTGGTTTGCAGAACTGTGAGATCCGCTCTCGTTGGACGAACTGATGCGGGCCACGCTAGGGCTGTGGTCCACCATCTGCTTCTTACCTGGGATTATAAAAGTTATTGAAATAAGAGTGGGGAATAGGATAGTTTTACTATGAGTAAAGATTAGCAATTTGCTATCATGCAAACTTAATTAACCTTGGGTGGTATTTTGACTCCAACCAAGGCAGCCACTTCATAATTAAAACCATAGAACGCGAATGACATACAATTAAACTGTGTTAGAGCGAAATAGATTCACAGAACTGAACTGCAATACCGGGCTGTATGAAAATGAAAAATGAAAATGAAAAATGTTTTATTATTTTAACAAGTAAAATTTTTACAACTAGTGATTGAAGCCTCCTTTTAGGCAGATAAGCCTGTGTTAGGAGACTCCGCTCTTCCATAACTTAAATAAATATTTTTACTTGTTTTAAGTAAATATATGTTAGTAAGGGGAAAAGTGGTAATAAAAAAAAAAGAGAAACAATAAAGCTAAACACGCAGGAGGTACAGCATGCACGCAGGCATGCGAGTAGGTGGGTGAGTGGTGAGTGACACACTCACTGTGTGTGAATGTGAGAGTGTGTGAATGTGAGAGTGTGTGAATGTGAGAGTGTGTGAATGTGAGAGTGTGTGAATGTGAGAGTGTGTGAATGTTAGGGTGTGTTAATGTGAGTACATATGAATCAGAGCGCATGAGGTAAACAATAGTACAGGCATTAGAGGTAGGGTATATTTATTCCAGCAGCGCCTCCGTGTCATCATAAGTAAGTGGTTTTATCCAATTAGTTAATTTTTTTTTACATTCAGTTTGTATCTTATTGTATATGTAAATCTCTTTGTTAATTCTGTTGTATAGTTGAGCTGAGCGTCTTTTGTATTGTATACGGGCGAATTTGGTTTTAGTTTGGGGAACTTCTGCTACTATATCTTTTCTTCTTTTTAAGGTTAAGCTAGGGTCAAAAGAAAGAGTTTTCTGTTTCTTTAGAACAGTTTTAATTACATAAAGTTTTCGCACCGAGAGTAGATCGCTTATTTGATAAAGACTTTGTGTAGGATATGTAAGGTTTTTGAAATAAATTAGTTTTATTAGAGCCCGTTGTGCCCGCTCAAGGTCCATAAACTTAGTCTTGGCCGCACCCCCCCATATGGGGATGCAATACACCAAAACAGACTGTGCTAACGCTATATATATTTCGTTGAGTAGGTTTCTGGGGGTATTTGTGCTGGTTTGTGCATTTTTTGGTACAATATACCTCAGAGTTTTAAATATCCAGCTCAGTTTTCTGATTCTGTTAGTGACCTGTTCAAGGTGGGGGTACCATGATAGTCTTTGGTCAACAATAACACCAAGATATTTTGTTTGAGACACTTTGACTAGGTTTGGACATTGACAGTTATTTGATTCATTGCATGTATGTACTCCTATGTTAAAATCTTTATATGGTTGTGTTCTGTGTGATATACTGAAACATATGTAATTAGTTTTATCCGTGTTTAGTGTGAGCAGGTTATTTTTGAGCCATTGAGCTATTTGGGTCATACCAGCTTCAGCACTTCTGGCAACATCTTGCCAAGAATTCCCAGAGAAGACTACAGCAGTATCGTCAGCATAAGAAAACACTCTTGCGTTACGGATTTTAAGGTTACAGAGGTCATTAATGTAAAGCAGGAATAACGTAGGGCCCAGTACACTTCCCTGAGGAACTCCAAATGTGACATTTGCATCATAACTGACGTGTTCTCCCACTTTAACCCGCTGTTTCCTGCTTGAGAGATAGCCCTTGAACATTTCAAGCGGAATTCCTCTCACACCTGACGCTTCTAGTTTATTTATGAGGATGGGAACAGAGACGGTGTCAAACGCTTTTTTTAAGTCTAAAAAGACGGTCAAACATTTTGTACCACTATCCAGATTATCAGCCACTAGCGAGGTGAGGGCAGTAACTGCATCCTCGGTTGATACTCCTCGCCTTGTATGTGCAAAAACTTTCAAGATATTGTTATAAAGTATATTTTTTATGTTATCTTTTTAACGGCACAAACTGTAGATGTGTGCAGCAGGCGGACAACCTCCATCTGCCACATTATGGCGACTCGTCTTTTGTCACCGTAAGCAATCCATGTAATAACATACGGACCCCTTCAACAAACCAACAAAGTAACTTACGCGGTGGTCCATCATCAGAGGAGGGCAGTTTGTTCTCCTTGTCTTGTTCCTTGTCCACCCAGTCTCGGAGGGGCCGGTTTACCTGCACCAAATTACTCTACATATCAATCATCTATGGCGTTCAATTTCTGATATAATTACATGCATAACGTTTAACAGTCGACAAAACGTCATAAGCAAGACTTGAGTTACGAAAACCATCCTTATTTCTGAAGAAATAAAGACGCTATCAATGTCAAACTGTTACCATCCAGTTAACTGTGCAGTCGTGGGTTAAAATGTTTATCACACTTAAGGCTACAATTTTGCAAACATCAGTGGCTGGAAATGTGAAAGAGCGTAGGAGCGTGAGCATATGACACTTAGTATAAAATTTAAGGCGTCGTCGCACGCTTTATGACTTACTGCCTCGAGTCCAGCTACTTGTATTGGGCTGACATGCCATCTTAGAGCATATTGCACACACAAGTAAAATACAAAATTATGCAAATAAACATTTTAGGGCCGCGACCGTACGGTTAGGGTGAGGTGCAGTCTGAGTTTCTACATATCTGGACTAATTTATTCCTAACTTAAAGCCTATTAACAGGCACAATTCATATCAGTTTGCTTAGGTATCGAAATGTGGTGGTTCTTAAATAGTATTCTAAAATTGAGCATATGGTTTAATTGTATTTAAATGGGAAAACAAACAGTTGCTTATTAAAAATAAACAGTAATAATCTAACAAAAATACTACCCACTACATTTACCAAAGATTAAAAATTAAATATTAAGAAATTGATGAACGAATACCATTACCTTATAATAATAGTCCTGATGCCGTAGACGTAACAAAAAATAAGTAAATTTTAGTTATAGTCATAAAATTTAATCATAGCGTGTTTTTATTTTTGTTTAGAATTCAACCACACGAGAATATCGTGCTCTGCGTGCGTGCCGTGATACGTGCACGTTACACGAACTGATGTTTGCTACTGGCAACGCTGACCTCATAGCAAAGTTTTGGTAAGTAATAAAGTAAGGACGACAGGTTAAGAAGAAGATGCCAGAATGGTTTTTAGTAATTAGAATGAAGTATAATAAAATGCACCTTATTTTGAAGACACTAAGTTCAATTTGCTCTGATAGGGCCGGGGGTATATATCAAAGAACATGAGACTTACAGCAAATGGTTCGCCAGCTTCTTGAATGACGTATCCTTCGATGACATGCGTCAGTATGTTCGGTTTTACCATAGCTTTAGGGAGCCCCTTGTCTGTAACGTTATTAATCATAGCATCTTTTGAGTATAAATTTAAAGGGGATTGATAAAGCAACAAAAAATTCAAGCAAAATTCATGTCTTGGTTGGGTCATCGTTTACCGTGTCACGATATACTACTTTGCTACAAGGATATTTCGAATGTCGTTAACAATTCGGCGACGCACCTAACAATACTTGAACAGCTTTATTGACAATAGATTTTGTAAGCAGCTTTCAACTTATCGACGTTTTATTGCTGTCGTAATATTGACACAGTTAAACACTCATATATTACCATGTCCATTGTATTAATTCTTTGCTATCTAGGTGTCCTGGAGTGCGGGGCGCTTTTCCATACACGACATAGAGGGGGACCTGCTCAGTCAGAACTGCAGACCCAAACAAGACAAAATAAAGGAGTAGTTCATAAAGATGTTCATACAATACTGACCGTGGGCCGCCTGCTGACTCATGTGGCGGGGCGTGCACTGCGCACTCTTGAACAAAGCTGTCGATCCACCGGACGATACTGGTGCCGTAATGGCGGCCGTCATTGTAGACGATGATGATGTTGACGAGGCTACCGTAGTCACCACCTACAGTTGAGAACGAGAAGAGATTATGGGGTGCTAATGTTACGATGTGTTGTTGTTTCGATAAAACTGGGTCAGACAGCACGTTGCAGTGACGATTAATATTGACTCCAAGACTTCAATCGACTGTAATCTATTATCACCTTTAAAGTTCTTACCTGTGGAGCCACAGGCGTGGTTTGTTGAGCACTGCTAGGTACTGGGGCGGTGCTGGTAGCTACTGAAGCGGCTGTTGTAGTGGGCGTCGTCTCGGTTGAGGTGGTCTGGGTTTCTTTCTTCGATGGACTCGACTTTGATATCTCCATAGGTGTCACTGCACCTGCGTTATTGAAATGTAGATGGCTTTCAGTTAACTATGACTGCTAGTCTCTAAATAGTACAACTTGAGATAGTAGTTTTTGGTGACTGTGTGCGTGTTCACTTAACTCTTCTAAACTTCACAATAGATTCTGATTTGGTTTTCACAATTTTTTAGACTTCGTTTTGGAAGGTTGGTGTGGACATTAATATTGAACTAAAATATAGCAAAAATATCTCGATATTTTGGCATCAATCACTTTTTGTTTCTTTTGTCAGCCGACTGATGTCGTGCCGTCACATCCTCGACCAATCAGAGCAGACTTCCGGTAGTCACGTGGTTCCAGGTGGCGTGTTCGCTAATCATCATTTCAGCCGAAAGACGGCCACTGCTGGACATAGGCCTAGGTGGTTTGCCTTGCCATAATCACCACGCTTGGCAGGCGGGTTGGCGATTGCAGTATGGTGGTCAAATGCATAGAGAACACTGCTGCTGCCCATTAAGTAAGTCCCGTAGTCTACGACACCCACGAGAAGAAATGGGATGGTACTATTCTTTACGTCCGGCAACACACGGTACGTTCGCTAATGGCGGACTTTTATTACATCATAGCGTTTTTACTTCCCGAGTGAGATACATCTGCTTTAGAGTTTGCGGCTATATTTAATAATTTTTTTTAAATAATAGTTCACATAAAGTTTATAACAATTAATATGAGTGAAAACCGAATAAATAATGCAATTTTTGTCCATTTGACAGCCAATCACAGGTCTCGTGACGTCACATCATCGCCCAATCAGCGCCGAGTTCCGGTAGTCACGTGGACCCAGGTGGCGTGTTCTCTAATGGCTTTTTTGTTGGCTGGGAAATCATCAAATAACTTCTCCCGCTCAGGGTGGAGCAGGAGGGCGTGCCAGACTTTTACTGACTAAAACCCACCCGTGTTCCCTCAGTTGCCTGTGTGCCAGGGGCCGCGGTATCTCTTTCGAACAACCCGCACCCTTGGTTCCCTAATGGCTAACCTTTACCTCTTAGCGTTGTTACTTCTCGAGTAAGAAACAGTTAATTTGGAGTTTGCACCTACTTTTAAATATATTTTTAATTCTTAATATAGTCATTCTAGAGTGAAATCGAATTAATAGTACAATAATTGTCCATTTGTCAGCCAATCACAGGTTTCGTGACGTCATCTTCTAGACCAATCAGCGCCGAGTTCTGGTAGTTACGTGGGGACCACGCCACGTGGGAAGGTGACGTGTTCGCTGATAGCATAGCGTTGTTACTTCCCAAGAAAGAAACGTCTATTTTAGAGTTTGCAGCTACTTTTTAGTATTTTCTTTTATTCGTATTGTAGTTCAATGAACAACACAACACAAACAACACAATCACACAACACAATACACACAACACAATTAACACAATCAACACAATTATTAATGAATTTAAGCGAAAATCAAATAAATAGCGCCATTTTTGACCGTTTGTCAGCCAATCATAAGTCTCGTGATGTCACAGCCTCGACCAATCAGCGCCGAGTTCCGGTAGTCACGTGGTCCCAGGTGGCGTGTTCGCTAATGGCGGACTATTACCTAGTGTTGTTACTTGCCAGGTAATAAACATCATATTAAGAGATAGCAGCTACTTTTCAATACATATTTTTTCCTGTTTTAGTTAATATCAAATTAATCATTAATATGAGTGAAAATCAAATAAATAGCGAAATTGTGATTAATATGATTGGGATCAAAAAGTGCAGATAGGCGATGTCTACATCGCGCCGTAAATACCGGCCATCACGCGCGATTCGAGCTCATCGCAATCCGATTCTAAGGATACTGAGGTAAAACGGCAGGAATGCAGGTGAGTCATAAAAGTGGTTGCGCTCACTAACTTTTTGATGTGTTGGTGCATTCAGTTCAACTCCGAATAATCCTGCAGCACGTATCTGAACTAGTTCCTGGACCTAGGTCTAGAGTTAGCTCCGCGATGGCTTTAGAATTTAATTTAAACCGCCCTTCGGCGGCTACCAATAATATTTCGAGTGGAGTTCCGAGTTGAAATACAAGCGTCGTTGTGCCTCGCTCTAATACAAATTAAATGGGGCTAAAAAGGCCACAAAAGTTCAGTGATTCGCGGTGGAAGGATGTGCGCTACGCGTACATGTTGAAGATTCATGACGCTGCAACTGGTTTTGCCGAATTTGATAATAAAGATGAACTTCGTCAGTTAGTTTACGACGATTATGGGGCGAATTCCGAGATATTCTTATTTAGCAGCCCTTTGTAATGCCTTAATTACTAAAGCTTCTTAATTAAAGCTGACCGAATTCCATTTATCTGCTTCTTCTGATGATATAGTTTCTGCATTTTTAGCTTTCGATAAAACATTGAAATGATTTCTAGCTTCACCAAAATTTCACGAAATTAGTGAAGAAATCATGCATCAGCTATTTTGCGTCAAACGAGCTGAATACATTGAGAATCGCCCGGGAGCGCACCCTAAGTGAAATTGCTAATAGGAACCTTTGTGACGTTCTGCGTAAGATCTTTCAGACTTCTAATTCCTTATTACGATCAAAATCAATTGCGTAATTATGCGTATTTTGATGTAGTCAATTTTGATAAGTACTATAAAATAGTACTTTCGTCAAAAAGATTGTAAAAATTATATTACTAATCTTTTAAAAATTCTTCCTTCTTGCTTTTGCTTGTTATGGAACTCTTGGGTAAAATTGTATACTTCTAGACCCGGTTTAGGTTGTGCGTTGCCTGTCAGTTTTTATTAAGAAGATGTGAAGATTCCTTACCAATAGTAGTGGTACTGGTGGCCACAGCGGCGTCAGCCGTAGAGGCAGTGGTGACTGGTGTGACGGTAAACGTGGTGGTGGTCGAGTCAGAGGCCTCCGACACGATCTGTGGCGACGCCTGGATTTGCAGCACCGGGGCCTATAAGAGCCATCACATTGGATAAATAAAACTTGGATTATTTCTTATCGATAATTATGACCTCGCGTAGGGGGCGAGGAAGCTGGTCAGAAAGAGCTTAATGTCCCTGTAATTAGAGCGAAAAGACGTCATCCGCCTCGTTTCGGTTCGGATGAGGTCAATACCACGTCGAAGTAAATGCGACAAGTGTGGAGATACGTGATCGATTCAATTCCGCGTCGAAAAGTGTGGCCACTACCTTGAAGTGTCTTGACTGTAGTCAATCGATGATACCGACCGTTTAGTTCGATCCATTGAGTGGATTACGGAGGTCGATGAAAAAAGAGTTTTCAAAATATGTCGTGTACAAAAAAAAATATCATACAACTAACGTTTTCGTTTCAGACATATCGTCGTTTCAGACATATATTTGTCACTATTTTGTTCTATAGTTTTGAATGACTAAAACAGTAGAATGCATATATATACCTCGGGAGCAAACGCAGGGTTATAATAGCATATGAGAAGTATACCGGTGTGGACGATATAAGCTGTGTCTTATCATCATCGGTCTTGACATGCGCCACGAGCGTGGGCGGCTGCAGCGGCAACACGGAGCCCTGCACCGGAGCGGCGATGAGGCCCACCGTACCTTGGGCGGCTTGCAGCGTCAACTGCGGAACTCCCAAGTTGCTTGACACCTATACATAACATCATCACGGTTGTATTGCCTAAAGGATTAAGCAGAGGTGGACTTATAGTACTCCCACATTCATGTTCCATATCGCACGGGGCGGGCCTATTGCCATCAACCGGCCAACTCATGCTAAAGCAGTAGCGCTTGCAGTCACTAGACCAACGGAGCACCGTGCCATGCGCGGCGAGCACTCAGGGCCCCAATTCTGTATTGTTATAATGATTCCCGTAAGGAATCGAAATGTCATATTCTGGATGTTCCAAAACAATTTCTCGATATTATTTATACGATATTAGCAGAATTCGTGTGTGATTGACGTGGTTACGAGTAAAGAATCGTTAACTGGTCATAGTGAATTTAGGCCCTGGTTGCTTGGTACGTATACTAGTGCAAGTATTAGGGGTGCTACATGACACGTGTTCAAGCGTATTTGTTGAACATCAAAGCCGACCCGAAGGAATTATGATTATGTTTTTGCAGCTTTCATTCGGTTTGTGCCGATAGATCGGCAAACTCCGTAAGTGGCATAGAGAGACACATATAAATTCTGATCCGTGATTTCACTCTTAAGTTCGTATTCTTATCTACGGGGAGGACACACACATACCTACTTGAACAAATACATCATGCATTTAATGACATTGCTACTATTTAATTGTAGAATATATTTGACTTTAAAATAAGTATGTAGGGCGACGAGAGGCCAAAATTACATTGTACTGAGCCTTATTTAATAACCTTTACGGCCGACTAGCAAACCAAACATGCTATTTTTATACTACACACACAAAATAACATGTTTATTTTTATAAACATGTTATTTTGTGTGTGTTTACTCTTTTGAGTAATTTAAGGTTGTATCGCTGATCATTCTGCCACTTTGCAACGGTCTTAAAAATGCCAATCTTTCACTTCCACTACACAGCATGCTAACACAAGGGTTTTCTTCGACACTACATGCATGGACCTTACAGGTATTCCTACACACAAATGAAAAACATAGATAAATATATCCTACCGAAACATGTTAAATGAACTCTTTCGCTTTACATGCATGTATCATGCGTCAAAAGCAACGATTTGATTACAGATTTGATAAACAGGGATAATACTCTATACAGATATATCTATAGGATAGGCGTCTACCAACTGAAATCTTTAATTTAATCAAGAAATTATATAAAAAACGAAATAAATAAAAAATGGTTTCATTTTATTATCTGTGGTTAGTATTGAACAAGAGACTGAAGTTATATTTTACTAAGACACTTTAGTGATATGAAAATGTCCCATTTTTTTTCTACTGAACACAGAAATTCAGCCGAGCAAATTATGTCGAGTGGAATTGGGAATCGATACAATAAAATAGTAACAAAAAGATCGCAGCACTATCGTAGTACCAAGTTAATGTAACCAATAATAACGTATAAACATTTGAAATAACGCAGGTTTTCCAAGAAACATTCGATAGTATTGCCATCAAATCTACATAACAACTATCTACCTTATTTTAGTGAATTTTGGCGATATATTTAGAGATGATAAAATTAATAATTAGATGAAGTTTAAGGGAACGTTTGCGAGGTTCATCTTTTGCTACCTCATGGTGCAATAACGCCGGCGAGACGTGCACGAGGGGCGCGGTCAGCAACGATGTCCCATCAAGCGCGAGCCCCGACTGCCAACGTTTTCACCACTCAAATATAGGTACATTAAAATACATATACATAGGTATATTAATATCTAGTGCACATATAGGGACAGTACATAGGTAGTACATAATTAGTATCATAACACGTATACCGTGGCCGGGACATTGAAGCTAACACTGAGAAAACGTGTGTAACACCAATTTTTTTTAAATAGCCGACGAATATATTTTTTTGTAGCCGACGAATATTTTTTAGTAGCCGACGAATATTTTTTAGTAGCCGACGAATATTTTTTAGTAGCCGACGAATATTTTTTAGTAGCCGACGAATATTTTTTAGTAGCCGGGAGGGGGCCGAGAGGGTTCAAAATCATGTACTATATACAGGGTAACAGGGTGCACATCAATGTCCCTGCCACCTTGTATAGCTGTAAAAGGATCTTTTAGCGCGTGGCTATCATCAGAGCTAACGCCGCCATTTTGTTTTTTCCAAAATAAAAAAACGAAACCACTGCAGAATTGTGGATGCGCCAAGGTAACCCGCGAAATTTACCCATTGAAAGATTTTAATTTCGTTGGCTATCCTTGCGTTTCCCAAAAATCCCTAGCCGAAAAATCTTTGTAGCAGTGTGATGTTGGAGGCTTTAAAATTGTCTGTATTAAACCCAATTGAAGGCTTTGTTGAACATCTAAACAGACTAGTTCAGATGCATGCATCTTCAAGACTGCTAAGACTCTGATGTTTTTTATTTTATTTCACTCGTAATTAGATAGGTACTTGCTAATTTAACTTGCACACCCTTTTGACGCTCAGTGTTAATTCAGTTCTAAACTATTCAGTTTCAAACCACTCATTCTTATAAAATCTACCAAACATTCGTATAAAACCAAAGCAGGCTCAGTGGTGTTAAGATGATCAAGGCCTGAAAATATTTCATGGAATATGTTTTATCAAGTACATACAACAACTACATATGAACAGAAAAAATCACATGTCTTGGGGAGTCATTAATAAAATCTGCTAGTGTGTGAGTTAATTTCAAGGAACTATCAAAATATAAACGTCATCATAGTCATGGCAAAATGTGAGCCTTGTCGTAAAAAATACCGCTAGTTAGAGTGTGGGCCTAATGTGCTAGACCCTAGACTCACCGTCTGCATGGAAGCGGAGTGGTTTAGAGCAGCTTGTTGTTGAACAGTCATACCAACGGATGTCTGGACCAAGCCGCTGCCTACCAGCGTCTGAAACATAGAAAGTCAGTCATTTAATTGCTTTAAATGTGGCAATATTGAAAGTGTTAATTAAAAACATGAAAAAAGGATATAAATATTTACACTATATTAGAATTCCTCAACTTTTTCTACGGTATTTTAACGATACTATGAGATTTTTTAGTTGTTTATACTGCAAAACAATTCACACATTTATGCTAATTTGGCTATACGCTACCTACGTCATAAAAAAAGTGTGTAATGTAAACGATCTTACCTGTGGTTGCTGCAAAGTTTGCACATTTTGCGGCTGCGACGTGCTGAGCTGGCTGACCAGCGCACCAGGCTGGCCCATGTTGCTCAACTGTGGAACAGACCATCTCCAGCTTAGTAAATAACTCAATGTCTTTAATCATTAAATTAAAAGCCATTTATATGACGACGGAATTTCGTGACGTTTAGCAAATTTTTGTTTTGTACGTCAACCAAAATCAAGCCCGTCTTACTAGGGTTTTTTGCTTTAAACGTCATAAAATAAGTATAAAAGCCACACAACGTTTATAATTAGCAATAGTTATTACCGTCATAATACTCACAGGATGTATCTGCTGCACCATAGATATGGTTTGCGGCATACCTGCCATGGGTAAAGTCTGAGCGACCGTTCCTACGGGCATAGTGCTTGGCTGCATGCCCAGCGACATACCTGCGTGACAAAACTTAACTGAATCTCTGATTTTCAAATGTAAACTCACGGAACGAAAAGATCAAATTTAAATTTATGTATTGAATTGTCTGTATGGCGGGCCAAGAGAGTAGTGGTGGTCCAGTGGTAACGTCCGCGACTTACGAGTTGCAGGTCGTGCGTTCGAACCCAGCCAGGCGCATTACTTTGTGTAAATCATTTCAGCACCACTGCTCTTAAAACGGTGAAGGAAAACATCGTAAGGAAACCGGCATGTCCTATAACCAAAAAATTCGAAGACATGTGACATCTACCAACCCGCACTGGGCCCGCGTGGAGGATTCCGGCCCACTTTCTTTCACAGAGAGGAGGCCTGTATCCCAGCAGTGGGAACGTAATAGGCTGATTATGTATGTATGAATGGCAGGCAAAATTACCGTTTTTTAAGTATATTAAAAATGTTGCAACATTGAGACACAGTCTTTGATCGATACGAGTTAATAATAAGAAAATTTATGATTGTCCGCCCCTGGGCTTAAATATTGTTGGCCAGATGTCGGAGACCTCTTTTATATGAGTGGGCTTTAAGTACTTTTTGTAGAGTAGTGTTATTTACTGTGCTTATGCGTTTAAAGTTATTTGTGTGTGTTGTTCTATTTGTAGAATGATGCTGTTACTTATAAAAAGTAATACTAGTATCTTGCAATATATTGATCGAAAACGTCGCTTGTGTGTTTTATGTTCACAAACACAAAATGAACATGCACAAACATGGAGCAACTATCTGTAGACCAAATAATTGTTTCGTGCGAGAATCGAACTCGCGACCCGAAACGAGCCATCAAGGTAAAATAAGATTACAATACATAAAGATAAAACATAATATATTATTAGCCTTACGTAAATGAACGATGAAAGGTTACCTTTCAACAACCGATCTTTAGAAACATGTTGTTAGTTTACCTTGTTGCTGGTAATGCACCATTTGTTGAGTTTGTTGCTGCTGATGAAGCAACTGTTGCTGCTGCTGCTGCTGTTGTTGTTGTTGTTGCTGCTGTTGTTGTTGTTGCTGTTGTTGTTGTTGTTGTTGTTGTTGTTGTTGTTGTTGTTGTTGCTGCTGCTGCTGCTGTTGCTGTAACACAATCACAAAGGTATCAACACTAAATCAACTGTTACGTAAACGTACAACTAGGTTGCGATGGATCGCCGTCAAAATGTCTTATAAGTCACTTTGATCTCGATCAATCACAGTATAGTAGCAATCTACCAAAAATGTAAGATAATACTATAGTGACCTGCATAGCCTGCTGCTGCAACAAGGCCTGTTGTTGAATAGTCTTAGACTTGTCTTGTGCGCTAGTGATCTGACTCATCTGGCTCGGGTTCATCAACAGTAGCCTGAAAAAGACAAAGAACAAGTTAAGAAATCTAACCAACAGTAAAAAGTTATTTATAAAAAACACATTACCTGATCCCGTCCTTTAAAGTTGCGGCGCCGGCTTTGCTGCTATACAGATGAATAATAAAATGCTGATATTGTATTTGTAATTATGTTGTAAAGTGTGTAGAAAAGCACATGCTAGGTTGGAAACATTGGTGAACATTTAATAGATGTTTTACAATAGCAGTTAACATCATACTGTGATTTAGGACAGTTTGGCACTGATCCAGAGTCAGTGACCGTACAGAACTCAATGGCTTGGATTTCTCAGGTCGAGTTTTGGGCAGCTGCGGCCATTCGACATCAGTCGATGGTCAGAGGACATTCGGACAGAATAACAATGTACAGAGACGGTTAGTCAGAAGACCATTGCTCAAAAAACCTATGACCATACAACCACTGGTCTGAAAACCGTTGGTCGCAAAATCAATAGTAGAGCATCGGCCGAAAGAAGAAGTTGCAGAAGAGCGGCGGGGGAGGGAGGGGGTACAGAGCTATGGAATAATTATAGTCTACTCACTGTTGTTTTGGCTGTGTTATCGGATGCTGCATCTTATTTGTCTGATTAGCCGCATCTTGCTTGGCGGCCGGTGCCGGCGACCGCACGCCGAGTTTTCCACGCTGCTTTGCCTGAAACAAATAAATAGTTACAGTGAATTATTCCTTTAGCGGAAAATGAAATTCAATTATTTTAGTTAGAAATAATAATGACATTATTAATCTAAGATTTTCGCCTTCTATTGTCGATCCACAGCCTGCCATACAGCTTTTTAATATGGTTTCTTTGGCGAATAATATTGGAAGGCACCTTTAAGGTTTATCGTCCCCTATCAGGGCCGTGCCCGGGACGTGGACGGACCCTACCTCGTCTTGGGCTCAAAAAATAGGTGTGTACATTTTTAATTACTTACTTTTTAATTAGTGTCACACAATTAGTGTCTTCAGTTCTCCAATCCCTAGGGAAAAGATACATTACATCGAGTTTAACACTAGAATGTCACAATGCACTAGAAAAAGTAACAATTTCTAACCGCAACACTGTGACACTGCAATGGATAAAAGGACACAGTGGATCACTAGGCAACGATGCTGCTGACGAACTGGCCAGGAGGGCATCCAGAGCGTCAGTATGTGGTCCCGAACCCATCGTGCCCATCCCTTTCAACCAACTACGCAGGTGGCTTCAGGAATACACCCACACACAAGCGGAGAGCTGGTGGACCCAGACACCAGGCTGCAGGCAGTCTAGGGAGGCAATGCCATCCTTGGATGGCAGGCTGACCAGACGTCTGTTACGCCTGGACAGAAAAGATCTGCGTCTGGTGACTGGTACCATCACAGGACACTGCCCGCTAAACAAGCACTTCTACACAATAGGCATAACGGACAGCCCCTTGTGCAGGGCTTGCTTGGAGGCTGAGGAAACCGTTGCGCATTTTCGAATGCACAGGCGTAGCCCAGATTAGAACAGAGACCCTCGGGGCACCCAAATGTTACACGGATATTCTCAACAGACCAGGAGTTATAGCCAACTTCTGGAGGGAGGTGGGCTGGCTGGAATAACAACCGAAGGCCGCCATGGCTCACGCACAATGGTCCACTTGAAGGACTAAGTGCGGAAACCAAACCCATAACATAGAGAACACATAGAGAACATTAGTGTCACACTTTTCACTCCGCCTGATAAGAAATTGTGAGTTTATTTTTTGGTTTTAAATAACATAACAACACGCCTTGACTCCCCAAAGGGTTGGGCAGAGGTGCACCCATAGTACACACTAAACACACAGACACAGTAGTAGTGTGTGTTTAATCGGTCGGTCGATTTAAGGTGAATCTAGTCCACATTTTTCCCATACAAACTTCGGGAGTGTATTACTCCACTGTTCGACAATGCACATCAAAAATGAAACATGGTATGGTTTTGTCTTATTATTAATATTGTCTGTACGGAAACAGAATACTAAAATAAAAAGCCATTAAAAAGTTAGGAGCCAACAAAGATTCGTTTTTCTTGCTAATTTAACCTAACTTTGGGCGTGTTTAAGTAATAAAAGATGTGTAAAATCTGAAAACCAAGTCAGTACCGACAAAGCCCAAATATCAAAAAGTTCAATAAACTTTATTGGTCATTGATTTATACAGTGATTTTTTCATAAAACCCGATCTTCCGAAGGACTGTTCATAATTTTTTACGCGCCTGTTGTACTATAAATGATCCTGCATCTCACTCAATAATGTTGTGCATGTAGACTAGCTTCTAACTGCTTATCATTGATACTATCTCTGTCGGACACGATGCCTGGTGAGACAGCGTGCTTTTTAGCCAGGCCCATCAGTGAGTTCGAGCCCGCGACTAGGTTCCCCTTAATTTCCTTAAAATTCGCTAGATAAGGCGACGCCTACAGATTAGATACAGTGAATTTAAAGTCAACCGACCTGGTTCTGGGCTTGGTTGGCGCTGGTCTGCGTGGAGACGGACGACGCTGGCCCGGGGCGGATGCCGCTCGACGGCAGAATGTTTGACAACGGACGCGGCGCTTTCAACAGCCCATCGGACGAAGCACGTGGTTTCGATGTCGTTGACGTAGCGCATGCTACACTAACACCTGAAAATAACCATCAAATTGTGACTATTGTGTCCCCTGTAAAGTTTTTACATGCAGTACAGACATTTATATTTAGAAGCGCAAGCTACAGAACAAATGAGCTAGTCTATGAACTACATACATAAAAACGGAAATCTAATGTGCATATAGTTTATAATCGCTTAGAAATGCAAAATCAAATTTATTCGCAATTAGATGCAACAAAGTATTTCGAACGCCAAATGCATCAAGCAACTCAAGTTTCGAATCATAATATCAATTCGAAAGATTAATACACAAAAAAATTACAAACGCCAAGTGCCTCATTTAAGCGAGCTTCAATTTTATATCAATACGACAAGAAACATAAGATTAAGTGGTATACTAACTGGTATGCTGTACGTTGTTCTGCGGCGAGTGCTGTATGAACATCGAAGGGGGTGCATCAGGCTGGGGGCCCCGTATGAAGATGGGATTGGGGGCAAGGAGGCCCCCAGCTGGCAAGGTCCCCGCTGGCAAGCCCCCCGTCCACACCTGCGGCAGCGCGCCCGAGATCTGCCACGGCGCAAACTGCATCGTCTGACCGCCAGCCTGCGGGACAGACCACTTTGTAAGACAATAAATTATATATTCATCAGTACATAGAAAATATACATAAAATACATTTTATAAATCGCTATTCAGAGAGGTTTTTTGGGAGCTACTCGATAAGAGGGCCCAAAAATAAATTGTTGGGGAAACTATAGGCAAGCATGCAAAGCAAAAAGTAAGGAAGAGCAATGACGCCATCATGAACAACATAATGTGTCGTGACCACAGACAGTGTCGCTTTTACAGGATAATTTTTAACTAGTGCGCAAATTGTAACCATAAATTCAGCATATCATTCTAGACGCCCCAGGGCAGATATTTTTCGTCGGTTTTTCAAAAAACAAGACAGCTGTTTCATAGAAAAGTGCAATACCTAAGCGGTGAAAATGTATTGAACAGCTGATAATTTTTTTGTATAATAGCTGGGTTACAGGTTGTACACTGGTACCTTGTATACAGGTGTACCAGGAAGTTGTGGTCAATTTTAAGTATGGTGGTACTGACCAACAGACTGAATAGCTTTGTCAATGGGACCAACAACTTAATAGCGAAAAAAATTCAGCTGTCTCATACATTTGGATTAGGTATTGAAGTTTTGTATGGGACAGTTAATAAATTTTTCGCGTCGACGAGTTGCTCCCATGGAAAAAGTTGTTCAGTTCGGTGGTCTGCACACCCTTAAATCTGACCACACCTTTTTGGTACAATCTGTATTATTTATATGGGTATTCACAAACACCACCGCTGTCGTCCACAATAGACAAACTGTTTTTCTTATTACTTACAGTGAAAACAACTTCAAACAAAAGTTTTTAACGATAGGATAAAGAAGTTAAGAATAGTGTCTTACTTTAAAAGAATATCGTGCTAACTTACAACATAATATAAAGTTTTGAAAAAGGCAACGCATGCTAAGCTGTGCCGTTTAAGTTATTTTTACCTGATTCTGAATCTTTCCACAACGGACGAAAAAGATTATGGTGTAGGTGTGAGCTACAGAATTTAACACCGATAATATTACGATTAAGAACAATCCGTACGAGGTTTTACGTCAAATAATTAATCGTCAGGTTCTAAATCGGGAGCTGTATATTTTTATACATACCTCCTTATAATTTGATATCAACCCCAAATTATCCTAATTTATATTATAAATGCGAAAGTGAGTTTATTTGTTTCTTTGTTACGCTTTCACACACATAGACACACATATAGACAATGACCTGGTTAAGGACAAAGGCTACTTTTCATACTGGATCGCAGACAAAGTTGTAACTTTGTCTGTTGCCAGTAGGCAACAGCTAGTTTATAATAGAGGCTTTATGCTTATGCTGCAAATACGTTTATAATTAATCAAATGGTTCGATGCATTGGCGCTTTTTTCTTACTGTTTTATTTTAATCACGGACGGTGTTTGAGCATTGTTCTTTAGCAAGCTTTTATATAGTAACCTTAATTGGAAATTTGTCGATTTGGTGATTTTGCAAAATAAACAGGCTGCAGCAAAACAACCTATAAAAGTAGAATGTGCGCAAGAAAGCTAACTCGCTGCTGCACCGTCTACGGATCACCAGCAACAGCATCCTAAATGTTATTGCTGCCCATTTTGACTGTCCCTTCCAAAATCATTGGATAAGGACGGCCATAGGTATCAGTTAGGTATAAGTACTAACAATACTAACATTATTATACGTGCATTTTTTGTTACATACACTAACTTTTTATGATTTTATGTTGTTTTATGAATTTTGTAACCTACTTAGAGATTTCTCTGAAATATGTAAATGAATTGAATTGAATGTTTCATGGTATTATATTCCTTGACGTTCAGATGTGGGATTCACAACATGGATTTTTCACATGGTGCCAATTTAATTTCTTAAATAATCAGAAATACTGTTTTGACTTACGTCAATTAAGTCAAAAACAAAAGAACCTATAAATCAATTCGCTTTAAGGTGCAATGCATCTAGAATATTCGCCAATGCATAAAACTTACAAATTATACACTAATAAAACATACCTACTTCAGTCATCTAAACTTAAATAGAGATCGTCAAATTTAAAATTGCACGCCACAAAAAATTATATTCAACCATTTTAAATGTGCATGCAACCAGCCAGGGAGGCTTATGTCCAGCAGTGGACTTCTTTCGGCTTAGATGATGGTGATGATGCAAATAGCAGTTGAGGGTTGTGCAGTTTTAAACTAGACAATGTGTACTTATTCGTCAATTTTCCCAAACAATAAATTTATAATTTAACTCTTTGTATTACAATCAACATGATCTCAGGAAAATTGACGAAGCAAGTAAACAAATCCTAGAAATTCATAATATTGTGTTAAAGGTCTACTAACTTACCGGATTATTAACATTACAACAAATTCAATCACAAGAACTATTTCTTAGCTTGAATCCACAATATTAATTGCGAAACCGGGGCGTGAATAGACCTTTAATAGTTTACAGTAGGCAATTTTATAGTACCTGCAATGGGCTGATGATCTGTGCTTGTGTTGGTTGCTGAGTGCCCAGCACGGGCTGGGAGACTTGCACGCACTGCGCTTGCACTGGCACGGTTTGCGTACCGCCGGTCCCGCCAGTCTTGTTACCAGCCCCCTTGGTGCCACACTGCGGTATTCAAGCAAAGTGATTAGTTCACGAAGTGATGGTTGCAAAGGGAGGCCTATAAAACGTTGAGCATGCTTAGAACCTCATATTATGACAAAGTTATGGCGCATATGGCGTGTCGGCAAATTCGGGATTAATCCCGCAACCATGATTTTTCAATATAGTTTCACAAATGTTTCAGCGACTTGTCAATGGTGCTTGAATAATCAACCGTCAAAAGATTCTTGTATAGTCCGTCTTCTGAAAGAAATCTCGCAGACGTGGCGCTACAGGCATTCGATGGCTGTACCGCTACGGAATTATAATCCCTATTTATTCAAGCCACTATAGTTTGTAAAATGCGCAATCTTAAAAATAGAAAGGAGTCTGAGGTAGAAGAGCTGTTGAAGGGAAGTTACTATTTATATCATTACAATTAGTTCCACTTACAACCTCCCTCTCACAGAGAGGACCTTTTTCCCCAGCAGTGCGAATATTATAGGCCGATTATGCTATAACCTAGGGACTGCTCTAGTGACACGGACGCTACTAGCACGTAGAGTAACAAAATTGACAAGTACGAGATCGACAAAGTTGACAAATGACCACGTTTTCTTTGTAAGGAAAAAAAAATGTTCAGTCCTTGTCTTTTTCCATATACAAGGAAGCTGTCAAATATACTCTGATACCGAATGTATAACAACAGAGTAGCCTAATTTATTTAAACTGGATATTTAATTCATTTATTTTATTTTACTTGACGTTATAATATAATTAATATGGCCTTTCAATAAAGTCAGCGTTCGTATAGGCATATGTATGTAGGTGTATTTATGTTTTATTAGTCAACATCAGTATTCTTTATTATCCCTAGTAAATAACTAGGAAAAGTCTTTCACAATCTAGTTAATGGTATCGAAAGCTTTTAACGTAACAGCGCACTTAGATGGGTCCAATCGCTTTATTGAACCAACCCACAAGACGACGTTACTTAATGTGTGTGTTTGAATACAGGAAAACATCCCAGTGCGTAAACTGTAACCATGAATTCAGCATATGGTCCGAGACCCGAACGTTGTCATGTGTGTTTGAATGGGCATTTAACGAACTTTACGGAAATAGGTTAAACTATATGTTTCACCAAACTATCACTATAGATTTTAACGGCATACAATAAACTGTAAAATGCTTAGATAAACTTAAACCGGAAGATTGTTACTAGATGACAGCGTTCCTGCCGAACCAGGTCCAAGGGACACAGTTCACGGGTCCATCGTCTAAACAACACATGTCGATACAACGAATTATTTAGTTTTTGTATATATTTATGCATCAAAATGCCTTATTGTGTATTTAATATAACGTGTTCCAATCAATCACGAAAGAAAAATAATACGGTCGGTATTACCTTTCATGCGTAAAAAGTACAGTTAGTAACGTTCATTTGTTGAAAATTATAATTTTATTTCTTGTTTGCTTCGCCATTTTTGTGAGAGCGACATAGGTAAGTAATACAAAACAGGCGTGAGAGACATGATGCAACGCATCGCGCGACTCTCGCTAATGCTATCTCAATGTCATTAATAATCCTTAACATTCGGCGACAAATGCGGCTGCGCTCGCACGACTTTGTCGGATTCGGATCCTATCTCTGTCCTTGTATATCGGTAATTCTAAGTATACAACTGTGAGCACAGATGTGAGTTGCGTTGCGTGTACTTGTGCACCGAGCTCAGGTTTAGTGTTTGAGATGTTAAAGAGTACCGTATCTTCTGCTTTTAAGTTTTTCTAAGGTAAAATTATTCGGCGAAATTGTATTATGTTTAAACGGAATCTGTATACTCTATAAACGCGCTTTGTACTACTACGAAATATACCGCCTAAACTTTTTTCAACATGCTGAATTATTTCAATCCGGTTTGAAACTAAGGCTAATAAAAAACAATAAGTACCACATACAACATGAAATTAAATGACATTGAGCAAGAATTATTACTAGGAAGCAACTTAAATTTATGATGATATAAAAAGCTGTATAGGTACGGTAGCGCGTAAACATTGTGCTTCTTTAAGCACTATGTATGCAGCGCAATGCACCTATGTGAATGCAATGGAGCAGGAATTGTGGGACCTTGTAAAAAAAAGTTTAAAATGTATACATAAGACCTTTATTGTAATATGTACCTGTGTTCACTAATAAAGATTGATTGATTGATTGAGGTTTGCATAACAATAATTTGACACTAGCGAGAAGGTGGTGTGTAAAGATCTTACCTTATGCATGTCAGTTTGCTTCTGCTGTCCGATGCCGGAGACGGTGGACTGCGAGTGAGCGGGCAGGATGCTCGGCTGCGAGTTGATGACGCCCAGCGGACTGAACACGAACGTCTGGTTCTGAGTGGTCGGGATGGTCGGGATCGTCGTGTACCCCGGGAACGGCGCTGACGACACAAACAAAACGCGCTATACTACACTACTCATAACCTGTATATATCAATCGAACACTTTACATGACTACTAATAATGAGCACGACGGAGAACCGTGTAAAGCAAAAATGATTAAAAGAGAATATAAAAAAAGACTCATAAATCGTTGCATAATATTCCAACACTAACATGTAGTGTAAGTATGTAACGACTCAAGAATCATAAAATGTGTGGGAAGCTAATAAAAAGCTGTACTTGCAATGTGAACAATTAAAAAGCCTACATCTGCATTGAGCATATAAATAAATAAACGTTGCTATGCATTTAGAAAAAGCTTTAAATTTAAAGTGAAATTGCCAATTAAAATATATTGCTCAAACAAAACAAATCAATGAAATAAAATTCCCTCATGAAATTAATGTACATTCACATCTTAAATCACGAGACTCATAATAAACATTTTGAAAATTTTATAAACCTGGCTCCTGATATGTAGTGAGACCTGTAAAATTTACTGAAAAACTAAATAGTGTAGAAGTTCTGGTCGGCGACTGGCCGTGTTATATTTCACTGGGATCTTATATGTTTGGGATAACTAGAAATGTGCGCTAATACATAACGTTACTGGCGAGGTGGCGAGCGTGGTGAGCTATGATGCGAAGTATTAGGATTGTTAGCTGTTATTTATTTAGCATTTTAGCTGCGGTTGTAATAGACAAATTTTATTGAACTTATTACACCTGAATCTGCTACATAAACCGCTACAAATAGTATTGTAAGGCAGGAATATAGCGGGAGCATGTGAGTAAGTGGTGGGCGTTGGTGTTAAATTGGTTTACGTTGAATCACTTACGGTTGGCATCGAGCCTGCGTGGTGGTCGGTGCTTTATCATTGCGGTCTCATGGCTACAGTGAGTGTCAAGATGACCGCGTCGCTTTACAGCTGACGCGGATATACGCTGACTCTTTAACGGTTTACATCGATCACTAATAAAGAACTTTAAATTTTTACATTAATTTAATTAATTAAGTTATTTTTTAGTGATCGATGGCGGTTTATTAATAACGCTGTATGCAATATAAACTACCTAATGTTTTTTTTTCTTTGAGTAAATCAATCAGTATTTTTTACCATAGAAATCGTTCAGAAGCGGCTTAGGTTTTTAGTAAAGCGTCAGATCAAGAAGTTTCTTGTTGGAAAAAATACACAGAGGTAGACATAGCAGTGCTGACACGATACGAAGGAGTCAACGATGAAGCGTCTTTTGTATGTGAACTTGTTTTCGTGCGTCGTACGTTCTGCGCATATTCGTGAATAATGTCAAAAAGTACTTGAATAGTTCATAGCCCAGTGAGTTTGTATCGCGCACATTAAATAATACAATATGCATACAAATAATTTATAATAAATTTTGGTAAATATAGGGGAGTGTTTGAAACATTTAATTTTGATTATTTTTTGTTCTAGCTGGGGAAATAAAATATAATCTCTAGGAGTATAATACTACTGTCTAGGAGACTGTCTAGGAGTATAATGTCTAAACCTATTGCAGTAGGAACTTACCGGCCTGTCCTTGCAAGACTTGTTTGCCCTGCGTGGTTAGCATGTGGGGGGCTAGTTGGTTCCCCTGAAACGGCTTCCCGGCGGCGATCACCTAGGCAACAGGTTTCATGTTACACAAAGCACATAAATAAACAGGACGTGCTTTTTTTTTGAGGGTGGGAAATAATGAAATAACTTCTCCCGCTCTGGGTGGAGCAGGAGGGCGTGTCAGACTTTTAGTGACTAAAACCCACCCGTGATACCTCAGTTGCCTGTGTGCCAGGGGCCACGGTATCTCGGATAAAGAACCACCCGCACCCCTGGCAGACATCGGCCCTTGCGGGGCCGCTTCACTTGGTGCTGACATCTCTTTGAGGCGCGCGTGGAACACAACGCGCCGTCGACCCGGGCTTGGACCTTACCGGACAGCGAGCTACCCAATACTCGCCGTCCGCAAGCCCGCGCCTACGGTGTCCCGGAATCAGCCAGAGATTCCCGACGCCCAAGGCTTCTCCTGCGGAGGCTAGGGCCGTGAGGGCGCATATACTGCCTCTCCGTCACGTGCGCCGCCTCCCTCTTCGCGAGCATCACTGCTTTGCAGAAGGAGGCGACGGTTACCCATGCACCCTCGCTCCGTACCATGGCTTGGACCAGGGCCGGACGCGAGAGATCGCCGCCGCCGATCGCCTCCACGAGGACACGGCGGTAACACGACGTGCTTGACTACAGAGTATTTTCAGATATAATCATAATTTTGATATCAGTACGCTCACAACTGGTTGATTTAAAAAAAAAAACTTTTTAATTCCGGCCTTAAAATCCATAGAAGGTTACTACAGCAATATTTGTGAAACAAATCGTAGTACGAGTTACAAAAACTCTCCCACATCGGTGGCCTAGAAACAGCGTAATATTAGAGGCAGCAAAAGTGTGTACATACCTGTATCTGCTGCGAATTGATGCCGGGGTGCAGGGCAATATTGCCCGGCATCAGCAACGGCCCCTGTGCGTTGTAAAGCTGTTGCAAATACGTGCTGTTCTGCAACGGCTGCTGGATCACTTGCACGCGGCTGTGGCCCCACTCCGCGCTAAACAAATAGAATAACAAGGTGTTACGACAGGCATTTGAAAAAGTTTAATTGTTGCCATAACTTGACTTAGTTTGGTGTAGTGAAGTAAAACTCGATCTACTACTCTATTCATTACTCTTCTGCCTAACATGTCTAAGCATTTTTTTTCCAGGTACCCTTTGGATGTAGTATGACTCTGGATTCTGTATCACTAAAACCTCCAACCAATTTTCACATCTATTGATGTAACGAAATCGGTTCAGACCATCGCGGTGTTACACCTATAAATGATTACATAATTTTCTAAAAAATATTGCGTAGAATCTGTCGAATCTATTTTGCTATATTCATGACCCTATGTTGTCGACTCCTAATTTCATATTCATATTAGCCTGTCTGTTTTCCTGATGCTTTAAATTGACAGGTTTAACATATACATGAAACTTGACATGACATGACTGTGTTATGTTGTCCCTGTACTGTCGCGTTAGGCGAGGAAGGGCTAGCAGGGTTTGAGGTCCCCAAATTATGTTTCTATCATTTTGTTACATACACAGTGATTTTTATCTTTATTTTTTAATGTAGTGCAACTTTTTTTCTTATAATACTTTCGAGTTAACACCCTGTAAAAAACTCATAATAAATATTTGGAAATCTGCTGGTCCCTAAAGTAAGGAAATAATGTTTGCAAGAAGGGTCTTACGATTATGAATCAAAGCGCTCAAACGCTTTCTACCAAATATATCAATTTTAGTTTCAATAAAGAAAAATAAGTGTAAATGAAGTAGTTTTAAAAGTATTGTAAAGGAAGGATAGTTTTTACCTGATCTGCTGAGGATGCTGTGTGTTCGGTGGTAAGCTCTGCAGCGGCGGCATGGTGGAGATACTGCCCGCCTGCTGTTGGATCCCGCCCCCAGCCTGCTGCACCTACGTCAGACGCCATTGATTCAATGTCTATTTAACTTGGGTATTGTGGCATATCGTGATGCAAACTCAGCATATTTCTTTTTCGGATATTATTTTAATTGATTTGATATGAGGGGGATGAAGAATACAATCATGGACTTCTTTCATTTGATAAAAATATAATTAAGAACTAGATCTAAATCAAAAGACGGCCCAAATTTTATCAGGACTCTTACAGGTCTTTTTATTGTAAAATAAAGTTTTACCAAAACTTACGTGTTTGGTGTTAGTTTCATTGTCGTTTG
Organism: Polymixis lichenea; assembly: GCA_949091785.1. Lineage (NCBI taxonomy): Eukaryota > Metazoa > Arthropoda > Insecta > Lepidoptera > Noctuidae > Polymixis > Polymixis lichenea. The sequence continues at coordinate 37,286,228 of OX420931.1, forward strand.
TCATTTCTGGTAAAAATATATTGTATTTTTATAACGAGCTTGAGGCTTATTAGTGATATATTGTGGGCGAATCGACAATTCCAGAAACACAGTGAGGCAATTGGCACGTTTTGAATTTTAATAAATAAAGTTATGCAGAAGGCCATTGCAAGTACACGCAATAAATTGCACTATATTCAAAACGCGCCATTTGCCTTATACCTACGTGTAGCTGGAGTTGTCAATTCGCCCACAAATGAATTACCCTCGTGCGAGTCGGATAAAGGAAATAACATATTATTTAAAAGTGTCGGTTTGCTGATTCGGTCGAGTAAATTCGTGCGAATCGACTAAGAAGCCGAGCATGATACACAACTATGGGCGCTTGTCGGCTGGCGCACACATTACGTGAAGATTGGATCACACGATACAAATGAGCTTTGCAGCTGAATACATTCCGTTTTGATGGCCCAAGTCTTTGTAGGTGTGGGATACATGCAGATGATTTATGATAATTATTTTGTGTCTCGGTCTTTTTTTAGCTTGAAGGTATTCTGCTTTTTCGTAATTATGTCATCAGTTCATCACCTAATTAGGATAGATATAGGTTAGTAAAAATACTTTAATTGTGACGAATACCTATCAAGTCCGTTATGTCTCCAAATAATTACAAAACACCTGTATAACGTCGTAAAACATTAACAGAGTAAAATATTTTGAGGGCTGGTAGTACTTGAATTTAAACGAACAAAAAATATGGATAGAATCCTTTGCAATCGGGTAAAAATAAAACAGCTGTTCGGTTACTTAAAAAAGATCACTACCAACACCATCAAATAGCTGTTATATGTACGAGGATGTTGTATCCTTTTCGAACGAAATTCTTTAGCGCAGTCTGCGCTAAAGAATTTCTTGCTTGCTTGCTTTTCATCATGGGTGTCGTTTTCATGGTGTTCGACCTGTTTTCTTATTGAAATAATACAAAGCTTTGATATCATTAAAATGTCACCGGGCTTACTGCTAAACTTCATTTTGATGACAACTCGATCGACAATATTCCTGAGCCAATTTGAATCGAAACCAAGCTCGACTTATAATCGAATGTTATCCGTTTCTGTTTCCGGTTGATTACGTCACAATCAACTGCTAACAATCCATGGTTAGATTATATTTATTAGTTGGTTATTTTTTTATTGGCTTCTTTATATTCTAGAATTTACTTAAGTAAAATACAAACCTTATCAAAAAAAATGACTTGCGAACATTATGGGAAAATTAGACGTTTTGTCAGTTGTCACCCTTTTAACTTTAATTGTTTACATTTATCATGACGGCGCAACAGCAGGTAGTAAGATTCTATGGTTATTGTTAATGTTACTGTCAAAATTAACTTTGACGAAAACTATAACGTAGCTCTTAGTACAACTAACTCTTAAGTGTGATCACAGTAAGCTTAAAGTATTTACCTTTGTTAAAAAACATTACACACGTTCTTTTGGGGATGGTGGAGGACAGGGTGTTGTGGCGCAACATACGAGAGGCCTATGTTCAGCAATGGACTACGATAGGCCTGAGTTCATTGATATTTTAGGGGAATAACAAGTTTTGCTACTTGTCTAGTTAGGCACTTAGAATCATGGGAGAAGTCCCAGGATACAATTGGCATTTTCTGTGACCTCTCAAAAGCGTTTGACTGCGTTGACCACAATACACTGATCTGTTAATTACACCACTACGGAAATCGTGGACAAGCTGCTGATCTTGTACTTTCCTATTTATCAAACAGGCAGCAAAAAGTAAACGTTAACGAGGCGACGTCCTCGGGGTCTTTAGTTAAGATGGGCGTACCTTAAGGTGCAATTGTTGGCCCTTTTTTATTTCTAGTTTATGTTAATGACCTTCCTTCATGATGGCTAACTTCTCGGATATAATTTTATTCGCTGATGACACTTTCCTTATTTTAAGGAGAGATAGAAAAGATACGGATGACTTACTTCTCAACGATAGTCTAGCTGTTCTTTCGAAATGGTTTGCGGCTAATAATCTTTTACTCAATGCAAACAAAACTAAATGTCTAAAGTTATCATTACCAAATGTACCCCAAGTAGGTCTAAATTTAAAACTTGAGGGTATTTCTAGGAATTACTTTAGATTCAAAATTGCAATGGGGTGCCCACATTAGAGCTCTTTCAAGTATATTAAGCTCAGCTGCTTACGCAGTAAGAAAAATAAGGCAGTTGACTGATGTAGCCACAGCTAGGTTAGTATACTTTGCTTATTTCCACAGTATTATGTCTTATGGCGTTCTGCTGTGGGGATCGGCAGCTGACGTAGATTCAATTTTAATTTTAGAAAAGAGGGCAATCCGCGCAGTCTATAAAATGGGGCCTCGCGAGTCTCTTAAAAACAAATTCAACGAAATTGATGTACTAACTCTGCTTTCTCTTTATATCTTAGAAAATATCTTGTATGTTCGCAAAAATTTAGGTCTTTTCAAAAAAAGATGCAATTCCATTATTTAAATACACGTAGTAAAGATGAAATTGTGATTCCAAAATTTAGATTAACTAAAACTAGCCAGTCATTTCTAATAAACAGTATCCGCTTCTATAACAAGTTGCCAAAGTCGGTTTCAGAACTTAGCGATGGAAAGTTTAAAACTCACATCAAACGTGTTCTTATCGAAAAAGCATATTATAAGATAACAGACTACGTTGAAGACAGGGAAGTTTGGCATTAATTCCTTCTGCACATGTGGCTTCGCTGATTACAATGTTAATTTTTATTCTTTTTATTTTTTACAATGACTGACATATTCTCGTCATTATTTGACATTATACCAACATCAATTCTATTTATTAGTGATTGCCATGGTAGTCATGTCACTTGGTATAAATAGGTTCATTTTATTTATTTAGATTCTTTTACATATTGTGAATGAGAGAACGTTGTAGGCCTTGCAGACTGTAGATATGTAGACAATTTTCTATTCTACATTTTCATTCCCATAAGAACCTGGTACTTATTGACAGGCCTGCACTGTCCTCCCATACCTATTATTATCACTGTATTTTGAAAACATTGTAAAAGCCAATATTTTTTACAGAATAACCGTAGAGTTTTTTGCCGGCTCTTCTGCATAGGAAACGACAAATTGGAACCGTGCACCTAGCTTCTGACGTTTCATAAGTGCTAATGCAGGTTTAAGTGAAATAAAATATTTTGATTTTTTTTATCACCCTTTTAAACTTAACTTTTACATTTCACATTATGATGCAAAAGTAGGTAATGAAATTCTATGGTAATTGTTAATGTAAGTGTTGAAATTAACTTTGACGGAAAAAATAACGTAACCCTTGGTGCAAGAGACGAACTAGGAACGAAAACGGTGCGACTCTTAAGAGAGCGAAGCTTACCTGATGTGACATGCTGCTGGGCATCGAAGACACGACGGTGACCGTCTGGTGGTGCTGCTGCGAGGGCTCGTGCTGTGCCATGCTCATCTGTTGCTGGACCACTTGTGTTTGACCGTCTACTATCTGTGTGCCCAAATAGTGGAGCATTATTTAGGTATCATTCTTCACGATGATCGGCATTATACTACACGACTACGAAAAATTGCAAAGGTACTTGTAATCAACATTAAATATGTACTGATTTAAAAAAATCCTTTTATGAAGTCTATGTCTATGTGCTAGAAAATTGCCGTGGCAAGATGTGTAAATATTCGCCTTCTGCGACGTTCCAAGCAACAAAGGTCCACTAAGGACTGAGCAGAAATCAAATAATATCGACACTAAGCAAACTTTGACTTTTGGCGTTTTGAAGACTTCGCTACGTCGCGCGTCGGTTCTATTAACCAATTTTAGACGAAATTCGGACGGCCGGAAATTATATTACGGTATCAACTCTCAAAGTAGGCCTGGTAGGTGGCATAATTTGGTTACACATGTCCACCCACCACACGTGGACATTGATATATAAATACATTGCGACTTTGCGAGGTAAATGGAATAAGAGAACCTAGCACGCGTTGGTAAAAAAGGCTCACTCTATTTTTAATTACAGAGAAAACGAAACAAAAAATTTAACTTTACCAACGCGTTCTTTTTTTCACCGGCTTATGGGATTTTAGTCCTGTCAACATTATTAAAAATCTGGTACCTTTTACTAAAAAAGTTGTTGGTTATTTTACTTACGAAACTAGCCAGTCTAGAAGGAAAAATCATCATCATCATCACTTAACCAGGGAGTTTCATGCCGGCTCTTCTCCATATGAAACGACCAATGCACTAAACCCGTGCACCTAGCTTCTGTTGTTTCATAAGTACCCACTTATGTACCTACCTATATAGGTTTATGTGTTTATAAATACAATAATTTTATTTGAATTCTACTTATATGTCTTTGAATTTGAATCGTCACAACATTCTAAGTATTCAGAATGTTCTGTTAAAGTGTTTATTTGTTAACAAATTCAATATTAAAATTCGTTTCTCTCAGTCTTATGTGCGGTGAAATTCTAAATGTTTCTCCTAACTAAGAATATTTAAGTTGCTAGAGGTGTCAACATACGTATTTAACTTCAAATTATAGGTCTAAATTGGAGGTAGTTAAGCAGAAAGGACTCCACATAAAGTCACTTTTGAGTTATGGGCGTTTGAAGTTTGACATTTTATGTGTTCTATATACTGTGAGTTGAGTTGGGGTAGGGAGAAAAACTAGTTTCCGTGTACATTTAAAAAATAGGGTTTCCACTACATGATAATTTCGACCCTCAGAAGTACGATGGCATACTCAACTCAATTTTGCCCAAGGTGTGGATTGAGTCCTTTCTGCTTAACTACGTCCAATTCCTGTTGTTTAAAATTTAAAATACGAACCCCGGTACAAATGTTTTTGGCAACAATGCACATTCATAATTTATACTTTTTAAATCTATTTTTGTATTGAATTGAATATTATAATTGCATAGAATTGGAATGAGACATTTTTTGGGTGTGTAAGGGAATTGAATAGAAAAAAATTAGTTAAAATAACTTATAATCACAATTCTAACTGCAGTTTTCAGATTTCACAGCGACTACTATTTTTGCAGTTAATACATTTCTTCTTAACCTAAGTATCTATAAGTGACCGAGGGATTTTTACATTGCTTGTCCCATATAAGAAACGAGTTTTTTGTAATAATATTGTACGGTGGTAAAGAAGCCTTCCTGTGCGATTTCGACTCGCACTTGGCCGGTTTTTATTAATTTATTATATTATCCGAACCCCACCAAGTATTTAACACATGAAAGAATCGATAACTTACCGATTTTATCAATAACTAGTGTACATATGTATCCACAGTAATAAAGCTGAAGAGCTTGTTTCTTTAAACACGCTAATCTCTGGAACTACCTAGTCGTATTTGATGGCCCAATTATTGAGGAAGTACCAATTGTATGATAGGACCCTTAGAAGCCGAGCAAATCTCAAAGAAAGGTTACAAAAACCGGTAAGCGATAACGAAGTAATAGCCCCACCTCGTTGCATTGCATCGCCTACCTGCGCAGGTAGGCGATGCGGTGCGACGAGGTGGGGCAGGACAACAATAAATTTCACGCGGACAGAAATCGCTGATCCTTATTATTTTGAGTGTATTTTAATGTGCTTGTCATTAAGACGCCGATTACAATTTTTTTACGATTTCACTTATTTACTTGATTTTTAAGACGTACTTTAACAGTGAAGTGATCCATACAGTGTAGAGATGACTTTCACAACAATACATCGTAATTTTTTCATACCATGTAGACGTTAAAACGAATCGTACAAATGTGACATTCTAAGCCTCTTACAGCAAAATTCTCAAAACTCAAATTTGAGGTCGATGAATCAAAATCAAATACTAATGATTAAAAAATAGCTCACTCATTTGATATTGATTGAAATGATCTTTCATGTGGTGCATTAATACATACAGAAATACAGTAGCTTCCGCCATATTGCCATCAAAACATTAGGCGACCACTTTACGACTTGTAGATTTTTATATAGTTTATATTCAGATTTATATTTATTTAGTTTTATTCATATTTTCATTCGATTTATGTCGTCCACCATGACCGGTTGCAATTAGACTTTAGTTGGAAAAATAAATCTTTTATGTAGTAGTTTGGTCCTTATAAAAACAGGCCCAACAAATCGATTGGCATCAAAACAGTCTTTGTGTATTTTCTTGCTGACAGTTTGAGTTTTCCAAATCTTAAAAATAAGGACGGTCACCTAAAACCTTTTTCCTGTAGCTACAACGGTTATGGCACCTTCCCATACTGCCCCATCTCAAAATTCCAGCCTGTATAACTAGAGCAAAGAATTGAATACTAATTTACAACTGTTAGGGGGCGTCCATTAATTACGTGACGCGTTTAGGGGAGAGGGGGTCGAGTCGAATCTCACCCAATGTCACGTGGGGGAGAGGGAGGGTCTCGGCAAATATCACGTAATTTATAATTAGTCCGCAAAGAAACAATGTAACATTACGAGAAAACCGGGTTAAATTATGTAAAACATGTTTTCCGCCAATATGGTTAAATCCTACAAAATAATATTTATCGCGGTTACGCGAACGCCACAAAGTAGATAGATCTTCGATGGTTAAACCGCCAATGGCCAGCCAAGCTAGCCAAATGCAACGCATAAATCCAACGCAAATAAGCTCAGATTAACGTTTTTATACTAAAACACGAATTTGAAATATCGCACGTGAGATTATGGGGAGGGGCGAGGGTCGAGCCAAATCTCACGACATCTCACCAGAGCGGGGGTGGGGTTCGAAAAATCGCCAAAATTGCCTCACGTAATTAATGGACGCCCCATTATTACAAAATAGTTTAAAAAAACAATTTGTAAACCTTCTTGTTTAATTAAATTTCTCTCTAAATCTTGTACTATTTATTCAATTTATTTGCTGGTTGTGTATGAAGATTTTAAGTCTAATGTTGAAAAATCTATGTATGTTTATAAATCTTTACACGTTTACACCACAAAAGCAGTTTTCATATAAAGTTTTTTATAAACTTGGCTAAATACGCATGTCACTTTTTTTAAGGACATAATATGATGTTTAAAGACGTTGCTCTGTTTTCTTTTCTACCAGACAGCATTCATTCGACCCTACCACTCGATTGAAATTAAACACTTTTAGTTTATCGTCCCTCTTTTCACCAAAACTGGCGGTACAGACCTCATCCATGAGGTCCAGATGGTATAATGCACCAACCCGAAATTTATTTCGTAAAAGTTGTTGTTTTAGAACCCATTGTTTGAAATGTTACGCAGGGGCTAATACCGCGCAAAGCGCGAAAAATAAAAAAATCGAGAGGCGCAGTGATGCATGTCCGATTACCAGCGTGCATCGTACTGCACTATCGAGTGGCTCTAAAATGTTGCTGCGTTCGGTATATTTTTCTCGCCGCTTTACAGTGTCCGATTTTGTCAAATTGATTACTAAGTAATTTTTATTGCTAATACGTGATTGATTTTTTATATGGGACTTACGGAAATGGAAACTGAATTACTGGATGTAGTAAAAAGAAGGCAATTTTTTGCAGGATTAATCCTTAATAACATTACTGAAACTAGGAACAATAAACAAAAAACAACAGATCTAAGCACTGTGTCAAAGGAGTGTTGTAAAAAAAAATAGTTTTAAACCTACTCTCTATTTCACTCTGAAGTCCCATGTCAAAAATTCAAAATGATGTTATGTAATAGGAATTTTAAGTAATCTAAATGAAGCAAAGTCCAACCAAGATAGAATGACTAACTAGCTGCTATTGACAGAGTTCGTTTTGCAGTTATATCAATATCGATATTTATTATGAAATCAGAGTGGGTGAACTCGGGCTTAATATTCCATTACGATCTTTCAATTAAATCTGTCAAAAAGCATAAATCATTTTTGTACCATACATACACCAGCTTCAGATTCTAGGAACCCATATGAATAGCGCGAACAAAGCTATATGAGATCTACATTCAAAATTTAGCACAGCTTACAGTTTGCTTTGTACTTTAATGTAGGATGATGTCCCCCCCAGTGGGGTTCCCGCATTGTCGTTGCGGGGGGGCTCAGTAACCGTGGTCACCCCCCACGGTAAAGCGAAGAGGAACCCCAAGGTGGGGCCGCTCGTCAGGGCTTGTGCCTCCAAGCCGACGACGTAGCGGCCAAAAAGTAGGTTGCGGTGAGGTGCATCACAACTGAGGCGGGCCGCGATGTCGAATGGGAGGCATCGCCGCTGAGGGTTACAGGCTGCGGCGGAGGAGGAGTGCCGGTACTTCTGAGTAGCGCTCTTCCCTTCCGTAGCCTGGACGGGGCCGCCACCGTTTGATGGCGGACGCGGTGGGGCCGCAGGGGAAGAGGAGTGTCGGTATAGCGTTGGCCGCTCTCCCTATCCCCTGCGGCCGAAAAGTTGGCGGCGGGGCCACTGTACTGACCCATCGCAGGAGGACGTCAGCAGCAGCTGGTGGGGCCCGCAAGGGCCGATGCCTGCTAGGGGTGCGGGTTGTTCGAAAGAGATACCGCGGCCCCTGGCATACGGGCAGCTGAAGGAACATGGGTGGGTTTTAGTCAGTAAAAGTCTGACACGCCCTCCTGCTCCAACCGGAGCGGGAGAAGTCATTTGATGATTTCTCACCCACAAAAAAAAAAAAAAAATGTAGGATGATGTAAACGTTGAGTGCATTTTACATGGCCAGCTATGTAGCATTTAGTAAAAGTAGAAAAAATCCAAACAATCTCATTAGGGAGCGTCCATTAATTACGTGAGGCGTTTAGAGGTGGGGGGAGGGGTCGAGTCGAATCTCACCAAATCTCACGTGGGGGAGAGTGGGGGTCTCGGCAAATATCACGAAATTAATATTTTTTCCGCAAAGAAACAATGTATCGTTACGAGAAAACCGGGTTAAATTATGTAAAACATGTTTATCTGCCAATATGGCTAAATGCTACAAATGCCACAAATGAGCACAGTAGCTCCTCGATGGTTAAACCGCGACCGGCCGCCAAGCCAGCCAAATACAACGCATAAATCCAACGCAAATAAGCTCAGATGAATGTTTTTATACTAAAAACACGTATTTGAAATATCTCACGTGAGATTATGGGGAGGGGGCTGGGTCGAGCCAAATCTCACGACATCTCACCAGAGCGGGGGTGGGGTTCGAAAAATCGCCAAAATTGCCTCACGTAATTGATGGACGTCCCTTTACCTAATTAGTCTGCTGCAAAAGCACTCACATCAGCAAATTCACGCGCGCCTCAAAGAGATGTCAGCACAACTGGTGGGGTCTGCAAGGACCGATGCCTGCCACGGGTGCGGTTTGTTCGAAAGAGATACCGCGGCCCCTGGCACACAGGCAACTGAGGGAACACGGGTGGGTTTTAGTCAGTAAGGCTGACGCCCTCCTGCTCCACCCAGAGCGGGAGAAATTATTTGATGATTTCCGACCCTCAAGAAAAAAAAAACGTCAGCAAATTGGTATCGTCAGTAAATCGCTCCCTAGCTATGCTTGTGAGTCTGCTAGCTAGAATATAATCATTACCCAATTAAGGCGAGGTTGATACTTTTTATCCCGGCTGTACGCGCGGACGAAGCTGTGGGCAAAAGCTGGATGTTTTATATTTTTGTTTTGTTATTAAACGTTTACTTTCCTGCTGAAAGATACTGAAATCGCAGAATTACACTGGAAATAGTAGTGACTTTCGAAGACAGTAAACTGACTTTTCCAAGATTTTTAAAATACCGTTTCTTTTGGAGTATCTTAGTACTAGGCATCAACACGTACTTTTTTGTCAAAAAATCCAGACCGAATGTAGCGCGATGTACATTGTGGTCGACGTTGCACGTATTGCATGGGCTGGTGGTTACGAAACAGTTCCAAAGGGTACTCGTCGCATAGACCAAACCAGTGTTGGTGAATTAGTTAGGAATTTGGATCGCAGTTACACCCAAAGTTACTAGTTAATTCGGTGTACAAGAATGAAACCACGGGAAATGCAAATCAAATTCAAGATAGCTGCCGTATCGTTACCGCTTTCATTTCACAGAGCCAGGAGGTCACAAATTCAGCCGACGTCGTTAGCTCGCGAAGCTATAAACGACAAGGGACCTCGGTAACGACTGACCACAATTTTATGATCCGGGGATACAGCACGATCTCCGGTGAGGCGGCGGGCCTCCTTGCCGGATTACCGCCATGGGATCTGGAGGCAAAGGTCCTCGCGCACACTTGGGAGTGGCGCGAGGAGGCCAAACAACTCGGAGGGTGCAACTCCGCTGCCGCGGGAAATCACGGCACGGCGGACAGAGCTCCGGCGAGATCTCATGGCGACGTGGAGAGTGTGATTTTCGCAACCCAGTGCTGGGCGCGCCACAATTGCGGCGGTAAGTCCCCTCTTTGAGGAGTGGCTTGAGAGGCGGCATGGCGTCCTAACCTTCCGCCTGACACAGGTCCTCACCGGACACGGCTGTTTTGGGAGGTTCCTGTTTCGGATAGGGCGGGAGGAAACGCCCGGGTGTTTCCATTGCGAAGATCGCCCTGAGGACACGGTGGAGCATACGGTGGAGGTCTGCCCGGCTTGGGCGGAGCACCGCCGTGTCCTCATGGAGGTGATCGGCGGCGATCTCTCGCGTCCGACCCTGGTCCAAGCCATGGTACGGAGCGAGAGTACATGGCTAGCAGTCGCCTCCTTCAGCGAAGCAGTTATACTCGCAAAGAGGGAGGCGGCGCACGTGAGGGAGATGCAGTACATGCGCCCTCACAGCCGTGGCCTTCGCAGGAGACGCCCTGGGCGTCGGGATGCCAGGCTGATTCCCGGCCACCGTAGGCACGGGCTTGCGGACGGCGAGTAATGGGTAGCTCGCTGTCAGGTAAGGACCAAGCCCGGGCCGTCGGCGCGTTGTGTTCCACGCGCGCCTCAAAGAGATGTCAGCAGCAACTGATGGGGCCTGCAAGGGCCGATGCCTGCCAGGGGTTCGAGTTGTTCGAAAGAGATACCGCGGCCCCTGGCACACAGGCAACTGAGGGAACACGGGTGGGTTTTAGTCAGTAAAAGTCTGACACGCGCCCTCCCGCTCCGCCCAAAGCGAGAGAAGTTATTTGATGATTTACCCAAAAAAAAAACATATACCAGTATACAGGGTGTTCTTTTTCTTCTAGCCAATATCGGTTAGTTCTAAACTATGAAACTGAGAACAACGCTGAATAATATTAATTAAGTTCATGGTTCCCCATGACACTTTTACATTGACATTTATTTAAAAAAGCAAGTATTTTTATAAATTTAAATGGTCATCATTTCATATTCTGAGCACACCTAAACCCACTTTAAATTATTAGTGAAAAATTACCCTTTATTTTTCTTTGACATGTTGTTTCTCAAGGTTAATGTTTATTTTAATTTTCTTCTCTTAATTGTCTTTGTTTTTATTTTAACCCTTGCTTTTCAATCTGATCTATTGGTTAACACTGACCGTGTTAACCGATAGATCAGATTCTACAGAATTTGGTTTGAACTAGTATTCACTCTGTATACTAGTTGTACCGGCCTCGTCTTTGCAGTTTATAAATTTTTCACAATGAATAATCGTTACTATTCTTACCTACGGACTTTGCTACGGTATGGTAAGTGGATTTATTGATTGCACTCGTGCAGAAGTACACGCAGAGGCAGAGTTTTACTGTTTTTCTTTTTGCGAATTTCGATACAAATACGAAGAGCAATGGTAAAATTATAATAAGCACTTAATGTACTCGAAGATTATACAATGAAGGCCGCTAATTTGCTTTGAATAAATCGTAATAGAAATGAATAAAAGTATTATTTTATTTTATTTCAAGCAATTCTTATTCAATTCATTTCTAACTGAAAACTTTCTGATGAAGTTTCTGCCCACGATTGGCACTTATTACGAAGCAGTCAGCTAAGTTAGCTTGAACTCTCACAATTTGATCTTCAAAAAAAGTTTCGTGATATAAAATGAAAGTGCGCGCGTTGGATTGCAATTATATGAAACGGTAAAACTCATTATCTGTTAGAATTATACTATAAAATAATATAATTGAACTAAAACATCAAATATCACCCACAGCTTAAAACTATCCACTGGGTATATGTCACCTTGTATTTCGCCAACAGACTCTTAGCATTCTAGACCTTATTATTCGTATTTAAGAACGGAATAAGTTTGGCACCACCTTAAATATTGTTTATACGAACGTCCCGGTTGAATCTAGGGGCCTCCTTTCGTTTTTCAGTGACACTAGATTAACCTCGTGTCTTCAGACTACTATAAATGGGCGCAAAACATGTTTGTAAGTGAGACTTACTTGTTGCTGCTTGATCTCTCCGCTCATTGTCTTCTGGTCCTTGTCAAAGGGCAGGTTGGCGTCACTCTGTGGTGACGCCAGAAGGGTCAGGCTGACCTCGCCAACGCCCGGTACGTTGAACTGCATCGGATAAATACCAAAAAAAAACACTCAAAGCGGGGCACAGCCGGTATTCCTCTGCGTCCATTGAAACTCCCTGAACTCCCTGAATTTAGTTTTTTAACTACTACGCAGTAGCTGAGTAGCAGCCAGTTGATTCCACTGCTAAATATGCTCCTAAGTACCGTTACGATTTGATCTAAGTGGCTGCCAAACGGATTCGTGATCTGACTATGTTGCTCCTCGAAGACTCGGGTGCTTCTGACGGCCCGCAATCATTTTCCAATCTATCCCTTACCCTTTAGAAGTACGGAAAAAACCGTTACTGATTATATAAATGCCTCCCTATTTATACACGCAGCGGCACGGAATCTTTGCCAAGCGCTTATCTCGCAATAACAAGCTTTGTGTTTCCAATTATTGTTTCTTATGAGGGTGGGTCAAAAAAATTACTTAATTAAATTGACTATTAGTTCAAGAGGGTATTTCATTATGTTTAAGTGCTGTATGGCGCAACTTTTAATTTTTAGTTGAATGGTGTCACTCGAGCGACTAAGTTGCAAGAATACCATCAATAAGTTGGTATTCAAAAATTGCAGTGGCCAATTCGTAGTCCGGACTTAAACCTGATTGAGCATATCTGGGACATGCTCAAAAGTAAGATAAAATCCACCTCCGACCTTCCAGGAACTCTTAACCAATTTCGAAATGCAGCACTGACTGCTTGAGAAAGCATACCGTAAGTTGGTATCAGAAACGTCATTCAAGGAATGCCAGATTTCGAAAAGCCCGAATGTTATTACTGCGTAGAACGCCAGGAGGACACGGTGGAGGTCTGCCCCGGCTTGGGCGAAGCACCGCCGTGTACTCGTGGAGGCGATCGGCGGCGGCGATCTCTCGCCTCCGGCGCTGGTCCAGGCTATGGTACGGAGCGAGAGTGCTTGAGAAGCCGTCACCTCCTTCTGCGGAGCAGTAATGCTCGCGAAGAGGGAGGCGGCGCACGTGCGGGAGAGGCAACCAGTGCGCCCTCACGGCCCTAGTCACCGCCGGAGACGCCCTGGGCGACGGGAATCCCAGCACGTTCCCCGGCCACCGTAGGCGCGGGTTTGCGGACGGCAATTTAGGTATTTTTTTAATTCTATGGTGTTTTTAAATTGATAGTGTTAACATTCTTTGTTTCTGCAAAAGTGGCCAATTTAATAAAAAATAAACTAATTGGTGTTGTGACGTTTTCATTTTCAAGTTCTAAAAGCATAAGCAACACTTACTGAGTCCAAAATATACATTTAAATGCGATATATCATGAAATTTAGAGGTGGCCAAGATTCCGTGCCGCTGAGTGTATAAGCAAAGTAAAGCTTTTTTAAACAAAAAACTTTGTTTCGAAGTTTGTTGCGTTGTTTTATTGTTTCCTTTCTTAGAGAATATAACACTGGAGAAGCCTTACGAATACTTCCCGCTCTGCAAAACTACAAGAACAAAAGTTAAACAAAGTTCTTAAGAGGGCTATCACAATTTTTCTTGAATTTGAGCGTTTAACTCGAGATTTGATGTGTTTATGGTTTGCATGCCACAAAATAAAAATAAGATATGTCCTAGAAAAGTTCATTATTTGTCTTGGGAGTGCTCTAATAACATATTTCAATTTGTTTGCATAAGTCAGTAAAAATAAAAACCTCGTCTCGACAAAGGATGTTTCATAAAATTTTACTATCAGGGATCTTTTGATGCTTTGTTACATAGAACATTATAATAGTTTAGTAATTTATAAAAATGTCCCCAGTAGGACTGTACTTTGTACTTTGGAATACTCAATTCAATCTATTATTGTTTCATACAATAATACACCAAAAGTAATTCCGTAAAACAGAGAATTAACGATATTTTTTCGTCTTAAATTATATTATTTATCCATGTATGTTTAATCCAAAATCCTACAAAAACTATTTAATAACTAAGGTTCGTAAGGCAGCTTGCTTGAAATAAAAAAGTTTATTTAAAAGTAAAATAATATTTTTGAACAATTATGGTATGCAATACTACAAATCAATAATAAATCGCCACAGGCATGGAGCAGAGGTGTGGTGGTACTCTTTTTCAAGAAGGGCGACAACACCCTGCTTAAGAATTATAGGCCCATCTCACTTCTGAGCCATGTCTACAAGCTGTTTTCAAGAGTCATCACGAACCGTCTCGCGCGCAGGTTTGACGACTTCCAACCTCCCGAACAAGCCGGATTCCGAAAAGGCTTTAGAACCGTGGATCACATTCATACGCTGCAGCAGGTTATACAGAAGACCGAAGAGTATAATCTGCCTCTCTGCTTAGCGTTTGTGGACTACGAGAAAGCCTTTGATTCGATCAAGACTTGGGCTGTACTGCAGTCTCTTCAACGGTGCCAGATTGACTATCGATACATCGAGGTGCTAAAGAGTCTATATGAAAACGCCACTATATCAGTCCGGTTCCAGGACCGGACCTCGAAACCTATCCTCCTGCAGCGAGGGAAGAGACAGTGAGACGTAATCTCTCCGAAACTGTTCACCGCTGCACTGGAGGATGTCTTCAAGGTTCTGGACTGGAGAGGGATTGGCATCAACATCAATGGCGAGTACATCTCTCACCTTCGATTTGCCGACGATATAGTAGTCATGGCTGAGACTATGGAGGACCTCAGTACAATGCTCGATGACCTCAGTAGAGCTTCCGAAAGAGTGGGTCTCAAAATGAACATGACAAAACGAAGGTAATGTCGAATGCCCATGTAACACCCACTCTCATGAAGATCGGAGACTCTACACTCGAAGTTGTAGACGATTATATTTACCTAGGGCAAACTGCCCAGTTAGGCATGTCCAACTTGCTACGCAATATCTTCTCGTCCCACATCCCGCAGTGTCTCAAGACGAAAGTCTTTGAATAGTGCGTGTTGCCAGTGATGACATATGGTACTGAAACGTGGTCGCTCACGATCGGCCTTATCAGAAGGCACTTGAAGGCGGTGAATAGTCACCCAAAGTGCAATGGAGAGGGCTATGCTCGGAGTTTCCCTACGTGATCGAATCAGGAATGAAGAGATCCGCAGGAGAACCAAGGCAACCGACATAGCCCGAAGAATTGCCAAACTTAAGTGGCATTGGGCAGGGCACATTGCTCGCAGAACATGGCCGATGGGGCCGAAAGGTTCTGGAGTGGCGACCGCGTACCGGAAGACGTAGCGTTGGAAGGCCTCCCACAAGATGGACCGATGACCTTGTGAAGGCCGCAGGAATCCGCTGGACGCTAGAAGCGCAGAACCGATCGAAGTGGAGGAGCTTGTAGAGGCCTATGTCCAGCAGCGGACGTCTTTCGTCTGAAATGATGATGATGATGATGATGATGATGATGAATAATAAATCAAGTATAAAAGAACAATTTAATCGCGTAGCCGACATCCTAATGACTGACTGACTCTTCGTCGGACAATTTAATGATCATCAGAAAAATAACAAAATTTTGAGCAACATTGAAACACCAGAGCAAGCCAAAAACTGCGCCATTCAAAGAATTATATTTTCAAGTTCAAGAAAATTGGTGTTCAGCCAACGTCTGTGGCGAGAAGAAAGGATAGAGCTATAACTGAAGGAAAGGGTCGTATACAATGTGGAAGAGATGCAACAAGTAAACATAAATTATCCGGAAATATGAGAAAACATCAACCTAATGCGAGAAAACATTACACAAAATTAATCATTTAAATTCTGTGTAATGTTTTCAGGGTTTAGTCCGAAAAAGGCATGACTGAACCGATTTAATTTATTTTTAAATAATAAACATTCTACCGTTACAATTGTGTTTTATTTTTTACATATGTGTTTCACTACTACCCTGCCAAATCCTTTGCTCTGCACTGGTACGTAGTTTGCTTTGCAAATAACGAGCATAATCACTACATATTCTATAAAATAAAGTCCCCCACGCGTCTGTCTGTCTTCCTGTATGCCTGTTCGCGATAAACTCAAAAACTACAGAATGGATTTCACCAATAGACAGAGTGATTCAAAAGGAAGGTTTAGGTGTTTAATTTGTTAAGGTTTTGTGTAAATTGGTTAAGGCGGGCGAAGCCGCTGGCAAAAGCTAGTGAAATGAAATGTTTATCTAAGTAAGTAATCTTATAAGACACCTTTACACGTCAAAATTTTGTCGGTCAATATTTTAAAAACTAGATGGCGCCGGCATTTCCTAGCTGACTGTTCCCTGAAGAAATGCAGGAACAAACTCAGACGTCATGGTCTCTCTTAAAGTCCAAGAATTATATTACTATGAAATTGAAGTGAGTCTTACAATGCAGGGTAATGTCTGGAAAGGCCTTTTGAAGAAACAGCCATTGCATCTTTGAGCTGACCTGTCCCAACAGACGGCATGTATGTATCAGTCACCGTGAAGCTCAAGTGGGAGTTTCGTTGTATGTAGAGCGTGCCTTGTCGTCATAAAACATATTTTAGTTTTTTTTAGAGTTGTTTTCTTCTCATTGCTTTTATGACGTCATCGAGTCTCGCTACGGCTCGTTTTTATGTTCATAAAGTTCAAAGTCTTCAAATATTTTGCATTCTAAAAATATACGTCATTTTTTAGATGAAATGCTTACGAGACTACCGAAGGGTTGGGCCCATATTTGAAACCAAAATTGACATTACGAAATTTTTAACCAGTGCGCAAACTGTAACCATGAATTCAGGGGTAATTTTCGTAAAAAGGGGTATTTAAGTACAAAGTTTTTGCTTCACGTATTAATCGGGGCGGTAGCGTCTGGGGTCTGGTTACCTCCTTGTCCTTCCCTCAAATATGGCGAGGGGAGTAGTGGCTGATCTTTGCGTTATACTAGTGAACGGGTGCTGCTTGTGGTGACTGGTCTTGCTGAGCATGGTTTTATTATTGTTAATTGTATTAACTTTTTATTAATTTTGTTACTTCAAGTTTTAGCTATATATATCATGCAGAATTGCATATGTAAGCGGACACGCTCTTTATGCCTGGAGGCTTTTATTTAAATTGTAAGTTCTGTTTACGTTTATTTTTATTAATTATTATTTATTTCTACTTGAGTACCTATAGTTTTCAATGTTTTGTTGGTATATTGGCGTGTGCTAGCTGACATATGGCAAATTTAATGGTTTTTTTTGTGTTTCGTAATGTTAATTACCTACTATAGTATAGAATCAAGTTGCTGCTGGGGAGTTTGTTGCGCCACTTCTTCTTCCCAGCTAAAGCACTAGGAAGTGGTGAAGGGCGGGCGTTTTGGGGGGACTGTCTTATGTAATTTTGACGTTCAAATGAGCTGACTCTCAGGCTAGTTTGAATAAATGACTTTTGATTTTGATTTTTTGATTTAATATAATATAAAAGGAGAAACCGACTGACACATCAACGCACAACCGAAACTTCTGGAATGAAGAATTTTGCATACATACGGTTTCCTTTTATAAAGTCCCCTACTTTCATATAATCATAATACCGCGAATACTTATCTAAGTAAATCATAAAGTTAGTGTATTTTAAATTACGCCTAAAGGGGGATTAGGAGGTGTTGTAGTTTGTAAGTGAAAATACGAAATGTACGCGGACGAAGTCGTAACAGAGATAGATTATTTTTCATCTCGGTAGTACGTTCCCGTGGGATAATTTTCGACCTGCACGCGGGCGTAGCCTCTGGCAAAAGCTGGTGGTTTTTTAACTGGAAGATCTTTTCTTTTACTTTTCCTATTTTATTATTGATATAATTATAGGTACAATTTTTTTCTTGTATGTTATTGTAGTAAAGTATATAGTATTTAATGCATCAGCTGTTTTATTTCATGAATTGAAGCAAAATTCCGAATGACTAATCGATTTTCGGTCAAAAAAAATCGACGGTACGGATTTTTCCTTCCGGGCGAGCAGATTTTGTTTGTTTTTTTTTTTTTTTTTGTAGTAGCTACCGCGTCTCCCGCCAAAAATGACGGTCTTTTTGTTCAGAATACGGCACTTAAGCTTTCTCCAGTTTTATATTCTCTATGATTGTTCCGGCTGACTTTAAACTGCGTGATCGAGACCAAGATTACGGAACGGGCCTTCGTTCAGCAAAAAAAAAAAAACAGACCTCAAGCAGACAACCTAAGTGGCAGTGGTTTCTTTACGGCGCTACTAAACTACGATGTACCTGAACAATGGTATGGACTGTCATCCACTCTACCAGGCTTGCGTGCACTTATGACTAACAGGGAATTTCTAACGTCAAGCACATACGTAACATTTTTTGAGAACGAAATTGTGGATGGGATCAGCATGGGTCCTACAAAACTGGCGAAAGCAAAGGGTCGTCTACAGTAGTGGGTTAGGTTCGGGCCGTGAATGATGATGATGATACATTACTATGCGAATTTAGACGATAGAACGAAACATACAGAGTTCGCGAATGAGTGCGACGATTACAGCTGTTGAGAAACCATTCAAAATCAGTGGTTTAAAACCCGTTTTAAATTTGTTTAAATAATAATCATAATCAATGTATGGCCCACGACCACGTAGGCCATACATTGATTACGTATTACTTTAAATTTCTTTTAAAAAGGGTTTACTGAAATAATTCACTATTTCTATCAATAAATGTGAAATCATAATCATATTTATACCTATTACTTTTTAGGTTTACACAGACTGAAAACAATGAAATCTTGTTTTTGATATGCTTATTTATTAAAATATAGATTTTAAAATATGTTGTGGTCTCAACTATAATTGAACAAAAATTGTCTGATTATGTTTCTTCTCACCCGCTGCATATTTTTAGAATGTATTTATTTTATTATTTTAATTGCCCGTAATATATCCTAAATCAGGGAGTAGGCGTGGTTTAGATCACTTCGTATAAAGCCCCAGTGCATTCTACTAAAAAAAAAAACATTGTAAACAAATATAATTTGCTAAATGTGACTTTAAATCGTTTGAAACCAATAAAACGGTTGAAAACCAAATGGTTTAAAACGTTTAAAATGCGTTTAGCATCTACAGCGAGAACGAAATAAGTACTGAGAAGCATTTCGCATCTGTCATGCTGCAATTCGAACGCGCAAAGTAACGTAAGCACGCAACACTTGGACCTAAGATTTCGTTCATAAAATCATACGTCATCATCTTTTTACGGGCAACACGCACGTAAAAAAATGATGATTGACATTGTCAGATAAAGATACGATAACATTTAACTATCCCGACTACAATACCTCACAAAGATAGGCAATGATTATTTATCTATGTATATCCTACATTTGCATACATATGATTGGTACGGTTTAGGTTGATGCGTTAGCATAAACCATTTTTACAACACAAGAAGGAACTAGATTTTTTTATCGTTTGACGACTGTCCTTTCCAGCTTTCCCACGGAACGACTCCGACAGCTGAACAATATATAATAAATTAATGCAAAACGGATTGTAAAATTTTTGCAGACACTGTTTATCATACCATGATATAACTTGAACAGATCAATAATTACAAAACAACTACATATCTGTCGTCATAATAGAGTGGGTACAGCCGCAACAAAAATGAAATGAAATTGTGATGATGAGCAGATGATGAAATGATTCCAAATCTTTATCAAATCAACAATCTTACATCGACAAATACCTGCAAATACTTCTGTTGTTGTTGCTCCCCCTGTTGTGTGACTTGCATCAACTCTGTCTTTTGTTGCTGCTGTTGTTGTTGCTGTTGCTGCTGCTGCTGCTGTTGTTGTTGCTGCTGCTGTTGTTGTTGTTGAAATTGCTTCTGCAGCTGTGAGGAAAACGGTAGTTTTTAACATAGTGTTCTGCATTATTTTCAGCATAATCTAATGACTAATGCCATACTTATATCAGTGTTCACAATAAACCCAAATAACCAATTTATGTTAACTTGTTTTATGCTCATAAAACAATACTTCTTCAGAGTATTTTATAAACTAGCTCCAATCAAAACAAATAATGTTCCAGTTGTAGAAGCCATAACAATTTCTTAGAAAACCTTGGTATGTGACTCACTTAGGATATGTTATCAAATCAATTAGACTTACTAAAATAGTAAGATGTTTTAAAATAAACAAAACTCTTCCATAATAAAGTCATTCTATTATCAGTAGATGACTATTCCAAGGTATTCACTGCATATTGGCAAATTACAGTATGGATTAGTATTCCAAAATCACTAAGGTTGAAACTACCTACACATACACAATACACCTTATTGTTTCATGATGTACAAGTGAAAGTCAACCTTAGGGTAGTAAAGCGATTCAAGCTTGATTAGAGTATACATCCATCATAACTCAACTTACCAACTCCTGCTGATCCTGATGATTTTTAATATGCTGTTGTAAAGCCTGCTGTTGTTGTCGCTGCAATGCCTGCTGTAAAGCCTGCTGTTGCTGCAACTGCTGCAGCTGCTGCTGTTGCAATTGTTGCAATTGCTGTTGTTGCTGCTGCTGGATTATCTGTTGCTGGATCTGGTAGAATTAATTCATGTCATTAGTAGGTACTAGAAGATATTTTATTACTTTATCATTATCTGTTTTCCTCGTTTTTTTGTAACTCAAGAATTTAGTTTAGTAAAATGCCAAACAATGAACACATGTCTATTATCAGATTTGTAATAGGTACCTGTAATTTATCATCTTCTTCTTTCTGATTTCTATATCTATATTCCTCTTGCTGGTTATGATTATCAGGCTCAGGCTTTGCTGACTTCAACTCAGGCAATCTTCTATTAGTGCTATTCTGTTTGTCTAGAGCTAACAGTGTGTTTGCAGCTTCGTATTTATCCTCAAAAGTGATACCAGCCTTCTCAGCTAGAGTCTCTAAGTACTGAAGAGGCCTTTTAGCTGGTTTGATTTGGTTCTTCTTTTCTGCCTGACTGCCACCAGCTGACTGCTTCAGAGCAGTCTTGGTTATTGTAATACTGTTTTTATTGGAGTCATCCTTTTTTTCATTTTTAGGTTCTAATGTAAAGTAATTTTTATAAGTGTTGTCTTTGTCTTTTTCTCCGTTGAGAGAACCGTTTTCTATCAAAGTTATTGTGGTTGAATTTGTAACTTTTATAGATTTTTCTTTAGGGTCTTCTTTAGCTTGTACAGACTGGCCCGTGTGTGAAGGGGACAACAATTGCTGGGCTGGGACATGCTGTGTCACTGGTACATTGGCATTGGACACCTCTGCAGAATGTAGTGACTTGTCCGCTGGTTTAACAAGCTGCTGCTGGTAATTTTGGATATGCGCCTCCTTCTCCTGATCCCTTTTCTTTAAATTTTCTAGGATTTCAGACCTACAAATAAAAACAACATCTTAAAACATGCAGTTGTTATTTTATAGTGTGTTGTTAGTACCACATGGATAAAATATTAATCGAGACTAATGGTAAATGGTTACTTACAGACACAAATCCCAGTTAATATCTATTGGAAAACATGTAACATGACACAAGTTGACTAAAATACATACATACATAAACTCATGCCTTCTTCTCATGGAGAGGCAGAAACTAAAAAAAATACTTACTACGTATATACGAATAAGACCGTTTTATAACTTTTCGTAAATTATCTATAACTTGGCCCCCTATGATAATGCAAATAGTTGTAAGTAAACAGAATATTCGCAATGATTTTATAACGCTACCTGAACAGTTCTGCCATATATTTAATATAAATTAATGCTTCTTTAATAACGAAGTGAATACAATAACTAAGCTTAATTGAATTATAATGAAGGAAGGTAAATTATTGTAAATGTTAAACATGAGTGCAACGTTCGAAGCGACGACGTTTGTATAACACCGATAAATACAGATAACTATGTAGGTATAGGTTTCGATAAATTATCATATTTAACCACCAGGGAAACAAAATTACACTATTAAATGAAGAAAGAGAGTTTCATTAATTTAAATAAATACTAAAACACTATTCATTCATTCAGTAACATAATTTAGAAACCATAAAATTATGACATGAATACATGACATTACTTTCAACTTTTTGACATTGACGGTTCACTTCAGTTGCCACTGTGACAAAAATGTTTTCCACTTATCGGTAAAAAAGATAATATAGAATATTATGATTTAACAAAACATGTAACTTATCGTTATAGTAACCATGTTATGTTAATACGCTCAGCTCCTCTCAAGTTTGTTTTAACTTTTTTCAGATTTTTTATTTTCGTTAACATTAGTTTCGCTTAGGATATTGTACGAAACTCATGCTGCGATGTTGGCGACTGCTAAGTACTAAGAACTATACATAGCCTGTACTGTGATTCATAACTCGTAAATAAAACACAAAAATAAAAAAAATGTGAATTTAACATCTTACAGGACAAATTAATAAGTTTTCTCTAAAAGTAAGGAACTTTTCAAACAGTGGCGTCTCATTGCACATCACATAAAAACGCGGCTGATGGAAATCACAGAAATCAAATGTATGGAATTATTAAGTACTTACTATCAAAATGTAATTCAAGGCTCAGTGCGAAATATTAGTCTACCGTGAATCTACGTATTTTGTTCCAGAACCTATTGGAGTTCTTTGTAAAAATGTCATTGGATCCCATTCACGGGAATTCATAGAATCTAATACGACACGCTTAGCCTATCGATAAATGAATTTTGAAGAATAGTCAAATAATAATTTTTAATTCAAGCATTTTCGCTTTTAAGTTATTTATTTTTTCGGCTTATTAAAACTATGTTGCGTAGAGTTTTCGTACCTATTTCAATCTCACGAATGTTTAACCAACTATCTTATAACAACACTTCGGGGTTCCTTAAGCCCGTATGTCACCACAGCCGGGTGAAAACATTGATTTGGAAGGTAAGATGTTTATTTATATCGATAAGTAAACAATTGATTGAAGAATTTACGATTTGAAAAAATGGGTGGCACTCCTTATACATAGAATCAAAACCAAAATTAAATGGAAATTACGATAGGTATGACAAAACAGTGCGAACAAAGATGGATTTTAATACACTGTTTTTTCCTGGTTTAATAATGTTTATGTATTTAGTTAATTGGGATCTCCAACAAAGATACACGTGAAGAAAGAGAGTTTCATTAATTTAAATAAATAGTAAAACAATATTCATACATTCAATAACAAAGTAACCATTTTCTATTTGATTTATAATGTATATACATTCTAAATCACAATAGTAGAAAAGGGTTACTTTACGTGTGCTCCTTCAATTAATTACAAGAAACCACAGGATGAAAATAAAAGATAATTATTTTGCTATGGAGTTATAATCACAAAAATCCTACAAGTAGTCGGCTTCCACCGCTGCCATATGCTGGCGCTGGTGAGCCCTACGTAAGCTTCATCTCATTCCCTGAATCTTGCCAGCTGCCATGTTAATTATGTATTGAGTTAAGACCTCTTCCTAATCGCTCACTCACTGCTGAGAACCGTGAATGCATTTCAACTTGTCAAAGGTTTCTGTCCATCTGTTATGATAAATAGCATGGTATCTCTGGACTCATGGTACCTCCAATTGACTTAGATATCTAGCTATCTCTAGAGAGGGGGAGCCAGATAGTGTTTATTCTCTTTGTACTGATTTCACCAAGAGAGCGCACGATGGTACAAAAGTCGTTTATAATAACACCTTCAAGCATTAGTTGCACTGAAATGCTTTTGTGGCGCTTCAGATATGTACACTGAAGCTCTAGTAGACTCGGTTAAAGCCATCCAGAAGAAGAGGATTTAGTCATTTGTGTCCAGAATTTACAAGTGTAAGTAAGAATACCTTAGCAATCTGACATACTTATATACATAAATAGGCTTAACGGCATTGCCGTACAGTCATTGGGTACGTAAACTACCTACAGCTATCCCATTAATAGATTTATTTAATAACTGCGTATAACGTTGCTACTGTTTTATCAAAACTTCTTTAATTTAGTATCTAATATTGGCTCTCTTGTTGTGGTTCTTTCTAATCGGCTTCAAAAAGGAAGAGGTTCTCAATTCGTCGGAACCTTTTTTATGTATGTTCTCCGATTCCTCGAAGATGGCTGGACCGATTTGGATTTTTTTCTTATTTGAAAGGGTATACTTCCCAGGTGGTCCCATGATCCATAAGTCAGGATCTGATGATGGGATCCTGGGGAAATAGAGAGAACTCTTCAAATTTTATAGGCACATTTGAAGCGATTTGGGTAGTTTTTGGAAGAGTAATTTCTCAGAGTGGTCCCACATCAATGTGATGAAGACCTGATGAAGAACTTCGGAGATAGGCAACGGAACTCCTCAATAAATGATAGCAAATGGACTGGGATTGCTGAAATCTCAAGTCTGTCTATTGTTTATGCCAGTTCATGACATAACATCACGCCGGTACCCCGTGAAGGGGTAAGCACATGTGAACCACTAAAAAGTGCAAAATAAAAACTTAAAAAAAAAAACAACCGTCTTCCAAAAAACCACTACTGAGTGAAAACTAATTTGGGAAGTCGGTGACTTTGGGTATGTATTTTATAAAACTTTTTGTCACTGCCTTCCGAAATTAAAGTTATTTTTCACTTTGTAGTGTTTTTTGGAAGTCGGTTTTATTTTTTTAGTATTTACTTAAAGGTACTATTAACCATGAATCTCTCTGTGTAAGCGTACAAAAGCATGCTAATATTATGTATCTTATCCTGGTTTGGCACATAGTAGAGCGGTTTACACAATACCAAGTAAAACCATTAATTTACCCGGACAAAGTGCAAGGGCTGAGCCAGTCCTTTCCACCCAGATTCGGCAATCCACTGTATAACTCTGTCCCTGTCGCTCCGAATCATTGTTTACAGGAGCAAGAAAGAATTGGCCATGGAATCTGGCCGCCAAATGTCGATGAGGTAGAGCACGGGTTATTGTAAGCACTTAGACTTTATCTATGACAGATTTATAAATTTCATCGCGGGTCTGGGACACTAGGACATCACTAACAAACGGCGAGGGGAAATATCGAGAGAAAGCTTGGGAGACGTTTGCTCTGCAGGTTCACATCCACATAAAAAGTTGATACACACATTTATAGCGCCGGCAGAATAGACCGTCTTCACGGTCTATTCTGCCGGCGCTATGTGTGGTGTGTATACACTAGGTTCCTACCGACAGTAGCAGATGGTATGTCCTAGAGAAATAAAAGGATGAATTAATTTTAAGGAGAATAAAGAATAAAACCTAATAAACGGCTTCTAAGCCCTGTAGCTACCGCACTTCAATATTAGCTAGCAAAAGCTAGTTAAACGGGTTGAATAGGAACTACACTTCATGAACTAGGGCCTACCCAGATACATGCCATGCTGAATAAACGCAACAAATAAGGATCACTGACATCTTACAAATGAAATTCAATCACAACAAATGAAGCATCTTGACTGGCTGATATCCTTATCAAGATGCAAGAGCTAAGTGAGGAAATTGGATTATTGTGAACTGTGGGCGATACAATGTCACTCCTAATTCACAATTGGCGCTGGTCAACTGTTGAATATCAATGAAGTTAATTCCGTGCATTCACCTCGGGAGCGACCTAACAAGTAGTAATAAATAGTACGTGCTATTACTGTAATTACCATCGTCAATATATATTAATTGCTAGTAATTATCCGCGGATGATGAATCAGAGAAGGTATGTTATTATTCTACCCACATCCAATAAGTCAGGCTCAAAGATTACTTTCTGTTTTGATTTGATTGACTATGAGACTTGCTACGGTAAGATCCAAAGTGTCTTCTGCTACATAAATAATAGCTCTCTGTAATTTTCGAGAAAACATGAAAAAATATCTTGATGACTTCAGACTGTCGTTCCTCTGGTTGTTTCGCTAAAGCCTGGCTGGAGCAAGTAGATAGTCGAGGAAGCCTGTGTAGCGTAGAAAAAGATACCAACTTGGTGATTTTTAACTGCGTATTGTGCCATAATAGTTGGTAAACAACTAGTATGCCTGCCAATTATTTCCCAGAGCGTGAAATGTCGAAGGTGATAAATCTGTTACCTTTTCATGAATAGTTAATTCAACTAACTATATTTAATGTCATTTGTGGCACACACGTGCCACTAGCGGTCCCCAACCCTCCCGCGTTGTAGCCACCAAGTTATTTAATGTTCCATGGAGCTGTCTGGATTGTCGGTATAACAGCTCCACTTAGTACTTAAAACGGACAACATCAGCTACATATATTCGAAATCGAAAGTGAACGAATTGATTGAATTCGAATGGCATAAGTTCGCGGCTGATTTGTGAGAGCTCTTCAGACTGGCCACTCGCACATATGTCTCAGACTACCACCTCTCTCGGCCACCAGCAAGTTACGGATGCCATGAACTGTGATTTCATCGGTCGCGTGTAATTTTATTTCAAGTAACTGGTTAGTAATAATCGCCGTATAGGTGTGCCACATTCTGTGAGAAACTTACAAAGAATTTGCATTGCAGCTCTACCATGACTTATTAGTTACATTTTGCTGTCGATATTCTACAAGGCTAAAACCGAGCCTAAATTGAGAAGAATTAAAATTTTCATCACCTTGAATCAACCGAAGTCGTAAGAATATCAAAACACTCTAGTAGGTACTACTTTGATGTTAATTTATGGTTTGTCGAGGTTTGTGGATGCCAGTCCTAATAATTTAGAAATTGTAAAAAAAAAACGGCTCCAAGCTTTGATGACCTTCACCATTCGCTATATACAGCGAACAACAACTTCTGGGAAACCATACAATTTCAAAGCACATAAAGGAGGCCCAACTGTTGATTTAACGAACATGAATGGCGTATCCTCGATTTCCGAATGCGATCCCTATTGATTTGCAACGTTCAACATTGTAAGAGAGGGCACCAAAATATTACTTTTTATCAGACTACAGTCTGTTATTTGCGACTGTTTTAAGGGTTCCGTAACCATCCAATTGACCACTAAGGGCGCTCTTTTAATTTCGTTATTTTTGCATTCGATAGAATCGATGTTGTGCGTTAATTTTTGTCCTAACACCACTCTTCTACGCGTGATCTGGCTCGCAATTGGAGAGTTTTATCATCTGGGTTATTAGCGTGAAAGTCCACAACTCATTGTACTTTTAATATACGGGTATGATGAGGACTTGCAACCTTATAGAGCGTAGTACACTGGCAATTCATTTTATATTAGCATTACAAAAATATCTACCGTATCATTTCGTATTGCCTAATTGCTATTGAGCAGATGAATTTTACAAATAGAAAGCAATGGATTTTACTGTAGGTCTTATAACAATGAAATATATAAATAAATATAAATAAGGGTGAATCGCTACTGTAGCCGGCGAAATTCGAATTCTCTTTAGTTTTTGCGATTTCGGGTCATTGTAAGGTTGTATGTTAAACAAAATAAGATTAGCGACCACAACACAAAATATTTGGTATTTCAAGAACAGCTATTTTGTGTTCGTACTACGCATAAAGCATCAAAACTTCGTTACTGTTAAGCCTGGAATATACGTGCTATTATTAAGCATGCTTGCTCTCTGTGCCTGTAAAATACTCATGTTCTTTTCGTATACACATGCTAGACTCTAGCTAGAGCATTTGATCGAAAATAGCAAGCTCTTATACTGCTAGGTAGCATTGTACTCCACGCTAAACTACAACTATGACATTATTTCGAAGAGCACGCTCATACTGTTAGAATCATATACCCTAATTTTATAGCATAGCTTTAAGCCGCAGAAGTTCAAATAAAAATTTACAAATGAACATTGAGGGACAACCGTACTTGTCTGAGGCGTAAATGGACGTCCATTGAAGTCATACCTTGCGTCCATTAAACCTGATTCGTGGCTCTAACTTCAAACATACATATTTTACGATAAATTACTAAAAGTAAGTTACTTTTGTATTTGTTTTTTGTATTTGTATGTTTGTTTAATTCCATTGAATGACTATTTCAAGAAAAAGTGAAACGCTAGAAACTTTGAATTAAGCGTGCTATCCTGGCGCTTCCACCTTAAGCCTCTTCCTACATATTCACCATTTTTACCATTATTTTGACCTAATGAACGGCATCAGTTGGTGACCCTAAAGATTTTTCGAGTGCTGAATTTTTCAACATTGAAAAAGTAGTACTACCTACCTATTTCGATCTCAGTGGTCAATTAATTTTTGTAACATTGACTGACTTTTCAACTACTTACTTGACTCACTAACCGTCTTACTAATAAACAAAGACTATAGTTGTTCCAAGTTTAAACCTATGAAAATGTATGATTATTCCTTTGTTAGTCCTGGTATAACTTTATTCCGTGCTTATTAGTAAGAGGGTAAAAGTATGTTGAACAAATTTGAAAGCAAAACTTTGTTAAACGATCTAAGGGGTTGGAGTCGTTGAGGTAAATGGTGCCAATGAGCCAATGCCAATGAAAATTACATCGTCCCACGAACTAATAATATGAACTTTATTATAGTGGAGCCAAGTTATCGTGAAGTTTGTTGTAAGTAATTAAATTAGTTAACGTCCTGCACAGTCCAGGAAGTTTACCAATAGGTACCATACGTGAATACGTCACGATTCCACAAGTGCATTACTAAATGTGTTTGTTATTGACAACCGAGCCATGCCACGTGTTTTTGTATTACTTACCTTCAGTGCCAGAAGCATTAAGCCATACACCTATTTAGGGACAGACAGCTAAATAAAAACGGTCCGTCTGGTAGTATTTCACAAGGGGAAGCAAAAAATAATGAAAACGTGCGAGCGAGAGAGCGTTATGCGAACGCGTGTGGCATGATAAAGACAGAGACCATAAAAGCCCACAAGGGGAGTCGGAGCGCGAACCGGTTCTGCATGTGTGCAGACAGACGGCGCCCTCCCTCCCCTCGGCTGTCGACCCTCGAGTGCGAGAGCCTCACAATGTCAGCTTTTCCCCGAAGCGTTGCAATAATAATAACCACGAAGCTTCTCCATCAGCCTTACAACAATGCCTCGACATTGGTAAGTAGTTTTCAAAACAATACAAGTATGAGATAACATGTGTGAGTTATTGTGTTAATATTCTTTAATGAATTGAAAAGTGTTGACACTGAGCGCCTAAGGTACCCTTTCTCCTGTACTTGTGCATTACGAGCTGGAGTCAACTTTGTTGGCTAATATTGGCCCAATTTATACGGTTCCATTCCACTGTGATGACGAACCGTTGCCTAAGCAAGTCTTCTCACCATGTATAGCCACACGCGACGCACTCACACCAGATCGCAATCATAAATTAAATAAATAACATAAAATACCTTTTGGTGTAAAAACCATAAGAACAACGTTCCATCGTTTCAAAATAAAAGGTTAACTGAAACGTAAGCGCCGTCCCATGCGGCAATGATTAAAAGAAAAAACAAACGAAAAGGTGAGGATCGAGACATTCGCACGGGTGAAAGTAAACACAACACTTATTATCGACGAAAACGACATACAAACACACTTTATCGATAGTCCGGTGCCCGTGTCATTGTAACAATAACCTTCTTTTCGAATGGCGAAACACGACTGCGGCTGTATAATGTAATGCGCGCGCTGCCGGCGCCGCACCCATGCCCCGCACTACCCATAGCTGCCCCGCTCAGACCCGAGCTGCAACGCTCTCTATCACCCGTCACCAATGGTACGCCTGCTGTGAACCACGGCACCTCATTGGTCCAACCGTTTTACGGCCGTTCCACAAACAAAACCGGTTGCCAAGAACGACTCGAAAGGGCGCGAGGGACGAAATTAGCGTATGCGCGATTATTATTATTGTTACCAGTTCTTTCTCTTTCTCACTCTTTATAACGAAAGAGATAGAGTTAGTAAAACATTAACTGGTCGGTGTTGCACTGCACCTTTTATATCCTCTCAGCGACTTTTTTTTAACAATAAGTTATGGTGCTCGAATAGTTACTTAACTTAGATGTTTTATATTATATTGACTTCTAACCGTTCACTTCGATGTTTATAAATTGTGCTTGAAAGCAACTGAATCCAATTTTATTTTTGGTAAATCTAACCGAACGCAAGCGAAAGCAGTAATACCTACATGTTGCTTTTTGCTGTACTTACCACCTAGTAATTAAGTGTATATACCTAGGTAGTTACGTAGTAAGCTGGACACGTAAATGCTGTTTGGAATGGTCGGGTTTCGTTCACAACCCCAAGGGTTTCTCTACGTTTATAATTTCACCCGTTTGTCATTGGGGTTTAGGCCCTCTTTCCCTACCGTTCACAACCACGACTCCCCTACATACGTAGGTACATACATCACCCAAACGTTTTTTTTTTGCAACTGTTTTACACAGTCTTTTATGTACCTACCTACTTACTAAGCGACCTTTCAATATTTTGGTTACGTCCAAGAGCGGACTTTTGACTTCGTACAAAAGAAATCCCTAAAATATGTAAAGACTAGAAAAAGAAAATTATTCCGGCTTCCCATATTATTTTTTTATGTTTAGTATAAGTACTAAACATAATTTTTAATTATTAATTAATTTTTGTATGTACCTACTTACATTAAAAAAATAATATGGGAAGTCGGAATATTTTTTAAATTAAGTACCTAAGTATGATTTGATTTGATTGAACCCACAAAAGAAAATTATTAGGTACCTACATTATTTTCTCTAAACCATATTATTTTTAACTCTAACTACCTACTTCTTGACACTTCCAGTGAGAAATAGGTAGATAGTGTACGAGTTAGACTCTACCACAAGTCCACAACACGTATTAACAATGTGCGTAATGGCAGCTATATAATATTGATATTTGCCTCTTGCTCACTCACATTTCTTCTTTTCTCCGTGCATAAAAACGACTAAAACGACAAGAAGTATTGTAGCCGCCTTATCCATAGTTAATTTACATGTCATATTCTTTTGTACAGTATGAAGGTATGTTGTGCAGTTTGTGGTTAATTTAAAAAAAAATGTCAAAAACAGAACTCGAAGAAATAAAAGCCTGCCTAAAAATAATTAGCTGCGTTCTAAAATTAAAAAAGTACGATTTACATTCTTCAATTCCCAATGCAGCGCCATCTGTTGTAATTCTAAATACTCGGCAGATCAGCCCATAAGCGCCATCTATGATTTAACCTCAAAACTCTGATATCAAAACGAAATAGCAACTGCTCTTCTGTCGTAAAGAGCATTGGACTAAATCAGATCGCGAAGCTAATCGCAGCATAAAAACGAGCTATTGATCAAGCAGCTATGGATTCGGGAAGTCAATACTTGGTGCGGAAAGCGAAGACACAAATATTGGATACTACAGCTGAATAGAATTATCAATAACTGTCGCGAGTCGGAAAAATATGGGCTAAGTACCTAGTGGGCTGGAACAATCACAGTGTCCCGAATGAATCCCAAATAGCCAATACGGCGCCGTTACAGCACCAGAAAGAGTTGATGATGATTCCCGTGATGTGTAACTAAAGATGTGCCCAGAAGAAGTAGACCGCGATGAAATAGAAGCGACTGAAGTCTCTAAAATGGAATTGAAACAGCCTAGTAGCACTGCAGTAAGTAGGAGCAATGTGACTGCCATATAAAAATAAAGGAATCGTGCATAAGTATATAACATAGGAAGCATTGTAAAACCACGAAACTTAAATCCACCAGGTAAAAACTTACTAGGTTGATTTCAGTTCAACGCATTATTAGCGGTAATACGTTGATGGAAACCTAATTTATGCATTAATAAAAATAACGTTTATGAAATTCGTAACGATCTTTGACTAATGAGCTTTAAACGGTTTTAATAAAGTCTACTTTACTTTGTACTTGCTAAAAATTAAGACGCAGGTAGATGCTGATAATGGTGTGGTTGTTGTTGTCTAATCCAAAAAAATGTGTTTGTGATTAGGATGCGATGGTTGCACGTCGATGTGATGGCGGACGTCAGAATGAATTCGTAATACCTCAATTAATTCGGAGCTTTACTGACGTAGAGATAAAGTCTAAAATGCTGCTAATTAAAATTTTCCTTAATTTGTGTAGTTCATTATTACAGCCTAGGGGTGTCGGGAGAAGGCGTCGCCTGGGCCCTCTATAAATTACAAGCAAAATTACAAGACCCTCTTCAAATGCAGTGGTATATACATATATGTATGATGGTATTATAGGGATTCTCTATAGAACATACACCTAACTTCTGATTTATGGTAAATACGCGGAAACATTTGTGGCAACAGAAAAAGAAAAATAGTTTTATTTACTATGTAGTTATAGGGCATGGCTGCGAGTAAGAATAGGCACAGCTTAGAAAAAACAAATCTCACGAAAGACAAAAACTAAAAATTGATTGAAAAGAGAGAGAAAGGAAAGGAGACGGAGCAAATTAAAAGCACAGATAGAGGGAGAGAAACAAGACAGCTCAGCTGTTTCACCCCTCGCATGTTGTAATAGAAGTAAGAATTGGTGGAAGTTGAACTCTATTATTGAAGTTGTTATTGTTAAATCGAAAATTAGTTGGGGTGTGTAAATGTAAACCATATCTTAGGCGTGCATGGTTTTCCCGCCAAATGTAAAATTGTGTAGTCTAGGTACACACAGCTACTCATCAAGCTATACCTTTCCAGTATAAGTTGATCTCGCATTGTATAGGATTTCCGTACAGTGCGAGATCAGAGATCATAAACTGGAAATTTATAGCCTGATGTACGCTTGATGTGCGTAGCCGTGTGTTATGTGTACACATCATTCTACGGTAGTAACTTGACAGTCGAAGAGTTACCAGATTATGACAAAAAAATATAGTGAGGTGGTGTAAGAATTAACGAAATTGCATGAACTCAAAATAATGTACTTACACTTACATGCAAAAAACATATTTTAAATTTAACAACTTGTCTTAAAAACATAATACGCACTATTACAAATAGTAGAATTTGTTATATATTCTTACATTCCACATGTTTTAAAGTTTTATTACGAAATTAAAAATATACCATTTTTATCATTCGTTCTTTGCGCAAAATCGTTCACTACCCCAACACTATTACTTTTAGAATGATAGCATTATTTTTCTTCGAACTGTCAAGTTACTGAATACTAGTGATGGGACGTTGATGGTTTTTCCGTTAAAGCAACATCAACGTTGATTTACGTTTATCAACTAGTTAAATTCGTCAACGAGTTAACGTGCAACTATTGTCGACTTGTAACGTTAACCATTCATTCATTGAACGGTTTTATTTAACGCTGCGACGTTCAACGATTCATAAATTGGTATAATTTTCTTAAAATAAATATTTCAAAAATCAACTCTTGTGTACGTTACTTAAGAGTTCAAAATTTACGACATGACCGTCGCTCGGAATCTATGATGGTATTTTCAACGTAAGTTTTTGTTCAGTTCGTTAGGTACGTTTGCAAATTTAGTTTAGTTGATTCTTAAACAAATTATATTTATAAACGTCGTTGACAAATTCAACTAGTTGATTCATAAACAGATAACGTTAATACGTTGACAGGAGATCAACAGTTGATTCAACTGGTTCGTTGATTCAACGCCCATCGCTACGGAATTACGACTATGAGTCCAAGTTACAGTAAAGGCCATCGTGAATTACTTGACACTGGCTAAATGCACAAACCGTGCGAAGCCAAAACCAAAAAAAAAAAAGGCCATCGTGACTAGGGCATCGAGAACCAGCCCTATTTTAGGAACCGGGTCTTTCGGTTCTAAACTCAAGACGGAACCGGGTACCCGGTTTTTTCGGTTCTTTCGGTTTTTTGATAAATTCTAGTTGATAAGCTCTGCTATCTTTTATATAGATTTTCTACTATCAAAACGAATAAAGGAGAATGGATCTTAATAAAACACACTTTATTTGGTTATCACATAATTTATAATTTTTGTAATTATACTCAAAATTATAAAATCGTTTTAAGTATTATTTAGCAATAATCAGTTCTTTAAAATCAGTCTTTTCAAAAAGTATCTTTGAATGAATTGAAATTAAACTCCAAATAAATTTAACAATCTTACAAGCTAGAAATAGGAACTTGCCCACTTCAATATCACATAAACAATAACATAAAAAGTCACACAGTACAGTATCCATCAAATAATCAAACGAATAAAATTAAAATCAACTCAAAATAAATCAACAAGCTTGGTAAGGTAACAATAACTTGCGTGCACTCTACAATTGTACACATAAAAGTAGTAAATAAAATAAATGATTTAAAAAAAACGATAAAATTAAATTAATGATTATATTGAGCATTATTGGGTCTTTTTTATTTGCTAAATAAAAGGAACGTTAAAAAAATAAGTGCGTCTAAGGTTTTATCGGTTAACGACGAACGGAGTCTATTGCAGACTATGCCGGCGGAAGACAACATTCGTTCCGGCTCCACACTAGTGGGTGGAATAGATTGTGAATGGTGGTAAGCCAGCGATAAATACCGTCCTCGCTGTCTCTGACCACCATTCTCGAACAGACCAATTTCTACCCTCACTGTAGTACTTAGGTCAATTGATGTCGATTCAGGAGCAGAAGCAATAGCTTGACATATTTCCTTATCAAGTTCCTCTTCATTTGTTAAAGAAAATTCTAGTAAGTCATCGTGTCTCCTGAAATCAGGCATACCCACAAAAGGGACATTTTTTTTGTGCGTTGAATGACGTTTACGATTTCCCGCAGCATCTCATCACTCGTAGGCCGTAAAAAGACTGTTTTATCTTCATTTTCAATATTTTCAAGATATTTCTCCGGGTTGGTCAAATATTGCAATATTGCTTGGACTATTTGTCGTTTTGCATATTGTTTACGCAACACAGCCACCATTCCATTACTCAGATGAGTGTTCAGTTCAAGCAAAATTTTTATTGCAAATTTGAGGGAAATATTAGATGTTACAATTGCAATGTTGCGTCATGGTGACATAGCGCCTCCACGACAGTTTTTATAATATCCAATATATTATTTAACTCGTGTATGTGTCTCCAGTCGTCGTCAGTAAACAGAATATCGCTGTTCAAATCTATTGGTGCTTTTGTGATAGATGTTTTTAATTTCAGAAAACGGCTTAACATGGTGGCAATGCTGCTCCAGCGAGTCTTTCTATCTAAAAGCAGAGGATACTCTTGTCCAAAATCAGCTTTGCGATGCTTTTGAAGGACGTCATCATTTTTAAACAGTGACTTTTTGAAATTTTTACCACTTTTCGTACATTAAATATGAGCTGATGATATCTAAAAGATTGTGGTGCCAAAGATTCTAGTGGCGATTCGGTATTGTATGATATGATAATAACTTGATATTTAGCATAAAGAGATGTATTTCTAAATTTATTTTAAGAAAGAACCGAAAGAATCGAAACGACCGGTTCTCCGATTTACAGAACCGGTTCTTTCAGGGACCGTCAGAACCGGGAATTCCCGGTTCTTTTGGAACCGGGAAAACCGGTTCCGATGCCCTAATCGTGACGTGGCGGCCTTAGTTAATGTAATGTCAATAATACTGTTGGCATGTCAAGAGTATAATCCCGTTTGAAGAACGTAGGAATTCAATTTATGAATTGGGTCAGAAAAATTACAGCCAATCGAATTAATTTACACATTCAATATTGTATCAATGAAAACCAACAATAACCTGCACAAGCTTTTAGATATTCTGTTCTATCCACAAAACTGCAGATTTCGCAAAGGCATATTTTTTTAAAGTTAGTATTGGGGTTTGGTCTGTCTGTGTACACAGTACCTACTACCAGTATGGTCTACTCTTGATGAAGTCTCTTTTTATGCTTTCTCACTTAAATCGAGAGTAGGTACCTAATCAGATTTAAAAGAGGAACTAACTAACTAGTTAGGTAGGATTGATCAAATGTGAAATGGCAAATTGAAAGCTGAGCCGTTAAATACCTATAGGTACTCTGCATGGTATGTACCATGCAGAGTATAGGTATTTAACGGTTCTTAAGGTATAATCATACTAAAGCGTTACTGTGCAACACAGTACTGAATCATTTTGAGAAGCATATTGTTAAATTCAATTATGTTAAATCTTACATACATTCGAAAAAATCGCCATGAATGTTGTGGAAATGTCAAAACAAAATTAAAGCGATTCCAGCTGATAGTTTACCTACCTATTACGCAAGTACCCCTCTGTTACTAAATATAAGGACTCCGAGGCACTTCGAGAGTCGGTAATCAAGATTATTCAGAATTTCATAGTTCATACAGTGAAATCACAGAATGAATATTGAATTAGCTTCATAATAATTACACAAGGTCGTTTCTCGACATCCACATTGCGAGTGTTGGAAGTTGGAACCGCTCTCGGAATTGTAAACATCTAGCCAATCGTAACTTTGATTGCGAACATTACAGTGATTGAAAGCTTGCGGTGCCCGATTCAAACGACAAAATAAAGTTTACTCGCGTGCGAGTTTTGTAACGCTCGGTTCTACCTATCCACTGATCAATTTAATTACTTTAATGCTCTTAGTTCAATGCATATCGCTCATTACGCGCGAATGCTCGAGATGTGAATGCACCTGAAGTTAGGGCTTCCGCACAAACAGGTTCCTTTTACGGAGCTGTACCTGAGTAGGGAGGGTGTGGGTAGCGACTAGCGCCAGTTCATGATAGCATGGGACATTATGTACGCAGTACGGCATCTAAATAACTTGTTGAGCTGGCAGCTGCGAAGTTGCGAACTGAATATATTGGTTAAATGTCAATTTGATCAACATTCATGTTATGTAATGTAAATGAGGAGCTTGTGGCTAAGTGAGAAGCTTTGTGGCTAAGTAATAACAGCTGTTCGGGTCGATCGATCAGGTAAGTATACCTAACTGATCACAAAGAGCTTATCGATACCAAGTATCGATAAGCTCTTTGCAGCGGTTGGTCCGTGGGTGGGTGACCATCTTTACATATCAAGACCGAGGGGTCTCGACTCGATAGGTATAGATGAGTGCCTCTTGACCCGGTTGTCATTCGTGGACATTTAGCACTCGTTACGGGTCGTCAGAAGCCCGCGGTAATCTGACAACTATACTGTAGTATTCTTACCAAGAGGTATCGTATTACCCAGTAACTGGACTGTTGGGTGAGATGGGCAGTCGCTTCATGTGAGATACTGGTATTTAGCTGCATCCGGTGAGACTAGAGGTCGACCCCAACATAGTTGGGAAAAGGCTAGGCAGGTCACCTGCCTAGCCTTAGGTCATAGCGTGAATGGACTTTAAAAAAAAATGTCAGTTCCACGTACTTTTACATGGGTGGTCAGCACTTTACAGACGCCAAGACATCATCATCATTTCAGCCGAAAGACGTCCACTGCAGGACATAGGCCTCCTCCAAACGGGGAGGGGATTGCCACAATCGCCACGCTTGGCAGCCGGGTTGGCGATCGCAGTATGGTGGTAAAATGCATAGAGACCGCTGCTGCCCATTCTCTGGTAAACCCCTTAGTCGCCTTCTACGACTCCCACGGGAAGAAATAAGATAGTGCTATTCTTTAACGTCCGGCACCACACGGAACAAATTTCTTTGATAGGTTTTCAACTTTATAACTAAACCATGGTTCATGTTCAATTGGGACAGTTGATAGTTTGGGATAGCTTGATGTGCTGGCGTCTGTATCTATAGTAAATTCAGGGCGAAATCGTTTCACCCCTACCAAGGGTTGCCAACTCTTTGCACGAGAAATCCTACTGTGTGTAGGATTCTACTAAAATTATAAATGAGAAAGTATTTTCTGTTTGGAATTTAGATGTTAGTTACCTACTCAATCACGCGAAAATAGCCGAACCAATTTGGATGACATTTGGCACACAGTCAGTTTATACCCTGATTTACACAAAGAATTTTGCCGGTAATACGTTTCCGAGGGATAATTTCCGCTTGCCAAAGCTAGTCAAGTATACACCGTGACATTTTAGTGGTCTCACAAACGTGGTCCACTCAATGTATCCGACATAAAATATCTACAAGCGCGATTAAAAAATTAACACCGTTAAGATAATAGGTACCTACTAAGAAAAATAAATAATGCTTTAGAATTATGAAACACCCTCCCTGTTAATAATGTTTACGTATCAAACGGTAGAAGATTTCTACCTACCTACCATAATACCACTTCACCATTCCATCTCCTTAATAGGGTGTTCAAAACTACATCATGCGTCTTAGTGAATGATATTTTTTTTATTATTATTCATATGTCCAAAAATAACACTTTTTTTAAATACGTAGTTAAGTACTTTCAGTTCTCTTTTTTAGTTGTTTATGTAGGTATGTATACTTCCTTCTTAATATGAAACATAATTAACGCAAAGCGTCATACACCCCAATTACAGTACCTATTGAGTTAAAAGCATAAAACAATGACCAAAATTATATTTTTCAAGCTATCTGTTATTATTTAGAAAATCGTTTTGACCCTAGTATTACTTTATGCATTTAAAATTGAGACTTATAGCCTTGACATAAGATTGTTTTTTTTTTTTGTTAAATTCCCTTATTAAAAGTTACTGGAATCGATTCAGTTGTCAATTATGAACTATTATGAACAATTACTTTCAGGACTTGCGTTTATTCTGTTACACCTTGTAGGTATATCGAAGTTAAAAAGAAGACTATCACAGCTAAGTAGCCTTTACAAGTCAACGAGTAGTGAATATAGTCAACTAACTTACATTTGCAGTTGAAATGTATGACAGAGCATGTTTCTCAACCAAAATATTAGGTTTGTTCTTGGGATAAATTCATCCCCACTACGGACCCCTTCACTGCGTGCACACTTGGCGGGTTTTAAGGATATTACTAATCGATTACCCAATGTGTTCGAAAAAAAATCTGCTCAATAACGTAAATATGACGCAATGAATGTTTTTAAACGCAAAATGAAAGCCATTGCTCCTCTTAATGTGTTACACAACTACCCCACAGGTCTTTACACTGATACTATCCAAACCGTCACGGCATACTTACGGTAATGTACGGTTATAAATAATAAATTCTGCCCTTACTTATCCAAAGATGATATTAGATTTCTTCCTATAATACATATTAACTATCTACAGTAAATCGAGCTCAACTTGTTTCGTGTTTACAGTTAGCCACAGGGTGCGATAGAACTGTGGAACGATCGACGGCGAACGGATGTTCGTGTCGCACCTACGTTTACTATATCTTCCATCTTTATCGACGAGCTCGAATACAAACGCTGGATCAATTAGACGCAAGTGTGGTTCCGAATATTTTTCTTTTTATGTTCTTATGGGTTCGCGGAATTACGTAAGAACTTGTTTCTCAGCTATGCAATAACGGCGGCGCGGGCTTAGAAATTCTACAAGGAATTCCGCTTGCATTGCCGTTACTTGGGGCCGCACCCCCTTTTGTTATACCCATCCCGCCAACATGACGGTGCCTATAGGTAGGTATATGAATACTTGAAAAGTACCTACCTTAATATTGATACGGCCTGTTTTCAGAGTAAGTTTAGTTTTTTAACCCCCCTATTTGCGTAAGACACTCGAATCACTCAATGAAAAATCCTTTCATTTTGACAATTCGATAGTCCACAACTCAAAAAAGTTTAACAAATTTGTTTTAGCAAATTTTTCTAATATTTTAGTACTTAGGATGGCGGTCCCCAATAAGCCATAACACACCCTATAGTACCTATGTCAATTTCAGGAAGTGTTGGGGGAACTACCCCTTAATTTTAAACAGACTCGGAAAGACAATTCCTTTCATTTTGGCAATGTACGAGTAACAATATCCATTGTGATATCCCTACAAAAGTGAATGTTTGAGACATGATAAAAAGCAACTGATTTTCTTCGTTTTTTCTTTGTTAATTGATCTTGACAGCTTATCTACTTAAAAAAAACAATTTCAAATAATTTTCACCTCAGGCGCAAAACCGGGTAATTACCGTTACGTTAACGTTACGGGACACCCGTATCATAATTTTATTAACTACCTTAACCCATATTACGTAACACGCTATCGAATTCATTTGTGACACATAGGTCGACTTTTTTTATTGCACATTTGGGTTTAGATTTTCCTTAAGCACATATTATATGTATATTTATATTTTTTTTTATATTACGTATTTAACGTCATTTACAAATCGTATATGAGAAAAAAAGAAATTATGTATAAATACCATTACAAAGTTCCTAAAGCTAATAAAACATAGAAAAACAAAATTTTATAATTATACATATAATTATTTCTAGAGCAGTTTGAAGTTGAACACAAATAATGCTTTCCTGTAAACCTCGGTTTTTGACATGTCTCTATGTACGTAGGGACCGTCGAGATAGGTAAAATGTTGTGGTTCATGATGATATATGAAATAAAATAAAAGTTGTATCACTATGCGCTGCCTTGCAAGGCCTACAAATATGGTCTACACAAATTTACACGATACTAGTTGTACAGACGCTAGGGCATCAAGCTACCCCAATCTGTCAAATTTCTTTGATAGATTTTCAACTTTATAACGTAAGCATAAGGTTCATGTTGAATTGGGAAAATTTGACAGGTTGGGGTAGCTTGATGTGCTGGCGTCTGTACATTTATGTAATATAGCTTATCAATCACAACCTGAATGATTTTAAAGGATATTGCTAATCCATTGCTCCTTATATAAGTTCGAAAAATTTGTCTGCTCCGACGTAAAATCTATCGCAATGAATGTTGTTGAACCGTTAAAATGAAAGCCATTCCTACTCGTAGTGTGTAACGCCGTTACCCCGCTGGTTTGGATGAAATACCAATTACCTTTGCCTGCCTGTAAGTAC
Source organism: Polymixis lichenea (assembly GCA_949091785.1). Lineage (NCBI taxonomy): Eukaryota > Metazoa > Arthropoda > Insecta > Lepidoptera > Noctuidae > Polymixis > Polymixis lichenea. Next base: position 37,327,503 of record OX420931.1, read on the forward strand.
TTTATTACTACGTTGTTGTGAAATGACGCATACTTTCCCCCAACTTGTTCTTTTTAGTGTTTCGTACCTAATTAACAAGGAACCCTTAGAGTTCCGCCATGTCCTTCCGTCTGTCCGCAGCTTAGCTCAGAGATTCTTAGTACTAGAAACCTGTAATTTGGCATGGATATACATATTACTCACGCCGACAAAATGGTAAAATATTTTTTTTTATGAATTTGATTTAGGGCACCTCATACATGTAAAGTGGGGATGCTTTTTCTCTTCACGTCTACCCCATGGTTGGGGTGTCGTTGGATAGGTCTTTCAAAAAGCTTGTGAGTTTTGGAATTATTTTTGGTTCTGTTTGTGAAATATGAAACTTTAAAGTGCTCATTTTTTGTTAGAGTCGAGTCCATGAAATGTGTGAAAAAAATCACAGTACCTAGTTAGTAGTAGTCGGTTTATTAGATGAAGTTAAAGGAAAACTATCACAGCTAAGTAGGCTTTACAAGTTAAAGAGTTATAGTCGACACACTTACATTTACAATTGGAATTGGTATTTAATTCAGTCATTTACAATTGGTAGAACATGTTTTTCAACTGGGATAAATTCATTCTAACCACGGAACCCTTCATTTTGCGTGGTCCGACGCACACTTAGTCGGTTTTTGTGTTCCTTCTTTGCGTCATATTTACCTACCTACCGTAAATATAAAACATATTTTCTTGCTTTCATTCAAACCATTATTAAAAAGTTGTAACAATTTCTGCCCTTTCACGAAGGTTAATTATAAACCGGTTTTTGCTCGCAAATTAAATGCTTCGGTAATTTGGGATTTTATTTTAAATTGTAACGACAGGTTACGTCAACAACATTGTTTTCATGTCTGTAATATTTTTAAGTTAAAATATTAATAACTAAGTAATATTTCAAGTTTATGAGACTCGAATTTTCCATGAAATGTAACCAGCACCCTAATTGCGTAACTCACGATTAATCATAATCTGTTTCGTTTTGAAACAGATTGTTAAACCATTGCTTCATATGTTCGAAAAATGTGTCTGCTCAACAACGTAAATAACGCAATGAATATTGTTGAACTGTCAACATGAAACAGATTATGATTAATCGTGAGTTACGCAATTAGGGTGCAGAACCTCAATTTAAATCCACATAAATATCAATCGAGATAATAATATATCGATGCACACGATTTTTGTAATTATGTAGATTTTTATAAAAAATCTGCTGTTTCCTATACAAAAGTGCAACACCTACGCGGTCAAAAACAGCATTTTTTTAAAAATAACCAGTGAAAGTTCAATTCAGGGTCGACCAGAACCATGTAGATACAGAATCCGTGGTAACACACAGGCTGTGCGTCGTTGCCCCTGACACCCTGTATATCAGCGAACCCTGAATGTGTACGCGACTATCTATACTCACTAGTCGAGTATATACGTCTTCGTTTGCGAAGAGGGAATGATGAAATAATACCTATAGACTTTTTTTTTATTAGCCTTTAACGTCCCACTGTTGGGCAAAGGCCTTCTTACTTTCTTCCCAACTCTCTCTGTCCAATGCTGTCAAGGACCAATCTTTCTTAAAGGAGTCCAGCTCATCCCGCCATCTACGCCTGGGCTTGCCGCGATGTCGTTCGCCACTAAGCGAGACCCACTGGGTCGTAAGCTTGGCCCATTGATTGTCTGACGTACGTCATAAATATCTAAAGGACCCTAGACGGTAGTTGACGACGAAAAATTGAAAAATTTGCCTTGGACCAGCACCCTAATTGCGTAACACACTATTAATCATAATCTGAATTATTTTGAAGGTTATTGCTAATCCATTCTTTCATATTTTCGAAAAAATTGTCTGCTTAACAACGTAAACAAAGGCATGAATGTTGTGGAACTGTCAAAATGAAAGCGATTCCTACTGAAAGTGTAGGTATTCAAGATAAATAATTTAAAAAAAATCAACTGTAAGTAGTTACAACCAACAGAACTTTAAATTTCTACTCTTTTAGAAGACACCAGATAAAACTAATTTGTAAGTGATTGTTAGGGTGATGTTTTGATTACCTACTTACGTATGTATAGTAGGTAAATAATATTAAACTGATTTGACACCTAGGTACTTTTTTTTTTAAGAAAGAGGAGAGGGGATTCGGGATACGTCAGGCCAGGTTAGGAAAAAAAAATATAAAATTTGTTCCGAACGTAAGCCACGTTCGGAACAAATTTTATGTATTTTTTTCAAGTTCCTAACATTACCCGCTACCGGGTTAGGACACAAGTTAGGATTTCGGGTTAGGTTCGGAATAATCCCAAATTTCACGTGTCCCCGTTAAGAATAGAGGATGTAAATGATGGGATGTTTCTAATTCTTTATAGTGAACTACGTAACTTGGTTCAATTAGGGCCACATGTTTTTTTTAAATAAGTACCTATATGTACAGAATCAGGGAAAAAATATCTGCTTAATTCAAGTTGGGGGCTTGTCCCAGCTCCATTTTTTATATAAATTCATACACCAAAGTAATATTTTAAGGTACAATAAAAAATAAACAATCTATTTAGTAAATGCGAAACATTAGGTATCTAAAAATAATTAAACCATTTTAGAAAATATTATTTAAAAGCACAGGATACTCAAACAAAGTTTGTCAAAGCAAAAATCAAAGCTTTAGCGGCACTTGTACAACTCACTATAACATGAATATTCGTGCATGTGCGGTCAATAGCGTTCTATTATTTCGTATCTCTCAGTCGTGTGCTCGACTTGCGCGTCAACAAGTGTGTGATTCTGATTACTGATTAGTGGTGTGATTTCCCGCCAAAAACGTAAGTATCATCTTGGGTGGCACGGGGGACAAGAATTGTTCAATTTTTGGTGGATCGATTTGATGTTGATTTTAAAGTGTTTTAATAGTAAGCCATACTACGTTAAAGGCAGAGATTTGGGTTACACATAAATCACTGATATTAATTTATTTGTAACTTAAAACCCTTATTTTTTAATATATTTTTTATGACTGTTTACAATTCTGGTGGCTCAATTTTGGTGGCTTTGGTGGCATTTTGACGCCACAAAATTGAAAAACGTCCCATCAAGTTTTAAGTATGTACTGTATATGTATTGTTTATACCTTTATAGCTAGTTTTTACGTTGCAAGATAGTTTAGATTAGCAAACAAATAAATGTTATGTACTTGGCAGTAAGACCTATTATTATAAGGGTGGCTGGCATATTTATGATCAAATTTTCATTCATAAACTTTTATTTTGTTGCTTTTTAGAATGCCAAAACAGACCAGCTAACAGAGGCTGCTGAAAAGAGATTGGCAGCAAGAAGGAGAAAAGCAAGAATAAAGAGCAATCCCGAACAGGCTAAAACACTGCGAAAAAGAGATATCAACAAAAAAATCGAGAAGGTAAACTTGTTTTACAGCAACAAAAGTCACAACGTGAGTATCGATAAGGCTTCTTCAAACAGGGGCGACGCGACATTTGTAGAACGATTTCCATTAAGTTTTCAGAGAAACTGTTCTACAAGTGTCGCGTTGCGCCTGTTTGACGAAGCCTTTACCAAGAAGAAATATAATATATCAATAAGATTATTATCAAAGAAAAAAAGCAACCAAAAGGCTCGCAAGAGAAGCAAAATCAAATGTGTCACCCCAACGTTATTAGAGTTGTTGACGTGCACGCAGCACGACCCTCTTACAAGCAACACGACGAGATCTTCACGATTTGAACATAAGAGCACGCATCAACATACTTCGGTTACTAGAAATTTACGTCCTCGATCCTGTTGTGATTGCAATAGTCCAGACAGTCGCACCAGAAGTTACAATCAAACGACTTCGCAAAGTGAATACTCCAACAGCTTACAACGGACCACAAGTTATGCTAACCCACAACCAAGTAACTCACGAAATCTTCGCACAAGTAGCCCTGTTGAACTTAGGGCGCTGTCGCCCCCTACATCTCCATGCGTCAGCAGCATTGATATTTCTACTGTTCCTATGGTATGCCCTAAAAGTCCAACATCAGATTCATCAATTACTCCATTGTACTTTAAACGTGATTTTAAGAATTTTCGACGATATCAAAAAAGTAAAGCAAAACAGATATATACGGTTATTGCAGCGAAAAATTTCAGAACTTAGAAGAGATAACTCAGAACTTCCTACAGGAAACAAGAACTAATATTAAGAAATGTTAATAAAATACAAGAGATCAAAATTGTTAAGGTTTTTTAGTGAACTGCAAAATATAACAAGAGCTTTGTTGAAATGGTCGTGATCTGCACCCTAATTGCGATCAATCATAATCCGTTTCATTTTGACAGTTCAACAATATTCATTGCGTTATTTACGTTGTTGAGCACACACATTTTTCGAACATATGAAGCAATGGATTAGCAATCTGTATCAAAATGATTGAGATTATGATTGATCGTGCGTTACGGAATTAGGGTGCAGTGTCTTCACCTTAGATTTAATATTGTATTTTGTTAAAGTTTTTTTTTTTAAATCATGTTTTATTTTTGGGTTAATTATGTATTATTTCTTAGTTTTTGTTTGGGAAACTTTTGTAGGTAGTTGTTGGCAAGTTATTTTGTGTACCTAGAAAGGAAAAAAAAAACTTTTTTTTGTTTTCGTGTCATTAACTCATAATTATCATTATGAGTTTATCAGATAAATAACAATAAGTGTATTTTTTAATAATAGAGAGTTCTATTAACCGTTGAAAGTTATTGATGATTCCCGATTAGTTGAGCGTTCATAGTAAGATTGAGGTTTGTGACAGCGAAATTCAATTTTGGTGCCAATGATTTTCAATTTGGTGAGCACTTTCGATTTTGTTGGGCGATTTTCAGTTTTGGTGGCCATATTAAACTTTGAACCTTCGACTTGACTTGACCCAGTTAGATTACTAGACACCACTTTGAGTTGCTAAAGGAAGCTCTAGTGTCTTGCGCGGGGCAGGCAAACAGGCAAGGAAGCTAATAAAGCAAAGCTCTAAACGTATAGCTATAGAAAGCCTTAGTAAGTCTAGTACCTCCCTAGGTTCTAAAGTACGGTCGCCGTGTTTTTCTTTTGTTTTTACGTTTTTTGCAATTTGCCGGGCGGTACCGGGTTTATGTTGATCCAATTTGATTCGCAACACTTACAAATATGGCTTTATAGAATTATGATAATTAAGTACCACGCTCTAAGAGTCTAAAAATTAGTTTTTCGCGGGTTAGCCTGGCGCTTGTCCTCCAAACATTGGCTCATGGCCAAAATCGGTACTAACGTGGTCACCGCGTTTTGTCATAACAACTTCTGTGACACCACAAATGTTTACCAACAACGTCCCCTGTCATCAATGTCATTCAGACACTAAAATAACCAGCATCTTTGTAAGCCCTAATTACTAAAAAAAAAAACCCTATCAATCACAATCTGAATAATTCTAAAACATATTGTTATTCTATTGCTTCAAATGTTTGGAAAATGTGTGTGCTCAACAACGTAAATAACGCAATGAATTAATGTGTAAATGTCTAAATGAAAGCTATTCCTACTGTTGCTATATTACGCAATTAACCCTCTAGCATTCTAAGTACGGACATAATTTTTTGGTTTGTTCTTAATCTAGATACTAGACTTTACATAGATAGCCCTATAGTACCACAAAAGGATTTCGCTAACGTCACCGCCAGTACCCCTGGCGCTCTCATTTTGGTTGGTTTGGTTAGTAGTATGTCAGAAAAGGAGCCGATTAGGGCTGCTAATGAAGTGGGTTTCGTGAGGAAGAAGTGCCGACCGCGAACTAACAAGAACCGCTGCGGCACATCCCCTACGAGGTCCAGAAGTGAGCCTGCGTGCCGCTATGCCGAACACTCCGGTGAGCCCGCCTGCACTACACCACTAAGGCGGAGGATATCGTGGAGTACGTGCGCCAGAAGACAAGATACACGCCGAGGGTGCAGTTACTGGAGTTGCGCCCCATCGTAAACTTTAAAGCGTTCGTGGTGCGCGTGCCGAATTGTTATCCACCCGTCGTCATGGAAGAAGACTTTTGGCCGATGGACGCTGTGTTCCGCCGCTTCCGCCGACAAGTTCCACAGGACAGCACAAAGTTAAGCTAGTGCAAAGTGAAGTGCTACTAACATAGTCTTAAGTCTAATTTATTAACACACGTTTGTGGTTTTTATAATTATGTACCTAAGGTATTTATGTTAAGAGTCTTTGTTGCCTGAATTAAATGATTTATTTGTTATTATTACCTATCTATATGTTTATTGTTGTGTTTGGTTGTTTGTTGTGTGTTGTTGTGAGTTTAGTTGCAATAAAAACGTCATAGTAGATTTAACAGCGCATATATTCATAATTTACCCTCAATACGTATTTATACACAGGAGTCACCTATACCCCAAATCTCTAATTCAGATAATTTATGTAAACAAAGAAATGTCACTGTCAGAATGTCAGGACAGTGGTGCAAAACATTTGATCAATAAAAAAAAAACTGTGGCACTCCGGGAGTGCCCACAGAAGTGTAAACTTGAACAACTACGTGTGTATTTTTTGAACTGTGTCGCGAGTTCAATTGCTTTTTCCATCTCAAAAAATGCCCAACGCACCTAAAAAGTTTTCACTTCAAAACCAAAAAAACATTGATGAAATTAAAGTTACTTAATAATAATAACAAAAATGAAAACAAACCAATGATTTGTGCAGTGCGAAAAAACTGATGAACGATTCGTCTTATTGCAGACAGAGCAAAATCGTCCATCCTTTGGACGAAGCTGGTCTTTGGACTGTATGGGTAGTTTTGTGTTCTTTAACAATTCTTGCCACTGTCACTGCTAATATTCCTAATACTGCAGCTATTTCGGCAGCACAGTCTCGTAAAGACGAATATTCGTCTTTAGGCAAAGTGTTGTATGTGTGCTTGTAGGCATTGATCACCATGAGTTTTTTCTGTGGGACTCATGGATTTTTGCCAGGCGACTAACTTTTTGCGGTGGCAGCGGTATTCGAAGGACCCGACTGGGGCTCCTTTTGTCAATTAATAAATAAAACTTAACAACAAAACTAAGTAAATATGACAGCCATAATAATGACGCGCAATATTTAAGTAACAAACGCAGCGAAAAACAAGATCGGGAAAGAAAACGAATGAAATTAAAAGATGCGATTTTAGCATTTTGTTAAACGTGAAAATGTTTCTAACTCCTACAGTGATCAGTTTCACAAAATATTTTGTAGGTTCCAAAACAAATAAATTTTAAACTGAAAATTGTTCAAATTAATTACTAACATTCTTTTCTAAAATCAGTACCTATTGTAAAGAAAATCTAACCTTTTATTTCAATTTTTTTTTGTGAATTACCGTCAAGTTTTATCTTTTATCCCCTTTTTTAACATAATATATCTGAATTAGATTTGGGGTAGGTATAGTTAAAGTTTTAAATATCTAAGCCCCTACAAACACAAGACGAATCGACGAAATATCGAAAATACTTCTACTATAGGTATTACACCTAAGGTTTAAGAATTTTCTGATCAGTCGAGCAGGGTAAGACCCTAAAATAGCATCCTAATTGCGTAACTCACAATTAATCGTAATCTGTTTCGTTTTGAAACAGATGACTAATCCATTGCTTTATATGTTCGTAAAATGTGTCTGCTCAACAACGTAAATAACGCAATGAATATTGTTGAACTGTCAAAATGAAACCGATTATGATTAATCGTGAGTTACGCAATTAGGGTGCTGGTCGGCAGGTTTTAGAACCACTAACCGGACACTAACAGGACCGACAGTAACATCATGAGTCCATAAACAACTTTCAAATCAAATAAAACCGCAATGAAGAAGTGACATGCGTGTGAGAGCTTCGATACCACGATACTACGAACAGAAACAAAAGCGTCAAACTTTTAACAAGTCCATTTTTGGAGCTGTGAAAAGTTAGTGTCGCGGACAGAAAACAAAAACCGGGTAATGCAAGCCGGGCCCTGACGCTGACAGTTCCGAGTTCATTTTTATTTGTAACTAGCTGTTGCCAGCGGCGTCGCCCGCCTGCAGTTCGGAAATTATCCGACGGGAACGTGCTACCGGGATAAAAGTATTCTATGTGTTAATACAGATTATAGACTATCTGTGTGCCAAATTTCATCCAAATCCGTTTAGCCGTTTCCGCGTGATTGAGTAGCAAACATCCAAACATCTTCACAAAATTTCACATTTATAATATTAGTAGGATAGGATTATTTGGTGTACCTACTTGATAAAAATAGTTATAATCTATCTTCAATGGAACTTAATTTTTTGTAGTATTTTCATTTTTTTACAGGTAAGTACTAAATATTTACCTAGTATTTTCGAATTTAATATCGGATGTTCGGATGGGCTTCTTCCAATTATGTTGTGTTCTTTGTCAAAATTTAAGTAATATATAAGTACGTCGAAAATAAATGCCTACAGATTTTTTTTTACTTACAAGTTTTCTAAGTAAAAAAACAACCATTAGAATTGTATTTGGGATGGCCACGATACTTACATAGGAAAGATAAAAATATTTTTTATAGTAAATCACAAGTTCACCCACTAGTAAAATTGTAACATTTTATAATCATTTGCAAGGTTTTGACTTATAATATTTTTGTAAATCACGATATAAACTAGTGAAATTGTAACATTTGTTATAATCATTTGCAAGGTTTTGACTTATAATATTTTTGTAAATCACGATATAAACTAGTGAAATTGTAACATTTGTTATAATCATTTGCAAGGTTTTGACTTGTAATATTTTTGTAAATCACGATATAAACTAGTGAAATTGTAACATTTGTTATAATCATTTGCAAGGTTTTGACTTATAATATTTTTGTAAATCACGATATAATCTAGTGAAATTGTAACATTTGTTATAATCATTTGCAAGGTTTTGACTTATAATATTTTTGTAAATCACGATATAAACTAGTGAAATTGTAACATTTGTTATAATCATTTGCAAGGTTTTGACTTATAATATTTTTGTAAATCACGATATAAACTAGTGAAATTGTAACATTTGTTACAATCATTTGCATAGTTTTGACGTAGGTAGGTACAACATATGTATAAATCACGATTTAAACTTTGATTTTAATCACGCGTTTAATGTTGCCGCATAGGTATATTCAACATGTTTGGAATCAATGAATATTGTTAGGGAGGAAAATCGATAGGAATGGGGCATCGTACCGCCGATCCCCATCCTGCCTCCCTGTTCCTCATACACACGTTATTTTTCCCGAACGTAATTTCCCAAATTCAAATAAGTACGAATTTTAGTATAGAATAAGAACTCGTTTTGATCTAACTAAGAACGCACACGTAGTGGTTCTATAGTAATGCCTACTCTGCTTTAATACTATAAACGTCCTCATTTGACGAATAATTTATTAATAGTGTGTTGTCTGGTTGCCAAGGCGTGAGTTGCGGGCGTCGCAGCACAATCACGCACTCGGCGACTTCCTTCTAACACGGTGTTACTACGTTACTTATTGTAATTCCTCACCAAACGCAACATTTTTTGTTTCATCTTTACTCCTCCAGTGTTCTTCTCCTGTCTCGTCCTTACTTAGGCAGTTGTGCATTTTTTATTTCGCTCACTCACCCGCGTGGGTGTCGGCCCAGCGGCCAGTGAACCCGACCGACACAGCTGATTTCGTCAAAGAATAATTATTAAGGACGGACTAATTGAGGAAAAGTTGCCTAAAAGTAAGTTGACACACAGCGGGGCGCTATCAGTGATATGGATTGTAAACAAATACTGATAAGAGACATGTTATCAGAGTACGTGACGATATTCAGTTAAAGCTCGGTGGTAAAAATTGAAGACTAATAAAAGTTTCCATACGATAATAAGCACAGTATGATAGGCACGGTCGAGTGGGCTGTCAACAGAACTCAAGCTTTTATGTTTCTCAGGAGATAATGGTGTTGATTGTAATTTTAGTACCTAGTTATCTGAGTAACACGATACCTTCCGTCCGGGCGGGCGCCAAGGAGTAAGTTTTGTAGAACTTTTAACGACTTCAAACCTCAAAATATTTTTATTACAGCGCAACAATAATTTGCAGCAGCAATCTCTGCCATATGGATGGATACACGGTACATATACCAAAATAACATTTTTTAAATTTTTGTCTGTCTACCTCTTTGTTCCGGATAATCTCTGAAACGGCTGGAATTTCCAGTGAAAGTCCTGTCACTGGCATATAGCAGATGTAATAAAGAGTAACTTTGGCTACTTTTATTTTAGAATTTTTATTTATTTTTATTAATACTTATAATAATATTATATTTAATATAAATTAATATTAAATAAAATACTATTCCGCGCGGACGAAGTCGCGGGCACAGCTAGTAATATACAGGATTAGTTTTTATCAAATGTGCAAACTGTAACCATGAATTCAGCATATCATTCTAGACCCCCCAGCGCAGAAATTTTTATTCGGTAATACAAAAAAACAATCAGCTGTGCCATACATTTTGACCGCGTAGGTATTGCACTTTTCTATGAAACAGCAGGCGCGGTCGCAGGCAAAGACTTTGGGGGGGTCACAGACAAAGACTACCTATATTAATAAGAAAATTTATTACATTTTCGAAAAATTACTATTTTCAGCTATTTTGTAAAACCGACGTACATTTTCTGCACTAGGGGTCTAGAAAGATATGCTATGCAACACTGCTTATTTTTCTGTTTCCTGATGCAGGTATTTAAAAAAACACATAGGTAGGTTACCATTCTACCTAAGCCTAATTTTACAAACAAGCTGGGGTCTAAAAATACCACTTTGGCAGAATCATAATATGATCATATTTAAAATAGTAAAATGGTCACAAACTGACAATTCATAATATTTATCTGCGTAAACAGCACGCAAGTCATCTATTTGACAGTTTTGTATGGAAATTCGTAAAATGGTCAACAAATTATCAAACAGCAGAATCATAGGGGAATTCAGGAAATGAATCACTTTTAGAGGAATTGCTTAATGTGGCCTTTTTAGACCTCTGTTCGGGTTTTATCGGCCCATGTTAAAATGAGTAAATTCGATGTAGACCGACGCGACGACGGCGACCGACGTGACTTTCTTATTCAATTGCCTTTTGCCTTGGTCTGCTGCATTGTTCACATGATGTGATATCGTAAATTCTGTTAAGAAAGCTACACATAATAAAAGACGAAAGCTTAATTAATTGATCGAAGGGCGAAAGTGAGTTATTCAAATGAGGAATGAGGCGACGCATTAGACTCAAATTATAAACATAATTAACCTTGTCGTTACTAAGCTTGCTAGAAAATATTTTGGAACTCTCCTCTTCGTGGTCCGTATTAACAGGGCAGACAGGGGTACCAGGGACGAAACACGCCGAATCGATCGGAGGGTTGTCCGCCCCCTCGACCCTCTCTCGGTACCTCCCGAGTTCGACGCACCCACACATTTCACTTGTAAGATGACATAAAGGACATTGACCGAGGTTATCAGACGACTTTGAAAGTTAATGATAGCTACCTTGAAAACCAAAGATCGCTAAACTTTATTACTCGGGAGCTTGGAAATTAAACGAACAATAAACTAGTATTACTTTATGTCGTGTAGCAATTTTGTTTCAACAAATACTTAGAGACAACAAATCACATCTACTTCGATAGAGAAATAGTGTAATAAGAAGTAATAATCAAACATTCTAGAAGCAGAAGCAGATTCCATAAATAAATGAAGGAAAGTATACAAAACGTTGTAGGTACCTACAGTTTAACTTGGTACTACATTTATAATAAACTATATCCCATTGGCATGATGATTGTGCTGATTGCTATGCCTCAGAATAGTACAGGCCTCAGATAAAAAAAAATGTCAGTCTATATGAAAAAAGCTCAGAAATGTAGGTATCCCAATAATGCAAAGTATATATGGCAGCAGACTCTGCAATATTTCAGAAATCTTTAAGATTTTCCTGCAATATATTATATTAATATCAGCCGCAGGCAGGGCTGTGGCATAACGTGGAATAATCTAGCTATCTACTTTAATTGCCAATATCGCAAACCCGCAACAGATATGCATTTACTTGTCGGAATGGATTTTTCCAGACCTTTTAAGGGTTTAGATTCGTTATACGCTTCAGTACAATGCACGTAGATTTTCAAGTAACTACGAAGATGCAGAGTAATCAACGGGAGAAATACTAATAACATCCCAAAACATGTTCAAAATAATTCCCAACAAGTAATGAAACTGAGAAGCCGATTGTAAACTGTGAGGCTATGCATAATACTTACGTAGAAAGGAGCCAAGGTAGCCAAAAGAATGCTAAAGTTGCGCTTGCGACTAGTTGACTCTTCCAGGAATCGTTAGACCCTTCGGTCAGAACAAAACAAACAAGAAAAAGAATAATTTCTTTGAACAGAAGACTTTGGTTAGGCTTTGTTATTTAAGTTAGAAGCTATGGTATTGGTTTGGATATTATGGTATTTTTTGTTAAAGGTGTAACTGAAAGCTTAACCTGGGGTATTCTTACCTTGACTCTTCATAATCTATCCAAGTTTTATGAACTCATGCTTCCAAGTCTAGTAAATAGGTATTACTTTAAATAATAATACATCTGATCTTCCAATTCCAACACTTCCGAAACAAAAAGCATTGTTCGAGAAAGTTTATTAGCCCTCCGCCAGATTGCATCTCAATTCTCTCAGTTCGTGAAATGATTTAATTGAAACCGTAAAGACTACAACTCGATAACTGAGAACGATTGCCAAGCAGAGCAACGGTTGGAAAGTTTAAACTCAATTGGCGTCTAGTCTTTGTCTAATTTGTTAAGGTAAACTACGGACCATACATGCAAGGTAAAAGATGCCTACAAGTGTCCCGTAATATTTTTAATTAAAATTTATTTCTCAAAAGCTTTTGGAATATCAATGCTTTTATATTAATTAGTTACAAGGAGGGGCTTAAAGTCACGGCCAGATCGACGTACACTAGTTACGCTATGGGAGATAGATTTAACGAAACATAAAGGTGTGGCGCATTCGATGGCAGAATAAAAGAATAGCATAGAAGGATCAATTGTCATGGTCGTGATTTGTCCACATTTCGGTGTTTTTTTATTTTTATTAAAAGGTTTTGTTATTTGTTTATAACTTTAAATTGTCCTTCAGTCTATTTTAATTAATGTATGTTAGATTGGATCAAAATATAGTAAGAAACATACGACGTATTTGTGATGCCACCGAAATAATAAAGCGATCCACCGAAATTTTATATCTTGCCGAAATTAGATTTACGTCACCCAATTGAAAATGTAAACTCAACAAAGTCACAACGCACCCTGGGAATGGGTAGCTTAGAGATTGAAGAGATTTTCAGGTAAGTATGTATGGAGCCTGTTGCGAATGGAACCATCTCCGGTCACACCTAACAGTGACCATTTAGGGATAGTATAATAAATACCACATAATTCAAAGTGATTGAAATGTGTATTATAAAATTGATACCTATTTTGCGAAAGAACATTTTGAAAAAGTCAGATTATCTAATTCATCCGTTTCTAAGAAGTTTCCTCTTGTTATATTTTGTGAAGGAACGGTCTACGATGAAAGGAACAAAAATAAAACCCTTAAGGGGAATCTAGTCACGGGCTCGAACTCACTGGCGGGCTTGGCTAAAAAGCACGCTGTTTCACCAGGCATCGTGTCCGACAGAGGCAGTATCAGTGATGAGCAGTTAGACGCTAGTCTACACGCACAGTGTTATTGAGTGAGATGCAGGATCATTTATAGTAAAACAGGCGGAGGATTAAGTTTTATGGAAAAACCACTGCATAAATCAATGACCAATAAAATTTATTGAACTTTTCGATATTTGAGCTTTGTCGGTATCGACTTGGTTTTGGAGATTTTACACGGCTTTTATTACTTAAACACACCCAAAGTTAGGTTAAATTAGCAAGAAAAATTAATTTTTGTTGGCTCCTAACTTTTGAATGGCTTTTTGTTTTAGTATTCTGTTTCCTTACAGACAATATTAATAATGAGACAAAACCATACCATGTTTAACTTTTGATGTACCTTGCCGAACAGGGGAGTAATACACTCCGGAAGTTTGTATAGAAAATATGTCGACAAGATTCACCTTAAGTGAATCCTCAGTTCCACCAAACATAATCATAGCTTTTTTGCAAATTGCAGCTCTGTTCTACGTCGTATGTTGATCAAAATTCGATTCACGACTGTAGGAATTATATATTTACTGAATAATATACTATTATAATAATATAATCATCAATTTCATGTCAATCGTTAAACTTCGGAAATTTGTTCCACTAAGAACTTTCTTATAAAAATTTTGAATGATAACTTGGCTTTTTTGTCTTATAATAAGCGCTAGGCATAGATTCGGTCATGTCTGGATTCAACGGCACCTGTAATGAGACTTTTGACGTCTTGAAAAAATATATCCCGGTGTTTTTCTAAGTGCATGTTGTTCTCTATCCTTCCTGAGCAGCTCTTCTCGTAAGACTGGATCACTTTTGATTCTTTGTTTTCTCAATCGTTCACATATTCTTTGTTTTGCCTTTCTCTCATCGTCACTCATTCTTGACCTTCCCATCTTAAAGCAAAATTATATATCATCAATCTATAGTCTGTTAAAAAATACCGATGGTAGTATAGGGGCGATTTCGCGGGGTAGCAGAGCATCAGAAGGTGCAACGAGATAAATATGCATAAATAAAAATATTATCATTCTCATAACATTGAATACGTTGATCGCGTTTGGACTTAAGCTGTTGGTCGAAAGCAATAGTGAAGTGATAGGATTGTAGCAGACGGTTCCATCACAAAACAGTCCTTTTTTCGCAAATGGTCATAGTACCAGATGGTACAAATAAACAACAAGAAAAAACGTTTGCATGTGCTGTCGGGGTAATCCCGACAGGAACGAAGTTCCTTCTCACGTATGATCACTACATACAAAACAAAGTCCCCCACCCCGTCTATCAGTCTGTTCGCGACAAAACTCAAAAAGTACTGAAGGGATTTTCATGCGGTTTTTTTCAATAGATAGAGTGATGCAAGAGAAAGATTTAGGTGTATAAGTTGTTAAAGTTTTGTGTAAATTGGCTAAAATATGATAACAATTGTTGAAAAAAAATGTCAAAAAAAGTATATGCTCGCAAAGAGGGAGGCGGCGCACGTGAGGGAGATGCAGTACATGCGCCCTCACAGCCGTGGCCTTCGTAGGAGACGCCCTGGGCGTCGGGAATCCCAGGCTGATTCCCGGCCACCGTAGGCACGGGCTTGCGGACGGTGAGTAATGGGTAGCTCGCTGTCCGGTAAGGACCAAGCCCGGGTCGACGGCGCGTTGTGTTCCACGCGCGCCTCAAAGAGATGTCATCAGCAACAGATGGGGCCCGCAAGGGTCGATGCCTGCCGGGGGTGCGGGTTGTTCGAAAGAGATACCGCCGCCCCTGGCACACAGGCAACTGAGGGAACACGGGTGGGTTTTAGTCAGTAAAAGTCTGACACGCCCTCCCGGGCGGGAGAAGTTATTTGATGATTTCCCACCCACAAAAAAAAAAAAAAAAAGGATAGCTTACTACACCCATTATAACTTCTAAAAAAATGGCCACATACAATGCGCTATTATTTATACCGCTTTGTACGTGGCGTACGCGGTGCGTTTATCAACTTAAATACGTTAGTAACCTTAAGCATTTCATGCGCATTATGTTAATCCCTTACGCCATATTTAAATGAATATCTTAGGAGTTAAAGCAAAATAAAAATTAAGCGCGGGTCACACACCGATAACATGACAAACATTTAGGATGTAGGCATAATAAGCTCTACTACCCGGGCAATGCCGGGGCAAAAACAAAATTTTTGCCGCCGCAATCGGTGATTTACATTTTAACGTTACCGGTGATTTACATTTTAACGTTACCATCGGCTTTAACACCCTTGAAAACCATGAAAACGATACCCATTATCAAAAATGTTAAAATTTTGGATTCCATCTTGGATTTTCATTGTGGGGTCATAACGCTTTTTCGTTACGTGAAGATTTCTACCAGTTTCCTTCTACCGCAAGCCGCGTTAAAGAACTTCGTTCCAATAAAACTTTGATATCTCAGTTTATTTACGTCCCTCCTCACAAATCAAAAAGACAATAATACGAATAGGATATTGTGGGAATAGGACTATTTGCAAATAGGACCGACTGCTACTCATCATCATCTTCATCATCATCTGAGCCGCAAGACGTCCACTATTGAACATAGGCCACTGCAATGGATTTCCACTCCAGAGTACTTAACCGGTTGCAGGCGGCCTGCATCCAGCTACTTCCTGCAACCTTTATTAGGCCATCTGTCCACCTTAAGGGTGTCCACGCTGCGCTTGCCGGTACGTGGTCTCCACTCGCGAAATTTTCGTTGAATATACCTCAGATTTATGAGGGTTTTTTAAATCGGCACCGAAATTAAAAAGCCATCCACCGAAGTGAGCTAAATGACTACCAAGGGAACATTTAAGACACCGAAATGGGATTTTTGTCATTTTGGTGGATTTTCTCATATCGGTGGCGGTTTCAGGCCACCGAACCCACCGTCACAAAATAATGAAAATGTTTTTGACAAAATGAACACTACTCAAATACATAAGGCGCTTGTACGACGCACAAAATAAAAAGTGATAAACACTCGGTAAACAAGATAAAAGCGCTACCGAAACGATATTGTTTTTGTCCTCATTCACCGAAAGGAATTACTTCTGTTTTTGGCGGGAAGACGCAGCAAGCTTAACGTTGACTGACTGAGTGACTACAGCTAGGTGAGTGCGGGGGGGCAGGCCTTACAACGCCGTATGCAAACTAAGCCTGTTGCACTTTTGTTCACCGGGATGAGAATATTTCGCGGGACACTTGTGTTTTCACTTATCAGTAACTTTACGGGGTAGGTATAGGAATAATTACATTGTTTGTCAATACTATATAACTAATGGCCTATTAAATAAAAGTAAACGTAAAACGAATGAACAAATAGGTTTTCCTATACGACGCACATTACCATCAGAATCGTATTAGGGACAGCAAACGAGATTAGAAAATTGGGTAAAAAATAATAATAATACTTACGTAAATGTTACTAAAATCCTAACTAATATTTATTGCCTACATTTTCTATGAAGAAAAAAAATAATTCAACTGAATATTAACTTTCTGCAGTGGCGTTTTCATCTATGCCATGAAAATTTTCTATTTGGGAAGTTCTCCCAGGATACTATAGTTCCGTTCCTACATACAATTCATTTTTGTTCCAACAAATTGTTACTAAAAACCTGTACGCTGTATCGGATATTGTTTCTTTAAATGCTGATTATTCCGAAACAAAGTGAATGTCAAGTGTGACCGATTATAAACGCTTAACTTACACGCATAAGCTTTATAATGACCACTGAGTAATGGGCCTTTAGGGAACCACATGGTAGACATTTCACGTTTCCGGATATGTTCTTGGACTTCATAAGTTGATAACGGAATTCAACGTTACTTAGTTGAAGTTTATGAATGTAAAGGGCAATGTCACAATCGGTTAAATGTAATGGAATCACTTAGGAATCGTTGCGTCTTGTAATATTGACATTGACCAAATTGAACTTTAATGAAAACTTCAAAAGAAGCCTATTGAATTTTTGAGTTTTTAAAGTTAGTCTTTTAGGTTGTTGGTAGTTGGTAGTTGTGTAAAATCCCACAGGCAATAATGTGTTAATATCAGTAATGTATCTACAGGTAATCTTATAAAGACACATTTGAATTCTAGATTCTTAATAAAATACAGTTTGCCAAATAAAAATATACAGCTCTGCGCAAACGTCTACTATAAGACAGAGCAAAATCGGTGCAAAAAATATTTAGTAACCGACTGTCAACGTTAGCGGAAGAGCGATTTAAACGGACCGATCTTAACCTCTCCATAAAATCCAATCAAAGCGACGTGTGCCACACTCCAGCCTCTCCTCACGAACAAAAACACAAGCGTGTCTTCTCTACCTCTCTAAACTAACATGTTAATCTTTGTAGTTACTATAGTTACTACGGATCCGTTATAAAAATAGTGCTGATAGCAGCCAATGCTGGTTCATAGCGGATAGACCCCACTTCGTAACTGAATTATCGACCTGCGATAAATTTCGAGGGCGCTACAATTAAACAGTCTGCGGTGTGTCCCACCATGATCTATAAAAAAGCAGATATTCAGGAGACAACAATTATGGACAGATAATGTGGACTAACATAGAGAGCAGGCAAAACTTCAATGGAATTAGTTTACACAAACGCCGCCTTATTTGCATACCGCGTCCTGAGTTTATTTTATTCACCAGTTTCGACGATTAGCCAGTTTCTGAGATTAGTTCAGTTTTACCGACTATATCACACTATTTATGTCGACTTGACGCAACAGTCTAATCCACAAAACTGCCCAATCACCGAAACGAAATTGGAGAATTAAATAAACCGATGACTGACGAGTTTGGGAAACTGATCAGTAATACGCGTAGGTACGCACTCTAAAAGTCAGTCAGTCATGGGCCAAAACACAACACTGCCCCAGAATCTCTAAATATGCAAACCAAATTATTTTGGAGTTATGGATTGGTAGAATGGAAAGGTAAATTGTGGAATTATGTGAGCTCTAATAAAACTGCGTTGTACTAATAACCCGTAAATTACAGTTTATACGTATTTCCACGAAGCTTGGACAGCCAGCAACGTGTAATTTGACACAATAATAGCGCGTGTAGCATTTCCTAGACCTGGACCTGACCCTACCTTCGTAGTTTCAAGAAACATATTTAATTGATGAGATTCTACATGAACATTGGATAAAGGCGTAGAAACCTACTTTTAAACCTAATAGATAGAATCCTGTTTCAAACGAAATACGTATAAAAAACTGGTTTGGAAGCGATCTGCGGTGGTCCAAGGGGTGCGAGGATGAGAAATAGCGATGCCTTTTATATTTATTTTCTTGCTATAACACTATGATATTAATTTCTATTGTGCAAACTATGACACATTACTAATCCAAGAGGATCTATATAGGTTTGTGGATTACTGTACCTACAATAAACAAGCTAGAACTGAAATATTTCCAAATGTTTTTGCATGGAAAAAGAAGACCATTGGTTCAGGTTGTGTGTCACAATCACTGTGTGTTAGAGATGTCGCCATTATGGATAATGGCGACATCTCTAACACACAAGCAAGCTTACTGTCCTGGAGGACAGTAAGCTTGTACTTATTTGAAATGCATACCAACCTTTTGATGAAATTGTTAAGAGCCCACCCAAGTCCTAGGTTTCATAATAAGGTCATCTACTTCCTAATTAGGTAATTTAAACACCAAGTCCTAAGCAGCAACCCGCAAAATACACATCTCAAGTATGAGACCCACAATAGGATGTGTATAAGTTCAGAATAGAAAATATACAGAAGAAGTGATAATAAGGCAAAGCAATGCTCAGCGGAGCATTTCCTACTTGTGAGTAGGAAATGATCTTATGTGCAACGATGACCGTTTCAAAATACATCATTTCCTACCGTTGGAAAACAGACACCAGGTGAATGTTCTTTTTTTCCCGTTAAATATCGCCAATGGCTCCATCAAACTTTCCCAACTCCTATCAAAAATGATCACTCCGAACCCATCGCGTAAGTTTCAGGCAGCGGCCACATATTCAAGTTCCATCCGCGTCAGCCGAAACCAAACTGCCGACGCCGCCGGACCTATCCTTCCCTACTTCTCAACGAAGCGCAGCTGCTTCAATAATCTTTCCTCTCGCTTAGATGTTGATTTACTCAGAACCAGTCCAATCATATTAATACAAACTATAAATAAGGAAGACTTTGGTGAAGATCGGAATACCATTACTCCTAAATAAAGCACATGTAATTGCATTTTGTTTTATTCTTTTATTAAATGGTTTTATTTAGCTTGCCTTGTTTGTTGCTGTTGTTTTTTGTTTGGGTCAAATTTAGTAGGTACTTGAAATTTAAATTTCCCCCTTGCTGTTGGAAGATTGATCTGATATTTGGTACACACCTTTCGTTTTGATAACAATACAATTTAATATATAAAAAATAAATGATTTACGTAATTTTACAGTTAGAATACTGAATTTCTATGAGTTTTAATGCACCACATGGTAGATCATTTCAATTATGATATACCTCAGCGGCAAGGTGTCAATTTTTCTTTTCACACTAAAATAGAAAAAAAAAACAATTTGATTTTCACACAAAAATAGAAAAAAAAACAATAAATTTTGGGGGTTCCACATACTTAAAACTGAAACTCAAATTTTTTTTTTCATCAAACCCATACGTGTGGGGTAAGATAAGGTAAGATAAGGATAGGTCTTCAAAAATGATATTGGGGGTTCTAATATTTTTTTCTAAACTGAATAGTTTGCGCGAGAGGTCAAATGTGCCCCCCCCCCCTGTAACTTCTAAAATAAGAGAATGCTAAAACTAAAAAAAATATATGATGTAGGTACACTTACACCATGTAAACTTCTACCGAAAACTGGTTTGAACGAGATCTAGTAAGTAGTTTTTTTTAATACGACATAAATCGTAAACCGCAATTTACCTTTCATTCAATCAACTCAAATATAAAAAAAAAAAACATTTAATTTCATAAACATAAAGCTTATGCATAAACCGTGAACCATTATTTTCTAATAATAAGTCTGTAATAGGTGCTAAGTAAAATTATTAAAACATCGATCAAAGTTACAACGACCTACAAGAACTTTTATATTATGTTACTTGCTGCTACGGAACCCTTCATGGGCGAGTCCGACTCGCACTTGGCCTTTAAATATATATGCATCTCTATCGTAAGTTCGTAACCTGTTGTACAGCGGCTTGCTCTCGCCCATATCAAGCGGTGCCACGTGACACGTGACATCATTACGGGATTGCTGTTGTATGAATTTTTAGTTCTCGATTATGACGTTTTGGCGCCGGGTTTAATTTAGAACATTTTTTTTGTTGTTGTATAATACATAGCTGAAAGCTATAATACATTAACGTTTTTGTTGTTTGGATGTTATGGTGAATTAAATACCCGTAGTGTAATTATAGTTTTTCAAAAGCGGTAGAGATGCGAATCACCGAAGGGAAGCCACCGATATACCTAAAAAATGAGCTACTTTTTAATTATTTGATTTCATAAATGGACCTCAAACCGACGACCTTTTTGTGAATTTTCCTGTAACCTCTTACAGGACATTAAAACGATCCGTAAATATGTGTTATTCTAAACCTCTTTAGAATAACACATATTTACGGATCGTTTTAATGTCTACATGGTTTGAAAAAAAGTCATCTATACCACGATGTATGAATCACTTTTTACCACTGTAATATTTAAAAAAAAACATAGTAAAAGTAGTGAAATATCTTGTTCTCCCGCGCTATTCCTTCGTATTCGCTTGGCGTTCCAGCAGATATTTTTCTTTTTACTCCTAAGGGTCTTTGCTATCATTCGGATTTGGATATCATAAACAAAAAAACACCGACTGGTAGTTCTAGAGATTAGGGCGTTCAAACGAACAAACTCTGCAGCTTTATTATATTAATAATATATATAACGATAGATTTTTATGCATTACAGTCTAAAATCTAGGTAAATTAACCTAGATTTTAGACTGTAAGCTTTCTTTACGATCAATAAATAATCATTTATGTCTGTATTCTATTTACAGAATTGTGGAGGTTTGCTCGTTACATTTCGCCCCCAAGCCTGCGTCATGGTAACCATTGAGCACTGAGCCATGAACAATTTGTATAAGCCCCGGGCATCGGGTGCAATTCATCGGGGATCAAAGCACGCCCACAGGCTTTGATCTAGCTAGGTTGTACAGTTTCAATATACATAGGTAGGCAGTAGGCACCTATGGCAATATAAATTAAAACCTTGTCCTGAACATGATAATCACTATTACTGCAAAACTTCAATAACTAGGTCCTTATAAAAGCTAAATGCCTCATGTTGCCTCTCCAGCATACATAAGTCGGCAAAAAAGAATTCTATAGAGTTGAGGCAGGTAAAAAAGGGACGGTCCCAACAAAATCCTAAATCTAGCTACCATGGAACATTTTGTTCTGCGATTTGGCAACGTCGCTGTCACATGTTAGGGGTGATAAGTGTGGCAACGCCGCCTTCTTGTATTTCGTTTACGATAATATCGTACGTCACGTTAGGATAGAACTACTGGGGTTGAAATATCAATGGTTCTTTGAGTTCAAACGAATTTGGGCTTTATGACAGCGAACAGAGAGTATGAATATGAGTGAACATATTGTTAGATCAGCCGTGGCTTAGGATTTTATTATTATTCGTTTATTTCAATATTAGACATTTCAATACTAATAAACGGTATAATGTCTTCTTTATTAGTACCTAACAAACTTAATGCATAAAACAGGCCGGTGTCCGCAATCCCACTCAAAGCGCGTATTTTGCGTTCGGTTTTAGTAACATAGAAAGGCATCTTAGCAGCAAAAGCAACTCTCAAAATCAAAATCAAAATCAAAAGTCATTTATTCAAATTAGGCTGAGAATCAGCACTTTTCGAACGTCAAAGTACATGAGACAGTCCCCCAAAACGCCCACCCTTCACCACTTCCTAGTGCTTTAGCTGGGAAGAAGAAGTAGTGGAACAAACTCCCCAGCAGCACAGCTGTCTGTTTAGTCGGATAGACTTGATTCTATACATACTGAGGCAAAGTAATAAACATTACGAGACACAAAATATTAATTAAATAATTAGTCAAAATGTCAGCTAGCCATACCAATATACCGACAAATAAAATGAAAACTGTCGAGGCCAAATAAAGCCTAAAAGAACTCATCATAGAAAATATTGTTATGAGTAGATCATGTCAATAACTAATGACTAGATAGTTAAAAAAAAAAAAAATTGTTAGACAGGCAATAAAAAATAAAATAATAATTATATGAACGCATATAACCTGTCACTAGATACGCCGATTCTGGAGAAAGAACACAAACATTGTCTTGAGTTAATCACAGCGACCAACTATTCTTGTCATTTAAATAGTCGTTGATGGAATAGTAAGCCTTTAAACAAAGGACGGATTTTACTTGAGCTTTAAACGCATTAAAAGGCAAATCTAGCAAAGAAGAGGGAAGCTTGTTATAAAAAGTTATACCAAGCCCAACAAATGAGTTATGAACCTTATGAAGCCGGTGAAAGGGAGCACGTAGTTTGTCCTTATTTCTTGTGTTAACGGTGTGAATATCACTGTTTTTAGTGTACAAGTGTATATTTTGCCTAATATATAAGATGTTAGCGAATATGAATTGTGATGCCACCGTGAGAATACCAACATCTTTAAAAAAGTCCCTCAAGGAAACTCTGGCACCTAGCTGGTAAATTGCACGAACAGCACGTTTTTGAAGGACAAAAATATTTTGAATATCAGCAGCTTTGCCCCATAGCAGAATACCGTAGGACATAACGCTGTGAAAATAACTAAAGTAGACTAACCGAGCTGTATGTACTCTAACGTCACTTTATCTTAAGTTCTTTACGGCTGAGCGGAGTAGCATCTCTTGCATGAATGAGCAGTGCCTTAATTTGTAGAGATATCTAGAGACTAAAATACGTTTACACTACACCATCTACAAAGACATAGCTATAAGAGAAAGCGAATCGTAGCGAATTTGATGTCCTAGAAACCTTTTTTATTTTGCCCGTGTAAAAGTGCTGAATAAAAAGCATGATTGAAACCTTTTGACGGACATACACAGTTTGTTACTTACTCTGCAGTCAATGATCAACGATCAATGTCAGTGTGTTATGTCCAGCAGATTGGACAAGGTATTAATCAATTTAGACTGACACATACCTGGAGGTAAAGTGAAGTTTAATTATGAAACCTTTATTAATACTGAAATAAGTGCAGCTTTAGTAATCGACTCATAGCTGGTGTTTTTAACTATAATACCTAGGGTCGTCAGAAGCCTAAAAGCGTGACAACCAGTCTTACCAAGGGCCTTATAGGCAGTCGCTCCGTGTAAAATACTGGTATTCAGCTGCATCCGGTAAGACTCGAAGCCGACCCAACATAGATGTCAAAAGGCTAGGCAGATGATGATGATGATGACGATGACCCAGTTAGTAACGTTATGAGAAACTATAAGTGACTGCGGAATGTTTAATAAGTGGATTTTGTACTTACTTTCTTTGACATTGTTGCCAGGCTTTCGCCCTGAGCTGTAACAAGAGAAACATATTTAGGATGAATGAAATGAAAATGAAACAGAAGTTGCTAAAATAATCAAACATAAAATGTCAAAAGTATTGTTCGAGAAAACTTGTAAGTAAGACCGGGCTGCTTGACAAACATTACATTTATTGGTCTCTTTATTTCTTGTTTTAATATTAATTAATATGTTTATAAATGTTTTTATTTGATATTATATTATAGCCATAACCAGACCCGGTCTCTCCTACGGCCGTGTCTCAATCTGGAGGAGAGAGGGACACTAACGTTCCCCCAGATACAAGTACCTCATTCATAATAAATGAGAAAAACGTGCATTCTTTATAACAATGAATGAATTGATCGAATGTCTCAGCACAATTACTGACAGCCCGCGGAAACCCTTTGGTCAGTAGACTATTCAAAACAGCTAATGCAAACTGCGAAACAGTCAGGGACGCACGACAAAATCGATTTAAGCTGCTACGTACAATGTGGGGTTGACGATTTGACATGAATAATCCGACTACTGCGAAGCAAAAAAGTGGGTTATGATTTTGACCGGTATGTATGTAAGTGGTTATGTACGAGTATGCATTATGTTCATCTGTTGCTTCATAGCTTCTAAACTACTTATCATAATTTGATAAATGACGTATCGTTATAGGCTATGTGATGTGACATTAAATTGAACATTAAAAATGAATTTAGGTACAAAAGATGTGTAATATTTTGTTAGCTAACCCTAATATAATCAAAATTAAAGGTTAGTTAGCAATCTAAAACCCGATTACTTAAAAATAAAGCTCAAAAAAGTATGCAACAAGAAAATATTCTCATCTGAAAGCCCTAGTTGTACACTTGTACCTATGCCACCTACCTTAACTAAACAATACATTCTAATAGTAAATGAGAAATGATTTTATTTCTGTAAGTAGGTTTGTACAAACGCTTTTACACGTCAATCATATTTTTAAAACTAGATGAGGTCGGCGTTTCCTATCTGACTACTCTGAGGAGAAAGGCCGAAACAAACTCAGCGGTCACAGTCTCTTTTAAAGTCCAGACATAATCTTGGTCAGATCATGTGGAGTAGTAAGCGATCATAAGGTTTAGGGTAATGTGGCATACAACCACGACTATTGTATTAGCCTAAAGTAGAAAATTGTATGAATATCGAATCGACACAGTCGGCTCCCGCATACTTGCGAGTCTGTTGCTTTGAATGGCGGCCACAGAATGCTAGAAGCCTTTTCTGAGGACTTTTGCGTTGTTTGAACTCACCCTTAACTAGATTGCAGGAATCCCTCATAATACCTATACCTAATAGAACATATAACAAGTGGAGCATAAGATTATAGTAGCAAAATGCTATCTATCATAATACCACAAAATATGCAAGCCACGAGGAATTTTGAAATCACCTGAAGAAGATAGTGCACCGTTCGTCGGTACAGGAATGTATGTAGCATAAATTACACGTTCCAGAGAATATGTTTACTAGTAAGTACTACGCGAGTTTAAACTGTGTTAATTATTTACTTAATTGATCAAAACCAATTTTAATTTTACAGAAACGATGTTATGAAGATTTAAACAAAAAATTAGTAGGATTACACTCATACTGTTTACGTATCTACATTAGAAATGTGAAAGTTTGTATGTTTGCTACCCGAACACGCAAAAACAGCTGAACGGGTTTGGGTTAAATTGGGAACACAGATAGTTTATAACCAACATTAACACATAGGATACTCTTGTCCCGGTGGTATGTTCCCGACGGATAATTTTCGACCTCCACTCGGGTGAAGCCGCAAGCAAAAGCTATATAGTTGAACATTATTATCTCCACAGTAGTGAATTATACGGTATGATGGTAGGTATCAATTAGAATGTATTATATATTGACTTAATGAGTTTGGTTAGTTGCGTGGATTTAGATATTTGAATATTTTACACCATTTCTATAGGATACAGGTACCTACTTACCAACGTTCCTTCATATAAAACGTTAGCACGATCCTTCTGCCCTGTTCCATCTTACATCACTTACATCCGCCCACAACAACTAACAAGAAGAAAAAAATAACGTTTTAAATGTTAGGTCCACAATTACCCTTAAAATGGATAATATTTCATTTTCCATTTTAAAAACAATGTTTTCGAAGCTGAAGTATTACTTTCTTGATGGCAACGTTTACTAGTTATGCATCCTACATGAATTCATTGATAATGAAAACAGGAGATAAGGAAATACTAGTAAAAAAATCTTGATACAAAATCAAAGTCAAACTTTGGACGTCAAAAACAAGAAACTACACTGTTAAGGCAGTCGCAGATCGGTGCAACGCGATAGCGCGGCGCGACTAGTAGATCAATTTCCATGAAGTTTTGATAGTAATTGTTCTAATCGAGTCGCGTCGCACCGTCCTGCAGGGGCCTTTATTAAAATGTTTTATTAAATTATTTTATACACATTAACTTATAACATACCTAAATCATTTTGAATAAGAACATTATTATAATATTTAGGTATACTTAATGATTTTGTATACATTAAATATTCAAGAATGATTGATACTTTCTGAATACAGATTTTATACACAGAAAAAACCTACAACAACTACAAAAGAAAATATAACCTGTACCTATTAGGGTAATAAGCAGAGGTCGGAGTAGGTAGATTGATTTTATATACTTGAGTCATGATATTATAATATGGACATGCCATTTTATCCATAATGTGCGGGAAGTACCGGAAAAAGTTCCGGAATTGGAATTATGGAATAAAATAAAATACTGATTTCTTTCACCATCAGCTAACACTGGTAGCGTAGATTGATATTATTAATACGTTTTTCACCTTAAACACAAATTCGTGCTAATTTCAATATGAAGTTCCGGTATTTTGGAGGCATATCCATATTATCCTCTACGTTTGACGTCAACGACCTTAACTCAATCTACCTACTCCGACCTCTGGTAATAAGAGCACGACTATTTGCACTTGACATTAATAGAGTAAGTACTGAGTCAGGGATCTATCCTTGTCGACAGGTCACTGCTTGACCATGTTCTCTTGTGACAACCTAGGTTCCAACAAGTCTGACTGGCATAGGTAAAGAAAATGGTGCACCTGTACGTCTGTTTGAAGACGGTGCTCAATTAAATGCCCATTATGACGGACCTCACTTTTATCTGCACAGGTTTTACTTTGTATGGGCTCTTGTCTTCCATCTTAAAACGATATAAAATGAACTGTGTGCATTTTAAAACTTGTTTATTTCTATTTTTATCTTATTCTAAAGTAGGTAGGATTCGTTTTCTAAACCACATCACTGCATGAGGTGTCGAAATGTGAATCCGCTACGATTTACCACAAAAACAAGTAGTAACTCCTTTTCTTATATTAAAGTAGAATTAGGATGTTTGATTGTTTGGATTCATACAATTCTTGTAAAATGAATAATAAATGTTACGTAGGTCTAGGTACCTACCGCAAAAAGTGCTAGAAAATATATAAAGAGGAATGAGTAAATGGTACTCTATTTTATTAATCTGTAGTCTTTGTTTACTCTCTCTGAAATCAGGAATACTCTAGTCCTTGTAGAAAAAGTTAGCTACCCTAGCTGCAGTCAAAGTGTAAAAATATGAAAATGGGGCGAACCTCAGCTCGAGGCTTATTAGGCTCCCATAAATCTTTAAATATGATAAAAGAACAATATATTTGATATCTTGTTAGAATACTGAGCAGCCTTTAAAGTCCGAGTTTCAAACAACAAACTTCATACCTTACTAGAAGCTGTACTGCAGAATAATTTTATACCTATCGTCAAAAGTTTCGACATAATCCGTCCAAATTGAAAGAAGCTTCTTAATGCTTTCGATGTCTGAGAAGTACTCCAGCATAAATCTATTGTGTATTTATTGTTGAAAGTTCTCAAAGGTTTCGTATTGCAAATAATATTGTGTTTCTATTCCAATAGAATTTGTAGTAAGACTTGGAAAGTTGAGCTGACAATTGGTATACCTAGAAATCCAGTAAGAAACCTTTTACACAACTTAGTCTTAGTCCACGGACTTAAAAATATTGCGGCGGGATTTTTACGCGCTGTGGATCTTGAACTCCGCTCCGAGCTCTTAGCTTCGAAAGTTGAAAATCGAAGAGTGCGTTGTTTGGACGCTCTGGGATATCTACATTCTGTTAGATTCCTAATGCTCAGTCTAACAGGGAGAGTTGATAATCCAGTGCGCGATAAAATCCCGCTACCATACATTTACGGCCGTGCGAACGCGGTTTCATATCAAACTGTGGTTTCCAGAAGGATATGAGGTGTATTTAATGCTACACCTGACTATTACATAGAAAGACTTAAAAGTTTTCAGTGAGAATTTTCACTTTACACAGCTTAATATTTCAAAAACGAATCCCTTAAATGGTACTTATTCACTAATTCGCAAAATTTTTGAAAGACCCATCCAACGACACCCAGTCACCATGGGGTAGACGAGAAAAAAACAACCCCTCTTTACGGGTCCATTTTATTTTACCACTTTATTGACGTGACTAATATTTATATCCATGCCAAATTACAGCTTTCTAGTACGGATGGACGGACGGACAAGGCGAAACTATAAGGGTTCCTTGAAGACTACGGTACCCTAAGAAAAATGCTGTTCGCTGGGAAGCGCTTCACTTAAGAGCGGCTGGACCGATTTATATGTTTTGCTTTTAAAATGTTCATCATAACCAGCACCCTCTATTAATCAACATCTGAATCATTTTGAAGCTTATTGCTAATCTATTCTTTCAAATGTTCGAAAAAATTGTCTGCTTAGCAACGTAAACAATGCCATGAATGTTTTGGAACTGTCTAAATGAAAGTGATTTCGACTGATAGTAGGTACCCGTCAGAATAGGATTTTTTGGAAAGAAAAAATTAAAAAGTTTTGAGAAAAAAAAACGAGAAAAACTGAGTGTTATTTTTCTACGAACCTCACCCTTTGTACAGGACAACGTCTGTTGGATCAGCTCGTTTTTAATAAATGTTGATAAATATATGTTTTTATACAGGATAAGTTTTGATCCAGTTCGCAAACTGTAACAATGAATTCAGCATATAATTCTAGACCTCCAGCGTAGAAATTTTACGTCAGTTATAAAACAAAAAACAGCTGTTTCATATAAAAGTGCAATACCTACGCGGTTAAAATGATATGCTGAATTCATGGTTACAATTTGCGCACTGGATAAAAACTTACCCTGTATACATTTGACAGCATATAAAATGGGTCAGTGCAAATGTAATAATTCAGTACAAACCCCGCCAACTTACTCAGTTACGTAGAATCGAACGTTCACTGGCATCATGTTATTAATTAGTTAGCAGAAAATACTAATACTATATTATGTATGTAGGTACCAATAGTTTGAAAGTATGTAGACATATTTTTGTTCGTAAATATAATAATATAAAGTGGAACATTCAAAAAGTTATTGAATTTTATAAGATACCTACAAAATCAAGTTCTATTGATAGTTTGTTGGCCAAGTTGTGATTATGACCTTAGCTAAGTCTATCCGAGAGCTGAAAATCGAATAGTAAAACACACTGTTCGATTTTCGACTTCTTTCTTCGGATTCACAATCAAATGCTCGGTTCAACACCGACATTTGAAAAGCCAGTGCGTAAAAAGATCCTGCCGCGGTTTTATAACTTACGTCCGTGTGACTTAGGTTTTGCTTATTTTGAGAGATTCAATCATAAACATAGCTACGGGACCACGGAGTGTCCGACATGCCTCCGGAAACTTTTTATTGAACTGGGGACTATCTATAGCAACCCTTCCAATGGCAAAAAAACCGTAAAATGAGTATAAGGGGTGAGTTTGAATGCGACTGGAGTGTTTCGGGTTCTGATGATAGAACGAAGCACAATTATTTATTTGACATACTTACTTATTTATTTTCATTTCGGTTACCAAAACCTTCAACTAGGTAGGTACAGCGATTATGGTCGCTGGGTAGGTAGGTAGGTACTTAACTTCTATAAAAAGTCACTTACATAAAATGCACGAGGTTTTTAGTAAATATGTAATTTACCTACTTAAATGAGAATTGTTTTTTTTTTTGTTTTTGTTATGCAAGAGTTAGATACCGCCTTTCTGTCTGTACCTAGATATAGCTGTATGTGTGACAATTTCCATAGCACTGCCTACATTTTTTTCACGGTGCGAACTTAGAATAACGATAGCAAAAAAACACTAGGGTCTAAATTAATGGCGCCTAGGGGCCGTAAAAAGGGTAGAAAGGAACAAAACGCTCACGTAGGTTACCCCGAGATAAATTACGTGTTAGACGACGTGTGTTGCTTGGCACCAAAAACTTATTACAGTCCTCTGAAAGCAACCTAAGCAGCATGGTACCAGCAATCTTATTACAACGAGAATAAATATCACTATTATTTTGACAATAATGCAAAATAAGAGGTAAAAAACTGTGAAAGGACTGTAATTACTAACAGCAACGTCAGCAACCAGGGGAAAGAGAAACAAGTGTAAATTATGGAGACGGCGCGACGACGCTCTGAAAATACATTTGCTATACGAACATCACACTTACAGCTACGACATCATGGTGATGATGATGTCAGATTATTACCCCTCTACTCTCCGGGTGTTTGTACTCAATGCTAGATTAATTGATTTGTCAGCAAAGTTTTTGTTGTTGAAGCTATTAGCGTGCATCGACGCTGTACCTATAGGCCGTGCGCTAAACCTCGCGCAGGTGCACGCTCCCGTCCTATTTGAAATAAATAATAGTTTAAAAAACAAACAAAAACACGGTGTAAAACCAAAAAAGTAGAATATAATTTAAAAAATCAAAAATAAGGATACAGTAATTAATAAATGA
The DNA here is from genome assembly GCA_949091785.1 of Polymixis lichenea. NCBI lineage: Eukaryota > Metazoa > Arthropoda > Insecta > Lepidoptera > Noctuidae > Polymixis > Polymixis lichenea. The sequence goes on from OX420931.1 coordinate 37,358,769, forward strand.
CATAATTTTAATGTAAAAAAGCGAGGGGTGCTTGATATTAATTGATTATAAAAATACCTCAAAAAGCACCCCAAGCTTATTCTACTTCTTTAGTTTGGTTTTTAAAGCGTGTTTTGAAACTATTATTTATTTTGTATCCTTTAGTTCGTTTTTTTTTGCACAGGCACGTTGGAACAAATTAAATCCGACGTTTTGAAGGGGTTGAAAATCACGTTCAAAGATTCCGTTTCATAGATACACAGAAAAAAAAAACAGTAGAAGTCGCAAGTAGGCGGGGCCCGCGTACCCTGAGCTTTGCAGAGTTTTGCATAGGACTGCTTCCGCGCACACACCATGCACATCAGTCTTGTTACAACCGCCACGGAGAAAAGAACTTGACAAAAAAATTTAAACATGCCTTATTGTGCTGTTTTACAATGTAAACATGATAGCAGAACTAAAAATGTATGAAATGGAGGTATATCATACCATCGGTAAATCTTAATTGATTTTATTTCGATAAAAATTTGAAAAACAATATTTTATTAAATGAGACAAGTAAAAGTTGTCTTTATGGAATCTAATTTAAAGTCTACTTTCTTTTAAACTCAAACATATTGTTCGCGAAGATTCCAACTATGTACATTTCACAGTCATCTACTCAATTAGAGATTACCGTTATCGATAATGAGTTATCGATATTTGAAACTTACAATGTTCTCTGGGTCCTATGATATATAGGGAAAAATTTGACCTTGCGTGCGGTTTGTTTCTGCAGTATTAGTAATCGAACACATTTCCATTAATTGCTCATACCTTTTGCTTTCTAATTCTACTTAAGTTTCGACCATGCGAAAAATAATTACAAATGAACATAGCACCTCCTTCTTTTTTAAGTATAAAGTGGCATATGTGTTAGTCTGATATCTAAGATCTATCTAATATACCAAATTTAATCAAAGTCCGTTACGGAGTTAGTCAAGCTAAACATAATACGAGTGTATCCGCAGGCGAAAGCGTAGGCTTCCAATGTCAGTAGGAAGTAGTGTACCCGTATTATCTAATCGCATAGTATAATATCTATCGCATAAAATAGAAAGAAACACCACAGGATGTATCTTTCTATCAATAAAATAATTTTCAAAATTGGATTACTGGTATAACATAACAATTCTTAATTATACTTTCTGTAAATCGTAAGTATGTATTAGGATAAATATAATTATATAAACACTTGATTTCAAACATTATAATATTTATCGACTCTAGCTGTTGACCATATTTTGTTTAAAAATAAAACGGAATGTCGATAAATAAGTCAACGACAGTGGGTACATCTCTAGAGGAGTACGAATAGTTCGTTACGCAAATATAAATCTTATCTGTAGCGAAATACAACTTTAAATTGAATGCGTGTATTATAGTGACATCTAGCGGCTAGTGGCGTAACTTGCTCATTAAACTATTCCGTGTGCGTTTTAAACGGAAAAAGTAATAAATATGTAAAAAGAGTAGACAAAAAACAACTCTATAGTCATTTTTTGTGGTTTATTATCAATTATGCGACGAATGACACATTTTCTACATTCATTCAATATTGAACTACCAATCGGACCAAAGTTTTCTTAGTGTTAGGAAATACAATTAACTTGTATTCGTGTGAGTTTGTGACTAATGAAGCGTTATACGACTTCTACTGGTTTTTTTCTGTGGATACATAGACAATACCAAGCTAATAAAAGCGTGTTCAAATAGTATGAGCAGCGCCGTGTAGGCGCGTGCGTGTGCGACGGGTGTTCAAACACGCGATGTGCGGCGGGCTAGTTCTGGCTAGTTGCACTATCCAAGGCTCGGAAACTGTTCAAAAATACCGGTTAATACCAGTTTATTTCAGTTTTTCTCAGAACTTTTCTTGAAAACGTGAACGTTTAACTTTATTTCAACCTAAATTAACTAGTTTATTCGACAAGCGGTATGTCGGTAAAAGCGTTGTGGCTACTTGTAGGGATGCCGCGCATAGCGGAGCCGTACGTAGACGTGTCTACGCTAAAAAAAATCATTCGATTTGTGACTTCGCGCTCCAGTACGATCACTATGTTACGTAAGCCAATCCGGATCCAGATCCAAGGCGCGACTACCCGGTCGAGGATCACACCTACATATTCACTTGGGTATGATCCTCGACCGCTACCTTACTTTCAGGGAGCACACAAAGACGGCTCGGTCGCGTGCCGCTTTCGCTCTCAGTAGGATCCACTTGACCGCCCGTAGCAAATTGTTCCGTAAGTGCATATTGCGTAGGTAGGACCTGGACCGGGGTCATACGTCCCATCATGACTTATGCGTGCATCGGCGTCGTCTTCGCAGATACTAAGCCCCACCACATCCATAGAATGCAGACCCTCTAGAAACGTTTCCATAGAAAGGTCACGGGAGCCCCTTTCTAAGTCCGGTTAAGGAACCGACGACCTCATTGGTTTGTGGCGGTTACAACGCAACATGTGCCCTTTTTGCTTGAATAACAGCTGAATAGACGGTACTCAGACGTTATTCAGCTTAGTATTCAGCTTATGCTCTTCATGATAGCTCTTACTCAATCTTTATTCAGCACGTCTGTGTTACTTGGGCAGTGTATTGTGGTCAACGCAGTCTAACGCTTTTGAGAGGTTTCAAAATTCCAATTACATCCTGGGATTTCTCCCAGGATTCCAAAATGTGACTGATGAGTTTTACTCCCGCGTCAGTCATCGACCTACCTTTCGTGAAACCAAACTGTCGACTATGTAAAATCCCATTTGTATGTGTATCCCCAATGCTGGAAGCACAGATAAAGGTCTATAATTAGAGGGATCACTCTTACTACCCGATTTGAAAATTGGTACTACTTTACTATGTTTCATTAAGTCAGGAAATGTACCGCCGTCTAAACATTGATTAAATATGCCTGTTAGGACAGGGGCAATTGTGCCAATGAAATCTTCAAGAACCATAACGGAAATTCTCCTAAGTCCATGATGAGGGCAGAGATTTCGTAATCTCTATTGGGATGTCGGTAAATAAATGTTCTAGTCTCCAATGGTTTAATTATCATTTTTTAGAGACAACTGATTCTGATCTCGCTGTTTTGTGTTTCCAGTTTCTTTGTTAACTACCTGCCTCACAGATTTTATTTTATTTTTAGAAATACTTGCTCATTTTGTTACTTATTCATTTAGACTTAGCTTGAGCGCAGACTCTTTCGAATATGTTAGAACAGTTTCTCGCATAATTATGAAGGGCTTGAATAGGTCAATGATTTTTCGTGTAAGCTGTTCTACGTAGGGTGTTCAACAAGTTTTGACGTGTTCGCAAACGCTGGGTTTAGAGCAAAAAACTTTGTGCTTATTATTAAGTTTTACCAATTGCAAAAGTAAACACGTTTAAGTACTTTAGCTTTCTATTAGTTAATTCGCTTATTTTAAACATGACGTCGTTGAACTAACGAGATTATCGTGTAAAATAATTATGTACTATAATTTCAAGAATGTTTTGATGAGATGTTTTCTGTGTTTGGTCAAGAAGCTCCTTCTGTAAGGACTTTAGAACGTTTTACAATTCAGACGCGGAGGATTTCAACTGGATGACGACCCATGTCCAGGTAGGCATGCGGAAATTCAAGTGCCAGAAAACGTAGCACGTGTGGAAAAAGTAACTAAGGAAGATCGCCAAATTACAAATCGTCAGTTAGAAGAACTTCTGAACATTCTGTATCCTCTTTGCACAATATTGTAAAGAACCATTCAAGTGTGAAAAAGCTTTGTACCGTGTGGGTACCCCACGCATTAAATGAGCATCAAATAGAGTGACGCGCCGAATGCGCGCGATCTACGATAAAACGATTCGACAGTGGCCAATCAAAACGTGAATTCCATTTTCACATGTGATGAAACATGGGTTTATTATTACAACGTGCCAACTAAATCCCAAAGCAAGATATGGGTCTTCGAAGACGAAGAACAACCAACCCAGGTGAGAAAATCGAAATCTGAATAAACGAAAGATGACGGTTTTTTTCAACGAACAAGAATTAATCAAATCCATTATGTTTATTGGATAGAAGACCGTTACTAGTGACTGATACACTGAAATTTGTCTGCCTACATTGTTCGAAGAATTGAAAAATCGACGACCAAACTCAGGACTACGATCACGGTTTCTTCACCACGATAATGCGCCAGCCCATTGAGCTGCCGCTACCGCGCAATTTCTGGCAGAATCCGGTATTAAGTGACTTCGGATTATTTCCTTATGTAAAGAATCACATGAAAGGCCGCAAGTTTTCATCGGAACAGCAGTTGATTGGCACGTTTGAGGAAAAACTTGAATTAATTTCCAAAGAAAAGTGGGAGAGTTGGATAAATGAGTGGTTTGTGCGCATGCATAAATGTATAAATTGTAACCGTATTTATTTTGAAATAATATAAATATTTATGATCACACGACAAGACTTATTGAACACACTACGTACTAACAATATTATGAGCCAAGTATGTCTGAAATAAAAACATTTTACTTTTATTTTTTTAAAGATATCTCTGCTTTTCTAATGCCAGTTGTGACCCATTCGCTGAATTTTGGTTTAGTATTAATTGTAACCTGCTTTATTAATCAGCATTAATTTTATGATTTGTTTTCAACATATTTATAAAGTGAAATAATTTAATCTAGGTAGGTACATACTTTGTCTACAATGAAAACAATAAAACTTCAGTGTCTCATAGAAAACTGTGAACAGGTTTTACGGGAAAATCATGGTGTTAAATTATTAAGATATTTCTACACACAACACAGACAGCTGCAGCATCGAATCCTTCAAGAAAATCAGAAAAATGAAGAACAGGTACCACAGAAAAAACATGATAACTATATGAAAGTAATAAAGCATTGTTCTGTTAATAAAATAAAAAATTCTCACTACTGTATTAAAACTGGACGAAGCGCGACGTTTGTATACAAACGTCGCACGCATTGAGCAATAAAAACTGGTTAATATGGACGCACGGTAACGTGCGTTTGTATTAACCAGTTTTAATTGTTCTAAACCGTTTAATCACCCCCGGCAGAAAAACCAAATACCTAAATATGCATTTGACCGTTAATCAACAAAAATTAGAAAAAAGTTAAGTAACCATTTCAGTCTCCTAGATATAACAATAGGCACACATATTAACTGAAAAACATATATACTTAGACAGTAAAATCTAAAATTTAAAAGTTTTCTTAGGCTCTCCGCGAAATTAAAAAGACTACAAACCGCACTAGTCACACACTATGCATGGTTTAATTAGTATGGCATCATCTTATGGCGAAATAGCACAGGCGCCCCTCTCCCTATTTACCCTCTAAAAAAGTTAATACGTATAATTACCAATATAGAAAAAAACAGATGCAGATTCTAACCTTAGTTGGTATTCTTAGGTTCTAACCTTAGTTTATATTTGAAACTAGTCCGCAAAAACCCAGATTCTTACAACACACGGGAAGACAAAGAAATTATTACCGTCTTAAATTACACTCATCTAGTCCATATTCAATATCAATAAAAATATTTAATAAATTACCAGAAGACAGAAAACAACAAAACAATACCAGTATACTTTTAAATAAATTAAAGCAATATTAAATTTACAAAGGACAGTACATGAACTAACGGATAAATTCAATAATAATACATAATTATGAATAATAGATATTTAATAAGTAAAATAACAAAATAAATTACATAAATTTAAAACTTTACAGCATTCTACACTAATAATAAGGAACAAATTTTAAGCAAGTAAAAAAATAAGCATTATTTAAACACCTATAATGAAATAAATAATACTTTAATATATAGACTTTCACATTTAGTATTAATAGAATAGGTAATTGAATATAAACATAAAATACTTAATAGGATATAAAATAATTCAATCTTAATAACAAGGAAAATTAATAAGCGCTCTTCCTCTCTCGAGTTATTTAAAAATTTGCTGTGCCCGACAGGTCCTTATTTGTTTTTATTATTTTATTTACCACCTGTAAGTGTACATTATGGATTATGGAACTCTTCCAAAAACCGGTTGAAAAAAAAAAGGTTTTAGCGAACGAAACCGAATGTAAACGTTTTTGCGTCAAGTACGTAATAACGGTTTTAAAATTTAACCGGTATCCGAGCCTTGCACTATAGCTGCTGTTTGCAGGTGTCAGAAGGTACAATGTTCCACAAACATCAACTGAAAAAACTTTGTTACGAATCACTCTACTAAGTAACCTACTTGGCTAATCGTTCGACTGCGCTGTTGACGACGCCATTTTCTATAATGATGAATCAACAAAAAATTCATGGATGACACGACTGTACACGCTCGAGTCGAAAGTTGTACTAGCGGCGCTGAAATGGGGATGGGGCGGCGCATGGAGCGGAAACCCGCTCCGTGCGCCCGACGCCCGCCGCGATTGTGAACACCCTTCGCGCACGCGCGTCGTTTACCGTACGGCCTAACGATACGCTAAGTGCGAGTTATCCTAATCCTATACGTAAACGGACATCGAAGTGATTTTGCAGCTCAGCATAGGTACTCTAATTGGGTTGACAGCGTACATGATGCATGAAGTACACTCGACGAGGTAGAGCTGCGAGCAGGCGCACGAGTGTTCACAATGTTATAGATATTAATCAACATTTATTAAAAACTAGCTTTCGCCAGTGGCTTCGCCCGCATGGAGTCGTAAATTATCCCACGGGAACGTACTACCGGGATAAAAGAAGTTTCTTATATGTTAATTCAGGTTAGACTATCTGTGACCCAAATTTCATCTAAATCCGTTCAGCCGTTTTTGCGTGATTGAGTAACAAACATCCAAATATCCTCACAAACTTTCACATTTATATTATAACAATAATAATAATAGGATAGTAGGAAGTAGGATTTAAATACTTAATTGATAATGTAAGTATAGGTAGGTTTATTGGAAATGTGTTTATAATTTAAAAATATTATATAACACTTCATAACAAATTAATAAAAATATTTTTTTATCCAGGTACCTTCATAAAGACGAGTGAAGCCGCGGGCTACATGCAGAAGGTAGTAGGTACCTACAGTCTCTCAAATGAATCAATGTGAATCACAAACTGTAGTAATTAGGTAAATCTATTTATTACTTACTTTTGACATATTAGTGAACAACAACGGGCGCACTACTAAACAGTGGTAACTAGAATAAGATTAACGCATTGTGGTCCATAATATACCTACTTTTATAAAATAGGTTTAGAGAGGATTATCAATTAGTATAACTCTGCATAGATGCACTTTGATGATGTTAGCAATTTCAGTGTAGTATCTACTAAGCACAAAGGGGCTTACTGAGCAACCCCAACTAAGCTAGCGTTTGTAGTCGTTAACGATTTTTTGCCTTTGAGCATAGGGTTGATAATAATATTACTGTATCAGTTAATTCTAATCTAGCTGGATCTAGCTAATATTGTAGTCGGTAACTTGCAATTTCATACTTCGGCAATATTATAAAGACTCGTCTTAATGTCTACTTATGTGCAGGGACCGAATTACCGGTATTTGTATATACCGTTACCAATTACCGTTATGTTAACGATAAAAAGTAACGATAATAATACCAAAACCCAAAGTCAGTTAACGCTATCTAATTACCAGTATCAGTATTAGTAAAAGTAACAATTCTTATACCGGTAATTTATACGTCTATCTCTCTTTCTAACTATGACGGTGGGAAGATTAGCATCTTTCGATGTATGCACAGAAACGATCTTGTATAGACGCCGAAGGTAGTCACACGTTCTGTGTGTATATAATATTGTTTCTGTGCTGCAGAAAATTATAAGAAACAGGGTGGCAGGGCCATCAACGCGAAAACAGAAACCATGAATGACTTCCTTCGGCGTGTATACAATATCTCTTGAACACCGAAATAAACTGACTAAGTGATAGTTTAGTTCGTTTGTTTAATGTAGGCTATGAGAATCTAGCTATTCTGCAAAAAAAATCTCTAAGATAATAATTTTGCCACGCCTAAAATCGTATTTGACAATCGTGACTCTACGTGGTATTTTTGTTTTTGGCTTCGCAACGTGGTACTTGATTACCCTTCCTTTTTTTCAAGGATGGGAAGTCATCAAATAACTAACTAAAACCCACCCGTGAGGTGGGTTTTGGTCAGTTTTAGTCAGTAAAAGTCTGACACCTCACACCGTCACAGTGTGTCCTCTCGCTCCACCCAGAGCGGGTTTGATGATTTCCCATCATCAAAAAGAAAAACAAAAAACCACATGATTTTTTTAGAGCCGAAAAAGAATCATTATTATTTGAATTTTTCACATTTTGTATGGAAAATATGAAAAATGACTACCTAAATGTTACGTTTTAGAGGTTTATTGGCTTAATAAAAGGGGTCTAAATTTTCATTATTTTTGCAATAGGAAAAATGGTGTATTTTCGAGATATAAGAAAAAAAATAGAAAAACGGATATAGTACTGTTTTTGCACCTGCAGGCTTAGCATGACGCTTTATATTTCTACTCTTCAGTAGAATACAAATCGCTTGTCTACATTTCTCGGTACAAAACTGTCAACTGTCTATACGGAAACATTATTTTTGTCTACTCTTCCGACTACAAAACGCTTGTCTACGGTTCTCGTGCTAAGCCTGCTGATGTCGAGGTGTTGGTGTGAATTGTAGTTCAAGGGAACTAATTTTATTCACGATTAAAAATAGTCAGATTTAGTTAGATAACCAAAATGTTAGACTAAAACGTAAAATTCAGAGTAGCAAAATTGCCATTTTCACTAAATTAATAACTCAGTGCCATCTTAGTGCTGTCAAACTAAAAGATAGGTAAAATGTGTCACTTTAGTCAATTTCAGAAAGGGAAATCGTTGTTTGACAGGAATAAACAAAATTTTGGTGATTTTAGTCTAACTTAGGGGCATTTGTGACAAAAGAATCGGCACCATTGTTTATGTGCTGCAGAAAATTATAATAAATAGTGGCTCAAATTGAAAGAAATTACTTAAACTAGCTGCGACCAAATATTTCTATAAAATGAGATATTCCTGTCTCCAAGAAGGTATAGTCGCCTACATGTTTCTGGATACAATAAAATTGATCTTGACAGCGCCTTCATGAGGCACGCAAGATATGAGAAAGGTTTTTATATTGTTTCCAGAGATGTATGGTCGACTGTACCTACATAAAGATATAAGACTAATTAAAAAGTAACAATATAGTTATAATAATACGGTTTAAGTTGAATAATTGAAACTTGTTTCGGCCCATAAAAGTATTTTTTACACAAACAACAAGTTGATAAATCAAAGGCAGTAGACGTAGGAGCGTTCGGCGTATGCGACGCTATGTTTGTTTGCCGTATGATTATGAAATGAAATATGCGCGAGCGCGAGTCTTATCGTATTCGTATCGTTCTGATCGTCGTAACATGCGTTGTTGCCGCTCCGCTTAGAAGAGCCAAACGCAAGGCGCGCAAGGCGCTTGGTTCGGTTTGGTAACGTCACACAAAATGTTGCTTCTTGTTAGATTTTAGCGAAGTAACGATATTGGTAATGCTATTTAAATACCGGTAAATCCTATGATTTAACGGTAATTTTATCGTTAAATATTTAACGGAACGGAACGAAATGTTGCGGTAGTTCTACCCGTATTTTATTGGTAACGGTAACCGTCCCTGTCTATGTGGGACAAGCAGGTTTACTTCGTCGTTTTTCGAATTGGTCACGTAGCGAAGTAATGAGAAAATAATCAGAGGGCCCCATAAGTCCGTCAACAAAGATACGGGCACGTCCGAAAGTAGTTCGATACCTCAGAATGTACCTACCTACCCTACCTCCAATTAAATAACTTTTTCGGTTGGGCAAAAACACATAAGAGCAAGGACATTACTGTCAAATCGTGTTGTCATCCATTCTAAGTTCGGGCCCCGAACTAATCTTATGTCCGTAGGTGGTACCAAGTAGGCAACGCACGTAACTTCGGGTGAAACTACGGATTTCGTGCTTTGAGAGTATCTAGACCCTAAAGTAAAATATCTAGCGACTCCAACGTTTGATTCGTGAAAAATTGTAATGTTGTGGTCATTGTAGTGTGTTTTTAAAGCACCTTACAACTACAAAACAATAGTGTTCGCACCAGATAAAGGTACTTCAACATCCATTGCGTCATTATTACCTAACTGTTTACAAATACCCAGATATATCATCCAATATGTTCCTCGGAATATTTCTAATAAGGTTCCTGTAAAGGTAAAATAATTAGATCTAAAATGATCCAGAGAGTTGCGTGCCTTCAATGTGACCCGTACACAAATAACGACCTACCACAACCGCATTGTTAGCGCCGTGACAGTTGCGACACGGTAATTTTACTTCGGCACCTCCAGTAACCTTGCACTTCGACCTGACTTGCAGAGCTGACCGGTAATGGGGAAATTGCAGAATAAATTCAGTTACTGCAGGCTGTAGTCCTCGGGCGGGGAGCCTCGAGACCCCGCCCCACGGTGATAGCGTACCTAGGTGCCTACATGTTATTATGAGTATCACGGCTTTACGTATTGATTTTGTGTCTGCTTGGAGTGACTGCTTGTTTTCGAACGAATCTAAAGTTTTCATAACTTATCGTTACAGAAAGTTATGAAAACACGCGATTTGTTTCACGTGGTTTTTAGAGCTTCCTATACAACCTACATCAACGCATTTCACCCCTTTATGGGTTAGGTAAAAAATATATACAACGTGTCGTTTTGCATCCTCGTCAAATTCAAGGAGGTAACTATGCTAATGATTCTCGACACGAATCAATAATAAATAAGTAGGTATTTTTTTTGTTTTTTTTTTCTAATTTTAAAACGCGGCCCGTGTGATACCGCACTGTAACTGGTTAACCTGGGTTCAAACAGTTTTCGTCGCACAAACCAGTCCTCGAATTACTTGTTGCGATTTTTTATGTAAAATAAAAAACCTACTTATTTTATTATTGATTCGTGTCGAGAATCATTAGCATAGTTACTTCCTTGAATTTGACGAGGATGCAAAACGACACGTTGTATATGTAGCCTTTTCCCCCAGTGTTCAAGCATACCTACCAAGTGTTTTCTAAATCGGATCAGTGATTCCTCAACCTATAATACAAATACATCTTGATAGAATGTATTGTCAAAGCCAGTCAAAGCACAGTTTACAAACGTAGCCTAAGTATGTACGGTGCGAGGGTACCATACATAGCTACGTCTACAGTGCATTCAACGTGGTTGGGTCAAGGCGTCAGGTTGAAACGATAATACGAAATAAGAATCCCCTCTGGGGCCCTGCACAGATACACAGCCAATCTGCTATGTTTGACGACTTACTGTAACGAACGACCGAGTAAAACAACACTAAATAAAGTCACATTTTATGTTTTTAAGACGAAGTCCAAGAAATCCCGCGAAGGAAGGTATGGATACACTTGTTGAGTGAATTTGGAATGTTAAAAGAAAACAAAATTGTTGATGGCAAAATAGAAGACATAAAAGTTAAACTAAGGGCCCTCGCCCACGGCGACTTTTTGTAGCGATGCAGTCGCGCGTTTAACAAACGCGCGACAGCATCTCTTCTAACGCGTGTTAGTCGCATTTGCAACGCGCTACAATAGCGATGCCAACGCGCTACTAACGCGCGACTGCGTCGCGATTGTATCGATACAAACGCGACGCAAAATTTTTGAATCTTGCCACGGTACAGAACCTTCACCGGTGAAATAGTCAGTACATATATTTCGAATTGCAGTACCACTTAGTTCTGATCTTCGTTTTCTAATTAAATGTAAATTATCACTGGCAGGTCAATCTTGGAATCCAAGTATACTCAGAGTGTGATCAAATTGGTACCCATCTCGCTTACGTATGAAATTGTGCAATACGCAACACGCTTTAAAGATGTTCGTAGCAAAATCAACATTAACGTTTATGGGCCTGTTGAAAATTTTAAATTTGTTACTCAATATACCAAACGTACATTCAATATAACGCCTTGCGCGTGTCAAGCGATAATTGTATATTCTCTTATTTCGTGGTAAATGTTTACCAGCGTATGGTCTTTGCAAGTGTTCGGATAAGGCAAATCCTTTATCGCCAATAAATGAAAACGGTATAGGTATTCCATTGTTAGATATAGGTCTCGGTTGAGGTATATTAAAATTTCCTTCTCGTATTTTTTTAACCCATTCGCTGCTGTCATGTATTAGTGAATCGGAGCTCTTTCCATAGCATCCGACATCGATAGCTATGAAATTATAAATTAGCGTCACATATTGCTAGCAACACGATGGAAAAAAAATGTTTGTAATTGTAATATTCTGAGCTGGTATGACATGGTTTTATAATTCTTATATGTTTTCCATCTATTGCTCCAATTATGTTAGGAAAATTTGCATGTTTCATAAATCCTTCACCGGTTTTTAAATGTGATTCTTCTGTTGGTTCTGGCACGGATATGACTTTTAATTTATTCCATATTACTTCTACGGTTTCTTTAACAATTCTACGTGCAGTAGTATGTCCACATTTAAAATCTATATGAAGATCTGTGAAATTACATCCAGTTGCTAAGTACCTGAAAAAGAACATAAATGATTAAAGATTACATTATATTTATGGCCTGGGTCTGATTTCACGAAAGTTACATGCTACAAAACTACAAGTGTAAAGTGGCAATACAAATGAGGTCCTGTTGATTAAACTTGTATATATTTTTTCAGCTGTGGAACTCCAGAAAAAATGGAAAAGTTTAAAAGATTACTATAACAGAGAACGGGCAAAGGAAAAGAACTGTTCCAGTGGGTCCGGGGCTAAACCGAGAAAACAATATGTGTACTATAAATTATTGTCATTTTTACAACCTTTGACCGAAATCAGACCGCCATCGCGCCAAGTCGACCTACAGTTACTGAGGGAACCGACTCCGAAGACTGTTTGGAATCTTTTGTAATACCAAAATCAAAGAAGCTTAAAACAAGTGATGATGCACAAAACAAATTATACGAAATGCTGACTGAAAAATTGAACAAAGTCACGCCAACCATTCAACATCCAGATCAACATTTTTTACTTTCTTTTTTTCCACATTTTCATTCCATAAAGGAAGAATATAAACTCGACGCAAAAGCCGAAATGATAAATTTGCTTCGCAAATATAACAATATGGCACAGACGTCTGCATACGTCAGTCACTATGGATATCAGTCTGGATACCAAAGCTACGACACAACAGCTCGTACAGGTACTGAAAGTAGCGTGTCGCAATCGCAACTAATAAGTAACAACAACACGCTGCCAACGCCTGCTAGTACCAACATCAATACTGCAGCTTCATTGCAATATAATGATAATGAATATCATTATATTAATGATGATTCTACACAAGATTCTATTATCACAAATCTATATTCACCGTAAAGTAAAAATTAAGAAATTACAAACCTGTTTATGATTTTTTTTTTTTAATGTGGACAACACCACATACATTATATACCTAATATATTGAATAGTTAATAAGTATTTTTTTTATTGTGATTAAAATTCTGATTAAAGTTATTATTATCATGATAATAATAACTTTCAGTACCACTGTGCAAAACCATTAAAAGATAATTAATATAATACTAGCTTCTGCCCGCGACTTCGTACGCGGATCCTCAGCGACAACGGGGTCGTCAAAATCGAAGATCTGAAAAGTCTGATGCCCAATTCCAACAGCCCGGGTAAAAAAAGGGCGTTTTGGCCAGTATAGTAAATTTTTAATTCATACAACATTATTTTTTCTTTATGCGAAAGCCGATACACCTGTCTAGTATTTTTGTGTAAAGAATCTATGTACAACATTTTAAAACCGTATCATAAAAAATCACAAAGTTATAAGCTTGTATATTACCCGGTTGTCCGTTCAAAAACATGCTCATTTCGGGGTACACCCGCGTAAACCGCGTCTCCTGTGTTATACACTAGTGATAATAGTTTGGCAATAGGTACCTAACCGTACGGTGATTGTATTGTAATTAACTGGTAATAAAAATTAATTAAAATATTTTTGAAAAAAAAAAAATAACATGGTGTAAAAATTATTGGAATCGAATCAGTTACTGATTCTGAACAAACTATATTAAGGTTTCGCTTAAACTAAAAATAATGTTGTAAATTCATCGTCATCGAAAATCAGTCCTAAACTCTTACCGCCTTCACTGCGTGGAGGCGATAAAAGTTTAAGGGGTTTTGTTAGGTACTCCCAGCTTATGTTATTTTATAATTATACAGTGAAATTAGTGATAGCTTTGATTTCCACATCAGGTGTTCCAGGTCTTCAATTTTTATACGTCAACAGAGAGTGCTCATCAGGCTGAACAACTTTGCTAAGACGTCATTCCTATATATTTTATAGTGTAGCTGGACTCTTGGAGTTCCACATCAGGTGTTCCACATCTTCAATTTTTATACATCACCAAAAAGTGTTCATCAGGCTGAACAACTTTGCTAAGACGTCATTCCTATATATGCTATAGTGTAGCTGGGCTCTTGGGTTCCACATCAGGTCTTCTAGATCTTCAAATTTATTCTCTCAGCCGAAAATGCTCATCAAGTGGAATAATTTTTGCTATCGCACCATTTTTGATCTCTTATAGTTTAGCTGGTCTGTTGCGGTTCTGCACCAGGTGTTCAAGTTTCCAAGATAAATTATAGCCTATGTGTTGCCCAGACTTAATACCTATACAACAAAAACAACTTTTTGAGTTTATCCCGGACATACATACAGACAAACGGACAAACAGGCAAAAATTCTAAAAACTATATTTTTGGCATCGGTATCGATTGTAGATCACCCCCCAAGTATTCTTTAAAATAATATTCAATGTACAGTTTTGACTTTCCAACTATTTTATTATATGTATAGATTTGGTTTTTCTTACCTTAAAGTTATGGTTAGTCGTTCTTCAGCTTATAAACATTGTCTCATTATTGTATTTCTGCGTGACAACTCTGGTTGTACAATGGAAAACAATTCACAAAACGTCGAATATGACATTCTATATCAACTTTTGAATTTAAGATCATAATTTTTGAGTATTTTGAATGTTGTTACATGATGTCCACAAAGTAATCTCTGGTTATTAAATGGATGCATCCAATAATGACGCTGCTTCCGTTGCCTACGCTTCGGCTGCCTACGTAAAAGCAGCACCAAAGACAACGTGACTAATGTTGCCTCAACGGAGTCCATCTTGCAACTGTACTGATCCAAGGTATATAATCGCGTTTGCCCCGCGACCGAATCGCGTTTGCATCGCGACTAAATCTGGTCCCGTGGGCGCGGGCACACAGCTAGCGACTGCTTCGCGTCGTATCGATGCTACGCGCGAGAGCATCGCGACTGCATCGCTACAAAAAGTCGCCCGTGGGCGAGGGCCCTAACATTTAAACCGTAATATAGGAAATAAAGTGAAACACAAAGAGAGAAAAGAAAATAAAAGCAGAAGAACCAAACTTATAAAACAGTTCTATTTTCAAAAGCTCAGTATTTTCCAAAATATGTCAACCGGATGTCAGTACCGGATACCTATCATTAGCCATAACCATCAGAAGTGGAGCCCCAGACGGTATCCATGGCAATACTAATTAATTGGACGATGGGTCTATATCAATATGTGTACAACATCGACCGGCTTCTCCTATGACAACGCCTCCCTCCTCCCACATTTCACTCCCGCTTATTGCGATAGCGCCCTGCTCTTGGAAAGCGTCCACGCGATATAAGCCTTATACAGGTTGGTCCGTGAATAAAAATCCTTAGAAAAATGTTAGAGCTATCTTTCAAACGGCTGCCCTAGACGCCCCTACCACAGATTACCAGGTGAATCACTCCATGAACTTACGCGCGCTAACTACCTATCGGCCGGCGCGGGCCGGGCCGCACGCGGCCCTTTTCTCAGTGGGTTGCCGACAGCCGCGAGGCGCATATGCACACAATTATTTCGGTCAACCTGACGTACTTAGTTTTAAATTCTTATGATAATTATGGCTGTTTCTGGTGTTGTTGTGTGGTTATGTGCAGTTGATGGATGTAGATCCAGCAAGAGAGGAGATGAAAACTTATCTTTTTTCAGTTTACCGGTTGATATAAAAATATTAGTATCTAATTTGTTTAACTACCTATAATTTTTTAAATAGGTAAATTGATTAAACTTGCATGTTTCGTGTTTTGTATTTAATTGGTAGGTACATAATTACGTCTACCACGTAATTTAGTATTTTGTAGAAGCATAGTAGTTGACTATTACGCTAAATGTGTGAATGAACGAACAAATCAATTGATCGTGTTTTCAGTTTCCTCCATTTCGTATTCTCATTCGTATTCGTGGCCATGCGGAGTGGTTACGGCACTTAAAAAGCATTTAATTTTGTATCATAAAGTGTACTACAAATACCTGCTGACATCTTTATCGAAAGAGGCAGCCCAAGCAATTCACAATAAACACGCGGCGGCGCGCGGCTACAAAGCAAAACTCACTTTACGCTTGTAAGGTTTTTTTTTTTTTTTTCTTTTTTTTCTGGGTGGGAAATCATCAAATAACTTCTCCCGCTCTGGGTGGAGCGGGAGGCTTGTAAGGTTAGGTACAATTTCGTTCACAGCGTCTAGCGATTCGAAGGTGTAGGCTATTATAACAGTAGGTATTGAAAATTTTGTATGGCGTGATGCATCTGCTAAAAATATATCGTAACTTTTTTAGCTATAAGTCGTTTTTTAAATTAAATTTACAATTGATTTTCTTTTCACTATGTAAAAATATTAAATTATTTACTGAAATAAAACTGTTTTATTGCCTCTGGGGAACAAAATTTATTCCATAACGCAACTAGGATAGCTTTCAGATTTACTTAATCAAACAGTATAATCTGTTATCGATGTTTTGTATGTACTTCAATACAAATTTTGCTCTAAAGAGGCAACGTAAACTCTTTGATTTTTGTGAAAAAAGAAGTCGGAACTTTGACCTTCAATGTCTCCGTAAATAATCAGAAGGTTTCCCCCAGGTATATTCCCGTACAATGACGGGGAGCACGAGTGACTCTCGGCTTTTTACACACGTTACAAGTACGGTTTCGTGATTTTCCGGTATGTACCTATTTGTTTTTAGGGTTCCGTAGTAAAGTAGTAGTCCTTTAAGAAAGTATAATAAGTAATAAATAAGAAAGTAGGAAACCAAGTCCGCCTGACTGGATGTCCGCGGCTTAGCAGCAAAAATCGTAAGTACTAAAAGCTGTAATTTGGCAGTTACCTATACATATTAATCGTGCCCACAAAATTATGAAACAAAACCTTTAAAAAATTCTATAAAAAAAAATCTCGTCAATTTTACTTTTTAGACAGGTCTTTCAAAAATATTGGGAGTACATAATTATTATGAAAACAATTTTACGATTCTAGGACCCGCTTGCGAAAAACGAAGCTTTAAGTTCAGTGGTCATTTTCGTTAGAGTCAAGTACTATCACAGCTAGGTTGGCTCTGCAAGTTAAATTACAAATACTTGTTATGATAGAAACATCATGATCGTTGTTATTTAAGTCAATAGTTTGTGGATTATTTTCGGTTACAATCGCAGAAATAAGTTCTCACAGTTTGTCCGAAAAATACTGTGAAATCCAAGATTTTGAAAGTCGATCCAATCGATAATAAATTATTGTTATGGACTGTATAGATAAGTCGGGAAGAACGAAATACATCACTGTGCTTTGTTGCCAACGCATTTGGCCGGTTTAAAATTATATGGTTGCAATAGGTTCTTTGAAGTTGAAAATGTGATCCAAACAACAGTAATTCCAGTTGGAAAGATAGCGACAAATAATAGATTACTGAATATGGACGACCGGACCCATGCTCCGGAAAGCAGAAAAAATTCAATTTGCTGTGAATGCAGGTGAGTGGAGCGTGGCATGGGGGCGCAGGGCGGCGCGCCGGCACGGCGCACTATGGGTCCAAACGGTGCGTTCCATCTCAAAAATCTATAACTTTTTGGTTTCTAGACACTTTGAATTGACATACTGTATACGTATTCCTGAATACTTATGCTATTGGATAATTAAAACACTGCCACTTTAAAAAAACTATGTTCATTTAGTAAAAAATTACAAAAATAAAATAAAATGACTAATTTTTTTTTCTTACATTAGGTTAAATTAAAATTATATAATATACATTATACTTACATAATTTTAAACTAAAAAACATAATTTTCATAAAAAACATTGTTCTACTCATCACTTGTCAATACTAAAAGCTCTTTAGCTTCGCTAAGTAGTTCTTTTGGCATCACAATACTTGATCTATTTAAGCTAGATATATAAGGATCAGAAGTATACAACAGTACCTATGTGCAGAACGTCTTCCATTATGGCTGACCTGGAACACTTTCGAGCGTGATTTAATGTATATTTGTTTTACTCTTTATTACGAGCTTCTTGAGCATCTACAGATAATTGGCCTATTGGCAAAACTGTAAAATGCTCGATTATTTTCGCATTTTGTATAAGAATTTGCATTTGAGAGCCACTTAAAGTACCAGTTATATTTACTCACATATAACTGTGCAGTCCCCAGCGTATATTCACCAAACTTAACTCTTCATCGATACCCGTGATTTCTGCAGAACGTTGATAGTTTTGAAAGAATCGTTACGAAGAAGAGTTACTGAGGGAAGGTAACCGGACACTTTGACGAACACGCTGAAAACCCGAGTTTTTATACGACTCTAGTTTCAGTAACTTGTGCAAAACCAATGAGAAAATTTATAAAAACAGTTCTCATAGGAACGCTGAAACCAATACTGATTATAATTACCACAACAGATAAGAACTATGCCACATCATTTTTATCATACGTGTGGTTAAAATGATCGACCGCAAAAAAAGTCTCATGAGAAAATATTTTTCGGTCGACATTTGTGCTTTTAGCTCGAAATGGCGCAGTAATGACGCAGGTTTTTTTTTACTTCCTTGTATTACTGAATAGTTAAGGAATCTAAAAATGTCACTAACTAGACATCGGCAGTCATCGGTAACAAGGAAACATCAACTTAAAATAAAAAAAGACGGAAAATTTCCTTATGACACTTAAAAATTAAGTAAAAAAATATTTCTCTTAAAAACATAACGTAGTTGTAAACTAAGAACATAGAAAATATCTTAAGTTGTTAAACTTAAGATATTTCTATGTTCTTAGTTCCATAATGAGAAATCTAGTTAATACAAAATTGTCAAAATATAAAGTTTGGGTGTAATTTTTATGTACCTAAAACTTTACTATTTTTTTTATTTTACTATTAGGTATAACGGATAGTTCTGTCATCTAAGAATATAAAACAATCAAAACAGTTTAAGTAACACGACTTCAGTCCGAACAATTTTTGAGATGGAAAATACCGTTTCATCCCATAGTGCGGCGCGGCGGCGGGCGGCCTAAGATCTACTGTTTCTGTTTCGTTCTGCCGCTAAAAATCCTTCTTTTATTTGTGAAAATTCATTTTCCTACAACACCTATTCAATGATGAGTGGGATTGAATTAGTTGATTATGGGTTAAATTCTCATGACCACATGACGTTATGGGAATGTACGTATATAGCAGGTACTGAATTACCTACCTTTTTTGTTATTTAATTTGTCAAAGCTCACTATGCGTATTATTTTCCTGCCTCAGATGGCTGTTGCTTTTAGTCATTGTGGTTTCAGCTGCATTCGGTTACACGGAAGCTGACCCCAACATGGTTTTGTGGTTATTGGTAACTGAACATTATAATTTCATGTGTAGGTAGTCAGTGAACACCTTTATTAATATATTTTCTAAAAGATTGAAATTTGAATGCTTATTTTAGGAATTAAATTAATTAATTGATGAAGATTTTCTTACGAAAGAGAAAATGTAATGCATATGCCTAGTGCTGGAATGCTTTAGATGGACACAAAAATGTCCATGTTGCAAAAAAAAGAGTCGTCACAGAAAGTACAAATTCAAATATGTATGGCATGAATGACCACCCCTTCGCTACTTTTTACATAAATGAACCAACGCATGCGTTTGAAGTTCCCAGCAACACAATCCCGCCGCAAGACTCATTACGAATAAGTAATTGAGTTTGGCGAGCCCCTAAATAGTGCGCCTTTCCGTAACTTGCGAAAGCGGTCATAGGGTTGCATAATTTAGGCTTATTTCTACGAAGCATGTTTGGAAACCACCTGCATATTTTGATGTAGGAAATGTAGTTAAAGAAAGAGGGAAAATAATGAAAAATAGGCGTGTTTGTCACAGAAACACGTGTTTATATAAAGATAATTAGCTCAAAAAAAAAATCCGGCCAAGTGCGTGTTGGATCACGCACAATGAAGGGTTCCATAATTGGAATGAATTTATTCCAAAAACAAACGTAACCTTGTGGTTGAAAAACTTGTTCTACCATACATTCCAACTGCAAATGGACGTACATAACTAGCTGACTCGACAGACGTTGTCCTGTCTTACCTATGAATATTGAATTCGCATAGGTATAATATTAGAAAAGTTAATATGATCGATAAGTTTTCTTAAATTTTCTAATGTTACGCCCAACTTTCTTAATTTTTTCTTTCATGAGAACCTTCCCCTGACAATAACAAACATAATTATCAAAAAAATAATTAGCAATATTGGTCCAGCCGTTCACGTGTGATGCCGTGACCAAGGGAAATAGGGATTCATTTTTATATACATAGATAGATTTCCTTTTAACTTCGTTATTTAAACTACTACTTACCCTGTTTTTTTTCCACATATCCAAAAAATACATTTAGCTGACACGGTACGAGGTAGCACTTTTAAGCTTAGTATTAAACAAATAGATCCCTTAATCGAAAAATTGTTTCCACAAACCCGCAATATTTTTGAAAACCCTATCTAACATCACCCCACACCATATGGCAGACAAGAAACAAAAACATCCTCACTTTATGTGATGAACTGTATAGACGTTAATATTATATTTAACTACTTTGTCGGCGTGACTAAATATCCATGCCAAATTACAGATTTTTAGTACAAAGAGTGTCTGAGCTAAGCTACGGACCGACGGACGGACATGGCGAAACTATAATGGTTCTTTGTTGACTACGGAACCCTAAAAAGTAAATAGATCTATAATAAAGAGCATGGTACAGAAATACTCGGCAGCTGCAGCACGTCGCAACTGTGACAAGAAGGCTCAGCATGTTGCTGTGACGTGTGCACACACAGCTCAGCACTGATTTTCAGCGTTTACCCGAAAATGACGAACGGAAACCAATAAGTCTGGTTCAAAGATAATATAAACAGTACTTACAAATACCTGAAACATAATACATAAACAGGCCTTAGAAACCTAGATTAAGTAGGTTATAGACTAGGAAACGGAGATTCTTCTACTAATTATATAATTACATACTTAATTGTTGATCATGTTTATTATTATTACTAACGATTAATTGAATCCGAAAATCTTTTCGTTGCATTCTCTTAGAAAGAGAACTCCTATTGGCCAGTTTAGTTAATCTAGGTCTAGCCACAACAGCTCTTATCTTTTTCTTCAGTCAGAATATTGCCAGTTCTATAACTCTCCCCAAATTTCACAAATTTGCTTTTATTTCACTAAATAAAAGCAAAGATATTCATGGAGCTGCTGAAATAAGCGAGTTGCTTATATAAAAACAACAAAGTGTTTTGTAACAAAGTTTTTCTTAAAGAAACTTTACATTTTGAACCCTTTCTCTTTAATTCCAAACTTTCCCTTTCATAGGGCTTCGTCTCTTGTTTTTTTTTTTACGTATTAGTGGGGACCTTTCCTAGAGTGTGTCAGATTATTTAAAATTATTAAAAAAAAAATATGTGTTAAATCTAAAATGTTAAGCAATACTAGAAAAAAATCTAATAATAAAGTAAAAACTACTTGGAAAATTATTAACAATTAAACGGGTAAGTCGGTTACACAGGAGAAACAACTAGAACTTATGGTCAATAACAAATAAGTTGATAACGCCTCTGACGTAGCCGAGGCATTTTATGAGTTTTTTGCCAACATACCTTTACTACGACTCGCCCCTTAAATTCGTCCCCGTCTAAAGCTGAAAATCGTTTGCACAGTAGTGTGCCAAATGTAGTCGCTTATTTAGTTTCGAACATGTAACGCCTCTTGATGTAGTTAACATCTTTAACACACTTAAGTCTAAAAATACTGGAGCTTACTGGGGCATCTCCATTCTGCTTTTAAGTAATATAATCAACATCGTAGCCTTCTATCTACCTGTTATTTTTAATAAATGTATTGAATTAGGATCTTTTCCTGACCTCATGAAGAGTAGTAAAGTCATACCATTATTTAAATATTTGAAATAAAAAATATTTGAAAAGTTAAAACTCAAGCAGTTGTTAAGACATTTAAATTTTAAGAGCCCCCTTCATGATGAACAATATGGCTTTACAAAAGGTCGTTCGACTACAGATGCGGGTGTTGCTCTGCTGAAACACATTTTTAACGCGTGGGTAACACGCAAAATGCTATTGGAGTTTTCTGTGATTTCTCCAAAGCCTTTTATTGCGTGCACTATGACACGCTTTTACGTAAACTACGTCATTATGGTGTTCAAAACGAAGCTCTCAGCGTAATAAGTTGTTTTTTACAACATAGGCACCAATGTGTAGATGTTAATGGTGTGAAATCTTCCCGGCTACCAGTTCAGTTAGGTGTACCTCAAGGCTCTATGCTAGGTCCATTATTATTCTTAGTGTATATTAATGACTTAGCATTATATTTAAAGGTTATCTGTGACGTTGCACTGTTTGCTGATTATACCTCTGTTACCTTTAAAGTAGACAGGAATAGACAAGATTTTGGCGACGTAAACAGTGCACTCTCAATGGTTCCAGGGGTGCGGGTTGTTCGAAAGAGATACCGCGGCCCCTGGCATATAGGCAACTGAGGGAACACGGGTGGGTTTTAGTCAGTAAAAGTCTGACACGCGCTCCCGCTCCGCCCAGAGCGGGAGAAGTTATTTGATGATGTCCCACACAAAAAAAAAACAGTGCACTCTCAATGGTTACGAATTGATTTACCACAAATAACCTAGTTCTCAATGCCAAGAAAACGAAATGTATCAAGTTCGCCTTACAGAATGTTAAGAACCTAGGACCCAACATCGTCTTTATAATGAGGTGTTTGAAACTGTAGACTCGGCAGTTTTTCTGGGCTTAACATTAGATGCCAAACTTCAGTGGGGATCACATATATCAAGCCTAGCGGGAAGGCTAAGTTCGGCCGCCTACACCGTCGGGAAAGTAAGACAATACACTAACGCTGATTCAGCTCGGTTAGTCTATTTTAGTTATTTTCATACCGTTATGTCCTATGGCATTCTGGTGTGGGGCAAAGCCGCTGACATTCAAAATATTTTTGTTTTTCAAAAACGAGCTGTTGGAGTAATTTACCAACGAATTGCTAGAGTTTCTCTTTTTAAAGATATTGGGATTCTCAAGGTGGCATCGCAATTCATCTTCGCCAACATCTTATATATTAGGCAAAATGTACACCTGTACACTAAAAACAGTGACATTCATAATATTAATACTAGAAATAAGGACAAACTACGTGCTCCCCCTTTCACCGGCTTCATAAGGCTCATAACTCATTTGTTGGGCTTGGTATAACCTTTTTTAGCAAGCTTCCTCTTCTTTGTTAGATTTGCATTTTAATGCGTTTAAAGCTAAAGTAAAATCCAGCCTTTGTTCAAAGGCATGCTATTCTATCAATTACTACTTAAACGATAAGAATTGTTGGTCGCCGTGATTAACTAAAGACAATGTTTATGTTCTTTCACCAGAATTAGCTTACCTATTGACAGGTCATATAATTATGTTAGTTCATATAATTGTTGATTTTATTTGACTGTATAATTCAGTTTATTTTCATTTATTGTTAACATAATCTACTCATTGCAATGTTTTTTTAAATGAATTGTATTGCAATATGTAGTTAGCTAGCGACCTCAACAATTCATATTATTCGTGCCAGTGCAACAGGCAGCAAGTTCGTCATGCTCCCTTAGATGTCACTGCTTGTGGTAGCGTCGGGGGTTGGGTTGCCTCCTTCCCTCAAATATAGCGCGGGGGGTAATGGCTCTCTTTGCATTATGCTCATAAACGGGGGCTGCTTGTGGTGATTGGTCGTCTTGCTAACCATGGTTTTGTTATTGTTAATTGTATAAACTTTTTATTAATTTTATTCCAAAGGTCCCAGTTTAACTTTTGTTACTACAAGTTACTTATAGATATATTTACATAATGCAGAATTGCGTATATAAGCGAGCACGCCCTTTATGCCTGGAGGCTTTTATTTAGATTGTAAGTTCTGTTTACGTTTTTTTTTATTGCTGCTTGAGTATGAGTACCTATAGTTTTCAATATTTTGTTGGTATATTGGCGTGTGCTAGCTGACATATGGAAAATCCAATGCTTTTTGTGTTTCGTAATATTAATTACCTACTATTGTATAGAATCAAGTTCTTCTAACTTAACAGACAGCTGTGCTGCTGGGGACTTTGTTGCGCCACTTCTCGCGCTAAGAAGTGGTGAAGGACGGCCGTTGTCTGTCTCTGAAACGCATCATCTGATCCATATGAAATTTAAATGGGAGCATTTCGGAATTAAACCCTTTCGATCAAAAAAAGAATTTTGCAAATCCGTCTATATATGACGGAATAAAAATATATATAAACATGTCGAATTGATAACCTCCTTTTTTTTGAAGTCGTTTTAAAAGAGCTGACTCTCAGCCTAGTTTGAATAAATGACTTTTGATTTTTTTTTGTTTGACCCTTTGACGTTAGCCCACCTCTGTCCCCTTATTTAAACTTTTAAAGTAAAACTAGCTCCCGCCCATGCTTCGTACGATTTTACGACTAAAGAAATCGGTTAAATAAAACAACTAGATTTCAAGATTAATATGCATGTATTTATACACATACGTTCTCTAAGTGATGTAGAAAACCGCATCAGGATCCGTTGTGGAATTTAGAAGAACAACGCGGTCACACAGACACGTGAAAAACAACTTTAATTTATGATATGTACCTAAAGTAGTAGACTAAAATGTATCAGATAGGACCTTAGGTAAATTAATAATCATAACTACACTGGGTCTAAAATAGAGCCATGCGTAACCCACATCAGCACAGGCAATTTAGGAGATTGTGTAATGTAGCCTAATACTGATTGAAAGAAATTAAGATAAAACAAACATTACTGCAATACAAACAATAACTTACCAGTATTTATGTTTTGTGAGTAAGACAATCTGGTGAGCTTTTTCCCAACTATGTTAGGGTCGGCTTCCAGTCTAACCGGATGCAGCTGAATACCAGTATTTTACATGGGACGACTGCCTATCTGACTTTTACAAACCAGTTACTGAATAACATTATACCCCTTGGTAAGACGGTGGTTGTTAATCTTTTGGGCGACTAACTACCTGTAGCGACTAACTGTCAATGATCTACGAATGACAGCGCAACCAACCAACCGGGACCAGCGCGACTTAGCTTGTTTTATGAGGCACGGAGGGCTCTTAATTTTTAATGGATGGTCACCCATCACGAAACAACCGACAGTGGCAAGCGTAGCTTAACCTTCGATCGACCCGTAAGGCTGTTATCATTTAGCCATGTTGTGAGTAAATGTAATGTGACATGATAAACCCAGTCGTAAGCTTAACAGAGATCACTAATTGACAACATCTAAGTAAGTATAACCACTCCACACTTGCATACTACGGTACTACGGTACCGCAGTACCTACAAAAACGAAGGTTGTAAAAAAATGTGCGTATTACGACTAGCTTTTCTGCCGCGACTCCGTCCGCGTGTATTTCGTTCATTCCCGTTGGATGGTTAATGCCCTCTCCACCCCATTTAAAGGGTAGTATTACAAATTTATGAAAAATACCTTTTTTATTTATCTATACATATAAGTATTTGAGCTAAGTATCAAGTTTCTAAACTTTAAGCTAACTGTACCTTTTCACACATGCAGGGGTCGATTTTCGAAAAATCGTTTGGTATATCCACAGTGCCTTCTTGTCTGGTTTAAAATATATTTGAGCGGAAGGAAACAAGTTGTTGCAGTCGGAGGTCATGAGTCTGTTATGAATTATCCCTAATCTGGAGTACCACAGGGTCCGAGGGTCCCCTTCTTTTCTTTATATAGGTATGTCAACGATGTTATATCTCGAATTAGCTTCAACTTTTCTTTTTTATCTATGTATCTTTAAAGAGTAGTCATCGATAGATGCCAATCTACTCCAACACGATCTTGATCATCAGTTTCTGGTGTCAATGTAACGAAATGATCTTAAATGCGGAGAAATATTTTTGCATTTGTGATAGCGGATAATTACAGTCAATACTTCCCCCTTATAAAATAAACGAATCACCCGGCCCGGCTTCGCACGGGTAGTAGAGCTTATTATGCCTTCATGTTTGTCATGTCATCGATCGGATCGGTGTGAACGAACGCTTGAATTTATCTTCGCGCGCATAATTTTTTATTTTGCTTGAACTCGCTAACAAATTCATTAAAATTATTATGGATTATCATAAAGTGCATGAAATGCTTAAGGTAACTAACGTATTTAAGTTGATAAGGATTGATACTGTATCCGTCTAAATAGCTTTCCAATTACCGCATTGTATGTGGCCATTGTTTTAGAAATTATAATGGGTATAGTAAGCTATCCTTATAATATAGATATATGCCATTGCGGACTTTTCTGTAGACCTATGAAATAGGAATATCCCACCACACATTGTCTTGTTATATCTCAATGTGATTAGCAGAGGTCGGAGTAGGTAGATTGATTTAAGGTCGTTGACGTCAAACGTAGAGGATAATATGGATATGCCTCCAAAATACCGGAACTTCATATTTATTGAGATATTTGTTCCGGAATTTTGAAATTAGCACGAATTTGTGTTTAAGGTGAAAAACGTATTAATAATATCAATCTACGCTACCAGTGTTAGCTAATGGTGAAAATAATTGTTCATTGAATTCAATCAATCATTCATATAATAAACGATTTTGTTAGCCTATCTGTATGTTTTTTATTTTATGTTATTCCATAATTCCAATTCCGGAACTTTTTCCGGTACTTCCCGCACATTATGGATAAAATGGCATGTCCATATTATAATATCTTGACGCAAGTATATAAAATCAATCTACCTACTCCGACCTCTGGTGATTAGGCAGCGTTTTCGATTAAAGCTCCCAGGCGGCTTAACTTTTTCCGACATGTCAATAAAATCGTCGTCATATTTCAACCAATTTAAACAAAACTTTAACAAATTATACACCAGACCTTCCTTGGTGAAAAACGCGGCGGGGGACTTTGTTTTATAACTATGTAGTGAAGTAATGATGATAACATTCCGTTGCAGGTTTCTATACGTGACCTAGGCGTAATTTTAGACCGAATACTAAAATTCATATCTCTGACGTTGTTAAAAATCGATGCAACTACTGTTTCATTAAAATACATGCAGTAATTTGGAGCCAAAACTAAAATGGTTCTTTTCAATGTTTTAGTACTTTCTCAACTAGAATTTGCCAGTATAGCATGGAATCCTATCAAGGTATATGAAAACATCCAACGTACGAACACCGTTTGGCTTTCTATCGTATGGAGTCACTCCGGAACCGTCGCACTGTCTACGACTTAGTTTTTATTCAAATATTCTCAATAGTTTATTTGAATGCAAACAGTTGCTAGAGCGTCTCATCTTGTTAGTCCCACATAATCATGACAGACTACCAATAACCAGACTTTTTCAACCGCCATCTGTAGAAGTAACATTGGGAGACCCTCGCCAGTATCTAGGAGTGTATTCAACACAGCAAACTCAATCCAAAACTTCCCGATGTGTTCTGTGGTTCCCTGCCGAAATTTAAAACCCTTTTGCGCACTCATAGGGTGGGTTGTTTCACGTCCACTGTACTCACGCGTATGCGTCAAAAATGGCGCTAACTATCGTCAAACAAAAAAAGCGTTGTTACACAAAATAATGGCCTGGCGTACGTTAAAAAATAACGATTGCAGTAACCGATGCCATACCCACTGGTAAACGTTATTTTATTCCCGAAGTTCTCGAACATATGCGCCAAACAGTTTAACATTATGGGCTTTCTTTTGTCGTAATAGTATTTATTCGACGATAGTTCATTTATGATGATACGATATGTAGAAAATAAGAAAACAATATTTAAGGCTCGCGTTAAAAACCAAAACCTATGGCACGGGTAGGAATTTATTGCAAGATACCGTGTTTTAAAGGAAGCAGCTCTGTTATCAAATCGAAGATGAAATAAAATTTTCCACAGAAAAGTAAAAGTGTACCTACCTATACTTGATACATAATTCGACAGTAAAATTCGTAAAAATTTTCAGAAATTTGGCAGTTTGTGATGGTTTGTTATCATTTGCTAGGCTTGTTAGTTTTGTTTTTTACGGGCAGCCCGAATAACTTTGACAATCGATTTTTTAGGCAGAGAAACAGCGCTTTTATTTACCGAACGTTAAACATCTTACTTAATCGTTATGATTTGACGTAAGACATGTAACGCTAAAAAAACCGTTTCAAACAACCGGCCCTTAAAGGGTCATTTAACAGCCTTTTAGTCAACGTTATTGATATTTGGGTCAGTTAATTTTTTAATTCTTTTTTAGACTTAAGTACCTACCTGTTTTTAAGGTAAAATAGCAAATAGCAGAATCATAGGGGAATTCAGGAAATGAATCACTTTTAGAGGAAGGAATTGCTTAATGTGGCCTTTTTAGACCCGCTGCAAATTGCAAAAAAAAACGTAAGAATATTTAATTTCGCGAGCTATCCTGCCGTTTCTCCCTTAGTATTCACATAATCAAATCACAGCTCAAAATTTGTAAGTGGCACTACAAATTGGCATCCACAAACATGCACATTTTCTGATCCATTCGTTTATCGTCGTTACATACTTTTGAAACAAAACATAGTGCATATACGTTGTACCTATAATAAAACTAACCTAAGGTACCTGATACAAATAAGGCCTATGCTCAAATAAGGCCTGTAGTGCAGAAAAGTCGGTTTAAATATATTTACATCAAAAATACTTCACACACGCATAGACGACAGCCCCACGACTCGGCAAATAGTGGGCGAGAGGCCCGCTCGCGCTTACAGCGACAGTAGTGGCCGGTTGTTTGTGATGGACGGGCGTTTTCATTGAGTGTTATTAATTTGTAGGAATTTCTATCGAATTTTAATACGTTATTCTTTAAAGTTTTGTTTCAAGTAATGTACACGGATCACAACATAAGTCATCAAAAAGGTAACTATGACTATAAATTGTAATTTTCGGAATATGCGAATTAAATACTGCTTATAACATTGATGAAGTATAATGTACTAAATAAAGCCTACTTTTAAAATAGGCCTTTTTTGCTGACCCTAGGCCTTAATAGGAATTCTGTTGAATTTTAACTTTATTAAGTTTATTTACAGATTGATTATCTCAGTATGTCTTCTGCAAAACGAAAACGGGCTAGGTTTTCCGAAGAAAGCTTGAGAGCGGCAGTTAATGATGTGCGTTGTGGGCGATTGTCGACTTACAAAGCTTCGGCGCAATATGGCGTTCCGAGTTCTCGAGTTATCTCAAAAAAAGGAGAAGAAAACTACAAAAGAAACCCACAAACAAAATAAGAAACGTTCGAAGATAAAGAACAGTGGTACTGTCTTGCATGTAAAGAGGAGAGGATTGCAGATATGAGACAATGCGTGGAGTGTCATCAGTGGTACCACGAGGATTGCGTCGGCTTGACCAAAAGTGATCTAGACGCATTTATATGTCCTAATTGTCAGGAAAATTAATTTTATAGTTACCTCTACTAGTACTTACTTATTATCAGTAAGACTGGTTAATGTTCCTAAGCAAATGATGCTACTTATTAAGTTCCAAGGCCTTATTTAGTTACCTTTTTTAATTAAGGCCTGTCAAAATAATTTTATTTTTCAATATTTAATAATATTTTTACGAAAATATGTTAATTTTCTAATTTTTGTTTGTTTGGATACGTTTTTTTTTTATATTGTTCTTTATTTCTTGTTAATATGCGACTTCAAGTCTGACTAGCAATTTAAGCATAATATTTAGTAAAATAACTTAGAAAGTTGTTCAAGGATCTCATGGAAACACTTGATAAAAGGCTCAGAAATATATATTTTTATATAATTAATACTCTAATAACAATATTCTTATAATTTAAGGATATAGGCTTTGTTTAATCACTATGTTTTAAAAAGGCCTAAGGCTAAGGTTCCTGAATTACCTCTATTTAAGTGATTTTCGATAAAAGATTACAATATTTTTTCTTAATTACTTAAAATATATAAACCAAAGAATAATGCCTTGCTTTTATTTATCACCTATTTTGAATAATTTAGCAAGATATGGGTGTTCCAAATTAGGTAGGCCTTATTTGTATCACTTACCTTACTTCAGAAAAAAGAGGATTACCGAGGCGCATAATTGTGTAGCTTCGTAAGTCCGTAGTATTGGACATGGACATGCGTTAGTAGCAGTATTTGCATCGTGCACGAACACATTTTCACACAGTAGTTAGGTATTGTCTATTTTAAAATCAGAGTCCTTTTTATGACGATTCGTCAATCGCCTTGTGCCGTCGGTAATTTTTGAAAACAATTTAGCAAAATGTCTGTTTGTTGGGAGACAGGCAGCAGGCATAAAGCAGTTACACTGATATCCTCATTCAGTCATGTACCTACCAAAATTGTAACTTGGCTGCAAAATAGATAAAGTTGTGTAACGATTGTTCAAACGGGTTACCTGCGCCCTCTAGTGGCAAGCTTTTTGTCTTTTTGTAATTCTGACTGCCTAACACAAAGAGAATTAATCATACGGAACTATGCAAATAACATCAAATATTTTAATACATATTACCATAGTTAGAAAAAAACAAGATTTGGCCACATCTCATGATTGACATTCGTCAAAGAATCACTTTGATTCAAATATTAACCACTGTAGCTCGTGATTATTAAAAATCAACGGAACATAGCAAGATTTCACACAGAGTTTACCAGAAACAGGCCAGGATAAACAAATTAATCATCGTAATGGCAGCTTTCAGTGCATGCCAGCCTGCGGAGTGAGACGCCACTTGTTACCTACTTCAAAGAGAACCGGTCAAGTGGGAGTTTCTGTGGACTGGGTTCCGCAGCATGAGCTTTGGCTGGCGGGTAAGAAATTAATTCACGGATTTGACGGCGACAGACTACATGACGAAATATAATTCACTATGATTAACTCCCGGGCTCCCGACTTATGGTAGTAGAATAAACAGTGGGGCTCTAGTCGTTAAGGTCACACAGGGAATAGGTGAATAAAAAATCACGTAGTTAGTAGATGAAAGTACCTATATCGTTCGTTTCAATTAAGGCAATGGAATTTAAATTATTATCGCCGTTATCACTAGAATTAAAAGCTAGAGTTCAAACCGTCAGTAGAATTCTTGTGCCAACAGACAGATTTTGAAAAAAGTGCTTATCGTTTGAGAATTCGGGTGTTTTGTTACGTCGCGAAGCTACGCCTTATACCCGCCGTCGGACCAGTCAGTCTGGCCCAAATGCGCTACCTTGGAGTATGCCAACGATCAAAACGTAAATTACGCATGGTCTCTCTACAAATGAGTTCCATTTAAATAAGTAAGCTTTTGTATGATGTTGGTGGCTAATATTGAATAGTATTAATACTTTATAGGTACTATTAGGGACACACATTCGACTAGTCGAAATCATATAAGGTTGTTGCTAAAGACATTCTGTGATGCCGCCGAACGATCATGCATAAAATAGAAAATAGAAAGACTGTTACTGATTGTGGACTGCATTCTATCGCCTTCACAATCGTGAGAAATACAAAACGTTTAACAAAGATAACTTAGATAAAAGAAAACACGATGAAAAGCCGGGTAAACGATCAATATTTGCTATCGACAACTGTTCAGGACTTCAGGCTAACTGAACACATTAGATCAGCCACGTTTATTTCAAAGCTGAGATAAATGTATCCCTCCTGAAAGTATCAATTAGATAGGTTTCTATTTTATTGAAAATAATGTTTGTAAGTAACTTATAAGAACAATAGGTATTAGTCATTTCTGTTATTATATTACGTTATTAGTGAACCACAACATTGACTGCCGAAGATTTTTTTGTCGCTAAATTATAACTATGAGATTTTATTTTAAATTCGTACAAGACTTTTTGCTATGATAAAACGCGGTCTAAATGTATGGAACAGCTAATTTCTTTTTAATAATCTAAGAAAGTTTCAACGCAGGGGCTTCAGAATCAAGTAGGTACTAAATCTATGGTTGCACCCATTGTTTAGTTTTACGTTGTTTAATGTTTTCTGTTACGGGGGTGACATTATCACTAAGTGATAAAACCCTTTCAAATAAATAAAGATATTTAATAAAAAAATGTACCCCTGCCCCGGCTGCCACCCCATATTATGTTAAACAAGAACGCATATCCGTGATGACTGATGACACATGTAATGAGGAGCCCGAATGTATTTATAATTAGAATTATAGAGAAACAACAGTGGTTACGTGTGTATGTTTGCTGTTCCAATACAAATGAATACTTATTGCTGACGTAACAATACTTAGAAGCGTACAGTACCAGCAGGCGTTGAATTGAAATGTCGTTGCTCCACGGATATTGACAGAAACCCGACCGTGTTTTGTCGCGCTCTTGCAACTAGACTCCTATTGCTCCCGCACCGCTTCTCAACTTCAAACTTCAACAGCTATACAACGCTGGCTTAATAGAACTTCTAACTTGCAAGATTCCTGTTCGACCAGCAATATATTTAGTGGTAGGTGTGAATTGGAACAATAAATGGAATCGTGGTACGGAGGACGAAATTCCGTTCCGCTGGATAGCTTCCCCTAAGGTATTTCCTGAACCTAGAATATTTGTGATGGATTTTTAAACCTCGTATTGGTTAAAGGTTTATGTTGAGGGTCATTCTAAGACAGAATATATTATGTTCGTTGCATAAGAAACCGATTAATCTGGTTTCAACCGATCCAGGTTGTCCCTTGCTGCCCCCTCCACCGGACCAGCGACGGCTTAAGCCTAGGTCCGTATCCCACAGGGGGTGCCCTTACCGTGTAGTCTCAAGTTTTTAAGTTTTCCAAGCTCTGGGTGGAGCTCTTTAATGCGACAACATCCTACGTGCGAGAACCAATTTAAGTATAAGGGAAACTGCGAACCTACTTAGTATTTCTACCACCAATGAAAACCACTGCAGTTTATGCAGTGCTACTAGTACAAAGATGATAAATGTAGCATGCAATTAAAGTTCGGCGAGACAATATCTATAGAACCCTTCTTTTTTTTATTCGTCTAAATGGGTCTGTTTTACTACCCCTGATTACTTAAGTCCCCGTTTAATTACTTGTCAGATTTTACAAATTCTGTTCCATTATCCTCTATTCCCTTTCGATTATACCTGACGTAGATTTTTAGTGGTCGCTATATTCGGACATGTGAAACTGGTCCTTATGTTTTCAGTATGACCTACCTATGAGTTATTATTTCTTTCTTTTCAAGGTTCAGGTTTTTATTACGGATTAAGGTTTATTATTCTCACGTTATTTCCTGAGATGGAAATCCGTGGTGATTTTGATGAAGCGGTTTATTGTATGGTGGTAGGGATACCTACTATTAGTGATAATAATAGGTCATCATCATCATTTCAGCCGAAAGACGTCCACTGCTGGACATAGGCCTCCCCCAAAAGGGGGGTTTCCCCCATAATCGCCACGCTTGGCAGGCGGGTTGGCGATCGCAGTATGGTGGTAAAATGCATAGAGAACGCTGTTGCCAATTCTCTAGTATTTAAGTCCCTGAGTCAGAGTCTACGACACCCACCGGAAGAAATGGGATGGTGCTATTCTTTTACGTCCGGCACCACACGGAACAATAATAGTTAATTCTAACACAAATGATCAACACGATTTGATCAATCCTATTTACCTTTTTCAATGTGTATATTTTTAATAAATGGGCTAAGTTCACTAAAAATTTATAGGTTTGTCTCGAATTTACAACTGAATTCGATTGTTTATTTAGGATTATTTTTGTTGGTAACATTGCTCACCGTCCCCTGCCTTCAACGACGAAATTTCATAAAAGGTAAGTGTTCCAAAACAAATACACGTTTTCCAACACATTTGACAAACTAACTCACACAAACCCACACATGTTAGCAGCTTGAATTCACGCACTAACGAAATAATGAGTCACTTTTTGTAAGAAAACTAATAAACAAGAGTGCACGCATTCTGATAAAGGTTGACACACACTATCACAAAACCTAGTTCAACGACACGGTCGTTCAACGCTACACCTAACGCCATCTTTTGTCACAAACTATAAACAAAAAATGTGATTGAATACTCACATGAATAAACAATCTAGACTGGTCGTGATACGTCTCCGACATCCGCGAAAATGATAGGTATAACCAATGGGAAATCACATTTGTTGACAAACAACTTGCGGCACATGCAAATCGCTGAAATTCCGAACACAATACAATCCTTCACAAGGGCCCGGGACGGACTGTCCCGGGCGTCAATGCGGTCCCTTTCGTGCCTAGAACAGACGGGCACCGGCCGCGCACATTGGTTGCGCCGCCGACCAATCACGTCGCACGTCGCACTCCTTTGCCACTGGCTGAAATCGTCATAGCGGAAAAAGCGGTGGGGAAAACAACTCACAAATTCGTCTGCACTGACTTACTCTTCTCCCAGTTCTCCCCCTGATTCGTTTTCACACAAATTGGTGTGCGAGGCCACACCGCTCTAAGCCGAGACACCAATCGGCTGGGGTCACCAGCCGATTAGATCTCACACAACCAATGTCCCTTACCATTTACAAGAGCATCATATCGCCATCACCAAGATAAACTTTATAAATTATTTTAAGCCATGCACAAAAAAAGCTTGGTAACATAATCTAGGTTTATTTCTGGCATTTAATAGCATCGACACGTATGAGTAACGAGCCGATTATTCGTACCCAAACCACAGCGATTCTCTCAACGAATCTACTAAATAATAATAATGACTCGTCAAACTTAGTCGTGGCGAGACCAATTTTTTCTTCCACACCGAACGCTTCGAGTGTCTCAATCGTCACGTCCTTTGAAAACCTGGTGGTTTGACTGAATTTGTACACCTGAACACTTGGCCAGTAATTACGTTTTTGTAGGGACCTATTAAGATTGAATTTCACAAGCTACCGATTTATCGGACTTGAGAATAAGAAGTAAATAAGCTTGGCCCCCTGGACGCACTTGTTCTGGAGATTCTGAAGGAGCGGATGGACGGTGAAAGAGCAGAAAGATCAAAGCAAAGTGTAACTACAGTATCATCCTAATAATGAATGGATGGCGATAGAGTCGATTAACGTCAAAGTAAAACTACTTGCTGCATTTAAATATACGATCAAGATCATTAACTTATTGCATTTTTGCTTAAGTGAGAACCACTTGATTCTAGGAGCTGACTTATTTTACACTGTGTAAATGCAGTATCAAATTTTCTTGTGTAAATTAAGCAAGAAAGTTTGATACTGTCGGACTGTTTAAAAGTTGGAATAAAATAAGAATGTGATCCAAGTCCATAATTATCGCAGTGAACAAAACTCAAACTACTAGGACTTTTTAATGACAATAGATTCCAAGTGGCTCTTCGCAGTTGGTTTGTAAATGCATTATTTCACATAAGGCTAGTTTTAAAATTAACTTGTGTACCTACTTATTCAAAAAGTATGCCTGAGTTGTATTTAAGTTAGCCATGAATAAAAGTAAAAGATGCTTGGAAAAAAATCATGAAAAATGTTTGAAACGGTGGTAAATCCATAAAAAAAAAATACGGTAGATTTGATAAAACTACGGTGATTGGGTTATGAGAAAAACGATGTACTTAATTACGATGTAACACTTTTAATAAAATCATATAAAAATACAAGTAAAGTTACTAGATAATAATTCAAAAACAATCTTTTTTAGGCGGAACTTCCACTTCAGACTGAGAGTCAGTGTCGCTTTCAGTTTCATCCATTATTATGTGAAACAAAAATAATCGACAAAGAAACTATAAAAACTTGACAACTTGACAAGTTACCAAAAACAAACTAAATTCAACGAATGCTATGTAACTAAATGAAACGATCGTAATATTACTCCAAATTAATATCTATAAACGTCAACTCAATTTGTTAGCCTTCTACAGGGCCCGAAACAAGGGGAATCCCAAACTTGTCTGCTGGTGTGACACTGGTCAAGGTAATGGTGGTCAAGGTAGTGTCGGACAAAAATATTAGGGATCGGAATGCGTTCATAATACATATTATAATACATCCATAATACATATTAATTGTGTTTTGATTTACTTAACTTTTTTTACAACAGGAATCTTAATCCTTCCAGGTAACGGTAATTTTGTCACCGTTGTCAGGCCTCGACGGTAGGTGGTAAATTTTTGCTGAATACGGTGTATTTACCGTAATTACGTTGTACATGGCAACACTGAAGCAGACTTGCCGTATGAGCACCAAATGGTCATAAAATACCTACTACTTTCTCCGATCATAATCCGTCAACCCGTTAGCTACTTACAATTGGTGAGTCTGTTAAGGTGGGGAAAGATATTCTGGTCGTCGTCTGCTGGTCTTAGGTGCATAAGGCGTGTTTTTTTTTAAATATATTTCTTCTAAATAGCTGTTTGATTGCTAAAGTTACAACATGAATCCATTTGGAGCCCGGAACGGGTCTTAACTTCTCAAGCAACAACGGTTATAAATCGGATTTTTGACACAGCCATTATGGTGAAGTTGTTGTCGCGGGCGCTGATGCACCAAATCTGCCAATTTTTGGTCGCCATGTATAAAGCAGTCTCATGATTCTTTTTTACAAATCTTCAGGATTTACGAGGTACATTGAGAATTACAGCCTACTGACACTGAGTCCAGCCTTCGACGATTAACAAGCAGGAACAAGCGGCATACGTAGCGGTATGAGGCATGTTCTATCTGTTTCTGAAAGCGGCATAACCTACACATCAATCCAAATCTTATTTAAAAAAATACAGCCTTATATTTAAAAAAGAACTACGGTCCTGGGGAACTTTTCCACAGCTCTCGCTTATTGTTTACACAAGTTAACCTACCCTAGCCGTTAGCGGTCCAACCAAATATAAACTACCGCTAAGGTATCCCGTGAAATTCGGTTTTTCTTACGTTTCTTGCAATTTGCAGGTCTATAATGGTTGTATAATGGTTAAAATATGATTGCGACCGTAACAAAGTAGGTATACACCGTGACATTTTAGTCGTCTTACAACGGCAGCCCACTTCATGTATCCAATGACTACTAATAATTTATTTAAAAAAATGATATTTTTGAACATATGCATAATTAAAAAAATGAAAATATAATTCACTAAGACGCATGACGTAGTTTGAAACACCCAGTTATGGAGATGGAATTAATGATGGAATGTTATGGTAGGTAGGTGGATATCTTCTACCGTTTGATACGTAAACATTATTAACAGGGAGGGCATTTCTTATTTCTAAAGCATTATTTATTTTCCTTTGTACCTATTATCTTAATTAATAGTAACAATGTTTTTGTCGCGCCTAGACGTATTTTATGACGGATACATTGAGTGGACCACCTTTGAAAGACGACTAAAATGTCACGGTGTATATACCCAAGCAGCACAAATAGCTGTATAGCCACCGGACAACAGAATTTTTTTAAACTCGAGGCTGTTAAGCTTTCTGTACAAGGGCTGTATATCCGGCTACACAGCTTCTATAATTCTAAATTTGGCCCCAAATTAACCAGCATTGAGCATTATAGTAGCTTGCTAAAAGCTATCCAGGAACATTGTAAGAGCTGTACCCGGGCTGTACAATAGCTTAGACAGCTGTCAATAGGCCACTATCTAGCTCCTTTAATTCTCTTAGACAGCCAAAAGATGGTATATGGCTTGATAACGGCGATTGTTAAATCTACAAAGAAATAGCAACAAAAAACTTTTTGTGCAGTGCAAGTCTGTGGGTAAATATAATTAATTTCCAATTTAAGGTAAGTCATTTTTCACGTTCTTTTTTGTACCTCTGTCGGTGAATTGTACTGCGGGTGCCACTTTACTGTTAATGTATATAGGTGATATTATCAAATATTACACGCGCCTTAGAAATAATATACTTTTGCTAAAAATATTATACAAAATAAATAGGGTTTATGAATTATTCATGGATTTTTACAAAAAAATAATAATTAATGAGCATGCATATCTACTTGTAGCAATGAAATAATGTGTTTTTGCTTTAATAGCTCTGAAATATCATGAAAATTTAACAGATATCAGTGGTTTTTTCATATGAAATCGGTGTGTTTACATTAAAATGGCGTAAATTTGCTATCCAGGAATCATTCACTAAATTCTCTTGAACCTCTCTTTTCTGTGCAATAGCCATATTTAAGTCCATTAATCAGCTGAGAACTGTACGTTAGCTGTACAGTGGTTTTCAGTTATTCTAACGACTGGTGAAGGTATCAAAGTGTGAGTATAGAACAGCGCCTTAGGGATCTCTAATCGTCATAGAAAACCATTTCGGGCGTTTCATAATCAAGTAGCTTAGGTAGTTCACTTGATTTTGTGATGAGTAACATAGTAGGTAAAGATGCTAATGTTATTGCTAAGTAATTATTCTTGTTTTCAGAAAATAGAAATGCCGTTTAAAATTTTGAAGACAACAGAAAGAGGGAAAGAAAAATTATTTATCATACCAAGTGCTTGAGAAAAGGATGGATGGTTGAGATGGCCTATTAAAAATGACACTTCCAAATTGAATAAACAAGAATATTCAAACCCTCATACAGATTGGACAAAAATGCAATGAATAGTGAAACGGTCATCCATTGCAACATATAACAATGCAGACATAGTGACACGTCAGATTACCCGGATGATGGAGAAATAAATAAATTAGCGATCTCTTTGACTACAACAAATTTAGTACATATAATAACGTTATCTCATGACGTTAATCAAATTTGTTTAGTTTCCGTACTTGGTTGATTAGTTGGTTATTTCAACAGTACGCTGCTTAAATAACTAACTAATACTTTAACATATAGGATTACCAAAGCCAAATCTGGAGTCTGTGATTAATAAAATAAAACGCAGTAAATGTATATCATTACTTTTATTGACCATTCCTTACCCAGCAACTATAAATAAAAAAGACTTTTGAGAGCCACTGACATGACTTAATTGTTTTGTAACGGCCAAACAATATTAATATTTGTCTTCTTATAAAGACGTGGCGCTGAGGACATGAAAACGTACATACGCTTTATAAAAGCCCTTGCGGGTGAATTGCACATAAAATATATAATATTGACTGTTATAATCTAGCTGGTTGACAGAAGGATTCCGTCATTCAATAACTGTTTTATTTCTACTACAAAATCTCCTAGATAAATATCAAGATTCTTCGGTTTTCCGACACCATACTAAAACACCAATGATAAATGGTTGGGCACTAGGTACTTAGGTACATAAAATCGGCCAAAACTCATATTTCGAACTTTTTTATATAGAGGCAAGCCATCAATGCTTATGTTGAAACTAACGCTCTTAATGTTTTCTAAAACGTCTAGCCAATTGTTCAAAACTATAGTAAGCCGATTGATTAGTTCATTGTACCAGTATTCACCACCAGATTTGATTAATTTTATAGTAATTTTTCTAGCTGTATGTAGAATCGTTCTCGGGTCTTTTGGTAAAATATCTGGAAATCTTTTATTCACAATTATTAGTAATTCCTTCAGTGCATCTTGAGCATTATTTCTCTTTATTGCCCATTCTTTTATATTTTCTTTAAATAAAATGTTTTTATGTAAATATTTTCTCCTCATCTTCATAGGTCTGGTTTGATTCAAAACGTTCACTATTTCTACTTACAATATTTTTTTAGAAAGGTCACTAGCCGACTCCATTAATACGTAGTACGGAACTATGATAATTGGTAACAAAATCTATGTAATTAAGTCGAGTTGCGAGGTTATGACAATTGACGTTTTCATAGCACTACTAACCTATGTCTACTCTTCAATAATTCTGGAGGCTGTGAAATAGCTAATATTTACACTTGCTTTGGAATTAAAGTGGAGTAACACTACACTAATTTACAGCTCATGCAGTCTTTAATTGCTTTAAGCCAGCTAGTATTAAGGTGATTGAGGTAGCAATATTATAATAATTCAAACGCTTGAGTCACAGACAAGAACCGACTTTATTTTTCTAAAACACAATACTACATACTCTATGGTAGATGGCGCTACTATCTAGGTATGTGTGATATTGTCGATACAAAATAGACACAAAATAACACCCCCACTTATCGCAATATTCACTAAACAATTTAACACAAAATTATTCTATACAGACTATGCCAAGAACCAACATAAATTTATAATGTTTTGCTGAACATAAACTTTTAGTTAAAATGTCAGCCGGCATATCAGCTGTTGGCAAATACAGTACTTTAACAATTTTATCTCTTACTAGATCACGACAAAAATGATATTTGATATCAATGTGCTTTGTACGTTTGTGAAAGACTGGGTTTGCACACAGCTTCTGTGCGCCCTGGTTATCATTGAATAGGCTGATCGTGTACATCTTATTGGTTATTTCATTTTGCAATCCCTTTAGATATAATGCTTCTCTACATGCCTCAGATAGACCAATATACTCTGATTCAGTGCTAGAGAGGGCTACACATTTCTGTTTTCTGCATTCCCACGATATCGCACCATCAGATAACAAAAAACACATTCCAGTATATGATCTCCTATCTACAGAGTCAGAGGCCCAATCAGTATCTACATAGCCTGTTATTTCTGAATTACCTTCTTTACAATATTTTATTCCATAACATTTAGTTCGTTTTAGATATTTTAACACTCTTTTTGCATATTCCCAATGCTCCTTTGTGTGACAATTATTAAATTGACTTAAAAAACTTATAGAATAACTAATATCTGGCCTAGTTAAGACTGACAGGTACATCAAACTACCAATTAGTTGTTGATAGGGCACATGACTATTTACACCTACTTGACCTTTATTTATATTTAGTTTGACCTCCATCGGAGTGTCAACAGTCTTACAATCACTTAAATGAAATTTGCTCAAAAGTTGATCAATATAGGTTTCCTGACTCAAAGTTACATATCCTTCATCTTTATTGAAGGTTACTTTCATTCCAAGACATAGTTTAACTTCACCTAGATCCTTAATGCTAAACTTATTAGATAAAATCTGTTTCAGGTTCTTAGTTTCAATTTTATCATTGGAAAATATAAAGAAATCATCGACATAGACTGTTACAATGGTCTTACATTTGTTAATATCCTTTATATACATACATGGCTCTATTTTTGACCTTTTGTAACCATTACTGATCAAACAATTATCAACCTTTTTATTCCAAGCTCTAGAGGCCTGCTTAAGTCCATAAATGGCCTTTTTAAGTTTCAATACTTTACAAACTGAACTACTACTATTATAACATTCTGGCATTTTCGTATAAATGGTTTCCTCTAAATCACCATTCAAGAACGCAGTCTTTACATCTAAATGGTTAACATCTAAACCTGACTTTACAGACAATGCAAATAATAGTCTAAGTGTTGTATGTCTCACAACAGGCGAAAATGTTTCTGTATAGTCTACACCATGTTTTTGGGTGAAGCCCTTTGCGACTAGACGGGCACGGTAACGCACATTGTTTTCACTATCGTACTTTTTCCGCAAAACCCACTTGCACTGCACTATAGTACCATCTATTGGTACATCTACGAGTTCCCACGCACTATTTTTCTCGAACGACTGCAACTCATCCTGCACTGCCGCTAACCACTGTGCTTTCTCAGGACCTTCCAAGGCTTCTTGCAGCGATATCTCACCCGTGAACATGTTGTCATCTTCTATGCAGGCACTTGCAAATCCATATCTGTCTGGCTTCTGCCTACGCCGAGGACCACTTGTTATGTTGACATTGTTGAGTATAATGGAGTCTTCACTGTCTGTTGTACCGGACTCAGAGTTATCTAATGTATCATTTTCACAAGGTACATACAGTTCACCGCTATCATCTGTGTTCAAGCTCTCTGATTGTTCAAGTGAATCTTCCTGAAGTGTGAAATCTTCTTCCCCCACTGGAACCATATTCACCTCATCTGAACAATTTTCCTGTACCTCCAGAACATTCTCTGTCTCTATCTTCTCCAATACTATAACATCTCGACTGGTAGTGATGACATTAGACTTCGGATTGTAAATCCTATACCCTTTGACATCATTGGAATAGCCGACAAGGATACATTTTTCAGACTTTCTGTCCCACTTTAATCTCTTTTGTTTTGGCACATGTACCATGATTGTACTACCGAAAACACGTAAATGACTTACATCAGGCTTTTTGCCCGTCCATATCTCGAAAGGAGTTTTATAATTTAATGATGTGGTCACAGTCCTGTTCTGTAAGTACACTGCAGTGTGTGTCGCCTCTGCCCAGAACCTTTTCTCGAGACCTGCATCGAACAGTAGACACTTGGCTTTCTCAACGATAGTCCGGTTGTATCGTTCTGAGAGACCATTCTGTTCAGGTGTATATGGGTTCGTTTTGTGATGTACTATCCCATGCGACATCAAAAACTTGTCAAACTTGCTGTTGCAGAATTCTGTCCCATTGTCACTTCTCAAGATCTTTATGCTGCGATTAAGTTGATTCTCAACCTCTGCTCTATACTGTTCAAAGCATTTCAATGCCTCATCTTTAGTTTTCAAAAAATAAATATATGTCATACGACTAAAATCATCTATGAACAGCATAAAGTATCTAGAGCCACCTATAGATCGGTTTTCCATCGGTCCACAGAGATCGGTATGCACAATATGTAGTAACTCAGTACTTCTGCTACCTTCTTTGGGAAAAGGTAAGCGGCTCTGCTTGCCCTCACAGCAGGCTACACATGATGACTTTGATATATCAGTCTTATTATCAAGTGTCAATCCCTGTACAGCATCTTGCATCTTGTTCAAATACTGGCTGTTGACATGACCTAGACGTCGATGCCAAACTTCACTGGACACCATAACTGCAGCTGATGAACAATATTCAGGCATGTTTAGTTTATACACCCCATTCAACATACTCGCTGTAGCTACCAGTACTCCTGCTTTGTTGAAAATCTGACAACCATCATTGTCAAATGAAACTTTGTTTCCTTTTGATATGAGTCGACTTACAGACAACAGATTTGTAGTCAACTTCGGCACGCATAATACACCCTCTACTGTAATATCGTATTCACAGGCGCGCGTCTTTGTCGTAATCTGCACATCTCCAGTACATAATACAGGTACTTTATCTTTGTTTGCCACGACAATTTCCTTGATCTTATGATCCCGCGACACATTTGACAACCATTCTTCGTTCGCGGTAAGATGAACACTCGCCCCGGAGTCAATATACCAATCGCTTTTGCAAAATTCACCATTCAGGAACACGGCGCTAAACGCATTACTGCTTGTACGTTCATTTTTATTTTTGTTCGAAAATGTACACTGGTTGCGGTAATGCCCTGTTTGTTTACATTTGTAGCATGTTATGACTTTTGGTTTTGACTTTGACATCTGGGCGTTGTCTTTGGTCGCAGTGCTACCAACATTTCGGTTCTTCTTGAAACTCGCAAACGCGCCACTGGAATTGATAGCGCTATTGTCGCCGCCATTTCCGCTTTCTTCCATGTCCAACAACTTGGTTTTAATGGCGTCTGCTGTCAATGGTATCCCGCAATGCTCAATCGCCATTATCATAGGGGAATATTTTTCCGTTAATCCCGCTAACAAAAGCGATGCGACCCACTCATCATTAATGTTAAAACCCGTACCACTCAATTTTTGGCTTGTTTCAATGATTTGTGTCACGTACGAAGTCATTGAAA
This sequence comes from Polymixis lichenea, assembly GCA_949091785.1. Lineage (NCBI taxonomy): Eukaryota > Metazoa > Arthropoda > Insecta > Lepidoptera > Noctuidae > Polymixis > Polymixis lichenea. The sequence continues at coordinate 37,403,071 of OX420931.1, forward strand.
CGCTATTTTCGAGTCGTATGGAAATCAAACTCCTCAGTAAACTGATTCTCCTCGTAAATCCTGAGTCGTCAAATAGATTCTTCAATTTCTTCCACAGCTCATGGGTCGTTTGTACACTTTTTATGTGCACGTACAGCGACGAATCTATTGTCAGAATCAGCTTAGCTCTGGTTTTCTTGTCACCTGCTGCTCCTATTTCTGGTGGTACAGTCTCCGACTTGATACAATCAGACATTCCCTCCAGAACTAGGAAATTCTCAGCCGCGAAAGCCCACTCACTGTAGTTCTCTCGCCCTTTCAATTTAGGCACACTGACAAGGTAGTTCGTCGACATTTTCAGTCACAGCGTTAATTATAGTTTGTCTCAATCTGCAAAGTCTATTTCCACTAGGAATGTCCAAGAAAATTGCGAGAAAAACTAAAAATCTGGGCTTTGTCCTGGGCCCATAACCTATAATAATTCAAACGCTTGAGTCACAGACAAGAACCGACTTTATTTTTCTAAAACACAATACTACATACTCTATGGTAGATGGCGCTACTATCTAGGTATGTGTGATATTGTCGATACAAAATAGACACAAAATAACAAATATAATAGAATTAGTGTACACCATAAAACAGAGAATGGTAAAATTTGATTCTCTAAGACAGTTCAAAGCTTAGAAGAGGTGTTACTTTATCGCGTTAAGCAGCTGTTTACAAGCTTTGGTCTTCTTAACCAGCTAGTAGCATTATACATAGCCAAAGGCTGGACAATAGTTCTTTCAAGTTCTACTAAAATACATTTTCTTTTTTTTCTCCATTATACAGCCATTAGTCAGCTGTGCTGTTTAACAGTGTAGAGATCACCCCCCATACAATGTCAAGAATCGTCTTATCCGTTAGTATAGCTACTTAAGAGCGTTTGACTGTAATATAGCTTGTTTATGGATGTAATTTCCGCCAATGTGCTACTTGGGATGGCTTTACAGAATTATGATAGTTAAATTATCAATACAACCCACTCAATCACATGAATTACTATTTCGTGAAAAAGTCATTCAATGGGAGATAAATGAACTTAGAGTTAGAGGGTTTTGATGATTATAATTCTGTAAATACATGCATGACGTGTTCCAGCCGGAGATCATGTTTTGTCCAACATACAGCTTGACACTGACATACAAATTACAAAAAACGTAAGAAAATTGGCATTTCGTAGGCTAGGGTTCACCCTGGCATTTTCCCTTAAAAGAATTAAAGAAGCTACTTGTGCATTTTTTCTCGTCAAAAATCCAATAGAAAAAGTTTAGTTCTGCATAAATGCGTTTAGGCTTGGACACAGAATACATAACACTTAGTAGAAATTTAGGCCACCTTTACCCAGATACTGCCGCTGATTGTAGCTTCCAAACATAAGGCAACTGGCGTTTGAGGTGGGTAGATGTTCATAGTAGGTATATTCTATTAATCATACCTGGATGAGGTAAAAACGAAAACATACTAAATAGGTACGCACGTAATAACAACGACACGACGGCGATGCAGATTGTAGTATTGAATGCGTTTTTATGTAATAATTCCAAATTTTTCCCGCAAATAACAGTACCTACCGTCAACTGTGGGTGGCATCTTTACTTTCACTGAGCAACTTTACCAATGTGAACTGAATTAAAATATCTTTCGTATATTAAAAAAATGTTACAATTAGTAGATTATTCTACTTCTGTATCGCTTCGATATTAAATAGCGGCAACAGATTTTTAGTTATCGAGAGAAATAAAAGTACAGTTGTCATTGGCAAAGTTGCTCATGGTAAGTAAAGATGCCATAGTTGACCGTAACATTTTGTAGTAGACATGTACCCCCTTTATGCTTCCTACAGTTACCGCAGTAATATTATGGGACAAGCACGGATCCAGCCCTCAAAATAGGTTGTGGGCACAGCCACCCGAAAAACGGTCAAGTGCGCGTCGGAGTATGAACTCTCTCATGATCGATATAGTGCATCCCTACAAAGGAGATTTTTACAAAATATGGGAGGCCCTGATCAAGATTGTGTACAGTGTATAGTTCTACGTGGGCACAGCCGTGGGGTAAACACTAGTAAATTAATAAACCTGTGAAATGTTAGTTTGTTCCCACCACGAAAATTACAAAAATATATGTGTGTTTGTTAGCCTATCACAAAGTCACATTTAGGGCCCCATACACGGACTGGTCGAGCGGCTAATGATTGATCAACATACACGGCAACATACCGCTCTTGCAGTCATAGTCAACAGCTTGAAGCTGCCATTGATGACTGGTCAATAAGTCACAAAAAGAAGAGTCACAAATGAAGAGCGCAGGCGGAGAGACTGCGCGAGAGCAGCTCTAGCAGTCAGTGTATGCCTGGCGACTACTTGACCGCACGACCGCACGACCGCCCGAAGCAGTTGCAACTGCTCGAGCGGTCTCGTGTATGTGTGTACGTAGAAGACTGTAGTTCACTAGCTAGCTAGTTGATGATGATGACGCTGTTAAAGCTGTGGACGTGGACTGATATAAAGAAGAAGCAATACTTATAATCATCATTCACTTCAGCTCTCAATTTCACTACTAGTACTCAATGACCCAGCCTCAACCTCAACTCTAGGTTTAAAAACAAAATGTGTTAATCTTTCGCGTTGAAGCGGTTATTGCGGTATAATAACGTTTCAGCATATCGTCTCGTCTGTAATTAAGTACTTTGCTGCGTTCCGAATCAAGCAAGATTCATTGTTTTATTTTATTAAAGCATTGCCCACTGGATATAATTTCATCAGCCTATAGATGTCAATAGACCGTGAAAGTGTGACGTCACAACTCTATTAGGGTTGTGGCCGTGTGGGCATGCCCATTGTGCCCACAACGGTGGATCCGCGCCTGTTATGGGACACGTAACAGCATCCCAAAGCAGATTATTTTACAATTCATAGTAGGTAGGTACTTATATACAGGATCAGTTTTTATCCAGTGCGCAAACTGTAACTATGAATTTAGCATATCATTCTAGAACGCAGAAATTTTACGTCGGTTTTACAAAAAAAAACCAGTTTTTTCATAGAATACCTATAGTGCAATACCTACGCGATCAAAATGGATGGAACAGCTGATTTTTTTTGTATTATCGACAAAAAAAATCTGCGTTGGGGGCATAGAATGTTATGCTGATTTCATGGTTTGCGCACTGGATAAAAACGTATCCTATATAACACTACAAATTAACTAATAACTCGAAAGAGCACCGACATACAGTTGCCCGTGTGAAAAGCAACCCGTTTTCTGAGATCCACCAGTAGCTATGACCGCCATTTTGAATTAATTATAATTTCCTGATTTGAAAAAACGTGACAAACACCACTTCAACAGTGAGTAATTAAAATTACAAAGTTGCTATAGTTTCCATGTTTACTTGCGTTATCTGTATGCGAAGCGTTACTTTAAACTTAAAAGTAACGCTTTAGCATAAGATGGCAGCAGTCAAAATAATCTTATAATTGGTAACATCTTCGTCTCAGATTTGAAACCCTACAAATCCACGGCCACTGTGACTGGTGAAAACCATGGTAACGTGGAAATCTATCCCGAATGGAAAAGAGACATCATTGGAGGGGTCATGGACAAAAAAGGGAATTCAAAGAAATTATGCCACCAGCCCTTTTGAGTTCTTGTTTTATTTTATAAGGAAACAAACCCTAGATAAGCAAACTAAAAAGCACCATGCTTACAAAAACATTGACCTATCTAAAGTCAATCAAAAAGCCCCACGTTGAGCAGGTAAAGAAGTTGCCTACTTATACGGCTTGTCAGAGCTTTCAGTCAACGAAGAAGCCTCATTATCGGTACAGACACACTTCATCTTCCTCCGTTCAGCCTGAGTGGCCGCCGCACCGGTTGCGTTGTTGATGTCCCACCATATCGCGCCACCGAGAACATTGCGGAAGTATGGAGGAACGCTGCCCTCACGTAGAAGGTACCTGAACGGGCAAAATACCTTTAATGTCCACTCTTGGTACGCGATTGACGACAGCATAACACTAAACCAGCCCAAAACTTTTTGTAAAGCGGCGAGTTTTTCGATTTTCTGTTGAAACAGCACATCATCATCAGTCTACAGCAGTTCACTGCTGGACTATAGGCCTCTCCAATCGCACGCCATTCAACTCGATTCCCGGCAACTCTCATAAACTACTAACAGCCACCCGGCGAAGATAGTCGCTCCACCTAGCTTGCGTCCTACCTTACGTTTGCCGATTCGCGGTCTCCACTCAAGAACATGTCCACCCCAACGGTCATCGGTTCTACGGCTAATATGGCCTGCCCATTGCCATTTTAGCTTGCTTATTCGGTGAGCTATGTCAACAACTTTTGTTTTCTGCCGAATCACCTCATTCCGGATTCTATCGCTCAGAAAGACTCCGAGCATGGCACGTTCCATAGCTCGCTGAGCGACCTTGAATTTATGGACCAGCCGTACCGTGAGTGTCCTCGTTTCGGCTCCGTAACTCATAACAGGCAGGACGCACTGATTGAAGACGTAGACTTTAGGCTCTGCGGAATACGTGACGAGAAGACTCGACGAAGCTTCCCAAACGCTGCTAACTGAACCCAATTTGCCCAACTGAATTCTTCTGTTAGCCTCATTTTACAAGTTGTTCTTACCAAACTGCAGGATTTGCCCGCAGTAAACGTATTCTCGAACAACCTTGAGAGCCGCCATTGACAGCAATCCCGGGTACCGGAGTAACGTTTTCGTTGCAGATAACCTGTTTTCTTTTCCAAATTCATCTGGAGCATAATGCGTGTAGAAGAATCAACTAGGCCGTCAGCATCTGCTGCAAGTGATGCGGAGATATAGCCAGTATGATAAGTTCATCTTCAAATCTCAATTGCAAGATGTCCTCGTCGTGGATGTTAATGCTCCTCCTAAGTGATTGAACGAATACTTTCAACCCTCGATTTTGCTCAATCGGTTCCTATAAAGTGTGTATTGGAGCGTCGGAAGTTGCGTCGGCCCAATGTCCTAATACTATTCTTGCTGAGAGTGCCCGTTGTTCTGACGAAGAGATAGGTGGGTTTTCACGTCGTTCCTTCATCATAAATATGCTCCAGTCTCAGACTACCCTGTTCGAGTCTCTGGAGACTTCCACAACGTTGTCACAAAGGGATTTGTTCACCGGGGTCCGACTCCACCTTGGTATAGAAAAGGTGGCCCGATTCAAGGATTAATGTGCCCTCCTCCTCTCTTCAGATTTCACTCAATCCTACCTTATTTTTCCGACCTCTTCTTCTAGCTACACCAGGTGTTCGTCGATCCCTAACGTTCAAACGTTCTACTTCACCAAGGTCGTTATTGTGACTGCCGTGAAAATCAGGAATAGCGGTGGCCGGGGGCCATTGGAGCGTTTGCCCATAATCGCCACGCTGGGCATGCGGGTTGGCGTGGCTCCTCGCATTTGTTAAAGTTTTATTCAAACTCAAACTCAAACTCAAAGCATTTATTTCAATTAAACCATTTACAGGCACTTTTGAATTGTCAAAAAGTCGATCAGTTGGAAAGTTGAAGCTAGTTGCCCATTCCAAAACGTAGATCTCTATGGAGAAGAACGGGCAAGAAACTCCACTATTTTTTAACTATTGTTTAGTGTCATTAGCAAATCACTGTCATAAAAAATATCAGAGTGCAAACGAGCACGCTCGTAAACGCTTGAGATGCAACTGTCTGATGGCTGTATCGACGCTTGTAGAATTTTGGATTATCGACCTTGATAGTGATGTGTATTATTAGTTATCGGTCGTACTAAAATCTGCTTTGCACTTTTGTTGGTGGCAGCAGCAGAAGAAGATTCTTATTTTGTAACCAATTTTTACAATTTTGCTCATCTTGTAACCTAATGAACCCTGTAAAGAAGACGGACTTACTTATAGAACTGCTCCTCTTTATACTCCTCGGCCCGGCGGCGCCAGTATCGCTGCAGGGCCGGGCTCATTACTTCGGCAACGTCTGTCTCCTTCAGTAGACTTTCTCGCTCTTCCTCCAAGTTTTTTGCTTCATCGGTTACGTCTGAGGAAATTTAATTTAATTATTACATTTACTGTCTCGTTGATCACTAGATCTTGATCACTAAGTCGTATGCTAATCCTGTGGACCTGGGTTTTAATACCAGGACCGCCTGTGTTATTAGGTATTCCACTTCAGACTTTTCAGTAGCAGCCCAGAGCCTAGATTTGAGCGCAATAGACTCGCCCACTGTTACATGCTACTAAAAAAAAAGCCAGCTAAAGCACTAGGAGTGGTGAAGGGCGGGTGTTTTGGGGAACTGACTTATGTAATTTTGGCGTTGTAACTTTTGATTTTGATTTTTGATTTTGAAACATAACTGGCGATAAACGTGGGTGGACTGGCTAAGGTAGACCAACTCAGCCTAATCCTACAGGGAATACAGGTGTGATGGTATGTTTATTCATATAGATGATGCACGTTTTGGCACGGTTTGGCACTAACCGTAGAACCAAGAGTCGTTGGGGCTGAATAGCTGACTATAAGTGGCGACCGCTAATGCACTATTATGATGTTATTAGGTATAACTTACCTTCATCAAATTCTCCCTCAAGAGACACAATATCTTCTGGTTTCCTTGACGGCCTGGTCGTGATGGTAAGTTTCGCTCGCGACTGGATATCGTCAGCTATGCGAACTTTCAGGTCTTCGTATATTCTGTTAGTAATAAAAATACTGTCGTCTTACTCGTTAGTAGATAAGTGTTAGAGTAGCAACCCCTTAACTGGCGACACCCCTCCGTATAGTCTCATCATCATCATCATCATTTCAGCCGAAAGACGTGCACTGTTGTACATATGCCTCCCCCATCGGCAGCGTTCGGGAAGCTACGCAATATCTTCTAGTCCCAAATACCGCAGTGTCTCAAGACGAAAGTTTTTGACCAGCGTGTGTTGCCAGTGAAGACCTATGGCACTGAAACGTGGTCGCTCATAATGGGCCTTATTAGAAGGCTAAAAGTCACCCAGAGGGCAATGGAGAGGGCTAGGCTCGGAGTTTCTCTACGTGATCGAATCAGGAATATAGAGATCCGCAAGAGAATCAAGGCAACCGACATAACCCGAAGAATTGCAAAACTTAAGTGGCAGTGGGCAGGGCACATTGCTCGCAGAACAGATGGCCGATGGGGCCGAAAGGTTCTGGAGTGGCGACCGCGAAGACATAGAGTTGGAAGGCCTCCCACAAGGTGGGACCGATGAACTTGTGAACGCCGCAGGAATCCGCTGGGTGCGGGAAACACAGAACTGGTCGAAGTGGAGGACCCAAGCTCCTCCACTTCGACCAGTCCTGTGCTTCCAAGTGTGTAGGAGGCCTTTTCCAGTGTATAGACTCGAGATTAATTAATTATTAAAACTTGGATGAGTTAAGGCAGGTAGGATAGGTTCTCGAGGGCGCGGGGCGAGTGGCTGACGCAGCGACATTTGGAGTTGCGTCGGTCACAGCTTCGCGCAGCCCTGGTGGCGGACTGGCGGGACAGGCTTTCACGCCCTACCCGGCCCCGCTACCATCGGGGCGGTCCGGCCGGTACTCGAGCGCTGGCTCGGGAGGAGGCACGGCTCCCTGTCGTTTCGGGTGACACAGGTGCTCTCGGGGCATGGTTGCTTCGGGAAGTACCTGTGTCGCATAAACAGGGAGCCGGACGCTCGGTGTCACCACTGCGTCGACTGTCGGGAGGACACGGCGTGGCACACGCTGGCAGAGTGTGCCGCTTGGGAGGAGCCGCGCCGTGCCCTCATCTCAGGAGTAGGCAGTGACCTGTCGCTGCCGGCCGTTGTCGACTCGATGGTCGGCAGCGAGGAGTCCTGGGACGCGGTGGTATCCTCCTGCGAAACAGTCATGTCGCAGAAGGAGGCTGCGAAGAGGGAGCGGGAGATTGCTTCCGCTAACCCGATCCGCAGCAGACGCACCGGGCGTCGGCGGAGGGCGGATAACGCCCTCTTCCAGCCCCCCTAAATGGGTCCAGGGGCGACAGATCCGGGGAAATCTGTCGCCCTCTACTTGTTTGGACCCAAGATGGCGGCGCGTAGTGTTCCACGCGCGCCTCTCTATGACGTAAGGGGGGAGTTTAACACCTCACTCCCCCCCTATCGCGACGTGGCCCGCAGAGGCGGGCCGGCACTAGCCGGGGATCGCGGAAGTCACATCAGTTCCCGTGATCCCCGGTGCAAGTGAGAGACGGAACACCGGGGTGGTTTTAGTCAGTAAGAGTCTGACAGACCCCTCCGCCCTCCCCGGGGCGGAGGACATCCATGAGGATTTCCCCCCGTAATCAAAAAAAAAAAAAAAAAGTAGGATAGGTTCTTCGGACTTATCGTTGGTCTAGTGTCAGCAAGCGCAAAATTTACTGCTGAGCATGGATTCGATCCTAGGTCTGGTAACAAAATTTTCTGTTGCTGCTATTTTTGGTTGATGGCAATCTATCCCCTTCTACAATAAAATAAAAATATGGATGTTACACCTCGCCTACAACACAGGCGTGAGCTTAAGTGAGTGAAGAGGTGAAATACTTATGGGCCAGAGCTTGTATGATGTCATCGATACGTCGCTCATCTTCAGGCCTCTGGTCAATGATAGGGATTTTCAGGATAGTCTCGCAGTCCGCTTCCATGATGCACCGGTAACGCAGTACGGCTGTGAGGAGCTCCCTCGCGCCCTTTAGTTGTTTTCTTTTCTCTTCGTCCCATTCTTGTTCTAAAGTCCTATTATGATGTTGATTTGCTATAGTTTTAGTGTAAAATTATCTAAAGGATATTTCTGTACACGGGTTCGTTAGAGCAAATGGACCAGACGGTAATATGAGCTTTTGTAAGCATTTGAATAATATTTCAGTTTGAACGGCTATAATTCCCACACATTAATAAATTACTGATTCAAGAATTAAAAGAAGTTATAGATCACCTTGTCCTCTATGTGGGTATTGTGTGGCTTATACTTAACCCTTTGAGTATTATTTTCTCAGTTTCTATGTCCAAGTAGAACTGATGAAATTGACTTACGTACAAAACTACCTAGATATTATTAATGATCGAAGAGTCTCGAAAAATCTGTTTGAAAGTATAGTGAACCTAAGGATGTAAGCTCTTGGTAGTCTCTCTGGTAGGACATTATCCGGCTTTAAAGGCTGGGGCATAAATCTCTCATAAGGTCTCATCCAATGGTAGAAACCTTTGCCAGAATCCTGCTTTAAGTCCTTATACGTCATAAACTTGGGTTTGCTTGCCTGTTTCGATTCCATCACCCATTTCTGAAAGAAAAGGTAGGACTATAATGCACAGTCTAACTCGTACCTAATTGTTTTGCCTTGAGGATAAATAAGGATGAATGTTACTTGCAAGTTACAAAACGTCATTATCTATTTTTGTTGGACATCAATTGTGTCAGCCACAGTGAAGTTTCAATTTACTTGTAAAGTCTTTGTCAAAAGTGGTAAAGGAATTACAAGGTTGACATACCAAGCTACTAAAGCAACGATACTAACCGTTGTCTTCCCTTAGACAGCAGGTCACTGTGTGTAACACGACATAGGTAAAGCTCACATCTAACATGCTTCAAAAAAAGGAGGAGGAGGATTCTTGACTTTGTGCCGATATGTTTCGATGAGAGACAGCCTTTATAATGCTAGGTGAAACTTGCTAGTAACCAATCAATAGAACGAGTTTGCCATTTATATTCTTTGGGATCCCGGGCGAATCACAAAATAAAGATAGGTTCCTACATATTGACCAATGTTCAACCGCTTCAGATAAAGAATAATGCAAATGCCAAACCTCGGTTTCCGTGAGATGAACTGGAGTGAGAATAGAAACGAGATTTCGATGATCTCCAAATGTGTCGTATTGGTTGATAGAACACCACGGTTGCCAACGACAAGCGCCTTTGTATTCTTCCACTAACGCTCGATGAAGGAGCTCAGCACAGTTCAAGTTGCTTAACCAATGAAACAAACAAAATATTTAATGAATGCGACGCTAGTTTCGCTTTGGAATTTTACTGAGGTGGGCAAGTCAAACCGGCCCTTTGGCTGTTAATTTTAACGAACGAAGTCTTCGCGTCGTGGCTGATAATATCACATGCTCCTCCTGATTTTAGGAAGCAGCAAAAGTCGCCTTCGTATTAGCCGTTGGTCTAGCTAGTGTAACATTCAACGAACGTATGCTTAGCGTAGATGCTGAGTGAACGAGACGCAAACAGTGTGATTACGCCATGACAATACTATCCATTATGTACGGCTGTACGTACCCATAACTGAAAAACAGCAGCAAATGATTTAGTAAAGAGTGACTATTCAAGAACGCTACAATCGTGATGGAAACGTTTAGATTTTTTTTACACAATATTATTTCCTGCCTACTTAGTCAAAGCGTTGACTAAGTTTTGTAGGTTGATTGGTAGGTATGGTTTTCGGTTTAACCACTAAACGTTGCAACGTTTAGTAGTTAAACCGAAAACTCTAAGATCTTCTTGTACGTAAGTATTTCTCATAGTAATTGTGTTTTGGCAACAAAGCTAACAGTAGTCTTTCCTCGTCAGCAACTAGAATGCATCAGTCTAGGCAGTAAGTATGGAAAGTCTGCATCTAAGAGACGTCTTTGTGGCTTGTACACAGCGTACCTATACGCTGTGCTATCCTACACTGGACAAACGCCGTATGCGAATATACGATATTCTACAGTTATCAGGAACTTAATCAGGTTACGTACCGTCTTATTATGAAAAATCTTATATCTTTTGCTAAGTACATCTCCCTACACTTTCCGTGAGATACAAGAGAACTCTCGGATTTGACATCCGGATCTTTTTCTTCGGCCTCACTGGGGTTTTTGTTTCCATATTCTATATTTTCTGCGTGAAGTACCTCAGACGAAGACGGTTCATCTGAAATGCTTATAGCACCTTCTTCGTTGACGATAACTTGTGTGTCGAACGAGTCCGTCATTTTCAACCACGATTGTTCGACTTTGTTATTCGCACTTTTTTCTTCGTTACTCATAATTGTTATATTGCAGTTCGTAAAAGCACGGCATTCAGAACAGGCTGCGTATGAGATATTTAAGTTTTCCCCATCGAAATAAGCCGAAGTTTCATTATCCAGGTTAATATCATAATTGTTGTTCTTATCAACAATCACCGCTGTCTCATTTGGAGATTCCACAGATATTGTTCCATTGACATTGTTTATTGAGATTGTACTCAAATTTGGATGTTCTATAGTGTATAAAATATGAATGAAAACGTAACCATCTGTTCGTTCCCTTTCTTTAACTTCTTCCTCTTCCATTTTTTTTGATACTGAAGTACCACTGCTTCCATTACTTTTTTCCGAACCTTTGGATCCTGCACCTTCAATCGTATCAGGTTCAAACAATTCAAAATATTCCATTTCCACATCTGTCCAATCCGGATATATTTCTACATCATCAATCACATAAGATGTAACAATTCTTGTTTTATCGGGAAATGTTACGCAATGAACACCATTTTTATTTATCAAAATATTTGTTCCATCCATGCGTCTCGAAAAAACTTCTCCTAGGCAATAATCAGTTGCAGTTTTAATAAGCAGTTTTTCTATATCAAAAGCGATATCGTCAATCCACTTTTGTCTAAGGCCGTTGGATTCTATAATTTCAAATTCATTTACGACAATCTCATATCCAGGTGATGTTTTATCAACTGTTTCTTCCACCGGCTCCGCCAATTTAGAGTAGGCTTTGTGTATTTTTTTACTACTTTTCTTGCCTTTTTCCAATATTTCTTCACGAGATTCTAACGGAGGTTCTGGTTCGATAACCGGAACCAGTCTTTTATAGTATTTGTTTATTTTAATGCAAGTTCCATCAGGTTTAAGTACTTCAATGCTATTCGAAGCTTTAAAAATAATAACTTCTCCGTTTAAACTTATACATCGCATTTCCTCCTCAAGGTCTGGCTTTCGACAAGTATGATATTGCTTGATGTGTGAAATAACTGGTGAATTATTCTCGTATGCTGACTCCGTGATCATGCCGTTGGGCCATGAAACATAAAGACTGTGAAAATATTTCGTGTCCTCCGTTGTAGATTGTCCATCTACAACTGTCTTGGATATATTTTTTTTTCCATTTGTTGTAACGTTGTCAATATTAGAAACAGCCTGCAAGCTGACTGTGTACATCTGTTTTTTTAAATAGATCAGGACTTGATCTTTACTCGTTATCCTAAATGAGTCACAAGTATCTCTGATTTCTGGTTTTACAAAGTCTCCTAAAGCTTTGTGCACCCAAAATTCATTATAACTGTTACCTGGTAAAACATTTAAAACAATATATTCCAAGTTCATTGGAATAGTTAAACTGTACATACTAGTAACTTTAGTGCCGTCTCGAGAAAAAAATGTAGTGTCTTTACCAAATACTTCGACCCTTCTATCTCCCAAATCATACCCTAAGAACGGTTTTGCAGGTATTTCTATAGATCCGGCGGCATCTGTTCGTGTTGCGAAGAAAGACATTTTGTTTTTAGCTGCTTTTTGTCCGGCAGCTGTTCTAGGTTTTTTGCTAGCTTTCGAATCCGTCTCAAAAGATATTGGCGACTTTGTAAGAATTGATTCTGTAACCTCTGTCTCTTGGGTGGTCTCCTCAACTTGAACAATTTTTTCATATTTTAAAGAACCCTCCATGAGGAGATCCATTTCGACATCACTCATTTCTACACAAGATTGTAACGCATGCGGATCAATAAAATCTTTAGACATCGATCGTGCCTCCATCAAAAGATGTTCATCATAATTTTTTTCTTCATTTTGTATCCAGTCATATTGCTCGTCCAAAATAAAATCAAAAAAATCTTGCAAGCAAAGTGGTGTTGTTAAATGACTGCGCCACTCCTCACGTGATATACCTTCCTTGTCGTGACTGTTATGAAACATTAGTATGAAACAATCAGTTACCTCACAGTATTTGTAATCGACACAGTTAAATTTATTGAAAGCATCACGCATAATCTGGAAAGCGCAGTTTCCGGAAAGATCTTCAAAAAAGTCAAAATCGTCTATCACATTATGCTTAATGGGTTGGTTGTTTTCTATTTCCGCAGCTGTTACTAATTCGCTTATATCCGGGCAGTAAAACAGTAATTTCAATCGTTGGACTTCAGGATCTTGATCTGGTGGAGAGTTTGTGCATTCGTATTCATTTTCGCTTTTTGTCATTGATGGAAAAGATGGAGACAGCATATGGTTGCTAGCAACTATTGAGGGACATTTGGGCAGAGGCTCAGCGAGAATACTGCGCTTCAAATATTTTTTCTTAAACTCAATTATGGTTGATGATGGCAAATGGCGCTTCTTCAATGAACTCCGATTGTTATACAATTTTCGACAAGCTAATATATTAATTAGTCTATTTAACTGAGCCGTTTCAACGTCACGTCTTTCAAAACATGACAATAGAACATTTACATGAAAATTAATTTTGGCTTCATGTTCGTCAGAAGGACGTGGTAGATTTCGCCATAAGTTATTAATGGGCATGCCAAGCAACGATGAAAATACGATGTTGTCTAAATTTATATTTCCTAAGTGAAACGTTTTATATTTAGCTAAGTCCCCATAGTCAAGCACAATTGGCTCTCTGTTTTCCTCATACTCTTGTCCGTATGTAAGACGATATTTTTTCTTACTAGCCTCTGTATTACAAAGTGTGTTAAAAATGTTCTTAACGAGATTTTGACAATTTTCCAGCTTATTCTCTTCAGTATTCTTAGGAGGTGCATTTACAGTAATTGCTGACGACAAAGAGGCTCTACTAGTCTGCTCCCTATCTAAATCTTGACTACTGCACGCTGTTTGAAGAATAATGTCTAATACTGAATAAATGGTCACGCATTCCAAAGGTAAGTCATTAATTTTCTGCTCATAATGCTTGTTAAAATACTCGTTGCTAACGTTTTCGGGTATTTCCAAAATACTCATATTTTCCTGATAATGAACGTGCTGTCTGGATAAGTCCTGGATATCGTACATGAGAAAACAGAGTTCATCGTAAATTTTATCAGGAGTTCCAGAAAGATCATCTGAATTCCAATACGGAGGTGAAAATATAATAAAAGCAGTATTCTTGAAATCGTCTGCGGTATCCTTTTGTATTCGCAATAGTTGAATTTCATCCCAAAAATTTAAGGATTTTTCAGCTAATAAGTCAGTGAGACTTTGACCTCTTTTTGTAGCTCTCAATAAGCTTGACGGTATTGAAGTCGTTGTTGGGTCAATTCTTATTTGCATAACGGCTGTTAAAGGTATACCAATTTTTACTAGACACCCCGGTAGATTCGGTTCCACAAATCCTGTAACAGCGACATAGAGATTGGGTCCATCAGCAGGATAATCGTCCACGTACACTTTGTCTCTCCATTCTTCGCCCCTAACTCTGAGTTGAGTATTGAATTTCTTTCCTTCCGAATTTTCAAGGACATCTGCAGGTTCTCCTTCAGCCTTACCTTTTACTTTAACTAGTGGCGGAGGATGAGGTTCTTCTATTCCTGCACTTACAGAGCCTCTTACTTCTGCCTTGTCAAACATGGTAGCAGATTCCCTTTGCATACCTTTTCTTACTTCAAGTCTTTGAGAACGAATATAAAGATATTCATCTTTCATCTTCAAAATAAGATGTTTAATGACCAACGCCAATACATCAGGCGGAATATCCTTCTTATCTGCAAGGTACGATTGACACTCTTCAAAAACTCGTAAATTAGGATCTTTAATTTTTTTCTCGCTTCCAAGTTGATTGATCATAAAAATTGTTTCAGTTTTGCAAATATTTTTGATTACAAATCTTTTTTCTTCAGCAGCGAATATTTCGAATCTGTTCAGATAAATCCTTTCCTGTTCACTACCCGCAGATTCGATAAGAATCACTTTTACCTTCCAATTTTCTTCGTCTAATGGCTCTTCTTCGATAAATGTTTGCCATGCGTTTTCATCAGGTTCAGATTTCTTTTCCTTTTTAGGAACCATTTCGGCATCCTCTAATTATCAGATTCAAATCATAAATTTACTCTATTATATGATTCAAATTAATAAATTGCTTTGACACTTGACGTTAGTATTGTGTAGGTGTGTACGGGTGCACAGAGTACATTATTATATACTGGAATAGAGTGGCATCTCACGGGACTTTTTTGCCAACCTGTCGCGAGCAGCGCCATCTGGATTTCTTGTTCCATAACTACACCCACACCACCACACCACCACACACACACACATCCATACATACCTACTCGCCATCCTGGTGCTTGATAGCCAACCGACCATTTTTTAGAAAAATGACTTTTTAGTGTATACTGCAGAAACCTTTTCCTGCAGTATACATTAAAAAGCCATAATCACAAAAAATGGTCGGTTAGCTATCAAGCACTAGGGCGGCGTACTCTATCTTTCATTGTCATTTGCGTACATTTCTCATATATAAAGATAGATTTATGTAAAACAATGTTTGGTAGTGTGAAATTAATTTTACAGTAGTTTGAGAATAAAAACTGGTGAATTTGAATCAATCTACAAGCATGGATGTGCACATTTATTCTCTCAAATTGTTTGTAAAGGTTAATTTAGTTTTTAATGAAAGAAGCTTGTTGTTGAATACTCAATTTATTTGTTTGGTCATGTACACTATAGAATCCACTCTTGTGCACATTTTTCAAAAGTCAAAGGCAAAGCATTTATTTCAAATAGACACTAAAAGGCACTTTTGAACGTCAACACTTACATTAAAATAAAATTAATTCTAGTCGCGCCTTCCAAAATGTAGTAAAATGTAGATGCAACAGGCAGATGTGGCACTGGAAATAATAAAATGAAAAGGTGTAAAAATTTATTTGCAACGGGTGTTGATGCCTCTGGAGATAGTAATAGGAAATAGGTATTATAATCATAAATCAGTTTCTCTGTTTTTTCCTGATGCGTAGCTGCCTTTATTGCTCATTTAAATTGCAGTTGTTGCTAGTTCGGAATAACAGAAGCATTAGATTTAGTTTAGGCAATTGATATTCCTAATAATGCATTATGCATGAATCTTTCACATAAGGTACTTACTTCATATATGCAGGTGAGGAATAGCTAGAGCATTTAAGCGGCTGTTACGATTCTTGTCTATTTGGGCAAAATCACAGACTTTCCTGTTATTATATATTTGCATATCAGTCAATCCATTGACTGAGGCACCAGCTAAGCTAACCCATATCCGGAATTGCTCTTGGAAGATTCTAGGGTTCGGAAAGTTGTGGATTGTGACACCTGCAAATAATTTAGTTTAAAATAATAAATTATGTGTCTGTCTAAGATAATAAATTCTGTATATTAGTGAAATAGTAATAGTAACTCTTTCTCATTATGTAGGTAGGATGGCTGGCTCATCAAAATGATCATTAATATTTCTTATTACATTCTGAGCATAACTGTAATTTTTGAAGAGCCCATACCGCAGGCAGCATCACTAGCAGTAGTATAACCAGAGGGATAGAATCGAATTCTATTACATGAGCGATATAATAATAATAATAATAAAGCCATTTATTCCGAACTTTTACACAGTTACTTAAATACTATAAGTTACATTCACAAAATGTCTCTTCGTTCGGTGTGCCTTACGGCATAGGCCTCCTCCAACGCCTTCCACTGATTCCTATCTGCCGCCACTCTTAGCCAAAGGGGACCCAGAGTCATTTTCAGTTCGTCCTCCCATCTCCTCACTTTGCGACCTCGGCTTCTAAATCCATCTCTTGGGTACCAGACTGTCACCTGTTTACTCCATTTTTGTTGCTTACAACGAAGCAGGTGCCCAGTCCATCTCCATTTTAGTTGGTCAATACGTGATAGGATGTCTGTTAGTTTAGTTTTGCACCTGATGTCTATATTCCTGACTTTGTCCCTTAGCTTTAGCCCTAGTATGCTCCTTTCCATGGCTCTCTGACATTTTGCGAGTTTGTCCCTGTGGTGTTTCGTCAAGGCCCAGGTTTCACAGCCATATGTGATGCAGGGGAGAATACAGGTATCGAAAGTCTTTTTCTTTATCTTGATACCGAGTTCCTTGCTTTTCATTATTTCTTTCAAAGCCCAAAATTTTTTCCACCCACTAGCAATTCTTTTATCAATTTCTTTGGACATTTGATCACTTGGTGAAATAATCTGACCCAGATACACATATTCCTCTACATACTCGAGTTTTTGTCCATTGATGATTATGTCTGCTGCTACTGAGTTTGTCATCATTTTGGTCTTACACGAGTTCATTTCCAGACCTACTTCTCGGCTTCTGTCCGCTAGGGACTGTATCATGGATTCCAATACTCTTGGGTTTTCTTCCAATATGACCAGGTCATCAGCGAATCTTAGATGGTTCAGGCGCGATCCGTTTATGTTTAGTCCTAAGTGATCCCATTCTAATTTCCTGAACATTTGCTCTAGTACTGCCGAGAATAGCTTTGGTGAGAGTGGGTCGCCTTGCCTGACTCCCCTGTCGATTGGAAAAGTCTCCCCCAGAGATTCCAGCTTGATGCTAGCTTTACTCACACAATAAATATTTCTGATGATGTTTACATAAGCATTTTGGACACCCTGCTCCATAAGACTTTGCCACACGAATTCATGTTTGAGGCTGTCGAAGGCTTTTGAGTAGTCTATGAAGCCTAGGTAAATAGGTTTGTTGTATTCATTGTATTTTTGTATGAGCTGCTTGATGGTGTGTATGTGGTCGATTGTGCTGAAGTTCTTTCTAAACCCTGCCTGTTCTACTGGTTGATTTTCGTCGAGCCTGTTTACTATTCTGTTTAGAATGACTTTCGCAAAAACCTTATACACATTGGAGATGAGAGAAATGGGTCTGTAATTTCCAATATCATCTTTTGAGCCTTTCTTGTACAGAAGTATAATGTGTGACTCTGCCCATGGCCTTGGGATGTTGCCGGTAATTAGTATCTCATTGAAGACCTTTGCCAATATCGGACTTAGTTCCTCCACTGTTCCTCGCATAAGCTCATTTGTAATTCTGTCTGGGCCAGGAGATTTTTCCATCTTCTGACTGTTAATAGCTTTTTCTACTTCCGATTGTATTATTTCCGGTACAACTCCGAGATCTGCTGTGATATTTTCCAATTTGAGTCCACTATCTGGCGACGCTATGCTTTGCTGTTTCGAATATAAGGAGCGATAGTAGTCTGTTGCTATGTTCAGGATTGTGCTGCGTGTAGTAGTTAGCCGATTTTTATCTTTTAACTTTGGTATCCATTCCTTGCCCTTTTCACGGAGTTCATTGAGGGCTTTTCGTGTACCTCCCGTTTTGGTGATATGGTTTTCAAGGGTTTGGATTCTCCTTTTTTTTCTGTCGTTCCTCATATTTTCCCGAATTCGTTTGCTAAGGCTCGAGATATCTCTAAGATTTTCGTTCCTATCCTTTCTTGCTATTAAATTCATTCTATCTTCAATAAGTTTATGAGTTTCTTGACTTAGATAGGGTTCTTTGCTCTTGAATGTTAGTGTTCTTTTCTGTTTCATAAGCTTGCTTTCAACTATAGCATATTTTTCGTTTAGATTCTTATTTGATGTAACAACTTCCATCAGGTCGTCTGTGGAATCGTTTGGGTCCCTCTTGTTACCAAGCATTTGTATGCAGTTCGTTTGAATTGCTTTGGGCCTAGGTTTTTTTGGACCCCGTTCTGATAGACAGCAACGTACCATACGATGGTTAGTATTAAAGTTTAAGTTTTTTATTATGCTCGTGTCGCTGAACAGCCGTGCCTTGTTAGTCAGGATATAGTCTATCACATGAGCGATACTTGTATTTAAATATGCATAATAGCAATACATTCTTAGCTAAAGATTTTCAGACAATATACACAAGAGGGGTTTTTGGCGTGAGGCGAGAAATCTTACCTGTAGTGTCGCATCCAAATACACATCGTCTCTTAGAAGGTATAGTAAAAACACTGAACGATAGCGTCCACTACCTTATCAACACTTAGCTAATAGCGTCCAATAGCGCAAAACGTAACTAATAGCGGCCAAACATCGCAAACAGACACCGAATTCAGTTGGCCTTCGCCCCGTGGATATTCTCAACGCAAGGACGGACTGACGAATCTGATGGTGTTCTCTTCAAGCCTTCATGGAGGAGCAGAGCCTCAGCTAAACGTATTAGCAGCAAAGAAAACAAAACAGCGTAAAACAATTCGAAAGTAAACCTCCCATTAACATTATTATACTCTTTGAAGTAAACGTAGGTTTTGAAAACGGGCGTCCATTTCTTTTGACAATTTTCAAATTTGACATTTGTGATTTTTTTTTAATCAATTGAAATAGACCGCTATACTAAAAAAATATTAGCCCATATTTTAAGTCTTTGAAATGAAACTAAAATAATTGAATTATAATTAGAAATTAAAAATAGCTATTTCAAACAACTATTCTAATAAGTCTAGTAGTATTGTAGAGACATCTAGTACGTCTTAGGTGAACTATTGCCCTTGAATTTAAAGAACATGATTTATAGATGGCATACCTAAAAAAATTGCTCTGGGCGTGATTCTAAGTTTACCCCCCCTCTAAGCCCCCTGTACGGGTGTCTACCACTGGTTCTACATTATGGTGATATGCAAAGGGAATGTACTGAATTCATGGAATTAGTATGTGCGCGCCTTGATTAAATAAAACAATTGACGCGGGCGGTACCATCAAACGGGGTGAATAGGTTTCATCAGGGAATGTGAAGGTATGCAGGGGTGCATCGAGACGAAACTTTAAAAGGTATCTTAAAACTTAAATAATAAAGTTTGTTGTCAAAAAGGACTTTAATGTGTTTACTGTATCAGTGGCGTGCAGTCCATAAAGATAGAAAGACACTTGACTGCCTACCCTACCTAAATAAGATAAATATTTAAAACCAATATTATTTTATCAATTAACAAAAAATCTTTATTCATAAATCAGCTCCACCTGTCGAGCGTCGATCGTATCATTAGTATCATCGATACACTATCCGTTCGTTCGTACAATTTGACGTAACTTCGCATTGGGATGCATTAGCGACGCTGCGTGTCTCGGTAGAGACACGAACTATTCGCGTCCTTAATGTTTATATGTATGGTATGCTCTCGTACGTATTACATACGTGGCACACAACCGTACAGGGTACTCACTGGCTTTTTACAACACGACGAATTACGAAACTTACCGAAGTTTTCCGAACAAAGTTGGTTTTGCGACCATTTTAAAAAGTAGCATTGTTTCATTGAATTTTCGCTACATAAACAACCATCACTTTTTTTTTCGTAATGTTTTATATTCCGAGTAATGCCGACGCCATTGTTTGTTTTGATTTATTTGTTTTAGTTGTGAGCTACGTAGCATGTACCTATTTAAGATTTTAACGTTGATGATAATAATGTGAAAAATAAACAATATTCACTGTGAACGTTGTCAGGCGGTGTGTATAGAGAAAAGAACAAATAATGCATTATCAAAGCTATCTTTCGCTGAAAAAAAGTGATCGTGAAAAGTTTAAAAAACATGTAATGTTTCCTTCTAAACACACAGCATTGGTTGAAGATGCAATCTAAGATTTCGAAGTAGGTATATAAGTTAAGTATTCAAAGAAGAGTCTTTCCTTTTAGTTACCTTTTGTCTTTCCTTTTTGAAGTCTATACCACCACTAGTTCTGCCATAGTGAAAGGCCAAAGGTAACTGACAAGCTACAGATCCAGTAGCTACAGATCCAGTTCGCTGTAACCTCTGTGGTTACAACGAACGTTTACTTGAATCAGCACAGGTTAGTCACTTACGGCATGAAGGCAGCTGCAGCTCCATTCTTATCTATGATGTTCTTGATACAGTTAGCAGCGCTTTAAAAATTAGGTACTCTCCTCTAAGAACTCCATATATCGTGTCCTATAGACCGTAAATATGGTCAGAAATTAAAAAAATCTCCATAGAAGAAAGCTTGAACCCTTGTTGTAAATAGCAAAATAGGTTAAGATGTCGTCTAATATTGGCTGTACCTATATCTGCTCAAAACTGAAAAGAAAAATATAACGCTTACTTCATAAGGAATGCAATGAGCCTACTAAACCTAGTATCGGGCAAATACAACGGCTACAGCATGTGGGTGAACTTGGCAGATCATTTCCCAGCAGAGCAAAATATGTGTGTTCTATTCGCATGCTGATGACTTCTGGAGTTTCTTATACTTTAAAAAAATAGTTCAGGTGTTTTTGCATGAAAAAAGGTCGAATGAAAATATGCTCTGCTCCGTTAGCAGATCATTTTTTCCAAAATTAAAATTTTAAAACTGATTTACGCACACAGTGGCACAGAACATATATACCCTGTACAGTGGTGAGTTCTATAGTTCCTAATACTTTTCCAGAATAGTTCTACCTAGTGGTGAGCGTTGAATGAACGAACTGGTTTTTTAGACTGTTTATTCGACCTGAACTGTTCGACTAGTTTACTGACCACAGATAAACCCGTGTTCCCTCAGTTGCCTGTGTGCCAGTGGCGGCGGTATCTCTTTCGAACAACCCGCACCCCTGGCAGGCATCGGCCCTTGCGGGCCCCATCTGTTGCTGCTGACATCTCTTTGAGGCGCGCGTGGAACACAACGCGCCGTCGACCCGGGCTTGGTCCTTACCGGACAGCGAGCTACCCATTACTCGCCGTCCGCAAGCCCGTGCCTACGGTGGCCGGGAATCAGCCTGGGATTCCCGACGCCCAGGGCGTCTCCTGCGAAGGCCACGGCTGTGAGGGCGCATGCACTGCATCTCCCTCACGTGCGCCGCCTCCCTCTTTGCGAGCATAACTGCTTCGCTGAAGGAGGCGACTGCCAGCCATGCCCTCTCGCTCCGTACCATGGCCTGGACCAGGGTCGGACGCGAGAGATCGCCTCCGCCGATCACCTCCACGAGGACACGGCGGTGCTCCGCCCAAGCCGGGCAGACCTCCACCGTATGCTCCACCGTGTCCTCTGGGCGATCTTCGCAATGGAAACACCCGGGCGTTTCATCCCGCCCTATCCGAAACAGGAACCTCCCGAAACAGCCATGTCCGGTGAGGACCTGTGCCAGGCGGAAGGTGAGGACGCCATGCCGCCTCTCAAGCCACTCCTCAAAGAGGGGACTTACCGCCGCAATCGCGGCGTGCCCAAAGGTCTAAGATAGTTTAAATCTGGATTTGAATCAGTGGTTTAGAAAGATGGATCAAAAAAAAGTTTGAGTAGCACTCAGCAGCGGGAACTCCAAGGTTTCTTATGCACCACTAAAATACCTATCCAAAAACATGCAAAAATCCCAGAACTCCGACTCAGGTCAGCAGAGCATGGGTGAAGATCTAAGATAGTTTAAATCAGGATTTTAATCACTGGTTTAGAAAGATGGATCTAAAAAAAATGTGAGTAGCACTCTGGAGCAGGAACTCCACGCAGTCTTATGCATCGCTAAAACACCTATCCAAAAACATGCAAAAGTATCCCAGAACTCCGACTCAGGTATCAGCAGAGCATGGGTGAAGATCTAAGATAGTTTAAATCAGGATTTTAATCGGTGGTTTAGGAACATGGATCAAAAAAAAAATTGAGTAGCACTCAGGAGCGGCAACTCCATGGTTTCTTATGCAACGCTAAGAGATCTATCTAAAATCATGCAAAAACGTCCCAGGACTCTGGCTCAGGTATCAGCTGAGCATGGGTAAAGATTTAAGATAGTTTAAATCAGGATTTTAATCAATGGTATTTAAAATAGGATAAAAAAAAATGAGTAGCTCTCAGGAGCGGGTACTCCAAGGTTTCTTATGCACCACTAAAATACCTATCCAAAAACATGCAAAAGTATCCCAGAACTCCATCTTTTTGAACAACTAATTAAAGTCCTAATTTGAACAATCTTAGATCTTCACCCATGTTCTGCTACCACCTCTAAAATAGGTATTTTAGAGGTGGTAGCAGAATATTGAACATTTGATCCATCTTTCTATACTACTGAATAAATCCTCAATTTTTTTGTCTTAGATCTTCACCCATGCTTTGCTGATACCTGAATCGGAGTTCTGGGATACTTTTACATGTTTTTGGATAGAGCTTTTAAGGGGAACCTAGTCGCGGGCTCGAACTCAATGATGGGCCTGGCTAAAAAGCACGCTGTCTCACCAGGCATCGTGTCCGACAGAGATAGTATCAGTGATGAGCAGTTAGAAGCTTGTCTACACGTACAACATTATTGAGTGAGATGCAGAATCATTTATAGTACAAAGGCGCGTAAAAAATTAAGAAGAGTCCTTCGCAAGATCGGGTTTTATGAAAAAACCACTGCATAAATCAATGACCAATAAAGTTTATTGTCCTTTTCGATATTTGATTTGCTTAGCTTTGTCGATACCGACTTTGTGTTTCAGATTTTACACTTCTTTTATTACTTAAACACACCCAAAGTTAGGTTAAATTAGCAAGAAAATCGAATCTTTGTTGGCTCCTAACTTTTTAATGGCTTTTTATTTTAGTATTCGGTTTCCGTTCAGACAATATTAATAATGAGACAAAACCATATCATGTTTAATTTTAGATGTACATTGTCGAACACTGGAGATACACTCCCGAAGTTTGTATGGGAAAAATGTCGACTAGTTTCACCTTAATGGTGCATAAAAAACCCGCTAAAGCTAAAGTTCGCGCTCCTGAAAAATTGACTAAAAAAATTTTGATCCATCTTCTAAACCACTGATTCAAATCCAGATTTAAACTATCTTAGACCTTTTACCCATGCTCTGCTAATACCTGAGTTTTGGGATTAGTTTGCATGATTTTGAATTGGTGTTTTAGCGATGCATAAGACTGCGTGGAGTTCCTGCTCTAGAGTGCTACTCACATTTTTTTAGATCCATCTTTCTAAACCAGTGATTAAAATCCTGATTTAAACTATCTTAGATCTTCACCCATGCTCTGCTGATACCTGAGTTCTGGGATTCGTTTGCATGTTTTTGGATAGGTATTTTAATGGTGCATAAGAAATCGTGGAGATCCTGCTCCTGAATGCTCCTCAAAAAAAAATGATCCATCTTTCTATACCACTGATTAAAATCCTGAGTTTTTCTGTCTTAAATCTTTACCCAAGCTCTGCTGATACCTGAGTCAGAGTTCTGGGATTCGTTTGCATGTTTTTAGATAGTTCTTTTATAGTTGCAACATGAAACGTGGAGTTTTAGCTCATCAGTTGTATTCATAATTTTTTTATCATACCAACTTAATCACTCAATGAAATCTAGATTTCTTGTAATCTAACTTTTTCATAAGGCTCTGCTGATAATTTTTAGAGACAACTGCATTTATTTCGATTTTTTTCTGTTCCGGGGCTCTAGGCTGCTACTTAACTTAGTCCATAGAATCTACGAAAAGCTACAAATTTACGAGGCCCCCTCTTTTAACAAAATGATTGTCTCTTTCTTGTAGCGGGTAACATGTTCTTTTTTATTTATTTGATGACTTAAGTATATTACATGAACGATAGTACTCACCACTGTGTGCCTAAATCAGTTTTAAAATTTGAATTTTGGAATAAATGATCTGCTAACGGAAGTTAGTAGAGCATATTTTCATTCGACCTTTTTTCAGGCAAAAACGCCTAAACTATTTTTTTTAAGTATAAGGAACTCCAGAACTCATCCGCATGCGAATAGAACTCACATTATATTTTGCTCTGCTGGGAAATAATCTGCCAAGTTCACCCCACATGGCTACTACAGCTGTATCGGGAACCATAAGACATTTGTTACCAAAGCCCAAGTAAACTACATCTTGTGTAACGTTTTCACGAAAACAAACGGCGCAGTCTGGAATTGTGCCTGTTTAATAGTTTTTTTTAATTTCCTTAGGTATAGTAATCAACAAAGAAATCAACAATTCAAAATTATAGGTGCTAGGTGGTACCTACTGTTCACAGCCATTTTGACTCAATTGACCTCACGAGCAGGTTATGTTATGCAGTCCCTCGCACCGTTAACAAACGGAATGTCCGTGCTGGTATTATTTGCTCTAAATAGCTGTCGAACCAACTCTGTTATGCGCTGCCCTATTCGTCGAATGGTAGACACTTATAATAATAATTTATTTATCGATATTGATATTTTTGTATGCTCCAAATCAAAATTTAAATATAATGTTATGAAACTTTTATCTAATAATAATGCAATGAAATGAATGTATAATAATTCTACAATAGATCTAATCCTATTCTGTATAATTTTAAATTTCTGTTTTTCTCTCGTCACTGAGTTGTTTATTTATTTATTTGTTGTGAATGATGTAAAAATTTTCAATATGCACTGTATGTTTAATAATGCCTTTTGGTGGCACTCATTGCCTATATTTTGTTTTTTAATATGCGGATAATGTTGGCTGCAATATTGTTATTCACTTCTATTATTATTTTTTTATGTTAAAATTATATATTGTAGCTGTTTATTGTCCCTAAATAATTAAAATAAAAAATAAAATAAAATACTCATTACCAAAAGTAACAAGACTGTAATATTGGTAACAAAATGGTAAAATCAACGCAATTTAGACTAGTAGGTATTTAATGCTACAGCTCTTATTCAATAGTCCTCATTGTTTTTCTTTTGTAAAATAGCCGCGATAGGTAGCATTTTCATTCATTTTCATAGTTTTTTTTTTGCTGGCGCCGTCTATACGATATTAGCCAAAATTCGTTAGTTCTCTGTAAACAAAGCGTCGCTAGTACGATTCGCAGACAAATTCAGATTGGAATATGCTATTCGTAACAGATATATCGCTTAGTATAGTAAATGAAAATCACTTGGCACTCCTGTGGCAAAACCAGACCTCAGAAGGAGGATAATATTTTATTCATGAGAACTGAAGAATCAATCAATCGGCAACACAAGGCCATCAATCGACATTGAAACAATCTAACAAAGACCTACAATATCTTGAACAAAAATTCGCAAGAACGAGAAATGATGAACGAGCTGGTACTGTCCACCATCATAGCAACAAATATGCTCACAAAACTAAAATCCATACAAGACGCAATAAACGACACACCAGCAGATATCCATCGTAGATTGTTCAGACCACACCACCACCACCACGACCATCACGACCATCGCGACTATTACTATCGCCGAAGCAATTTCCAGACCAAATCAGCACAATCTCAGGCCAACTATTACAGACTAAACTACCGAAAATGTACCACCTTCCGAAGGTCAAAACAAGATCTTAATATGACTGCGTCAATAAGCGGAGTTCGCGTTGCTGAATTTTGGGCCAAAGATATTTCAATCTAATCGAAACGATACGAAGAAGGGTAACACAGCAGTATACCTGCCACATGTTTGAAATTAGAATACCACAGCAGGCTTAGCTTGACCGACCATGACGCTTTATATTTCTAGCCTTCAGTAGAATAGAAATTGCTTGTCTACATTTCTCGGTACAAAACTGTCAACTGTCTATACGGAAACGTCATTTTTGTCTACCCTTCCGACGATAAAACGCTTGTCTACGGTTCTCGTGCTAAGCCTGCTAGTCAACAGAGACAGTTAGAACCTTTATATATTAACTCATATAAATTCACAGAGTAATTTTTAATATATGGAAATTCCACAACATCGCGGACACTGCAGTGGCCTTAGTACCGATATCAGATTGCATCGCGATTAACCTAAGCAGACACCTGGCAATGAAGGCGAGAGACATACAACAAACAATGTTTCAAGTAAAACAATTGTACTCGCCACCAAAGACTACAATAGTATACTGGCATTGCTCGCCACTGCCACTCCCAGAGTATTTATGTTCTGTGGTCAATCCCCAAAATTAATTCTCCAGTTTTAAGCACAGAGTACATTTTTATACGAGTTTAAGTCAGAAGACGAGAAGAGGTGGCGAGACGATTACGAAAAGGATACCTGAAGGATTTGGGGGAGGCCTTTGCTCAGCAGTCGGACAGTGTAGGCTATTAAAAAAAAAAGTCAGAAGACAACATTTGTATATAATAGGGCACAGACGTCATACAAACATAGCAGTTTGCCGCAATAATTGGATGGAATTTAACAAAATACAGTACAAAATCAGCGTTTGTAGTCATCTACACTGATCCACACATCATTCATATTACCATATAGCATTAGTGGTAGGTTAATACCTAAACCATCATGTTCGGCTGTCCTTTAAATTGACTTCGGTGTCAGGTGTGTGCAACCTATTCAGCACTGCTTATCCAAGCCATTTGAAACGTTCCATGAGCTAATTAGCTGCTAGTGTTTCTTACCAATTAATAGTTAACGGTTTACTAGCCAAAAGCCTCGACCGACGCGCGAGGAGACTCGTTATCAGTGGGCCGCTACCTAATTAAAAAAAAAATTACTTCTCCTCCTTAAATATGAAATAAGGGGATAGCAAAAAGTAGGTCCCTGTTATACGACTTCGTTACTTTATTCCTAAAACGTTCATATTTGTATTCATTTACAACGGTCTTGATCAATAGAATTCGCGAGAGTGAAGAACAATCATTACGAATTAGCAGGATAATAAAAATATAATTCTCGTGTCTCTTGGTTAGGATTGCACGAAAATATATCAATTTGTCAGGGCAGTGGTGGCACAGTGGTAACCGCCGCGATTTACGATTTACCGGTCGTAGGTGCGAACCCAGACAGGCGCTTTACTTAGTGTATACACCACTGCTCTCAAAACGGTCAAGGAAAACATCGTGAGGAAACTGGCATGTCCTAGAACCAAACATTCCAAGACATGTGGCATCTACCAAACCGCACTGGGCCCGCGTGGTAGGTTGCGAAGAGATGGGCACATTTTAGGCTGTTTATGATGTCAATTTCATAAAACATGAGCGTTGTGTCTAAAGTATACCGTGACCCACAAAACGGTGAACAAATTAAAATTTTAAAAATGTCAGTGCGACGCCGTCATTTCATTGCGTGAGCGTGGAAAAAGCTCAAAGGCAGTGTCAGACACAGAGTACATGTTACATATGGAAAAATTATATTTGAAAAAAAAAAATGCTATTATATTACAAAAATGGAGTAAACATGTAGACTAAACCCATGAACATTTTGAGAACAACGCCATCTATCAGTAAGTAAATCAAACTTTTGACATTATTATGCGAGTAAATTAAAAATCTTTTGAATTGAATAGTGTGTATGCAAATGCAGAAGCCTACCTAAATTGGTCGGTTATGATTCCCTTACTTTTGTTCTAAGCTATAGCACCGTGGTGTCAGATAATAAACAATCTTGGTGTTAGTCGTCAGTTAGTTTCTTCAACAATTGAACGAGGACGGCTAGAGAACTGTTAGAACTTCTAGGAACTGACACATTATCAAACAAAGATTCCGTAATCTACAGACCAAGGCTGCAAGGTGAGGAAAACCTCGTGAGACTTGGGGATAAGTCACTCTACCTTACAGCGTATCCTAAACATGATATACCTACTTGACATGTTCCGAATTTATCGATGGTTTCGTTAAAGCTATATCTTTGCTCCAAAAACCCGAAAATACTAGAAACGACGATTAATTTACTCAAATACCCATAAATGAGAAAAAAAATTACAACATACAAAAAATAATCCAATACCTCTATTCCTGACGAATTCAAAGATTTTTACGATATTATTCTGACCTGGCCAACTACAAGATCCGAAAGTGAAGAAATAAATGAATAATTGAGTGGCCCTTACGTTTTTTCTAATAAATAAATAGTTTTTGTAATCATAAATTGTCTATTATTTCAAATTATTTTGTATATAGTTTAAGTTATATTGGAAGAAGGGAATAAATCCAACACACATACATATATAAATAAATATTATATATGTTATAAATTTCAGCCAGGTCTATAGTAAATAAATCAGAATTGATATTTTCTTCGTAATCATTGATATCACATGAGCCTATAAGTTGAATGTAAAAAGTTATAAAGTATTTTTTAATTATCTCTATTCTTATTTTTGGATTTATTCCCTTCTTCCAATTGGTGGTTCAATTGAATTGGCGTTAAATGGGATTAGACACGAAAGTTACACTTAAATAATTAAATACGATACGCATGTTATTTGTAAATGCTAATTTATTATCAAAGTTTTTATCACAATCAATATACCTATGTATTTGGATTTCTTTTATGCATAAAACTAGGTAACAAACAATATAATGTAGGTATGAAAATTATCCCAGGGGCGTAATCGGCCGGTAGACATAATACATAATGTCATATACTCGCGAAGACACGTTGGAACTAAAACAAGAATAAAACTGTGTTAAGTTAGGTACATAGTCACTAATAGAAAGATAATTATAGTTAATCTTATTCATAGCGGGTCGAAGTCAAAATAAAGTTTTCTTTGGCCAAGTATCAGCAACGCCAACCAATGTACACCAATTGCAGCCGCAGTTATTTAATTGAGAAGTAGTCATCATCATCAGCCTAAAGCAGTCCAGCCTCCCGGCGAAGATTGTCGCCCCACCTAGCTTGAAGGCGTCCTACCTTACCTTTGTTGTTTTGCGGTCTCCACTCAAGAACACGTCTACCTCAACGGTCATCGGTTCAACGGCTAATGTGGCCGGCCCATTGCCACTGCAGCTTGATAATTCTGTGAGCTATGTCGATAACTATGGTTCTCTGCCGGAACACCTCATTCCAGATTCTATCCCTCAGAAATACTCCCGAGCATAGCTCGTTCCATAGCTTACTGAGCGACCTTGAATTTATGGACCAACCGTACCGTGATTGTCCACGTTTCGGCTCCGTAAGTCATAACAGGCAGGACGCACTGATTGAAGACTTTAGTCTTTAAGCTCTACGGAATACGCGACGAGAAGACTCGACGAAGCTTCCCAAACGCTGCCCAGCCCAGCTGAATTGTTCTTACCAAACTGCAGAGTTTACCCGGGATAAAAGTATTCTGGAACAACTTTGAGAACACTGCCATTGACAGCAATGGGTCCCGGAGTGACGTGATCGTTGAACTTAACTTGGGTTTTGTCCAAGTTCATCCGGAGACAAATGCGTATAGAAAAATCAACTAGGCCGTCCAGCATCTGCTGCAAGTCATGCAGCGATACAGCCAGTATGACGATGTTATCTGCAAATCTCAAGTGTGAGATGCACTCGCCGTTGACGTTAATGCCGCGTCCTTCCCAGTTCGTCTTAAACACATCCTCTAGTGCGTTAGAGAATAATTTCGGGGAAATTACGTCCCCTTGTCTCACCCCTCGACGCAAGGCGATGTGTTCAGTTTGCTGATCCTGAATTTGGACGGTCATTGTCGCGGTTTCATATAGACATCTCAGCACTTGGATATATCGCCAGATGACTTGGCATCGCTCGACAGAGTGAAATGCCTTCTCATAGTCCACAAATGCAAGACACAGGGGCCGATTATACTCTTCGGACTTCTATATAATCTGCCGCACTGTGTGGATGTGGTCTATGGTACAGTATCCTCCATGAAACCCTGCCTGCTCCGGTGGCTGAAACTGGTCGAGTCTTCGCGCAAGACGATTCGTGACGCTAAGCTGAGCTTATATCCGTGGCTTAGGAGCGAAATGGGTCTGTAATTCTTCAAAAGGGTCTTATCACCCTTTTTGAAGAAGACAACGACCACGGTCCTCCACCACTTTTTTTTAGTGTAATCATCAAACAGCTTCTACCGCTCTGGGTGGAGCAGGAGGGCGTGTGAGACTTTTACTGACTAAAACCCACCCGTGTTCCTTCAGTTGCCTGTGCGCCAGGTGCCACGGTATCTCTTTCGAACTACCCGCACCCCTGGCAGGCATCGGCCCTAGCGGACCCCATCAGTTGATGCTAACATCTCTTTGAGGCGCGCGTGGAAAACACAATGCGCCGTTGACCCGGGCATGATCCTTACCGGATTACGAGCTACCATTACTCACCATCGGCAAGCCCGCGCCTAAGGTGGCCGGGAATCAGCCTGGGATTCCCGACGCCCAGGGCGTCTCCTAAAGCGACTAGGGCCGTGAGGGCACAAATACTTCCTCTCCCTCACCAGCGCTGCCTCACTCTTCGCGAGCATTATTGCAGAAGACTGTGATGGCTACCCATGCACTCTCGCTCCGAACCGTGGCCTGGACCAGGGCCGGACGCGAGAGATCGCCGCCGCCGATCGCCTCCACAAGGACACGGCGGTGCTCCGCCCAAGCCGAGCAGACCGCCACCGTATGCTCCACCGTTTCTCAGGGCGATCTACGCAGTGGAAACACCCGGGCGTTTCCTCCCGCTTTATCCGAAACAGGAAACAACCGTGTCCGATGAGGACCTGTGTCAGGCGAAAGGTGAGGACGCCGTGGCGCCTCGCAATCCACTCCTCAAAGAAGGGACTCCACCACGCTTCTAGAGTTCTCCCAGAGAACAGGACAGAGTTGATGAGCTCCCGAAGCTGCCTTAGTACATGTCTTCCTCCCGCTTTCAGGAGCTCGGTCGCAATTCTGTCCTCACCTGGGGCTTTTTCATTTTTAAGCTGTTTAAGAGCTGCCTCGATTTAGTCTTGGCTGACTTCTGGCAGGTCCTCCGTGAGATGCCGGTTTAAGGTGGCTCTAGAATCCTCAATTTCGGGATCAGGTCGAGATGCGATGCATACAATTGGCCATAGAAGTTTTCGACTTCCGAAAGGATCTCCGGCTTCGAAACGACGATATCCCTAAATGATTTGGTCAACTTCGACAGGTGGCTCCTCCCAAGTGATTGGACGAATACTTTCGACCCCCGATTTTCCTCAATCGCTTCCTCTATAGAGCGTGTATTGGAGCGTCAGAGGTCGCCTCGCATACTGTTCCCGATTTAATCAAAAATGGACATTGATCCTAGAACGCTGATATTTTTTGTAATGTTGTGGCAGTGATAACAAATAAGCCAAAAAATATTATTGTCGTACCTCAAATAACGTTTCGTAAAAATATATGTTAGAAAACTAATCATTCTGAGTAATTCGCTCGAAGAAACTATTTGCTTATCACTGCTTACTTTGGAGATAATGAGCATCTTAAATAGTGTATATTTACTAAACAAACTGTAGTTTGGTACGAGTTGAACGTTAAAAATAGGATATCTGTTGAAAATTAATAATGTACATAACAACTCACACTTAATAGGAAGCTATTCGTCCACTAGCACCACCACTTAATTTTCCTGAATTGTGGTGAATTTGGGACTTCTAGGCAAAAACTGTTTTGTAGAAAGGGTAAAGTTTATCGGATAACCACATGTTATTTACAATTTTTAAAACAAATCTATTTGTAGACGCTTTTTTTTGGAAATGACATCTCGCAGTTGACCTTGAGAGGCCGTAACTGCTCAACCAGGTTTTCCTGTGGGGACTTTTAGCTTTTAGACTAAGAGCCTCCAGCCAGGGCTTACAAAACTACTTATAAACTATAGCAACTGCGCACTGAGGCCACCCCCTGCAGGGTACGGGCCTCGGCTCAGGGAGTCAGTTCATGTTTAATTTCAGTAATCACCAGGTTGGTAGTTCGTTCAGCAGAGAAAATGCAATACATGGTGGCTCGTTGATACTGTTAACTAAACAACTTAAATTCAAAGAACGTAAAAATATTGTGAGCCTCTCTGTAGAGCGGACTATAGAAATAGCTTGTGTGGAGTTGGAGCAGCTTGTTGTATTGAGTGTATACCGGCCTCCATCATCGATGTATGATTGCTTTGAGAGTATCATGGATGATGTGTTACAAAAACTTGGTAAATTAGGAAAAAAAATTATTGTATGTGGTGATTTTAATGTCAATTTATTAGAGGACTCGTCAATGTGCCTAAAAATTAAAAATTTATTTCAGTCATATAACCTAAATTATATATTTTTAGAGCCTACTAGAATAACTGCCACGTCAGCTACATGTTTAGATAATATATTTACTGACATTTCACCTATTAATAAAAAGATTATAAGTCAACTAGATTCTGACCACTGTGGACAACTGATTACATTTAATAAGCAAGATAAAAAAGTGGCTAAGAGACTTATCACTGTAGTGCCAAAAACTGCAGGTCGCTTGGAGAGCTTTAAAAATAAACTCAATAGTAAATTACCCTACTTGCCTTTTAGTGATGATCCTAATGAACTGTACAATTCTTTTATTGCTATGTATTGTACAGAATTTAACTCAACTTTTATACCCAAGCAGATCTCAGTTAATGGTTCTGCAAACTTCAGTGAATGGGCAACTAAAGGGATATTTACTAGTAGAATAAAACTTTTTGAACTGTATGAAGAAATAAATTATAATAAGAGCAAAGAATTTTATAAATATGTTAAGAACTATTCCAAACTATTCAAACAAGTTTGTAGTGAAGCTAAGTGTCGATATTTAAGCTCAAAAATTAAAAATAGTCAAAATAAAATAAAAACGACTTGGGAAATTATAAATAAGGAGACTGGAAGAGATAGGCAGCGTAGTAGTAACTACAGCCTTAATATTAACAATACAGTTATTAAAAAAGATTTAGAAGTTGCCACAGTTTTTGAAAATTTCTTTTCTGATATTCCAGTCTCAACCACTAAAACTTTAAATTCTTCACCCACTGTAGCCGAGTCCGTATTGAGGGAAAATGTTGATATTTGTAACCATGAATTTAATTTCGAATATGTTAGCGCTAGAGATATTATAAAAACTTTCAATACGCTTAATGTTAAAAAAACTGCTGATCTATGGGGAAATTCCGTAGAGGTTACAAAATGCATAATCAACAGTGTAGCGCCTGAATTGGCAATTATTTTTAATAAATGTATTGACTGTGGTGTAATTCCTGACCTAATGAAAAATAGTAAAATAATACCTTTGTTTAAATCGGGTAGCACATCAGGCCCCACGAATTTTAGACCAATTTTTGTGCTTCCCACCTTCAGTAAAATATTTGAAAAATTGATGCTAGATCAGTTGCAAAGACATTTTAATAAACATAAGTTATTAAACAGTAAACAATTCGGTTTCACAAGGGGTCGCTCGACTACCGACGCTGGTGTTGAGCTTCTTACGCATATTTATGAGGCCTGGGAGAAGTCACACGATGCCCTAGGTATTTTTTGTGACTTGTCTAAGGCTTTCGATTGTGTTTCACATGAAACGTTGGTCAGGAAATTGCATCACTATGGTGTTAGAAACACTGCCTTGGATCTTCTTATTTCTTATTTGGATAATAGGATCCAAAGAGTGGACGTTAACGGCAAGCGATCCCCAGGCTCTATTGTCACTATGGGAGTTCCGCAGGGCTCAATTCTTGGCCCTTTTTTATTTCTCATATATATAAACGACCTACCTTGTCTTTTAAAGAACAGTCATGAAAGAGTGTTATTTGCAGATGACACATCACTTTTATTTAAACTTAAACGACAACAGACAGTTACTGACGATGTAAATAATGCTCTTGCTGTAATAGTGCATTGGTTTAGTGTTAATAATTTACTATTAAACGAGAAAAAGACTAAATGCATTCGATTTTTGACACCTAACGTTAAGCAGGTGAAAACCAATGTATTAGTAAATGGGGCGGAATTGGATCTTGTTCTTAGGTATTACTTTGAACTCGAAGCTACAGTGGGGCCCACACGTAACTAAATTGTCGAAGCGGCTAAGCTCTGCAGCCTACGCGGTCTATAAAATCCGTCATTTGACTGATGTAGAAACAGCTCGATTAGTATATTTTAGTTATTTCCATAGTGTAATGTCGTACGGCATTTTGCTGTGGGGAAATGCAGCCGACATTCAAGCTATATTTGTGCTGCAGAAACGAGCCATTCGAGCAATTTATAACCTAAGTTGTAGACATTCACTGAGGGATAAATTTAAGGAAATAAATATAATGACAGTCGCATCTCAATATGTATATGAGAACCTAATTTATGTTAAAAAGAACATTAATCTATATTCTAAACACAGCGACGTTCATAGCATAAATACTAGAAATAAAGATTTACTTATTGTGCCCACGACTAGGCTCCAAAAAATTAGCAATTCATTTAAGTGCCAAAGTATTCGTTTTTACAACAAACTCCCAAGCCATGTTAAGGAACTAAGCTTCAATAAATTTAAACCATTTATTAAACAGAAACTCTGTCAAAAAGGTTTCTATAAAGTTAAAGATTACTTGGATGACAAAAAAGCTTGGGACTAGTTAAGTTGCTCCAATGTACCCTCAAGCAACAAACTGTTAAATAAGCTACGTGTTTAATAGATACTGTTGACATTTTATATTTAAGTATTGATCTACGTGACATTATTTTTAATGACATTTAAAGAAAAAAGTAACTGTGAATGTGAGTACTATGCAGGCTAGATTGAACACATTACTTTGTAACTCGTCTGGTGGTTTTGAGCATTTTGTAAATGGCCTACGCAAATGTCCTGCAAATCTGGTAGCGTCTTGTGACGGGTCGTTGAGCTCCCTAAAATAGGGTTGAGCTACACGGTGACTGTTACATACATGCCGTCTGTTGAGACAGGTCAGCTCAAAGCTGCAATGGCTCTTTCTTCAAAAGGCCTTTCCAGACATTACCCTGCATTGTTAGACTCACATAAAATTTAAATAATATAATGTTTGGACTTTAAAACAGACTATGACCTCTGAGTTTGTTTCGGCTTTTCTTCTCAGGGAACAGTCAGCTAGGAAATGCCGGCGCCATCTAGTTTTAAAAAATATTGACCAACAAAATATTGACGTGTAAAAGTGTCCTTTAAGATCTACTTACATAAATAAACATTTCATTTCATTTCATTTCATTTCATTTCATTTCACTGTCGCTCTTGCTGCTCAAGTGGGGACAGGCTGGATCAAAACATTTTCTTTATTATTATCAATAGGGGATTTTA
This sequence comes from Polymixis lichenea, assembly GCA_949091785.1. Classification (NCBI taxonomy): domain Eukaryota; kingdom Metazoa; phylum Arthropoda; class Insecta; order Lepidoptera; family Noctuidae; genus Polymixis; species Polymixis lichenea. Next base: position 37,439,033 of record OX420931.1, read on the forward strand.
ACTCTACTTGCTCAGCTTAGGCGCGGGCTGGCACTTCTACGGGCATGGGACGGTTGGGGTTTGTAGACGCAAAACATGCTACACTTTTATATACCATGGGTCCGCTGGCCAGCGAAATGAAGCTTCGACGCGAGTTTGCCAGACTAACAAGATGCCCGCCATTCATGACGTATCAAGATACCTACGCCTACGCTCGCCTCGCGCACACCTCAGTGTAGAGATGCGCAAAATGTGTCAGTAAAAATAAATGAATGAAGTATATCTTTTCGCTTAGCGAAGTAGTCCACTCATTTCCTTCAGTACTTCATTTAGTTCAGCGAATCAGAACGAGTCCCTGTCGTAGGATAACGATAGTGATTGACAAATTACGACAAAATGATGCACTTTTCTAGTTCAGTTTTATACGTAACTCGATTTTTCTTCATGCTCTATACAGGCTTAGGACATTTTTATTAAGTAGTAGGTATGTTTTGTTTTTTTGTTACTGATACTTAGAAATTTTTGTCTAGGCTGGTGTATTTAAAATTGAAATAGCGAAAAGAAAGACTGAACTAAGTGAAGTAGAGACACATTTGGATGACTACTGATTGAATGATAAGTTTATTTTGTGATATGAAGTAGTTCATTTCCTTCAATCGTTCGCGAACTACCCATGTCTACCTCAGTGTACAGCTAAATTTGGTTGCGATTAGACGTGTTCTCACGTTTACTGTACGCTTGCAATAATACGTCGTTGTTAAAATATTTTTTCTGTCTTTTAAATCTTTGGATTTTCAAATCCAATATTTCGTTTGTTTGTGTTGTTGCTGTTTTTTTGTTTCGTCGAATTCGTTTTTGTATTTTTTTTAGTTTCAGGTATATTTTGACCTTGTCTTTTTCAGTTTACGTAAAATATATTTTAGTTTCCGTTTTGTTGTCGACTTTCCTTAAGGGCGCTTTCACATTTTCTCTCGAATTTGAGCGTTTGACTCGAGATTTAATGAATGATTATGGTTTAGATATAGCCAAAAAATAAAGAAAATATGTGTCCTGGAAAATTTCATTATTTGTCTAGGGAGCGCTCTAAATATTTTTTTGAATTTGTTTACACGAGTCAGTAAAAATTTTGTCTCGGCAAAGGATGTTTCATAAAATTTTACTTTCGGGCATCTTTTGATGCTTTGTTACATGGAACATATATTAGTTTAGTAATTTATAAAAATTTCTGTGGTAGGACTGTACCTTGTTATTTGGAATGCTCAAATCAATTTTTTGTTTCATACAATACGAGGCCGTATACAAAGTTTTGTCGATTTCGGAGATTAAATAATACACCAAAAATAATTCCGTAAAACAGAGAATTAATGATAATTTTTCGTCTGAAATTATATTTTTTATGTATGTATGTTTAATCGAAAGTCAAACAAAAAGTATTTAATAACTAAGGTTACTAAGTAAACTTGCTTGAAAAAAATATACAGTCTATTTAAAAGTAAAATAATATTTTAAAACAATAATTGTTGAATGCAATGCTATGAATCAGTAATAAATCTCGGGACGCGCGGGTTTTAGCTTTAAGTCCGCGCCGGTTTGTTCCTGGGCGTCCGAATCATAATGGTTAGCATGTTTGAGTAGCGTACTTCACTAGACACACACGCGCGATCAGCAACCACGCGCCGTTAAATTTACCTAAAACTGAATACTTCAATTTGTAATGGCCCTCTTAAAAAAATGTAGATAAATGTCTTCATTTGTCACAAACGTAGACTTGTATGTCGCTCTTAAATCAGGAGGTGGTTTTAAAAATATTGATTTTTTATTTAATCTCCTTATCCAACGTATTGGTGGTGAATTGTCTTCCAAAGATTTGAGTACAATTAAGATGTTTTGCCGTAATTTTTCAAGTAATATCTCTAACAGATGGTCTGCTTCCAGTAGAGCCCAAAAGACATTTTTACACAAAAATTCAGACTGGTTAGAATCCCAAATAGCGTAGCCAAAATGTCAAAATATCAATTTAAAGAACATTTTTACAGTTATCGAAGAAGATATTCTAACTATTGATCCCCAAATTAGACAAAATACTCCTTCATCAAGTTGTCGTACTAGTAAAAAACCTTTTGTTGATTTATGTGATAAGCAAAAGAAAAGGCGTTCTTTTACTCTTTTAGATCATACTGAAGAGGAACTAGTTTATGCATTATCTGCAAAATTAAAAGAGTGTAAAAAATAAATTAGCAGCTACAATAAACGAACTCAGTCAAAATGAGGAAAAATGTGAATTTCTAAAAAAAAGTATAATTCGCTGTAAAAACTGTAAATCCGTGTTTACCTCACAACAATGCATTGGCGCTTCTCATGTCAACAAATCTGTAAAAATGGCAATACCGAAATTTGAGATTCATTCTTGCTTCAGAGAATATTTTGTCTTCCGTCCTATCATAAACTTCTGGATGCTAAAAAATCTTGTTTTCCTCCAGAGACAGACATAACTGAATCTGGTGCTAAGATAAGACTACAATCTCTCTTTGATTTGACCACCAACAGGATATTAAAAATAATTCAGGACAGCTGTACAGACAAAAAATCGTTAAATCTGATAAGCAAATGGGGTTTTGATGGGTCTTCTCAAAGTAACTACAAGCAAATGTCACAATCCGGTACAGTAATTGACAATTCTTCAGTTTTCATGATTAGTCTGGTTCCGCTTCGTTTAGAAGAAGAGAGTGGTAATGTCTTATGGGAAAATCCTGTTCCCTCTTCAACGAACTACTGTCGTCCAATTGGTTTCATATTTGCAAAAGAAACGATTGATTTGATTATTAAGGAGAGTGCTTCCTTGGAGGACGAAATCCGAAATCTAGTTCCCACAACTGTTGATAATTTTAACATAAGCCATGTTTTGTACATGACTATGATTGATGGGAAAATTTCCACTCTGATTTCCAATACTTCTTCAGCAGCTGTTTGTAATATTTGCAATACTCCACCTAGCAAAATGAATGACTTGGATTTTGTATCCACTAGACCCATTAGAGAAGATCTGTATAAATACGGGTTGTCTTCGCTTCATGTGTGGATAAGATGTATGGAATGTATTTGACACATTTCGTACAACTTAGATTTCAAAAAGTAGGCTGCACGAAATGAGGATAAATTGTTAAAGGAAATTTTTTAAAAATATGACCCAAGAAAAATTCCGGGAGAGAACTGGTTTGTTGATTGACATAGTGAAACAAGGATTTGGCACAACCAATGATGGTAACACATCAAGAAGGTTTTTCGAAAACTATGAAGTATCTGCTGAAATAACGGGCATACACCCTGATTTAATCAAGAGATTTGCAGTTATCTTACAAACAATTTCATCTGGGCAACTGATTAACACTAATTTTTTTAGAGAATATTGTAGAGAAACAGCTGTGCTCTATGTCAACTTATATCCATGGTATCACATGCCTTCAAGTGTTCACAAATTGCTGATACACGGTGTTGACATTTGTGACACTTTCTCCTTTATCCTGATAGGTATGCTTTCTGAAGAAGCTTCCGAAGCGAAGAATAAAGATTTCCGGAATGTTAGAAAGGCACATACAAGAGAAATCGGTAGAGTTCAGACTAATTTGGACATTATCCACAACTTTCTAATAAGCTCAGATCCCTACATCAGCCACATTAAATTAGTCAGTTTACATTAGTTTACACGTTTACATAAACAGTTATTCCCTGAGGCTAGTGTGTTGATCGTGAACAGTGATTCGCTTCCGTTGGAAAACGAGGATATAGAAGTTCCTCAAGAAAATATTGATCATTAGCCCAAATATTTCTTCGGCGTATCGTGATACGTTATTAATTGCAGCTATGTTGTCCGGCAAACCTTTGATTAAAATAAAATCTGAAGATAGGGCATGCCCGTACTATCTTAGTTTAAAAAACAGTCCTACTAAAGTAGTTTAGTAACATATGTAGATATGTTACGCCACACACATATATTTGTAAATAAAGATACGCATCTCATGTCTATTGTTTAGCCGTGAAATTTCTCGATATTTAGGCTCTATTAGCACGTATAATTCGTCGGATAGCTAAAGCCAATTGTGTGCATGAACCTAATTTTAGGTGCACGTTTTTGTGAAGCTATTGCCATATTTTCAGTTTTTATTTTAATCAAAACGGCAAACTAGCGTCAAAGCTTCATTTTGCTGACCAGCGGACCTATTGCGCATAAAACAGCGTGTTTTGCGTCTACAAACAGATTTGTTTTAAAAATTGTTATTAACATATAAAAAATTCACCACAATTCATGAAAATTAAGTGGTGGCGCTAGTGGACGAATAACTTCCTATTAAGTGTGAGTTGTTATGTACGTTGTTAATTTTCAACAGAGATCCTATTTTTAACGTTCAACTCGTACCAAAAACAGTTTGAGTAGTAAAAATACACAAATAGTTTCTTCGAACGAATTACTCAAAATAATTAGTTTTCTAACATATATGATTGCATTCTCGACATCGTTTAACGTTTTTGAGAAATTAAATAAAATGTAATAATTCCCACAAAAAAAAAAAAAAATTACGAAACATTATTTGAGGTACGACAATAACATTTTTTCGGCTTTTGTTATTACTGCCACAACATTAGAAAAAAATATCAGCGGTCTAGGATCAATGTCCATTTTTTATTAAATTGGGACCAGTGTAAGTCGTACCAATGTTCTTATATATTTTTTGAGCGCCCGTTGTTCTGACGAAGTGACAGGTGGGTTTTCACGTCGTCCCGTCATAAGCTCCAGAGTCTCTTCCGAAAGTTTGGACTTCTTGCCCATACGGCGCATTTTACAAAATCTTGTACCTTCCTCCCTCAAGATTTCCACCATTTCATCGACCGCCTGGTCGACGTCATTTGTGGTTTCCACGGCAGCGAATCGGTGCTTCCAATCAGGTGACTGGAAGGCTTCGGATCCCAACATAGTTTTGAGCATATTTGGACGGAGCCTAGACTTCATCCAACGAGTTCGCTCGAGCTTGTTGATATTCAGAGAGCCTCGAACAAGTCTGTGATCATTGCCGAGTATTAAACCTGTTGATCACCTCTGAATATATGCTTTTTATCCGTTATGATGAAGTCATCTCATTTTTCGTCACAGTGTCGGGGCTTCGCCACGTCCACTTCCTTTGGGGCTGCTTCTTATAGAAGGAATTCTTTAAGAAAAGCACCTCCTCAAGGAAGTTGACAAGCAGTTGCCCCCAATGATTTCTGCTGCCAAACCCGTAGGATCCTATTACTGATTCGCTGCAATTTTGTATTTCCACTTTAGCGTTAAAATCCCCCATGAGAATGTTGTAGTGGGCCTTAGCGGTGGAACGCAAGGCTTTGGAGATGTCCTCGACCATTTCCTCCACATCGTCATCAGAGTGAGCCGAGGTCGGTGCGTAAACCTGAATAACCTCGAGCCTCGACCTCTTGGTTAAGTTTAATATGAGGTACGCTACCCTGTTTGAGACACTCACTGGAGACTTCCACAACGTTATCACAAAGGGATTTGTTTACCAGGAACCCGACCCCGTCCTGGGATAGCTGGTCTTCCTCTCGAAAATACAAAAGGTGACCCGATGCAAGGGTTATTGTGTCCTCCCCCTCTCTTCAGACTTCACTCAACCCAAGAATGTTCCACCTTATTTTTCCGAGCTCTTCTTCTAGCTGCACTAGGTGTTCGTCGAGCCGTAACTGCGTCCGTTATACATTGCCAAGGTCAGTTGGGTTTGGCGGCCATTCGTAGCCGGGTAATTCTTCGCAGACCCTACCTTGCCGTTACCGTGACCGCCGCCAAAATCAGGAATAGCAAGGGGGCCGGGAACTGGGGGCCGTGGTTGATTCTGGCTTGCCATTGGAGAATTAGCCCATAATCGCCACGCTGGGCATGTGGGTTGGCGATAGCAGGTCGAAGTTTCTCGCACTAGTGACGCTGCTGCCCCTCACTAGTCTGCGCCATTTAGCTGCTAAGTGTTACTAAGAAATGGTTATCCCACCATTTGTCGGTGGTCAGAGCCTCGTTTGTCATTCAGCAGGGTGCACCACAAGCAGGTTAGGTTGACTTGGGGCACTGAGATGGTGAGTGTGCCCCGTTACTCCCCATAAGATGGTATAGATAAGTGGTAATTCAAGTAAAATATGGCGAAACTATTAACGAGTAAAAAAATAAGATATTAAAGAAAAACGAATCACTAAGACTACTTCGACTCTAATTGCTGCGTTGTAGAGGTGTGTAACTCTTTACGGAAACGACTCACTGATCCGGATCATTGAAGTGATACAAAAGATTGATTCAGTAAAACGTTTCAAACGCATCATTTGGATCTGAAACATTACTTTGCTCTGTGCTCATTCCGTCCGCGCGGCGCGTCGCTCGCGAGGCGACGGAGCAGTGAGCGAGCGAGAGAGGGAGACTGAAACACACTGAGTTACTTAACTATCGACTCGCGAGTCGCGAGTGAGAGGGCGAATCACAATCTATACAAGTCAGAAAGAGATACCAAATGAGATGTGTATCACTCAACTCTCACAGATTTTCGCTGTCGTTATACATGCACGTAAAAATGACCACTAAGGTGCTTACGTATCAAATACTATACGGTCGTTTTTTGCATGTTAAATTAAATTCTTTGAGCCGATGATCCAAATGAAACATCTGTGTTTTGGATCATTTCAGTGATCGAGAAGCAAATGTTCCAATCCCAAAAATGATACACTTTGACCACCTCTACTGCGTTGGTCTAGTGGTCGCATGTGTGCTACTGTTGAACATGAGGTCCTGGATTTGATTCCCAGGTCGGGCGTAACGTTGGCATATTTGTCAGAAATTTTTCAGCAGCAACCAGAAGTCTGGATTTGTGTCAATAGGCTCGATGACAATAGGCTCGCCACCTATTACATGGGAGGTGCACAATGTGGGTGTACATACTATGGTATACCTCTACCCGAGTCTCCATGGAATTACAGGCGTGATGTTGTTAGAGGGAGCACTACTTTGTGTAAACCGTAGGTACTACAAGCATATAATACAATACCTAGGTACTTACTGCAATATAAACGCTTCACATTTCTGGCAAATGCTTCTCAATCCATTCTTTGATCAATTTAGTGCCTCGTTTGTTTATTGAGTGTCCCAACCTCTCCATGGTGTAAAATTCTCCTTGTACCCCAAGCTCTTTAAGTGTATTAAATGTTTGCTTGCCCCATTCTAAATCAACCAGATCATCATTGTCGCCATGAATTTGGAGTAAAGGTGGCACTGCAAAGATTAATAAAACACATGGTTATTTGCGAGTGTTAGTCAACATCTTTTTATTACTTATGTCGTCCAGGCTTAAGACTGATAGCATTGTAATGTGTGTAAATATTATAATCATCAACACATCATACGTAACATGGCTAGAACAATGCTAAATAAATAACTTATGGTTAACTTCTAAATATAATTTACAATATTTTGATTGAATTTCAAAAATCGTAGGAAATTTGAATTTCGTGACCAGAACATGTCCCCCCCATAAGTCAAAAAATTGTGAACACAATACTGCTTACATTGTGAGAACTGTGACAAACCGCGCGCACGGCGAGTGAGAGCTACTTACAATTTGTTTGCAGTTACTTGGCTATTTAATATTGCTGCTGATCAAACTTTGATTGTTTGATTAATTTTGGATTATGTGATAATTATGGAATTGTGTTGGGAGTACCGTTTGGAAGTGCAGTGCAGCCCACACAGAGGCTACTAGTGAGTGGGTAAGCTACACAGGCCGCACCATGGCCATGAAGGAGCTAATTAATTAACAATAAAAACTCCAGCTGAGACTAACGCCATATTAACCTGATATGGCATAAGTCTCAGCTGGAGTTTTTTATGGTTTAAAGTAATCTCAGATAAATTAGGATATCTATTAACTCTAAGAAGCCTACAGACGTATGTGCTCAAACAACAATAAAGGATCATATTGCCATGCTAAATGGAAGCATAAATACTTACACCGAACTCCAGCCGACTCTTTCAACTCATTATAAACAGCTGAATTTTGATTTAAGAATGAGCTGAAGGCAAATATTGCAGCAATATTTTTATCCCATCTGTATGCAGAATGTAATGCCAATGCACCACCCATAGAAAATCCACCTGTAACAACATTTTGTTGTACATAATAGGTACTATTGTTTACATTACACATTGAATAAAAGAAGTGAGTTGCTGAATATCAAAAGCAGTGATTATCTTGAAACCTTACAACTGTAACTTATATATTGTCATTGTCAAAAATCAAAAATATTAATGCAAATGTTAATACAGTACTTTCACAGTTCCAACTTACACAATTTATTTACTTCAATCATTATACAAACTGAGTAGTAGATTGATGATTCTGATGATTATAATTTTCTAAATACTTATTTGTTAAGGTTGCAAATCATATTTTGATCAATGTATAAACAACTTGACACTGACCCACAAATTGCAAAAAAAAACATTAAAAAAATAGTTTTGTGGGTTACCTTATTGCACCCACCATTTTATTCTGAAACAGATTGATGACAGACTTTCAGATACTTACCAATTATTATCCTATTATTAGGTATTCCAGCATCATTTTCGTTTTTAATGAGATTCTTTACTTCCACTTCCATATTTGCAATGGAATCCAATTTTTCAGGCACATTAGGACTGATGCCAGCTCTATCAAACCAGACTTTACTCATTTGCCCTGCCACTGGAGAGTAAGGCTGTAGTGGTGCAGTTGGGTACATCACTTTGATATGAGGAAATGAGAAACTTGATACCATTAATCTTACCCATTCTTTCATATCAGCACCTGAAGATCCTGCAACCAGAAGAATTCGTTTTAAGACCAGGCACCAAATCTTTCATAATGGTACCTAGCTACTACTATTATTATCTCAATTGCCACATTACTTATTTTGTTTTGAATTTAAATAAATAAGTCAAGAGGTTACAAATGTTTAGATATCGAATTTTCGACGGGACTTTTATTTTGCTGTTAAATGTATGGGTATTTAATTAATATATACCTACATTAATAAAGTTTTATTCGGAATCATGTACCGAATAAGTCATTCATACAGTGCAATAGGTACGATATATTCAATTATTTTTTGAGCTAAAGAATTACGATAAGGTTATTAAAATGTGTTAGGTATTCTTACCCGACCCATGGAAAAATATAACGGTTCCAGAATGTTTTGATCCGGTATGTTGAGTCAAATGCAGCGCACCTAATCTTGACATTTTACACCAAATAACATGTAATTTATAAATAAAATAGTATGTATTTTATTCGTTTCGCGCTTCGTTCCTGCCAAACACTCTAAGGCTACGTTCCGGGTTACGATAACATCGATTTGAGCGGGCTCACACCCGTTCCGAATTGGCGTGAGCGCGATAACGATGTCCGGTGAATCGTCATAGATGACGTCTTGACATGAGCCAATCTTGCGATAACGCCGACCATGCGTTATTTATACTAATATCACCGTGAGCGCTGTCAAAAATGACACTTGTGCTGTTATGTTCTGATTCGTATCATAGTTTTGCTAACTTATAAATAGTGCTTCTGGCTAGAGTCGTCACCTTACCACCACAAATTTCATCTTCTTATTTGATTACAAATAAGAAGATGAAATTTGTGGTATATACAAGTTTTATATGGTGTAACTAGGTTTTAAAATTGAGTGAGTACTGTTAGCGCGTTCACGAGCATTCCGTATTGATGACAAAAATGACAGTTCTTAGCTGTCATAATTGCGATATCTAACTCGGAACGCAAATTATTGACGTGACCGCTCACAGCGCTATTTTTCTAATTCGGAAAGTGGCCGTAGTCTGTGCCAACCAGTGTGACCATCTTAAAAATGGCGAATCTGCCACAGACTGGGCAAAAAATCTGCCAAAATCTGCCACACTTGGTGCTAAAAATATGCCTTCATGGAAAAGGAAAAAAATACACAACGAATTCAAATAAATTACTTTACCAACAAAAATATTTAACAATTTTCGTATGCATTATTAAACGTATAAACTACTTACTCTACGTATCCGAATTTGTATCCAAATTTTCGTCATTTTCGGTGTAGGTATGTACATACATAGATTTTGACGACATCTTTTTGATCATATTTTTAGTTAATTTAAAGGAGACACCGTGTTCTTTCCATTGTTCCGTCTTTTTCACTTCGTCATCTAATGGAGCATTCTTAAAAAAACTGTTGAACCTGAAACAGTTTCATAAAATTAATCATTTTAAAAAATATCTGAAGAATCTGATTTGATATTTATACTTATTGTAAAGTATGATGACTGGCCACTATACCCAATTATGTTCTTTTTATGTTTCTGAGATTATCCATGCTCATAGAGAAGTTAACCTGGTAATTAATTCACAGTTGCAAGCTTTACAGAATGCAACGTCCTGGTTATCCTTACCCCTCCACAACCAGGAAGAAAGCAAGGGATCTTGCTTCCACTCAGGTCGATAAGAACGCTCGTATTTTTTCTTCATAATTAATTATTCGTTACACAGGACCGCACACAATACACATCAAAAGAGAATGAGGTAAAATTAAAAGTTGATTGGAAACCAAATCGATAAAGAACATAAGAATATGAACACTATTCCGGTTAGATTACAGTTCATAATCATATGACGCACTTGTTTAGAAACAGAATAAGCGGGAAATCCCCGTATAATTTGGCCAAGAAACTATAAATAAAACCTGATGTAATTACTTTAAAAAATGATCAATTTATTGAAAATTCAAATTAGGTAATGTGACTTTTCTTGAAATCTGCCACTTTTGTAAATCGTCAGCATGATCTGCCATCTGCCACAGACAAAATTTAGGAGCAAAATCTGCCAAAATGGCAGAAATCTGCCACAAATGGTCACACTGGTGCCGACTCCACAGAACTTAGCACACAGAACAGCGAATAAACGTCACACAGACGGCGTTAGCGTCTTACACAGAGAATAAACTTAAAAAAACTTGAGAGGTGTCAAGGGACACCCGGATGGAACGAAGTTCCTTTCGATTAATTAGTGAAAAATTGTACATATATACACACACACATATATATATATATATTTATGCAGAGACACAGAGAGAGTGCATATATATGTATATACATAACGGGATATCGGGAAGGCCGGGCTGTTGTATCTGATTGCTGATTCGTGACTTCGTCAGCACGGGAATGCATAGTGGGCGTTAAACTTCAGGAAACGTTGAAATGAATACGCTGTAGCGTTGACTGTTCACTATTTTAATTTTACAGACACTTAAATGACTTAAACAATTAAGGATTGCAGCAATAATTAACGATTTAGAGCCAACGGGTTTGCGAGTGACCATCACGTGCAACGGCTGTCAGCAACGTAATGAATTGACACGACGTCGCCCGCCATGACAGACGCAACTCCATTCGGTGTTACCCGCTCTTAATTAAAATTACCATTTAGTTGAATCCAAATCGATTAATCGTTAAAATAACAGAATAAATTACAACTCTAGAAATTAACTGATTTTCATTATATAATAATGCCACGCGCCGTTGTACATATATATATGCACTGTCTGTCTGTGTCTCTGTCTGCAGAGAAACACGCGCACGCCACACGGCTTACAACAATGTAGCAAAAATTGTCGTTACAACTTTTGGTCTTAATTTTTTCCGTCTAGCCCCCTTTCGCAACGCGCGATAAGGAACTTCGTTCCAAAAACTCTAAGGAGACCGACTCTGACTCTGTGGTGCACTGGGCATGGTGCTGTGGTGCCAAAATACTAGAGCTGTAGCAAACCGTATATGTATTCGGTGCTAAGTAACGGGTGCGCCACACTGTGGGCTGGATTTCGTCTTTCATAGACTTATAATCTTAATGTTTCAAGTGTCGACTTTTATGCTTGAATATAATTGACACACCAACTACATGCCTAAATATATCATAATTATGGAATAACATTGGAAACAGCACAAATATAATTATTTCTTTAAAAAATTGTATGGAGTTGGTAAGAAAACTCATCATATCTCCGCTCTCGAACAAATTGGCCGTTATTCTTTTTCAGGTGATTAATCCTTATATTATTTTGAATTTTTTGACATACGCCATGACACGGCCAGAGGTGCGAGGTTTTTTTTAAAAAAATGATCAATAAATATTTATTTTTGAAAATTCATTTTGTATTAAAAATTTAAACTTCATGTCTATAGGCATTGCCTAAATAATATCAATCCGACCACTATTTTCAATAACCGTGGCACAAAATGGTAATTAATAGAATGTGTATTTCGTTTATACGAGTACATAAATTGACTGTTTTCTAAGTGGAAGGGATGCGGATGTGATATACTTAATACAATATTATTGCCCCTGTATCCTTAGAAATATTACTTAGGAGTAATAAAATAAAAAATAAACAACTAATGATTAACTTGTCTAATGACTCCATAACTATACTTCTTATTATCATCATCATCATCACGTCCTGTTATCCCTCATCAGGGACATAGGGCTCCAAGTAATACTGTAATAGTGTACTTCTTATTGTAATGAGTTAAAAATTATTAGTATCAATACATAATTACCACTTCACTCAACATTTCACCGGAATCATGTGACAAGATAGACAAATTCTTATGATGATGGATGAATGTAAGTCCCCTAGAAACCGTTTCAGACAATAATTCCCATGTCGTTATGTTGGCTCTCCTATAAAACATTCAGTGTCACTGATCTCTATTCGACATGTAATAGAGGTCATTGTTCATTGTACGATTTGAACGTTGTTCAGTTCGGTGTTCACAATGAATATTACATGTGGAATAGAGATCAGTGACGACACTATGTTTTACAGGGGAGCCAACTTAACGACATAGGAATTATTCTCTGAAACGGTTTCTAGGTGTTTAATGACATAATGACATAACATGTCTTAGCTAATCTCTTTTTAATTTTAATTATTAATATTATGTTACAGAAAGGTTCATACTAATCAAAGTTCCTACTTCAAAGAAGCTGGGGATAGGTTTATATAAAGAACAAGAATTTTAATAAACAATTACTATTTTATTGTAAATCACTTGTACATGTAAGAAATTAAATAAAAATAGAACATTAAAAAAATATTATTTTGTAAAAGCAACAGAAGATAAAAAAAGAGTTTCGTATAATTATAGAGGTAATCATTCTTAATCATCGGGTATTTAAGTCCGACTCTAATTCAGAATCAGAGTCCGACTCAGAGTCAGAGTTCAAATGGGAAACATCTACAGTTTCTTGGAAATTTATTAAAGTAATTGTTTCATCAAAGAAAGACTTCTTTTTCTTACTGTCCAAAGTTGGTATTATTGATGAAATAAGTGGATCCGACGAAGAAGGAAATTAAAAATATCCTGATTGGAACTCTCTCTGCTCTTCTTACGGGAATTATGTTCTCTAAAACTTCGGAAGTCCTTGTTCCGGGCTTCCGATGCCTCTTCAGAAATACTCCCGATTGGTACAATTAAGTTACAAGAAATAATATCAGCTCCATGAAGAAGTACTTTGTGTACTGTTGCCGACATATAGTCCCAATTATATAATGCCACGTATCTTACAGCAGTTTTATAAGCGTACTCTTTGAATTTCTGAACATTTACTTGCTCTCCAAAGTTATTGCCTGTAAGATGACAGCAAATCTACGGATCAGCTCTGTATCCAATCCTGTGATGTTAGCAGTTTTCTCTGGATTTTCAAAGAATCTTCTTACGGTGTTTCCGTCATTGGTAGTACCATAACCTTGCTTCACAACATCAATAAGCAGACCAAGTTCAGTTTTAAAGCGATCTTGTATAGTTTTCTTCCTTGCGTCTCTTGCATCTTGGTCAGCTTTTCCTCTGACAGCCCATTTCTTGATATCTCGCCTATATGATATGTGTAAAAGGTATTCCATCATGTTTATACGCGCATGCAGTGACGAGATTCCGAACTTCATCATGTCTGATGATGTTGACTTTCTTCCCATAGCTTCCAAATTGTTAAGCTCAGACGGTTTAGCTAAACAGATGTAACAAGCAGCGTTAGATCTAGCTTCTGAAAGATAAGTGCATATCTTGGTATCGATCTTTGTCATAAAAAGCTTGTGATTTATAGTGTTGCTGTTACACTCAGTTGGTCGAAGAGCGGATATTTCTTCTTTCATTTGTCTTTCTTCTTCCTTCACGACTGCCTCACTTTCTTTTACAAATGTAAATTGCACCGGACGACAAAATGCTGCTGAACAAGGTTTCGGATTTTCCGAAACGGTCTTCCCCTCACATGTGATTTTTAATGGTGCTAGTGACGTCATGAAAATACTGGAATCATCTTGGGCAGTATCCAATTTTTGCTTATACCTGCTCTGGCTGGATGCTCCATCAAAACCCCATTTGGATATTAAAATCATTTCTTTTCCTTTTAAGTCATTGTTTAGGGATTTCATTACTCTGCTGTTATATCTAGTAAAGCTTGCAAAGTAATTCTGGCAGATGAATCTGTTACAGTGATAAAGTTACCTTGTTGAGGTGGATAACACTATTTCTTTTCATTTTGCACTCGGTAGTACGAAGGGTATAAGTTACACATACCTTCTCGAACAGCTGACTCTCTTAAAGTTATATATTGCCATTTTGAAAATTTTAGGAGAGAGTAACAATCCAATGGCCTTTAAAGGTGTAAAACTATTTTTTTCAGCTGGATGTTTTATGACATCCTGGATTTTTTTAACATCATCTGGATTCTTCATCATAAATTCAATGATAGAAGCAACATCCTCACGACCTTCTTCCTTAAATTTGGATACAGCTGTGCTCACTGGAATCACAATCCAAATGCTCAGCACTTCTTCTTTTTTTTTGCTTTGCTTGCAATTCTTCAAAAGGTTTCCGAGTGAGCCTTCATTTGGTCATTGTGCTAATAGATGCTGTTGATGTAGATGGCAGATCTTCAACATCAACAGGTGTTGTCGAAGCTTCATGAAAATTCTCTTTGATGCAGCTAGGCCAGTCAACGTTTCCCTCAAGCCAGCTTCCGTAGTTCCTTCTGAACATCTCCATATTCCGGCTTGCTAAACGCCAACGTTTGTTAACTGCTCTAGTCTTTTCGGTAAAATTCTTGAAAAGTTACACGATCTTCTTCGGATAAACAACAGTTCAATCGAGATAACACTGCCTCAAACAAAAATTGGTAATCCACTACTTTTGTCTGAACTTTTCAGAATAACGAACAAATCTAGGTTTGATACGATACTTTCCATGTTTACTGTGATCACTGTTTGTACTGTAAATGCTCAAAGATAACTGAATTGCCATTCTTCCAAATACTCCTATTTGCATCAAGACAATATATTTTCTAATTACTCTCATTATGTCAATACCTAATAGACGGAATACATAAATACGCACCCATTGAAATCAATAACATAATGAGGACATATTATTATAAGAAAAAAAGAGCATTTACCTAATTGTAATTACATATTGAATCGGAAATTTCACAGTAATTGTTAATGACGTACTTAATTTTTTTTTATTTCTCGCCTTTTTCGTCGCGATTACCGGTAATTGTAATAATAGTTGAGGAGTCATTAGACAAGTTAATCATTAGTAGATTTTTTTAAATTTTATTAATCCTGGTAATATTTTTAAGTTAATAACCATTTCGTGCCACGGTTATTGAAAATAGTGGTCTGATTGATTATTTAGGCAATGCCTATAGACATGAAGTTTAAATTTTTAATACAAAATGAATTTTCAAAAATAAATAATTTTTGTCCATTTTTTAAAAAAAACCTCGCACCTCTGGTTTTGTCATGGCGTATGTCAAAAAATTCAAAATAATATAAGGATCACCTGAAAAAGAATAACGGCCAATTTGTTCGAGAGCGGAGATATGATGAGTTTTCTTACCAACTCCATACAATTTTTTAAAGAAATAATTATATTTGTGCTGTTTCCAATGTTATTCCATAATTATGATATATTTAGGCATGTAGTTGGTGTTTCAAATCATATTCAAGCATAAAAGTCGACACTTGAAACATTAAGATTATAAGTCTATGAAAGACGAAATCCAGGCCAAAGTGCGCCATCCAGTACCAAGTAACGAAACGTTACACACGAATGCATTTCGTTACTCGCATTTTTCGTAATAGGGGTACCTACACTGTTTCATTTCACGTAAGTATCGTTGATTCGTGCATTGAAACGTTTGATGATCGTATGTTTTACGCATGCACGAGCTTAATCGGTAAATTTAAATACAACTCTGGTTCGAAATACGGAAAAGTGAAAAAATGCACCTTAAGCAGTTTCGTATGTAATGTATTAGTATATTTTCTACAAATTACGAATGTTCCGACGCTGCGACGTCATACCTGCTGTACGCGTACGCAATACGACTCGATTTGTTGCTCTAACATAACATAGAGCATGTTATGAGACTTATGAGGTATCAGAAGTAACGAGTAACGTAACAATACGATAGTAACGAGTAACGTAACAATACGATAGTAACGAGTACTAATTGTTATAGTAACGAATACATACGGGTACGCTTTTTTTCGTTACTTTTACACCTCTACAAAATACTCAACTTCAGTCACAAGATGTCAGTTTTTTTTTTCGGAAATCAATGACTTGGCTACTGGCCTTTCAGAAAAGTCTTTTTTTTATTTAGTTAGTTATTAAGATATTTTTTTTTTGTTTTGGGCACACAGTCATTAACAGAATACACTAAGCTATTATTTCGTCTAAATGATCCCCACTAACAATCAGTCAACACACATCCATATATTTCTGTGGAAAACTGGAAACTTTTAGAGACATGCCGATAGATGGCAACATACAATTTGTTCTTAAAACACACGTTTCAGTCCTCACCGCTTTAACGGGAACACCGGGAACTCCACAATATGTCATTTTTAATTCTTCACGAATGCTGTAAATCAGCAGCATTCGTGAAGAATTAAAAATGACATTTTATAATTTTGGCGATTAGAACTTTCTGAATACAATTTTCACATATTTTATCGCCCTGGAAAGGAAAATATAGCAGCTAATGCTTTATCAAAAGCCAATTCACCATCAGTAGCCTCTGTACACAGTTCAGGAAATGCACTTAAGGGGAACCTAGTCGCGGGCTCGAACTCAGTAATGGGCCTGGCTAAAAAGCATGCTGTCTTACAGAGCATCATGTCCAACAGAGGTAGTATCAGTGATGAGCAGTTAGAAGCTTGTCTACACGTACAACATTATTGAGTTAGATGCAAGATCATTTATAGTACAACAGGCGCGTAAAAAATTGAGAACAGTCCTTCGGAAGATTGGGTTTTATGAAAAAACCACTGCAATAATCTATGACCAATAAAGTTTATTGTACTTTTCGATATTTGAGCTTTGTCGGTACCGACTTATTTTTTCAGATTTTACACTTCTTTTATTACTTAAACACGCCCAAAGTTCGTTTTAATTAGCAAGAAAATCGAATCTTTGTTGGCTTCTAACTTTTCAATGCCATTTTATTTTAGTATTCTGTTTCCGTACAGACAATATTAATGATAAGACAAAACCACAACATGTTTAATTTTTGATGTACATCGTCGAACAGTGGAGTAAACTCCACTGTTAACGGTAAACACTCCCGAAGTTTGTATGGGAAAAATGTGGACTAGATTAACTTTAAAGGGCAGTCCCTTTCACGGATGACACACGGTTTCATGCTCTGTGGTTTCATGTCAGTCATGAAACCGTGTGTCAACTTGGAGTAACATGAATGTTTCATTTGGTTCGAAGCAAAAATATAGCTTACTCCACTGAAAAGATAAAATATATTACTGGGAATTGTTATATATGTGTAGAAGTAATGCCTCGTTTTCAACAAAACGTGGGAAGGAATATCGATAGATTTTATAGGTCCACTTCCCTTTACGATTGTGAACGAATATTCTCGTTTCCCACTGGTGTATCCCTGCCCACCTTGCATATCTCGTCTAGCATGAATCCTAGGAAAACCGTTTGATTACAAAATTGCAGTTTTTCTCCATTCAATATGATGTAACATTCGCTACTACTAAGGTACCATTAGATAAATTAAACCTAATGCGTTTGGGTGTTTTATCATTTGGCTGTTGGTCCGGCTGTTATTCGTAGATCGCTGACAGTCGTTAGGGTCGTTATTCGTTACAGGTATTCAGAACCCCGAAAGTCTTTACCAGTCTAATCAAGGGGTATCGTCTTACCCGGTAAGTTGGCTGTGAACATCAGATAGGCAGTCGCACCATGTAAAATACTAGTATGTAGCTCAGCTAAATACCATCAGTAACTTCCAGTCTCGAGCAGAAAGTTAAAAAGAGAGAGAACGAGGAAACAAAGTAATAGTGTGCACGGACGATTAACCTAACAGAAAAAGATGTAGCTAACCCTATTGGTCTAATACGGTGGAGGTCTGCCCGGCTTGGGCGGAGCACCGCTGTGTCCTCATGGAGGCAATCGGCGGCAGCGATCGCTCGCGTCCGGCTTTGGTCCAGGCCATGGTATGGAGCGAGAGTGCTTGGCTAGCAGTCGCTTCCTTCAGCAAAGCAGTGATGCTCGCAAAGAGGGAGGCGGCGCACGTGATCGAGATGCAGTACATGCGCCCTCACGGCCGTGGCCTTCGCAGGAGACGCCCTGGGGTAGCTCGCGGTCCGGTAAGGACCAAGCCCGGGTCGACGGCGCGTTATGTTCCAAGCGCGCCTCAAAGAGATGTCAGCAACAACCGATGGGGCCCGCAAGGGCCGATGCCTGCCAGGGGTGCGAATTGTTCGAAAGAGATACCGCGGCCCCTGGCACTCAGGCAACTGAGGGAACACCGGTGGGTTTTAGTCAGTAAAAGTCTGACACACCCTTCTACTCCACCCAGAGCGGGAGAAGTCATTTGATGATTTCGCATCTAGAAAAAAGAAAAAAGAACTATTGGTCTATTCCGCAATCATGATACTTACTTATAAGTGTATTAGAGGGTAGGCTCTTCACCGGATGCAGTTGAATTAGCTGCATCCAGTTAGACTGGAAGCCGAACTCAAGATAGTTGGAACAAGGCTAGATAGATTGATTGATAGTGCCTATAGGATAGGACAATGTAGGGTATCACAGGCAAAGGGCAACTAAAACTACATGTCATACATAATATAATTTAAAAAGCTAAACAGTAAAAAAGTATCGATGTTAATTTGGCAACATTATTATTATTCAGAATATTATATACTCATTGGTATAGAGTAGGCATACAAAAAAGATCTCAACATTTTTGGTTTTTCGGTCATTGCGACGTCGTCGCCAAGTTTCTCTGATGGCGTACTGGGTTCTTCTTCACCATCTGTATTCAATAAAGATATACATTTACGAAGCAAAGCATTTTCTCGTTCTTCCAAACTCAAAGGCTCGTTTTGTTTTGGTGGTTCCCATTTAAATTTATATTGGTGTTCTATGTTATTCTTTAAATTATTGTTATGAGTTGCTAGAATGGTTTCTATACCATTAGAAACTTTATATTCATTCGGTGGAGGAGCTTTATCACACATGTCTGGGAAACGTCTAGCTCGATATAAAGGTCCACTATTAAAAGCGGGGAAACATCTTGGCTTTTCTAAGCAGTAATGGCCAGGTCCAGGTGTATCTAATATCCCATGTACGGGTATCCACGAGTGCCACGGCATTAAACGCTCCTCAGAAGAGGAAAATGGGACGGGAGATTGTAACTGACGAAATTTTTCTTTATTTATTCTAGATTGAGCTAAGTCTGCTGGGCTTGGCTCATCAAGTTTTTTAACTAAAGGTTTCATTCGAACAGTTTTAGATTTGAATTCCCACGTTGGTAAAATACATGGTTTTGCTTTGTTCTCTTTATCTAGTAGCCTTACTATGTCATTATCGTCGCTTTCCTCGATTATTTCTTGTTTGAATCTTTTAGTAGAAGATCCAAAAGGCGCATTAGGACATTTAACAAAATTACATAGTCTCATATTGACGTTATAAGTAGCTGGACTAGGTCCCTCATCGCGTTGAGTTCTAAACCGCTTTGATTTCACGCCGAATCCAGCTGGTTCTGGTAGCTTAGCATAACAGAGTACATCAGGAGGAAATATTGCATCAAAATCTCTACGCAACCAATGATCTGCTGGACCTGGACTTATATCATATTTTGACTTAGGATTTGGAAACCTATTAGCTTTTGTTCCAATAAATTGAAGCTCCGCGCCTTTAGGGAACTTAGGCCTATATGTGGCAGGGCTAGGACGATTTTCTAATATATTTCTTTGCTGAACCATTTCCATAAAACGCAATTGCTTTGTAGTTTTTCGTTTCAATGCGCGGACTTTTTCTGCACAAATTTCATCTATGGTAGGCTCCCTTTCCAAAGAATAATCTGCTGGACCAGGTGTTACTTCAACCTTCTTTTGATCTCTCGCAGATCTTTTACTCCATTTACATCCCTGATAAAAAGCTGTAGACTCGATCACTATCGAATTATAGAACGGTGGACTTTGTTCTTTAATCTCATCCCTCATTCGAATTTGAGCACCGTCGAGTGTTATGTTAAAACCATGGTCATTTCTTGACGGAGTTGACAAGCCTTCATCGCCCAAGATAGATCGAGGTGCGGGGCCTATAAAAAGTCTTCGTCGAACTTTACCTTGACATACAACGTCCTTTTTTATTTCTTCTCCAGTGGGACATTCACAAGGAGAAATCCCACATTTACACAAAATTTCTTCCAAATCTTCTGCACTGAAGGCTTCATACGAGAATCTTGGCTTTTTTGAAAGCATTGATGAGCAATTTTGGATATGCCTTGGCAAACTCTGGTCATATACGGCTTGAGTCCATAGTTTAGCACCACCTTCCGTGATGCGAGGAGTGTTCGAGAGAAACGGAGCTGCATTCTTTTTTCTTCTGCTTTTATCACCTGGACTATATGAACCAGGGTCAAGAAGGGTAAAATATGTTGGTGGTGGTGAAAATCGGGGCGCTAAACTGTAGGCCATAATAATTTATATTACTATTCGGATATTTCAGTGATAAAAAAGTAATTAAAAAATAAATACCATCTTAAATAAAAAAGTTATAAAAATACAAAATGTATTAAATTTTTTATTCAACGCCCAATCTTCAATCTGACGTTATATTTTTGTATATTATTTACGTCGTGCCCACAGAGTAATTTTTTTTTTTTTTTTTTTTTTCCTTTTGGCAATTGAAGAGTACATTTTATATTGGTCGTGCCTTCTGTCAAATTTTGGCATTGGCAAATCTTATGGTACCTAGTACTTTTTTTTTTGGGTGGAAAATCAAATTTTAAATTGTCCTTTTTACAGTCGCGTCATTGATTTTTTAAATTATTTATATTGCTTTGACTTAGAACCATCATTTTTATAGAGCTCCAAGGGACCGTAGACTTACGTATTTAATATTAATTTAATCTTGATACTTCCACGTGTTCCTGAGAAAAAGGGTCTTCAAAGACAGACGGGTGGAACCATAAAAAGGAGGAATGATTCAATAATGCTTTATTTTCATGTATTACTCACACCCGTGATTCCTAGGCCTAGTAAAGAAAAAGAAATATTACCTAATGCTAGAATTTGCCAGCCAACTCAGAAAATTTAATAATTTTCAGTATTACCATTTCGGTTTGTTTTTTTTTTTTTTTGTTAAAAGTAGTAACGTAAGTATCTACTGCTAGGGGTGCGTGTTTTTCGAATTCGAAAGAGATACCGCGGCCTCGGCACACAGGCAACTGAGGGAACACGGGTGGGTTATAGTCAGTAAAACTCTGACACGCCCTCGTGCTCCACCCAGAGCGGGAGAAGTTAACCACAGGGTTTAATAGACAATATTATGAGCTGAAAGTAGTGATGGGCAGTTGATAAATACTCGTTACTCATTTTTATCCGATATTTACTCAAAATGTTGGATAAATATTGTTTTTGCGCATTGGCTGATTATTTCATAATGTTTTTGACTTACATTGCTATCTGGGCTTTCCAAACTACTATAATAATACATTATTTAGTTCTGATGTCAATTGCCAGGGCTGTACAATTACAGCTGTTAATTAAACACTCCTCGCATCACGGAAGGTAGTGCTAAACTAAACTCAAGCCGTATATGACCAGAGTTTGCCAAGGAATATCTCAAATTGTTCATCAATGCTTTCAAAAAAGCCAAGATTCCCGTATGAAGCCATCAGTGAGGAAGATTTGGAAGAAATTTTGTGTAAATGTGGGATTTCAACTCCTTGTGAATGTCCTACTGGAGAAGAAATAAAAGAGGACGTTGACGAACTAAATATATTCATGATTGAGTGAAATTATTGTTAAATAAACCGTTAGATAGCTAGTATTTATCCGCTGTTTTGGATAATTACTTAAGTAAAAACGGATATTTATGAGTATTTATATATCCATTTTGAGTATTTATCCGGATAAAATCCCAACACTAGGCTAAAAAGTTTATTTACTTTGTAAAATAGGTAGTGTTCAACTGAAATCAATAGTTCAAATAAGAACTTATAGAAGTTGGATCATTCGGTTCCCTACAAAATGGTTGAGCTGGATGGTGCTGATCCACGCGTCAAGTGCGTGAACGGGCGCTGTCGGTTGAGACTGGTCATCTCCTAACTTCCAGGGCTTATTTTTATCTTGTATTTAGAATTGTTTATAATTACATTTTTTACATTGTTCTCACATACAGAAGCAACAAGAATAATGTTCCCAAGATTTTGTAATATTTCAACTTGATTTTAAAAGAGTGTCCGTGGAGTTTCTTGCCCGTTCTTCTCCATAGAGATCTACGTTTTGGAATGGGCAACTAGCTTCAACTTTCCAACTGATCGACTTTTTGACAATTCAAAAGTGCCTGTAAATGGTTTAATTGAAATAAATGCTTTGAGTTTGAGTTTGAGTTTGAAACAATTGAAATAATATAATACTTAGGTACCGTTTTACTATGTACCTCGGTACATAATAAATTAATAATATATAAGTATCTATTAAAAACTCATCTTAATACCTACCAGCGTATTTATCTCTCTCCATGTATACATATTATTCTCGTAAAATAACATTTCTATGCTAAACTAGACCGCGTACAAAAACTTATTACCTAAGTACATATCTAAGTAGATGCAAGAAACATTCTGAAGTTTTGTAATCGTATTATACTCACAAATAATGAATGAACGCGTACAGAGCATAAAAACAAGAAATATGTCAGTCGTCGCATAATTGAAAATATACCACAGTGGGATGACTTTATGGAACGTGCACGACGAAGGGTCTGCCATCTAGTGGCGCAAATCTGAAGTTTTCTCGGAATCATTACTTGAAATTTACAGTTCACATAACAAAACAATCTCATAAAAGAAGTGAAAAAAACATAATTACTAAGTAAAAATGTATTGTTGTGTTGCTGGATGCTCGAACACTTCAAAGAAAACTCAAAATAAATCAAATGGTCTGAAATTCTATTACTTTCCCACGGATATTACTAACTTTCCTTGGTTACGTGATAAACGGCAAAAGTCGATAAAGGCAGTAAAAAAAATGTGTAAGTATGAGTTTCAAAACATTTAGAAATTACTCAATAATGTTATTTGTAAAAATACCAGAGCTTTGTATGTAGTGTACTACTATTCAATACAAACAAATGTAGATAAGTAAACAAAACCTCAAATAATTTTTGTTAGTTTTCGCTATAGCACCTGGAAATTTTTTACAGTAAAATAAAGCACAAATGTGCTTACATTTTTCAAACAGGCCTACCTTACATTTGCAATTTGCTCTTCTAATATTTATATTGCAATCAAGCTGAGAAGAAGGCGACATGAGGTAATAATTGTAACATTGGTTCAAAATGGTAATATAGGCAAAATATTTTCGTGAAAAATGTGTTCAGAAAATACTTTACAATTATTTTGACATCATAAACGGTAGAAATCGTCGACTGAGCTACAATTTTGCCAGTTATTACTGCATTTTCAGGATTCATAACTGTTTCTTTTAGACCTAAGACATGCCCGGACTCGCAAGAGTTTTTGGCCTTTGGACATATTTTGACCACGCTGACGATCATTATTAATCGGCCGGAACTCTTATCTTATAATTTTAATCATTAGAAACTATTTAAATATAATGTAAACAATAACATAAACTTTGGACAACACGATGACAGGTGCTCCGGGGCTCTCGTGTCGATTTGTGCTGCCATCTATATTTAACCACACCGGGGCTCTCGTGTCGATTTGTGCTGCTATCTATAGTTCGTGCACGTTCCTAGAGTTGTTTATTGTGTACTCTTTTTACGTATTTATAACTTTTCCGTTTAAAGCGCACACGGAATAGTTTAATGAGCAAGTTACACTACCTGCCGCTAGATGTCACTATAATAAATGCATTCAATTGAAAGCTGTATTTCGTTACCCTTAAGATTTATATTTGCGTAACGAGGTCATTACTATTAGTCCTTCTCTAGGGATGTACCACTGTCGTTTACTTATTTATCGACATTCCGTTTTATTTTTAAGGCGAGGTGAGCCCAGCGCAGTAGGCATTTAAAGCTTACCTCATCCCCCGAAACGAGTAGCGAGAGGTAACTAGTTACGATGCGCGAGCGACGCGCGCGCCATGCGTGGCCGGCGGCCGGTAGCAGTATTAACTATGTCACCGAATAGAGCAATACAGTAGATCAACTTGAACTGATTACGAATAGTAAAAGTTTATTTTGTTTCACTATTTTATTAAATACTAGCAGTGGTCCACGGTTTCACCCGCGTAGTTCCCGATCCGGTAAGAATACGGGGATCAAATATAGCCTATGTTACTCGGTAAAGATGTAGCTTTCTAACGGTGAAATAATTTTTAAAATCGGTCCAGTAGTTCTTAAGTTTATTCGTTACATACAAAAATACAAAAATACAAATCTTTCCTCTTTATAAAATTAGTGTAGATTTTTTTAAGATATAATTAGTATTAAATATTTTTTTAACATATAATTAGTTGCGGAAATGAGATTTCTTCATAACATAACGCCTGTATTCTTTCAGAGGGGTTGGGCAGTGGCGTATTAGTACACCCACAAATCCACAATTTGCCAGTTATGTTCAAGTTACATACAGACTGGAAGTAATAATCCAATTAGAGTGAACGTCGTAGTTTTTTAGTTGCACTTTTTTATTTATTTTCTTTTTTATGTACCTATACCTACATACAAAACTATGTACTAACTACGGTACGTACCGAGAGATGAAAATCTAACAGTAAACCACACTGTTACATTTTCAACGCGCTGAGTTGCACTGTGTTGGATTCTCAACCTTCGGCTCACTACCGAGAGTTGAAAATCCAGCGCGCGAAAAATCTCGCCGCGATATTATTACGTCCGTGTGAACGTGGACTTATATTTATTATTTTTCTTTCTAACTGTTTTTGACATAGTTATGTGTTACCTGTCATGGTTTTTGAGGCCGCTGACCAGAATTTTCCATCATGGGTGTCAGTATTTTCAGGGTTTTTGGGGTTGCTAAAGCCGATGGTGGGGACAAAATGAAAATTCAATATTGCGGCCAAGAAATCTTTAGAATTTTCCATCATTGGTGTCGTTTTCATGGTTTTTGGGGTTGTTAAAGACGATGGTGGAATCAAAATGAAAAAAAATGTAACCCAAAAAAAATTCATGGCCGCCATCTTGGCTTTTCATTTTGATTCCAACATCGTCTTTAACAACCCGAAAAACCCTGAAAACGACACCTATGATGGAAAATTCGACAATTTCCGCATCCGCCATCTTGGATTTCCATTTTAACTCCACCATCGGCTTTAGTGATCCAAAAAACCCTAAGAACGACACCCATGATGGAAGATTCGACAATTTTCACATTCGCCATCTTGGACTAAGTATATAAGTCCAAGATGGCGAATGCTAAATTTTGATCAGCGGCCTCGAATAGCATGACAAGTAGTGACACATACATAACTTATGTCGAAAACAGAAAGAAAAATAATAAATATAAGTCTACGTTCACACAGACGTAATAAAATCGCGGCGGGATGTTTTTCGCGTAGGTATTGGATTTTTTATTCTGTTGGATTCTCAACCCTCGGCTAAATACCGAGAGTTAAAAATCCAGTGCGCGAAAGAAAAATACGACCGTGTGACTGTCGACTTATTCTATGGAAACTCCGTATTACGCTGGACCAGCTCAAGGTCATAGTGTTATCACATACAGTGCCTATCCAGGCAATCATAATTTTTTTGTTTTCAACCTACCTCTTTGATATTTGAAAACAGGAAATAAACCATTATAAAATTTGCGCGCGTGGCGGCTTTTTTGCTGTATGAAATAGGTTTCAAATTCAACTGTTTTGCGCACTTGATGCGGTTGGTAAATCTATTCCAGTTATTCATTCATTATTTACGCGGACATAGGGTTCCAATGCTGTTCTACACGCCTATTTGCGATTTGCAAATCTATTACGCGTAGGTATAGAGATTTGATTTGTTTTCTATAATAAATAAATATAGTAATCTATTAGGCGTAAAATATAATGAATGTAGGTAAATACCTAATAATATTGTCAAACCATCCTTATTCTTTTTTGTTTACTAGCCTTCGAAGAGCCAGCGCTGGATCGAAAGTTTTTACTTTCTGTAGTTTCCCATTTTGTTAGACAAAATATTAACTACTTTAATTTCCTACGAAATAAAGCTTGTAAATAATTAGATATACATAAATATACCTGTATTTAGTTTATTATATACACGTATTATTATTTACAAACAAATTTTTGCTCTGCCGGTAACATATCATAGCGGGGGTGGCGGGTTCGAAAAATTGGCACACGTGCGACCTCCAACACGTTCCGCTCAGGACTAAACGACACGGGGCGCGCGCATGTAAAGATTAAAATACTGGATTCTAGATTTGTTATAAATGTATTTTCATAGTCCATATTAAGTCGGCCGGATTTCATCATATTCTTTATGACCTTTAAATATTATGGTATAAGTTTTATTGTTCAAAGCCTTATATAACTCATATGAAATAAGAATCCGATCATCATTTCGACTTGTCTTTGCGATTTAATTGGATGCAGTAAAGTGCAAGTAATTGTGTATCGCACGGCCAGAATATCTAGATCAAGGTGTGAACTATGTAATATATTTTTTTCTATTTTTTTAAATCCGGTTTATCTACATATAAAACACAATACAAAACGACGTACTTGAACAGAATCCTTACTCAAGTACGTCGCCTAGTTACCTTCATACTTCAACTCTATACACAGCACACACGCACACATACACACACACCCACACACATACACATACACACACCCTCGCACATACACACACACACACACACTTAAATCAACTTTATTACTTTTAATCTCTCAGGTAGATCGACACAGTCTACTTTTATACTTATAACATCACATTCTAAGCTGAATCACTGTCTCTCAAGATACAGGTTACCTAGTTTGAGAGGCAGGGTTTTCCATATTGTGTACAGATTTCAGTTCCTCAATTTGTATTGCATTGTGTTACTACCCAAGCTCATTTAAATTGTTTTTATATAAAACATGTAAAATCTGTATTTGTTATTGAAATAAAGTTATCATTATTATTATTATTATTTTTGACATTTATTTTATATTCTCGGCTAGCCGGAAAACGCTGATAACACGGGCCTAGGCCAAGTGATTATCAGTTGGATTAAGTGCGGTCACGTGCAGAAGATTGCACAGAAGATGGTAGAGAAATGATTTGATGTGGGTTTTCTGAGTCACATTGCAGAAACTTTCGCACGAGTCTGCATGTGTTTAGTATCGCTGCCTTCTGAAGCAGATGGTAAGTATTTGGAGGTAAGTTTAGGGAATTAAGGGATTGGTGAAGTTGTTTCGGTATTACTCCTGTTGTAGACAATACTATTGGTACTATTGTAACTTTTTGCAAATGCCAAAGTCGTGCTACTTCATCTTTTAATTCAGTGTATTTGCTCAGTTTTTCTGCTATTGTTGTTTGCAAGTTATGTGTATTTGGTATAGCAATATCTATTAAATATCCAGTTTTGTTTAATTTATTAATAAGTGTAATATCTGGTCTATTGAAATGGGTAGTTCGATCGGTAAGGATGGCGCGGTCAAAGTATAATTTTGTTGAGGGGTTCTCTAATACAGTTTCTGGATTGTATTTGTAGTATGGTGTAACGGAATCTATAAGTTTGAACTTGTGTGCTAATTTTTGGTGTATAATGTTGGCTACTTGGTCATGTCTGTGTTTGTAATCCGTTTGGGCTATCGACTTGCACGCGCCTGTGATATGCTGGATCGTTTCTGGAGAACTATTGCATTTCCTACATGTGTCATTATTTAAATTTTTTATGATAAACTTTGTATAGTTTTTGGTTTCAATAACCTGGTCTTGTATGGCAAGCATAAACCCTTCAGTCTCCGGGAAGAGTTCACCTCGATTTAGCCACGCGTTCGACGGTTCTTTGTCGACATTTATGTGGTTTAAGTCTTGGCGGTGTCTTCCGTGTAGAGATTTCTGGGTCCATTCTAAAAGCTTATTTTTGTCGTCAATTACTTTCTCATTTCTCTGTTCAGATGTATCTTTTAAATTTAGGGGTGTTAAGTTTTGGTCGTTATCTGTTATCATATTGTGAAGAATAGAAGTTTCGATTTTGGAAAAAAAGAATTGTCGAAGTGCTTTTATTTGTCTATTGTGTAGGTTTAGAATGTCAATTAGTCCTCTACCTCCTTCTTTTTGCGGCAGTGTTAATCTCTGAAGACAGGATCGTGGGTGGTGTTTGCGAAATTTGGTCATTGTGGTATTGATTTTTCGTTGAAGGTTTTTCAGGTCGGTTTTGGTCCAGTTGATAATCCCAAAAGAATATGTAAGAACCGGTATGGCGAAGGTGTTAATACCTTTGATAGTATTTCGAGAATATAGTTGCGTTTTCAGAATTGTGTTCAGTCTGTGTTGAAATTGAAGTGTTAATTTTTGTTTCGTTTCTTTGTAGTGTATGTGTCGTGATTGTGTGTAGCCTAGGTATTTATAACTGTCTTGTTCTTCCAATGGTTCTATCTGTTCTCCTGTACCTAGAGTGTATTGGTGTTGGTAATTTTGTCCTGCTTTAATTGAATTTATTTTACATTTATCGATGCCAAATTCCATTTTAATGTCGTTTGAGAATTGTTCTGTCAAGTTTGCTAATTCATAGAGTTGCGTCTCACTTTTGGCGTATAGTTTGATATCATCCATGTACAACAGATGATTTAATTCTATTTTATGAATCTCAGTATGTCCTTCGATACTTGAATGTTTTAGTGGAATTCCTAAAGTAGTTGCGTTTAATATATTCGATAGGGGATTTAGAGCAAGACAGAACCACAGTGGGCTTAAAGCATCTCCCTGAAAGATCCCTCTCTGAATTTTTATTGGGCTGGTTTCTACTGTTTGAGTAGGGGAAGTTAGTCTCAGGACAGTGGTCCAAGACGTCATCGTGGCCTTTAGGAATGTTACTATAGTTGGATGTATTTTGTATATCTCTAAAATGTTTACAAGCCACGAATGGGGTACAGAGTCGTAAGCTTTTTTGTAGTCAATGTACATGCTAAACAGATCGCTTTTGGATTTTTGAACGTTTTTGAGAATTACTAAATCTATGATTAATTGTTCCTTGCAGCCTTGGCTGAATTTACGGCATCCTTTCTGCTGTTCAGCTAAGATATTATTAGTGTCGATGTGTTGATATATTAGTTCAGAAATACACGATGTAATGATTTTGTACAAGGTCTGCAAGCATGTTATAGGTCGATATTTTGCTGGATTTGAAAGATCATTACGATATTTAGGTATCACAAAAGTTGTACCTGAAGTTATGTAGGGTGGTATTGTTTTTGGGTCCTGGATGAATGTATTTATGTGATTATATGTATAGAAAACTATGGATAGATGTAAATTTTTTGTACCAATAACTATGAATTTTATCTGAACCTGGTGCTTTCCAGTTATGTAAACGAGAAAGTACTTTATGGAAAATTTCTGGGGATATGTGGTCAAATGTCATTGCTTGAATATTTTTTGACTGTTGATCAGTTCTGTTTGTATCCAATCTGCTTGGGCATTATGTTCAACTGGTTGTTCCCAAATTCCTGCCCAGAAGTTTTGTAACATCTCTGGGTCAGGGTTGTTATGATCACCATCATTTTGGCTGTTATCCTGAACGTTAGATGTTGCCTGTCTAATGTTGCGGTAGAAAAGTTTTTCATTGTGGGTGAATTGAGTGTTTTGTAATTTTCTTTGGGTACATGCTTTGTATCGTTGCAGTCGGCCTGTTACGACTGACAGTTTTTGCTTAAGTGTGCCTAATGTGTGAGCTGCTTGTGTATTTGGTTCTTCATGAACAGTGTGAATTTTATATTGTTCTATTATCTTGTTAACGTGATTAATTATTTTCCTACTTCTATTGCCATTGATGAATTGGGTCATTCTAGCTATCTTAGATCGTAAATCATTTAATTTTCGTTCTAGTCGTGTCTCTCAGTTAGGTTTATATTCTTTTTTTGCCCTTTGGGTGACTTCTCTTGGTTGAAGGTTCATTTTGGCTCCGTTAACTTTTGCCGCGGTCCATGCTGCACAATATATGGTAGTCTGTAAAGTATAGAAGTAATTTTCTTTATTAACGTTTTCAGGTAAAATGATTTTGTTTAGGTAGCTGACAATTCGGGCAAGTTTTTTAGAAGGTTTTCGTTTAGGAATAAAAATTCTATTTATAGGGCTAGTACCTTTATAATATTGGAATGCTTGTTGGAACGTGTCATCTATTAATGGGTCCCTATCTAAGTTCGCTTGTTGGTTAGGTATAATTTCTTCTGCAAAGTTAATTTCAGTATGATTTATTGTAAGTGTAGGTTCTTGGGTGGAGTCACTGTCAGTGCTGTTTATAAATTGAGGTTCAGAATTACTGTTCTGGTTTGGATTTACTATCATCGTTTCACTTGTGAAGTTGCTACAGTTAAGATTATCTAGTCGTAATTCTTCAGATACTTCTAGTTTTAATGAGTTTAATCTGTCAGTAGTGACATATTTACTGTTTATAATTGCTCTCCTTTGATCAGCTATTCGTTGTTCGCTTAGATGAACAAGTGCAGGAAAACTGTTGATAAAATCTTCATACATGCGTCTTCTGTAAACTGTTTCGTTTCTACCTAAATCTGTTACTCGATAATAAGATCGCATTATAGCTTCATTCTGTTCATTAGTCCATCTCATTCGAGTCTGTGTTCTATTTTTAGTATTATGTGTTTCTGGGATTCTAGGTTGCATTTGGGTAAATTGTGTGGGTGTAAGTGTTTGTTGTATATGGTCCGTAGAATTTTGTGACTGTTGAATGGAATGATTTAATTGTAGAAGATCTAATTCTTCTTTTACGTCGTTTCGTATGTCCTGTATAGTTTTTAGTGGTAGTAATTTATTGTTTATTATAGCTCTACGTTGGTCTCCTATTCTCTGTCGACTAACCTACATGTTCGGGTATTTTTCTATAAATTTTAGGTGGAGCGGTTCAAGGTAAGTTTTTCTGCCTGTATCTAGTGCGGTCAATTCAAATTCAAATTCAAATTCAAATGTTTATTGCTCAACACAGTACATAATTATACATTTCTAGATGTCAAATGAATGCGCAGTCCACTGTGTTGCACCAAATCAGGCATGCAAAATTATATTACACCAATAAAATTACACTATTTCATAAATTCACCTTAATACGTTTTACAATTTCATTAATAACTCAAAATAATACCATATACAAAGTCATAAATTCAAGTCAATAAGTATGTAATGTCAGAATATATAATGTCATAATACTAGGTAATGTCTACTATAGTCAACACATAATTGGCACTACAAATATGATAATTTTAATAAAAGTAAAAACAAAACGGACTCAGGTATTCTCCCTAATTACATGTATTATTATTAGTATTACACACACAAATTTCTATCAGAGAGGTATTCATTAATTGTGTAGTATGTCTTACTTATCAGTAGATTATTGAGTTGCTTCTTAAATAAATGGGTATCTTTCATACTTAACAAAGCATTAGGTAACTTATTATAAATATGTGGTGCCATTCCTAGGAAGTTTTTACGGAATACTGCTTTTTTGTGTTGCTTACTGCTTATTTTATTTCTATGTCGCGAACTGTGTAGTTTTTCAAAAAGATGGAAGTTTGTTTTGACAAATACGGCCACCTCATATATGTATAGGCAGGGTACTGTTAATATACGGAAATTCAGAAAGAACGGTTTGCAGCTTTCCGTGCTTTGAATACCCCTCGCCCTCACACATCTCTTTTGCGCTCTAAATATTGTCTCCTTGTTGGTGGAGTTACCCCAGTATATAATCCCGTATTGTAATGCAGACGTAACATATGCATGATACGCCGTAACCAAAACTTTTTGATTTACCTCCTTTGCGAGATTACGTAAAGCATAGGAATGTTGATTCAGGCGTTTACATAAACTGTCAGTATGAGTTTTCCACGACATGTCTCTATCCAAATCAAGGCCTAAAAATTTTGTAGTTGTCGTTTCTGAAATTGCCTTGTTTCCATATTTTATGTCAGACTTTTTATGATTTGTCCTTTGCTCAAAAGTCATTAATTTAGTTTTGTCAATATTAATTTTTAGGTTATTCGCGCCCATCCATTCTATTAATACTTGGAGACAGTGGTTTATTTCTCCCTCAAGTGTCGAAGCATCATTTTTACCACTAAAAACGACCGTGCTATCATCAGCAAACAAAACCATCGGATGATGTGTTTCTCTGGGCATGTCATTAATGTAAATAATAAATAATAAAGATCCTACGATACTTCCTTGGGGTACACCGTAGTTATTAGCTCTCTGACTCGATACATACGTACGCTCGGTTATTGAGGTAATGCAGACCTTATCCATTTTAGTAACTTGTTTTCTGTCGGACAAGTATGATTTCAAAAGGTTCAAAGCATTGCCTCTAACTCCGTACCTTTCCAACTTATTCAATAGTAATGTTCTATCCACAAAATCAAAAGCTTTGCTCATATCCATGAATAAAGCAGCCACCGGACTTCTGTTATCAATGCTAGTTATAATTTTTTCAAAGAGCTTGAAAATTGCCATATTGATATTCTTTTTTCTTCTAAAACCGTATTGTTCATCAGCAAAAAGATTGTTGCGTTCAAAGAATGTGTATAATGTATTGTACATCACTTTTTCTACAATTTTAGAAAATATGGGTAGTAAGGCAATAGGCCGGTAGTTGGCTGGATCATGTTTGCATCCCTTCTTAAATAGTGGTTTTATAACAGCTAATTTTAACCTATCCGGAAACACACCCGATTCTAAACACATATTTATTATATAACTAAGTACTGGTGCTATAATGGTTGAAACAGATTTAATAACCTTTGTTGTGATGTCATCATAACCAGAGCTATTAGTGTTATTTAATGAATTTATTATTTCTACAATGTCAGGGGGAATTGTGGGTATTAAAAATAATGAGTCTGGATGCATGTCAAATTTTAAATTTTGATTAATAATATTAATGTCAGATACTAATTCAATTTCGTCAATAAAATAGTCATTAAAAGTTTGGGCGATACTTTTCGGGTCAGTTATATCTACGTTATTTATTCTAAGTCTTGGTATTCCTTCGACCGGCTTATTATTTTTGCACTTATTTATTATTTGCCATGTAGCTTTACACTTATTAGACGCATTACTAATGTAGTTGTTATTTTGGGATTTCTTAGTCAGACGAATTATTGTTTTCAAGCGTTTAGTATACGTTTTGAAAATTGTTTTGGTATTGGGGTGGGGGTCTTTTCGAAATTGCCACAACATGTCTCGCTTGCGTTTACAGCATAATTTTATACCCTTACTAATCCACTTGGGTGATTTTACTGCATACCGTTTTAATTTCTTAAGCGGAAAGCACATATCATAAAATAGTTTAAATGTGTCGTGGAACTTATTAAATGCTTCATTAGGTTCTGTGGCGGCATAGATTTCGTTAAATGTCAAATTTTGTAAGCAACTTTTAAACTTTTGCATATTTTCGTTACAGAAACTACGTCTGAATATGTACCAATATGGAAGTACGCAAGTTTTTTTAACAGGACATTGTAGTAGTTGCGCTGTATGATCTGACAACGCCAATTCGATCGTTTCGCATTTACTTCCCCTTATATTGTCGAAAAAATTGTCAATGCATGTTCCGCTACAAAGACGTGTTGGAGTAAACACACCTATTTTCAAATTAAAACTTTGCAATAGGTTTTTTAAGCTGCGAGAGGCGTAGTTATCAATTGAAGATAAGTGCGCAGTATGAACTTATTCATTTCAGGTGTCCATCGTCTGCGCGTACTTGGGGCGCTTGTAGTGGGTGCAAGCTCAGAGTCAAGTTTGACTTCCTGCACAACACTATCAAGCGTGCTGGTGGTGGACAAGCTAGCTGTTCTTGTCATGTAGGAGGGGCGAATAGAAGGAATGGATGAAAATAATGAAATAGTATCATCGCCCGCGGAATCGGCTGTGGCTTCTACGTAGTGAGCCCGCCTGTTCAACTCACTACGACCAGCTGTAACAATTTTGTCGGTGGGAGCCCGCTTGCGCAACTCCTCACCGCCGATGGTTCGCATGCTGTGGCACCTAGCATCGGCTCCAGATGCGCCCCGGCGCTCCCCGGGAAGCGACCGTAAATTATATACTCTCTTATTACTCATCTCCATAAAGCATTACCTACCTTGCCTTGTTAGCCGCATAAGTTTTTTGTACAGTTGTACAGTACGCGTGTCCGCCCCCCACGTAGCCAGGTGTTCAGCTTGGACGTAAGGTAGGATTTTAGGGGGCCGTAAGGTAGGATTTTAGGGGGCTATTATTATTATTATTACGTTTTTCCGGATCACCCCGCCGTAAGCAAAATACAGACAACAGCTAGAGTCAATAAATATTACTATGTTTGAAATCAAGTGTTTGTATAAATATATTCTAATACATACTTACGATTTATAGAAAGTATAATTAAGAATTGTTATGATAAACTACTGATCCGATTTTGAAAATTATTCTATTCATAAAAAGATACAACCTGTGGCGTTTCTTTCTAGCTTATGCGATAGATATTAAATTACGCGATTCATTTCTACGGGTACACTAAAACCGCACACAGGGTTAAATTTTTCCCGATATAGCATAGAACACAGAAAACATTGTAAGTTTAAAAATATCGATAACTAATTATCGATAACGAAAATCTCTAATTGAGTAGCTGACTGTGACATGTGCATAGTTGGAATCTTCGCGAACAATATGTTTGAGTTTAAAAGAAAGTAGACTTTAAACTGAGTCTTTTAAAGTCAACTTGTCTTGTTTAATAACGCATTGTTGCGTCGCCAACTGGCGGTCAATTGTCGAACTCAGCTAGATATATTTTCCTTGAAATAATTATTCTCGGGGAATAATTGCGAATTTTACTCAAACCTCCCTTGATGAATGATTCGCGAATAATACGACGGAAATAATTTGGAATATTTCCACACACGGAAGAGAAAAACAGGTGGAAATGCAAAGTAGGCGTGACACGCGTGCCATAAATAAACGTTGTTACGCTTAATTGATCCCAGTCGTGTTCTAACATCACGTCGAGTTGCTAGTCTCGTGACAAATTTATTTTTCCGTAGCTATGCCACATGAGTAACCAAACGGAAAAGAGACAAAGCTTCTTAAGAACGTGCAAAATTGTTACCTATTTTGATAGGGTTGTCACAATAGGTGAAGACAAATTAAACAAAACATTTGTTAAATGGTTTTATTGTTCAGTATGATAAATACTTCACAAATTACTTACTCTAATATTTTTTTTAAATTATTTATTGTTTCTTTTAACCGGTGTAGGCCGGACGATGACTTTTAACGTTAAGAAGCCGTTATGTCCCGCGCCGATATCCGACAGCTGGACCTTGCTCACAAAAAAAGGTCCAATCTTTATAATATTCAAACTTGCAACTAATAAAACAAACAACGTGCGTCGCACTAACCCTGAGATTGTCAACTGGCTGTGCCAGCGTAAACTGGTTTTTTCCAGTCTCGCCGAGTACGCGACAAGCGACCAGTGGTCACGCAAACATTCCCCGCGTGCATATAATGGTGCAACCGATTGGCGCGGTTTTATGAAGCTTTGTCTCTGTTCCGTTTGGTTACTTATGTGATATTTCCCTCCGGCAACGCTAGTTCAACTTCAAACTACGTCAATATCGTTTTTTTTTAGAAACCAATGTCATATTCTGACAATTCCAAGACAATTTGTCGATATTATTATTACGATATTAGCAGAATTCGTGAGTGATTGACATGGTTACGAATATGGAATCGTTAAGTTGGTCATAGTGAATTCAAGCCCTGTTACGTAGCGAAAATAATTATATCGTTAGGCAAGGCTGCAAAGTTATTTTTTGGCGCGAGTACCTACTTGTATTGAAAGCCGAGCAAGCGAAGGATTCTAGGATTGAACCATGAGCGAAGCGAGTGGTTCAAATATAGAATCCTGAGCGTAGCGAGGGTTTCAAAGGTACGAGACGCAGAATAACTTTGCTGCCGAGCGAAACACTACTATTATTTAAAAAATGCCTACTGCAAGAAAAACAGCCTAAGTACTTATATTAAATTAGTGAGTTCCATGAAATAAGATAGATATTACATTGTAGTCTTCTAAAACGTTTTCACGTCTTTAAAATGTCTCCATACATTGAATAAATTGTACGCTATGTACTTTTCGCGCGATTTTTCCGAAAAATAACTTAATTCGGCATATGCACCGCTTGCACTAACTCTGCAGATGTTAAATTTATACCTTCATCGCTATTGGACTCGCTCAAATTTTATGATTTCTTACGATTTTATCAAAAAATAAACCAAATTGATCGAAAGCTATATGAAAAGATACCACAGAGTACATTATTAAATACTAAGTTATATACTGAAAGATACGAAGTTTTTTAATGTTTCTTTTTTTCATACTGCATGAGAGCGTCCTGCAGGCCAGTGCGATAATTTTAAAAATTGGGTTGGCGCACTGACATGAAATAAGTATTAATGCACTTTCGTCGACTGGCTGTACAGAAAATGATTTAATAGAAAGGTTTGAATTTCATAAACTCTTTCCACGCTAGCAGGTAAAATGCGCTTTTGCACGCAGATTTCGAATGACAAACAGAATCTTTCCGAGCCTGTGAGGTGAAAATAAGAATTGTGACCCCGCCGCCACCGCAATAAGGGACCAAACAGTATTTTCCATCTCAAAAATGATTTTGTCGAAAGTCGTAAATCCATAGATTGTTTTATGGTTTTAAACTCTCAAAAGATTGAACTTACGAATAAATTACAAAATGAGTTTTTGGCGGGATCGCGTTGGAACATGTCGCACGAATTTTCATTTTCATGGAATTTAGTGAAATAGCGAATTAAATTGTATAATTTTGATAGTGAATTATTCAATTTAGTTACGTGTGAGTGCACAAGTGTAGTGAAGGTGAAAATAAGTGACTAACGTGGACTTTTCGTGTTCCCCCCAAAAACTCCTATTAGGTTGTTGTAAAGTTACTACCGCTTTACAATAACTTTGATTTGACTTGACTGACTAAAGACGACTATGACTGTTTTGTAACTTCGTGCCCGATATCGGGCCATTTACTTGATCTAAAAGAAAAATTACTTGACACTGGCTAAATGCACAAACCGTGTGAAGCCAAAATCAAAAAAAAAAAAAAAAAAATTACAAAATATAAAAAATAAAAAGTTTTAGGTTTATAAAATTAACCTCAAACATTGGGCATAAATATTTTCATGCCAATTAAATTACCGTTAAGGAAGTTCAACACAAAATTATTCGGAAGTTTTCCAAGGAAACATATTAGTGTTATACATCATTAGATAGCTTAGAATATACACTTTGCAACCACGTTCAGTTTTTGTTAAAAAAATATTTTTATTTAATTTTTTAATATTTTTTAGTGAAGTAAAGAAAATTTAGTTTTTGTTAATTCCAATTGGAGTTTTCGTTGTTGCCGAAAGCAGCCGGTGTCAAGTTAATTACTCTATTATAGACCTTATCTATTCAGTAATATGAGGATTTAAAAAAAACTTGCGCGTTTTTTGCGTCAGAGGTGATTTTGAAGCAATAATGTCAATCGGGGAAAAATCCTCAAAAAATTACGGTTCTTCTTTTTTATTATGAAATATTATACTTATTTAGTTATTATCCTTTGATGTCTATCTTGTTTTTTTCTATTTCTATGATAAAAACATACATTTACAAATTAATAAACTGCTATTATATTTGAAAGAATCTTCCCATGGCACTTTTGTTTGGGGTGGTCACCTTAACCACAAGTATGATAAACTATATTGCTGCGAAAGTTCTATTTATCTGTTGTGGTAATTAATTACAATCAGTACTGATTACACTATTTCGTTGAGAACTGTTATAATCAATTGTCCCATGGTTTTTGCACAAGGCACTAAAATATTAGTCCTTTAAATACCCGTGTTTCAGCATACGATTCATCAAAGTGTTCAGATACTTCTTTTCAATAACAATTAACGCACAAATAACATATTATTATCTAACAATGAGTGAATTCGTTTGTGTTCGACGCGATCTTTGTGTTCAAATAATAAAAGGGAAAAGTACCCTCAGACCTCAAAAAATATTTGCTGGACAATTTTCAATTATAGGAAACTGACGTTAATACTGTAATAGAGAGTATTCAAAAAAATCTAACATCGAGTTGCAACCAGCAATGGACCAAAGCTCAGAGAAAGCCAGACCGGTTCGAGAGCCTTTACTCAAATTGGTTAAATGGTGAGTTTAAAGTATCATTGAATTCTTCCAGTACCTCAACCACTGAAAATTCTTGTTTGAATACTTCTTCTTCTTCGTGGAAGACCAATAAAACCATGACGAGTGCTCGGAAAACACAAAGAAACGAAAAAATATGGAGCTGGTCCAGGAGTATGGAATGGGACATGTCCGTAACGCTTATGTGCAAGGTTTAAGATCCATGGGGGAAAATGACGAAGCGTCGATTGTGACTATTATCAGAAATAAGGAAAAAGAAGAGAAAAAAGTTATTCTACAAAACATACTCAATCCAGATAACGCACTTTCCTTTACAAAAGAGGAAGTATTGAGTATATGCATTGAAACAGATTTAACCAAAGCACAATATGCGTACCTAAGAAAAAGGCTCGTTGATAAGAATTTAAGTTCTGTATTGCCTTCGTATCAAACACTAAGTGAAGCAAAAAAGGCTTGCTATCCGCCTACATCCAGCATTACGGTGACAAATATAAGCGCAAAAATCAACCTGCAAGATCTCTTAGACCATACAGTCTGCCGTATTATAAAGATAAAGTCAGGATCGACTTACAATCGTCTCAAGCTTTTCACTAAATGGGGATGTGATGGATCCTCCGGGCAAAGTGAGTATAAACAAACTCTACCGGAAGAAAACGAACAAATATCGGACGCTAATTTGTTTATAGTGTCCCTTGTACCACTGCGACTAGTAGACGAAGAAACTTCTACGGTCCTATGGAAAAACCCTACTTGCTCACCTGTTAGATATTGCAGACCAATTTCATTAGAATTTGCAAAAGAAACTCCCGAAAAAACTACAGCGGTTGTCAGTGAAATTGAAGCCAAAATTAATCAATTGATTCCAACTCTTGTGTCAATAGAAGACAAAGCCATAGAAGTTAAACATCAACTGTTTATGACAATGATTGATGGGAAAGTTGCTCAAGTGTTGACGAACACATCATCCAGTGCTACCTGCACTGTTTGTGGAGCAACTCCCAAACAAATGAATGATCTGTTACAACGAGAGTTGAAAATGAAAATGCATTTAAATACGGATTGTCGACACTACACGCATGGATAAGATTTATGGAAATGATCCTCCATATTTCTTACAATTTAGGTTTTGAGAAGTGGTCTGCAACAACTCCAGAAAACAAGCAACTTAAAAACACAAGAAAAAAATTGTCCAAAAACTTTTCCGAGAAGTGCTTGGCTTGCACATGGATAAACCACGTCAAGGTTCCGGTAATAGCAATGACGGTAATACGGCAAGATTTTTCCAAAATTACCAATGTTCTGCAGAGATAACCGGAATTGATGAAGAATTAATCAAGAGACTATATGTAATTCTTAAAACTATGTCATCGGGATTCCCTATAAACGCAGAAAAATTCGGTCAGTATACATAACCGCGCAATTATATGTAAGCAAATATAACTGGTACCACATGCCATCTTCGGTCCATAAAGTATATATACGTGCAGTATAGTGTGTATAAGTAAAATAATAGAGCATTATGCAGTTTTGCACGGTGGCATGGTGCACCGCCGCGCCGCCGGCCGCTGAGAATAGACGTTTATATTCCTTTTAGTACATAAGCACATTAACATAGAGCTCAAATTTGGTTGGCAAAACATCTCGCCCGCGCATTACACGCGTGCTCCAATGATGTTTAATTACTCTTCCACCATTAGAGAAAACGTGTGTCTTTGCGCACATTGTTGCGCGCTCCCGTGATCTATACCTATATTCGCCGCCGCGGCAACGGCGCCGCTGCCGCAGGGTCCTAAATCATTTTAAATTTGTTACAATTGTTTTCATTATTTAACCGACTAATCGCGTACGTTACATAGTGTTTTACACACGGCTACACATCAAGTTATCTATACATTTCCAGTAGGTATAAGCTGATCTCGCATTGTATAGGATTTCCGTACAATGCGAGATCAGCGTAAACTGGAAATGTATAGCTTAATGTGTAGCCGTGCGTACACAACCGTACAAATTATTTAATTTACGTTTATCTTTTTCTAATAATGAACCATAGTTATTCTTACTTCGAATTTTCCAGAAAAACAAAATAATAATATCGGATAAGTACGGCGTACGATTGCGACCGAGATTCCGGAGTTATGGCTCTTGAGACGCGTGAAATTTTCACGCGTCTCAAGAGCGTTCTATTGTTTTTGTTATTTTCACGGTGAAAAGAACAAAAACAATAGAACGGGAAACTAAAGGGTTTTTGCAACAAGAACTTTGTTTTCTAAAACAAAATAAAACAAAGAATTTATATGAAGATGATTCAAATTTTTATTGTATTACGAAGAGAAAAGTTTGGCAATTATGAATGAAAAATGATATCTGACAAATGTCCACCACGAGCATGCTGACAGAAGTCGATCCTTTCATCAAAGTTTTTAATCACTTTTTGGCAAAATGGCGGGTCTATTTCGTTAATTACATCACAGTTTTGAGTTTTAAGGTTGCAATCGATTCGATTGGCTCCGTATAGACTCTGTCCTTAACATAGCCCCACAAAAAAAATCCAGTGGTGTTAAATCACACGATCTGGCTGGCCACTTAACCGCTGAATTTCGTGAAATTATGCGATCGGGAAATTTCGTTTGCAATAAATTGATCGTTTCATTGGCTGTGTAACATGTAGCACCGTCCTGTTGAAACCACATTTCAGTGCTATCCACGTCATCAATAATAGGCCATGTGGTGGTTTTGGATAACCCCAATTGTTCAGAACGACGAGGAATAGACAAATTTGGATCTTCTTCAACACTGTGGCTCACGGCTGTGATGTTTTCAGTTGAACGACCAGGTCGAACACGCGTTGGTTTTGGCACATTTTGTACCGAGCCTGTCGACTCAAACTTAGCTACCAAATTCTTAATAGCGGTCTCAGAAGGGCGATTATGTTGTCCGAAAATATCACGAATTTTACGAAATGTAACTTTAACAGAACCACCATTTACATAGTGGATTTTAATTATTTTAATGCGATTTTCAAGCGAAATTGAATTCATTGTAACAATTGCCAAAGCATCTACTACGAATACGCCAAAAAACGAAATGTTAAAACTGTCATGCTGTTGTTGTTGCCCCAATTGAAAAACAAAGTTCTTGTTGAAAAACCCAGTACTAGCACAGGCTAAGGTGGTTTCCCGTAATAGTTACCGCAAATGTTGCTAGCCGAAATTAAAAAGAATTTGGTATGAATAAAGATAAACCAAACCACAACAATAATTCTGAAACTCAATTGATAAACACCATTGACATTAACTCCACACAAGAATTACTGTAAATAATCCTGAAATTAACATTGCAGAAGAAAAAAAACTTTTTATTTTTTATAAATTTTATTTGTAAAATTTATATAAAGGTATGTTCTGAGCACATATATTCGATACTATAGGCTGACCAAATATGTTTTTGGGTAAAACATTTTTTTAACAATGAAACAAATTCATAATAACCGTTCATAAAACTTTTATATTTTTGCATCAACATTTTTAAGGTAATGTAAAATCAATACCTACTTAACTACAAAGATACTAAATAACGACTTAAGGTTAAAAAAATAAAAATAATTATTATAATACCTACGTAGGTTAAATCATCAAAACATGAACCCTCTTATTTATAAATGCTGCATAGGGTCATAGAGTTAATTGATGTTTAAATGCCAAAAATGTACCTATGGTTAAACAGACGCTAATCATGACTGCTATCAAAACGGTGAAGGAAACATCGTGAGGAAACCGGCATGTCTTAGGACCAAAAACTTCGAAGACATGTGACATCTACCAACCCGCTCTGGACCCGCTTGGTCCATAACAGCCCACTCCTTCTCGTCGAGGAGAGGCCTGTGTCCCAGCACTGGGAACAATATGGGCTGATTATGCTTAAGCTTATCATGACTTCACTTTAAGCAACGTTTATAAATAAGGGGGAACATGAATAAGTACACTTCTTCCCACTTACAAATGCGGTTATCAACAATACGTATAAATAGCACTAAGTTCGTTGTTACGATTAGCTTTCGTTCGATCAAAAGTTCTGTTACGTATCTCCAAAGTTCATCCAGGTTATTATTATTTTCACATAGGCGAAATTGGCGAATAGTCTTACAAAGAAAATAAAAAGAATTCCAAAATTGGGCGCATAAAATAAGC
Source organism: Polymixis lichenea (assembly GCA_949091785.1). NCBI lineage: Eukaryota > Metazoa > Arthropoda > Insecta > Lepidoptera > Noctuidae > Polymixis > Polymixis lichenea. The sequence goes on from OX420931.1 coordinate 37,482,225, forward strand.
AGGTACTACTACACACTACACACTACAAAACAAATTATTTACATTACAACTTATTTATTCTCGTAATTATGACCTCTTCTCCTTTTGAAAGTCGATTCATCATCATCATCATCATTTCAGCTTAAAGACGTCCACTGCTGGACATAGCCCTCCCCCAAGCTCTTCCACTTCGACCGGTTTGTTGCTTCCCGCATCCAGCGGATTCCTGCAGCCTTTACAAAGTCATCGGTCCACCTTATAGGAGGCCTTCCAACTCTACGTCTCCCGGTACGCAGTCGCCAATCCAGAACCTTTCGGCTCTATTTGTTCTACGAGCAATGTGCCTTGTCCACTGCCACTGAAGTTTGGCAATTCTTTGAGCTATTTAGGTTGCCTTGGTTCTCCTGCGGATCTCTTCATTCCTGATTCGATCACATACGGAAACCCCGAGCATAGCCCTCTCCATTGCCCTTTGGATGACTTTTAGCCTTCTGATAAGGCCCATTGTGAGCAACCACATTTCAGTGCCATGGTCATCACTGGCAACACGCACTGTTCAAAGACTTTCGTCTTGAGACACTGCAATATTTGGGACGAGAAGTTATTGCGTAACCCCCCGAACGCTGCCCAGTGGAGTCGGATTCGACGATTGACCTCTTTCTCGAAGTTGGACATTTTGTCTTAAAGTCATAGTTATAATACAATATATAAATAGTATTTAATATCTTAATACAAAAAACTACAAACTCAATCAATTTATTTAACTTTTTTTAAATACACATTAATAAAAAACGACTTCTTTGAAAAGAACAGGGTTCATTTGTATTATTCGACTAAAATAAAACGAACTTGTATTGCATTGTTCTTACATTGAAAAAGCGGTAATTGTTCAGCACGGTTTCAGTTTCAAGGAGGAGTGCAGTAAGCAAATATTTTTAAATAGTGTAATACTATATCATTATGTTTTAAATTAATTTTGGTCGAATTTCGACCACTGGGTGACCACTAGTTTTAGTAGTTACATAAGTGTGACTTCGGTTTTACGAAAACCGAAACCGTTATTTATTACTTTTGTATAGAATCAAGTTCTTCTAACTTTAACAGGCACCTGTGCTGCTCGGGAGTTTGTTGCGCCACTTCTTCTTCCCAGCTAATGCATTAGGAAGTGGTGAAGGGCGGGCGTTTTGGGGGGACTGTATTATGTAATTTTGACGTTCAAAAAGAGCTGACTCTCAGCCTAGTTTGATTAAATGACTTTTGATTTTTGACTATGTTTTCTTCATACCGTTTTAGTTTAGTTTTTTACCCGATTGCGGAGCGAAATGTGTTTGTCAACCTATGTATGTATGTTTGTTTCTTTGTTTACTTAAGTTTTCAGTCAAATTATTTTGGGCTTAGCGATCACATAAGCAAAGTATCAAATAAAAGAATAATGGCCATGTAATTTGGGTGTCGTAGTTAGATTTCTCGTACATTCGTACAAATACTCTCAAAGATAGATCTCGGTCAAATTAAGATAAAAGGTAATCACAGCATACTCATCGTTTATATTATTAAGAGACTTGTACTGATAGCTCGTCTTTTTAGAGGAGTACCAAAAACATGGTAGCAAATCAAAATAAATTATAGAAATACCATATTCTGGCAAGTATGGTAACTTCGTAGCGGTAGCTATGGAGTTTGCTCTTTACTGCTTATGTTCTACGTTTAGATATAGCAAATAATTGCGTTTTGATAGTCAGAATTAACAAAATATAGTTAGAATTAATGTTTAATCGTTTTTGACGTGACAACGTCTTATAAATTGGTTTGCCGGGTGACACTTCAAGAAACTGCGTTACGCTCCGCTCACGTTATGCGCTCACAATGAGAGCGAGTGAGAGGCACGCGTCCCTTCCACTCGGGCATGGTTAGCCCGCCTAAGAGCGAGAGAGACAGACATAAAAAGTGCAAGTTATTGTATGTATATTTGTATATAAATACGTATGTATGTGTAAAGGTAAAAATAAAATTTTGTTAATATGAAATTCAGTGCGAGATTCTTTGTATAAATTAATGTTTTAAATATAATTCTTTGTATAAATAAATGTTTTAAATTGTTACTATTATTTCATCCTTCTTCCTACTATACGAATGAATATTCACATTAAAATTATTTTACCACTCAAAGTCGTTGTCACGTAAAACTTTCGCCCGTATACCGACTTTACAGGCAACCAATTTTTTTTATTTTTTTCTTATTGCAGCTTAAAAAAAAATGTTGATAAAGCCAAGTAGGGTGCAAGTAGGTAAAGCCATGTAAGTGTTTCATGTAATGTAGGTAAGTATATACTTTCATTAATGAACGCTGCTGAAATTAAGCGACACCAAAAATTTAAACAAAACAAACAAAATGAAACAAATAATTTGATATACAGTCTTCATAACATTTTATAAGGATGTTTTAGTGTTATTGAAAACAGGGGAGAGTATAACATCATTGTTTTGTTCTTACTTAAGGTTTTATGTAAGTATGAAAAAATATAGAAAACCAATATGTTTTCAGAAAGCACTTCAAAACCTTTTACTTGATCTTAAAAGTATTTTGGTCAGGGTTTTGATTGTGATGGGTTTGGTAGGATTTCCCAGTTTACCTTCATATGTGGGACAGGATCTCTAATTTGACGTTGGTCACACTGCCGCAAACTATTGATTTGCGCGGTGCGAGCGAATTATGGCATCCGCATATTATCTCGGAGCCAGCAAGTAGTCTTTTTCTCGGAGTGTAGCCTCAATACGTTAGCAATACTCTTATATGCATAAACATAAACAAAGATGTCGTTGTATGACGATGTTGATAATATCAAAGCTCGCACTGCTGAAAAAGTAGCAGAATGGTCTTCAGGTATTAAGTTGTTACAAACACAGCTGCAATTAAAAAAAACAGCGGTTACCCAGCCCAAGCGTGAGGCGTTAAGACGAACTACTCAGGTTGTGTAATTGCATTATTAAATTGTTCTCCTAATTCTAAATGGATTTTGATCATAATATTACGAGTTACAGGTTCTTACTCCAGTAATAGACTTGAAGAGTAAACAAAAAGACGATGGATCTATTTCAGACAGTTCCAAGGGTCTTGTAAAACCACTGGTATCATCACTGGATGATTGTGATTATGGTTTCAATATTGCTAATGAATATGACCCTATGTGGCCGAATGATTATGAAAAAGTAGCGAAAGGTAAGCGAAATGACAATTTGAAAGAAAGATTTTTTTTAAAGCTTTTTCTTCGGTGACTATGACAATATCCCATCCGTGCCTCGGAAAGTATATTAAGCCGTTGGTCTCAGCTGTCATTTGTGGATTATTGACAGTCATTACAGGTGGTCAGAAGCCTGAAAGTCTGACAACCAGTCCTTACCAAGGGAATTGTATGAGTTGTGGAGGTCAGACAGGTAGTCCCTCCATTTAAAATATTGCTATTCAGCTGCATCTGGGTAGACTGGAAGCCAGTAGACTGGACCAACATAGGTGGGAAAAGGCTAGGGAGATGATGATGACTGTGAGAATATTCAAACTAAACAAAAAGCCATGCTATTTGGTGTACTTACACCATCATCATCTGCCTAGCCTTATTCCAACTTTGTTGGGGTCGGCTTCCAGTCTAAATGCACACAGCTGAAAGTCTACATAAATCCCATATTTGGCTTTGGCTACAATATGAGCCACATTTTAATATTCTAGTACTGAGATATCTTTCAGTATATTTTTTTTGAAGCTTTTTAGTTTTTCTGGATGAATATCTATTCTTGTTAAAGCTGATACCTACAGATGCTGCATCATCCAGATGTTTTTCAACATTTCTCATGTATTCTCTGTTCCTAATTACTTGGTTGTTATTTTTCAGAGATTCAAGCAAAGAGAATGCAGCTCGATGGGGGTATGGATAGAGGAGACAGGTCAGAAAGAAAACGCAAAAGTAGGTTTGGAGATGATGAGGAAATAATACCAGAAAAATCTCTTGTGGCTATGGTAATTTGTTCAATGTTGTAGACACAGTGTCTTTGTACACAATAAATTTATTACAATGTAAATAAAAAAAAACATTGTAATTTGGAAACAGTTAACACATAGTTATGCCGTTAATGAAGTACCAGGGAAACCATATGTCCAGAAGGAATTATTGTCAAAGTCCCTTGTTTTCAACATAGTCTTTTCTCTTATAATATGCCTTTTTTAATAAGATACCTACTTCTAATTACTTCATGTAAAAGACATTCTGGTTTGTAGAAGTTCATTTCACCAGTGTCACAAGAATATAAACTCATTAACACAAATGTAAAATCAGTGTGTCATTAAAAGAAAAGGCATTTTTTCTACTGTATCTATTGTTTTAAATGAAGCAACCTGAAGAAGAAGAAGCTGATGAGTTAACAAAACGATCAGCTGGTGCAGCCATAGCTCCACCACCATCTCTCACAGCGGTGACGCCTTCGCCGGCGCCTCGACCCTCATCCACGCTAACCTCTCCTCCATCAGGGTTTTCTATGGGCGGATATGGCGCAAGCTCTGTTGCTGCTAAAATCATGGCCAAATATGGTTTCAAGGTAATAAACTTTTAAATGGCGACAAAAACTGTCCGTGTATTATACATATGGTTTTAAACAATACAAACTGGAATGTTAAGGAATGGAATTTACCGAATTTTTTTTAGTACTTACCACAGACATTTATTTTTTATGCAAGACATACAACACAAGCTATACATTTTCTATTGTTATTATTATTCATAGGAAGGTCAAGGTTTGGGTAAAAAAGAACAAGGAATGTCAGTGGCTCTGCAAGTGGAAAAGACGTCCAAACGTGGTGGTCGCATTATTCATGAGAAAGAAGTTGCCGCTGCAATGCCGCCTCCTGGATTTGCTATGCCTGCCCTGCCAAAACCAGGTATTTAGTTGGAAATACAAATTATTGCACAAATTATGAAATCATTACATTTGACATAACATTCTGCATCGGATTGGATCAAATGTAGTCGTAGTTGCTGGGTGGCATCCTAGACATCCATATATATTTGTAAAATTATCTATCTCGGAATTTTTGATTAATATAAAATGCAGATGAATTGCAAAATATATTGTTATACCTAAGATAAATCATGATTAAAATTACTACTGTTAACTTAATAGCACAGCTGGTATTTTATTAATTCTAGTAGAAGTAAGGACTCAACATAAAAACCATTTTATATACAATCAATCTTAATTTCTTCAAGTTCCAGATTTGCCGCAAGCATCTCATTCTAGACATTCATTCAATCGGGAGCCATCTATTACAGAGATAATGAAGTCACCCAGCAAAGTGGTGATATTGAGAGTAAGGACATCCCATAATATCATGAAGCATCAATATAAATCAATTAATGTTATAAAAATGATATCTTGAACAAGACATCTTGCTTGATAGTATCTTGTTACACTTGTAAAACCACCATTATTCATTTTATAACTGACTGCATGCATTTTGGTCATTTTAGAATGTTACAATAAAATCTTTTTTCCAGAATATGGTTGGACCAGGGGATGTAGATGAGGAATTAGAACCTGAAGTGAAAGACGAATGTAATACCAAATATGGAGAGGTTGTAAAAGTATTAATCTTTGAAATGCCCAATGTGCCATCAGATGAAGCCGTCAGAATTTTTGTTGAATTTAAGCGTATTGAAAGTTCTATCAAAGCAGTAGTGGATTTAAACGGCAGGTTTTTTGGAGGCAGGCAAGTCAAAGCAGGATTCTACGATGTAGAAAAATTTGCTTCTCTACTGTTGACTGAATAAAGGCTTCATAAAATTACTTATTTATTCGTCATCATGAAAAATGTATTCTTCCATGTTTTGTCCCACATTAAGAAAGTGATTACTGAGATGGCGACTAATAGAGAAGTATGGAAGGAAAAAACATTGTGCCGGACGGGCGTGATCGCTTGGACGCGAGGGGTGTGTTGGGAGGGAGGGTGTATGCCTGTCCCACTGTGTGTGTAGGGCTCCCGGTCCGCGCGGCGCTGACGTCCTGCACCTATAGATTCCAGATATCTTCAGGGCGGCTACTATCTTCCGGGCTTCATGACGTTACCATATGTACCAATGTTTACGACTCGTCTCAAAGAAATACTTTCCAGACTTTCGTCTAGGAAGGGGGCGTTTCTGGACTCCGTAAGGGGGGGTTACCTTACCTGATTAATAACACACGTTTTTTCATGTTTTACAGGAAGCAATTTCAGAACACTACTTGAACTATATCTACTAATTAATTTAAGATTTAAATAAAAATCTTGCCGATGACTACGAATTACTAGAAATTACACGTTTACTAACGTACTATGAATCTTTACCGTAACGAGAGCCGCAAATTGCTTCCTGTTTTTAAGTTTTATTTGTTCTAGATTTCATTACATCTATGACGGAATTAAGCATATAACATCTCAATTTATTAAAATATACAAGGCATGTTACATATTGTTGCATTCCCCATGAAATACCCCGTCTCCTGAGATATCCACATCAACTATATCTTTCCATACTGAAAGAATGATTCGAGGAAACCCAAAAAAAATCTGAAAAATGTTAATAAATTTATTTTATAAGTTGATTTCCTCGAAAACGACTGAACGGATTTCAAATCCAATTATAGATATCTCAGGCTGGTCTGTAGACCTAAAACAATCTGATATTTAAAACTATACAACTATGGCTTTCAGGGCGTGACGCGCCCTGAAAGAGGGTTAGCAAAAACACAAATCTTAAGAACTAGTTATCTAAAGTAACACGACATACAAACTCAATTAAGTGCGCTTTATATTAGGTTTACATTATTGAAAGCTACGTCCAGGGCTAGGTCTCGGTACTAGGTTACCTGGACGCAACTAAAACTATAAGTCACAACTATATAGCCCACTCAAATGAGGTTTGCAGGGGTGGTACTTACGGTTATCTTATACTAGCCTCTTAGTCACTACTGTTTATTGGTTTAACTATCACTTTTATCACTATGAATCTACGTTAATGTCAAAAACAAACTATAAAACTATGTAGTGACGTATCGTCGCGAACATCTCTCCCGCCGTGCAGTGCAGTGACGACTCGTAGCGATGTCGGTGCGGCGCTGCATCGCACCGGTGAGCGACGACTGGAGTCGCAGCGCTCACCGCCGCGACGCCCGCTGCCACGACGCTCGCCGTCTCACTTGGGTAGTGGGACGAGTTTCTTCACCGGACGCTTCAAGGTGCCGCCGGCAGTGCGCACCTCAGCGGTCCGGACTTCTCCTTCGGCCCCGGGGAACAGGGCAACTATACGGCCTCGCGGCCATGTGTTGCGAGGCAGCTGGCCGTCTGCGATGAGGATGGGATCGCCCACCTGCAGTTCGGGCCCGCGGGTGTGCGGCTCCCGCCGGTTTTGAAGCTCCGGCAGGTACTCTCTAACCCAGCGACGCCAGAACATATCGGCGAGTATCTGGGATCGTCGCCAGAGTCTCTTGCTGTCCACGTCTCGCTCGGTTAACACGCCGGGTGATGGTAGTCTCGCCGATCCACCGAGCAAGAAGTGGTTCGGTGTGATCGACTCGTCGTCTTCGCTGTCTACAGAAACATGTGTTAGTGGTCGGCTATTTACAGTGTACTCTGCCTCACACAACAGCGTGGACAACACCTCTTCGTGCGGGTGTTTTTCAAGGAGCACAGTGCACAGCGCGGACTTCACACAGCGAACAAGGCGCTCCCAGGCGCCTCCCATGAAAGGCGCTGAGGGCGTTATGAAGCGCCACACGACGCCTCGGCGACTGGCCTCCTCTCGGGAAGCCTCTCGGAGCTCCTTGTCGGCACCGTACATGTTGGTGCCGTTGTCGGAGTGTATCTCGGCGGGGCAGCCCCGACGAGCAGCGAAGCGGCGCAGCGCCTGTATGGCGGCGTCTGCGCTGAGGCTGGCGGCGATCTCGAGGTGGACGGCTCTGGTGGTAAGACACGTGAATAGGGCTACGTACCTCTTCTGATGTTGCCGTCCGACTGTGACGGACAGTGGGCCGAAATAGTCTAGCCCGGTGTACGTGAACGGCCTCTGGTGTGTGCCAGGCGCGTTCTCGGATGGTCGCCGGTCGCAGGCACGGTTGGTTGTGCCTTGCGAATGCGACACTGCAGACATTGTGACAGCACCCTCTTCGCTGTTGGTCGCATTTTCACGACCCAATAATGCTGTCGTACCTCGTTGATAGTGAGTTCTGTCCCACTATGCTGCAGGCTACGGTGTGTCCAGTCTATGTATAACTGGGTAATGTGATGATCGCCGTGTAGTATCGGCGGACGCTTCACATCGTCTGCTATTTGTTCGGTAGCGGCTATACGGCTCCTCAGTCGTATGACGCCATCTATGATTTCTATTTGCAGCGGCCGCAGTCGACTATCTTTGTCTAACGTCTTCTGCTCTCGCAGTCTCGCCATTTCTAGAGCGAAAGACTGCTGCTGCACGACCTGAACTAGTAGTTTCTCCGCTTCGTGGAGGAACTCTGCTTCTATCATTTGCCCTTTTGGTCGAGAGTTGGATGTTTTTTCGGTTCGCTTCGGAAGAGGGGGCGCCGCTTTCTTCTGTTGTCGCAAGTCAGGATCTCGTTCAGCGTTCTTTCTGGTTCTTTTATAGAACGTTTTCTCCCTTGATACTCTGCACAGAGATACGAAACGTAGAACGCTTGCCGTCGTACGGAGAAGTCTTTCCCACCTGGAGAACCTTGTCGGGTCTGGTATGGCTTCTGTTAGCTTTCGATCGTCTGCTCAGCTTTCTTCGACGGCGGTGAGCGCTCTCTCTTCTGCGACCGGAGGACTCTCTGACGGCCATGATGATGGCTCCTCATACAGGAAATTGGGGTCACGATACCACTCATGTTGCGAATCGAAGTGGTGTGGCACGTCACGAGTAGCTACGTCTGCGATATTCATTTTCGTGGGTACCCATCGCCAGTCTTCGTCTCTACTATTCTCCTCTATGGCCGCTATGCGATGAGCTACGAACGGCTTGTAGACTCGCGCTCCTCTTCTGATCCACGTCAAAATGGTCTTGCTATCTGACCAGTAGGTCACCGATGCGGGCTTGATGTCGTGTTCACGTATGACAGCTGCGGTCACGCGGGTTCCCATCACCGCTGCCTGCAGCTCGAGGCGGGGTATTGATTGTAGCTTCAAGGGAGCTACCTTCGCCTTTGCCATGACTAGGCTGACTCGTTGCTTGCCATCTGTTGCTGTGGTTCGCCAATACACCGCCGTCGCATATGCCATCTCACTCGCGTCGGTAAACACGTGGACTTGTGTTTCTACCGCGTCGCTGTACCCCGGATAGCATCTTGGTAAGTTGATGTTTTCGAGCTGTAGTACATGTTGTACCCAACTTTTCCATTGAGTCGCTAGGTCTTGGTCTAACGGCTGATCCCAGTCGACTCCTCGCCTCCATGCCTCTTGCAATATTTGCTTGGCTCGAATGGTTACTGGTGAAGCGAGTCCGAGCGGGTCGTATAGTGACATTACTATTTTCAGCGCCTCCCTTTTAGTGGGCGCCTCTTTATCTAATATGCCTCTTGGTAGGCGTGCGAGCGTGAGGTTGAAGCCCAACGTATCTTCATTCGGTCTCCATATTAGGCCGAGTATCTTCTCTGTGTCATCAGTGTTTCCGATGCTGACGACTTCAGTTCGGATCTGTTTCGGATCTATATTTTCCGTTAACTGTGTGCTGTTTGACACCCACTTTCTGAGTTCAAACTTCACCTGTAGGTGAATATTTTTCACCGTAGTTGCAATACGCGTCGCTTCTTCGACGGTCTTGTAGTTGTCGAGGTAATCATCCATATAATGATTCCGAATTATGGCTTCCACGGCATCTGGATGCTCATCTATATGCCTTTTCGCGTTCCAGTTCTTCGCGAAAATGGCTGTGCACGGCGAGCTTGCCGAACCGAAAATGATGGACGTCATACGGTATTCTTCCGGTGCCCCCTCTCTTCTATTGCCTCTCCATAGGTATCGGAGCGCGTCTCTATCCTGACTTCGCACCTTCACCTGCATAAACATCTCCGCTATGTCACCAGAAATGGCTATGCAGTGTCTGCGGAACCTCATCATGACGCCGGGCAGGGGCAAGTCCGGTCCAGTGAGAAGGAAGTCGTTGAGTGACAGCCCTCTTGATTTGGCAGCTGCGTCATGCACGATGCGGAGCTTTTCAGGTTTCATGGGGTTGAACACGTCGAAATGAGGTAGATACCACGTTCTACCCGGTGTGCTCGTCTTGGGCGCCTTTTCTGCGTAACCCTTCTGGATGAGAGAGTCCATATGTTCTGTGTATCTATCTCGAAGGGCGGGTTTGCCATCGAGTTTTTTCTCTATTGAGACGAGCCTTTTGAGGGCTGTCCCGTAACTATCGGGCATTTCTATGCTTTCATTTTTCCACAGCATGGCTGTTTCTATGTGACCATCTTCTAACTGTTGAGTGTGACGTCTCAAAATATCTTCCGCTTTCTTCTCGGGATCGGAGTCTGGTCGTCTCGGGTTGATGACCAGTGATTCTAAGGCGAAGAATTTGCGAAGCTGTTCATCTATGTCTTCATTGCCTGCGGTGAGTCGGTTGACGTAATGTACCTGCTGACCCAGGATTCTGGTGTGTGCGCCGTGTAGAGTCCATCCCATCGTCGTGAGTGACACAACAAGTTGGTTCTTCGGACCTCTGCGGATCTCACTGGCCAATAATAGGTGCCAGTTATCTTGACCGATGAGTATTTTCGGCGCGCCAGTGTCGTATATCAGCTGCTGCCTCAGGTCATCCAGATGTTTGCAGTGCGCGACGTCCACTTCACTGACTGTTTGCGGAGCGAGGTTTAGCTTCGGTATGGTGCGCGCTCTGAACGGCACCCTATTCTTCAGCTGGCTCGCAAGACTGACTGTGATTCTTCGCGAACATGGAGTGTCGATCGTGGTATTGCCGATCGCACCTATTTTCAGAGGGTCTATTTGGCCTTCTGCCCCGACTTGCTTCGCTATGTCCTCGTCGATCAAGGAAACGGTTGATCCATCATCGAGAAGTGCGAATGTGGATACTTCTCCCGCCGCGCCGGTCCAATTTCTCGAACCGGTACCATCTTGAGGTAGGCGTGGCTTGAAGTCGTTCGTGAGCTGACCACAGTGGTCAGCTCACGAACGACTCCTTTGACTCCACGTTGTTAGACTGCTCCTGAGTAACGGGCTTTTCGCTCTCTGCAGCGGGCTTCTTATTGTAATGAAGAAGCTGATGATGCGTGGCTAATGGCTATACACCCTTTTACGTCACACTTCTTCGGTTTGCATGTGTGGTCAGGACGACGGCTTCGCAGGCAACGGAAACACAGGCTAAACTTCTTAGCGAGCTCCCATCTCTTGTCACTGGATCCCTCTTTGAACTTCTTGCAATCAAGAGCTTGATGTCCCTCCTTCTCGCAAATACGGCATTTTTTGGTCGACTTGTCTACAGCTGTATGGGTCCTCTGTGTGACACGCTTGCTCGTTGTTGCCTCAGCAGGGCCGATGTTCTCAGGCGGAGCGAAAGCACTGCAGAAACGAGCTTGCTCTGTGATGAATTCGCTGAATAGCGTAAGGTCCGGCAGCGACTGGTACTTCTCGGTGTACGTCCTATACCACTGTACACGTAGGGAGTTTGGCAGCTTCTCGGTCAGCGACCGCATCAGCTCAGCGTTGATCAGGTAATGATCCTTCTTCAGCGCGCGCAGAGTGACCACACCGCTTCTGACTCTACTTGCGAAGTTGCAGATGTCTTTAGGTGCTTCGCCACAGCGCGGCAATCCGCGCAGTCTGTCTGTTTCCGCTTGCGCGATCGAATCTGGACGGCCGAACTGCAGCTCGAGTTCCCTCATGATGTCATCTGGTTTGGCATGTCCGATGAGTTCTGAGCTCACTGTCTCTAGCGCTCGTCCCCGTAGGCTTCTTCTAAGTCCTGCTGTGTTTTCAACGTCGTTGAAGTATCTTCGAGTTGTCTCGTAGATGGCACGAAATGAAAGCCATTCTGTATGGGCCCCATTGAAGTTCGGTAAGGTCATGATGACCTTCGACGCCGAGGGGTGGTTCGGTGTCCCCTGTTCTGTTTTCCTGTCGGCTAGCGACGCTATAGCGGACGTCAACTCCGTTATGAACGGACGGAGTGAGTCTTCCCCCTTGGCTTCTATTTCCCTTGGTGGGATTCGATTCTTCACTTCATTCGCTGTAGGATGCGGCAATGGTACTTGCTTATCGAGGTCCACTATAGTTTCGAAGTCCACAGGGGGGGGCTGTTGCTCATGGCCTATATCACTATTGTCCCCCTCGGCGGCGTTGTCCCTCTTCTCCGGCTCAGGCTCAGGTGCCTCTTCAAGCCAGGAGCGCACGTACTCATTGTTTGAGTTTCTATCATCCATGTAACCGTCGGAATCTTCTTCCTCGGCTCTTTGAAGTGCTAATTGAGCAAGTTCCAACTTAATCTTCAATAAGTCTTCACGTGCTCTTGAAATTTTTCTATGTGACCGCGTCGTTCTATTCGTAGTCGACTGCGGCCTGCTATGTTCGGTACGGGCGTCACCCCGGGTAGTCATCGGTAAGGTTCGGCTGTAAGTTTCATCTAGTGTTCTTTCTATTCTGTCTGCAGGTCTCAGTGAACGGAATCTTCAAACCGGATCTTGAAAACGGGTCTTCAATACGGATCTTCAAAACCGGATCTTCAACGGAATCTTCAACGGGATCTTAAAAACGGATCATCAAAACGGATCTTCAAAACCGGATCTTCAACGGAATCTTCAAAACGGATCTTCAAAACGGATCTTCCAAACGGATCTTCGAAACGGATCTTCAAAACGGATCTTCAAAACGGATCTTCGAAACGGATCTTCAAAACGGATCTTCAAAACGGATCTTCAAACTGAATCTTCAATCAGAATCAGTCTTCTGTACTTCAAAGTATTCTTCAGGGATAAGTCTTCAGGAATAAGGCTCTGACGTAACTCTTCAGTGATAAAACTTCAAAAATAAGTCTTCAGGAATCCGATAACTCTTCAGGAATAAAGCTTCGGGAATAAGGCTTCAGGCTCTGACGTAATTCTTCAGTGATAAAACTTCAGAAATAAGTCTTCAGGAATCTGATAACTCTTCAGGAATAAAGCTTCAGAAATAAGTCTTCAGGAATAATCCTTCAGGAATAAGGCTTCAGGCATGTCCCGGACGGGTCTTCATGTATCCCTCCTGAAGAAATCCGGCTCGCAAGGACCAGCAGATGTGCCGGACGGGCGTGATCGCTTGGACGCGAGGGGTGTGTAGGGAGGGTGTATGCCTGTCCCACTGTGTGTGTAGGGCTCCCGGTCCGCGCGGCGCTGACGTCCTGCACCAATAGATTCCAGATATCTTCAGGGCGGCTACTATCTTCCGGGCTTCATGACGTTACCATATGTACCAATGTTTACGACTCGTCTCAAAGAAATAGTTTCCAGACTTTCGTCTAGGAAGGGGGCGTTTCTGGACTCCGTAAGGGGGGGGGGGTACCTTACCTGATTAAAAACACACGTTTTTTCATGTTTTACAGGTACAGGAAGCAATTTCAGGACACTACTTGAACTATATCTATTAATTAATTTAAGAATTAAATAAAAATCTTGCCGATGACTACGAATTACTAGAAATTACACGTTTACCAACGTACTATGAATCTTTACCGTAACGAGAGCCGCAAATTGCTTCCTGTTTTTAAGTTTTATTTGTTCTAGATTTCATTACATCTATGACGGAATTATGCATATAACATCTCAATTTATTAAAATATACAAGGCATGTTACATATTGTTGCATTCCCCATGAAATTCCCCGTCTCCTGAGATATCCACATCAACTATATCTTTCCATACTGAAGGAATGTTTCGAGGAAACCCGAAAAAAATCTGAAAAATGTTAATAAATTTATTTTATAAGTTGATTTCCTCGAAAACGACTGAACGGATTTCAAATCCAATTATAGATATCTCAGGCTGGTCTGTAGACCTAAAACAATCTGATATTTAAAACTATACAACTATGGCTTTCAGGGCGTGACGCGCCCTGAAAGAGGGTTAGCAAAAACACAAATCTTAAGAATTAGTTAACTAAAGTAACACGACATACAAACTCAATGAAGTGGGCTTTATATTAGGTTTACATTATTGAAAGCTACGTCCAGGGCTAGGTCTCGGTACTAGGTTACCTGGACGCAACTAAAACTATAAGTCACAACTATATAGCCCACTCAAATGAGGTTTGCAGGGGTGGTACTTACGTTTATCTTATACTAGCCGCTTAGTCACTACTGTTTATTGGTTTAACTATCACTTTTATCACTATGAATCTACGATAATGTCAAAAACAAACTATATAACTATGTAGTGACGCATCGTCGCGAACAAACATGTTGCGCCGACTCCAAATAAATTGGGATAAAGGCTCCAAATAAAAGATGATGATTATTTGTGTGCATCAGAATAACAGGTGTATGCAAACAAATGGCCATGCGATATGCGTGGGAGCAATGTACCGAATGTATAATATGTACAATTTGAAGCAATGTACTCATTTAAAACCACAGCTTTTACAAAAAGTATGTTAGCCGCCAACCTGATGTCAGAATGGCGAAGTCTGATGAAATTACGAACTATCTGAGTTTGAAATGCCTACCGTAGCAATGTACGAGCAACGTTCGTTACCTTATTAAAATCGTAACCAGATGCACTATACGGCTAAAGAGTAATTTAATAAATAAAAATTCTCCAGTTTTAGAGCCTGACCAATTTTAATAGCAACAGGTTGTGCCGATACTTTGCTAAAATAAAGGGTCATATTTGTGTCAAATGAAAGAGACTTTAAGTAAAGTAGTTTTATTAGCGATTAACAAGATGAATAACTAACTTGACAAAATTAGAAATTGACATAAGATTAAAACAACAATACGTAACAGTTTGGTTAATAGAATGTAATATCTATAAACGAACACGAGCAATGATTCTTGTGTTTATGTATATATATATATAATCTGAATCTTGGAAAATGCTCCAACGATTTCCATGAAATTCAGTATGCAGGGGGTTTTGGGGGCGATGAATCGTTATATCTAGGTTTTTTTTTTAGAAAACGTAAAACCAAAAAAAAAAACAGCAAAGCTCGGTCATACAGATATTTATTATTTAACAGAGGTAACATAGTACCTACTAAATTGGAGCTTGGATATTGGAAAATTATTTTGATTTAAACAAATTTAAGGCACTACTTTAATAATCTGTCAATGCACGTTTTTTTTTTCAGAAAATACTGGTCGATGTCGTTTATGTATGTAATACAATGCAGATGTTAAAGAAACTTGCACTAAGTCTTTCAACATTATTTAAAGCACAGGATTCTGCGGGTCTAAATAATGTTAAAAGAAAAATTGCTTTTCTAGCACTAGATAATAATAAGGCAGGAATCTCTGAAGCTGCAGCATCTACTTTGGCAGAAGAAAATAACATGCTGACGTGTCGTCGCAAAGACATTAAAATCAAATCAAAATATTTTATTTCACATAAACCTGCAAGAACGTCAGAAGCTAGGTGCACGGTTCCAATTTGTCGCTTCCTATGGAGTAGAGCCGGCAAGAAACTCCACGGTTACTCTTTTAAAAATAATTGGGTTTTACAATGTTTTCAAATTACAGTATAATAGGTATGGGAGGACAGTGCAGGCCTGTCAATAAGTACCAGGTACTTAGAGGAATGAAAATAAAGAATAGAAAATCGTCTATAAATCTAGTCTGTAAGGCCTACAATTTTCTCCCATTCACAATATGTAAAAGAATCTACATTAGTAAGATCAACCTATTTAAACAAAGTGACATGATTTTCATGAGAACCACTAATAAATAGTTGATATCTATAGCGAAGTTTAATGTCAAAAATGACGAGAATATGTCAGAAAGTGTAAAAAATTAAAATTAACGTTGTAATTTGGAAGCAGTTAATAGACTTTCACAAAGTTATGCTGCTAATGAGGTACCAGGGAAGGCACATGTGCAGAAGGAATTAATGCCAAACTTCCCTGTCTTCAACGTAGTCTTTTATCGTATAATATGCTTTTTTGATAAGGACACCTTTGATGTGAGTTTTAAACTTTCCATCGCTTCCTTTCCATTCAATATATTTATACCTTTTGTATGTATTGAATCTCTGCGTCGTATTAACTGCGACAGAATTAGAACATTTTCTTACACTCTACATAATGTTGTAAGCTTTGAATTAAGTCAAGGTGTTTAAACGAGGTTCACTGAAATGAACTTGGAATCAAAAGATTTAATAGGAATTATCGAATTTTTGCCATCGGGTCCAAAAGAAAACATCTACAACATAGGTCACTCACTGTAGAGCGCACTACTATAGGCAAAACAAATGGAAATGTTTTGATGATTTATACAATAGAACAAAAAGTAGGCAGAAAAATATGATTATGCATTGCCTTATTGTTATGGACAAAAATAATTTAAATCCAGGCGCTATCGGCTGATATCGCCTTGTATAGAAATTAGGTCATTTAATATTTTTTTTTTTTTTAAATCGGCTTTGATACTACAACCAATTTGAAATGTCTTCATTCTTGGGGTTTTCTCAAAGTCAACCAAATCAAAACAATGCATTGGTTTTTATGTGATAGCAGCAATCGCGGTTGATTTGCTGTAATTTTTTGAAGAGTTCCGTTGCCTGTCTCCGAAACTCATCATCAGGTCTGTATAAAATTTAAATGGGACTATTTCGGAATAAACCCCTCTGGAATAAATAAGAATTTTGAAAATCCGTCTTTAAATGACGGAGATATGCGGATATGCCCGAACATACCTACATTTAAAAAAAAAACATACCGAATTGATAACCTGCTTTTTCAAGTCAGTTAAAAATTAAGTAGGTCGGTATTAAGAGTTATAACCCCGTATCTCATATGTATTCAGATTTAACCTTAACTCGCCCCAGTTGAAAAATACCACTCCAGTGTTTTTAGGGCTCCGTCGACAAACGGCAAACGACACTCGTATAAACGTCATAATGGCGGGACCAACTTTTGTAATTGAAATATTACTATTGACTACGCTGATATAATACTATTTTGTACCTGTCCTAAAATATTTGTACCTCACACGACATAAACAGAATTTCACGATAAGACTGGTCTCGCCACTATGATGCGTCATAATGAAGATACCATGCCTGTACTCCAAAAATAGAACGAATTACAACATTCTGATGAAATCAGTAATTAGTAGAGATGGGTAATCAAATCACCCGGGTGCAAACCCAGTTATCACCCGTTTCATTCCACCCATTGGGTGGTTTTGGCCGGGTGAAAACAAAATATTTCTGATTATTCAAATAAACATGTAGCGCGATACGGCTGGTGTGTGGGGATGGCTAGAGATGGGTAATCACGCGAATTAGAACCTATTAGTGGGTTAAAACTCAGTTATCACCCGTTTTATTCTACCCACTGGATGGTTTGGCCGGGTGAAAACCAAATATTTCGGATTTGTTATATTTAAATATGTAGCGCGCTACGACCAGTATGTGGGGTGGCAGGACTGAGAGGGAGTCGGGGCAGGTACGGTCCTTCCCTACTCAAACTCACTTTAGTTTACATCAGCAAGCGTTGTGAGTGACCATTGTTAAAACTTACGACCCGGAACTGTTATAAGTATTACGATCTATTCCTGCTTTTATCTGAATTACCTTGGCTTACTACTAGGCTACACATTTACGACGAATATAATAATAAATAGATCATTTATTTTGGACCAAACAAGTGTTTATATAGACGCCAGCACATCAAGCTATCCCAAAATGTCAAATTTTCCCAATTGAACATGAACCTTACTCCTTTGCAATAAAGTTGAAAAACTATCAAATAAATTTGACAGTTTGGGGTAGCTTGATGTGCTGGCTGTGCTGTCTGTATATTTCATAAACCTTACAAACTGCATAACAGTTTTTCGGCAGGGCGATTATCGATCATTGGTTATCGCGATTTATGGGGACAGCAAAATATTCACTTTTTGTATGGAAAATATGAAAAATTATACCCTAAATCTTGAGTTTTAGTGGTTTACGGTTTTCAAAAAGGGGTCGAAATTTTCATTATTTTTGCGATAGGACACACCATTTTTGAGATATAAGCAAAAGAAAATAAAAAAAGATACAGTACTATATGTGTACCCGAAGTCGAGGTGTTGGTGTGAATTCAGTTGTGGTTAGTTCATGCCAACTAATTTTATTCCACACTTTTTTAATCGTGACTAATAAATAATAATAATAGTCAGGTTTAGTTTGATAAATCAAAATTTTAGGTAAAAAAACGTCAAATTCAGAATAGTAAAATTGCCATTTTCACTAAATTAATAACTCAGGGCCATCTTAGTGCTGTCAAAATAAAAGTTGTATCACATAAGTCAATTTCAGAATAAGAAATCTTAGTTTGACAGGAATAAATAAAATTTTGATGATTTTTAGTGTAGTTTAGAGGCATTTGTGACAAGAGAATTGGCACCATTATCTGAGTATGGAACAAAGAAGTTTGCTACGATGATAGGAGATAGTGTAAGCACTTAAAATATACAGAAATCTTTTGGTCTCATATAAGACGTTCATACTCAGACATCCGAAGTTCAGACTGGTTGACTGTAGTGTATTAAGGATATACGACCAATGTTACGTAAAAGCAATTTTGAATTAACAACTATAAGTTATAAATCTATCTCCTAGACAGAAAAGAAAGATAAAAATATTAACATACGATATAGTTAAAAAGTGCTTTTTGCAAAAATAGGACATTGGACTAGATGACTCTGATGTCGAGTATTGTGTTTGAAACCGATTCACTTTGCAGCGTACTTATTAAACCCCCCAAGTCCAAGGATCTGAACTTGAGGAAAGTCAAGAAATCGACGCTATGGAGTTCATATGCAAAGTAGGATAAATTATATAAGTACATCACAGACATATAAACAGTAGTTACTGTACTACTGCTACTGTTTATATGTCTGTGAGGTACAGACGCCAGCACATCAAGCTACCTCAAACTGTCAAATTTTCCCAATTGAACATGAACCCTATCCCTATGTATTAAAGAAGAAAATCTATCAAAGAAATTTGACAGATTGGGGTAGCTTGATGTGCTGGCGTCTGTACATAGTAAAAAAAGAAATAGACTCATGACGGGAAGGGCAGCAAAACTGATTGGAATTTGTTGCACAAGCACGTGGATGTGATAACTCTGAGGACTGCGTGCTTGATTCACCCCCAATACATATAGAATCCCGGAGATATAATAACCAAACCATGCCATCGCGTACATATAGCCCAGAACCATCTACGTCCGACATTGACAATTTCTAATTTTTCGATTGTGACTGTATTTCCGATGCAAGTGACGATGATGCCCAAGCAGCACGCAAGCGTTTTCAACATCAATATAACAGCCTATTTAGAACTTAGAGTTCTTTTACAGACTTACAACAGTGTCAAAAAATTATTTAGTCTCTCTAATAGTGATTTATGAGTCATTATACAGCTCAAACTGTATTAAATCTTTATTATGGGATCCGCGAAAGCTTAGGGTATTTAAACAGAATATGAAAACTCCACTGTACAGCTTAAATATTTTGTGACACTTTAATCTGGTTTTGTCCTTAAAACTTTAAACAAGCTGTATTTTGCATGTGAACACTTACTTATTACAGCTCTTAGTGTTATTATAGCATCACTTAAGACTTGTTTCTGTACAATGGTGTATGCAAACTCCGTTATAAAACTTATTCTTATGGCGTAATTGCACACTCTTGTAAATACAATGGTTTTATGACTTCTGTTTTTGAGGGTGTTTTAAAACTAAAAAAATAAAAAACAGCTACAGTACAGCTTTATTTTGTATTAATGACAGTCACTCGGAAAGACTTTACGGTCAACCGCCAATTCCGTCGACGTCCAACGAAGAGGGTTCCGTAGCAAAAACATTAAACAGGGTTATTAATGATCATAACAGTTATGTTAAATGTGTAAATTTAATTCAACCTTCGGAACATGATTATGACGTTTCTTCATAAAGCAGTGCAAGTAGTTCAAATGATGATTGATTTGAACCATGAGATAGAGTTCTCTTACTGCTTTGTCATATGATGATATTGATAGCCTTTTCACACAGAATTTTGAGGTGGACCAATTATGTAAAGGCCGAGATGTTTCATCCTTTACTAATTTGTTGACATCTAATCGCTTTCTTGGCCATCTTAACTTGCCTTTTGATTCCCACAAACTTGGTACCATGCAAAGCTTGTTTTGCCCTTTCTCAATGGTTGCTTAAATTTTAGTCGGCATATTTTCCTGAAAATAAAGTAAAACTGATATAATACATAGAACAAACTAATAATGCTTTACAATAAGTTTACTTAGGTATAAAACATAAGGTCAAAATGAGAATCTCTTCCTTTTTTTTGTGGGTTAAAAATTAAACAGCTACTTGTTTTAGTTTTACTATATGTAGGTACGTATCATCTTGAGTCAGCGTTTTTTATTTCTTTTAAGTAACCCTTATGAGCATTATAAGTTATGTATAGAGAACTGATATACAGCCTAAGTAATAAAAATATTGTATTATAAAGCTGATTAGCAGCCAAAAGCTGTACAATATAATCCTTAACTTACTTAGTACAGCTACTCAGACTATAATACACTCCGATTATCGTTTAGGCTGTTTAGCAAATAGTCACCATTTTCGTAATTTCGAATGTAGGTATAAAACAAAATTTGAAACATAATTTATGGAATATATAATGATTTTCAGCTTGATATGAGGGCACAATATTCACACTACCCTCACTTCTGTTATTATAAAATTGTTTTTTATTCTAACCTTAAAACCAACATTGACTTACCATAAATAGTATTTTTCTTTTATATCAGATCGATTATTTTGCTGGCGCTTGAATATTTTGACGGAAAACATAGACAGGTTCACAATAAATTTGAATCAGCAATTTCAATTCACCAATTAACAGGGATCTGTGAATTACAGATCCCTGTTACCATTTCACCGTTTACCATGCCATAACGTTCGTTTGTTCATCGTTAATTTATTAGTTATTTTGTCGATGACTGGGAATTCCTCGGTATTTACTTGGGTCGCTCAGTAGTGACGTTAAATGAATGTATGCGACAAAGAATTAGCAATTTAAGCGTCTTTGAAATCAGAACTTTATTCCGATGGCACGCGTGTGTGTATTGTTTTCGATAATTATAGTAATAATCAATATCATCAATCACTACATAGTATGAAACAAAGTCGCTTTCTCTGTCCCTATATCCCTATGTATGCTTTAATCTTTAAAACTACGCAACGGATTTTGATGCGGGTTTTTTAATAGATAGAGTGATTTTTAAACTAATTACTCATGTGACTAAAATATTACGAAGTATGTATGAATTATTCTATCTAATCAGTTACCTTATGAAGGAAATTTCCCTGTTAAAAGTAACAGGTAATGTCAGAGCCTAGGAACAAGTTACCTGAAAACAGAATAATCCTGGTAAATCCTATCTCTACTGTGGACTAAATATTACAATCGAATGCAATTAGGACAGTGACAGTCTTTAAGGGGAAACTAGTCGCCGTGGCTTCGAACTCACTGATGGGCCTGGCTAAAAAGCACGCTGTCTCACCAGGCATCGTGTCCGACAGAGGTAGTATCAGTGATGAGCAGTCAGAGCTTGTCTACACGTACAGCATTATTGAGTGAGATGGAGGATCATTTATAGTACAACAGGCGCGTAAAAAATTAAGAACAGTCCTTCGGAAGATTGGGTTTTATGAAAAAAACCACTGCATAAATCAATAACCAATAAAGTTTATTGTACTTGTCGATATTTGAGCTTTGTCGGTACCGACTTGGTTTTTCAGATTTTACACTTCTTTTATTACCTAAACACGCCCAAAGTTAGGTTAAATTAGCATGAAAAACGAATCTTTGTTGGCTCCTAACTTTGCAATGGCTTTTTATTTTAGTATTCTGTTTCCGTATAGACAATATTAATAATAAGACAAAACCACACCATGTTTAATTTTTGATGTACATCGTCGAACAGTGGAGTAATACACTCCCGAAGTTTGTATAGGAAAAATCTAGACTAGATTCACCTTAATGACACTTTATAGTACATACTAATACCATGTGGTAAATTCACACACTGCAAAAGATGTGTGTATTTGCCATAAATTACTGTCACTGTCATCCTACCTTGTGTCAAACAAATAAGCGTCAAACTTGACATTCCCCCGTGATGCATTTATTTATAATTTTTTTCATCATTTTTGATGGCAATTCTTGCAACTTTCGAGTTTTGCGAGGAAGTGCTGATTACCGATACCTTAAAAAAATTACATGGATTTGTTGATTGTTGAATTATAAATACACCTGTAGCAGGTTTATGTGTGATATAAGTCAATAATGCTGTTCAATGATATCAATATTACGCGACAAACATGGGGTTGACCCGAATGAAGCTTTTCATTATTTTATTCGGTCTCAACTTACTGCCGTTAGCGTTTGGTGATGAAGAAGGAATAAACATAGATTCTGTCTGTAACTCTACGGGATCTGATCGTGTTGATTACGAGTTTAATTCAGATGTAGTGAATAGTGAACATATAATAACGTACAAGGGCTATTTCCCACGATCGACTCGAGAAAACTATGTCAGCGCTGCTTTGAGGAATGCAGGGGTGAGTTCACTTACGAAGAATTAAGCTCCTGTAACCATTAATATTATTTTATTCTGATGTATTTATGTACCTTGGAAGACTTACAGCTAAACAAAACAACAGAAATAGCAAGTGTAACAGCCAATTACAAGTGTTCACTTTTAAAAACATATCAGTGAAAAACACAACACTACTCACTAAAAAGAAAAAGCTCAAATTAAAAATACTTTTTATCACTTTGCTAAAACAAAAACAAACTCGAAAAAGCTAGGCACTCAATCTGTTCGTTGCTTAAATTATTTGTTTGCCTATTTTTGTTGCTGATGGTTAATTTTAACAAATTACTAAGGCACATCATTCAATGATTTGGGCCTGGTTGGTGCACATAAATTTTCATATGTTTCTCTGGTAAATTCTGAGCGATATCTGAATAAAATCCTTATAACTTCCTTAGTCAATATATTTAGATGGACGTAATGTAGGTATCCAGAACTACATTTGCAATAGGCCATGGTGATTGTAAAGTTATTGTGATTGCTTCACAGGCATGTTAATTTAAGACCCAGATGAACATTATTATTTACAATTATGTTAACACATTCCATGCCAAGCACCCAGCATATGGGTCGAAAAACCACCATATGCTGGGTGCTTGGCATGGAATGTGTTAAGATATGGGGCTCATGGCTAAGTAATAACAGCCATAAGGGGCGATCAAACAGGTTAAGCTAAGCTGGTCACAGTTCGTCCATGGATGGGTGACCAGCTTTTAATACTGAGACACCTTCAGGCCTAAGAAAACACTAGCATGTTTTGTTAGTCATTGGTCCCAGCTGTCATTGGGGGATCTTTGACTGTCAGTAGTCAGAAGCCCAAATTCTGACAACCAGTTAAGACTGGTTGTCAGAGAGTAGCTGGGTTGTGGACTTCAGATAGGCAGTCGCTTCATGTAATATACTGCTGCCTATGGTTAGACTGGATGCCGACTCATACATAGTTGGGAAAAGAGTTGATTGATGTTAAAATAAGATATATATTTAATTGCTGAAACATGTATAAGTACACAAGAATAAGAATGTGCCACCATGTGAACCATTGTGTGTATAAGTTTATGTGTGCGTGTTTTCCCATTTATCAGTTTGTAACAAATAATTTAATTAGAAATATACCAATGAAAGAAATAATCGTTCATTTGTATATTTCTAATTAAATTATTTGTAAGCTTGCGAGCTGGATTTCACAAATATAGTAATCTTTACATAGTTTTGTCAGAATTTCACTTTCATACATGCTTAAATGCTTATTGAATTATATATTACTTATTACTTGGTTGTCCTAAGGAGGGGCTTGTGGCTAAGTAATATTAGCCGCAGGGGTTGATCGATGGGTGACCAACTTTACATACCAGGACCCCTCCGGCTTCCGAAATCATGTTAAGCCGTAGGTCCCGACTGTCATTTGTAGATCTGTGACAGTCGTTACGGGTCGTCAGAAGCCCGAAAGTCTGACAACCAGTCTTACCAAGGGGTATCGTATTACCCAGTAACTGGGTTGTGGAGGTCAGATAGGCAGTCGGTCCATGTTAAATACTGGTATTCAGCTGCATCCGGTTAGACTGGAAGCCGATCCCAACATAGTTGGGTTAAGGCTAGGCAAGATGGCAAGATGATAACTACTTAAAGCTAAGCGATGATGCATTTTTGCCTGAAACATCACCTGCGATTTGAAAATATACTCAGGCAGAGATTTCTAAAACGTAACTTAATACATGTTTTGGAGTAGATGTGCTTCTGTCACACTTTTGCACTTGCAGTTTGACAGTAGTACAAGAGTGACAGGAATAATACTAACCCAAAGAACATGTTAATTTCCATTTATTATCGTATCACATTATAGCTATCAGAAATCACAGACTTCGGTACTGAGTTCAATGGTTTAGTTGTCTACACAATGTACATTTTTCACTGAAATATAGGAGGTTCTTAATTCAACCTGTATTTTATAAAGTAGTAACTTCTGCCGACAACTTCACTCGCGTGGAGGTCGTAAGACACACAATATACTGAAATAACAGCCACATTTTATAAACCACCACCAAACTCTATCTCCATTGCATCGCTTCACATGACATGCCCATGCTATGACTTTGTTTTTCGCTTAGCATTCTTTGTGACTTATTTTCTTTTTGCTTGACTTTTTAGAGCTGTATATTAATTAGCCTATAACTTTCCTCGGTAATAGGGCTATCAAATGCAAAAATATTTTTTTAATTCGACCAGATATTAGCATGTTCAAACAAACTCTTTAGTATTATTATTAGTATAGATCATTGATTCCCAAAGTGGTCTAAGTGGACCCCCAGGGGTCCACGGTAAACTCGACGGAGGTCTATGTTGGCGTGGCAAAAAAATGGGGGTTCACAATTCGTAAGATTTTAGTTCTTCACTATCGAAACCAGATAAATTTTCGTGGACCGCGGGGTCCACGAAAATTTATCTGGTATCGATAGTGACGAACTAAAATCTTGGCTTGACTTCACTTGATAATATTTTAAGAAGCTCAGCGACTGTTACTTGTAAAAACTTGCATATTCAATATTCAGTACAACGTATCGAGACTTACAAAGCGCTGCCGCTGCCGCCGCTGCCGTCCGCAACGCTTGTTCAGACGTGCAAAGGGACGAAATACTACTTGTGGTGTGTGTGCTTGCAATCTTGCATGAACTTGTTTGGTTCTTCACCAATATAAATAACCATAATAATGCCAAGGATAAACGTTACTCATTTGTTTCCGGAATATCGAAAAGTAAAGTAAAGTAAATCGATATTAGTGTTTCCGAGTCAGAAAAAGTAAGTACTTACCTATTTGTTATACATACTTTTATTTTATTTATTTATTAGTTTACAATTTATTGTACACGCAAATAAACAAAAGATTGACAAATTACAAAAAAATACGTAAGTACAAAAGGTGGGGCTACATACTCGTAACGTGCATCAAAGTAATAAATAAATAATTAATAAAAAGAAAAATATAAAAAGAGTCCCACCTTGCACAGTATGTTCGCTTCAACGTCTGAAAGTAACGATGATAGCTTGCGGGCATCTTACAATATATGGGATATTACTTATAGCGAAATTTGGAAAACCGCACACCATTGGAGAACAGTTAATTTTACCCGCTGTTGAAGAGGTTTTAAAAACTGTTCTGCACAAATCTCCATTGACAAAAGAATTGCTTTGAGTAACAACACTGTACAAAGACGTTTTGATGAAATGAGCTCTGATATTGAAAATTTCTTGTGTAATTATCTGCAAACAACTAATTTTACAATTCAGCTGGACGAGTCAATTTTACTCGGTAATGAAGCATTATTATTGGCATATGTTCGATTTGTTATGGAAGAATAAATTCATGAAGAGCTACTATTCGCGAATATTTTGGAGACGGACACTAAAGGGGAATCAATATTTAATGTCCTGAGTGATTTTTTTAAGCAAAAATCTATTCCATTCACAAACGTTATTTCGGTGGCAACAGATTGAGCTCCTGCCATGGTCGGGCCATATCGTGGGCATATAAGCCATTTTAAAAGAATTATACCAAAGGTTTTTGGTATAATTTTTTTTCGCTTTTCACTGTGTCATCCACCGACAACACCTAGTAGCGAAAAATTTGAGTGATAGATTGCACCAATCGCTTCAATTTGTCATTAATGTAGTTAACAAAATAATAAGCAATGCATTGAATACGGGTTTATTTGCACAATTGTGTGATGAAAATGATGAAGACTTCTAACGATTGCTTTTACATACTGAAATACGCTGGTTGTCGAAAGGTGCATGTTTAACAAGATTTTACTCACATCAAATCAAAACGCTTCAACTCAGTTCACTTCACATCAGTTTTAGAGTTTCTGGAATGTAAAGATCCAGATTTAAAAGAAAAACTGATCAATTTGAAAGCAAAGAACCCGTATTTGACAGATTTGTTCAAACAATTTAATGACATTAACTTACAATTACAAGGGAACAACCTCAATTTAATAAAAACAAAGGGTGTAATTTCAGTGTGGAGAATGTGATATTACAAGAGGAGCTACTCGAGCTTAGCACTAATGAGGAGCTGAATGTGAAATTTAAAAGAGGATATCAAACATTTTGGCTGCAGGCAGAAATACCCGAAAAATATCCTGGACTGTGGAGAATTGCGAGAAAGCTTTTTCTGCTGTTTCCCTCGTCATATCTTGTCGAAAAAAGTTTTAATGTCGTTACAAACCTTTTAACAAAAATAAGGAGCAGATGGAATATCAAAGAACGGGGAGATTTGCGGTTATTCCTAAGAAAACTGAAGCCAAATATTGATATAACTTGCTGTCAATCCATCAAGTACGGGATGTACTCCCACTAAAATTAAGACTATTTTGTGATTGTCATTGTAGATGTTACGTTACTATGATGTAATTGTTTAATTTTAATTATAAAAATTATATTACAATTATTATTCAATTATTTTAATGATATAACAATAATAATTAATAGTGAAATAATTACATATTTAAATAAATACAATACAAGAAAATATACTTTTTTTTTACCACTTAGAATGTCTAGTTTTCTAAACAAAATAAATCAGAATTGATTGGTTTCTTGTGCTGAGAGTAGATGTCAAAAAAGTAAAGTTTGATGGAATCACTTTTTTGATTGGCCAACTTTACTTTTTTGACATCCACTCACAGCACAATCAATTAATTAATGAACTAATCAATTCTCACTTTTTTTTTTGAAAACTGCTAATTCGTGGTTGGAACTCAACCGCAACGCAAATTTCCATACTTAGATCTAATCTTCACATTTTTTGTCGACTGGGAATATGGAAGAAATGTAGCTGCAGGGGTTCCACTGGAACCAGCAAAATTTTGAAAGTGGTCTATGAGAAAAAAAGTTGGGAACCTCTGGTATAATACATTTCTATGGTGTTTGAGTTGTATAAATTACTTCAACTGTATTCAAATATTCTGATATTATAATTCCATATAGTATAAGTTCTGATAACCATGTTTTGACAACTATCAGAGATCTATAATATATACTTTCCATAATAACTTACCTCCCTTTTTTACTTAAATGCAGTTGAGTAATGAAGTTGGCAAGTTATTATTGTTGTATAGGACTATGAATGTGCAGTCTATGAATATAAATTTATGCAACTACATATTAGTGAGGTGGGATGGTACTGATTGATACATACTCTAAACACCTTTTCCCTGTTTGTGTTCCCATGACTCATGGCAATTGTTTTTACTGTTTTGTTGTGTTTGCTTTGCGGACAGACTACCTGTTAACAGCCAGTCTCACTTGTGATAACAGAAAAAATTTAAAAGTAATATATCTTTATCATTATTGGGTACAAGTAATATCTTTAGCACTTGTTATTTAGTAGCTACGTATTTATTACTTGTTTTGTCTGATTTGTAATAAACCTGACTTTATTTTCGTACGTTGTTTTCGGATGAGCACTGAAAATCAGTGCTGTACTGTCGGTCCCATAGCACAGCATCATGCTAAGTGGAAGCCTTCTTGTCACAGTCACGGCGGCGGCGGCGGCGTGCAGCTGCCGACTATTTATGTTTTACAATTATGCCTATGTATATATCTGTGTTGTTATCATGTTTTTTTTAAGTTATGTCAGCTTTTTATATGCACGTGTTTCTGTGACAAATAAATCCACTTTTCTTTCTTCTTTCTACTATTATTACAGTTAAGTTATTTATGACTCATAGATGATTTTATTCAGATACTTTGTTAATAGAAAGCAAATTGATAAAATAAACTTTAAACAAGAAAATGTGTATTTGTAGTCTATCCGTTGTTAAAGAAATAGAAAATCTGATATTCAAACTTTGCTCCATATAAGCAAATTCATATTTAATGAGTCTCAGTTATGTGATAATTCTTAATTACTCTTTACTCATATTATACTATACTTTGTTCTATGATAGATAATTGATAGGGCACAAGTTAAATAAACAATATTGACAGGTGACTTTTTCGTAGAACTACAAATTATACTCAACATATGACAAGATCAAGTAGGCCGAATGATGATGAATCTTTATAGTCAATAATACTCCCAATTATATAGCGCGCTGTAAGAGATTTCACATCTTACCACTGCATGAGCGCAGACGTTTGGTAGATATGACGTATATACTTATATAAAATTGCAAATGGTGATATGGATTGCCATGAGCCTGTATGTAGTATAAGATTAGTAATACTGCAAAATGTTTCACAATCCGCGTAAAGGCAAAAGTTATTGTTTGTATCGAAATTATTTGTTTTAATTGTATTAGCCGATCTTGTATTATTTATTTTCTAATATATGAAATTCACATGTATTTAACACCGACTTCTTTTTTTTTGTGTTAGTTTCATATTGTTTAAAGTTGTAAGTTCCCAAAAAAACGAATAAAATAAAACAATAGGTTGTAAAAAGGGCGTAAAATAAGTACCAGTTGCAAATTGCCAAATAGAACATAAACCGATTGTTTCAGATATCAAACTGGACGCTGTTGCGACGCGACAACCCTGCGAAAGAGTATCCAAGTGACTTTGATGTGATCATTCTTGAAGATGGAGGCAGAAAAGCACTTGATGCTTTGAAAGACCATCCTGCTGTTAGACGAGTCACTGCGCAGCGGCAGGTGACACGGACCATCAAGTATATCCGTGAGGTAAGGGAACGTGCCTACCGTACCGGGGTTCATATGACACATCGAGCCTTGGAGAGAGACTCACATAGATGGAGTGACGGATACGACGACACTCTCCAAAGCCGAACTTTTCCTAAAACTGTATGCGCCGTAGATTCCCGGCCAAGTACAATTCCGATTGTTTTATTGGGATGCACAAATGTTTAAAAAAAGACTGCATGAAAAAATTGTATCAAAATACTTTAACCATTGTGTTCTATTGTTCTTAGTCGGTGTGAGTGTGATACACGAACGGTTGTTTAATCTCTTATTGTAATTTAGGATGATTGTGGGCCAGCTGGATGCCTGTATGCGGGCTGGCGCAATCATCGCGTCCGTGGCCTGCACTCCCTCAGGCAGCCGCGAGAGGTATGGAATCTGATTTACTCATATTATCAAAAAGTATTGAATCACAAATTGAAATTTAAAAAAGGCTGAACGCTCCCCTTTTAGAAACCAAGTAAAAATGGTTGCGGATGTGCAGGTAAGATTGGTTGTTTTTAATACATTTTGATGCATGTTTGAAGGTCAACTTATGTAACTTTTTAGCAGAATGGTGGCTACACGTCCAGGAAGTTGTTGCGGACCGTGCCACGTCAAATAACATCGGTGTTAAAGGCGGACCTGCTTTGGTCTCTTGGTGTAACTGGTGAGTACCTTATGTAACGAATTATAGCAAACAATATATAATTTGCATTCTACAATCGTCTGTTAGAGATGAATTCTGACAAATACTGGAGGAAGGTGAATCTGCTAACAGTAGCAACCTTCAAGACAGAGGCCCTACTGTGAGTTTAATTTAACCATCTACACCAAACGCAGTGAGCGCGTTTGGCGCTCCGGTTGGTCCGTCACCAATTCAGGGCCAATCGGAACGTCAAACGCGCTCACTACGTTTGGTGTAGATGGTTAAATTAAACTCACACTAGGGCCTCTGCACCGGTCATCATCATCCGCCTAGCCGTATCCCAACTATGTTGGTATCAGGTTCGGTCTAACCGGATGCAGCTGATTACCAGTATTACAAGAAGCAAAACTGCACCGGTCTTGACAAAAAATCTTACTACCATACATTAATTTTATTACTTCATGTTAAGTTTTACTCGTGACGCTGTTCCCTCCACTACCGTGAATTTATGATTGTTTAATTGTTTTTACAATGCTTATTATTTACTATCAGGCGAGGGCATAAAAGTAGCCGTGTTCGACACGGGGTTGGGTCGAAACCATCCTCACTTTGGGCGAGTTCGGGAGCGTACAGACTGGACAGGAGAAAACACTCTGGATGATGCACTGGGCCACGGCACGTTTGTTGCCGGCGTAATCGCCTCCAGATCTGACTGCCTCGGCTTTGCTCCTGATGCAGATTTACACATTTTTCGGGTCTTCACTGACAATCAGGTAAGTCATCAAATTATAATGTATAAAACAAAGTCCCTTTTCGTGTCTGTCTGTCTGTGTGACAGTTAGCTTAGTTCTTCTAATCTACACAATGATGCTGTTCCTGTTATGACTATTACTTAGATATTTTTTCCTGAAAGGATTATGAGTTGGTATAATACCATAATTAACTTAGAAATACAGAAATCGTAATACTTTGACATGTCGCTCCATCTGTAGATTGTACCCGTGCTAAGTTGGGGCGGGTCGGCAAAGTAACGAGGTTCTTGGTAGGGTTGTTATACGAAATTAGTATTGATGTCAATCAACAAACCTTAGGTGATTACAAATAAAAATGTCTAACTCACTTTCAAATAATAAAGTCACTAGAAAAAGGCGAATAGCATCAGAGAACGTGATAGTAACGAAACTGTAGCATTTAAAGTTAAGTTCTAAATCTTTCTAGAATACAATTTAAAGCATTGTAATATTAACATATTATGAAGTACTGTTTAATCAAGCGATAAAATAGAAAACACTTATGAAACTTCAAAGTACCTAAATTCAGCTACAATGTTATCAGAAAACTCAAAGATATTAACGGAAGTGATGTCAAGGTTTGATGAGGCGACGTGATTTAATTAATTAAGTACCTAATTGATAAGATAGTAATACAGAGAATTTAATGAACTGCCGAATATGAACGCTACAAATGATAAATGATTTAATTTCTGTAAGTAGGATTGCACAAACACTTTTACAAGTTAATCATATTTTAAAAAGTATATGAGGTCGGCGTTTCCTATCTGACTACTCTGGGAAGATATACCGAAACAAACTCAGAGGTCACAGTCTCTTTTAATGTCCAGACATAATGTTGGTAGGACATTGTGAAGACTAGGTACATTGATGTCTAAAATGGTATTTTGAGGAAAGGACCACACAGATTGGGTGGACCTGTGCAGTCAGTGCACGCTATAACAGTTGCGATAAGGAGACATGCTTACGTTGTATCAATAACCAGCACTTTGCCCTCGCAGATATCGTGATATTCCCTAAGAACTTCAATACTAAACTAGCGAAGAGTTAAGGAATGGTTAGGTTTTGAAAACAATAATTACGATCTTTATTTTTTTACCTCAAGAAGTATTTGTACCAAGTTTCAAGTTTTAAACCGATGGAATAAGATCTTTCATAGAAATGTATTTTCACCCCGACAGGGGTTAGGGTGTGTGGTATGTACCTATATACTAATTTTCGGGTTATTCAAAGTAAGTAGCAGGTAAATGCCTCCTCTAATAACTTGTTTACCACGTTTCAACCAACTAGGTACATGTAATGGGTGAAAAGAAAGCGGTAAGTAACCAAGTCTCGAAAAATCCAAATCCAGGTTTTCTTTTTCCTAGAGTATTCATGATCTAAATAATACCAGTGTAAGCTGGGGCCTTATTCTATTGATGCTCCGTCAGACGCTAGGCCTGCTCGAGGTCACAGTGTTACAACCGACGCGGTCGCTTGTTCTACGATACGCCGGTTAATTGCACTTAATCATTTAACACAATGTTCGTTTTAAATGTAACGTAAACAAAGTTGTTATACAAGTGTTTGTAAAGTATTTTATTAATAAACAATAGACTCTTCAATAACATGCTTTAAACGTTCTGTCGACTTGTTAAGCTACTGAAATGAATCAAATAATAGATAAATATGTATAAAATAGAATGATGAATCCAGGTTTCATACACATCGTGGTTCCTGGACGCGTTCAACTATGCCATAATGCGTAAGATTGATGTGCTGAATCTCAGCATCGGTGGCCCAGACTTCATGGATCACCCGTTCGTCGATAAAGTATGGGAGCTGAGTGCGAACAAGGTGAGTGACGCTGACAAGAAAACCGTATTTCATTTTTTTTCAACAATACTGTTTTACCATCTGTGGAGGCTTGCAAATATTTGACTTGTGAATTTCTCCATTATACTTATCTTTATGAATGTGCTTGTGGCTAAGTTACAATAGCTGCGCGGGTCGATCGATCAGGTTAAGCTACGCTTGCCGCGGTTGGTCCGAGGATGGGTGACCATCTTCACATACCAAGACCCCTCCGTGCCCCGGAAAGCACATTAAGCCGTTAGTCCCGGCTCTCATTTGTCATTTGACAGTCGTTACGAGTCGTCAGAATCCCGAAAGTTTGACAACCAGTCTTAACAAGGGTTATCGTATTACCCAGTAACTGGGTTGTGGAGGTCAGATAGGCAGTCGCTCTATGTAAAATACTGGTATTCAGCTGCATCCGGTTAGACTGAAAGCTGACCCCAACATAGGTGGGAAAAGGCTAGGCAGATGATGATGACTTATCTTTATAGATGCTAGGAAATATAAAAACGCTTTGCCAGAACTTTTCAAAACATTGAACAGAAACACAACATGGAATAGACCCCAGTCCCAGATTCATGTTCTGGAAAATATCGCGGCGATTGGCTTACACTACTACGAGGGTCATTCAATAAATACTTAGCCTACAAAAAGTAAACGAAAATTTTGGAAAAGTGGGAATTTATTTTTCAACATAGTCTCCTTTTAGTTCGATACACTTAGCCCAGCGATGCTCCAACTTTTTTAATCCATCCGAAAAATAGTTTTTGTCAAACTCTACAAAATAGGCCTCCGTGGCGGCGATGACCTCCTCATTCGATCCATATCTATTCCCGGCGAGTGATTTTTTTCAGATTAGGAAACAAAAAGAAGTCACAAGGGGCCAAATCTGGAGAATACGGTGGATGGGGCAGCAATTCGTAGCGTAATTCGACCAATTTGGCCATGGCAACGGCAGACGTGTGAAACAGCACTTTTTTCTTCGCCAGATGGGGTCGTTTTTTCTTTAATTCGGCGTCGAATCGGCCCAATAAATCGGCATAGTAAAGCCCTGTAATTGTTTTACCCTTCTCGAGGTAATCGATGTAGATCACACCTTGTGAATCCCAGAAAACGGTGGCCATAACTTTTCCGGCCGATTTTACAGTTTTCGCCTTCTTTGGAGCACGTTCCCCGGTCTGGATCCATTGTTTTGATCGCTCCTTGGTCTCTGGTGTGTACCAGTGGATCCAGGTTTCATTGACGATCACAAAACGACGCAAAAACTCCGCTGGATTCCGCTTAAACAGCGCCAAACACGTCTCCGATGTGGTCTCACGGTTGCGCTTGTTTTCTGGTGTGAGTAAACGCGGCACCCATCGCGCCGACATGCGACAGCTTTCTCATGCCGAGTTCCTCGTGAAGAATATGATGCACTGTTCCTTCTGAAATGCCTACAGTCTCAGCTAGCTCCCGAACCTTCAATCGGCGATCTGCCAATACGAGATCATGGATTTTTTTAATGTTTTCCTCCGTAGCAGCTGTTTTCGGTGCACCTGGACGTGGTTCATCAAAAACCGACGTACGGCCACGTGCAAACTCGTTGAACCAATTCTTGACGGTGGCCATCGATGGAGAAGAGTCACCGTACACAGCATCCAAGCGCTCTTTGACTTCGATGGGCGTTTTCCCTTCCAAAAATAGGAATCGAATCACCGAACGATATTGCTCTTTTTCCATTTTTGTAAAACCGATCGACACGTTCGCTTCCATAAGTTGTCAAATTAAAACAAATGAAGGGATTGGAATGAAAATTTGAAAAAAGAATTAAAAAAGAATGTGCTACACTGTGGTAAAACTCTTTTGAAACTACAGCGCCCTCTGGCGATGAGGCTAGGTACTTATTGAATGCACCTCGTACATTAGCTAGATAGTCGTTTCCGCTTTGAGTATTATCCTGTTACTCATTGTTAACGGTAGTGTGATTGATATCTACTATAAACGCCAAAGAATGGCTAGTTTTTGTGCAGGTAACAGTAGTTTGGTCCGTGGTTGACAACATTTAAAATTTATATACGAAAACCTAGGATGGTACACAGTCATGCTTCGCCTCGTTAAGTACATCAATTTATACACTGTACGTCATTCCTTGCCTACGGTGCGCCCGTGTGTGTCTGACTGAACGCTGTTTCTTTCTTTTTACATCGTACCTATAACCAATTACGAGCGGTTTTGAGTTTTTTGGTTCCGGTAATACTGCATAATTTGACAATTTGCACTCCTTGGTAATCCTGTTATGTAATATTGCACAGTTTGCACTCCTCGGTAATCCTGTTATGTAATATTGCACAGTTTGCACTCCTTCGTAATCCTGTTAGACCAAAGTAGTTTGGGGTGTATTTTATGGTGCAACTAGGTTGCGGTCCATCGACGATGGCTAGTCGATATTGACCGACACAAAACACAAGCCAGCTGAACTTTGCGATAGCAAGGTCTCATCAATTCCGCACAATCATTATAAAAAAGAACAGTGGTGGACACCATTGTTCTTTTTGTTCCAGTGGTAACAGCCGCGACTTACGAATTGGAAGTCGTAGGTTCGGACCCAGACAGGCGCTTTACTTTGTGTTCATTAATTAATTACCACTGCTGTCAAAAGTTCAAAATCATGAAGAAAACATCTTGAGGAAACCGGCCGGTCCTAGATTTAAAAATTCGTAGACATGTGACATCTACGAACCCGCACTGGGCCTGTGTCCCAACAGTAGGAACATTATAGGCAGATTATTGTTAAAAAATCCCTCGGATATCGTTTGGAACCCGGTTGTCATAAACAATACTGGATCGGTTTGAACAGGGCGCAACGGTGTTATCGAGCGATCGCAATTTAGCTGAAATCTTAACTGTTCTAGAATGGACACTAGAAATATTTTTAAATTAATAGGTACTCCTTTTAGGTGATAATGGTGTCAGCGATAGGTAACGACGGACCTCTGTATGGGACCCTGAACAACCCAGCAGATCAGA
The DNA here is from genome assembly GCA_949091785.1 of Polymixis lichenea. NCBI lineage: Eukaryota > Metazoa > Arthropoda > Insecta > Lepidoptera > Noctuidae > Polymixis > Polymixis lichenea. The sequence goes on from OX420931.1 coordinate 37,518,023, forward strand.
TGGATGTCATTGGAGTAGGCGGCATCGGGTTCGATGACAGAATTGCCAAATTCTCATCTAGAGGCATGACTACCTGGGAACTGCCGCACGTGAGTATTTTTAATGGGCCTACAATACAACCTATTATTCATTTAAGTTTACCTATTTTCATGAACTGCATATTTCGGTAAAGTGTTTGTTGTTGTAGTTAAACGCTCACTCAATTACTTACACTACCGACGCGACGGCGGCAATGTTTTTGTATTCTTCAATTGGTATTTAACGCGTAAAATGTTCTTGGATCAAATATTTACAGAGGAATGTTTGTTGTAAGTTACCTAGGTAACGGTACACAGTACACAACACTCAGCTGTGAGTTTTAAATAATTGAACAGTGCAGTTACATCTAATATGTATCCAATATATTTCCAATGTATAAATAATATTTCGAATAAGTATTATTTACTTATTTTTATTCGGAGTAGTATTTCTATGGCCATTATGTTGATTAATCTAATAATGTATCAAAACACTATATTATTTGCAAATGGTGCAATGCTTTGAACCATTTTAGCACTTCAATCGATCGCGTTTTCTATAATTAACTGAACATAGGCGGGGACCTATTTGAGATAATGTTTATGAATAATATATAAGCAAGCCACGTGAAAAGCGCTGCAGTACTTTGACCACTATTTCAAAATCAAAATATTTTATTTCACATAAACCTGCAAGGGCACTTATGAAACAACAGAATCTAGGTGCACGGTTCCAATTTGTCGCTTCCTATGGAGAAGAGCCGGCAAGAAACTCCACGGTTACTCTTTAAAAATAATTGGGCTTTACAAGTTTTCAAATTACAGTGATATTAGGTATGGGAGGACAGTGCAGGCCTGTCAATAAGTACTTACCAGGTACTTAGAGGAATGAAAATAAAAAATATGAAATTCGTCTATAAATCTAGTCTGTGAGGCCTACAACTTTCTCCCATTCACAATATGTAAAAGAATCTACATTAGTAAGATCAACCTATTTAAATCAAGTGACATGATTTTCATGAGAATCACTAATAAATAGTTGATACTAGAAGTGATGTATAATGTCAAAAAATGACGAGAATATGTCAGAAGGTGTAAAAAATAAAAATTGACATTGTAATTTGGGAGCACTTAAAGAGACTCTCACAAAGTTATGCTGTTAATCAGGTACCAGGGAAGCCACATGTGCAGAAGGAATTAATGCCAAACTTCCCTGTCTTCAACGTAGTCTTTTAATCGTATAATATGCTTTTTTGATAAGGACACGTTTGATGTGAGTTTTAAACTTTCCATCGCTAAGTTCTGTAACCGATTTTGGCAACTTGTTATAGAAGCGTATACTGTTTATTAGAAATGACTTGCTAGTTTTAGTTAATCTAATCTAGTTAGAAGCACACATAATTTAGAATCAGTCTAATGCTGTATCTATAGCGTTAGCCTTTGCAATCGCAACGTTCTATCACAATGCATGTTTTGTCATACATAGAGTACGACAGGAGATCAGGCATCTTTTGAAGTGTAGCTCCCCAATCGTATTGTGGCTCATTGGAGTACCTACCCCATGTATTGCTATAGTATTATTATCTCAAGAAGCGATATGCATTTTACATAAACCAAGTGTACAAACACGCTGTGAATGTGTGCGTGAAAACGAGTAGCGTCAGCACATATGTATATGCACCTCTGAGGCCCTAGTGTGAGTTTCATTTAACCATCTACACCAAACGCAGGAAGCGCGATTGGCGCTCCGATTGGTCCGTCACCAATCCGGGGCCAATCGGAACGCCAAACGTGCTCACTGCGTTCGGTGTAGATGGTTAAATGATACTCACACTAGGGCCTCTGATTTCGTAATTGTTTCTGACGCTAACGGTACGGTAAAGGTTGTCTACTTAAGACGACCTTATATTGTACAGGCCGACGCTACAATAACTCTAATCATATTCGGACTGTCAAGCTAATTTAGATGAACAAAAGCAACAAAAAAAAACAGTAGGCGTGAGATTGGGCTGACAAGCGGAAGGAAAAATATTAAAGTAAGACTCCTAGAACAATTCTAGAAATAATTACGAAACCCACTCCACAAACGTTTTTCATTGTTCAACCAGGGAGCCTCTGTGAGATCCTCAGGTGGATTTCACAGTTGCTAAGGCTCCTGCGCTTACACATTCACAGCGTGTGAGTACACTTGGTAACTACAAGTAAAGCGCGCTTCGCTTCGTGAGATTATACTGTAAGTCGCTAATTATCGTATGTGAATGAGGAAATATAGACAATGAATTTAGAAACGACGCAATAATTCTGCGTATAAAGCTTTGTGCGCCTATTTTTTATCTGTTTACAAACTGTGTTTATATTTAGGGTTGTTTACTTGTCGTCTCGAAACATACGTCACGCATGCATCTCGTAATGTCTTCCAAGATGCCAACTTACTATGTTCTAGGGTTATGGTCGGATGAAGCCGGATATCGTAACCTACGGCAGTGGCGTGAGGGGCTCGAGTGTTACCGGAGGATGTCGCTCTCTCAGTGGTACGTAATTAAATGTATACATAATATTATACATTAAAGTAGCTGTATGTGGCCGCGTTGTTCTTCTGAACACCGCAACGGATTTTGATCAAGTTTCAAACAATCACGTTTGTTGTACAAACGTGATTGTTTTTGCCGTTTTTATAAATAATGTTACGGAAACCTTCGTGCGCGAGTCCGACTCGCACGCCGGCTTTTTTTATCCAATTATCTTGCTAGGCTTTTTGGCAAATGGCATCTCTGTATTAAATCGCTTGCTTACCAAAATGTGTGTGTGAAATCATTACAGTACTATGTAGTACATAACATTACGCATTAAGTTTTTTTTGTGTTTTGGCTTCGCACAGTCTGTGCATATAGCCAATGTCACGTTTGGGGAATAGTGCACAAAGTTGTATTTGACATAAATAAGTCACATGTTCATAACATAGACATATGGATTTCTCATCAAATAAATAAAGAAATGTGCCTATCCCCTTACAACTAAGTCAATTGTTGAGTGTGTGGCTCACGATGTGTTTTGTGTTGTGAAAACATATTATCCTAGTCCATATTCTACGAGTAGTCAATCTTTGTTACAAAACATAGGTTATTCACCCGAAATCATAACAACGTGTTATCGTGTGTGCGTAGTAGTTTATAATTTGATGGTTGGTTTTATGATGGTGGCTTTAATTGACATTTGTGTAATGGGATATCTTATGATTCACGTGATACATACCTATTACGTGATAATTTAAGAGTACCTTGAATAATTAATATTATCATAAGCTTTAAGTACCATTATAAGCCTGCTGGACATAGGCATCTCTTATAAATGAGCGCCATTCAACTCGATCCTCGGCTACTATCAGCTGCCACTAGCCCACTTAGTCAGAAGGCGTCTTTACCTTAGAACACGTTTATGCCAACGGTCATCAGCTAGAGCTACCTACAATGGCCGGCCCATTGCCACTTCAGCTTGTTTAGTCTGCTGGCTAAGTCGACTACTTTGATTACTTGTCGGCCAACCGAGCATCTTGAATAATCGGCCTATAATATCCCCACTACTGGGGCTCATATCTCCCCTCTGTGAGAGGGGCTAGGCCGTAATCCATAACGCAGGTCCAGTGCATGTTGGTGGATGTCACGTCTTCGAATACTTTAGGTCTAGGACATTGGCTTATCTTTTCTCACGATGTTTTTGTTCACCAATTTGAGAGCAGTGGTGATGAAATACAACTCGTAAGTCACGGTCGTTTCCTCTAAGCCACTACTGCTCTCACACCTTCATCGTGTGATTGGTGATTGATTATATTTATTTCCAACGAAACATGTATCACCATTTCGTTCCACTATAGGTACTTCAGTAGCATCACCCGTTGTAGCCGGTGCTATAGCACTGTTGGCAAGTGGAGTACCCCGACACAACTTGACGCCAGCGGCGGTCAAGCAAGCTCTGTGTATGACCGCACTGCGGCTGTCTGGCCCGAACATGTTCGAGCAGGGACACGGGAAACTGGACCTTATTAGTGCTTATCAGGTACGGTAATTGAAACAAACGGTAGATGCACAGTTACTATCAACATTTAAAAAAATATTAATCTTATCATTAAAAGTTTTTTTTCGCTAAAAATTTTATTCAAAGAAGACCTTTAACAAAATAGTAGCTCTGTATAAGCCACATGAGTAACCAAACGGAATAGACGCAAAGCTTCATACAACCCCGCGAATCGGTTGCACTACTACAAGCACGCGGGGCATGTTTGTGTGACCACTGACCGCTTGTCGCGTACTCGGCGAGACTGGAAAAAACCGGTTTACGCTGGCACAGCCAGTTGACAATCTCAGGGTTAGTGTGTCACACGTTGTTTGTTTTATTAGTTGCAAGTTGGAATATTATAAAAAACTTGAGGAGTGGACCTTTTTTTGTGAGCAAGGCAGCTGTCAGATATCGGCGCGGGACTTGATGGCTACTTAAGGTGAACCTAGTCCACATTTTTCCCAAACAAACTTCGGGAGTGTTTTACTCCACTATTGGACAATGTACATCAAAAATTAAACATGGGATGGTTTTGTCTCATTATTAATATTGTCTGTACGGAAACAGAATACTAAAATAAAAAGCCATTCAAAAGTTAGGAGCCACCAAAGATTCGGTTTTCTTGCTAATTTAACCTAACTTTGGGCGTGTTTTAGTAATAAAAGAAGTGTAAAATCTGAAAAACCAAGTCGGTACCGACAAAGCTCAAATATCGAAAAGTTCAATAAACTTTATTGCTTATTGATTTATGTAGTGGTTTTTTCATAAAACCCGATCTTCCGAAGGGCTGTTCTTAATTTTTTACGCGCCTGTTGTACTATAAATGATCCTGCATCTCACACAATAATGTTGTGCGTGTAGACTAGCATTTAACTGCTCATTCCTGATACTACCTCTGTCGGACACGACGCCTGGTGAGACAGCGTGCTTTTTAGCCAGGCCCATCAGTGAGTTCGAGCCCGCGACTAGGTTCCCCTTAACGTCAAAAGTCATCGTCTGGCCTACACCGGTTAATGTAAAAACGTGGTATTTTATTATTAATAATGGTTGTATATTGTACCTACTGTGTGTATGAATAATACTAGAAAAATAAAAATATATCATACTTTGACTATCCCAAGGAGGTAGGTAAATATTTGATTATTATTTTTTCAAATAAGTGCCTTTATTTTATTGTATGATCCTTTTTTTAATAAGAAGAGGGTACTACACGATGTGTTTTTACCTTTTTATTGTTATTACAGGCTTTTACTAAACATTTGTAGGTATGTGGGTGGGTTGGTATGTAGTAGGTATGTGTGTTAAGTTCAAATATTGTAAGTACTATTTGAACCACTTCTCGATGACTGATTGAGCTGAAATTTGGTATACCGTAACTTCAGTGACAATGCAACAATATGATAAATATAACCTGAAGCTGCAGCCAGGATTGTCTCCTCACTAGGGAACTCTTCAACAGGTAGTAGCACGGTCACGAAATTTAGTATGTTAGTTTAATTTTGATAGTTTAACACGATTTTTATCATGAGCTGCTGCTGTAGCAAGCATTGCCTCCTTACGAGGGAACTCTTTAACGGTTAGTAGCATGGACTCACAACTTTGTATTTAAATTTAATTTTGTTTGCTAAACATGATCTTCACCATAAACTGCTGCTGCAGACAGGATTGTCTCACGAGGGAACTCTTCAATAGCTATTGTAGCATTATCATGAAAGTTTGAATACGCGTTTAAAAAGCATTTTTAATGAAAATGTATCATTAATACATACATCGTTCTTATTTCTCGCTACTAGTCGGTCTATCTTTAAATTAAATAAATATTTAAAAAATAGGTATCGTCATCTCCCTAACCATTTACCAACTAGCTTGGGGTCTGCTTCCAGTCTAACCGGATGCGGCTGAATACCCGTGTTTTACATGGAGCGACTGCCTTTCAGGCCTCCATAACCCAGTTATTGGGCAACACGATACTCTTCGATAGACTGATGGTCAGACTTTCTGGCGTCCTGTCAAAGATACGAATGACAACCGGGACCAGGGACAAAAAACTTTATGTTAGATTCAGAATTTACCACATCATTAAAATAAACAATAAATTATTTAAAAAAATATTAGAGTAAGCAATTTGTAAAGTATTGTATCATACTGAACAATAAAACTATTTAACAAATGTTTTGTTTAATTTGTCTTCACCTATTGTGTAGGGTTGTCCCTACCAAAATAGGTAACACTTTTGCACGTTCTTGAGAAGCTTTGCCTCTGTTCCGTTTGGTTACTCATTTGGTATAAGCTATGATGTTGCTATCAACAATATTGAGCAAACAACTTTTTCATTTAGTGCAGACATGACCTTTATTGTTCGGCTAAAATAGTTTTTTATTTCTGTATATAAATACGTCTATACAGCCTAGTCGCAAACGTGACTAGGCTGTATTGACGTACTGCACTTAGCATCCTGGATGCGTACACAAGGTCGGCAGGCCGTCGCCATAGATTCGATCCCATTACATGGAACTTAACTGGCAAAATATGGCGTACGTTACTATAAACCTCTGCCAACGCCTTCGTGGACTACAGTCGTGATGTTATTATTTCCAGTTCCTTCGCAAGTACGAGCCTCAAGCGTCCCTAAGCCCGAGTTACATCGACCTGACGGAGTGCCAGTACATGTGGCCGTATTGTACTCAGCCACTGTATTACAGCGCTCAGCCAACCATCGCCAATGTGACCGTCATCAACGGACTGGGTGTCTCCGGTAGAGTAGTATGTGATATTTATATACTTAATTAAAATATAATATTCATTCATTCATCGCCACACATCGCACAGCTGGGTATCGACACGCTTAGAAGAACAAGAACGAACAGCCTAAACCGCTGGTTAGTCTAGAATCTTGAAATTTGGCATCAATTTCGACTTTTTTTAATTCGTTCTCTAAAGGGGGGAAAGTTTGTATGGAAGTTCATAATTTATGCTGAAAGGAAATCTCACCGGGCACACGGCTTGTATTAAAGCAACGCGTTACACCGATAAAGTATACTATACCATCTTAGCAGGTGGCATTCTATAGTTTCTGCCTAGGATAGGCAGAAACTACAGAATGCACTATATTTTTGAAGTATTTTCTTACGCGTAAACGTCATGTGATAGCACTTACTTACGTTGAGGGTCATCATGTTTAACCGACACCATTTATGTACCCAGATCCCTCTGAAGAAGTGATACGTCCAAGTCTGTTTTAATTTTTTTGTACAGTTTTAAATCATCTGCAAACATGGAACATTTGCTGTGTCGTACTGAGGAAACAATGTCGTTTACAAATATAAGAAATAAGATCGGCCCAGGTGCGATCCTTGTGGTACTCCGGAAGTGGAAGAGTAGAACAGTGATTCGTATCCTCTCACAACCATTCTCTGCTACCGCCCCATCAGGTAGGAAGCGAACCACCTGAGCAGTTGACCGGCTATGCCAAAAAGTTCCAGCTTCATTAAAAGTACATTGTGATTAACCTTATCAAAGGCACTGCTGAAATCTGTGTAGATGGAATCAACGTTGATGTAGTGAACCAAATTAGTGGTAGTAGATTTACGAGCTCGGAAGCCTTGCTGTCCAGAGGCCAATTGCACATTAGTATGCGACGATAGTACAGGACAAACCAACGCTTCAAACAGCTTAGCAAAGATAGAAAGGAGAGATATGTGTTCTCCCTTCTTAAAAATAGGTACCACGTTAGCGGTTTTCCACTCTGTAGGGATTTTAGATGTTTCGATAGAGCGATTGAATATAAGCTTGAGTGGAAGACACAGATTGGCTGCAAATTTTTTGCTTATTTCCTCTCCAGAAGAAGCAGTATTGTTTCCCATACGCATTGTAGTGGGTAAGTCACTAGACTGAGATTTTTGGCTTCAACGAATGACCACAATAGTTTTGGGTTTAGTATGCTATATATATTATATAGCTATGTTTTTTTCACCGTCGTTTAAATAAGTTTTGTAACAATTTTTAAACATTATTCTTGCGCGTCCGTCTAGTATTTTGTTTTCGTAATTATCTCTAGGATTTTTGTATTTTTTATAGCGTTTTCTAATTTCTTTGTTTAGAAGTTTAATTAACGGCCTAGAGAACCATCGTGGAAATTTATTATTGGGTAGTTTGTACAGAGGCACGTGTTCTTTAATTAAAGTATTAATTTGTTCGTACAAGACGCCAACCATTTCGTCTACGTCAGACATTTCAGAAAATATCTTAGTCCAATCTATTACTCTAAGTTTCGCCTTAATCGACGATGTTAAGTGTTCGTCGTAAAAAGTAAGTCCAGATGACAACTAATAGAGAAGTGTTAAAGAAAATGACATGTTACGCAACCCCAAATAAATTAGGGTAGGGGCAGGAAAATTAAAAGCGTGTCATAAATACATACATTTTTACTTTGATCTTTTTTGAGTATTTAGTTAAGTCTTATCAAAATGAATAAATACCTTTATCCCTGTTGGAATTTAATGTGGATAAACTTTGTCTTTTACACTAAGTAATTTGGACGCATTGTTTAAAAATGATCACCATAAGAATGACCTGAGCGGAGCGCCGTTAAAACTTGCCTGCTATTAATCGGTGACGCGGGCGGTGCGCAGAGAGCGGGTGCTGGACCGTTTGTGATGAAATGTGATATGGATAGTCTGATTGAATAACACACCACGCTGGCGAAGCCGCGGGCGTACCGACGCTAGTAAAAAATAAATAAAACATTTTGGCTTTGTGTCCGGGATGGCAACAAATGCCTCCACTAACATTTATCTCATCGTCCTCTCTTGGGGTCGGCACTGAATGTCTTCTTCGTGGATTTAAAAAAAGGGGTTCATAAAAATCTACCTACCAATCTACCATTGCCATCACCTGAAAATATTCGTCACGGTATGTCTAACCTGACTAGCTACCTAGGAACCTTTTCGTGTAGGTATGTATACCTAGTCGGGTACAAACAAATATATATTTTATTTGCGGTTGGCCATATTGTAAGTAAAGAAATAATTATGAATACAAACATAAAAGTAAGTTTGATCTTCACGCTCATTTAACCGTTTAGACACACTTATATTCTATCTGAAATAAGTGTGTCTGAATTATAATTACATGATTTTTATGTTTACGTGAGCGCACCTCATTGGTCTATTAAGTACTAGCAGAAAAATGACACAACATAATATCATAGATAATATCATGTGGCATAACTAACAGAAATCAGATAAAGTGAATTCGTTCTGCGCCTTGGGCTAGACTCAGGAACATTAGACAAAGTAAAGACAAAGATTTCTTATCTCCATTATCTTTATTCGCATGCCCATGTGACGGTAGAACATGGAGGACTCATAAAATAAAACATCTATGTACTATATTACCCATGTTTGCAAACCAATAAATGATTTCATTGATTTGAAAATTCCATCGTGAAATCGTGTGCACAAACGAATATTGGATCACAAAGGTTGCAAAGACCTGTTATTCAATTATCTCGCAAAGTAGTAGTTTAACTTGGTATTTCCACCTGTGGTACATAATGTTACATCTGTTTTTACCCTGGGGTAGGCAGAAACTTCACAATGCCACATGATTGCCTTGACCGTTACACTTCAATCATACAACCAAAATATGACACAAATTCTTCCAACGAAATGTTGCTGGGTAATTTGTTGCGCCACTACTTCTTCTCAGCCAATTAAAACAAAAGAAAGCCAAACTATATTTTTATTTTCGAAAATGCCTAAGGCATTAAATCCGCTTTTGTGCCGCCTTTATTGTGTGCGAAATTTTTAAACAAGTAAATTCTAGTCGCCCCTTCATTTCAACGACAATCTATGTCAAATATCGAAAATGTGGGTAAATTAGACGTTGTTTGACAGATTGAGAATGAAATAGAAAGCGAACGTTCTTAAAAATACGGGAACTGCCCTTCTGATCTTTGAAAAGACCTTTGTTTAATGGTATGGCTGGTTCCCTGAAGCTCTGTTCTCCCATATAGAAAGCTGTATCGTGGTACCCGCACCTACCACACGGCGTGCTTCTCTCAGTGTCGGTGGACTACAGTCAGATCCTGTGGCCCTGGTCCGGTTGGCTAGCTCTCAGCTTCTCCGTCCTAGAAGAGGGTGCTGACTTCGATGGCGTTATTGAGGTAACTATTAGCGATAAAATGGGTGCTTAGTTGTTTACCTGGATACTGAATATCCGGTACATATCCTACGGTAATAACGTACTCCTACTCGGGTATTTGGCGGTATAGTGACTTCTAATCCGGTATCCGGCCGGATAATAAAATAAGACCGAAAACACCGGATAGTTTCCGGATATCCGTTTCGTACGTACTATACTCGGCTATGTACTCTTGAAGGCTGCTTGGTCTTTCCGTACCTCGAAGAGCACGTACAGCCGTTGGTCCTTGACCTGATCTCTCTCCGGTCGGAAATTGACCGAGAGAGTGAGGGAAGCGAGAGTGCAAATATTGTCACGCACAAACTCGTGCACTATAATGAAATGTGTTCAGGAAGATATTATTAACCTGCTTCTTCTATGCTGCTTCTTATTTTGAAAGTGAAATAACAAAACCCATGACACAGAAGATATCTACATATATAAATATTAAAAATAAGTTGCTTCTTTAATTGTTCAATTGGTCGTGAAGTGTCATGGTGAACTATTATTGTGTATAACATTGTATTTACAATTCGCCAGGGTCACGTGAACGTTACGATCGAGAGCGATGACGACTCCGGGGAAAAAATGATGAGAAATGCTACGCTCACACTTCCCATACGGTAAATAAGATAGTCAAACACATACATACACACATACAAAATTGACAGCTTTTATGCTATTTAAAAAGTGAAACAAATCTATACAAAGTGTAACTTGAATTAAGATTGAATTTTCTTTGGCTCAATCGGCAGTAGTATTGGCAAAACACATAATTAAAAAAAACCTATATTAAAAATGACTGAAATAGATTAAGTGGTCAATTATGAACAAACTACTCAGGACTTGCATCTATTCTGTTAGACCTTGTATAAATAAAAATGAAGACAATAAGGTAAAATAATGATGAAATTGCAATTCAACATACGTACATGATGCATACATAAACTCACGCCTTTTTGCCCATGGGGGTAAGCAGATACTACAGAACGCCTCCTGCCCTACTGAATCGCCATCTTTACATACTCCTTGTGCCTCTTTATGTTCATAGTCATCTAACTACGCACCTAACTATATTTTCTCAACTGTCACTCCTATCACTCTATTTATTAAAATAATAATAATAATAAAAAAGGTTCCGACGAATTGAGAACCTCCTCCTTTTTGAAGTCGGTTAAAAATGTCGCATACTGTATGCCGAAAACACTCAAAAGACTAATGCCGCGGTAGTTTTTACACTCCTGCCACCAATCATCCGGCACAAGGCCATATCTCCAACACTTTAAAGTTCCGGTACAAAAGGCTTGCTACCACCCCGTCCTCGCTCTTCAGCATTTCAGCAGACACTCTGTCGTACCCTGCAGCTTTCCCAAGTTTCATCCAGCGCTCTTACAATCTCATCTATTTCAGCTACGTCAGAGTTTGTGTCTTGAAAACTGGCCTAGTTACCCACTCGTTTACACTATCCTGTAAACTAAATAAACCTTCACAATAATGTTCAGTCCCGACGCTAACACCCTGATATGCTCTTGTATCTGTAACTTTACTCTTTAATCTTTCATCCACAGTTACAAAGTCGATCATACTTCTATTGTCTTGCCTTTCCCACGAATACCTATGAACCTTTGTATGATTAAACAGTGTTCATAACACACAAATTCTTCTCTACACATAGCTCTAGTAAACTCATTCCTTTCTCGAATACTTTTTCGTACCCATTGCTTGTCACACCAATCCAACCAATAAAGTCTCCCAGCATAACAATCTTCTCGTTTGACCTACATCCCTTATGCTGCCCCTATTGTGTAAATTATCAGTAGAGTTGGCTGGTATGTGCATAAGCTTATACACAACACTTTTTAGGGTTCCGTAGCCAAATGGCAAAAACGGAACCCTTATGGATTCGTCATGTCAGTCTGTCTGTCCGTCTGTCTGTCCGTCTGTCTGTCCGTCCATCCGTCCGTCCGTCCGTCCGTCCGTCCGTCCATCCATCCGTCCATCCGTCCGTCCGTCCGTCCGTATGTATGTTACAGCCACTTTTTTCCGAAACTATAAGAACTATGCTGTTGAAACTTGGTAAGTAGATGTATTCTGGAAACAGCATTAAGATTTTCACACAACAATAAAAAAAAAACAATAAATTTTGGGGGTTCCCCATACTTAGAACTGAAACTCAATTTTTTTTTTTTCATCAAACCCATACGTGTGGGGTGGGGTATCTATGGATAGGTCTTCAAAAATGATATTGAGGTTTTTAATATATTTTTTTCTAAACTGAATAGAGACACGTCCAAAGTGGTAAAATGTGTCCCCTCCCCCCCTGTAACTTCTAAAATAAGAGAATGATAAAACGAAAAAAATATATGATGTACATTACCAAGTAAACTTCCACCGAACATTGGTTTGAACGAGATCTAGTAAGTAGTTTTTTTTTAATACGACATAAATCGTAAACCGCAATTTACCTTTCATTTAATCAACTCAAATATAAAAATAAAAAAACAACATTTAGTTTCATAAACATAAACCTTATGCATAAACCGTGAACCATTATTTTCTGAAAATAAATCTGTATTAGTTGCCTAAGTAAAATTATTAAAACATCGATCAAAGTTACAACGAACTACAAGAACTTTTATATTATGTTACTTGCTGCTACGGAACCCTTCATGGGCGAGTCCGACTCGCACTTGGCCGCTTTTTGATGTCATTCAGTCCTGTTTCTTATATAGATAAAAAACTCTATGGGACTAACTGGTTTGAGTACTAGAAAAGTCAAAATACGCGAAAAACTTTACCCATACATTTCGTAGGAAATTAGGCTCCCATATTAATTTTTCAGATAGACAGATCCATGTGAAATACTAGTATTCAGCTGCATCCGGTTAGACAACAAGCCGACTGCAAAATAGTTAGGATAAGGCTGGGCAGATAGTTTTTTTTTTAATATTGGTGTGGATATTTTGCAGCGCCCGCGTGATCCCAGTCCCGGTACGTTCCCGGCGGCTCCTCTGGGACCAGTTCCACAGCCTGCGCTACCCGGGCGGGTACTTCCCGCGCGACGACCTGCGTGCTAAGCACGACCCGCTAGACTGGCACGCGGACCACGTGCACACCAACTTCCGCGACATGTACCGCCGCCTTCGAGAGCATGGCTTCTATATTGAGGTTATGGGTGAGTTTCTCATTATCCTTGTGGCAGAACGGTTGACCTGGCCAAGCCAGCATAGTTATAATATATGCACTCTTCGAAGCTGTACCTCGTTCCCGTACCTCGGAGAGAACGTATAGCGGTTGGTCCTGTGCCTGATGTTTTGGGTGTGTTAAATTATGTCCCAGCAGACTATGATGATGGGGGCTGTACGTTAAGTACTGCCCATTATACTGGCATGCGGAGCACGTGTACACGAATTTCCTTGTAGCGCCGCCCTTTAGAGCATGGCTTCTACCTGCCATTGTGACCTGTAGTGACTTTATTGGTTAATTTTTTCTTCAAAAAAGTCAGGTGTCTACACACCTGACTTTTGCCTGACCGGCGTGTGTTTATGACCAGATGTATGAGGGTAAACGAAGCAAAAGTATGTGAGGATCCTAGCAGGTGGCTTTCATAGTTACTGCCTACCCGCGTCGAAAAAAATCGTAGGTTTATGTATGTATGTTTAGGCTATTTTCTTACAGAAAAGTAGGCCAGGCGCAGCATGGGTACACTTCCCAGATCCTGGATGGTGTACCAATGACCTGGTGAAGCGGGAATCCACTGGATGTGAGAAGCACAGGTTAATGTAGCTATGCTTGGCCCAGGCTTGTTTCCAGCAGTGATCATCTAGGTTACCGCGTCCATAAATCCCACATCCAAAATCAGTAAGAACTTTGTCGCATTGTCACGTCGCAGCAGTAGGCTACGTTTGACAGAACTGACAAGAAAAGTGGTCTTAAAACCTCAAGCACAAACACACAACTGTACTATAATCCAATTATGTCATGTAAAGGTTGCCCGCTGACCTGCATCGACACATCGCTGTACGGCGCGTTGCTTCTGGTGGACCCCGAAGATGAGTACTTCCCCGAAGAGATGGCGGCTCTTAAGAAAGCCGTCGACTCAGGAATGTCACTCGTTGTGTTCGCTGACTGGTACAACGCGTCGTTACTGCGACACGTTAAGTTTTATGACGAAAATACAAGACAATGGTGAGTGTTTGATTTTATTTATTTTGTGCTAGTCCATGTTTTATTTAAGTAAATGATTAACACGCCTGACCTGACATATGCATACTGAACTGATCATGAAAAGCGTTAGGAAACGGTTCCCAACACAAAGCCTTTACCTAACCTCTGACCTTCTGCCTGTAAGAAAACTTTACGTACTCCATCTTATCCTGAGAAAACACAAATCCCTCCCGTATGATCCCACACTACCGAGTACGATTAGCAGAAGACGCTCCTTAGTTGCTCCAACTGTCCAAGTTAAATCTCTCTTTACTAAGATGCAGTGTGCAAGGCAATCTTCCCACGTGTATACGTGGGATGATTGCCTTGCACTTAAGAGGTTGTATAACCTACTGAATCAAGTACTACACGTCTATCCTCTGAAACTCTGTCTCTCGTGACTGTAAAGTAGTTGTAACTGAATGGCTCAAGACCTACGACGACATTGAGGCCATGGTAACATCACCTTCATAATCTGACTACTAGTAAAAATAACCTCAGTAACGAAATCGTTAGTGGAGGAAGCTGTTCCTGGCTTCCTCCGATCCCAAGACAGTGTCGCAGGGCTAACCAAAAACCTAAACTTATATACACGATGTATACTCACACTATTATACACACTCACGCACATACACTCACCCAAAACTCACCCACATAAATCACACAAGTGCGCTCCTTTTTTATTTTATTTTTCTATTTTTTTCCTTTATTTTGTTCTTTTTTCAATTGCATACTCTGTTATGTTAAGTGAAAGTGCGAAGTCACCTAACACAAGCATCTTCATGCTTAAAAGGTGATCTCGAAATCACGTATGATATAGATTTATGTAATTGAAATAAACATTTTTTTTTTATTGTGCCTCGTTCAGTGTCCTTCAACCGATGAACACCAAGTTCCTCTCAGGCTAGACATGTCTATCAATCAATCGGGTGTCATCACATTTATTTATGAACAGTGTACACACGGTGTAAAAATTGAGTCAATATCAATAGAATATACTGGATGCTCTAACTTCCCAAGTAAAAGTAAATAACGAACTCACTGTTCAAGTAATTTGTTTAGCTAGTGGTTGCCCAGTGGTCGAAATTGTATAGTAAAAAAATATTAGCTTTCTGCACTCCTTCCCAATATAAACTATAACTGTGCCAAATTTCACGCTGTCTCCGCGTAATTTTCATAAAAAGGGGTACAAAGTTATTGCTACTAGTTATTAAGTTATTGAACGTATTAATGTATAGATTATTGTTATTGCCGACAAAAGCTAGCAACAACATGAGATTTTACTCTAGTTTCAAAGTGTTGATTAGCTTTATAGGAGACTTCTATAACTATTATCCAGTTATACAGAAAATTAAGTACATTAATTTAATATCTACTGTTGGAAAAATTTGAAAACTGATTCATTGTTTTAATTGTATTTCAGGTGGATACCTGAGACAGGTGGCGCTAACGTGCCTGCTCTAAACGACTTGCTTAGCATGTACCAGGTATGTTGGCAGTTTAACACAACTCATGTTATTATAACATTCTAACAGACATCATTCATTTCGTACCCCGCACAAGAATAGATAAAATACGTTTTCCTACGCGAAATGACATCTTGCACATTTTTTGATCCTACAACGAAAGTCTAAAATTAATCCCTAGGCTGCTATTTGAATTTGAAAGTACCGTAAATATAGTTTTTGCCAAACAAAATTTCTGACATTCCTGTAAAGACGCAAACATGTATTGTCCATAATGGCCATAGTATAAATTGACATGATAATATTCAGCATCTGCTTAGCCTTTCCCCAACTATGTTGGGGTGGGATCCAGTCTAACCGGATGCAACTAAATACCAGTATTTTACATGGAGCGACTGCCTATTTGACTTCCGCGACTTAGTTACAGGGTAATACGATACCCCTTGTTAAGACTGGTTGTCAGACTTACACGATAGCCCTTGGTAAGAGTTGCTGTCAGACTTTCGGATTTATGACGACACGTGACCATAACGTCGCTCAAAGATCCACCAATGACAGCAGGACCAACGGCTTAACGTAATTTGCGAGGCACTGAGGGGTCTTGACATGTTAAGATGGTCACCCGTCCACGGAATAACAGCGACAAGCGTAGGTTGAATGATATTTTTAAAATATGTAAAAACTATAATTACGACTACCGAATATTATAAATTAATAGCTGACCCGACAGACGTTGTCCTGTCTTGAATATGAATAAAAGTTTTCTTAAATTTTCTAATGTTACGCTCAATTTTCTTTTTTTTTTTCATTCTTATGAACCTTCGCCTGGCAATAAAAAACACAATAAAAAGGTTTTAGCAAAATTGGTCCAGCCGCTCTCGTATGATGCCGTGACCAAGGGAAGTAGGGATTTATTTTTATATATATAGATAATAATCCGACAGAAATAATAAATAAAGTTAAAAAGACACACATTTTTACAGAATAATAGTATTGAAGTTACTCGAGCCGACATTACAGCCCCGTTTTGGCACCAAAGTTTCAAAACATTTAAAAAATGTAGGGTTCTTTGGGTTTTTGATCCTATCTCTACATGTTCTGAAGTTATGAGAATTTTTAATACATTGCTACCAGAAACCAAATCATCAAATTGAAATAAACACATCACTCGGAATAGATTTATCGTGATATTGGCAAGTAACGTGGAATGTTATTGACCTACGTAGTGTGGTGACACGTTTGTTATGATTTGAATTTAAGAAACATATGAAACCGAAAATTTGGTATCAAGTCTTAGAGTATTTTATTTTGAGCTGAAACTATGTATAGTGATTCTACACCAGCTGTAATCTTAAGTGCTTAAGGATAGCAAAAGGGTTTCTGTTACACTCTGTATATTCATATTTTTAGCTAATTAACCAAAAGCAACATTACTAATTGGTTTCTCAAAAACTGTGAACTAGCTTATTGCTTAATTTTTTATCTATAGCATTGCTACGCTATAGATAAAAAAAATAAAATGAATAGCAGAAAGCCAATTAAATTCTCGTAATTAAAAACAATTACATATAGATGCCAAACATGGTCTCTACGGCTAAAAGATGAACACAAACTCGGAGTAATGCAGAGAAAAATGGAGAGAAGCATGTTGTGTATTAAATTAGCCGACAGAATTACAAATGAGGAAATTAGGAGAAAAACTAAAATAACTGACATAGTGGAGAGAATAAGAAGTCTGAAATGGAAATGGGCAGGGCACATCTGTAGAATGGAAAACGAAAGGTGGACAAAGAAAGACATAGAATGGGTACCTAAAACTGGAAAAAGAAAACGAGGGGGGCCGCGGAAACGCTGGGAAGATATATTTTACGAAAGATGTGGACCAGACCGGAGGAGACAAGCCAGAGATAGGGAAAAATGGAGAAAGTTGGGGGAGGCCTACGCCGCAGAAGCGACTTCCATAAATAAATAATTTTAAGTACATGCTTACACTAATTAATATTTCCCTTCCCTATTTTAATACAAATAAAAAATAAAAAATATTTATAAAATAATACGAATATAAATTTTAATTTAACTATTATTTATAAACAACAATTTTAATGATAATTATATAATATGTGAAGTGAAATTTTATATGGTAAAATAAAAGGCTTTTTTTATTTATTTATTTATTTTATTAATTAAAAACAATTCAAATCTAGTCACAGTCTGACCTCGGTGACAATCAAATGTCAAAAACTTGTCAAAAATGTATGTTAACGAGTATGTAATCGAGGTATTTTTGACAGATTGAGATTGAGATCAGACTGTGAATGTTCTTAAAATTACGAGAAATGCCCCTTTGTTGTCCGCCTTGCCTTTTCATCGCAATACTTAGGTGGAAAGCTAAGCCTAAACTTTCTGCTATAGCTTGACAGATACCGCTGTACTGCACCTTAGGTATGCCCGGCGAGTCGGGATACGGGACGCTGTGAGTGGTGACGAATGAGCGGCTTGTACTACTCCCCCGTCGCGCCGTACCCATCCCTAAGGCGCGTTACAGCGGTATGGGTCAGGCTATAGTACATTTTTTAAAGAAGCCTTGTATAATAGTAATTTAATGTGTTCAATGTGTTTCGTCAGGTTGCTCTGGGTGATCGCGTATTTGAAGGCGCGTTCAGGCTGGGCGGTCATCCTATGTACTACGCCAGTGGTACTCACATCCACAGTTTCCCAGAGCATGGGATCCTGATTACAGCCCCACTGAGTGACCAGGGGCATCAAGTGAGTAATATCAGACATTTTCTGTTACACGTTTATAGTCTTAGAAATGCTAAGACTATAAACGTGTAACAATTAACGTAAGACCGCCTACACCCCAAGTAGCGTATTGAGTTAAAAGCATAATACATTGATCAAAACTTATTATTTTTAAAGTTAACTGTTATTATTAAAAAAATAGTGTCGACCCTAGCATTACTTTGTTTTATACATTTAAAATTGAGTCTAATTGCCTAGCGATAAAATTGTATTTTCTTTTACTCAATATGCGGTAGGTATGCCATACGACATTATTAAAAAAAATCAATATAAAAATTTATTGAAATCAATGCAGTAGTCAACTATGAGCAAAGTACTTTCAAGACTTGCTTTAATTCTGTTACACCTTGTATATTGCACCACAAGTCAATATATATAGCCTTAAACAAATTGAAAACATCATTCTGTTTATGCCATTTTCAAACGATTGTGTTAAACAGAATTATTTTTTAAATTCGTTGAGCACTAAATGTAACACCCGGTTTCTGAATTGAGAATTTGCAGTTAAGAACTGCCAAAACCCCACTTTAGCATTACTTAGGGAGGTTCCTTCAATTGAGGCCTCGAAATTCAAAATTCCTACGTTTTTGGCACAGAAATTTTGAATTTATCAGGTTAGTCTTTTGGTGCCAGCGAACCGAGCTATAGAAAGTACTAGTGGAAAGCACGAAGCCAGCTAAGCATGTACCTATGAGAATCGGTAATCGGAAAGTAAAAAACGTGGCAAAATATACATTGGCTCCTATCCCCCGGTAACCCACCTACTTTGTATTCCTTACAATAACAAGCACAGTCAATATTAGCATATAATTATCGTAATCCATGTTTAATATTATTAATATCTTGACTGAATAATATATTAAGACTGTCTGTGTGTCTGTTAGTGGCGAAAGCACCATATAACACGATTCCTACCGGCTTCCCTTCGGAGATTTGCATCGGCAACTCTACCGCTATAAAACAATAGCACGTCAATAGTGGCTACTATTATCAAAAAATATAGTTATACTACGGGTATTTAATTCACCATAACATTCAAACAACAATAACGGTTATTTTTAGCTTTGTATTACAACAAAATAAAATGTTCTAAATTAACACGGCGCCAAAACGTCGTAATCAGGAACGAAAAATTCATACAACAGCGATCCCGTAATGATGTCACTTTAGGTCACGTGGCACTGCTTGATTTTTGTCTCGTCAGGAAAAACTCTTTTTCCTGACGAGACAAAAATAAACAAGGTATGTTCTGATGGAAAACGATATGTACGACGCGACTTCCTCCGAATATAGCTTTCGACCCTAAGTACACAAAAAAGACATTAACCTTTTGACCGCCACAGTCGTCTATACATGACAAACCAAAATGTGCCCAGCACGCCACGGTCGCGACTGGGTGACAGAATTTTAAACGTAAATAAATGTCATGAAACAGCATTGTTTTGTTTATTTCTCTTGTTAATTATGTACCTTGACTCTTCTTAATTTATTTGAAGTGAACTGCTTTCGTTAGATTTCTTCTATAGTAACTTATGCTGACAAAAAAAAAACCAGTTATAAAGTTTATTTTCCTCGGTGAACCGCCTTAATTTCAGTCAAAGTCAAAGTCAAAGCATTTATTTCAAATAGGCACTTAAAAGGCACTTTTGAACGTCAACATTTACATTAAAATAGAATTGATTCTAGTCGCCCCTTCCAAAATGTAGTTTCGTATGGAGAAGAATGGGCAAGAAACTCCACCATTACTCTTTTAAAATGATATAACTACAATATTTAACATACATTAATTGTATAATTATGTGTGAAAACGATGCATCCAGAACAAAATCACTGTACCAAAATAGGTAAAAATAATGAAATTAAAGCAATTACAGATAAATTAATTTTATGATAGATGGTGCCCACACATTTACAAACATTATAAAAGTAAATATACAATTTTCCTAGAATATTAACAAGTATGTAATCAGTCAGTGTGTGAGTTAAAGTAATCACTGAGTGTAATCAATGTCATAGAAATGGGCATTTCTCTGTAAGCTCGTACAGGTCCCATACAAATGCTGTCCTGGTAATTTTTTTTAACATTTGCCGAAAAACTGGGTTCTATTTCGAAGAAAATTAACTATTATTTTAGTTAAATAAGGAGGCCCACTGAATTTATACGTATTTCTTGAGTTATTAGCGATTTTCCAAAAAATCATGACAGGGGACTGTTTGAGGCATCAGGGGACTGTTTTGAACGTGACAGAGGACGTGTTGTACTTAGAAAAAAGTCATTTTACATTAATTACTACGCTTACGAGCTTACAGAGAAACACCCATATAATTAATTACATAATTCAATTAGCAACCAGTTTGATTTTGTCTAGACTCTAGATTGTCCTATGGAGCAGGACCAGCATGTTTCCAAGCATTCTTATCTTGGATGTAATCCTCTAATTTGTAATATGCTTGTTTACTAAGTGTACTTTTCATATGAGTTTTAAATTTCCTTTCATTTAATTGCAATATATCACAAGGTATTTTGTTATAACATTTAACACAGTACCCCATAAAAGATGTATGTACTTTAGCTAATCTGAAAAATCAGTGTTCTAAATTGTCTACGTTCGAAAGTAAACAACACAAACACAGTAAACGGTATTTACTTCGGCATTGATGTCGTCAGTTAGTGGCGATACACTAAAGCATTAATATTGGTTGTTCTTTCAGAGAAACTTAGATTTTATTACTAGGCAATGTCAAAAGTACAAAACAATAAAAATAAAATATTTCGATATTAATAATAAGTATCGGTGTCGCACCTCTAAAGCAGAAGCGAGCTATTTCAAGAAATCTGTGCTAGCTGCGCCACCGTCGTCATAGAGTGACAAAAAATTACGCCGTGATGGACAATAGTGCTGTGATGGTATTGATTTGGTTTTATCGATTGTTTTTTCTATTATTTTGTAGATTTAATTTAAATAATTATAAAGGCCGTAACTGTGACATAGATTGTTTCATGTGACATTTATGTCTGGGGCAAAGCGGGGTGAAATAAAACTGAACACAAGGATGATATAATAATCTTTATTGAAATTAATACCCATGTTAAAAAAGTATGTCAGTTTTCCATGAGCTTTATCGATATAATTTCGACATCACTACTATTTTGTAGGTATTAAAGGATTAATTCGAAGCTTGGCGCCGAGGGCACGCTTTTTCTTTTTTGACGCGGCGGTCAAAATGTTAAAGCATGGTGGGGTAATATAAAAATTTGGGGGTGCTTTTCTAGACATGGTGTTGGACCTGTTAAGCTAATAGGATAGAAGGAAACATGGATCAATTCTATTACAAAAATGTACTGGAAGAAACAATGTTACCTTATGCTGAAGACGTGATTCAGGTTATGTGGACATTCCAGCACGACAATGATCCAAAGCATACTGCACGCACCGTTAAGGAATTTCTCACATCGCAATCAGTTTCTGTCTTAGATTGGCCAGCTAACAGCCCAGATCTAAACCAATAGAGCATCTTTGGTGCGAAATCAAGAAAAAGATTTCAAATCGACAGTGTGGCAATTTAAGAGAGCTGTAAGACGTTTTCTTAGAAGAATGTAACTCTATCTCTCTTGCGAAATGTCAAAAATTGATAGAGTCAGTGCCTCGCCGGTGTAAAGCAGTAATTAAAAGCCGGGAACATGATAGTAACTATTCATTTTAGTTTAACATGTATTAAATTGCTTTTTTCTTTACGCACTTCACATTCATGTAAAACAACTCTCGAACAGTTTAATAAATCGTTCTTAATTATTTGTCCAGCTTCATTACTATTTGAATTTGTTACTTTAGCGAATAAATAAAATTTGTAAAAAAAAAATTGTTAGCGATTTTATTCTATTATTCCTAATTCCGTTTGCTCTATTCACGTGGCTATTTCATAACATAACTAGTTACTTCTAAGAAGGAACACATAACTACACATGTCATGATATAGATAAAAAAATCTGAAAAATCATATCGTTCTTAATTATATGAACATAACTGTTTGTGTACAAACTTAAAATGTCGATAACCGACCAGACAGCGGAAAATTGGGTAACATGTCTCCCGCTAGAAATTAAACCATGGTTAGACATCTATTCGTTGTGGCCAGGCAATATTGGTTATGAAGGGTCCAATTAGGTCTCAGGATACTATCCGGAAACGGTTAGTGGAAGCCGATGTTAAATATATAAAAGTATAACCAAGATACCACTCTTTACCGAGACACTTAAAAAAACAGGAAAAGAAAAATAGGCGGGAAAACATCCGGGTTCTTAGACTGGCCGTCGCAGTCAACTGATGCTAGCATAAGCATAATCAACCTATAATGTCACCACTGCTGGGCCACAGGCCTCCTCTCTGTGGGAGGCCATAATCCACCACACGGGTGCAGTGCGGGTTGGCAGACGTAACATTCGTTCGGATTTTTGGGTCTAGGCATGCCGGTTTCTTCACGATGTTTTTCTTTACCGTTTTGAGAGCAGTAGTGATGACATATTTACACAAACGAAGTGGCTTTTTGAATTCGAACCCACAACTCATAAGTCGCGGCCGTTACCACCACGCCACCACTGCTCACCGCAGATGGTGCTTACCAGATTTATTAATAAAAAAAAACGGTTATTTCAACATACTAAACCGTGGAAGCAGAGTGGAGCATTTAAGTTAACTAGTGTTGACTATACATGCTTGTTGCGTTGTACTAATGGCGCAATTTTCTGAATCGCGATGTTAAAATTTTATGCAAAACAGTGCGAGTCATCGTACGTGTGAAAAAGGCTATTTTATAGCATGTATATTCATCACAATAAATCTTCATGTTCTAGCACAACAAGATAGCAAAATCAAATCAAACGTTGAATCTTTTAACATTTATTTTTGTTATTGATTTTCTTACGTATTAACATTGGTTTATTATTATTATACTCTTCAACAATGAATACAATGTTACTTTACAATTTGTCGATTGCAAGATATGATATTCCAGTTATATTCCTTTTGTTACTTTCATTTACATTACCTGTAAATAAAACATTACATATACATTTCAATACGCAGGTATCCTTAGGTTACGACATGAATTTTCATTCTTCCATACTATTCTTATCCATAGGTTCTTCCGGCCATACTATTCATGCTATTATCTAATACCTTTAAACGAGCAATTCTTGTATATCTAAATAAATATAATCTGAATATCGGAAACGGCTCCAACGATTTTCATGAGATTTAGTATGCAGGGGATTTAGGGGGCGATAAATCGATCTAGCTAGGTTTCATTTTTAGAAAACGTCAAAAAAAGAAAACCAAGCAAAGCTCGGTCATCCAGATATGTCTTTATAAAGCGGAAACTATGCCAGAAAACCTTTTATACTGTAAAAGACTTTATTTAGGACAAAATGGTTTGGGATTGAGCTGCTCCAATAAATTTACACAGTGCAAGATTCCCTTTTTTTTGTAAACAATGCTTAACTAAAACAATGACATGAGTATTTACTTTGTAAAGTATAATATTATTTTAATTATTGTGAATGTGAGGACTATGTGGGTTATTGTTTTGTTTCTCTTCTCTTTATTTTAGTTAGTTTTAATGATGATCGGGCAGTTCGAGTCCTTTATCCTTTAGTTCTGAGTTGAGTTGCACCATTAATGATAAATGCGTATAATAACTGGATAAGTCCACTCAATCTGTGTGGTTCTTTCCTCAAAAGACCATTTCAGACATCAATCCACATGGTCTTCACATGATCTGACCAAGATTATGTCTGGACTTTGAAAGAGACCGACGACTGAGTAGGTTTCGGCCTTTCTTCTCAGGGTAATTAAATCGAAAACGCCGACCTCATCTGGTTTTTAAATATGACATAGTAACAGAAATAAAATAGTTATAAATGAAAATGACGTCTTAGCGGCTGAACACAGCAGCGACATAGGCTACTTTTCTTCCTAGATAGTTAAATTAAAGAATGATAAAATACATGCAGAGAAGGTCGCGGCCAACAGCCAGTCTAACATAAATTCAAGAAGTGATGCATTGTTTATGGAGCTGCAGCGGTGAGGTTTGATGAAAACAAGATGATGGTTGAATTGTGTTGATTATTTAAGCAAATAATAAAGAACCGGCCAAGTGCGAGTTGGACACGCACACAAAGGGTTCCGTACCACAAGGCAAAAAACGCCGTAAAAAAAGACACGTCTCTTGTATGGAGAATTGGAGACCCCTTAATTTTTTTTACTTTTTTTTAATTTTGATTATTTGTTGTTGTGTGTGCGACAGAAAACACATTCTGTGTAATTTTCAACTGTCTACCTATTATGGGTTATAAGATACAGCCCGTTGACAGTCAGACAGACGGATGAACGGACAACGGAAGTTTAGCAATAGGGTCTCGTTGGTTATCTTGTATTTAACGTAGCGTTTAGTTTTTTTCTTGCCCCGAGTTGTTGCTTTCAGACCTTGGATGTGCATAAATCAATTAGGAATTTTCAACAGTCTACTTAATTTCGTGTTATTTCAGATAATGTCTGGCGAGAAGCCGGGCGGAGGGGGCGGCGCGTCGGGTGGAGGGCAGACCGTCGACGTGCCGATATTAGGACTGCTGCAAACCGATGGCGAAACAAGGGACTATTCTAACGACACTAGCGAAAAGCTACCGAAGGTCAGTCAAAATTAAGCTTCATTTACTACACCGCGTTAACCAGAGATCGAAATAATTAGTTACATAGATTGGATAATACCTCCCTTTAAAATCCCATAATAAGAGTCATGATATTTTCTTAAATACATCGTAATATATTATTATTTCGAAGAAAATCCACTGGATGCGGGAAGCACAGAACCAGTCGAAGTGGTGGTGTTTAGGGGAGGCGTGTATCTAGCAGTCGACGTCTTTAGGTTGAAATGATGACTAGAGCTCGCCGCCGTTCTGAAATAAAAGCCAGAAATAACAGCATATACACTTATAACTTAGTACATTTAACAGACGGGATGATACATTTTAGACCAAAAACAATGTATTTTGCCTTCAGGCGGGTCGTTTAGTCGTGTACGGTGACTCTTCGTGCCTAGAGGGCGGAGCGGCCCGCAACTGTCACTGGTTGCTGCTGGCCGCGCTGCAGTACGCACTGGTGGGACACCTGCCGTCCTCGCTCAAGGACGCCGCCACTCCGCACCAGCATCGGCAGCGAGACGTACACATCATACCTTCAGGTAAAAAACAAAAAAATATTTAGCACTAAACTAAAAGGCACATACAAGGTGAAATTTTAATCACGGTTAACCTCATAAGGGTTAATTGTACTCATCATTATGAACAACTTCTAAAAAAAATCAGCTGCTCCCTACATTTATGTTCGCATAACTCGTCAAAATGTAAGGAACAGCTGATTTTATTTTCACAATTTCAGGTTTAGACCCATACTAAAAGTTGTTCGTAATGATGAGTACAATGACCCCATATGAGGTTAACGGTGATTAAAATTACACCCTGTATAGCACATCAGATTTCCCGGTTTTATTTAGCTTTTTTTAGTTATTACTTTAGTATCAACAATAAAGGCGTCATAAGAAAAGGCACACAAAATATTCTGCAAATAAAAATCAACGAACGGAAGAGAGACGTTTACTTGTAACCGCAGCAACCGTACTTATTAATAGTAACTTTTAAGCCCGCAGTGTTGGACAATATAAAACATTCCAACAACATGGTAGGCAAAACGTAGTTTATCATAGGTATCTCAATCAATAAAAAAAATCAATCGTTTGAGATAACATCGAATGTTATCTCAAACAATTGTTTTTATTTTATTTAATATAACATTCGATTATTGTCACCTCACAAATCTTACCAACCAACGTTACGTATGTGCCTACCTACTATGTTCTAAAAATTGTAAAACGAAGGAAACTAGTCTACACGACACAAATAATCCTAGTGCGGAGGCTAGTGCTATTTGAAATTATACTGCTCTCTTGAACAATAAAGATTTTATTATTGAATACTATTTTATTTTATTTTTGATTTTGGCTTCACACGGTTTGTGCATTTAGGAAGTGTCAAGTAATTTTTCTTTTAGATCAAGTAAATGACCCGATATCGGGCACGAAGTTACAAAACAGTTATAGTCGTCTTTAGTCAGTCAAGTCAAAGTTATTGTAAAGCGGTAGTAACTTTACAACAACCTAATAGGAGTTTTTGGGGGGAACACGAAAGTCCACGTTAGTCACTTACTTTCACCTTCACTACACTTGTGCACTCACACGTAACTAAATTGAATAATCTACTATCAAAATTATACAATTTAATTCGCTATTTCACTAAATTCCATGAAAATGAAAATTCGTGCGACATGTTCCAACGCGATCCCGCCAAAAACTCTTGAATACTATTATTAATCGTTTGTATGATGTTTATCGTACCTGGTAAGCTCACGACGCGAAGGAATTCAAATAGTACACTGCAACAACAAAACTCAATCATGTGAATGTATCACAGGCAACGTTCAGAGCGAAGTTCCATCAACGATGTCATTTCCTTTTAATATTTGGAAAGGAAACCACTTCAATGTAGTTCTCGACGCCTTCAACTGAACGAATCAAACAAATTATATTTTCTATGTATGTACTTTCATTCGAAATTCAAACAAAACGTATTTAATAACTAAGGTTACTAAGTCAGCTTGCTTAAAAAGAAAAACAGTGTGTTGAATGCAATGCTATAAATCAGTAATAAATCTCGGGACGCGCGGGCTTTAGCTTTAGTCCACGCCGGTTTGTTCCTGGGCGTCCGACTCATAACGCTTAGCATGTGCGAGTAGCGTACTTCACTAGACAAACACGCGCGGTCAGCGACGCGCCGTTAAATTTACCTAAAACTGAATATTTCAATTTGTAAAAGCCCTCTTAATAATCATAAAAGTATGTAAGTACTTTAAAAGAGACTGACTTCTGAGTTTGTTTCAGTGTTTCTGTAGTCGAATAGGAATCATACGTCATCTAATTCTAAAATATGATTGACGTGCATTGATATACAATAATCCCAGGATGCACAGTGTCGAACAAAAGTAACACTCAAAACTGTCCCCAATTATACGTCAGTTATGATCAAACACATTTGCAAATTCAACCTTACTTACGCATGACTTAAGGTGGTTTTTACAAAGCAATGTCTAAAAAGACTGACTGAAAGATGACTGACGATACTATTGACACCAGCGCACATTGCGCCCATTTGTGCGGACGTTTTTGAAACGCCTATTGTGTATTTTGGGTTTTTTGAATATCAATATTGACGTGTAAAAGTGTTTACAGAACCCTACTTACATCATTAATTATTTTACCACCATCAGAACTACCGCAGCGCGCAGAAGGCGGTCGCCTCCACGTATATTCGAGGGTGCTATCTCCCGACGGAAGCGGGCCCCGGCCGGTGCCGGAATGCGTCGTTCCGACGCCGGTCGAGCCACATCCGATACACGCACCACCGTCGGCAAGGACACTCGCACCGAGGCACCAACCTACTGACCCCAAGAGTATCGGTAAATATAACTACGGTATTTTCTCCCCTAGTCTGTCTTGGACGCTCACATCGGTGAAGGAAAACATCGTGAGCAAACCAATGGGGGGGAGGTGATTGCGTACCACTTATAATGGTAATATCATTCTTTTTGAAACTTCAACACCATTCATTGCGTTTTTTACGTTGTTGACCGTATGAATGCGCCGATTTTTTCAAACATACAATGGATTTGGAATTTCCTTCAACATCTTTCAGATTATAATTGAAAATGTGCACGCAATTGGGGTGGCATACACTTTTAGGACTATTTATGTCGATTGTTTCCATGTAAATACCATAAATTACCCCTAATAAACCTGAACCCTTGGGCAAGTGCTACTCTAGAAAAATATGGGCTAGTTTGCTTACACCTCATAAAACCACGGACACCAACTCAGTAATTCTTTATTTCATCTTTTACCTTTAAGCTTAATAAATAGCAAGTAAATGAAATAGTCATAAATATCACTCGTCCGCTTCACTGACGATGCTCGAGTTCCCCTGATCGTTCCAACCCCGTATTAGTAGG
Organism: Polymixis lichenea; assembly: GCA_949091785.1. Classification (NCBI taxonomy): domain Eukaryota; kingdom Metazoa; phylum Arthropoda; class Insecta; order Lepidoptera; family Noctuidae; genus Polymixis; species Polymixis lichenea. The sequence continues at coordinate 37,546,862 of OX420931.1, forward strand.
CTCGCTCAGATTATTCTATGTTCTCCCGGAAATGCAGCCACCGGATATCCAGTATCCGTCCGAGCAACCGTCCGTTTCATCACTAGTATTTACAAGGTGTATCAGAATAAACGCAAGTCCTGAAAGTAGTTTGTTCATAATTGACAACTGAATCGATTTCAGTAAATTTAAAAAAAAATTGGCTATACTAACCACTGAATGAGCCAAAGAAATATTAATATTGCTACGGTCAACACTATTTTCTCTATAATAATAGTAAGCTGGGAGCAGTGTTGGCCCAGTGGTAACTGACGCGACTTCTCGTAAGTCGTATGTGGTCGTAAGTTCGAACCACGGAGTAAATACAAAGAGGAGACGGCTTAAACAACTGTGCACTGTAATTCTCGACTAGGTCCTGACGTCATCAAGTAGGCGTGGCCTTAGTCAGTGTATTGTTGGCGTTCGTCCTGACAAGTAACAAAAACACAGGGCCGTAATGGAATCCAATTATTGTACTGAATATCCCGCAGCTGTCTCATAAATGGAAATACTCATAAAAAATACAATCTCCTATAAATTAAATATTCTATCTAAAATAATTTATTTAAAGTACTTTCCCTCCGTGAGACAACTATTATGGTGCATACTAGTTGTCTCTCGGAGGGAAAGTAAAGAACAACTACCATACTGTATGGTAGTTGTTGTTTACTTAATTAAAAGTACTTAAAGCCTATCTAGTTTATTTAGTTACATTTTAAATGATGTATGTTCTAGATTTCTTTCCGAAAATAATCTAAGACAGCAATGTATTACAAAAATAATATCACTATTTCAATTAAAAAAATACGTACCTAGTCGGTCCGTAAAATTAATATAAAAAAACAGAGTAACTTACTCCCTGGTACGAAAATTCTGAGTACGACCCTGTTGCATTCTGCACTTAGTGCCATCTACTGTGAGATACTTATGTCACTACAAAGTAAAATCTACAGAACGAGCGAGTAGTTTTGCCATTGACCGGTAGATGGAAATTAAAGAAGTGGGCGGGATCTAACACCCCCTCACCCCGCAAATTGTCACGCGTTGTTCCTTAGGGAAATCTAATTACACCATCTCCTCTTTGTATTTGCTCCGTGGTTCGAACCCAGCCAGGCGCTTTACTTTGTGTAAATTATTTCATCACCACTGCTCTCAAAACGGTGAAGGAGAATATCGTGGGGAAACCGGCATGTCCTAGAACGAAACATTCGAAGATATTTGACATCTACCAACCCACACTGGGCCCGCGTGGTGGATTACGGCGCAGTCCCTCTCACAGAGAGAAGGCCTGTGTCCCAGCAATGGGAACGTTATAGGCTGATTATGATGATGATGAATACTAAGCTTTTGGACCCTGTTCCCAATTCCGTTATTGTCTATTACTATTTATATTTTTAAATGTTTTTTATATATTTATATTCTAATATTTAAAAATGTAATTTATATGTATTTAACTATATAAAGGAAATAAAAATCAAAAGTCATTTATTCAAACTAGGCTGAGAGTCAGCACTTTTTGAACGTCAAAATTATAGAAGTAAATAGTAAGCTTTAAAAAATAAAAATACCGACCGGCATTCTAATTATATCTATCAATCAGAATCTGAATCATAATGTAGGATGTTGCTAACCCATTGCTTCCACATGTTCGAAAAAATTGTCTGCTCATTATCGTAAATAACGCAATGAATGTTGTTGAACTGTGAAAATGAAAGCCATTCTTACTGTTAGTAATCGGTTCTGCGCTTTGCGCAAACAGCCGATATTGGAATATCGGTTCATTACACATCGACCATCATCGTCCTCATCTTGTGCTGAAATGTATTTATTATGATTTTTATTTGAATGTAATAGTTTTTTTTTTTTTAATAAACGTGATATGAGGATGAATACGTGTGGCATTATATGGTAAAGTCAGGAAGTACGAAAAAAATGGGGTATTTTAAAGAGAGATATTTGAAAAACAATATTTTATTAAATAAGACAAGTAAAAGTTGTCTTTATAGTATCTATTTAAAGTCTACTTTCTTTTAAACTCAAACATATTGTTCGCGAAGATTCCAACTATGTACATGTCACAGTCAGCTACTCAATTAGAGATTACCGTTATCGATATTTTAAACTTACAATGTTCTCTGGGTCCTATGATATATATCGAAAAATTTGACCTTGCGTGCGGTTTGTTTCTGCAGTATTAGCAATCGAACACATTTTCATTAATTGCTCATACCTTTTGCTTTCTAATTCTACTTAAGTTTCGACCATGCGAAAAATAATTACAAATGAACATAGAACGTCCTTCTTTTTTAAGTATAAAGTGGCATATGTGTTAGTCTGACATCTAAGATCTATCTAATATACCAAATTTAATCAAAGTCTGTTACGGGGTACGTCAAGTTAAACATAATACGAGTGTATCCGCAGGCGAAATCGTAGGCTTCCAATGTCAGTAGGAAGTAGTGTACCCGTATTATCTAATCGCATAGTATAATAGCTATCGCATAAAATAGAAAGAAAGACCACAGGATGTATCTTTCTATCAATAAAATAATTTCAAAATCGGATTAGTGGTATAACATAACAATTCTTAATTATACTTTCTGTAAATCCTAAGTATGTATTAGAATAAATATATATAAACACTTGATTTCAAACATAACAATATTTATCGACTCTAGCTGTTGACCATATTTTATTTGAAAATAAAACAGAATGTCGATAAATAAGTCAACGACAGTGGTACATCTCTATAGGAGTACGAATAGTAATGATCTCGTTACGCAAATATAAATCTTATCTGTAGCGAAATACAACTTTAAATTGAATGCGTTTATTATAGTGACATCTAGCGGCGAGTAGCGTAACTTGCTCTGTAAACTATTCCATGTGCGCTTTAAACGGAGAAAGTATTTATATGTAAAAAGAGTATACAAAAAATAACTCTACAGTCATTTTTTGTGGTTTATTATCAATTATGCGACGAATGACATATTTTCTACTTTCATTCAATATTAAACTACCAATTGGACCAAAGTTTTCTTAGTGTTACGAAATACAATTAACGTATTCGTGTGAGTTTGGGTACGCTGGTTCCGATACTAATGAAGTGTTATACGACTTCTACTGGTTTTTTTTCTGTGATTCTATCGCTTTTAAAAGACAAGCATCTTACATTGTATGAATATGTAACGGTGGATCTTTGCGAAACTGGTCGGTCCTTCAAAATAACGCACGTGTAATTTTGAATAACAAAATGAAATAAAAGATCTCGTTTGATACAAAAGGGTGATGTCAGTCCAGTACGGATTAAATTAATATACTCCCCGTGGTTTTGTAATTTGAAAGGGCGAATGACAGGGCTACTCGCAAGTTTAACAAAAGGGGTACCACTAATGTGAGGGGATCTGTCAAGAGAGGCCGCCATACGAGGATTTACACTGACCTTGGAGGGCCCCAAGGTCAGATCTAAAAGGTGCATAGGACTCGCGCCCGGTTCCCAAATATGAATAGATTAATGAATGGGTATAAACTAAATTAGGTCGCTACATCAAACGCACACGCTTAATACGTAAGCTTGTGCGTTTGATGTAGAGACTCGATCTGAATATGCCTATGTTATCCTTTGTTACAGACCCCTGTTACAGTGTAATAATACTCTGAGAGTTCTATCCCGGAGTTTCATTACACTGAAATTATAATATTAATTTTCATTTCCATTTGTTCGGTACATCATTGAACGAAAATTCGTCTTTGACCTCTCTATAATGTTAAAAATGGCGTCATCATATAGAGTTATTTTGCGTCGGCTTAGCCAAATCTAATTGAATTGAGAGATTGACAAACAAGGTTCCGAATTTTGGCGGTTAGCCGACAACGTGCGTAAATGAAGTTGCTTTTGCAGGGGCTCCAGAGATAGAGGGTACGGAGCCTGCGCCGCGGACGTGGCGTGGCGCTGGGGCTGCGCCCTCGCGCGGCTTGGGCGGGGCGGAGCACCAGAGCCCGAGTGTGACTAGCCGCGCCATGTCGCTGCTGGCCATCATAGCGCTAGTGTACTGCCTCACCGCCGCGTGGAAGCGCTGCGGCCGCAAGCTGCGCCGCCGGAGACTCATGTCCCTGGCCACCTAGCATATGTTCAAGTGTGTAGAGGACGAAAGACGATATCTAGTGATAAGACCTTAGGGGGGCCAAATAGATAGTGTGATTGAACGTTTGCAATGGTAGTAGGGTATACTTTCATTATATAGACAAGAAACTTGATTGCAGATCAGATTGACGTGCTACGTATTATAGCCTTTTAGACAACTGACCAATAATCAGAATTGTGACTTATTTGTTGACATTTTCGGATAATTTCTGTTGCTAATCAGTTTGCTTATTTATCGAGTTCCAACGGAACGGCTTTGTATGAGATGGCTCACACAAAGCCGCTATAATAACCCATAACTCACAATCACAATATTATATTTAATAGGTTTTTTTAAATCACCGTAACTTAATGCGGTACACAATAAGTAGTTAACTGTCGTCCAGTCAACAACTAATTATGACGTAACAAGTAAAGTAATCATTGTCGCCATCGTAGTCGAAGTAATCATTGTAATTTATATCAACTGCAAAATAATAGACAACTACATAATTATGGGACACTTATTATACACTACATAGCTTATCATGGTATAGAATAATAAATGAACTTAATATTTTTGGATCAAGTGTTATCGCGCGATTCATTTAATTAGACGTTGCTCTTGTAAGCACGCGCTATTTTATTATTTTTCCGATATTACAAAGATCTCGTTAACGTATCACATCGTGCACACGGACACCTTAATATTATCGTGTGCGGTTGGAATTATAATTATTATTGAAAAATTTATTATAATAATTATTATTATAGTTATGTCTAATATTGTTATTCAAAGATGAACTCACGGTTTATTTATTTATACATTTACTGACTAAGTGCCCAATATTTTAAGTTACCAAAATGTACCTCACTGCACTGGGACTAATTTATCTATTTATTAGCTATGTTTGACCTGTTGTGGATATTAATACTATTATGAAGAGGTCGAGAAACTTGTAAGAGAATATTTCTATAATATTGTAATATTATTATTATTATTATATTGTACGTTAAGTGAATAGTTTTATACACATGATGATATTTTGTACAGCGTAAAGCGGTATCGGGTATATTGTACGTCCCTTTTTAGTCTGTATTTAAGTATTGTTGCGTAATGTTTTATTGTCTATTTATTCTCTGACGGTAGAGAAGCTTAATAACAAAAATATTTAATATGATCGTAATTACGTAAATAATTGAATAAATGTATTGCTGTAACCGTTTAAGTTATGTATGCAGATAGTTTTTTAAAGAGAGGATCACCCTGTATCCTCCTGTTAGGGAATCTTAACACTGTGTTGCACACGATTGCTTATTGCGACTGCGAGCAGCTTTATAAGTTGCACCGGTCGCGCTTCGGATATGTTTAGTTCACATAGTGATTATATTAGGGAACCAGATGAACTTTATAATAGTAACGATTTCTAAAATTGTATTTAATCATATATATGATACTATTTTGCTTCTTGTACGCACGGCTAGCACAGGTCGGACGTCGGTCGGTTGGGCGTGTTACCCACATGTTATGGTCGGCACATTCTATTTAACAGTATTTTTTGAACAACAAATCCGACTCGTGTTAATTACTAGACATAGTCTGCTTTACTCCCACTCGTGCTGGTCGGCCAACTTGGTTCTGCGTTTACCTTCACTTAATCATGGTCTGGTCGGCTCGGCACAATGAGAGCTAAGCTGAGAGGCGGCTTCTCGAACATATATCGACATATATTTGATTTAGGTGCCCGGTAGCCCGGTGCTATGCCGAGTCAAGCCGACCCCTACGTACAAAAGATGAGAATGGAAAACACAAGTTAGTTATCACCAAAGTCTCAAATCGTGCTATGGCAAACTTGTTTAGTTTAGAGATTGTTTTACATAATTATCAAGTTATGTATTTCATGGTAGCTTACACAAGAAAGACTGGTCATCACGTACGCTTTAGATTCGCGATATATACTCTAAGTAAACAATAAGTTTTTGTTAATAAAGAATCATCATCTGTTATGTCGTATGTTTTATTTACTTAAAAGGTGAAGAGTTTGAACACCCCAACTGCAATCTTTCATTAGATTAGTATAATGTATTTAAAAGTAATTGAGAATATATATATATTCTCAATAACTTATATAAACCGCGTTTTGAGTTTTGAATTACCCCACAACTTGCAGCCTTTATGCAGCCAGCATTCTGGTTTGTTTGTTTATCAGGTAAGATTGAACATTTCAATAAAACATTGAAAAATATATCTTAATCACCCAGTTCCAAGTCCAAAACCGACCCTATTTACTAAACAGGATCAGTTTTAGACTTGAAACTGTAGAGCAGAAACTGATACCGTAAGAAATACTACAGAGAAACTTAATCTTGATTTCTACCTAGGACAAAAAATAACCTTTTTTGCATCCGAATTCATAAAAAAAACTACCGAGTAGAAATATGCTAAAATTACAGCTTTGGGGCGAAAGTGCGCCACAGTCATGTTTTAAATAGTAGGTGCTCATCATTAAATAGCAAAATCTACTTATTCCTCTAGGTATTCTGGGTAAGATCTTTTTTAAGGTGATCTGGCAGCTCTTCTAAATAGGTACTCGTAATAACTTTATACCAAAAATCTTAGTTTTAGTGTGTCCAAATATCGAAAGAATATGGCTTGGACTGCTTTGCGTCGACGTAGGTTTTGTAAGTTTGAGTTAGGCGCGCACCGGCCGCGCACGCGCGCTGCATGCGTGCGTCATCTCGGCGCGATCACGGGCCCAGTGTCGCCTGCCAAGCGCCCAGCAGCAGCACTCGCCGGATCGACCGCGCGTCAGTCGCCTCGGCACGGCCACTCCGCCACTCGGCTCCACACCGCGAGCCCGCGCGCACGTCCCCTTTCGCGACACTGATCTCAGCGCGACCGTACAGCGACGCTATCCGCGATGATGTCGCGCGTATTCGAACCGAGCGACTATGTCGTCGATAAATCTCGTCTGCCTTCTTTTGAGCAATATCAAACCATGCACAAAGAATCGCTAGATGATCCCGAATCATTTTGGTCAGAATTAGCGAATGAATTCTATTGGCAAACACCGTATCAGCGCGGTAATATTGTGTCTTATAATTTTAATGTAAACTTGGGGAGGATATTCGTGAAATGGCTGGAGGGCTCCAGGACCAACATCTGCTTCAACGTGCTGGACAGGAACGTGAGGAACGGACATGGAGACAAAATTGCATTCTACTGGTGAGTTATTTTCTGTTACCAAAATCAATAGACAGCTGAGCGGCAATGCACTGAGACGGCGCGCGAACATATTGATTTTCTCCACAGGCTAGACAGCTACAGAATACACCAATGGGACAAACTTATTAACACTGAAAATGAAACTTCATGTTATGTAATAACTTCAAGCACAGCGAAATGTAACATTGTGCATTGACGAATTTTCAATCAGCATAATGTACCTACTGTAATCATGCCCATGAGTATGATTACCTATTTTGTAAATATCAATATTTTTATTTATTTATTACAGAATTACCTAAGCGTTTAAAAGAAAATCAATGACTTTCATGTTGCAAATTAGGTGTACCGAATGGTTCAGTTAGATGATCCACTATAACAGTTCACTACCTAATTACAAGCAAATGAACGTAATTAATACATATTAGCATGTATTAAGTACGTAACCACATAGTTGTGTTCCCCGGGAATTTGAAACGGTATAGAAAACGACTTAATGAAAAACAATCGTAAACACTTCCGATATTATTTTTGGTCGACCACGTGCTTTTCTCTTTGCCAGTATTCCTGATTACTCCTCTATATAATACAACATGCTTATGCTTGGTTCTACGGCAATATTCCGTCAAGTTGGGTTCGAACTTACTACCTATCACCTTTCTGTACCATTAATTACCACAAGGCCGTTGGCACTTCTTTACAATCCAAAACGATCGCGATCTCTAGGGTTCTAATCCAATCCTTTGTAATATTTATCTTGCTCAGCTCTCTTACCAAGTTCCTACTGGTAATGTTCAAAACTCCAATAAAATCATCGGACTATGACCTAGATCAATCTCTAGTTAACCGTTCATCACTTAATGTTCTGAACTAACAGTCCAATGCAAGGGGGCCTAGTGCTTAAAGCTTCTACAAGATAATATCTATAATGTTCGATGTTGAACTTTGACCTCTCCCACCGAAGCGAAATTGAGCTCCTGCATTTCCGCTGATTGATTTCCCGGGCTCAAGGCGCGCACAACGCAATATTGTAGGCACGCTTGACGCACTAGATGCGTTTAACACCCTACTGCACCCCTCCCGGCCGTCTCCGTCGCCCTTCAGGACATCCAATGCTAAATCAATAAATATAGGAGGTACAGCTTCCCCGGGCCAGACAGCTAATGCACATGGATGTAACCATGCGATAATTTGTATAGGATGTTGCACAGGGTTGAGTGATCATCTAATAGCAACCCTTCGTTCGGTTTTTACGATAAGACAAAACATGAAGATTTCTTCATTAGTGTTAGCTTAATATTAATCAAATCAAATCAAATCAAAATATTTTATTTCACATAAACCTGCAAGGGCACTTATGAAACGTCAGAAGCTAGGTGCACGGTTCCAATTTGTCGCTTCCTATGGAGAAGAGCCGGCAAGAAACTCCACGGTTACTCTTTTAAAAATAATTGGGTTTTACAAAATGTAATAAACACTTAAACCTTCCTGAATACATTCAGTAAATCATGGTGAAAACCACATCAGAACCCGTTGCGCAGTTTAGAAGAACAACTGCTAACATTTCTACGTGAAACTTGTATTTCTGTAAAAAGTATGCAAGCTACCAACCAATCGATATTGATTAGAGCCATTTTCGCTAAGTTATTCATGATACATCGGCCTGGTCGCTAATAGAGCCTAGGATTGTTCTACCTTTCTTCTCTTTTTAGATTTGACCTGATTTGTATGTAGTTCCACTTCGCTGCTATTTTATGCAAGCTAGCAATCGATACTGATCGGAGTCATTTTTATAAGTAATACATGATACATCGGCCTGGTCGCTAATAGAGCCTAGGATTGTTCTATCTTTCTTCTCTTTTTAGGTTTGACCTCATTTGTATGTAGTTCCACTTCGCTGTTATTTATGCAAGCTAGCAATCTATACTGATCGGAGTCATTTTTCTAAGTAAATCATGACACATCGGCCTGGTCGCTAATAGAGCCTAGGATTGTTCTACCTTTCTTCTCTTTTTAGATTTGACCTGAATTGTGTGTAGTTCCCCTTCGCTGTTATTTAAGCAAGCTAACAATCGATACTGATCAGAGTCATTTTTCTAAGTCGGCCTGGTCTCTAATAGAACCTTGGATTGTTCTACCTTTTTTCTCTTTTTAGATTTGACCTGATTTGTGTGTAGTTCCACTTTGCTGTTATTTTATACAAGCTAGCAATCGATACTGATCGGAGTCATTTTTCTAAGTAAATCAAGGTACATCGGCCTGGTCGCTAACAAAGCCTAGGATTTTTCTATCTTTCTTCTCTTTTTAGGTTTGACCTCATTTGTATGTAGTTCCACTTCGCTGTTATTTATGCAAGCTAGCAATCTATACTGATCGGAGTCATTTTTCTAAGTAAATCATGACACATCGGCCTGGTCGCTAATAGAGCCTAGGATTGTTCTACCTTTCTTCTCTTTTTAGATTTGACCTGAATTGTGTGTAGTTCCCCTTCGCTGTTATTTAAGCAAGCTAACAATCGATACTGATCAGAGTCATTTTTCTAAGTCGGCCTGGTCTCTAATAGAACCTTGGATTGTTCTACCTTTTTTCTCTTTTTAGATTTGACCTGATTTGTGTGTAGTTCCACTTTGCTGTTATTTTATACAAGCTAGCAATCGATACTGATCGGAGTCATTTTTCTAAGTAAATCAAGGTACATCGGCCTGGTCGCTAACAAAGCCTAGGATTGTTCTACCTTTCTTCTCTTTTTAGGTTTGACCTCATTTGTATGTAGTTCCACTTCGCTGTTATTTATGCAAGCTAGCAATCGATACTGATCGTGTCATTTTTCTAAGATATTCATGATACTTCGGCCTGGTCGCTAATAGAGCCTAGGATTGTTCTACCTTTCTTCCCTTTTTAGATTTGACCTGATTTGTATGTAGTTCCACTTCACTGTTATTTTATGTAAGCTAGCAACCGATACTGATCGGAGTCATTTTTCTTATTAATTCATGATACATCGGCTTGGTCGCTAATAGAGCCTAGGATTGTTCTACCTTTCTTCTCTTTTTAAATTTGGCCTGATTTGCATGTAGTTCCACTTCATTGTTATTTTATACAAACTAGCAATCGATACTGATCGGAGTCATTTTTCTAAGATTTTCATGTTTTTTTTTTTAATACGTTACCCTACCCTAGGAATTTCTCCTGTATTGCGGGTGCGTTTACAAACATTTAAACTGAGAGACACATACAGTCAGACCCGGAAAAACTACTTGTAGGTCATACAAATATTTGTCCCGTGCTGGAATCGAACCCGCTACACGTAGCGCAGCAGCCATGCCGTCAATGCTGTCATGATACATCGTCCTAGTCGCTATTAGAGCCCATGATTGTCCTGCCTTTTTTCTCGTTTTAGATTTGACATGATTTGTGTGTAAGTAGTTCCACTTCACTGTTTTTTTTTATTTCACCTAAACGTTTTGAGCAGTCAGATTGTATTATCACCAGAAAAATTACAAATAGGTAAAGATAACTTGTAGAAGCCATATGATTCAATATGCTTGAAAATACGAAACGTTGCGAAAAAAATATTTTATAATTCTTAAACATTCTAGCGCATAGGCACATGGGAACACTGACGCATATATGCTTGTGCATACGAATGCTTTTCAAAGCAGACTATTGGTTCTCCTTTTCCCATCAAGATTACTTAAAATGCTTACATAGTATCTTCTACAATGCTTAAGCATACTAGCGCATAGGCACTTGGGAACACTGACGCATAATTGCCGCTATTCGAAGGACTGCGTTAGTATTTGTTGCATATTTGTCAGTTATCTTTCCTTATCATTTGGGCAGCACTTGGTCATCTTCGTTGTCTAAACATAAACCGCCGCATAACCGCATGATACTGACCATAAAATTCCGTCCAAAACTATTGGCTTAATTAAATTAATAAAGAATTATGAGTCCCTGAATAATAAAAACCAATAGAGGTTTCATCTAAATGTGGTCTTTGATGCAAGACGAACAATCTCTTAATCGGAATTTAGTATAATGATGTTTGGGAACACGTCTTTCAGTCTCGTGTCAAGTTAAGAACATTCCTTATCTCCTATCAACGGTTAATGATGAACTATATTTCGCTCCAATGACCTTATTGATGTGATTATTATCAAAGAGTATGATAAGCTCTACTATGTTTATTTCCTACTGTAAAGAAAGCCTCATGGGTATATACAAAAGGATTCCTAGTATTTCCTAGATACCTACCTAATGCATCTTTGTCGTTTTGATAATGTTTAAAAGATAACGTTAAAGAATTAAATTTAATACATTTTTTATTTACATTTAAGTACCTAGTAGTAGAATGAGTACCTACCTATGTTCACGTACCTAATTACGTAAGACTGTTAAACTTTTCAGTGTTAAATAGAAACAATAACGAAATGTTACCTATCTCAATTTCATTCAAGTAGGTAAATATAATTTAAAAGTAAAATATCGGCACACACTTTTGAAAGCAGGCTGCTCCCCAAACAACCTCTCGAATTTTCCCCTCGCGATAGTCACTCCCACATAGGGAGAAGGGAATCTAAAGAACTTTTTTCATCCTGGTTTTAATTTAACAAGAAACCCAAATCATAATAATGAAGCTGCCAAAAACTAAAACCAAAATCAATTAAAAAGGTAGGTAGGCACATTATTATTAATTACGGAGTCCCAAATTAATCAGTGAGAGCGTGATGAGGTTAATGTTATCGCGAATAGTTATTTACAAAAGGCCCACAGTATCTCTTCCTTACCTTGTCAGTTGTATGCGACAGCACAACGCACTAAATCGTCTCTATTCAACACAAATCATCTAGATAACTACCATTCAGTAGTTCCTGAGTCAGGCACAGAACAGGCCTATACAACCTTTGATTCAACAATGTAGGTCATCGAAGTTACAGTGCGCCTTATTCTGCGACACATTTTGTTCCTTGTTGCAGTCTGTCGGTCGTAGGCAGTTTATGGCATATAATGCGCCCTCACGGCCTTAGTCACCGCAGAGGACGCCCTTATTCGATGATTTCCCAAAAAAAAACCCTGTCGGTCTTCGCGAAGAATTCTCTTTATATTTGGCTTGCTGTTAGATCGTCTCTTGCCCATTTTTTTTTCCATTGGACATAATTTTCCATCTGGTTTTCTGCGGTTCTATTTACATTTTTATATCCTTAGCCTTGATATTTAATTTGAATTCGATCCGATTACTAGCGTCCATCTACTATCACTACATACACTACTATCCATCGATACCTAGTTACCCCCCTACCTCCTCAGACAATAACCTTGCGCAAATGCAAGTAGGTACCAACCTAACTAACTACTCAAGAGTTTACGTATTTCCGTAATTTACTTTAATATATGACTACAAGGCGTCACGGAGTGAACGGTTTGCTTGCACTTATATAGTGTCAAACAAATAAGCAACCACAATGGCGCTAGATTGTAAGGTCGTTATCAAGGTCCCTTAAGCTGCTAAAGGAGCGGAACTTGGTGCTAAGAATTTATTTCATACCAATATCCGCATTTTGGAAGAAATGCGAATCGAAAATGCATGAGTAACGTAGTAAAGGTTAGTTATTGTATCTATTCATTCGTGATATGACAATACCTAGACTTAAATATTGTATTTGCGCAAAAAGTATTTAGAAATACTTGTTTATTTTATTTTACAAATAAGAAGAAAATAGCAACTAGCCACGATTCTGTTTATTTCTAAAGCAAGCTCTACTCAGACAACATAAAACAGGATGTAGGTACTAAGACAGCATAAAATTAATGAAAAACATAATTATTGTTTTAGGCGTTTTTGTTAAAAAACGTACCAAAACACGCAGTAGGTAACCTTCAACCTTATTACTCGGTCAGAAGCACAACACTAATACATGTACAGGCGTCAGCACATCAAGCTACCCCAATCTGTCAATTTTTTTTTGATAGATTTTCATCTTTATAGGATACGGATAGGGTTCATGCTCAATTGGGAAAATTTGACAGTTTGGGGTAGGTTGGTGCTGGCATATGTACCATAAATCTCATGATCATTTGCTGCCGACAGTTTGTATCTAATAGTTCCATACTTTGTTACCCAATTATGTAGTTAAAGCTACTCTTCCTAACTAGGTAAAGGTGACAGAACACAGGTATTCTAATTAAAAGAATCGATAACATTAAGCTACATTTGCACAACACGCGAAACCGGAAGTCTCATTGAAATTATTTTCATTTTGGGTTCCAGATGTATAGTCATAAAAAGACAATGAACACAAATGTTGCTACTACCCTGGTACTTTATATCCCATGTGTAACTAACTATCTGTAAGTATCCCTCCAAATCTGTTCGCCCGTTTTTGCATGACTGAGTAACAAACATCTAAATATCCAAAAATACAAACTTTCACATTTATAATATTAGTAGGACATAGTAGGAATTAGGAAGTTAATTGTTAATAAACATTTTACTAATATCCACGTAATACCCAATACCTTTATATATGAAGTGTAAGGAAACGAGCCTGCTAGGCTTCATTGGTCTATTGTTGTTTTAAAATGCAAATGGTTTTCAATAGCAAGAAGTTTTCAATCGTTCAGCAGCACAATAGTCGGGGCTCCTCACTACTTGGACACCCTGTTATAGCTGTTCATAGAAGATTACTAGACTTTTTATATTTTAGTATGTACATTCTTTAAGTGCAGTTGTGGATACATAATAAAAAATATGTTTCGCAACTCGTAACTTATCATCAATAAAACAAAATAATCGTTAGGAGCTGGTCACATTGAAAAAAAAACGTGCTTGAAAACTTGAGAGGTACTGGTGAAGCAATTGTCAATGTTTAAAAAGGTTATAACAGCGCCATTTATGCGTAGGTTTGTAAAGTAAACATAAAATACTTTTACACGTAACGCAGATTCATGATAAGATCTCTTTAGCCAAGGATATATAATATAATTCATGATAAGATCTCTTTTACTGCACGCACTCATAACACGTTCGACGCCGCGTCAGACAATGGTGGTTGTCACCCCATTTTCATCTGGAGCCAAACAAAAATGAATATTTTTGCCAAATTTCATCAGTGTGTTTTATGGATTTAAGGGATATATTTGACGTCATAAAAAATGTTTTAATTCTCACAAGCAACATTTTACACCTATTTTAAGTGACAAATATAAGCGTTTCTAACGACTTGAAAAAGATGGAGGTTATCAATTCGACATGTTTATATTTATATTTTTTTAATGTATGTTGGGCATAACTCCGTCATATAAAGACGGATTTGCAAAATATTTTTTTGTTTGAAAGGGGTTTTATTCCGAAATGGTCCCATTCAAATTTCACATAGATCTGATGATGCGTTTCGGAGACAAGACAAAGGAACTCTTCAAAAAATGAAAGCAAATCAACCGCGATTGCTGCTATCGCATAAATATGCTTTGTTTTGACCCCAAGGATGATGAAATTTCGAATTGATGTGGGGCAGGTAGTATAACTAAAAAGTGAAAAGCAAAAACATTTAAAAAAAAAAAAAAACAACTGACTTCCGGAAAAACACTACAAAGTGAAAAATAACTTTAATTTCGGAAGGCGGTGACAAAAAAATTAAAATACATATCCAAAGTCACCGACTTCCGAAATTAAAGTTATTTTTCACTTCGTAGTGTTTTTCCGGAAGTCGGTTGTTTTTTTTTTTGGAAATTGTTTATTTTTAATAAACGTCACCCACCATTGACCGACACGGCGTCGAATGTGTTAAAAATTATTGAGGTAGCTCTTCTATACTGTGCATAACATTAATTGTTCTAAGTATCTACAATCGGATTCTAACTGGACCAACTTGTTCATGAATGCTTTCTATTCATGTTTACCACAAGGTGATACTAGTCTTGGACTTGACAGAGCTAGGCAAACTAGTAGGTATTGTTAACCTCGACGATACTTAGATTTCTTCTTATTTCTAATCCTTTTAACGAGTTGCATAGCACGTGCGTGATATAGAATTAAATGAACCGTTCAATCGTCCTCCAACTCTTGAAACACCTCTGTAGGTATGTGTGCTTGCGTCATCTCATCAGTTCGACACTTTCCTAAAGATATAAGGGATACAAGTTATCGAGATAGTGTCGCGCCTCGCGCAGATCGGCGGTTCGGTTCAAATTATCTCATGACATTCAGATAAAAAAGATATACATTGCGATAATAGAGAAATAATAACGACATAGAAAACCTTGAATTACGACAGCATACAACACGAAGTACAGCATGTAAACATGAGATTCGGTACCCTGCTGTAACGATTTTATAAGCCCCTTTCATGCCCCCCTCAACTACCCTCGTCTGAGCATTAGGCATAGACACTACAAACAAAACTCCCGCCCCCGGGGCAGCCACACAAAATTCGTGACATACAGGGGGACGGCAGATCAAATGAAACTAAATTGCGAAATGAAATTGAGATTGAAGAGTGCGCTCCCCTAATTTTAATTAGACGAAAGGGTGAACTTTGACATAGCAATCCTTAGCATCGGATTACCATATGGGTCGGAAGTGCGAGAAAAGAGCCTCCCCGGGCGACGTTAAATAGCGGTACCCAATCCCGAAATCGCCCAACGCACCCTGGACACCTAGCACTACCACTCGATAACGCGAAGAAGAAGGCCTAATGGGTGAAAATATTACTGTTTATTAAATCGTGCAAAAAATCAAAATCAAAAGTCATTCATTCAAACTAGGCTGAGAGTCAGCACTTTTTGAACGTCAACATTACATAAGACAGTCCCCCAAAACGCCTGCCCTTCACCACTTCCTAGTGCTTTAGCTGGGAAGTGGGAGTGGCGCAACAAACTCCCCAGCAGCACAGCTGTCTGTTATGTTGGAAGAACTTGATTCTATGCAATTAGTTTTTACAATATATTGTCCAAAATTCTAGCTTCTCACAAACGTTCACTTTCCAGAATTTCTTGAGAAATAGTGTGAAAAAGTTATTTCAAGCTGATTGCCTATGCATGAACATACTGTCTAGCCTGGACGCGTTTTTCTGCCACCGTCACGACGTAGTTTGCTCCAGCCAAAGGCTCCTTCAGACCGGCGCGACGCGCGACTCACGCAGATCAATTTCAACGAAGTTTTCACAGAAATTGTTCTATTAGAGTCTTAAGCCCTTGTAAGCTTGATCTTCAACTTACCGGAGCATTTCTTTGATTTAATTTCCTTTGCAGGGAGGGCAACCATCCAGAGGATTACAGCCGCATTACATACATGAAACTGATGAACTTGGTGTGCCAATTCGCAAACGGCCTGCGCGAGCGCGGCATCGGCAAGGGCGACAGGGTCTCTATCTACATGCCCATGATCTTGGAGACGATTGTGTGCATGCTGGCCTGTGCTAGAATCGGGGCTGTTCATTCCGTGGTGGTGAGGTTTACATACTATGAGATACTTTGATTAGGAAGACAGCTTATCATTATTGATTTTGTCACTATAATCGATTAGTTTTTATTCAAGGTCAATTTTGTTTTAACAAAAACCATGTTAAAGTACACACACATCTACACAATCTAGGGATATCTCATGATTCACGTATTAAAAAGAAACTACTTAGAAATCTTAAAATGCGCAGTATTTTATACCCTAACTAGCTTTTACCAGCGCCTCCGCCCGCATGGAGGTCGGTGTATTATACATATAAACCTCCCTCTTGAATTCGGTCTGTCTATTGATGAAAACCGCCTTAAAATCTGTTGCGTAGTGTAAAATATCTAAGCGTACAGACACGAAAACCGACTTAGTTTTATACTACGTAAAGAAGATAGGAAATAAAACAGTGTTGATCTGATGTTGGTATATATACATTATAAATATTAACTTATTTTACAAAGATCTTATCTTGGCTTTTAACTACGAGATATTTTCAGTTCGCTGGTTTTTCTGCTGACTCGCTGGCAGAACGAATGGCTGATTGCAAAGCTAAGGCTCTGGTGACGGCTGATGGCGGCTGGCGTGGAGAGAAACTGCTCGTCCTTAAGACCACATGCGATGATGCTTTAGAAAAAGCCAGGACCAAATACAATCATACTGTGGACATGTGCATCGTGGTTGCCCATCTGGATAGAGTCACGCCTTGCGGACAGCTTCCCGATGACGTAAGAGCCCTCGTAAGTATAAGTTGTGTATTATATTGTGTGTATGTGTTTGTACTAGTTTACTTGCAAAGTGTTCATGAGACGGAACTCCTAGAAACATCTGTTCTGACCATACCTGATCTTTTCTTTCCAGTACAAGTGGAATGTGGGTAAAGATATTTGGTGGCACGATATTTTGGAAGGACAGTCGATTATCTGCCCTCCAGAGTGGATGTCCCCTGAGGATCCTCTATTTATGCTGTACACCAGGTAAATATTGATTTAGCAAGAAGTTGTTTTTAAGACCTTTGGTCAAATTGTTTCTCATCATCATCATCCACAGCCCGTCTTCACCCACTGCTGCGCGTGGGCATCTCTTTTCTCGTAAATTGTTTCTAATCATGATTATTTCCGTCAGTGGATCCACTGGTAAGCCAAAGGGGGTGGTGCACACGACCGCTGGCTACATGTTGTACGCTGCGTCTACGTTCCGCTACGTATTCGACTACCGCGACAAGGACATCTACTGGTGCACCGCCGATGTGGGCTGGATCACCGGACACACCTACGTGGTTTACGCACCCATGGCCAATGGAGCTACTTCTGTCATGGTAAGTTTTATTAAAATTTGTCTCATCCATTCATTTCAGCTGGTCCCCAAGAGAAATGTCTTTTTTACTGCGAAAATAACCCTTCGGTCACTGATTAGATCGCAGGGACGGACCGGACCAGTCATGATTCCTTTCGTGATTTCGTTACAATAACAACATTTTACAAAGCCTGAGTCAAGACAGGATCGTCGGGGCAGCCGGGGCTAAAGAACTTGTAGTGTGTATTCAGATCATTAGTAGATTAGACAAATATCCTACTAATATTGTAAATGTGAAAGTTTGTGAGTAAGGATATGGATGTTTGTTACTCTTTCACGCAAAAACGGCTGAACGGATTTGGATGAAATTTGGCACACAGGTAGTTTGTAACCTGGAATAACACATAGAATACTTTTTATCCCGATACTACGTTCCCGTGGGATAGTTTTCGAGCTCCACGCGGACGAAGCCGTTAGCAAAAGCTAATCACTTATACCTAATGGAACTAATTTCTAAATAACAAAACACGGTGTAAACAATCGCAATCGCATCAATTAATTCTTGTAATTTATTATTTCATTTAATTAGTAACACAAACCTCAAGTCTATGTCAATATGTTTTGACTTTGAGGTTTTGAGGTCACCTTCACTTGATATCCATCATCTATCGAGTCTTACGTTCCTCTCGCAGCTGACGTAGATTCTGTTTTCATTCTACAAAAGAGGGCAATCCGCGCTATCTATAAAATGGCGCCTCGCGAGTCTCTTAGAAACAAATTCAACGAAATTGATAAATTAACTTTGCCTTCTCTTTATATCCTATAAAATATCTTGTATGTTCGCAAAAACGTACGTACGTAGTAAAGATGAAATAGTGATTCCAAAAAAACACTAAAAAGTGAAAAATAACTTTCATTTCGGAAGTCGGTGACTTTGGATACGTATTTAAATTTTTTGTCACCGTCTTCCGAAACTAAAGTTATTTTTCACTTTTTAGTGTTTCTTTGGAAGACGGTTGTTTTTTTTTGAAAAAGTTTTTATTTTTCACTTTTTAGTGGTTCACATGTGCTTACCCCTTCACAGCGTCCCGGCGTGATGTTATGTTATGAACTGGTGTAAGCAATAGACAGACATGAGATTTCAGCAATTCCAGTCCATTTGCTATCCTTTACTGAGGAGTCCCGTTGCCTATCTCCGAAGTTCTTCATCGGATCTTCACCAAATAGAAATGGGACCACTCCGAGAAAGTACTCTTCCAAAAACTGCCCAAATCGCTTCAAGTGTGCCTATAAAATTTGAATTTCTCCAGGATCCCATCATCAGATCCTGACTTGATGATCATGGGACCACCTGGGAGGTATACCCTTTCAAACAAAAAAAAAATCCAAATCGGTCCAGCCGTCTTCGAGTAATCGGGGAACATACATAAAAAAAAGGTGCCGACGAATTGAAAACCTCCTCGTTTTGGAAGTCGGTTAAAAAAGCATATTATAAGACAAAGACGACGTTGAAGACAGGGAAGTTTGGCATTTCATTCATTCCTTCTGCTCATGTGGCTTCCCTGGTACCTCATTAACAGCATAACTATGTGAGAGTCTATTAACTGCTGCCAAATTACTATGTTAATTTTTATTATTTTTATTTTTTACACTTTCTGACATATTCTCGTCATTATTTGACATTATCACTGTAATTTGAAAACATTGTAAAACCCAATTACTTATTTTTAAAAGAGTAACCGTGGAGTTTCTTGCCGGCTCTTATCCATAGGAAGCGACAAATTGGAACCGTGCACCTAGCTTCTGACGTTTCATATGTGCCCTTACAGGTTTATGTGAAATAAAATATTATGATTTGATTGATCTTACGTTTTTCTGAGTGGCCTCTACATTCACCGTGTCTATGATAACGTTAAGACACGTGTCATGTAAACGTCATCTTTATTTTGTATTTATACTATTACTCAATTATCTGCAATTACATAATTATACTTAATGTGTCAATACTTAATGTAAATAATAAGTATATTTTGTTCTCATTTATTCATATTTGCACGTCGGCACTACAATGTAGGGTGTTTTTTTTTTTGGGGTTTGGCTTCGCACGGTTTGTGCATTTAGCCAGTGTCAAGTATTTTTTCTTTTCGATCAAGTAATTGGCCCGATATCGGGCACGAAGTTACAAAACAGTCATAGTCGTCTTTAGTCAGTCAAGTCAAAGTTATTGTAAAGCGGTAGTAACTTTACAACAACCTTATTAGGAGTTTTTGGGGGGAACACGAAAAGTCCACGTTAGTCACTTATTTTCACCTTCACTACACTTGTGCACTTACACGTAATTAAATTGAATAATTCACTACCAAAATTATACAATTTTATTCGATAATTCACTAAATTTCATGAAAATAAAAAGTCGTGCGACATGTTCCAACGCGATCCCACCAAAAACTCCTTTTCGTGTTTTGAGACGTGCTTTTATTTTCCTTTGAAAACGCCATAAAGTATCTTGAACGATAAGAAATCACTTTAGATAATTCCATTGATAAGCTCGAAGGTTAACCTGAAAAAGCTTGTCATTTCGATTTATTAATTTATTATCAGCTAATTTGACAATGGTGCCGATTCTCTTGTCACAAAATTCTCTAAACTAAAAACCACCAAAATTTAGTTTATTCCTGTCAAACGATGATTTCCCACTCTGAAATTGACTAAAGTGACACAACTTAACTATATTTTAGTTTGAGTACTAAGATTGCATTGACTTATTAATTTAGTGAAAATGGTAATTTTACTATTCTGTTGTTTTTTATTCATTCAATATCATTATTCTATTGAACCTAAAATTTTGGTTGTCTAACTAAGTCTGACTATTTTTAATCGCGATTAAAAAGGTGTGGAATAAAATGAGTTATCAAGAACTAAAATCCACATCAACGCCTCGACTTCGTGCGCAAAAACAGTACTGTATCTTTTTTTTCTTTGCTTTAGCTTACTTATATCTCGAAAATGGTGTGTCCTATCGTAAAAATAATGAAAATTTCAACCCCCTTTACTCACACACCTGTAAAACTCAACATGTAGGTAATAATTTTGCATGTTTTCCATACAAAAAGTGAAAAAATCCATTTAAAACACGTCGAGGCAGTCGCCTGCCCCCCTCCGGAATTTTAGTGATAGTTTAGTTCGGTGTACAAGAGTATCGACACCATTGACTATGAAAAGACAGAAACCTTGCAACTTATAGTTCACGGAACTTTGCAAACTCGTAATAGCTACCTACGTAGAGAAACAATGTGGGAAGTAATAAACTTGATTTAATACAAACTAAACTAATAAGTAGGGATTGATTCATGAAAGTGGTCTAATATTTTATTTCAATTGGTCTGCTTGGTAGGACATAAGTGTTTTTATAGGTAGACATAGTGTTTAAAAGAGTTTTTACTCTTTTAAATACTATTTACGCATTAATATGTTTCTAAACCTAGACACTGTGGCAGTCCCGACGTCGTATTTCAGTAACGAAACGTGAATGCTTTGTCAGACCATGCATGCCTGAAATCCCATAATGTTTTACCAAAGAGACATTAACATGATGCATCCCTATTTCAGTTCGAAGGGACCCCGTTCTTCCCCGAAAATGACCGCTTCTGGTACGTCTGTGCCAAGTACAAGGTGACACAGTTCTACACTGCTCCGACCGCCATCAGGGCCCTCGCCAAGTTTGGAGACGATTTGGTCAAGAGGTAAGTCAAAGATTGTCATGAACAACCCAGAGTTACAAAGCTGATGGTGTGACACCTCCGTGCTTTGGAAAGCACGTGTCCGCATGCTGTCTCATTGGAGTATAACAGTGAGAAAAGAGGTGTGTTAAAATGTTTGCGCACACAGTTCTGCACTATAATATCTCCTACGTTCTTGGCCAATTTCCGTTGAGAGAGCCACCGTGACCGACTGTCGGACGAGATTTAATTTTCTCAGGTATATCAGAGTATCACAGGCGTGAACCAAGGTTAGATTCCAGTGATTAATATGAGAAAATATTACTTAGCCAAGTATAGTTGCAAAAGTCATGAAAGTTGCCAAGTAGATTTTACTGATGGGGCCTAGTCCCTAGTTTGCATAAAGACGGATGAGAGGACATCATTATCATCCTAGCATTAGGTATCTCCAGTGTGGCCAACGCATCTGATGTGCCAACTTTGTAACCAATTAACATCACATGGGATGCCTGCTTGATGGCCTGAACTCACGTCATCTAAACCAATATCATATGGAACTAAAATTGTTTGTTAGTAAGAGATAAACTCTGGAAATACTTCTCTTATTCAAAAATTCTTTCACTGGTTGAAAACTAGTGCTGTGTTAACTTCCTTTATGGAAATCGCGGGCAGAAGCTAGTTTTAGATAAAGAATTTCGAATTCGCACCAGACCATAATTTGGTATTTTCTTTCAATTCGAAAGAAACACGTGTATACGTACTTACGGTTTCGAAAGAAACACGTGTATACGTACTTACGGTTCACTACATCGGTACACATGCTTGGCTTTAGCAGCCGACTACCTTTTTCCTGTTTAGTGTTGTTTAGGCAGAGAACTTGAGGTTACTCAATTCAATGTGACTTTATTTCTTTTTAATGGTTACGTAATAAACCAAAATATAAAAATTTGCTGCTGCCGAAGTTTCCCACGGTTTTAACTGTGGTGTGAAGTGTACTATGCAAGTTCGCGCGACATGCACTTAAACAGTATTGGCACATCCTGATACGCATACCTACTTAGGGTCACAAGTATTGTTAGCAGAGGTCGGCGCATGATCAGAGCTGCTGATTCGAAACATTTGTGGAGCTCGACCTGGTTGCATATCGAGTATCATTTTGCATAGATCGCACTTAAGATAGCATCTTTTAAAGTGTAGCACGAAGATCAACCTATCTGGAAGATATGATCTTCTAAACGAATCGTATTCTTTGTAATCCTGTAGAACTCATTCAATTTTACTAGACATTATGCTAGCCCTTAGGCGTTCCGTTTCATTGAACGTGTGCTAATTTTGATCATGATTTTCACTATTAGACCTCTGACACTCTCATGTCATGAGTATGAGAGCGTTTGAGGCCTAATAAATTGTCAAAAGGTAAATTGCATTTGAGTCACGACAGCCTGTCACTTACAAGGTGTTTCAATTAGGTACAATGACTTATGCTCAAATAGTCATTAGGTAGTTGAAAGGAAAATATTTTAATGTATGACATTTAATTTATACATTTAATTAATTATAATTTATAACATATTAAATGCAGGCTCGAATGGTGCCTAATTTAAAAGCACACGAAAGGCGCCCCTTAGGTCTAGACGTTTACTTAACCCAATTGAAGCTGACTGCAGTGAGCAATGTGAATGAAAGAAACTATTTGCGTAGCCACCACTTATTCGGTCGATGCAAGAAAAAGTTAAGGAGAGGCCATGCGCTGACGAGCTCACTTTATAGTATCGATCATGGAACATGACGCAGTTATCGACAGACTGCTTCAAACTCGAACTCCCTATAACTACAGATCAACTCCTAAAGGTTACACTTTTGTTCAACTTATCCAAACCCTCACTATAATGAGAAGTTACGCAGACTCTAATTTGACCATTTTTTACTTTCGATGCTAAAATAAAGCACGTTGATGCCTATGTGGTACCTACCTACGTGTTTAAGTTATCTGTGGTTTATTTACTTTACGATACGTTCACGTCATTTAACCTACGCACATATTTTGTAGACATAACCTGGATTCTCTCCGCGTGCTGGGCAGCGTGGGCGAGCCTATCAACCCTGAGGCTTGGCTCTGGTACTACAACGTTATCGGCAAAAGCCGTTGCTCCATCGTGGACACCTTCTGGCAGACGGAGACCGGTGGGCACGTCCTGACCAGCCTCCCTGCTGCGACCCCGATGAAGCCAGGCGCTGCTGTACGTCCTTCATACCAACAAAACACAAATTTAACCTACTCCAAACAAGTGAATTTAAATCTTATGTCTGTTGTCACAGGGTTTCCCATTCTTCGGCGTCGACCCAACCCTTATCGACGAGGAAGGCCAAGTCATTGAAGGTCCCGGTGAAGGTTACTTGGTGTTCTCCCGCCCATGGCCTGGCATCATGACCAGCCTCTTCCAAGACCACAACCGCTATGAAGACGTGTATTTTAGGAAGTTCCCTGGATACTACTGCACCGGCGATGGTATGAATATATAATTTTATCAGTAGGTTATACGGACCTGGCACAGACAGTCTTACTACAATTAGATAGAATGTTGATTCAATGCGTATACATAAAAACATTTTGCTTTTACGGCAAGTATATAAAAGCTTTGTTGATGATTTGAAGTAGGTATAAGCTTAACTTCGGTTTTGAGATTTAATTATTTGTTTGATTCATTGGCGTGACGCCAGCCCTTAATTGTAATATTTAAGTTATTTCATTCAAACTAATAAAATTGTTAGCCGCCTGTGAATTAGAACATGACGATCTCTATTATTTCCAGGCGGCAGGAGAGACGAGGATGGGTTCTTGTGGGTGACAGGCCGCATTGACGACATGCTGAACGTGTCCGGACACTTGATGTCCACCGCCGAGGTGGAGGGCGTCCTCGCTGAAGACACGAACGTTGCCGAAGCCGCCGTGGTGTCCAAACCACACCCCATCAAGGGAGAATCCCTTTACTGCTTCATAATTCTTAACGAAGGTGCCAAATTTGATGCTGCATTAATCGACTCCTTGAAAAAACGCGTGCGCTCCAGGATTGGAGCTTTTGCTTGTCCTGATATGATCCAACACGCGCCCGGGCTGCCCAAGACCCGCTCCGGCAAGATCATGCGCCGCGTGCTGCGCAAGATCGCGCTGGGCGACAAGAACGTGGGCGACACGTCCACCTTGGCCGACCCCTCCATCGTGGATATGCTCTTCCAGACCCGCGCCTAGACTGTCTGCAAATAGTGGCGCTGAGCTGATTTCTCATTCCTTTTCAAATGCATTGCCTTTCTCTTAATTCAGTGTGAACCCAATTATTTCCAGCTTTTCTCCAGTCCAGCTTGAATATCCGTCCGCAGCTGTTTCGACAAGGCCTTGTATTTCACGTACGTTCAAAATTATTGGTTCAAAGTCACCGGTATATTCATTTCTTATTATAGTCAGAACTATATGTATATTGTTGTGGGAGGTTTAAACATGGGTTGAAGTAGAGTCACATGCCTTGAACACGTACCTACTGTGTGCAGGTATTTGTGTAAAATATTCGTCATTGACTTATCGAATCACTCAGTAGATCTAAATTAGCTAGAAATTTAGCAATTTACACAGGGTGTGGCTACCAGTAAGGTTCAAAAACTCGAATTTGTCTACTTATATTGTCTTCGATCGTTTATATCGGTATACTTTATAGAGGTACCGAATAGTGTTCGGATATCTATTAAGTGATGCAAAGTCAATGATATTAATTTAACTACAACATATATTTATTTACTAAACACTATGAATGTTCTCATACTTTAAGATTAAGCACATTATTCATATTGTTTGTTAACGTTTGGCATTTATAGTTTTGTCAAAAATCGATAGGATCGGTTTTCTTTATATCAGTTAACTGATTGTGATATAATATAATAAGCGGGTTTGGCTTCAAAAATCAAATTCTTATTTATAGTTGCCTGGTAGTTAAAAGAAAGAAATTATATTTCTAATTTGTGTTACCTATTATTGTATCATTCAATGATACTTTATAATCATCTTAATAAGCCTAATATGAAATTGATTAATTTATTAAACCTCCTAATTTATCCAGAGGGGTAATTGCGTAATACACTATCCGTAGGAATCGCTTTCATTTTGACAGCTCCACGACAATCATTGCGTGGTTTACGACGTTGAGCAGACGAGTTATACAAACATATGAAGCAGTGGGTTAACAATAGGCTTCAAAATGATTCAGATTCTGATTAATAGTGTGTTACGCAATTAGGGTGCAGGTATCAGTATCACAAGTTTGATGTAAGTGTACTTCTGCTGATGATGCATGAATATTGGTTAAAGATATTCAGTCATTCCATAATACTTAATCTTTTACTGTAATGTATATTTTGCATAATAATCATAATACTATACTTATACCCCAGTGTCGAGTATACACGATAGATGCAATCTCACGTATACTTGCTTAGAAATAAGAATCATAATTATTTAACGTTTAAGCAGTGGACTGCTGACATTTCATTACTTTGTGAATTAGAAGTAGATGCCGAAGAATTCCAAATTACTTTAAGTATGTTCCTACCTATGAGATGGGTGCGTTTTAATTTAAACTATTTAATCTTTATTTAATTACTATAGACTGAACTTTCGGACATTAATCTTATGTTACTTTAAATTGCTGCAGCCCCTTAGTTTTAGTATTTATTGCTCGTATGTGGTTAAGTTATTTATCGGGTTTTGAGATGCGAAATTTTAAGGACTGGAAGATCAATAGTTTCCTATAGGTAGCATGCACAAAAACGCATGAGGTTACATCTAAGTTGCTTGTGTCATGTCCGGGTCTATCTAGGTATAGTACCATACATAGTATATTTTCATTTTGATTTGTTGTGATATTATTTCGTTTTTTTTTACCATAGGCTATCCGTTTTGTTCTGAACAAAGATTTCGAATTCGAATAAACAAACAAAAATGTTAAGGGAAACTTGTAATCTGATGGCACTTATTTGTGATGCACAATGTTGAAATAATCTAAGAAGTAGGTAGTTTAACATGTAAACCTACACATAGGTTAGGTTCTAGGATTAACAAGCGTAGAATTATCTTTTTGTGGATTAATTATTATTAGTTACCGACTGGTTTGTTTTTATTTTATATGGCTTTTAGAGTAAGTATAGGGTTTACCTAATAAATGTTTTGATTTTGGGTACTGTATTGCCATAGACATCTGTTTGAAAATAATTAATAAAGCACCACTTAGTAGGTTCTTTGTATTGTAACGAGTCTGTTATCTGCAGGAAATGTACCTATTAAACAACAAATAAACACATACAATAAAATTACTCAATGTATAATTTGACATTCCTGCCGACAATTTGAAAAACAACGATTTTGCCATCGAAAAGTACATTTATTATTTTGTGTAAGATTACACCTCTGTCTAAGCCTTAGGAGATTTCAGGCGTGATGTTGGAATGTTCTGTAAGAAGTAACACGTAATACAGTCGACCAAAGAGCTTACAATCAATAATCCTACTTAGATATTGAGTTTTTAACTTTTATTATAATTTATTATGATTTGTACGAGGCGCACGCCATTTAGTTGATATTTTTATACGTTTTGACTTAGGGTATCGTGTTTTTTTTTTAATTCTTAGGGTATAGTTTGAGTTAGACTCTCAAAGTCACTCGACATCAAATAGCAAGTAAGGGAATTTATGTGATTGCATGTCATATCATTAAAGTGATTAAATGATATTCGAAAATTGGTTTTCAATCATTATCATTACACTTACAATAGAACCTAAAATATTAACTATGAAATTGATCACACAAACAGAAGCACCTTGGTACTACTCCTTCATGGATTAGCTGAGTCAACACAATGAAATAAATTAAGTAGGTATCTTAAAAAGCTGCGTCCCTACTTATATGTGGGTAACTACAACTTGTTTTTAGGATACCTACTTATTTGCGAAAACTCAAAAAGGGGATTTGAAGTTTTCTATTTCAGGACGCAACTAACGATTAGGTAGTTACACTTGTCAAATGTTAACAAAGATCGTTTACTTATTGTTAATACATTACCAATGTACACACGATCTTATGATATTTTACGTGTAAGATTATGCTATCTGGTGGATATTCAATTCAATCCTTCAAAAGTTGGCAGGCAGCTTTAAAGTCAGTACCGATGACCAAATCTACGAGTAGGTACACGCTGGCCCTAAGAGCATATCAGTCTTTAATGTTGCCACTGCTTGGTCACAGGCATCCTTACTCTGAGGGCCTCCTTACTTCACCACGCGGACCCAGTGCGGGATGACACATTTCTTCGAATAGTTGGTTCTAAGACATGGCGGTTTTCCCACAATGTTTTCAATCACCATTTTTCAAGCTTTTATTTACTTTCACCTGTTCCGGTGTCTGTAATTAAATCTTGCAAGTTAAATTTGACCCACTTCTCGGTTTCCGATTAAGCTGAAATTTTGCATGCATATGTATATCGCGTGACACTACAATATTATGATGACATGGTGCTGATCTGATGCTGGAGCTGGCTGTAACAGGGTGTGATGCTGGAGCTGGAAGGTGGCCATAGATACATAACACTTTAAGTGCTGAAACAACACATAGAATAATAGGTATGTAGCTCGTAATAATTCGTAGAACCCACACAGGTTCTACGAATTATTACGAGCTACATACCTAACGGAAAAACGCTGCAACGAACTACGCTATAGTAAATCCCGCATCATAAATACTAAAAAGTTAAAAAGAAAATTAAAAGAAAAAAAAAACTTTTTAAAAATAAGCTTTTATTATTACTTACTTGTTAATAAAACGAACTAAAAAGTTAAAAATAATTTAATGTCAATTATTTCATTAAAAGCTTGTTACATATTGACGGTTAGAAATAAAGAAGGTATAACATACTAATAAATGTTCTTTATTTCTCCTGCCATCAAAATGTTACACACTTTTATTTAAATAATTGAGATTATTATTTTATTCGTTTTTAGTTCGTTTTATTAACAAGTAATAATAAAAGCTTGTTTAAAAAAAATAAAAATATAACAGTGGTAATGAAATTAAAAATACAAAGTAAAGTGTCTGCCTGAGTCAGAACTCTCATCAACCTACAACTCAAAAGTCGGATAAGTCGCGTGGTGGATAATCAGTAAGTACCTAAGTATGTAGCTACTAAGTACCAATCCATTAAGAAGAATCCTACATAGTTACCGATACAAGACATAGGGACCAAAACCAGCATAACCTACTCAACATGAAATCTAAAAAAATCTCTGAAATATTATTTTCCATGGTATACAATCAAACGTATTCCCTACAATGATTTACTATAGGATTTGCTTAGAAATCCAATCTCCAATCCAAATCAACAGTATTGGATTCGATCCAAATACGTCGATCATTTGAAATATTTGATTACCTAATGTAAGTGTGGCAACATTCAGACTTGACTATAGGTATTTATTTCGCTTGCTATGTATCTATTCCAATGAAGGACATCGTCCAAGTAAAACGTAGTTAGCTACTTAGGTACCTCTGACTCCAATAAATCCAATGATTTCAAAAATGCGAATATGGTAGATATGAAAAGCGCTCCCCGCGGCGACTAGGTGGTGTACTTAGATTGTTGTTCGATCCGAGGAAGGTAAACGTTTTCGGTAGGTAACCAGCATCCAAATTGCGTAACGCACGATCAATCATAATCTAAATAATTTTGATACAGATTGCTAATCCATTGCTTCATATGTTGGAAAAATGTGTCTGCTCAACAACATCTGCTGTTCAATATCAAATAACAAAATAACAGCCAACTATTCAGGTTTCAATGAAATGAGTGAATTTCAACAACTATGATTTGTTACCTAATTTTGGTGGAAAATTTTGTTTCTGGTTTTTTTAATAATCTAAGAAGAAATACGTTTTCAGTTACATAAAATGTGACAGAAATTTATTTGTTCCTGAAAGCTTCTAATATATTGTCGACACCAGCGCTGATGCGCGCGCATCGCTAATTTGTGACCAAGTAATAATCAATTTTACAAATTGTTCAAATTTTTCTAACTGCTTTAACAAGCGATTAAAGATTTACTTAAAAGAAAGTCCGACTTTTATTTATTTCCTCGCAAATGTGTTACAAAGCGTCGTATGACATACGTGCGCTTTGAAAATTACAGCCTCTGCTTTCTTGTAGCCCTCGCCTACGGCTCGGGCTAGCAATATCGCCTCGGCTGTAATTTTTAACTTACCGCACTTATATCATAATATACTACTAAAACATTACACCGACATTGCTGGTTTTTTGTCCGATTACTACGAAAAGACTTACTTACGTTTTTGGCGGGAAATCACAACGGGATGGCACACGTCAGTCACTGCTGTGCGTGAGCGCCTGATTTAACGAAGTGAACGATGGTAGTGTCGTCCTTCTGGGTTTATTCTATACGACCCACTTAATGATTACATTACTCCCACCAAAATCTAGAATTTCGCGCGGACAGTCCTTTTCGATTTTCACTAGGTTAAAGTATTGCACTAAACATAAAAATAAAACTGTCATAAGATAGAAAAACTAATACTGAATACAAATAAAATAAGTGATTTCTAGTAAACTAGTGTAGTTTCGTTTAAGCGGTGGTAATTCCCAGAAAAACAGATTGTGGACGCGCCACCAAACTTAGAATTATGCTAATTAACATAATATCATTGTAAATAACTATTTTTTCTAACACTACTGAAGTGTTATCTACTAAAATATTGACTGCCTGGTCAAAATAAGTACGTCTTCTTTATTAAAAAAATATATTTCTTCATTATACGTTTACTTTAAGATATGATTTTCAGCCGCGCCGCCTAAACATTGTGCTTGAGAAAATCACTCAAATGGGGGATCAGAGATAACACGTGGACACTTTTTTTTAAGTAAGTAGGTATGGCAATCAGTATTATATAATTTACAAATTAATTTATTGTTTAAAAATTAAATTTCAAAAACACACATCTACTTAAAGGTAGGTACTTAAGTACTTACATAAATAGATAAATAATATTAATAGTAGATACATTTAACTTAAAGTGAGCGTTTTTCAACTAGTATGTAAAGGAAAAAAAATGTCAAACAATATTTTGTAACATAAACATTTGAAGGACTGTCGCCCATTGGCCTATGGTACCAGAAGTAGAGCCTGTACTATTGGTATTTCTAATCATCGGTACTGTACCGGTTCCCAACAAACTTTTCCATAACGTAGAGTGAGACAGTAGCTTAAGAAAGTAAAAAGGATAGTAAATAGTAATTAGAAAAATAATGTCAAAGTTGCCAACCGAACCAGGTGCCTCGTACTTAAATAAGACTTTTAGTACCTACCCACCGGGTACCTA
The DNA here is from genome assembly GCA_949091785.1 of Polymixis lichenea. Classification (NCBI taxonomy): domain Eukaryota; kingdom Metazoa; phylum Arthropoda; class Insecta; order Lepidoptera; family Noctuidae; genus Polymixis; species Polymixis lichenea. The sequence goes on from OX420931.1 coordinate 37,578,116, forward strand.
AGTACCTGAATTTGGTACCGGTAATTGTTACGTGTAGTACAGGTACCCGTCTGGGCTTGGTATTCAGGTACCGAAATGGCAAGAACCACTAGGTAACTACCACTATGTTCCTAGCCCTGAATGGCGCCCGAAAAAAACGATCCTTTTTTCGAGGAGGAAGATGCACTGACTCGAAGCCGCCAAACAGTATAAACTCATGAAAACTGGTACCTACTCTTACCTATGTTGGGCCAGAAGAATAGAAGACGCTTTTCATCCTTACTCGACACTGCATCGGTTGGCATCATAAAATAAAACGTGGCGTTAGCTAGCGTTGTAGGACAATTATCTAAAATCTATGAATGCAGTTAAAGCAATTGAGTACCTACTCAAAAGCTGAGGACAGTCCTAAGAACATTTTCCTTCAGCTAAAACGATTGCGTTAGGTAGGTGCAAGCCTTTACTGCTCAATTTCAAAAATCCTGTACCTATTTTTTGCTTGGTCCTTACCGGACAGCGAGCTACCCATTACTCGCCGTCAGCAAGCCCGCGCCTACGGTGGCCGAGAATCAGTCTGGGATTCCCGACGCCCAGGGCGTCTCCTGCGGCGACTAAGGCCGTGAGGGCGCATATACTGCCTCTCGTGTGCCGCCTCCCTCTTTGCGAGCATTACTGCTTCGCAGAAGAAGGTGACGGCTAGCCATGCACTCTCGCTCCGTACCATGGCCTGGACCAAGGCCGGACGCGAGAGATCGCCGCCACCGATCGCCTCCACGAGGACACGGCGGTGCTCCGCCCAAGCCGGGCAGACCTCCACCGTATGCTCCACCGTGTCCTCAGGCCGATCTTCGCAATGGAAACACCCGGGCGTTTCCTCCCGCCTTATCCGAAACAGGAACCTCCCGAAATAACCGTGTCCGGTGAGGAACTGCGTCAGGCGGAAGGTAAGGACGCCGTGCCGCCTCTCAAGCCACTCCTCAAAGAGGGGACTTACCGCCGTAATCGTGGCGTGCCCAGCACTGGGTTGCGACAATCGCACTCTCCACGTCGCCATAAGATCCCGCCGGAGCTCTGTTCGCTGTGCCGCGTTTTCTCGCGGCAGCGGAGTTACGCCCCGGCGTTTGGCCTCCTCGCGCCACTCCCAAGTGTGCGCGAGGACGTTTGGTTCCAAATCCCATGGCGATCCTGTACCTATAACGCAACATTTTTAGGCAAGAAATGCACGAAGGCTTACGAAGCCTAGTTCCTTGTCAAGATTTAAAAACGCACAAGTAAAATACTAATATACCTACACAATAACAGGGCCACAAAATTGGAACTAACGACGTCATCTTGTTGAAGTGAAAACTTTAATAGGCGCGTTGGGCATCATTTGAGATGGGAAAAGACAATTGAACTCGCGACACCGTTACCGACACTTCTGTATATAAGTTAGTTTTAGTTGAGAAAATTGTAATATGATTTTTGTAGTAGTAGTATATATAGTAATAATGAATAAAAAAACACTTCATTTAAAAGTATTTCGTGCACAATAAAATATTTCCTGACGATTCAAAAAATACACATGTAATTGTTCAAGTTTTCACTTCTGTCGGCACTCCCGGAGTGCCACTGTTTTTTTATACATTTCAAGTGCTTTTTGATACATACGATAACCAACAGCGCCCCCCTGTCAACGTAATGTCATTCGAGCGCCAAAAGATCCTTGTACAGGTGCTTACATAGGTACATTTTGAAAATTGATTTACACTCACGCACGCCATCAAGAATTCAAGACCTAACAATATTAATATTATTTTAATTTCTCTCTTTTTAACAAAATATAGAACAACAAAAACATTTTCATCCGTTTACCAGCTACCGTCTGCACCACATTTCGCTAAAATGCTAAATTCGGTATATTAGGTATTTAAAACATCGCTATGTTTGTGTCAATCACTTGAAGATGACAGATATATTTGTGATGATTAAACATGTGACGCTAAACACATTTAATAATTTGTGGTGCAAGCGAGTTTTGTACCTACTTATAATTAATTCGGTTTATTTCTTCTTCAGCTTCTTAGGTGGAACTTCTGTGCCTCCACCAGTCTTAAAATAGAGACTGTAGAAGACTCCGGTGGCCACCACCAATATCGTCGTTAGCACGGTGATGTACTCAGCACGGTTTCTGTAAAAGAGTTTCATGTACGGTAACTTATGGCTGTCCATGTGGCTCCCTGCCAAAAAAGTGTCTTTATTTATAGGCATGATACACATGAAGAGGAAGGGTTGTGTTCTTACACAACCCTTCCTACAACGCGCCACAACTAAACTCCCATGCATGGTACTCCTCTTTACTTAAATCGGGGATATCTAGACGGTACGTATGCTCGGTTTCAGCCCAGTAGGTGGACACCATAATTACTGTCAATAGAGCGTCTTCTTGTACTTTATACGGCAATACTTACTCGAAAGGCGTTCCACAAACGACATACCAAGTGGCACCGTTTCGTGGCAGGTCCTTGACACAGTGGAAATCGAAATACCCTTCGTTGTAGTCGGTTGGGCAGAAGTATTTGCGCTTTTCCAACACCTGGAAGATTTTTTAAAATTGTAATAGGTTAGTACCCTGTTAGTAGACTGAAGCACAAAGTGACAAAACATCACGCCTATATTCCTCAATGGGTTATGGCAGATTTGTAGGTTTAGCGCCACTCCCACACGTTTACTGAGCGTAGGTATATTTACGTTTCACGAGAGAAGGGGTACCTAATAGGGGCAAGCCATGGAGTGGGTACAAGCTCAGACTAAGAAACCCCTAGACTCGATTTATCAGATATTGGAATTTAGTCTTAGCAAGCAGGCTGAGATTATCAATTATCATCTAAATCTAACAAGCATGGCAAAAAACTGACATCAAATCACTAATCTAGGTGTGCATCACCCTAATGATTACTTATCTGCTTAGTAACAGTCAGAACAGGTGTTAATTAGTCATAATAATCATTGAGTATTACGTGCTAATGAATCCTCGCGATATCTTTTTATCGAATAAGACGATAACGAATATATAAAAAAATTAAGAAACTTATTATAGTGTAGGAAAACAAGCAGCAGAAGGTCTACGTCTAAATTGTAGGATAACAGGCCGTTAAGACTACGACACAAGACGCGATATTTTTTTTTTTGTTAACCTATGTAATATGTATTTTGATGTAGTTTCGGAAATAACTTATCAGAGGAATTACATTATTTATCTGTTAATCCCAAATCTCTTATTTGATAAGTAGATACGTACACGTAGAAGTAGCCTAGCTGATGTATTGAAGGTCTACTAAGTTTGTGGACGTTCGTCACCTTCGATACATCAGACTTGATTCAAGTTGAATGTAAGTTAGGACAATCACGATCAATGACTTCCATAATCTAAATACACGTAGTAAAGATGAAATTGTGATTCCAAAATTTAGATTAACTAAAACTAGCAAGTCATTTCTAATAAACAGTATCCGCTTCTATAACAAGTTGCCAAAGTCGGTTACAGAACTTAGCGATGGAAAGTTTAAAACTCACATCAAACGTGTCCTTATCAAAAAAGCATATTATAAGATAAAAGACTACGTTGAAGACAGGGAAGTTTGGCATTAATTCCTTCTGCACATGTGGCTTCCCTGGTACCTCATTAACAGCATAACTTTGTGAGAGTCTATTAACTGCTTCCAAATTACAATATTAATTTTTAATATTTTTATTTTTTACACTTTCTGACATATTCTCGTCATTTTTGACATTATACATCGCTTCAAATATCACCTATTTATTAGTGATTCTCATGAAAATCATGTCACTTTGTTTAAATAGGTTGATCTTACTAATGTAGATTCTTTTACATATTGTGAATGAGAAAACATTGTAGGCCTTACAGACTAGATATATAGACGATTTTCTATTCTTTATTTTCATTCCTCTAAGTACTTGGTACTTATTGACAGGCCTGCACTGTCCTCCCATACCTATTATCACTGTAATTTGAAAACATTGTAAAACCCAATTATTTTTAAAAGAGTAACCGTGGAGTTTCTTGCCGGCTCTTCTCCATAGGAAGCGACAAATTGGAACCGTGCACCTAGCTTCTGACGTTTCATAAGTGCCCTTGCAGGTTTATGTGAAATAAAATATTTTGATTTGATTTGATTTGATTTGAATGTAAAACCGTTAGGAAGTCATTGCAATGTAACTAATATAATAACTAATCAAATAACTTCTCCCGCTCTGGGAGGAGCAGGAGGGCGTGTCAGACTTTTACTGACTAAAACCCACCCGTGTTCCCTCAGTTGCCTGTGTGCCAGGGGCCGCGGTATCTCTTTCGAACAACCCGCACCCCTGGCAGACCTTGGTAATGGTAAGGTATAAATTACAAACGTCATCAAATGGTGCTTATTTTGTATGAAAATATTTTCACCTGTCCAAATGGTGTGGTGAGGGTCGCTACTTCGTTGCAGGGTCCTACAGGCTCATGTAGTCCTAGGGACCACTCCTGCTCTGGGTGGAAGAAGATCGTGAAACTTAGGTAGAGCAGGTAATGTACTGCCAGCTGCAATATCAGCACGTAGTCGATTGCTGTCAACCTTCAGAAAATAGAAATACTTGGTCAAAATCGGAGGTACCTACTTAGATCAGATGACACAAAGATGATCTTATATCATTTCGTCGGGGATCATCTGGCGTGGAAAGTAACCTTTAATTTGATGAGGATTAAGAGGCCGTATATGAAATTTTACAGATTTCGCTGATTTACGTGATTTTATAGACGCAATTTTACAGTTAAAATACTGTATTTCTATGAGTTTTAATGCACCATATGAAAGATCATTTGAATTATGAACAAATGCATGAACTACCTACTTTTTATTTTTTTATACGACCTCAAACCGCGACTGTTTTCAGAATTTTGCTTTATGAGGTTAGAATTACACATTTTTACGAATCATTTTAACGTCTACACGGTATGAAAAAATTACAATGTATTGTTGTGAAAGTCATCTGTACAATGTATGAATCACTCTTTACCAATTTCATATTAAAAACATAGTAAAAAAAATATTACCTATACTTAGTAAAATTTTTTTAAAAAAACCTACAGTAATGAACTTGAGTTCAAAATCAATTCAGTTCCCGAAAAAAAAAAAGATTTAAAAGAATTGGTACTAAATCATCTTTCAAAACAACCTAAACCTCGCATTGTAATTCTCGATAAAAATAAAAAAGGAGCTCATTCTTATTAATTGAAACAATCTTTCATGTAGTGCATTAAAACCAAGTAAATAAGCGAAATCGACAAAATTTCGTATACGACCTCATACGACAACATGAGAACCAGTCAACAAATCTTTTCTGGTAGAGTCGTGATCGATATAATCATGAAGTAGATAACTGACCCTATTCTAAACTACTTCGGTTAGTACTGTCTTGAGGTCAGTTGAGGTCTAGCGATGCTTGTAATAGTTGTAATGTTTAATAACAACGTGTTTTTCAAAATATCCTGGATAAAAATGTTGAAATATCGAAGTATGGATTTGGATAGATACTTCATATAAAATAAACCTACTTTTTGTTGCTCTTCTCCCTATTGCTCAGAAGTCCTGACAGTACGATCGCGGAGAAGATAGCGAAGAGGAGGAAGAAAGTCACTTCCGAGTGAATTTTGTGGACGTCGTGCAGCGGGTGGTAGATGGGGATGAACAGAAGCACGCCTCCAGGCATGCCCAGCAGTGACGCGATCAACAGCGACTTCCATTCAGACTTTTTACTGTAAAGAAGATAATACGTAATAGATACATAATTCGATTTAGATACTTATTTATTGAGCAGTGGTGGCCCGGCGGTAGCGGCCGGGGCTTACGAGTTGTAGCTCGTAGCGTCGAACCCTGACAGGCGCTTGGCTTTAGTGTAAATTATATTTCATCACCACTGCTCTCAAAACGGTGAACGCGCACTGGGCCCGCGTCACAAACATGGTGGATTGCGGCCCATTCCTTCTCACCGGTGTCCCAGCAGTGGCTAAATTATAGGGTGATTATGCTTATGCAATACTTATTTAGTGGATGTATCTATAGAGCTAAAATTAAAGTACCTATGGTTAAAAAAAGTAACTTACTCAGCTGCATCCCACTGCGCAACTTTCGGTGCAAACCAAGACCTGCTTGTAATGAAGAAGTAGTAGAAACTAGCAGCGAATGCAGCGTGGAAGTAGTAAGAGTTCCAAGGCACCCAGTAGTGGCGGTCGTAGATATTGGGGTCAGTGTCATGCCACGTCCAGTGGACAAACTTGACGGCTGTGATGTCATAGGGTATGTCCACGAGCACTGTTACTAGTCCCACTGCGAAAGGTTCGGCGTACTTGGGGAGATTCAATCTAGACACCGCGTATACGGCGTGGTAGATAAATGCGGGATCTGAAATATAAGTTTCACTTCTAAAGATGGTTCCCAAGTGTGGCTTAGATTGGTTTAGAGGGTGTCACAATATGAGATGGGTGGTATGGTACAGATTGTCCCAAAAGGCCAGAGGATGATTCTTTGAAACTGATTGTTCTTGGCTCATTGGTCTGGCTAATTTTTTTTCTGTTTGATGTTTATGAACACAAGAAGGTCCAGGTCATTAATTATATAAAGGCACTGCACCTAGGCATTCGCACCGAGTAGTTTAATTAATTCAATGGCCACATTAATTTAAATAATCCAGATAAATGATGATTCCTCATTATATTAATGAAAAATTTGTAAACAATTACCGATTTCTCTTATTCGTTATGTTTAAAATACTTTAAAATCCGAAGTTGATGTTTAAATTGAATATTGTTTAAATACTGAAAATACTGCGTTTCAAAGAACCATCCCCGACACTAAAAAGGGTTTTTCAATAAAAACAACCGACTTCCAAAATACACCCTATTGTAATGTCGGAAATCGCTGGCAAAAAGGACATGAAACGTTTTTGAAACCTAACAATACTCACACAACAAGATTATATGAAGAGGCAATCTAGCTCCCAAGAAGATGATGGGCGTCTGAGAGTGCCAGAAGTTGTCGTACTCCGGCAGAGCGAAGTGCCAGAAATTATCAGTGAAGAGTCCGTGAAGGATCGTACCCAACCAGAGGTACGGCCACCTGCCGCCTTTCCTGAAAGCTGAAGTAAATCATGTGTAACTTCCTAAGTTGTAGGTACCTACGGTTCCATCATCATTCCGGCGATAAACGTCAACAGCTGCCTTCCCACAACATGGCAACAACGGCGGGCGCTGTGCTTACCGCATCCAGTGGATTCCCGTAACCTGGACCTTCCCTCACCTACTTTTGCATAATGGAATGATCCTACGGGTTGGACAGAGGCCTTCTCTTTTGGAGACAAAGTGGACTGTAATCCACCACGCGGACCCAATGCGGGCTGGTATCGTCATGCCGGTTTCCTCACGATGTTTTCCTTCACCGTTTTGAGAGCAGTGGTAATGTAATTATTTACACAAAGTAAAGCGCCTGCACGACCCACAACTCAAAATCAAAAACATTTATTCAAATTAGGCTGAGAATCAGAACTTTTCGGACGTTAAAATACATAGTCCCCCAAAACGCCCCCCCTTCACCACTTCCTAGTGCTTTAGCTGGGAAGAAGAAGTGGTGCAACAAACTCTTCAGCAGCACAGCTGTCTGTTTAGTCGGATAGACTTGATTCTATACATACATTGGCAAAGTAATAAACATTACGAAACACAGAACATTAATAAAATAATTAGTCCTATGCCGCTAGCCATGCCAATATAGATATACTAACAACTCGTAAGGTTACCACTGAGCCACCACCACTCCACCTACTTTTGCTCTAGCTACATTTTCTACGACCTAAGGAATTTTCAAGAGTTCAAAAACTAAAACCCGACTGCTGAAAAACCACGCTCTATTAAATAAGAAACATGAAAATATTCTCATCTAAAATCAAAATAAAAAGTCATTTATTCAAATCAAACTAGGCTGAAAGCCGTGGTCATATTGGACCTCGCCTTGTTGTTTGCCTTTGTATTGCTTGAATGGGGAACGTGGCATTCGAGCACGGAGGTTTTAGGGTTAGCTTAGAAAATATATATTTTTGAAATGCTAATTCAGCCATTTCATTAGATACACAACATGACATCATTTAGAACATTCGCTTTTTTAGTTCTGACTTAATGTTTTTTACGCCATTTTCAATTTATGATAAGTGGTTTAGAAGTTATGAGGGAACAGATGAACATAACCCACATACACACATACCGTTCAAAATCATAACCCATTTTTGCTTCGCCGTATTCGGGTAAAAGTACGCATACCTTCTAACAAGCGCACCAAATAAGGTACATGTGGGTGTAGGGATGTTCATACATAATCAAGTATGCCATTAATGCCATTTATAAACGACATTTAATTATTTACGAATTTAGGGTAATTATTAGAAATACATGAACTTTGGATTTGCTCGACGAATCCCATGAATTCTCGCCATATAGGGTACTTAAATGTTGCAAAGGGGTCACACTGTCAGGGCCCTAGTTCACTATGACCACATAAGGATTCCTTACTTCGAAACCACGTCAATTCCATAGATCACACACGATATCGTAATCTCTATTACCATCATGAAAAAACCGCGCGAAATGAATGCAAAGTTAGCGCGGTTTGAACTGACAAAATTCGACACTTGAGAACCGTACGGAATCATTGTAACTAGTTCGTGTAAAATTCAGCAAATCTTATAATGAAGAATGTAAGAAATGTGTTGTTTTTCGTCAATACATACACAAGGGCTTTATTAACTTATAGGTACACTATTGTCATATATGCATGATTAATGTGACCTAATAACAAGTACGCACGGCTACACATCAAGCTATACATTTCCAGTACAAGCTGATCTCGCATTATATAGGATTTCCGTACAGTGCGAAATCAGTGTAAAATGGAAATAAATATTGTAGCTATATATTTCCATTTTACACAGATCTCGCACCATCTAATGGTTTTATTCACTTCGCTAAACATTTTCCGTATTTTATAGAAAATATGGAGCAACAAAGAACTAAAGCTACTTCAACCTACAGCCTACTACCTACTGCGCCTAACAGCCCAAGATCGGACGTTACAATAAACAATTTTGATAATACGACGATAAACAATTTTGAAATTAAACTCAAACTAATAAAAATTATAAAAAAAGTATAAAATAGTTGATGTGGCAAATGATAACACTGGAAAACAGCATGTCTGCTGCATGAGATTTTTTACATGAATCTGAATAATTTTTCCACGCTGATTTCAAAAATATATGCCGTTTTTATGTAGCAGCTTTAGTTTTGGAGTTACGAAGTGACAGGGTTTATCATTGAAAATGCACATAGTTTAAGTTTTAAACAAATATTAAATATATTTATTCTGAATAAAATATCCTTTTTTTTGGATTTTCTAGAGTGAGATGTATTATGAGTACTATTTTGAATGCTCCAACAATAATCAGCCATTATATGTTCATTCCAGTACCCCTGATACCTCTCCTCCATAGTGCGAATATCCTGGTGAAAGCGCTCTCCTTGTTCCTCGCTCAGGTCACCGAGATTTTCAGGAAAATAGTCTAGATGGCTGTGAAGGTAGTGAAGCTTAATACTCATGTTGCATCCAAGCTGCTGGAAGTGTATCAGCAACTGTTCAACGTGCTGAATGTAGCCGTCAGACTTCCTATTGCACAAAAAATTTCTCACTACCCAAACAAACTCCTCCCATGCACATTTCTCAACAGCTGTCATATGGTTGATGAAATTTTTATCATCCATCAACTTCCTGATTTGTGGGCCATCGAAAATACCATCTTTGATTTTCTCACTACTCAATTTTGGAAAAACTTTTTCAATGTATGTGTATACATATTCAAACTTTGTTTTGGCGAATCAATGAACAACCGTCACTGATTTGGATTATACTCTTTTAATCCCATTGCAGTCATTAGGCCCGGAATATCAGTACAAAACACAAAATAATCTTTTTTAGTATAGAAAGGAAGTAAATCCTTTTCCCTGTTACGGTAGTACGATATTTTCGTTTCTCTGGTCAACAAATTTCTTTCTTTCAATCGGGAAGCTAAAATTTCTGATGCCGTTTTGGACAGTCCAAGGTCCCTGATCAAGTCATTTAGATCATCTTGATTTAGTGGTCGGGGACTACCGTAGCAATCAAAATCACTGTCGCTACCACTGCAGTCGTTTTCGGTTTGTCCGCTGCACTGGTCTGGATTTTCCGAAGATGTACATGGCTGCTGTGGTGTTGATGTGTCACTAATACTCAAGACTGGTCTTATGGCAGATTTTAAGTTGGATATATCCACTTAGAGCAATTTTTGTGGTTTATTCCTATGATTTTCGTTACACAGAAATAACAGTTGTCATGATGGTTGGATGGTTCACGCCAAATCATAGGAGCTTTGTACTTAAAAGTGGGTCTTTTTTTGTTTGCCCACAGTCGCAAAGATTCAACACAACTTTTGCATACCAAACTTGGCATCCAAGGTTTAGCATTTGACGGCAACGGAAACCCAAAGTAGTCGAAGTATGCCTTTTTCACAAAGTCCGACACATTTAAACGAAACTTTTTGAACATATATTCTCCACAAATAACACAAAAACAATCAGGTTTATTTAAACACCTCCTTCTTGAGGAAGACATAATGAAATTTATAAAGGAACTAGTTAAGTTACACCGCTATTGATAGAAACTACCAACTACTTATGTAAATTCAAGACGGTACCTGTATCTCACTAACTAGAGCTGCTACAAAAAATCTGAGGGTATATTTGAAATCAGCGTACCCAAATTAGTAAACAACAGTAGAAAAACTTCATGCAACAAAAAAAAAAGTTTGATTTTGTTTTTCTGTGTAATACTTACGATTAGGCCGTTCAATCACGATAGGGTAAAATAATAATAAAAAATAAACAGGAACTCTCGTAAGTACGTTCGAAAGCAATAATCTCAATAAATTTTAACACTGCTGTCAAAATAACTATGATCATCTTATTTTTTTGTTGATAAAAAATAAGCCAAAAGGTTTCAAAAACAAAAATAAAGTTAAATAAAAAAAAACGATACTTTATGAATGATTGATGTTCAACAGTATTTGATCCTAAAACTAGTAATTGCAAAATACTCCATTATTTTGCAATTACTAGTTTTAGGATCAAATAAGTACTGTCGAATAAAACTACAAAACGCACCCGTGATTCCATAATGTCAATAATGTGCCATAAGCAATTTGTCTTGGAGCTGGAATATAAAATTTCGATTCCTTACCGTTACATTGGTTTGTACTGTATACAAGACAGGATTTTGACGAGATTTGAACGTGGTAAGCAAGATTCCGTGGGGAATATTACTTACCATACAGAATTGGGCCCAGGAAGGAATACGTCGAATTACAGTTCCCCCAGTAGGTAATAAGTATTGTGAGGACCTGAGGTCCTATTCCTCATTGCACAGGGATCGAATAAAATACCTTTGTAGTGTGCTTTTAATGGATACTTCGTTTATTCCACGCTTTCGACTCCACACACGGTATCATTGATAAAACTTCATTACGAAAAGGTAGATAGGTACATATTGCTGTGAGGTAGGCAGTTAGAACAAAAGGCGTCCCTGAATTACAAGCAAACAAATTATGACAATAAAAGCTAGATGTAGGTAAACATCATTTAAATTAGTAGTACCTACCTACATTATTTTAGTTTAGTTAATATGATAAGTACAATTTACGAATGCGTTTTCGTTTGTACCTAATTATTACAGTAGGTAGATATCCTACCTACCTCACATATTATGAATTCGATAAAGTAAAGGAGTTTTTACTTAAATAGAACTGATGAGATTGGTCATACAGTACCTACGTTTTGTATTGAAATTGAAATCGCTTGTACCTACACTTTTGTAATTTACGCAGTCGCTATGGCAAATTAAAAATAAACCGGTAGGAACATTAAAAAAATGCGTGTTAAAATGAATGGGTACGAATTGGTAAGGGTAAAAGACACACCCGTAAGATTCGGGAGGCGAGGGACCGGACGTAGTTGTCGTTTCAGCAGTGAGTTTCACTTTCAGTTGAATGATGATGACAAATGCCATAGATAAAGACGATTGCATACCATGTAGCAGCGTGATAAGTCCAGCAAGTGTGTAGACTGCTTGCGAGAGGATGTATGTGGGCTGAGCCGCCCACAGCTGTTTGATGTCATTGGTCTGGACCAGCCACTGCAGCCACTGAGGAAATTCACACCGGTTTACAGTTATTACCTAGTCAAAAGTTACTCGGATCATTTTGAACTTCAGATGCAGGGAGTTGTAAAAACACAAATTTTAAGCTAAATTCAATCATTACTATTTTGGGTTGGTATCTACATAAATATACGACCAGCTGGTATTTAAAACCAATTTATTAAGTGAGTATTTAGGTAGAAAAATATCGCAAAGCAAAATAGTAAATCGCATAAAATATTCTTAAAGATCGATTGCTACCGATCGATTACATTAAAATGTTAAATACTTGTAAATAAATTTATTATGGTTTTACCGTATCGCCTCCACCGAGTTTGTTCGCCATGTCGTTATGCGCGCGCGCCACTTCCGAAACTTGCCGCCACAATGACTAAACCTAAAATTCTGTGATCATCAATTTGAGTTTAGTGTTGTATCGATTCGATATCGTTCGGGTTTATCATAAAAAAATTAACTCATTTTTATTATTCATAATATGGTATTTTCTGGCAATAAATGATTAGTACAAACGAATTATATTTTAATAGAAGTAGGTACCTACATATTAACATTTAAAAATAAAAAATAAACTTCTTTTGCCCCCGGGTCTTTCCCGCGTGGATGTCGGTTATCGCGTAAAATAGTAGCTTATGTCCTTCTCCATATCTTTGCAAAATTTCATGACGACCGGTTAAGCGGTTTAGGCGTGAAAGCGTAACAGATAGGAGTAACTTTCGCATTTATAATATTATACTAGCTAAAGCCGACGGCTCCACCCGCGTGGATGTCGGTTATCGCCTAAAAAAGTGGCTTATGTCCTTCTCCATATCCCAGGCTATATCTCTGCCAAATTTCATGACCATCGGTTCAGTGGTTTAGGCGTGAAAGCGTAACAGACAGACAGAGTTACTTTCAAATTTCTAATATTAGTAGGGATTTCAGCCCCCGGTTTTTTTTTGTTGAGCATGAGAAATCATCAAATAACTACTCGCTACTGAGGACGCATATAATGCCTCTCCCTCAAGTGCGCCGCCTCCCTCTTCGCAAGCATTAGTGTTTCGCAGGAGATGACGGCTACCCATGCACTCTCGCTCCGTACCATGGCCTGGATCTGCACCCTAATTGCGTAACTCACGATTAATCGTAATCTGTTTCGTTTTGAAACAGATGACTAATCCATTACTTTATATGTTCGTAAAATGTGTCTGCTCAACAACGTAAATAACGCAATGAATATTGTTGAACTGTCAAAATGAAACCGATTATGATTAATCGTGAGTTACGCAATTCGGGTGCAGGGCCGGACGCAAGAGATCGCCGCCGCCGATCGCCTCTATGCTCCACTGTATCCTCAGGGCGATCTACGCAGTGGAAACACCCGGGCGTTTCCTCCCGCCTTAGCCGGAACAGGAACCTCCTGAAATTGGAGCCCCCGGTTAGGGATCCGATATGTAGCCCGCGGCGCGCCAGTAGCTTTCTCCGTATTGAGATTACGTGTGGGATTCCACAGGGTTTGGTCGTCCGTTACATATGACGCGGTCCTGCGTGTCAAGCCATGGTCGTATCGCTTACTACGCAGAACATCACCCTGGTAAACAGAGAAGTCGTTCTAACAGTAGCGTGAATTGACGTGTCTCAATGTCTCAAATTGTTGTTGACCTACTCCTTTGAACTTTACTATTCTCATTTATTACCTTCATCGACTTCTTCTATCGACACTTGACATCCCTCGGATATATTATCTATGTCACAGATAATATAATACTAGCGCCTACGTCGTGTAGTACGCTACGTGTCTACTAAATGTGCCAACGCGGGTGCCACATAGTTTTATATATATTTTTTCCGTTTCATTGATTCGTAACACCTGTGTAAACTAAACTTATACTTCTGCCATTAATCGACCTACGATGTTGATACCACTGATAATAATTGTAACATTATTTGTATTAAGTACTTACCTAAATAATGTTATCTCCGATAATATATATTTTGTATTATTGATAAGTTTTTGAACTTGCCTAATTACTTGATATATTCTTGAAACGAAAATTCATCATCATAGTCATCGCCGAGGTCTGCTTAGTCAAATTTTGTGGGACCCATGTCATGATTTTACGTTGCAGAGGTACTTACAGGTATATCTACCTACAACTATGCCTACTACGACGTTTGACAGAAGTTAAATTATCACTTTGTTATTGAAAAGCGGCAGTTGTGGCAGTAGCCCAATGGTTAAATCTGCTTCTTCTTGTACTGCTGTCCCCATCATTTCAGTGGAGTAGCTAGTTCTATAGGGTCCATATATCATAATTTGTTGGGGGCCCTTAGCCGACTACGGTGTAGCTCAAATGGAGGGTATTTTTTTTACAAAATAAATAAAACAGCATCATCAGCCTACAGCAGTCTACTACTGGACATAAGGCCTCTCCAATTGCACGCCATTCAGCTCGATTCTCGGCAACTCTCATCCAGTTGCTACCAGTCACCCAGCGAAGACCGTCGCTCCACCTAGCCTGAGGGCGTCCTAGCTTACGTTTTCGATTCGCGGTCCCCGCTCAATAAAACAGCATCCTGCACCCTAATTGCGTAACACACTATCAATCAAAATCTGAATCATTTGGAAGGATACCTATTCGAAAAATTTGTCTGCTCAACAACGTTAGAGCAATTGGTTGTTGTTGTACTGTCAAAAATAAAGCAATTTTATTCCAACTGTTAGTATAGTACGCAATTTCCCCGCCGACTAGCATACGTTCACTGTTCATTCGAGAGCGAGAGAAGTGAGCTCGAAATTTTAAGCATCCTAGATCGGGCTACGTTAAACTATTTTTTGTAATTTTACTAAGAGAATGCAAGAGCGAACGAAGCGAGTTCGAAAATTTGAGTATCCATGGATAGGTTACATTTTCTGTGTGCTTTTATAAATGAATGCAGAGCTTTGAGAATTGGTCTGTACCTTTTTAAGACATAAGTAAAAACATTACGTAATTTTCGGATTTTTATTTAATACTCATTCATTACGGGCCTCGTAACAGCAAGAATGTATGGTATTGATTAGATAATATTTTAAGAATTTTTGCTTACGCGCTTCAAGGGATCCCTTTAGTTTGTAGGTATACCATATCATTGATACGGCTGATACCCTACTCCCATGAACTTTAGCATTAAGGGAATTCCCTTAATACCTGCAATATTAAACATAGGTAGGTAGGCAACGGTATTTTTATTCATGCTAGTAAGTAACCAGTGTATTCTTTGTTCTGTGGTAAGCAGGATACCATATCTCAGCAGAGAGAAAATCTATTTGGCAGCCAGAACTCAAGTTTTTGTAGATAATTATTGTGAAAGTATTTCACAATCAATAGAAGTAGCGACCGCGATCGCAAGTTCTATTGAAAATGAGATGTAAGTTGTAATACCAAACCACAACCGTGCATGAGTGCAACTTCTTTGGTTTTTCAATCAAACTTATCGATGCAGGTTATATTACGAAACTAAAAAGTAGGTCGTGTGTACACACGGCTGCACATCAAGCTATACATTTTCAGTTTACGCTGATCTCGCACTGTACGGAAATCCTATACAAGGCGAGATCAGTTTATACTGGAATTGTATAGCTTGATGTGTAGCCGTGTGTACTATACTTAAGAGTCACTGCAGGTCTGCAATGACTATTAAGTATAGTACACGCGGCTACACCTCAAGCTATACATTTCCAGTATACGCTGATCTCGCATTGTATAGGATTTCCGTACAGTGCGAGATCACCGTAAACTGGAAAGGTACAGCTTGATGTGTAGCCGTGCGTACTCGTGAAGGACCGTGAATACCTAAATGAGACGACAATACATTCATGTTTTTGTTGTAAGATAATGTTTCGTTTTTAGTATGAAATACTTAATTTTTCACTATTTCTTGTCAGTGTGTAGTAGCTTTACTGCATTTTAATACAGAACTTCACAATTAAATAACGTAATTATCTTAGGTCTAGTAATTTACGTAACCCAACGTTTTTTAGTATAACCTGTGGTAATACCTTTTCGTTCCACGAAGTTTCTTGGCGCACTGTCAAGTAACGTCAACTAAATCAATAAAAAATAAATATTTTAGTTCACAGCGAGACGAGTTATAAAATTAAAATCTAGATATGTCGACAGTGTTCCGAAACTTATTTACAGGGTCGCGAAATTTGGTGAACAATTACTATAAGTTTTGCCCTAACGTAACAGTCAGGATAAGAGCTACGTTTCGGTACAATACGACTGTGGTCAATGCTTTTAGGTCCCACAGAGTTAAACCTAAAAAGGAGCCTGGAGAGATTTTCAAGTGGATATTACTGGTATGTACATCATATTATTAGTTCAAACTAAAACAGTCTCATAGAACTGTGCAATTTAATCTTAAAATTAGAACCTTCAATATTTATTTCTTAAATTTTAATTAAATTTAAGCTTTGAATTTGAATGCTTATGTAAATGAATAATGATCAAGCTGTCATTTCTTGGCTCTAGATCTAGTTAGGACTAAAAAATGAAAGCCATGATTGCTTGCTCAAATAGTCAAATTTTGTAACAAGTACTCGGTAATTACTTACAGTTATATCGTTTGTTTTAGATGATCCCAGTCAGCTCCTTCGGTTTGGGCTGTTGGCAGATGTACCGGCTGCAATGGAAGTTGGGACTCATTGACATGATGCAATCTAAAACTAATGCAACACCTGTTGCCATGCCTAGCGAGTTAGTATTTGATTAACTATTTTTATGTGTTATTGTGTATTTAACAGAAGCACTTTACTGGAACAGTTAATAATTCAACTCTATTAAAGCACCTGTCTCACAGCTGATAATTAGCAACTCAAGTTAGAACCCAACAATGAATTGGTAGGCTACAAGATTGTATCAGATTTATCACTAAGTCAAACAAGTTCGTCACAACAAACTAGGGCAGAGCAGTGCCTGTGAGCAATATGAACATTTTCAATCAGCAAGCAAACATTAATAATCTACTTAGTATTCTTACATGGATTGTCAATAGTTAATTCTTAAACGAGAAAATAGTCAATTGACTTTCTTTCCTGTGATCAATATGTGTAAAGTTAATGTGTTCTTAACTTAAGCTAACAGCAGTCATGAGATTTAGTCCTGAAATACTGAGAATATAATCAACTACATGGTGTTGCTTGCATTCTGCTTAATTATGAATATTTCTTTAGCTGTTAGAAAGGTGTGCATAGTCCCAACGGAAAAGTGTTGAATTTCTTAATTTCAGTTTAGCAGATATTTAGTGTATGACGTTGTGTAATTGTGTATGGTAAATACAAATTTGTGCATCCAACCATTGGGAGCATAGGGAGCTATTCAATAAAAACTGTTTCCACTGGGACGACGTCATCCTAGCGCCAATTCTTTTTTCCTATGGACGTATAAGAAAAAAATCGCATTCAATAATTAGTGTGTAACAAGAGGTAAATGTGTATGTTGAAATGAAATTTGTGTGTCATTAAACTGCAGAGATAATCAAATTTTACATGTGAATAGTTGTATTATGCGTTAATAGTTGTGTTATATATTGGAATATATTTTATTCTTCTTTTCCTTTAAAAATTCCTACAGTCGGATGTCGTACAATATAGTGGTAAATTATGCCATTGCTCACTATTTACAAAGAGCACATAAATGAAACTTGGCAAGACATTGTAGACCCTTACTAGAAACAAATAAACTTTATAAGTTAGGCTCTAGACTTCCTATTTTAAGTACTTGGACCTGATAGCCTTATTTTACTTGTAAGTCTATATCTTCTGAAGGGTATATTTTTTCCAAATTCTGTTTTCACACACTTTATACACAAATTCAAAGCAACATGCGTAAAAAATTAAAACTCTGCACTAAACTGTTTTATATGATTTTCATCAAATAGCCAAACGTCAGCGCAGCGGAAACTTGATTATCTCCGCAGTTTAATGACACACAAATTTCATTTCAATATACACATTTACCTCTCGTTACACACTAATTATTGAATCCAATTTTTTTCTTGTACGTCCATAGGAAAAAAGAATTGGCGCTAGGATGACGTAGTCCCAGTGGAAACAGTTTTTGTTGAATAGCTCCCGATGCTCCCAATGGTTGGATGCACAAATTTGTATTTACCATACACAATTACACGACGTCATACACTAAATATCTGATAAACTGAAATTAAGAAATTCGACACTTTTCCGCTGGGACTATGCACACCTTAGAAAGATACACTCCCTTATAAGATTCTATTTTATTTAATGGTTTACGTTGGGTGTTGTCTAAGATTGGGGCTGTTTCATATTAGCAAAGGACAAATGACAAATTTTGTCTCATTTGTCCTAGAATATCGACAAGGCGGTTGCAATGTATACGCATGAGATATGTAGTTATATAAGTAGTTAAACACTACACCAACCATCATTTTCTGTAGTGTTTCCTCAAGCTAAATTTGATGAGGATGCTTATTACCCATCCTCCTTTCAATTAATTGGATGTACAACTCTCCATGTACTGGAAAGTACAGCTCTTTTTACCCTCAGTTTTACAGAACTAGAAAAGATGGAATACTTGCCAGTGAAAGTAAAAGGACAGTTTCTTCATGACAAAGAAATTCTCATTGGACCTAGAGCTTTGATTGAGTTAGACTCGCCAATTCCCAGGACAGGCTCTCTGGTGTCTGACCCTAAGAGGAATCAAGGGTGGCTGGTGATAACTCCATTCATGCTGGCTGAAACAGGGTAAGAATCAAATATTTTGTAACTTTTGGTAGGTACTTGTTGTACATTTTTATTGCTTATTTATTTGGTATAAACACAAAGCTACTAACCAAGGCTTTCCACTGTCTATGTGGGCACCAGAAAAGACTGACATAATATGCACCTTGTCTCTATAGACAAGGTCAAAACTATTACCTCAAAGTGGTGCATAGCAATTACATTTCTATAAATGTAATTGCTATGCACCACTTTGAGGTAATAGTTTTATCTGATTTTCTTTACAAAAAGAAATATACAAAGGTTTCTTGTTCTAAAGAAGCCCAGATAAAACAAATGCACAAGCATTTGAAACCATTCACATGCCCATTATAGTATGGTATTACCATACTACCATTAATAGCATATATTGGTTTTCACTAGCAATGTGCTAACTATAATAAAACTGAAACTATTGTAAAAATCTTAATACAGAGAAGTTATTCTGATTAACCGGGGCTGGATCCACCAAAGTCTGCGTCCAAAAGAGAAACGGGAGCCATCCATGGTGAAGGGAGAGGTGGAGTTAGTTGGTGTTGTGAGATTAACAGAAAAACGAGCGCCATTCATGCCCAAGAACAATCCAGAAAAGGGGTCATGGTTCTCACGGTAAGTTAAAAATTTATTAAGTTAGCAACAATGATTGGAAATGGGACATTGGCATCAAAGTCCCGAAGACAACGTTCTAGCCTAGAACGCACGGCACAAGTTTGGCCCTCGCTCACAATGCGGGCCCTATCCAGAAGTGCACACTGTCATTTTTACCTCTAATCAGACGGATCAAAGACCGAAACAACTTTTGACAATAATATTGCCATGTGGGCCAATACCACATGTACCAATGCAACCTGATATGCTTTGTCGATTTTGCCAAGCCTGTTTTGTGCTTCATCAGAAACTTATCTGTTTAGTATCACAGCTTGAAATATCAGTCGAAAGATTCCAGAAATAGGCAGTTGATAAGTTATTCTTTTGTAGTTGTTATGTTCATCCAAGAAAACGCACGTCCGGCTAGTACTTACAGTTTTTATGTTTTTTCTTTCAGAGATCTAGACCAGATGAGTGCTTATCTCAGCTGTGCCCCTGTCTGGCTCGATGCTAGAGGCATACCAGAACCTCCAGAAGGATGGCCTATCCCAAACCAGACAAGAGTTACTTTGAGAAACGAGCACCTATCCTATATCGTCACTTGGTATTCACTTTCAATACTAACAGCAATCATGTGGCGTCGTTTTTTTATTAAGAAGTTACCATTACTGTAAATAAGCTTTATTGAATCTGTGTTACAGTTGATTCCATTTTTAAGATAAATGGAAACTGTGCGCACTTAAACCTATGTAGTTAGATAAATCAAAAAATAGTCCTAAGACGCATTTACGGTAGAGACTGTTCAAACTAATCATGATCAATTTATTTGAGTGTATATAGCAGAACTAAACTAATTGTTAATTTGTTGCATAACATATTAGTGGTTATGTGGGCTCGCTGCTTTGTTAATCATTGACACAAGACATTGGGGTGATCAAGTAAAGTGTAGCCGTGCGTCAGTGGTAACAATTAGACATTAGGCGCTGTTTTCGTTGCATCATGGCGGTTTTTGTAGTTCACGTGTTACCATGCCGGGTCCAATAAAAGTGCACCAAACTTCGTCCAGAACTTGAGAAGTTACTTATTACGATGTTATGCAATAACTATCAAGTTTTATTGTACTAGTAAAAGTCTAATGTGTTGAGATGTAGAGATTTGTATAGTTACATTTAAATAAATAAATATTTAACTGTGTAGTATATTTCTGTTTGTCTTATTTTTTGGGTGATTAATTAAACACAGCTTTTGATTGAGATCTAATTTGACTCGTGAGAGTTTTAATGAATAAATATTGAAGGTAAAAAATACATAATTGTCAATTATTACAATAAAATCATCAGTCAATTTTGAGTTCTTAAAAATCATTAATTTCGCATATTCATAAAAACAATTAGAAACTAATTTAGAATTAGACACTGTATTGCAGCGCGGCGTGGCGCGTAAGCTCGTTCCTCATCAGGCGGCGGCGGCCCATTTAAAAAGGATCGTTCGCGTGCAAAACAGGAAAGCACCTCGGTCGGCGCGACCATGCGTTCGGGTTCACCAAACAATAAGTGACCTATGCATGCGACAATCGCGTATTCTCGCGACGATCGCTTTTAAATATGACGCGGCATCAGACGTGTATTGCGCGACCAACGGTTAACATTATTGAATATTTAATTGAAACTGTCTGTTATGAACAATCTAATCAACCGAATTAATATTACATATTGTGGGTATGGTGACATTGACACTAGTGTTACACACTACTAACGTTAAAGATGACGATACACTTCTAACGTTAAAGATGAGGATACACTTCTAACGTTAAAGATGAGGATACACTTCTAACGTTAAAGATGACGACACACTTCTATAGTTAAAGATGACGATACACTTCTAACGTTATAGATGATGATACTCAACTAACGTTAAATAATAACGATATACTACTAACGTTAGAGATGACGATACACTACTAACGTTAAAGATGACTATACACTACTAACGTTAAACATGAAGATATAAGACAGAACATTACAGTCACGTTTTCTACATCTAGCCTACATGATTTTTTTTTAACTTAAAATCAAATACAACTTATATACAAGTAAAGGTATGAAACCTAAAATTAAAAACGAATTTTAAAATATTGCTAACAAAATTTGCAAATTACGAATCTTAACATAAGATATCAAATAAACTATTCATAATTTCATTAATTTCGTCAAATTAATGGATCTAATCTATAAAAACTAAATAAAAGCTTGTAAAAATGAAATGCGGTTAGTTGGTAAACACTGCATTTGAGAACGGCTACAATTTTGGCAATTTTTTTAATGTAAAATTGCAATTTGCCCGGAAAATGTTCAAATTCGGAAAAACTAAACGTCCTTTTATTTTATGGGATTTTTGTATGATTTCAAGACCCTATTCACGATCCAAACATGGTCATTCAGAAATACGTATGTTTTCTTCTTATTTTCCAATGGCGTTTCACAAATTTTCATAACAATCACAACCAATTTATTGAAATTTAGACAGGACATCTGTCAGGTCAGCTCATAAAAATGTCGAAATTATGTGAGTACCGAAGTCAAACGAATTATAAATTACAACTATGTATCTGTTGCAGCAATCTGGTTAAATTAGCCAGCTAATTGGAGGCCTAGGCCGTTCATTAAACGCCGGCATCCAATTGGATGCCCAGGCCGAAAGTTAACTGTAGTAGAATCATTTAACGTTTAACAACCAGGGCCTCAAGTCTGCTATTACAATAGTGTCAGAATGGTCGATCATTGATTTCAAAATTGTTGATTTTGACAAGTTTGGTAATCTACTAATATAATGGCGTAATTATGACTTTCCAGTGGTCAGCCACTGACACTCCATTGAAAGAAATGGCATTTATTGGTAATCTTGTACATAATGACAAATGAATGACTGACTTAGGTGATACTTAATCTGCTAAAATTTAACACTAAAAAACTATTAAATACTATGTAAAAATATTTATAAATGAAATCGGGCATTAATAAATGTTCAAATTTATTAGTCGTTTTTGAAAAATCATTTCTACTAACGGGTTTTATAATAATGGCAATACGACAATGCCATTATAACACAATCCTATTACGAGACCATTGACCGACCAATGATGGACCACTATGAATTTAGCAGATTACGAACTTTTAGCAAAATGACAATGGGATCGTGTTGGAATGACGAATTTATAAAAATAGCAGACTTGGGCCCCTGGCGTATTGAAATGATGATTTGATGATGACTGACCAAGACTTAGCCAAGTTATTCAAATTCAGTTCAGTTTTTTTTTAACATTCATATTTGTTTTGGTGACTTAGTAGTCACCAAAACAATAAATTTGAATCACTTGGCTAAGTCTTATTTTTCGTTCTTGTGTGCAGTTTTAAGTGAAACTAAAGTGTGATATTGTCAAAATAGTGTGAAAACATGGAGGTGCCAAATAATACTATTTCTTCCAAGTCTAACCTGACTGAACTTACTGACTGACTTAATTATTATTGAGTAATATTCGTGTTATGTACAAAGTGTACATAACACGAATATATATTGTGAACCAACATTTCACTATTGCTAGTTACTTAGAGGTAGGTATTTACTAAAAAGTAGTAAATAATTTGTGAAGTCATAGTCACGTCACCCAAACCAAACATCACAAAATCATAAATATCCAATTTCACTAAATGACACGAAATTCAACCATCTGGTTAACCGATGTGCTCAATGACTTGGCTAGTTGTCCTTCAGCTATTTAATTGGATGCCGGCCGGCGTTTAATGAACCGCCTAGGCGTCCAAATAGTTGGATAATTTAACCAAATGGCTGCGACATATATATTAAATAAATCAACAACTTTAACATTTAAGTATGAACGTATTTTTTTTTAAACAGTACCTAAAATGTGTCTTGTCACAGGCAAAATGATACCATCTAAATATAATTATAAGTATCAATTTTACACTAACATTTAATTTCTATTTTTTAAATCATTCAAATTTGACCAGGAATGTGCTTTAGAACAGAAGAAATAAATCTAAACCAACATGGAAACTTCGCCGAAAATTCTACATCACAATTAAGTAAAGTTTTTATATTTCCTGTCAAGCATAATTTGAGCCTGTGAGGCTACTCGTCCATACTTAACGGTTAATTACAAGTACACACACAAATAAATATAAAGGTGTTCACCATACACGGCATACGACTTCATTGTTTCCTAAGTCGTTTCTGAGTGTTTATTTTTAGTAGAAACACAATCTGCTATGTTTGGAAGGACACCTCTGATATTATACTTATAGGCAAGGGCAATTCAGAAATATAATATTTCATTTCACAAATATTTTGTCCTTGTGATAGCTTTAAAAAACAAATTTTAGATTTTCGGCCTTCTCCCGATAACAGGTTATTTATGCACAAAGGTTATCATTCTAAGAGTAGAGTAATTAATAACAAGTTACCGGAATTGGTGCGCGGGAGAATAGAAGGCTCAACAAATGTTGATAATTTAGATATTTAAAATCCAATTTTGTAGCTCCGCTTGATTCTTATTACCAATTGATGTTATAATTTCATTAGATTATTAATAAAAAATTAACTACATACTAATATTTATGCCAACACGATTAACGTGAAGACCTGACATGAACACAGGCAATATGAACTTAAATTCAAGCGGGCAAGTCAAAATTCGATACATGTATTTGAGGCACATGCACCGGTTCAATTTTGGGTGTTGTTTTGTAGTCACATATGCCACACTCCTTTAGTTTCCATTCCCATCCCATGATTTGGACAGCATGCAGAGTTTGGGCTTCCGTGTGTTGACGCCGAAGCATACCTTCCTGAAATTTGAAAACATTACAATATTACGTAACGTTTCAGTACGTTTTGATGCATGTGGTATTGTATATGTATTAAAACGAGAATTTATGAATACCTTGATCTTTTCCCATTTATCATCAACTTCTTGGAGCCAAGAGTTAATTTGTCTGCCGTTGCAGCGGGAGCGCTGCGCGTTGCGCTTCTCTTCCTGCTCTGGAGCCAATACATTGTAGACTTCTTTGTCTCGAAGTATCGTGCACACAGAGAAAGGAAGAGACTGTAAGAAAAAGAAAATTGGTTCAGTCAAGGAATATTATTTTGTATGGTAAAAACGCGTCACGTTAAAAGGCAGTCAATCGTAAACAGGACTTCCATAGGGCTTTCATACCAGTACTGTAAAGGTAGGTACCAAATTGATACATTATCACAAGGTCACTTGTGCAAACGCATCCACTCTTTCGATGACACCACACAGGTAAATACGAGACAAGATTAAACCCTCGTTGTTTAATCTTGACTTTTCAACCACAGTTAGCCAGTCTGACTACATAACGGTAAAGAAGCTTCATTTAAACATCACTTATCGTGTGATTATTATTGGATTTTATGCAAAAAATGCTCTGGGTGATATAATATAAAGCTGCCGTGGTCCGATATCCAGCCAGTGTCAGTTATCATGATAAATAAGGCAACTTTTACCTGGTTAGCTACAGCACGTTCGGCGCGCCCGTGAACGCGCAATATTTCCTGTTCGACAGCCAACACAAGTTTCTCTTTTTCTACTAGGTGTTGTATACGTAATCTTGTTCTGCAGAAACAAAATTTATGTCACATGATACAATTATTAAGATACATAATCAGTAAAATGAAAGGAAAAACAGTGAATGTTTGTTATATACCTTTCCTTTTCTTGAGCAACAAATTCGCTTATCATCTGGGTTGGCAAGTTAGGTGGTATCTCCACTTGCGGATCAGGGTTTACGTTACCCTGGAGTGTGTATGTGCAACGGTTCATCAAATATTTGTTAAAATCTTTTGGAGGTTTTGGTTTCACGGGGAATAAGCTTCTCTGGCGACGATCAATCTGTAGAATAACAAAACAATAATTCACGTTGTTCTAGAGAAAAACCAAAACATTTCCAATAACTTTAAATTATCATTGTAACTAACCTGCTTCCGGATATGAATATACATTTGATACGGATTGGAATGAGTTATATTATGGCTAGCACTGGACTCGTGAGACTGCTCATTCTTTGATTGATCACGAGAGTGTCCATCTTTTGATGCTTTAATTTTTCTCTTTCGTGGATGCAGGTCCACATGGCCGGAATTAGCTGTTAAATAGAATAGAAATGTTGCAATAAAAGTGTTCCATTTGGAAATAAAACCTTTTTTCCAATTTCAAAAGATTTTTGTAAGTATACCAGACTGTGCTCAAAAACATCAAACCTGGCGCACGTTGTGGTTATGATATCGTGCACGTATCTCGTCTAGGCGAAAGCACAACGGCGTGCTGTTGTGCTTTCCACTAGTTAGAACATACCCTGTGTGTTGTGATAGTTGTTACTTACATTCTGCTCTTGAAGAACTGGATGATGAGACAGTGTGGTCATGATCTTGGCCCTAAAATAAAGAGCATTTCATTGATATTGTGTACTCATAAAATCTTTGGATACAATTTTAAGGGATTCAACATTTTCAAAAGGATCGTGTGAGTTACATTAACTACTATTGGTAAAAAGTTGAACTACTCATGTACTTACAGAGCCCGAAGGTGTAGGACTTTTATTGGCATTCAAGCTAGCTTGAGCTTGCCCCGCCCCGGAGCGGCTGTCATTCCCTGTCTGAGGGGATGTCCTCTCCTTATCTTTATCCCCGTCATTCGTCCTATGAGAACGGAGGACTCTCTGTCCAGCCTTCGGACGAAAAGTAGGTTTATGAGTGTATGTTAGTTCAGGTATTTAGAATAAGTAATCATTTAATTATATAGTCTTAATAAAAAGGAGGCTTTGCATTCTGTAACACTAACACACGAATGTTTTGTAAAATTAGAAATCTTTCAAATTATTGAAGGCTTATTACCTTTCCTCCTTCGCCTCTCTTGTCGTCAGAGGTGCCGTCTGAGCTATCTGAAGTTTGCCCCGTGTCTGTACTGGTACACGGAATGACGTAGGGCAGTGTTGATGCGTTACCACGACCTTTCCCACTTCCTCGTTGACCTGTTCCACCTAAATAAAATTAGTTCAAAGAAAACGTGGATAGTATGGTAAACCACAATGATTGACCATAGAAGTTAAAAGGTTGCACAGTGCGTAATATTATGTTCAACTCGTACAGATTCGAAATTGGACGCGTAGATATTTTTTTTTTCAAGTAGACTTAAGTGAGGATTAAATCAGATAATAGGATTGAGTCTTACCATCGCCTTCTTGCTCGTTTCGACTGCCGGAGCCCCCCGCGCCGCCGGGTATCACGATCTTGAGCGGAGGGACCTTGGGCGCCGCCTCGTGGCTTTTCGTGTCGTCGTCGCCATCATTATTGTCCTTGCTTTGGTTTGGCTTTGGACTAGCAACTGGACTTTTCCTGTCCTGTTTGCCTACTTGCAAGGAACTACTTTTTCCTCCGCCAGATTTGCCCTAAACAAAAAAATAAAGTAATTATTTAATGTATAATATAATTATCATGTAAAATCACTACAGTGCCTAAACAATGTGTTGTATATTTATAAAATGATCATTCCACGAAATTAGTGTTGTCATCAGTAAACGCCAAAGAGACGATGCCTAGCAATAATGAATGTTATATGCTATTGTAGAAAGGATAATATTTTCATTAGCTGTCCCCTGACAATGCTTTAAACAAAATATTACCTACAACTTAAAAGGCCAATAAATATTATTTTCATTCCATCTATTCGAAAAGGACGACTTGGTCCGCCTTTAAGTGCACCCAAAGGTGGTGTTTTCTATAAGAAACTTTTAGCGGGCAGTAATGAGCATATGAGTAACCAAACGGAACAGAGACAAAGCTTTATACAACCGCCCGAATCGGTTGCACTACTACAAGCACGCGGGGCACGTTTGTGTGACCACTGGCCACTTGTCGCGTACTCGGCGAGACTGGAAAAAACCGGTTTACGCTGGCACAGCCAGTTGACAATCTCAGGGTTAGTGCGACGCACGTTGTTTGTTTTATTAGTTGCAAGTTTGAATATTATAAAAACTTGAGTGGATCTTTTTTTTTTTGAGTAAGGTCAGCTGTCAGATATCAGCGCGGCTACTTAACGTCAAAACTCATCATCCGGCCTACACGGTTAATGTAAAAACGTGGTATCTTATTATTAATCATGGTTGTTCAATGTACTGTGTGTATGAATAATACTAGAAAAATAAAAATATATCATACTTTAATTATCCCAAGGAGTACAAAAGGTAAGTAAATATTTGATTATTACTTTTTCAAGGAAATAGCTTTATATTATTGTATGATCCTTTTTTTAAAAAGAAGAGGGTACTACACGATGTGTTTGTACCTTTTTATTGTTATTACAAGCTTTTACTAAACATTTGTAGGTATGTATGGGTGGGTTGGTATCAGG
This sequence comes from Polymixis lichenea, assembly GCA_949091785.1. Classification (NCBI taxonomy): domain Eukaryota; kingdom Metazoa; phylum Arthropoda; class Insecta; order Lepidoptera; family Noctuidae; genus Polymixis; species Polymixis lichenea. Next base: position 37,606,209 of record OX420931.1, read on the forward strand.
CGAGGTCGCAGCCAAATACTTTGGGGGGGATCACGTACATATTAATAAGAAAGTGTATTATATTTTCGAAAAAATACTATTTTGTGGTTTACGTGTACGGCTTTGGGGGGGGGGGGTGTCATGACCCATAGGACGCCCCGGACCGCGCCTGCTTGGTATGTAGTAGGTATGTGTGTTAAGTTCAAATATTGCGAGTACGATTTGAACCACTTCTCGATGACTGATTGAGCTGAAATTTTGTATACCGTAACTTCAGTGACAATGCAATAATATGATAGATATAATCTGATGCTGCAGCCAGGATTGTCTCCTCACAACACGATACTCTTGGATATACTGATGGTCAGACTTTCTGGCGTCCTGTAACGACTGTCAAAGATCTACGAATGACAACCGGGACCGGGGACAAAAACTTCATGTTAGATTCAGAATTTACCGCATCATTAAAAGAAACAATAAATTATTATTTAAAAAAAATGTATTACAGTAAGTAATTTTATAAAGTATTCTATCATGCTGAACAATAAAACTATTTAACAAATGTTTTGTTAAATTTGTCTTCACCTATTGTGACAAACCCTACCAAAATAGGTAACAATTTTGCACGTTATTAAGAAGCCTTGCTTCTGTTCCGTTTGGTTACTCATGTGGTAATGAGTTTTTAATCCTCTTTATAAGTGCGCCGCAATTATCTTTGCCGCGCAATTTTTTGAATTTGGAACATCTTATTGTTCAGCGCCAAAGAAATCGAACGCAAATATTGTTTGAATAAAGACTGACTGGTACGACGGCCCATAGTCGCGCCGCCAGCTGAATAAAAAAAAAAAAACAAACTAAAAACGCGCGAATTACAGCCCGCCTTTTCGTCAATTTTCACGGATTGTTAGAAATTCATGGTTTTGTTTTGAAAAACGAGTGTCGCGTCATAGAAATTGTTCTACGAGTGTCGCGACGCGACCGTCGCGTCGCGCTAGTCTGCACGAGCCTTTAAATCGATCCATGCCACTGTCGCCGCGCCCATCTACATCCAAACAACGAGATTCACCGTCACATTTCCCCAAAATGAGCCAGATTTGGACATTATTTCAAACACGCAGAATATAAAATTTACAACAATCTCTATTCCTAATAAAACTGTAACAATAAATTTTCATAATAGCGAAAATGTCTCAAATGTAAATAAAGTTTTTAGTTGTTTTATTATTCGATATTATTTAATTTCAATTTAGTTGTTACTCGGACGGCGTACTTTGAATCCCTCGCTACGTTCAGGATTCTACTCTAGAATCCCTCACTTCGCTCTGGATTCAAAAAAGCGCCCTCGCCGTAAAAATATTATTTTGCTCCCATATGATACGACAATCTACTATTTCATCCCTTCTATTCGAAAAGTGTCGTTTTGTCCCTCTATAATCGGGAGCAAAGTAGCTCTTTTCTCCACTAAACTTTTTAGCAGGCTGTAATGAGATTTGAATTTGGAACGAATCGTTCATTGATTTAGAATGCAAATTATATAAATTACTGGCTGTAAGTGTGGGCTGTACGGTGCGGGGAGGCGCGATAAAAAAACAAAACCGTGCGATTTACTTCCCTGTTCTTGTAATCGGTACGGGATTACAAACACTCAAAATTTAAATAAATCCACAACCACATCAATCCCAAATAAAATAGTGAAAATAAATTTTCAAAACTGCGCCAATGTATCAAATATAAATATAAATTTGTAATTGACCTTTTTACATTCATATTATTTTTTAAATTAAACTTATTCATTAATTACTTAAAAGTGTCTCTTATATATTTTCTCATAGGAGATGAAAAGTAGATTGTATGACTTGAGAGCAAAAATATTTTTCCCTCAGGCGATGTACTTTGCTCCCTCGCCGTAAAAATATTATTTTGCTCCCTTGTCATACAATCTACTATTTTTTTTACCTTGTAGAGGTTTTTGTTTGGGTCGGGGGTTTTTTAAATTTTAATTAAACTTTTATATCGTCGTATGATCAAGGGGAGTATCTTTTCTGTACAATGGTTACTAAGCCAGTCTAACATAGTTTTATTGTGAAAATAAGTACTGAGCAAGTTACCTGATGTGAGCCTTGTGCGTTGGCCTTAGAGCCTCCACCGCCTCCTTTCCCCTGCGCTTGCGTGTTCCCCTTCCCGGAGGAACCAGCTCCACCCTTGCTTACATTCTGTCCTCCGCTGTTTTTGCCCAGTGGTATAGCGCCCGTCTTACTCGCAGGCCCCGGTGGTTTACTGCCGGTAAGGATACTGAAAATGGCCAAAACAAGGTCATCAATTTTGAAATGAGCATCGTAACTATTTCATTTGACTGCCTAAATGAAGGGTCATCAGCATGAAATATTGTGTGACTTCGATGTAACTATTCCGTGGACAGAATATTGTAATAAGTAGTGAGTTATGGCTGAGAATGGTTGTGTGATCAAGCCTCACCGTCCAGGTCCGCCGCGCGCCACCGGAGCCGGTTTGCCCATCGGCTCTTTCTCCTCAGTGTCTTTGCGTTTCTTCCGTTTGGAAACGTCGTCTTCGGCCGCTTCATTGTCTGCGTCTTCATGCGGCCGTTTGATGCAGTCGTCCTGAGTCGATGACACCACCCCACTACTTAGCTGATTACCATCTGAAAATAACATAAATTGTGTACTGAAAATATGCTCAAATATAATGCATACACAAATGTATTGCCACGCGTTATCTTTGAAAAACGATACCCGGTGTTTTTTTTCCATTAGTAAATGGAAAAAAAAATAAGAAAGAAACAGACCAGCTGGAATTTTAGAAGGGTTCATACTTTGACAGACAGACGATCCGGTGTTACTTAAACCCTTGGATTAGAATATTCGTTGTTTTCATTATTTCCTACATATGTTTAACAAATTTAAAGTTTACACCTCATATTATATTTATTCAATACTTACGGTTTTATTTCTTTCACCTGTATTTTACTTAAACAAATGAGATAAAGTATCTAGGTCTGGCTATTTGCTACATAATAATGCTCTTTTAAAAAGCGAACATACAATCATACAGACACAAACAGATAGACAGACCATGGTTCTAATCTTATAGTTTCAGCAATTCTATGCCAGAACAAAATAAAACATTTAATCAATAAAAATAAGTCTGTTTAGTATTTAGTATGAGTTTTAACATCGCGACCATACAAGTCATAACACGACGTAGCCGTCTGGCGGCGTTTTGTTGCGCCGGTTGTCTATGCTTTCAAAATACGAAAGTTTGTTTTTATGCCTCTAACCGTCTCGGGTCTCGGATGCGCCCCCTTTTTCCTGTGTGGTGACGTCCTTGCCATCGAAATGTTCCCCCTGGGCTAGGGTCTCCATGTTGTTCCGCTTACTGCAATCGCTGTTACCACTGGCATTGCAACCTTTTTTGGCGCTGTCATCCCTTGCCCGACTGACGTGTGTTGCTCTCGCGTTATTATCTGTTTACATAAACCAACATGTTCCACATAAATAGGAACTTTTCCTGTGATAACTATTTACAGTAGTTTCTTTAAAAGGCTGAAATAAAATGTTTACTAGATATGTATTGATATGCACAAATTGTTGCATGTATTTGTAGAGTTGAATGTACTTGAATGTGGGAGAACATAATCATAAGTAATATGCATTATTTAATCTTGATCAGTAAATTAGGGAGTTCAAAGCAAAACTAGCATTTTGTTTATTTAACTAAATTATACTACTTAAGCATTAATGATTTTTGCATGGCTTGCATGAGTATCAGTGGAAATTGGGTCAGCTGATTAGGATCTTGCAAAAACAGTAAAAACAATTTTTATTTATTCTAATTTGGTAAAATAATGTTTATGAATAAAAGAGCAGGCTCTTGAATTTGATTGAAATCTGAGCACAACTTTACATAATCTGAATAAAAATCCATTTTAGTGATTTGAATTGCACAGTATATATTAATAGTGTCTATTAGTGTGAATAAATTACTGACTTACAAAAAAAGGCATTTTGCTTAAACTTTGTAAAGTATATTATGTCTATATCTACGCAATCATAATAGACTATTCCAAATCAATTTCTGAATAATATAAATCATATTTACTTGCCTTGGTTTATCACTTAAATGACTGTCTTGCAACTGGCATTAGAAATACATAACAGCAAGCTTGAATCACATATTTTGCATCAATAAGATAGATAGATAACAAAATGAGTTTCTACTTTGTTGTATCCAACTATGTAGTATTTATTATTGCCAGTGGCAAACATGGCAGTTTTGAAGGTTAAGTTTAAATGGTTATTCATATTATCAGCAAAACAATTTAAGATTACTATGTACCTATCAAGTAAGGGTACCTATTATTAGTTTATGTATTCATTCCAAAAATGCCCCTGCAAGTACATAGGGCTATATAATTTACCCTTGAAAATATTATGAAATAAATAAAAGCTGTACTTATTGAGTTTGTATTATTGTCATAACCTTGTCAAAAAGTACTTCATATATTATTAATACCATGGGATAAATAATATGTATGAGGTAAAATACTAAACAGCTTAGAACATTGATAATGATGTCTAGTTCCAATTAGTTTTCCTCATTGTATGGAATTTATTGAAGTATACTTGCTAGAATGTATTCTTTTTTTAGGTTTGCTGTCAGAATTAAGAAAAACTAGAAACATACAACCCTACAATTTTGTTGATAAGACAATGAAACACTGTTGTCAGAATGTAAAAAAAAAGTTTAAGTATTACTTGATTATTTATTTATACATGGAATTACGAATATCCCCCAAATTACACGGAAACTATCTTACTTACCTACAATAAAAAGTAAGTACCTAATACTATTTTTTAGTAATGACAGTTCCAAACGTAATTACCTCGGCACCTCTGCAGTTTATTTACAGAGGCTTTAATTATAGCGTACTACGACTGGTTCTCACTGCAAGTTTGACAATCCATTAATCGATTGTTTTCTATGATCATTTTGTCACGTCAGTGAGATCCTCAGTTTTAGTTTAGGCAGGGGTCACAGCACGATCCGATCGCGAATGATATGCGGCGTGCATCATGATTTAGGTAAACTCTCTATGGCGAATAATGAGTAAACGTGAACTCCCCTTTGTTGTGCGAGAGCGTCCTCCTTTGCATTTCACGTAGTCCGACAGTTTGAAGAGTCTATACTCGTCCGTAAACTGAAATTTTTCCACAGTAAAAACTTATTCTAAATCGGTCTGCAAGACCGCCACGAAGTTGGCGTCAAGGATCGGCCATCATTCGACAGCCCAAGCAACACGCCCCAAATCGCTCCTTTACACGAACTAATATTTTTACTAAATATAACTTTTAATTTATTATTTTAATTAGCTCATATTAGAAAAACAAAGAAACGTTGGCTTGATAATAATACATTTTGTCAGCCAATTGTATTGTGGAAAAAAGATAATTATCATCAATCTAGTAAATTGTTAAGAATAGAAACGAACGACGCGACATCGATAGACAGTTCTTCGAACGGACCGAAAACGCACGAACTTCACATGGTTACGTTAGTCGCTCAACGCGTTGGATGAGTTCCTTTACACGTAGCGCAGCGCGTATATCGCGATTACGTCAACGTAATAGTTTAATCGTTTTTGATAGAATTATTCTGCAAACCGAACGCACGTGCGTATGCGTGCTATTACCTACAAAGGTTTATAAAATAGATAAATAAATAATTAATTATGAGAATGTTAGTTATCTAGCTACTACAATACAAACTATAATATAGTGTTATTAAAAAATAAACTAAAACCGTAGCCATACCTATTGATAAAATAAAAAAAGAAACCGTGAACGCGCTACGGTGACATGGATGGACTCTTGGTTTTACAGCTATAGTCAACCGATTGGTTAGGTATCGATTTAGACACGTTACGTTAGGATTTTTTTTATATCTTGGATACGAATTTGACAGAAACTGCATAAAACTCAAACCATCAGCTCATTACTACATTAGCGATGAACTCCAATGGGGATAAAAACTGCCACTCGCTCACTTCAGATGTCGCTACAAGGCCAAAAATTTGATAGAATTCTGTCACGATCCATAAATTTACGCAGGTTACTTGATTTACGCATAATTAAATAAGTGCCCCGTTGTGCAGCTGCTAACTGCTAACAAAAACGGGGACCCATGTACCTATTTGCTAAAGATGTTAGAAGAAGAAAGCTGTGGTTTTTCTCATATCAGGCTTAGCATGACGCTTTTTATTTCTACTCTACTGTAGAATAGAAATCGCTTGTCTACATTTTTCGGTGAAAAACTATCAACTGTCTATACGGAAACGTCATTTTTGTCTACTCTTCCGACGACAAAACACTTGTATAAGGTTCTCGAGCTAAGCCAGCAGCTTTCATTATATGTATACTCTCTCCGAAAAAAAAAACCGAACCCGATATTTCGTGCTAAGACTATGTGCTATCCTTTTTGAATTTGAACACTTTTATGGGAATAATTCGTGTACAGGTGATTGTAATTCGTGAACTGTTTTCAGTGCCTGCAGGCACTTGGGGTTTGATATTATGTAAATTATAGTAAAGGTGTATGTGTTTATATTCTCATATTAGATCAGTGCTAGAATTTAATATCTCTAAAGTTTTATTATCATCGAGTTGATTTTAACTCCGATCAGGGTGCTTACTCTAGAATATAATTCCGATAGATCGATATTGGTCAAACGTCAGTTGGTTGAGTCCCTGACGTTTGAGTGACAATTCCAATGTCGATCTATCGAAATTATATTCGAGAGTAAGCACCCAGGTCATTCTTGTCGTACGCCTCTAGTTTTCAACCTATAAATGATTAAACTCTCATAATTATATTGATTTTTCCACTAATCCTACCATTTTACCAGTGCTAGAAGCTTCCCTTTTCTGTAGCCCTCTTTTAACTGTGCTATACTCCAAGTCGCATACATTTTTATCTAGTTTTTGTATGATTTGTGGACGGACAATAGTGCTGCCACCTATGACGAGCTTTCAGTTCAACCCCATGCATGTTAATGGTTTTTGAATAATAAATCGTAACATAATCAAGCTGATACCATAAATGCGAAAGTAACAATGTGTTACCATTACACGCCTAAATCACCAGTGGCGTGCACAGGTTTTAGACAGGGTAGGCAGAAATTTAGAAAAGGCAAAAAAAAAAACAGAACAACCGATTGCTGTACACAGCATGCAACCTGTGACGCAATTAAATGAATCATATTGTTTTGTTTTCTATTGAAATTACGATTGTCTTTAACTATAGTTTGTACCTATTAATTGCAAATCCGGTGTACTACTACTTTTCACGATACTTGATTTTTTTTCACCGCTAGACAGTTTAAAAGAAATCATCATTTTTTCTTTTCTCTTTACACACACCACCAGAATAACTTTCACAGTGAATATTATCTATTTTACACACTATTTATCAATGTTAAATCATAAATACATGCCATCATAGCTCACAACCAAAACAAATAAATCAAAACAAACAATTTTCCGAATTATTCGGAATATAAAAATAATACGACAAAGAAATGATGGTTGTTTATGTAGTCACAATTCAATGAAACAATGCCACTAAAATAGTCGCATAATCAGCTTTGTTGGGAAAACTTCGGTAAGTTTCGTAATTCGTCTCGTTGTTAAAAATCGTAAAAACGCCAGTGACTACCCTGTACGGTTGTGTGCGTTGTTTGTTACATTGTGTGCCACGTATGTATGGGAACTCACACTGAATAAATCTGCATGACCACGAGAGCACACATACAAACATTGAGACACGAATAGTTCCTGTCTCTCCCGAGGCACTAAGCGGCGCTAGTGCATCGCAATGCGAAGTTACGTCAAATAGCATGAAAGAACGGGATATTGCATCGATAATACTAATGATACGACCGACGCTCGACAGGTGGCGCTGATTTATGAATAAAGATTTTTTGTTTATTGATAAAATAATATTAGTTTTACACATTTATCTGATTTAGGTAGGTTAGGCAGTGTCTTTCTGTCTTTATGGATTGCACGCCACTGTAAATCACTGAACCGATCGTTATGAAAATGGACAGCTAAGTAGTTTGGGACCAAGTTCCAACGACAAATAATTAGGCCACTTTTCACCCTGGACATTTGTATTGAAAAATACATACATACGAATTCGTGGACAACTGCTAGTTTTAAAATAGGTTTTACTTGTGTCAAGTGGTAAAGATTAATATTTAGAGCCTTATCATTTAGGCGAATGCGCTGGGCAATCCGCGACAGTCAAATCTTGTTTGCTAATTACAGCTCTTTAATAGGTCATGTCATCTGAGGAAGTAAATATTAAAATTGGACCCATTGAATTTATTTATAAACCGTCAATATATTTTTCTAATTGATTGATGATAAGAAAGAATTAGGTCTATTTCAGGAAATACCTACTGTAATGTGAGTACCTACTTATGTAAGTACTTATATAAACACTGTTCTAACAATCAACTATTTTTTCATTCGATATAGTAATGTACTATATTTTTGCAAATAGAAATGGCTAGTCGCTGTAGCGCCTCGTATCTAGCAGGCTGAAGCGTCTGTATTCAATGCCTACTGTAGACGTCAGTAGAAACAAACTGCTCAACAATTTTATTTAATGCTAAGTTTTTAAGGTAGACCGGAATTCTTAGTTTTAATTAGTTCTGACAACTAAAGTGGGGTAGGTCTAAAGGTTCGTACCAACGGGTCCAAAGGGCACATGTTACATGCACTTTCTCATAAAAAATACGCTTAACAAAAGAGTTAGGTATCCACCCGCGCCCTAAATTACATTGATGGTATCATTTATTTTGCTGACTCTACATCAAACAGCATGGCATCATTACACTCAAGCATACCTACATTTTAAAACAGGAATGCTTAGACGCCTCCTCTTGACTAGTCTCAGAATTTCCAAAGTTTAAATAAAAACTCAAGTTCCAACGCCCAAATCGCAAAGCGGCCGATTTGCGATTTGGGCGTTTCTCATTAGTTCAATAAAAGCTATATAAATATGTCATTATTATTAGTAGAAAGTGGCCTTACCTTTCATGTACGAGGTTGTGAAAGAAAAACATCGTGAGGAAACTTGGACTCGTCTATACCGGGTGCGGCGATTGAACTGTCCGTATGTGAAAATGAAATATTTCTGTTAATTTTCAATATTTATTTATACACTTTTGTCATGTGAAAATAGAAACTTCAAAGTTTTATTATGACTTATCCCGAAGCAATAAAACCGTCTTTAGCCTTTACTACAAGCTGAAGTCTCTTTCTGAAAGAAGCGCAGGCTGCTCGAACGACATCGTCACTCAAACAATTCTATTCTCGCGTAAGAGTAACTTTGAGCGCTTCCACCGAAGTGTGATTTTTAGCACAGGCCTTGCTCTGTAAAACACACCCAAATACAAAAGTCCAGCGGTAACAAGTCGGACGATGACGACGGCCACATATCTCGGTCGATCAGCACTGGAACGTTTTGCTTTCAACCAATTTTGCTTTCCAATTGCTCTGTGCGATGGTGCCGAGTCTTGCTGAAAAGTCCAACGCTCAGAACCGAATGTGTTGCGTGCCCACGGTATCAGCCCCGGTCGCAAGACTTTGTGTCGATAGATTTGTTGGTTTATTTTGACTTGGTTGCGACCCATTGGAAGAAAAACGAGCGGAGAACGGCGTTTTTCAGACACCGCCGCCCAGACCATGATTTGGTCGGCTCCTCGGCGTCGAGTGACATTCAATTCGTCTGAACGGTCGCTGACACGTGCCTTCAACCAAACAAGGTCATTTTGTTTGTTTAAAAACTGTTCAACGCAAAAATTTTCTCATCTGAAAACACCAAATTGGGAAGCTCGCCAGAGTCGAGCAAGCGAATCAGCTCTTTCGATCGATCCAACCGTTTGCGACGCTGTAAAGCAGTGAGTTCCTGAGAAAGGCTTTTTTAATGGTTTGACTTTAAGCTTTTCCTTCAATATGCGACGAACGCTGCGATCGCTCACCTTGAGTTCCTGCGCGAGCTGGTTTGCTGAGCGCGCTGGATTTCGTCTAATGAATGACGCACCTTTTCGACAACTGCTGGCGCCGTTGCAGTACAGCGTCGTCCGCCACCGTAGCGTTTCTTAACGCTACTAGCTCTCATTATAACGTTGAATAGTGCGATGCACAAATTTCTCGTTCAATTGAAGATTTGGCAGCGCTCGACGCATTTCGATATTCGATTTTCCTCCAAATGAAGAGCAATCACTGAATTTCGTTTTAAATCCATTATTCTAAATTCGAATATGTTTCTCTCACAACAGAATCAATTCAAATGATTATAGAGAACATGTCAAAGACCAACATTTGAAATTTTGGCGGCGTTCGATTCAGTGGTTCGATTTTTAAAACAGTTAGATGGAGACGGACAGTTCAATCGCCACACCCGGTATGTAGGAATATAAATTAGAATGTTACGAAGTCGAACCTTTACATTGAATATTATTGAAATAAAATAGTAATTGCAACAAGGTGCGAGAATAAGTCTGATGCCGAAAATTTAGTTTTTAGAATTTTTGTCCGTTTGTTTAGATTTCTGTGCGCAAAAACGGAGGAACCAAATCAATTAAATTTGCCACAGTTTATAACCTGAACTAACAAATAGGGTCTACATAGAGTTCTTAAAACTCCGTCACTACGTTTGTGGGATATGTTCCGACATCCACACGGGCGAAGACACGGGCAAAACCTAGTAGAGATACATAAGTGTTCACGAACCCATCTTCAGTAACCGTGGTGCATTAATGCTCGTGCCTTTTCTGTATGAGAAGAAGCGATTGCCCCGTAGTGAGTGGGACACGTAATACGCAGGTATAATAAGTGACTGTAACTATTTAGTTATGTTTACTTCAGTATTTTATGCCTGACGGAGAACGTTGGAGCGGACTAGATGAACCGCAGCGCAGTGCGGTGCACAGCACCTATTTCGATGCACTATAAACATCCATAGAGCCGACCGGACATGGGTTTTTTTTTTTGGGTGGTAAAATCATCAAATAACTTCTCCCGCTCTGGGTGGAGCAGTCAGACTTTTACTGACTAAAACCCAACCGTGTTCCCTCAGTTACCTGTGTGCCAGAGGCCACGGTATCTCTTTCGAACAACCCACCCCTGGCAGGCATCGGCCCTTGCAGGCCCCACCAGTTGGTGCTGACATCTCCTTGAGGCGCGCGTGGAACACAATGCGCCGTCGACCCGGGCTTGGTCCTTACCGGACAGCGAGCTACCCATTACTCACCGTCCGCAAGCCCGTGCCTACGGTGGCCGGGAATCAGCCTGGGATTCCCGACGCCCATAGCGTCTCCTGCAAAGGCCGCGGCTGCATCTCCCTCACGTGCGCCGCCTCCCTCTTTGCGAGCAAAACTGCTTCGCTGAAGGAGGCGACTGCTAGCCATGCAATCTCGCTCCATACCATGGCCTGGACCAGGGTCGGACGCGAGAGATCGCCGCCGCCGATCACCTCCACGAGGACACGGCGGTGCTCCGCCCAAGCCGGGCAGACCTCCACCGTATGCTCCACCGTGTCCTCAGGGCGATCTTCGCAATGGAAACACCCGGGCGTTTCCTCCCGCCCTATACGAAACAGGAACCTCTTGAAACAGCCGTGTCCGGTGAGGACCTGTGTCAGGCGGAAGGTGAGGACGCCACGCCGCCTCTCAAGCCACTCCTCAAAGAGGGGACTTACCGCCGCAATTGTGGCGTGCCCAAACGAATATAAGGTAACGTAACTTATAATCAAAATACAGTTTATTTGCTTAAAAGGTTTTTGTATATTTTTAGCCTAGAGAATTTATTTTGATTTCCGTGGTAGTGATTTGCGTGGTTTACGTGGTAGTTTTGAACCACGCAGATCAATTTTTGACCATGCAAATGAAATAGCTTTGAGTTTTGTACCAGTTATGAATGAAAATATTTTTTATTACTTTAGTTAAACGTAAACAAAATAAAAAATCTTATTGAAATCAGAACGGAGTGAGTTTATTCCAGAAATGAGAGTTGAAACAAAAACGCCAAAAATGAATTATGATGTGAAACGATCAACGGATGATATTGGATTGTCAGACAATGACAGTTTCTGGGTTAGAACCCAAAAACTGTCAAGCCGCAATTGCAAAAGCAATGGGTCAAGCCTTAGAGGCCTTGGTCAAGCCTTAGAGGCTTGACCAAGGAATACGGAAAACTGATGATCCCAAAAACTACTAGAAATATTATTTCCTCTTTAGACAATGTAACCGACGAAAACTCGAGCGATTCCGATTTGAACATGTTTTAAGAATTTATATAATTAAGGGGAACCTAGTCGCGGGCTCGAACTCACTGATGGGCCTGGCTAAAAAGCACGCTGTCTCACCAGGCATCGTGTCTGACAGAGGTATTATCAGTAATGAGCAGTTAGAAGCTAGTCTACACGCACAACATTATTGAGTGAGATGCAGGTTCATTTATAGTACAACAGGCGCGTAAAAAATTAAGAACAGTCCTTCGGAAGATCGGGTTTTATGAAAAAATCACTGCTTAAATCAATGACCACTAAAGTTTATTGAACTTTTCGATATTTGAGCTTTGTCGGTACCGACTTGGTTTTTCAGATTTTACACTTTCTGTGTTACTTAAAGACGCCCAAAGTTAGGTTAAATTAGCAAGAAAAACGAATCTTTGTTGGCTCCTAACTTTTTAATGGCTTTTTATTTTAGTATTCTGTTTCCGTACAGACAATACTATTATGGAGACAAAACCATACCATGTTTAATTTTTGATGTATATTGTCGAACAGTGGAGTTATACACTCCTGAAGTTTGTGTGGGAAAAATGTGGACTAGGTTCACCTTAAGGAAGTAAATTATTGTGATAATTAAAAATACTGATTATGTTCCTAACAAATGACTGATTATAATAAGAGAAAGTGTTACTTTTTTTAAATGTTTAAATTAGTGTTATATTTTTGTAATTTCTTTAACAAATAATAATTCATGTTGGACTGATTCTGCTAATAAACGTTTTCTGCCTTAGTAACCTACCTATTTTTTTTTACCTTTTAATATAATAATTTCTTGTTAATATTAAGTAACAATAAGTAACCCATTTGAGAAAGTTAAATTAAAAATTTCATTTTCGTGGGGTGTTTTGTGATTAGCGTGGTCTCCATTTTTTTAACTTCGAATATCTCTGTAAGTATATCGCCTCTCTGAGGTGCCTTTTTTATAAAAATATTAGTTGTATGTATATTATAAGATTCTGATATCGATTTAAAAAAAAAATGAATTTGAAAAATTGCCATGAAAATCACCAAAGAATGCCTTACTCGAAGAAGCACCCAATACTCTTCCGAGTCCGGGCATGTCATAGATGTAGAAGTAACAGTTCTGAATTCTGAAAATGCATTTATAACTGGCAAAATTATTAATAACTGGCAAAATTGTAGCTAAAACGACGATTTCGAACGTTTATGATAACAAAATAACTAAAGTATTTTCTGGACTAATTTTTCAGGTAAATATTTTGTCTGTATTATTATTTATGTTCATATCGCCTTCTTTTCAGCTTGTTTGCAATATAAATTTCAGAAGAGCGAATTGAAAATGTAAAGCAGGCCTATCTGAAAAATTTAAGCTCACCTGTGCTTTAATTTACTTAAAAAATCTCCAGATAGTGCTATATCGAAAACTCACAAAAATTATTTGAGTTTATGTTTACTTAGATTTGTTTGTATTGACTAGTAGTACATACAAAACTCAGGTGTTTTTACAAATGAGTAACTTTATTGAGTAATTTCTAAATGTTTTGAATTGAAACTCATACTTTTACACATTTTTTTACTGCATTTATCGACTTTTGTCGCTTAAGGGCGCTGTCACATTTTTTCTCGAATTTGAGCGTTTGACTCGAGATTTGGTGAGTGATTATGGATTAAATATAAACAAAAAAAAATTAAAAAACTATGTCCTACAAAATTTCATTATTTGTCTAGGGAGCGCTCTAAAAAAATATTTCAATTTGTTTACATAAGTCAGTAAAAACCTTGTCTCGGCAAAGGATGTTTCATAAAATTTGATGCTTTGTTACATGGAACATATAATAGTTTAGTAATTTATAAAAATGTCTATGGTAGGACTGTACCTTGTTATTTGGAATGCTCAAGGCAATTTTTTATGTTTCATACAGTAATACACCAAAAATAATTCCGTAAAACAGAGAGTTTATGATAATTTTTCGTCTGAAATTACATTTTTTATCTATGTATGTTTATTCGAAATTCAATCAAAAAGTGAGGTAATAACTAAGGGTACTATGTCAGCTTACTTGAAAAAAAAAAGTCAGTAAATTTTAAAGCAAAATAATATTTTTAAACAATTTTTGTATACAATGCTATAAATCAATATAAATCTCGAGACGCGCGGGCCTTAGCTTTAGTCCGCGCCGAGCGCTTCCTGAGGGAGGATGTATCGCTCGCTGTTTCCGCTTTGTGCGGTACGTAGTCTCGCCAATTTGCCAAGAATATAGCGTGACCAACACTTCTTAATACAAGTTATAATTTTTTTTGTTACACATTTTGCTTTATTATTCTAGAGCGAATATATTAAAAGAAAATGTAATCTAAAATTTAAATTCAATTCATTATTTTCAGATTTAGTACAACGTTATATAGATTCTGCGCCTTTAGTCAAAAGTTTACTGTACTCTTACAATTTAGACCATGTGCCTTCCATCAAACATAGAAAAGAGAACGAGTCAAGACCTTTAACTCAACTTTGCTGTCAAATGAATTTACAAATAGAGAAGTGTGGCCTATTTATAAGTACCTACAGAGCATTCCTTTTTAGGAGCTACACCTGATGGAGAATTTGAAGACGGTGTCGTTGAAATTAAGTGCCCCATATCTGCTTTTGAGGTGGATCCTGATACTGCCATTTTAGAAAAGAAGTTGAAATGCTTCAAAATCCATAACAATGGCGAAGTAATTTTTAGTAAAAATCACGATTACTTAGTATTATCAAATACAAGGCCAACTACACATTGCAAATAAAAATGTTTGCTTATTTGCAGTGTGGACTAGTACTGGATACCCACTAAAAATTTTAAATATTAAATTTATAAAGACGATGATTTCTGGAACCAGAAAATGTTGCCAAAGTTACTTAAGTTTTATGAGGAGTGTGTTCTTCCCGAAATCATAGATTTGAGGAAAGCAAGGTCTATGCCACTCCGGAAAATATTATTTTAACTTATTTTTACAATTATTATACTTTATTTCCTCAGTCTGGGTTTTTTACACCCGTTGTGCCCATCTATAAAATTATATACTATCTCGAACGATACACATTTAAGGATTGCATCACTTTAAAATCGCGGTGAATTCTTTAAATGTGTACATTTCATATAAATTTATTTGGTACCGCTATAAAACAATTACATTAAAAATAAAGGGCATACAACCCCCATACAAGAAACGTAATTGTTTCGGTGTATAATATTACCGTGGTACTTTCTTTAGTTACGGACTAAAGTTAGTACCACGGACACCTCGGAAGTCCGACTCGCACTTGGCTGCTTTTTTAACTCATCGTATACATTTCATACTACTATTATCGAAACTGATTACAACTGTTGAAGCAATATCACAATGCATTTATTTCTATAAATAAGTACCACGAAATAAAATTCAAGTACTTTTTGTGCGACACTACTCACTAAATTAGCCGTTCTAGGTGATAACTTCCATCAGTACAAACAAAATTTCACGAACTATAATAATAGTAATTTAATTTATTTCGAATTCAAAGTGGCAAAAGGTCATGTTGGTTTGTTCCTGGCGTCCGGCGTATAACGGTTTGCATGTGTGCGTAGCGTGCTTCACTAGACGCACACGCGCACATTGGCTGCCGCGCGCCGTCAAAAATACCTAAAACTGAGCACTTTCTTTTTGTAACAGCCCTCTTAAGGTGAACCTAGTCCACATTTTTCCCATACAAACTTCGGGAGGGTATTACTCCACTGTTGGACAATGTACATCAAAAATTAAACATGGTATGGTTTTGTCTCATTATTAATATTGTCTGTACGGAAACAGAATACTAAAATAAAAAGCCGTTAAAAAGTTAGGAGCCAACAAAGATTCGTTTTTCTTGCAAATTTTACCTAACTTTGGGCGTGTTTAAGTAATAAAAGAAGTGTAAAATTTGAAAAACCAAGTCGGTACCGACAAAGCTCAAATATCGAAAAGTTCAATAAACTTTTTTGGCCATTGATTTATACAGTGGTTTTTTCATAAAACCCGATCTTCCGAAGGACTGTTCTTAATTTATTACGCGCCTGTTGTACTATAAATGATCCTGCATCTCACACAATAATGTTGTGCGTGTAGACTAGCGTCTAACTGCTCATCACTGATGTTACCTCTGTCGGACACGATGCCTGGTGAGACAGCGTGCTTTTTAGCCAGGCCCATCAGTGAGTTCGAGCCCGTGACTAGGTTCCCCTTAACACGTAACCAAGGAAAGTAAGTAATATCAGTGGGAAAGTACCTAATAAAATTTCACACCATTTGATTTATTTTGGGTTTTCTTTGAAGTGTTCGTACATCCAGAAACACATCACATTTTTAATTAGTAATTATGTTTTTTTTTTCACTTCTTTTAAGAGATTATTTTATTACGTGAAATGTCAATTTCAACTTTTCAAGTAATGATTCCAAGAAAACTTCGGATTTGCGCCACTAGATGGCAGACCCTTCGTCGTGCACGGTCCCTATATGTAAAGAAACAAGTTACTATATTTTAAAAAAATGCGTTACTTATTTTATGTAAAGTACGTTTTTCTTGTGGAACGGAACGCAAGCTCGAAACGCACCGTCTTCGAAAATGCCGGAAGTGACGTCAAAAGGCATGTGAATAAATATATTTTCTTAGCAAACTGCTTGAATTATCACCAAGTTAAGTTAGTAAGTGCGATTTCTGTTGAATAAAGTAAACAATAATTTAATTTATATGATAAGGGGCTAAAACAGAGATGATTATTAGGGGCTGAAACACTTGCCACGATACTGCTTTCTTAAGCAGTATCGTGGCAAATGACGTCAGAATGTGGCCGTGACAATAAAGGTGTGCGTTACCCTGGCAAAATGTTGTGCTTTAGAGAGGTGAGACTATAACAAATAATTAGCGTATCATGAGGAGCAATTTGTTCACTAATGGCAATTTTTTTTTAAATTGTAGTTTTAAAGTTATTTGAGAAAAAGAGGTTTTGCTGGACTAACGTTTTCAAATGTTATCCTGGCAAAATCATTTTAAAAAATTCGGTCGCTTTTACGTGACCTTTTCAATGTGGTCGGCTTATTAGAGAATTGCTGATATATTCTTGTTTTTTATAAAACTTTCATTAGAGCCGTAATTGACAGCTGAAATTAACAGGAACGAATGTTCATGAATCATTTTAATTTGTTTAAAGTATGGCATGTTTCTTAATGTTATGGGAACTGAGTATTCGATCGCTAGAGTACGACCAGTGTAAAGTTAATCATATTTGTTTTTATGTTCATATCGTCTAAAGTTAAGAAATCTAAAATTCCTGACTTTATAAGCGTCTACCACAGGTATTTTTTACAGCTGTTTATTTGGGTAAAGTGTATTGGTTTACTTGCAAATTCGTTTTTTCAGATTTTTGAAACCATTGAATTACATTGGTTTTCGTCAACTAAATCAAAAACTAATGTTTAAACAAATTAAGGTCTCTTATGGGTATTTTTTTCGGACTGCTGCGTTGAGCCGTTTTGGAGATCTGGGAAATCCCAAAACGTTACCGCAGCAAAATCTTAAATAACTGCAGAACCTTAACACCCGCTATTAAAAAAACATTTACTACGCAGCAAAAGCTATCTATTCATGTAATTGGTTCCGGGCTGAATCGAATTTTTGTAAATGATTTTGCCAGGGTAACGTTTGAAACAGTTACTCCAGTAAAATCTCTTTTTCTCAAATAACTTCAAACCAAAAATCCAACTAATTTTAGTATTAGTAAACAAATCGCTTCTCATGATACACTAATTATTTGTTATAGTCTCACCTCTCTAAAGCACAACATTTTGCCAGAATAACGCACGTTCGAACTGTAGTAGAAAATTGTTTTATTTTAATAATATTTTTGAGCAATAAATCGTAGTAAAATTTGACTTTTTATACGTTTCTTGGGTTTTTTAACCGACTTCAAAAAGGTTATCAACTCGACATGTGTATTTTTTTAATGTATGTTTGGGCATAACGGATTTGCAAAATTAGTTTTTGTTTGAAAGGGGTTTATTCCGAAATGGTCCCATTTAAATCTCATATAGATCAGATGATGCGTTTCGGAAACAGACAACGGAACTCTTCAAAAATGATCGCAAACAAACCGCGATTGCTGCTATCGCATAAACATGTGCATTGTTTTGACCCCAAAGATGATGAAATTTTGAATTGTGTGGGGTAGGTACTATAAAAGTGAAAACAAAAACAACCGACTTCCATACATATCCAAAGTCACCGACTTCCGAAATAAAAGTTATTTTTCACTTTGTAGTGTTTTTTTGGAAATCGGTTGTTTTTTTTAAGGTTTTATTTTTATTGACTTGCTTCTGATTGAGAAAAAAAAATACGTGCATATTCCCTACTGCGTAACGCAATTGCAATGACAATCCTTTTAATTTTGATAGAGCAACAAAATGTAGACGCTTAATTTGTTTCAAAAAGTTTAATCGATCGTATCAAGAAAGTAAGTTTTAGCGAAATTATTTTGTAAACAACACCTATTAATATGTAGAACTACCGATAATAGGCAGATTTTTAATTTTTTCATAATATAAAACCTTCAATACGTTTTGAATATTTCGAGAATGTCTATAGTTTTATACATACAATTAAGAACGATTTGGTGTTACAGATTTTTTTATCTAAATCATGTCATGTATAGTAAGTAAATTACTTTGAATTTTTTGATTTTGTAGATGTTATGAAATAGCCACATAAGTAGGGCAAACGGGATTAGGAATATAGAATGAAATCGCTATTTGTATTACAAATTTTATATATTCTCTATAGTATCAAATTCAAATAGTAATGAAGCTGGACAAATAATTAAGAACGATTTATTAAACTGCTCGAGACTTGTTTTATATCAAAATTAGATTAAATAAAACACATTAAAAGTGAAGTGCGTAAAGAAAAACGCAATTTAATACATGCTAAACTAAAATTAATAATAGTTAGTAGCATGTCCACGGCTTTTAATTACTGCTTTACACCGGCGAGGCACTGACTCTATCAATTTTTGACATTTCGCAAGAGAGATACGAGTTACATTCTTCTAAGAAAACGTCGTACACCTGTCTTCAATTGCCACATTGTCAATTTAAAACCTTTTTCTTGATTTCGCACCAAAGATGCTCTATTGGATTTAGATCTGGGCTGTTAGCTGGCCAATCCAAGACAGAAACTGATTGCGATGTGAGAAATTCCTTAACGGTGCGTGCAATATGCTTTGGATCATCGTCGTGCTAGAATGTCCAAATAACCGGAAGCACGTCTCAGCAATAGGTAACATTGTTTCTTCCAGTATATTTTTGTATTGGAAATTCCAATACACAAATTTGGAATTGTTCATTGTTTCCTTCTATCAGCTTAACAAGTCCAACACCATGTCCAGGAAAACACCCCCAAATTTTCACATTTCCCCCACCACGCTTTATTGTCTTGTTTGTATACTTAGGAGCTTTATTAGGAGGGCGTCGTACCTATTGTTTTCCATCAGAACATACCCTGTTTATTTTTGTCTCGTCAGAAAAAAGAATATTTTTCCACAGTCTAACTGTCCAGTTTTATCCAGTTTTGGCCAGCTCGTTCTGAGGCCGACACCCGCAGCCTCAGTTCATTGCTTGCGAAGTTTTTCGTTTTTAGTGAATTAATGAACGCCTATGTTCTTAAAGTAGAAGAGAAGTAGAGCTTCCGAAAGAGTGGTTCCAAAAATGAAAATGGACAAGACAAATGTCATGTCAAATGCCCATGTAACACCCACTCTCATGACCATCGGAGGCGCTACGCTCGAAGTTGTGGACGAGTACGTTTACCTAGGACAAACTGTCCAGTTAGGTAGGTCCAACTTCGAGAAAGAGGTCAATCGTCGAATCCGACTCGGCTGGGCAGCGTTCGGGAGGCTTCGCAATATATTTTCGTCCCAAATACCGCAGTGTCTCAAGACGTCGACGAAAGTCTTTGACCAGTGTGTGTTGCCAGAGATGACCTATGGTACAGAAACGTGGTCGCTCACAATGGGCCTTATCGGAAGGCTTAAAGTCACTCAAAGAGCAATGGAGAGGGCTATGCTCGGAGTTTCCCTACGCGATCGAATCAGGAATGAAGGGATCCGCAGGAGAACCAAGGTAACCGACATAGCCCGAAAAATTGCCAAACTTAAGTGGCAGTGGGCAGGGCACATTGCTCGCAGAACAGATGGCCGATGGGGCCGAAAGGTTCTGCAGTGGCGACCGCGTACCGGAAGACGTAGAACGGGAAGGCCTCCCACAAGGTGGACCGACGACCTTGTGAAGGCCGCGGGAATCCGCTGGATGTGGGAAGCACAAGACCGGTCGAAGTGGAGGAGCATGGGGTGAGGCCTATGTCCAGCAGTGGACGTCTTTCGGCTGAAATGATGATGATCATGATGTTCTTAAATGTACAACATAATGGCATAACACTGACTGATGCTTTCTTACAGATTATATTCCTGATTAACAGCTATTACATACCGAAAAAGTCGATAACTTTTTTACCAGCCAACGAATTGAGTTTTTCTTTCGTGTAATTTCCTCATCACGTGTCCCTACCGTAAGTCCATCCGGAGTTTTGGCGCTAACCCGGCGCGTGACACCGGTCACAAATTACGTAAGTCAAAGTCATAGTTCAGTATTTGAATTTACAGTTTTTGATAGGGTAATTAATGTATTTGTTTTTGGTTTTATTTTAATTGGTGCTATGAGTGCGGATGGCTGAAAACCAAAAGACACGATAAACTTGCCACTATTGCAAGAAATATTTGCATGTAGTGACAAGTTGCCAACATTTACTAGCTGATTTGCTCTAGAAAAAGATCAATTTTGGAAGAGTATATCTTTGTTTTTTTGGTTGGAAGGATAACCTTTTTGTTAGTTTTTAAGAGTTTTTAGTCTCATAAGACTGACAAAGGCTGATTTAGCTGTAAAAGATATTAATTGTTACCAGTTTTTATATTTAGCATTAGAATAAACTAGGTGATTTTTAGTGCTCTAAGTACTTATGTGTAAAGATTAATAAACTAGATGTGATTTATTATATTAACTTTGTTTTATACTTAAAAAAAACCATGTATTTTAAATATTCGACAAAGTAAAAGTAGAATGGAGTATTGCTTATCAGGGAAATCTTAGGTTGAAAACCCGGTGCGTAGGACCGGCGCGTCACCAACAGTTTAAGTCAAATTCAGGTCACAAGTGGCGGGTTAAAGAAAACCAGCCGAGTTATTGTGTTCAAATCTCACCGTGAAAACGTAGGTTCACCTAAGTTTTCACGGTGATATTTGTAAAGAATAGACCGGCTGGGTGCAGCGCATGATGAACACATTGAACAGCGACGTTGAACAGTTACCAATCATGTACGAATTAGACCGCGCTGTGAAGCACCCTTCAAACTTTGTTTGACAATGGGCAAGGCAATACATCTTACGGTCTTATTCATAAAAAGTTATCGAACATCTAAACAGTTGCTAAAGTCTGGTTTATAAAAAGTGTTATTCATAAACGCATAAAATGTTATAATAAAATACCAGTAGATATTCTTGTAAATGAAAAGAAGTTTAAATAAGGCATTAAACGCACACTATTTAGACAAGCATACTAAAAGTCAGATGATTATATCGTAGATAAAAATGCTTGGCTTAATGCTGGTCCTGCTCCACAGCCATCTGCTTACTATATTTGGACTCATAATCGTATTCAGTAACTTGACAGTTGAAGGGGCTAGATTATGACAAGAAAATTATAGTGAGGTGGCGAACTTAAAATAATGTACTTACATGCAAAAAAATATATTTTAAATTTCATTACTTGTCTTAAAAAATGACAAGCACTATTAAAAATAGTAAAAATTTACGGCGCTTGTCACTATAAGGGTTATATACAAACGATGTTTTAAAGTTTTAAAAATGAAATTAAACAGTTTTTATCATTCGTTCTTTACGCAAAATCTTTCACTGCCCCAACACTATTAGTTTTAGTATGGTAACATTATTTTTCTTCGAACTGTCAAGTTACTGATTACGACTATGATGAGTCCAAGTTTAATTAATAAAAATATATTTGGAAGAGATGCTTCCCTTTTTTATTTTTTCTGACATTACGAACATTTTTGTTCATAAATAAATTTTTGTGACATTACGAATATGCTTTATTTTTACTGAACAAAGTGTTACTTATTGAATACTTCAATATTTATTAAATGTTTTTCTTTCTTTTAGGAAATAAAATTTTATTAATATCTCAAATACATTAAAAACTATAGTTTTGTATAATTTAGAAGCATTTTGTTTAAATTTTGTAAATGTGAGTACCATGCATCCGTTTATTGTGTTGTTTTGATGTACGCCAGCACATCAAGCTACCCCTATCTGTCAAGTCTTTGATAGTTTTACAACCTTATCACAAAAGAATAAGTTTCATGTTCAATTGGGAAAAATTGACAGTTTGGGATAGCTTGATGTGCTGGCGTCTGTACGTTGACTTGGAAAGCATGGCAGTTGAATGTCATGCTCACTTAAATGTCTCACTGATGTTGCGAGTGTGTTGGATCATTCGGTTCCCTACAAAATGGTTGAGCTGGATGGTACTGGTCCACGCGTCAAGTTCGTGAACGGATGCTGTCGGTTGTGACTGGTCATCTCCTTACTTCCAGGCTTTATTTTGAATCTTGTATTTAGATTTTTTTTTTTACGTTGGTCTCACATACAGAAGCAACAAGAATAATCTTCCCAATGTTTTGTAATATCCCACTTGATTTAAAAGAGTGTCCGTGGAGTTTCTTGCCCGTTCTTCTCCATAGAGATGTACGTTTTGGAATAGGCAACTAGCTTTAACTTTTCAACTGGTCGACTTTTTGACCATTCAAAAGTGCCTGTAAATGGTTTAATTGAAATAAAAGCTTCAAGTTTGAGTTTGAATTTTAGCACTAAAGCGTTCGATAAACTTACTATAAAGTTATAAACGCCAGAACCGTAGTTTAACAGTGGAAAAAATGGCCCTCTATAAAGCAGCTGATTTAAAAGAAAATGACGTTCGACTATTTGACGTACAAATATTGTATGTCAACAATTGTCAATTTGCTTTCATTTCAATTAGCAATCAGTTGACAGTTACAATTTCAAATTTTTTTTTTTTTTTTTTGTGTTTGGCTTCGCACGGTTTGTGCATTTAGCCAGTGTCAAGTAATTTTTCTTTTCCATCAAGTAAATGGCCCGTTATCGGGCACGAAGTTACAAAACAGTCATAGTCGTCTTTAGTCAGTCAAGTCAAAGTTATTGTAAAGCGGTAGTAACTTTACAACAACCTAATAGGAGTTTTTGGGGGGAACACGAAAAGTCCACGTTAGTCACTTATTTTCACCTTCACTACATTTGTGCACTCACACGTAATTAAATTGCATAATTCACTACCAAAATTAAACAATTTTATTCGCTATTTCACTAAATTTCATGGAAATAAAAAGTCGTGCGACATGTTCCAACGCGATCCCGCCAAAAACTCATTTCAAATTATTTGTCAAACTCAAATAACAATGACGTCACCGCGTCAGAAGCGGTCAGAAGTGTCGAAACTGTAGACAATTAATTAGTAGTTACCAGTACGTAATAATATCTATGGTCACAATTATTCGGTGTGTATCTGTGTAGGCTGACGTTCTCGTTAGACGATTCGATGTGTTGGTCATTTTGTTGGATGAGTTCATTAAAATGGCAACATTTTGATAGATAAATGACATAATAGAGAAAGAACTTTTATGAGACGTTTTATGAATACAACATTTTATCAAAGGTTTTATAGGCTTATCAAGCAGTTTAACTATTGAATGTTTTAAACCTTCGATAAGGTTTTTATATGAATATGACCGTTAGAGTAGACACAAAGTTAAGTCTCTGCAAGTAGGTATATACCGTACGAGAATAACCGAAGAAAATGTCGGATCGATTCACGGTGCTCGGTCGTATGCCCGAGAAATGTCAACAGTACATTATTTACCGATAATGTTAGGTTTTTACGAATAAAATAACGTTTATTCGGACTGGCGACTCTAATATCTAGCGCAATTTTTTGCATGAAAGAAATTTCAATTCCGATGAGGCCGTCAAAACAAAACCGCCTTCAAAGACTTTATTGATTCTTGCTCCAACAATATTTCAGCAAAAGAATCAATGAAATAAAATAAACCTATAAAATGGTAAAAGGCATAGATACGCACATAATTTGATTGATTAAATTTATATATTCTTTTTTATCGTTTTTCATTTTCCATTTATAACGCCAATTTCATATGTACGGACCTAATATTACTCGTGATGATAACTTATTCAATAATGAACTGTATATATATGAGAAGCAGTCAGTAAAACTTAGTAATCCCTACTAATATAGGGTTATAGATTTTATATGTATAATATGTAAGTAGGTATCGTGTTATTGGAAAGCCTGGAAAAAGCACCCGTAAAGTTCTGCTCTGCCATACCTCTACAGAGCGGTATGACCTGGGTACCCGACACAGGGTTACAATATCTACATAGCATTACAGGTTCGGGTAGTCCCCACAAGGTTAACATCCGAGCTGGTGAAAGTCGTGGGAAAGCACAGGACCGAGCGGTGCTGCTAGCGAAACAGTGGGAGTGGAGCTAATATCTAGCAGCGGCCAACTCTCAGCACGATGTTGATGACAACATATTTACGATTTTACAGCAGTTCCCTTTAGACAAGTAGAGCGTGGTGAAAAAAGAATCACGTATATCAACTTGGAAATCTCCAATTACACAGCCTACAAAATGTTTTTTTTTTCTTTGGTGTCGGTTAATCGGCGGAATTTATCGGCCATAGACAACAGAGCTCTGTTGTGTATGGCCGATAAAAAAGGTAACATAGTCTACATTGGCATATCGACTGTGAACTGGCAACATGTCCTATCTCAATTTTTGGAAGATTTTATTTTTTAATACCATTTTATACTATTTCATACTCCTCAGCGTTGCAAGAAATCCCATCACCGATACATTTAAATTTGACGCCAGAATCGACTTCATTCAACTTGTACTAACTTTGACGCGCAGTGAATGCGAGCATTTAATACTATCAAATACAAAGACTATTAAGAATAATAATTATCTCGTGTTTATACACCGTGACATTTTAGTCGTCTTACAACGGCAGCCCACTTCATGTACCCACTGAATGCTATCTACTCCATATAAGTCCATTCATAAAAAACATTTTTTTTTGAACATTTGCATAATCAAAAACATGAAAATATCACTAAGACGCATGACGTAGTTTGAAACACCCTGTTATGGAGATGGAATTAATGATGGAATGTAGTGGTAGGTAGGTAGATATCTTCTACCGTTTGATACGTAAACATTATTAACAGGGAGGGTGTTTCATAATTCTAAAGCATTCATTATTTTTCTTTGTATCTATTATCTTAATTAATGGTAAAAATGTTTTAATCGCGCCTAGAGGTATGTTATGACGGATACATTGAGTGGACCATCTTTGTAAAACGACTAAAATATCACGGTATATTAGAAGGAAGCCTAAAATGCTACTTTTGTTTTTAATAACAAGTGTAATAAAAATATTAAAATGCCAC
This sequence comes from Polymixis lichenea, assembly GCA_949091785.1. NCBI lineage: Eukaryota > Metazoa > Arthropoda > Insecta > Lepidoptera > Noctuidae > Polymixis > Polymixis lichenea. The sequence continues at coordinate 37,632,187 of OX420931.1, forward strand.
GTATTATTTTTATTTAATACACCAGATGCTACATAAATGACGCAAACAAGTTTTTTCTTCATCCTGTAAAGTTGTTAAAATTGAGATAGGACCGGTTGCCAGTTCACAGTCGATATGTAATTTTCAGTCAAGTCTAGTTTACATACTACCTTCATTTTGTTTCTTTTTTTAAGTCTCGTTCGTAAACTGTCCTAGTTACATTAAAACCTATAAATAAATTGATTTATTTTAATAATGGCTAGTACGTCCTGATGTTGGGTTAATGATCCTGATATATTTTATTTTTGTGGTGAATATATTATACTGAAAGATCAGCGTAAATCGACAACAAACACTGCTCTAGTTTACATACTACCCTCATTTTGTTTCTTTTTTTAAGTCTTGTTCGTAAACTGTCCTAGTTACATTAAAACCTATAAATAAATTGATTTATTTTAATAATGGCTAGTACGTCCTGATGTTGGGTTAATGATCCTGATATATTTTGTTATTTTTGTGGTGAATATATACTGAAAGATCAGCGTAAATCGACAACAAGCACTGTGAGTCATTTGTATTTTGCTTACTTCGGTATCCTCAAAAAAATTAGCCCTTAAGAGATGCTCTTGTTGATAGAAATGTTATAATTAATGAACCCTTATTTTCAAGAGAAAAATCTTTCTTCCGCCATTGCATATAAAATTAGGGCTAATGAAGCAATTTGTTAAGGTTCTCGACAGAAATGGTCAATGATTTCAGTTTATTTCACAGAAATTTCCTAGTTTAAGTACTTAAAAATTTAAAGCAAGTTATCTTTGATGGTCCTCAAATACGACAAACCACTAATTTTGGGACTACTATTATTGACGTGGAAATCTTTTGTAACAGTTGAACAAAATTTCCTCGGAAATCATATGGCTGACAACTACATAGAATTAGTAGCGGATATGCTGATTCGATTCAAAGATTTAGGCTGTAATATGAGTATAAAATTACACTATTTCAACAGTCATATAGATCAATTCGAACACAATTTAGGAGATAAAAGCGCAGAAGGGGAACGTTTCCACCAAGACATGAAAACGATGGAGAATAGATACCAAGGAAGGTGGGACTCTCATATGATGGCCGACGACTGTTGGGGAATCATGCGAGATTCCCCAAGTCAGTTTCATTCGAGAAAATCACATAAAAGACAATCTCTTGATGTTTAAATGCCGATAAAATATTATTTTTTAGGGTTCCGTACCTCAAAAGGAAAAAACTGAACCCTTATAGGATCACTTTGTTGTTAGTCCGTCCGTCCGTCCGTCCGTCTGTCTGTCAAGACTCTTTATCTCGAGAATGCGTGGAGGTATCGAGTCAAAATTAAAACGATATACTCAGGTCTACAGTCTCTTGAAGCTGTGAAAAAATCAAACTTCTAAGTTAACGGAAAAAAAAGATACGGCCGTTTATGCCGCAAAAACGTATATTTCGACAGTCTCAAGGGAATCAAAATTTATAGGGTACTTTCCGTTGACCTAGAACTATGAAATTTGGCAAGTAATATCGTATTATACTACTAGTACAGGGAAAAATCTGAAAACTATAATTTTGTAATTTAATCATAAAAAATATCCCCCGTCATTCACAGTATAATCAAATAATTCAATTTTGTACGGAACTCTCGGTAGGCGAGTCCGATTCGCACTTGACCGGTTGTAGGCCACCAAAATTGTTGTAGGCCAGTGTTATTGATCTTATTTTGAAGATACGATCTACGATCTCCTTACCTATGCATCATTGAATACATAATATACATACAATATCCATGTATTACTGTGTAATGATAGATGAGATACATGATTCCAGAGTAGGAATTAATTGAATAAACGGAACGGAAAACTTCGGACAATGCCAATGTCCTTTAAGAATGAGAAAGGTTATTTTAATAAATAAGATGCCAGACGTGGCTGCAGTTCATAAGTTCACTGGAATGAACATTTGATGAGCAAAAAACATTACTTCCTCGCTTTAAAGTCAAGACAGTACTACTTCTAAACTTTTAGTGGACACGGATCATTCACGTTTAGTCACGGAGTAGGTACACAACTAACGCACAACTCCGTTTAGTGATTGTTACACTTTGCTAGGGTGGGGGCACTCATCGTAAATTGACTAGGCACTATACGTCACTCAACATTAGTTTAAGTATCAGTTGAATTTATTGCTTGTTATATTGTTTCAAGAACTTGAAAGTATAATATTATTTATATTTTCATAAACTATGTTATGGAGCTGATATAAAGTTATTTCATAGAAAATATATTTTTGATGTCTCATTGTCCAGGTCAAAGCCTGAGTTGTTATTTTTTAATCTCATGGTAAAAAATAACAGCTTAAAATCCTCCTTGAATGTCAATATGTTTATGGTCAATGACTACCAACAGCAAAACATGGTATTCATTTATTGGTCCAGGAAGGTAAACTTCAGGTTAATTATGTTAAATTCATTTCAAATACGCTATATATAATTAAACTTACCCATGGTGGGAAACAATAACAAACTGTTATTATTGTTTCAATAATCTTATCACATCCTTAACAATCAACTTCCATATCACAAAATAATAATTAATCTATGTATCACAATCAACATGCAAAACTATGGGGCTGAAATTATCAAAACATTGACTGTTTGATATTTTCTTACCCTAAAACAACTATTCAAGTTCAGTCTATGAATTAGCTCTAAAATAACATGCTTAGTCTATAGACATACAACAGTAAATGACATATGAGAAGAACAGTCAGCAGTATAAGAATGTAATCAAAAGCTTCTAATTATATGAAGCAAACATTAAGTGTGATCGAGACAAGCATGACTAGTTCTTGTTTTATTGAAATAAAAACAATGTCAATTTGTGTAAGTTACGTAGTATGAGTTGACCATTGTTACCCTTACAATAATTTTTTAGTATCTTACAGTTTGAGGAATTGTGTTAACAAGTCCCTATAAAAGCAAGTCCACATTAATTATAGATTGTCTAGTACAAATTAAAATGCATTATGTTACAGTATAAAACAAGCGAGGAGAAAAATAAATCAAAAGCCTAAAATCTATCTAACTCGTTAAGTAAGTGTAGTGTGGTTTGCCTAGGTCAGTGATGACGATTTTTTTTAAATTACCTAAATATTGTCATCTTCTTGCTAATGTTTTAACTATACTTAAAAAAGTAATACATACATTTAAACTTAGGTTGTGCTAAGAGCATTTTGTAATATGATAATGCTAAACATGTTAATCCATACTAGACAATCAAAATCAAAATAAATAATAGTTGGAATTACGAAAACATACCTTTGAAAGACTGCAGGTACTCAAAGATGTGCGGTGCAGCATAATCTGATGGCATTTTCCCTTTGGTATTCTTGACAAATGGATCGGCTCCATGCTCAATGAGAAATTTGACCATTTTGAGATTGCCAGAAGTTGTGGCATCATGTAAAGGAGTATCATCATCTAAACCTTTAGCATTGACATTAGCCCCACCATTCACAAGTACCACTACCACTTGATACCACCCATAACTGCAAGCTTCATGAAGTGGTGTCCACCCTATGATTTAAAATTTTATTTAGTATCATATATTTGCTTAAGCCAAATTAAATCCTTTTGATGATGAAATGTTGATAATCTTGCTACAGTTTTTGCTACCTGTTGAGTTAGATGTTAATTCCTAAATCACTTTAATTAATAATAAAATAAAATGCATAAAATGCATTATAATCATATTTGTAGCTACTGATCCAATTATAAAAAAATTATCAAATATTTTTTTTAGTACCACTATTTTGCAATGTTAATGAACATTTGTTTTTTTAATGCTAGAAATGTTGTTAACATTACTAGTATACTTGTTAACCACCCCATACAAACTAATCATGCTTGTGCAAGGGGAGGATCCATCACAACATAGTTAAATTCAAGCTTACACTATAGACATTTTAATCATTAACTTTTTGATCTTTACATTATAATTGTTTTCTGTTTAGCTTGAACTTAATTGGTAGTTTATTGTTTTATGTTTCTATTTGTGTATGCGAACAAATATGAGCTAAACATCAATACAATGTGAGTGAATATGACAGCAAACATTGACTTTGAAAATTCAACATCAAACAGTTTCAAACATGTATTTCTCGATTTCACGGAAGTAAGCAAATAAATTTCATACTAGTAAATTGGAAGCAAGAAAGTAGAAACATGGATAAAATGGAGGAAACTAATAGAACATTGACAATTAAAGGAGAAGAATTATGTTACCAGCAAAGTCAGGCACATCGGGGTCTTGCCCTTGGTCAAGCAGCTTCTTGACTTGATCATGGTCACCTCGGATGGCAGCCACATGCAGGGGGGTCTCACCGCGCTCGTTGCGCTGCTGCCTAGTTCGCTTTCTCTCTTCTGCTGGGGTCGGAGCGGCTGAACACGAAAATGGCGGGAAGTCAGATAAACCAGCTCGACACATTAAAACCTACGATTTTGTACAGCATCAAACCTGGAGGGGCGTCTTGTGATGAGATCTGCATCACTAGAGCCAATTGCTGCCGCTCCGACATGGGCGCTATGACTTGGGCCCGAGGCGCGCCGTCCGGCCCGCGCCCGGAGCCCCTCGACCGCGACGTCGATGGCATGCTTCGGGCATTCCCAGTCCCCTCTTTCCCCTAAAGATATAATTAAATTATTCCACACTGCGCAATTGATTGCACTTCGACAACATTTCGGAATCACTAACGCGCCAATATCAATCAAGATGTGAAATGACAATTACCTTACTTATGGCGCGAGTAGTAAGCCTACCGCATTTAAAACATCATTAAAACTTTAAGCACATTTTCACTGAAGATAGAAAAGTAATAATAAAACAAATCATTTCAAAAGTTCACAAAATTCTAGGAAATCAGCTAAAAGGTAATCATAATCACTTGCTAGCTCGTACAACAGACAGCGACAAAACCAAAAGACGTGAAAATTATTGTTGTGAATACAAGCTTGTCTATGATGCTTTTATGAATCGATTTTATTCGATTATGCGATTACAAAAATATATTCCAAGTTCGTTATGCTGGTATCATAACTCATAATAATTTTGTAAGCTATGTTATATGTGTATCGTACGTAGGTGGCGTTCTGTAGTTTCTACTTACCCCTTGAGAAAAAGGAGAAAGTTTGTGAATGTGTATTCAATTACTATTAAGAAATTGTTACATGGGTGTTTGACGTAACAAACACCCTTTTAACACCAATGAACGTACCTAGGACAAACTATCTACTAAGTTAAGATTAGCTCGTGATGAAAAGATGCAGGAATTAACAGGATGCGATGTGGCGACGCTTGGGGGTAACCTATATACCCAACAGTGAACGTATTGCGACGATTACTCACAATATGCCTCACTAGAAGGCTGAAAGTCACCCATTGCAGGCAATGGAAAAGGCTGAGTTTCTCTGCATGATTGCATCAGAAATGAAGAGATCTGCAAAAGAGATGGGCCAGAGAATTACAGCACATTCCTCAATTAACTGTAGGCCTATGGGGTTGCAAGACTTGCAAGGTTCTGGAGTGGCGACCGCGTACCGGAAAGCGCAGCGTGGGTAGGTGTCCCATACAGGTTACAAGATAGACCAATGACCTGGTGAAGGTCACGGGAATCCACTGGATGCGAGACGCACAGAACCGGTCGATATGGCAACCAACGTCCAGAACTGGACTTGTTTCGTCTGAAAGAATGATGAATGATAATGATGAAAAACAAAATAAGAAAATAGGTGTAATATCTGGTTTTTAGCACGGTGCCCTTAGATAAGTATCCATCCCCCGAATTAAACAGTTGGATGGATGAATATTTAATTCGTTTATAAGTAATTAAAAAAATGTAAGAAATATTATGTTTACCTGACTTGGGTACTGGTCCTAATTGACTACTGCTTGAACCTGGCAGGCCAGTAACTATATAAAATTTGTTAGAATAAATAAATGAGTAAATCATAAAAAGTCATGAAGTCAAAAGAAAATGGTGAACATAGGCAGAAGAAATTATTATTGGATAAGCATGCAAAAAATCAAATATGCAGTGGCGTAGCGTTTGTTTCAGCAGCCCGAGACGACATTAAAATTCGCTGTAGTTAGGAATGATTACAACTTTATTTAGGTATATTAATGCATGAAAGCATTTTTTTCTGCTTGAGCATAGTGTTCATTGTTTTTGTTGATGTATTGTGTATGTGCTTGCTGCAATATGGCAAATAATTTAAAATGTTTTGAATTTCATAATGTTAATCACTTTGTATAAGATTGTTTAGAATCAACTTTTTCTAACTTATCAGACAGTTGTGCTGCCAGAGAGTTTGCCGTGCCATTTCTTCTTCCCAGCTAAAGCATTAGGAAGTGTAACAACGTTTAACGGTTTGGTACGATTTTAGCACCTCGGATAAGTCAAATTTTCATTTGACGACTTTTAAAATAAGAGTTGCTTTATCCCCATTTTCAGACAAATTTATGTATGAAGAGACCCTAGGCTAGGCGAGCTCTCACCAGAGTAATTTTATTTTAACGACAGCGAGTTACTCTGGTGCGTCATGCAGAGAAGTAACGAAGCGAGCTCTTAGTTTATGTTTGATACTCAATCACACAAAAACGAACCTAGATGGCCACAGACAGGTTAAAAAACCTAGGCTGCAAGAGCGGGCGAAGCGAGGTCTAAAAGCTTACGCCTCGGGTAGTTTTGTTTTTTTTTAAATTACAATTCGTCATAAAAAGCTGTTAAAACGTAGTAAAGAAATTTCTTCACCTCCATGAAGTAACGGCCTGCTCTCATCTGCGTATCACACTTTCTTTCACAATTCGAAGGATTTTAAAAGAAATTCTTAATCCAAAGCTTCATTATGTTTTAAAAATACGTCTGCTCGTCAGCGTAAATAACGCAATTAATGCCGTCGAATTGTCAAAATGATAGGCATTGCAATTGTAAATATGTTACGCAAATACTCCACTGTGTGGGCCACACTCCCACCCCTACTTTGCTACGCCACTGCAAATGTCTTTTGACCACACCACAGTGGATACAAAACAATAATTTCTCAAAAGTAAGGTAGTCGAAATGATTATATAGAAAATTACTGTTTTATTATTTCATTGAAAAAATATTACTGGTTCACACTGTCAATTTGTAAATGTATTTCAATGATAATGGGACAATTTAATCCTGTCAGATTTTAAAACCTGTGAATTATTTTATGTATTACTGTTTCTAAATTATGCATTTGCACCTACCTACTTTGGTGATGTTACAAATTCAAATGCTAGAACATATTAGTATGACATAGATCAAATGCTAAACAAACGTGATAGCATGGCAGCGCTGCTTGTCAAGATAAAATAAATACCTGTCAAATTAGTTAAAATCCAGTTTGTTTAAGTCTCAATGAAATTTTTATTTAGTTCCATGTCGGACTATAGCAATTGACGCAAAACATTGGTACAGGATAATATTACAGATTATTTGTAATATAATTATTTAAACGTTATTAAGTTTCTGGCAGACGAACTTCATTACAAGAAGTTTTCACGTGGGTAATGCAAGTGTCACAAGTGTCAAGTCATTGAATGTAAACAGGGACCCTCTTACTAATAAACACGAAATAAAGTTAAACCAGGAATAACAAAGGAAGAACCATACATGTTCATAGGTTTAAACTTGGAATAACTTTATTCCGTATTTATTAGTAAGTGGGTGATTGTTTAAAGATCAGAATGATGCTTACCATTTCTCGGGGCTTTTTCCGAGCTATGGGAAGCTTTCCCTCTGCCATATCCTGTACCCTCTTCTTCCATCTGTCCAAACTACCCTTTCCCATGTTTCGGTGATCACCAACGAAACAACTTCCTCACTTGTGTTTTCTATAAACACCTAAAACTGCTATTACATATTTTATTATTTGAATACGTTATGTTCATATTATGACAAGGGATTTTCACACAATTTCACGGCTACTGGTGCCCCTTTCAGATTGCCCCTTATGGTAGATACAGACGCAGTGACTTCGAATCTCACGCCCACACATAGATTTTACCATCGCTAGCGACCAATCCGCTATTGAAATCTGTGTGGACGTAAGGTTTTGACATCGCCAGCAAGTTTTAATACGCGGATAAACAAAATTATGCGTTGTTTAAACAGGCGATGGCATTGCCGGACAGTTTGACAGTAATTTTGTACAATCTGACATTAAATCAAATTAGTCAAATCTCTGGTCCACAGGGGCCTTGAATCTTCGTACTAAGCTAAGTCAGCTCAAAGTCAATGTGGTACTGACATGTAGCATAATGTAAAGCGCCACTATAATCGATCAAATTATTTGTAAAATTATACGTGATTGTCAAATGATAAGACAATAAGTGGTTTTGTTTGACGGGTTTGTCAAACCGTCTATGTCAGGGGTGGTGAACCTCTGTACATCGAAGTGCCATTTTTTCCAAATAATTATTTAATGTGGCCATGATGTACAAACGCCAGCAGGTCAACCTACCCGAAACTGTCAAATTTTCTCAATCAAATTTGAACCTTATTCTTCACCGATAAAGTTGAAAACTTATTAAAGAAATTTGAAAGATTGTAGTAGGTTGATGTGCAAGCGTCTGTACCAAAATTTAATCTTGACTTAGCAACGACAGGAAAAAAATGTTTTGAAAAGTACTTTATAAAAAAAAAATAAGTATAACCCTTAAAGTGCGTTTCATCAAATAAAACCTATGCCGTTATGTTGTCTCCCCTGTCTTAAGATAGTAGAACCATTTCACCTTTCACCACCTCATAATGTTCTGGGCATGATTATATTACAGAAACCTTAAAAATCTTAAAAAACTGCAGAATCGTCTTCTCGCATCTAATATCTTGAGAGACAGGGGCAAAAAGTATAATAATAATGATGAGAGGACAAGGGAGCCAACATAACGGCATAAGTTGTAAGTGCCTGTTCAGTTGACAGCAATATTGATATTTTCTGAAAACGACACCCATGATGGAAAGTTCGAAAATCTTCGCAGCCGCCATCTTGGATTTTCATTTTAACTCCACCATCGGCTTTAGTGTTCCGAAAAACCCTGAAAACGACACCCATGATGGAAAATTCGAAAATTTTCGCAGCCGCCATTTGGATTTTCATTTTGACACCACCATCGGCTTTAGCGACCCGAAAACCTCTGAATACGTCATCCATGATGGAAAATTTAAAAAATTTAGCATTCGCCATCTTGGCAATATACAGGGTGAAATTTTAATGGTTGTTTTCCCGCGGCAGAACAACTTGCCATAAGGAGTCCCTTCGAACCATAGAGTAAAAGTGAAAAAATAAAGATATTTTTGTTTTAAAATAATTTAAAAAATATTCATCAACTCGAAAACGAGAGAATCGATAGTAACACTGGAGGTAACTTGTAGGTATTACTCGAAACGCTCGCGCTGCCGCGCCGACAAAGGGATCAGTGATGCATAAATGTTCAAAGCAAAATTAACTACCGTATGTGGTGATACGGCATAAAGTAGTTTGCACGCAACAGCACAAAACACAGCCGCGAAGCCGACAAAGAAAAGACTGCTTTATAAATGTTCAAAGAAAAAAAAAAACTCTCGCGTGTAGTGATACGGCATAAACTACAATCCAACAACAATTACAAACCAAGAGCGCGCTATGTTCCTATTGGGCGGGCCGGCGGCGGCGCACACTGGTCCCAAATTAAAAAAAAGTGGACATTGATAGTAGACCGCTGATATTTTTTTTTATTGTTGATACAATGATAACAGATAAGGCAAAAAAATATTATTGTCCTACTTCAAATACTTTTCTGTAAAAAAAATATTTCTTTTTTTTTGTATGGGAGCGATTACATTTTACTCAATTTCTCAAAAACTTTAAGCGATGTCGAGATGGCAATCACATATGTTAGAAAACTAATAATTCTGAGTATTTGGCTCGAAGAAACTTATTGCTTATCTCTGCGTACTTTCGAGATAATAGTGACAGAAAATAACATTTTTTTTTAATGTTAATTTTTTGCTTTTTTTTAATCATAGCCTTACTTTAGCACATAATTATAATGTATGCGTAATGTCAAATAAGTAAAAAGAGACTTCTCTGTAAAAGAGGTTATGGGGGCTCACTAATGACTGAAAAGCTATGACCTTTCTGAAGGAGTACTTTCATCAGTTCTAAAAAACAATCAAAATGAAGACATATTAAGCTGCAAACATAAAGTTGAATATGTTCACAAACGATTCTGAAAAAATATTATGGTGAAAGATTAATATTTGGGTCTATATTCTCTTGAGAAATCTCTATTTCCTCGTTTTCCAACGAAAGCAATTCATTGTTCAAGATCAAAGCACTAGCCTCTGGAAACAACTGTTTATGTAAACGAGCAAACTTTGGTTTGATATGGCTGATGTAAGGATCTGAGCTAATTAGAAAGCTGTGGATAATGTCTAAATTAGTCTGAACTCTACCGATTTTTCTTGTATGTGCCATTCTAACATTCCGGAAATCTTTATTCCTCGCTTCGGAAGCTTCTTCGGAAAGCATGCCTATCGGAATAAAGGAGAAATTTTCACAAATATCAGCACCGTGTATCAACAATTTATGGACACTTGAAGGCATGTAATACCATGGATATAAGTTTACATATAGCATTGCTGTTTCTTTACAATATTCCCTAAACAAGTTGGTATTAATAAGTTGACCAGATGAAATTGTTTGTAAAATGACTGCAAATCTCTTGATTAAATCAGGGTGGATACCCGTTATTTCAGCAGATACTTCATAATTTTCAAAAAACCTTCATGCCGTGTTACCGTCATTGGTTGTACCAAATCCCTGTTTTACTATGTCAATTAACAAACCAGTTCTTTCCCGGAATTCTTCTTGTGTCAAATTCTTTTTAATTTCTTTTAACAATTTATCTTCTTTTCGTGCAGCCCACTTTTTGAAGTCTAAGTTGTACGAAATGTGTAAAATACATTCCATACATCTTATCCACATATGAAGCGAAGACAGACCATATTTATACATATCTTCTCTGATAAGTCTTTTGGATACAAAGTCCAAGTCATTCATTTTGCTAGGTGGGGTATTGCAAATATTACAAACAGCTGCAGAAGAAGTATTGGAAATCACAGTAGAAATTTTCCCATCAATCATAGTCATGTACAAATCATGTTTAATATCAAAATTATCTACAATTGTGGGAACAAGATTACGAATTTCTTCCTCTAAGGATGCACTTTCCTTCTTTATCAATTCATTTGTTTCTTTTGCAAATATAAAGCCAATTGGACGACAATAGTTTGTTGAAGAGGGAGCAGGATTTTGCCACAAGATAGTACCACTCTCTTCTTCCAAACAAAGCGGAACCAAACTAATCATGAAAACTGAAGAATCGTCAATTTTAGTGTCGGAGTGTGACTTTTGTTTATAATTACTTTGAGAAGATGACCCGTCAAACCCCCATTTGCTTATTAGTTTTAGCGATTTTTTGTCGGCAGAGTTGTGCTGAATTGTTTTTAATATCCTATTAGTTGTCAAATCTAGAAGCGATTGAAGTCTTATCTTAGCATCAGATTCAGTTACAGTTATGTCTGACTCTGGAGGATAACAAGTTTTTTTTGGCTTCCAGGAGCTTTTGATAGGATGGAAGACCATACATTTTCTCTGAAGCAAGAATAGTTCTTAAATTTCGATATTGCCATTTTGACAAATTTGTTGAGGTGTAAAGCGCTAACTAACGTTTTATCATCTGGTAAACACGGTTTGTCAGTCTTTTTAGCGAATAATACATCATATACCATCTCACATTTTTCCTTGTTTTGGCTGAGTTCGTTTAATATAGCTGCTAATTTTGTTTTTTTAGACTCTTTTAATTTGGCACATAAAGCATAAACTAATTCCTCCTCTGTGTGATCTAGAAGTGTTAGAGAACGCCTTTTCTTCTGTTTATCAGATATATCAACAAATGGTTTTTTACTTGTACCATAACTTAATTGATGAGTATCCACTTGCGTTTCGAAATTTGGAATTACTTCCTCGGCAACTTTAAAAATGCTGCTTAAATCGATATTTTGACATTTTGGCCAAACTATTTGGGATTGTAACCAGTCTGAATTTTTGTTAAGAAAGGTCTTTTGAGCTCTACTGGAAGCAGACCATCTTTTTGAGATATTACTTGAAAAATTACGACAAAATAATTTAATATTACTCAAATCTTCGGAAGACAATTCAACACCAATACGTTCAATAAGGGCATTAAATAAAAATTCGACATTTTTAAAACCACCTCCTGATTTAAGAACAACGTATAAGTCTAAGTTGGTGACAAATGCGGACATATTATAATTTTAAGGAAAATTGAAAACAAATTAGAATCAAAGATATCAAAGACAAAGTGACTTTGATTTTAACAAAAAAAATTACGAAAACAAATTCGACGAAAGAAAGACAAACAAAAATTATTTGATTTTAAAATCCAAAGATTCAAAATACAACAATAACAAAACAAACAAACAACAAGCATTTCTTCAAGCGCACAGAAAAAATAAGGACACGTCTTATCGCAACCACATTTAGTTGTACACTGAGTGAGGTGTACGCGCGCGATTCGTGACCGTATTACGTTACGTCATGAGAGGCGGCCATCTTGTTATCCCGGCAAACTCGCGTCGAAGCTCCATTTTGCTGGCCAGCGGACCTATTGCGATATGAGTAAGGCTATGATTAAAAAAAAGCGAACAATTAACATTAAAAAAAATTGTTATTTTCTGTCACTATTATCTCGAAAGTACGCAGAGATAAGCAATAAGTTTCTTCGAGCCAAATACTCAGAATTATTAGTTTTCTAACATATGTGAATGCCATCTCGACATCGCTTAAGGTTTTTGAGAAATTGAGTAAAATGTAATCACTCCCATACAAAAAAAAAGAAATATTTTTTATAGAGAAAAGTATTTGAAGTAGGACAATAATATTTTTTTGCCTTATCTGTTATCATTATATCAACAATTAAAAAAATATCAGCGGTCTACTATCAATGTCCACTTTTTTTTAATTTGGGACCAGTGTGCGCCGTCCGCACCAATTTGACTAACGCAAAATTGTATTTATCCAAGTAGCACCACAATGTGCGCTTTTATATTTTCTAGAGTGAAAATATTATAATGGACGTTCACGAAACGTCATCTTGTTAACACAGGGTAAATAAATGTAAGAAATTATATATAACCGCTTTTAAATTTCCGTGGAAGTCCCCGACAATATCGCCACGGTCGAAAATATAAAAGCTCATATTATTCCCTCTAATATTTTTTATTTAGTTGCTTGCAAATGCAAGTAGTACATTTAAATTCATCCTTTTTGTGGCTTTTAATAAAAACCTTTATACAAAAATAATCGAATAATGTTTTATTTTGCAACTATTCTCAACTCATAAATTTTAACATCTGTGGCAGAAATCCATGGATAACCGAGCGTGATAAGCGTAGACAGAATTACGTGAGCGAGCGTCGAGGTCAAAAAAAAAATTGCACACATACAGCAGTAGTCTGTACAAGGGTACACACAGCGTAGCGTGGCGTACTGCAATTATAGCGTACTTTTCTCCATGTGATCTTATTAACTAGAAATAAAATGTGGAGGCCGACATTTACAATATTGCAGAAAGTTGTGTTACCTTCACTTAGAGAGAATGTGAATTTGTCTAAAATATTATTCTCTACTAAAAGCCGGCTTCCAAAATCGACATCAAAGTTAACCCTCGTCAGTGCGAGTATCGGTGTCCTCCTCGGTGCGGGTTATGGAGGTTACACGCATTATAAAGTGAATGTTAAAAAGACTTTTAAACCGGGTGAAACTGAGGAGTATGCCTTTCTAAAGGAGGCTCCCGAGTACGAAGCTCATTATCGAGTAAGCAAACTTTTAAAAATGTACTAATCCATATCTTTTATGTAATACTCGAGCCACCTCCCTAAATTGCACACAAACTTGAAGTTTTATGAACGTGCTCTAATGCGAAAAGAAGTATATAGTGAAACTAACTAGTAGGTACCTAACCTATAAACCAAACAAGTGCTTACTACTACACGGACCTGTCATAACTTCTCATCAAATAGATAGAAATTAGTTTGCACCTACACCTACCTGCCTATACTAGAATGTCCTGGCTTGGCTGTGATTTAGGATAACAGGATTTATGAGCTTGATTATAGCACTCAAATTCATAAATTCTGTTATTCTAACCCCTAAAATGGATATAAGGTTGGATGGATGACTGATGAAATGATTATTGTAGTAGTAATATTACTGATTATAAATTTAGTCTAGTAGTGCTGTCTAGTTTCTATAGCATTTTTATTTGACTAAAAATAGTAGGTAAGTACTTATGGGTCTTACAATCTTAGACCCTGGAGTACTTAGAAAAGCATTTTTAGTAGATCATGAATAGATGAGTACAATGAGTAGTAGCTAGCTATAGATGCAAAGTGAAGTGCTATTAATGTGTGGTTTTTAATAATTATATATGTTAGTCTGTAAGGTATTTCTGTTATGGGTCTTCATAGCCTGAATTAAATGATTTATTATATAATATAGATGATTTATTGTCACTTAAATCCATTCATTACTAACACACAATAAAAATAACTACACCCCTCGTCAGTTAAGCAGAGTCATTAAGTCTGCTAAGAATAGAAAAGTAATTGTGTTCATTACTTGACACTGGGCAGTTTAAATAAATTATGTGATTAATTTTTCTTATAGTTACCAAAGTATTCAATTTTAATTTTATAGATAGCATGTGCCTAGTTAGGTACTGAATGAATAATTTAAATATAATTTATACTCCTTTAAAGGTCTTATAAGATTAACTCTTAACTTCACTTTCAATTTACCTTGATATTGTGTGAAAAAAATGAGAACTATTTGTTGTAATGCAAATAAAAATAATGTTATTCTTATTAACTCAGCCCCTAGCATATCAAAATTTTCCTCAAAAATAAAATCACTTTAAAACTGATAACTACTAATTAACAGACATCCTTGTAAATTTTTTATGGAAGAAAATAAATAAAAATGAACAAATCATGTTGAGAGTGTAAAGTTTTGAGAAATGTTCATATTCATTAATGTTTTATGTCATGTTAGAAATTTGTGACAGTATTGAAAATTACAATATCTTAGTTTTTTACCCAGTATTGGTAACTTCTGAACTTAAAAAAATCATAAAGAAACACACTGAAAGAAACTAAGAGCACAAGTTTAACCTTTAAACCCCGGCTAGTGAGATTAATTTTCTATTGTACTAGAACTGATAGGTTCCATGCTGGACTTAACTGGTTAAAGAAACTAAAAGTTCTAATTCAATACAAAAGTTATTCAAACAAAATAAAAATATTTTTTGGATTACAGAACATTAACTACATTATGTAACAATTGTAAGTCGAAAGTTGCTAGAAGTTATCTATGGTCCCATACTATAAGTCTATCTATCTGTTAACTTTTCACGCCTTAACAGGTTTTGATGAAATTTAGCACACCTTTAGACCATGGCCATAATTTCCAACCTCCACACAGGGAAAGTCGCAGGAAAAAGCTAGTCTAGTCCAAAATATTCATTTTCATTTGGCTTGACCATGATCACGTCTCATACACAATATAACAGCTGAATTCTTTGTTTAACTTGTTGAGGGATATAAAAAAAAAACACTAAATTCCTTTATTTAAACATTGATGTCATTTTAATTTTCTTTATTTGGCTCTTGGTTCCTATCAGCATTTTCCTTTAGGACCTGTTGTAGTTCAGAATATACCAACACACGCAAAAAAAGAAAGGAAATTGTAATTTTCAGAATTTACCCAGAATTACTTTAATCCTGTGTATAATGCAGATAAATGGAAAGATAAATAAATGAAGTCCTGATCCCTTATGGTAGGGATTTAGTCTCATTATGATTGGACAAAATGGACTCCTGTAAAATAGTTCAAAAGTGGTTGGAAATGTGAAAAACTACCTAACATAATAGAATACATGTATGTATACACCGTGACATTTTAGTCGTCTTACAACGGCAGCCAACTTCATGTTTCCAATGAGTACTAATAATTTTTTTTTTAAATATATATTTTTGAACATTTGCATAATTCAAAAAATGAAAGTATCATTCACTAAGACGCAAGACGTAGTTTGGAACACCCTGTTATGGAGATGGAATTAATGATGGAATGTAATGGTAGGTAGGTAGATATCTTCTACTGTTTGATACGTAAACATTATTAACAGAAGGGTATTTGATAATCTAAACCATTATTTATTTTTCTTGGTATCTATAATCTTATTTAATTTTAACAATGTTTTAATCGCGCCTATAGGTATTTTATGATGGATACATTGAGTGGACCACCTTTGTAAGACGACTAAAATGTCACGGTGTATATATTAGGTATATTACATCACAGAAAGGACTAACACTACTAACAGGCCCATTTGATAAGAGAAACTGAAGGATTTTATCACACAACTGCTATCAATACAGCAAGAATATACTTACTATTATTATAAAACGGTACTTCATAATTTTCATTTTAATAATCATTGTTCAATAGAAAAACAGTTTTATGCAACATAGTGGCTAATTTATAGATAAGTGGGAATTTAAATAAAAGAATGCTGATCTTTACATGATTTTATGGTGTATTCATACAGTACGACAGAAAAGTGATGAAATCCTACAGTTTATTTTAATGTTTAAGTTCAAAGTCACACTAATCAGTCAAAAATGATAGCACAATAATGTATAGATAGGTGTCTTGTGTTAGATAATAATTTTTTCACCAGTTTTTGTAAAATTAATAGTGTCATATTGTGTTTTGTTTTCCCGCTCACTTTTAACCTTTCACAAATTAAACTATTTTTGGTCTCTTATTGTGACAATTTGGTGGTTTTAGACATTCAATGGTTAGCTCACCATTGCATCTGTGACTCATTTATCATTATTTATTTATTAATGTGAATTCTGACCTTCCCAGGTCACCACTTAACAAAAAATATATATAATTTCAAGTGTGAGTCTAGGTTATTAAAGGCATAGATGTATTAGAGTTAAATTCATCGTCGTTTAGCGCCCAATTAGCGACACTTACCTCTTTTCCGGTCACTGGATGTACGTCAGATGGTTGCTTTCATTTAGGTGAACTCCAAGCAAAAAATGCTGTCCACTCTCTACATAGGCTGATTTGGACTGCACTGGATAGTAGATTTCAGAATAGCGTAGGTATTACTCCATGCAAAGCTGCAGTGTATAAGAAAATAATGAGTCTTTCAATTTTTTGAAACTTTAGTTTTTTTTACAAAAACTATGCGTTTGCGTAGTATGAAATTTTGCGAAAGCTTTTTAAATAAATATATGTATACGCCATAAAATTGTGAAGTTTCGCACGCGCGGCTGTTAAAGTATAGTGAAGCATGAGTGTGAACTTCGTTGCTGACGGGGGTACAACCGCACACTTTTTTTTACGCTACTGCATGTCAATGTTAAAGTGCCACCACCGACGTGCTGCCTATTAGGCGTGTGGTAAAGCTGAGCGGCCCTTAACGAGAACAAGAGGTTCATATGACAAGTGTTCGCGTACATTAGGGTTCATATTAAGTACTTTTTGTACAGAACTGTTGTGTGAGCAATAATTATTAGGGCTAAATAAGTGTGCTTTTAGAATACTCGCTTCGGTCAGTAATGGAATGGCTGTCAACTAACTCGCTGACGAATTTAGATAAGACGAAACTTATCAGGTTTTACCGCCCACGATCAATAACCCCATTCTTTCTCATATAATAAAAGCTCACACTTGTCCCCCCCATCAGTCAGTAGGTTGTAACTGTCTTGCTCTCAGCACAGTCCCTAATATTAAGTACCTGGGAGTGATAATTGACAAAAAACTTAACTGGCACGCTCATAAAGAGGCTCTTTGCACTAGTATCAGAAGACTAATATCAGGCCACTCAGAAAGTATTGCGAAAACTGGCCAGTTATAATCTATTTTGAAAATATGATGATTATTTGTAAGTAAAAATAGGTACGTTCCAATTTCAAAATTTCCGTCCACATTGTTTGCGAGCTAATTTAAATGATCGTGGTCTCATAAAAAATGGATCGGCGCCGCGAACATTTTCGCGCTATGATATTTTATGATTTCTAGTGTCGCCTGATACCGGACGAATCGTACGATAGACTTCAAATGGCGTTCTTTGATGAAAGCCCTTCTAAGGCAACCATGTATCGTTGGTATACCGGATTCAAGCGCAGTCGACTAACTTTGGGCCATGAAGAAAGAAGTGGTCGCCCTTTGACGGCTGTTACAGAAGAAAACGTGCTAGCAGTGAATAAAATATTTATGACAGTAGGCGAGTTACGTATCAAGAGATTCAGCACATATTGCAGGTTGGATCGGGAAGCCTTCACGAAATTCTACACGTGCATCTTCGCGTGAGGAGGATCTTTTCACGCTGCCGCACAACCTCACCGATGCTCAGAAGCAGGCCCAGGTGGAATGGTGCCGTGATATGATAAACCAATTTGAAGCAGGCTCGTCTCGGCGTGTTTATGACATCAATACAGGTGATGACTCTTGGATTTATTTACGATCCAGAAACGAAGCACCAGACGACGGTTTGGATGTTTCAAAATGATCAACATGATCAAAATGATCAAAATGATCAAAATGATCAACGCCTACCAAAGTGAAGCATTCTAGAAGCGGGGGGAAGATTTTGATCGCGAGCTTTTTCAATTTGACTGGCTACTTGGTGTCAATTCCTTTACGGAACCAAAGAAGCATCAACGCTCAATGGTATACTACCAAATGCGTGGTAGTTTTCTTTGTTGTGAGCAACAAGCGACCAAACACAGGGCTCCGCGGGCTACTGCTCCATCACGACAACGCGCCTTCGCACACCGCGCTCTAAACGAGGGACTTCCTGGACAGCACGCCGGTCAAACTCCTGGGTCACCCTCCTTACAGCTCTAACCTAGCACCGTGTGACTTCTTTTTATTCCAGAAAATAAAAAATCAGCTCAAAGGGATACAATTTTCGTCTCAGGAAGATGCGCTGTCAGCGTTCAAGCAGGCTGTAAACGAGGTGTCTGCGGCGGACTGAAAAAAAAAAGTGTTTTGAAAACTAGTTCAGACGCATGAAACTTTGTAAAGAGGCTAGTGGAGAGTACTTTGAAAAGTTTTAAGAAGACCCTAGAGACTACCCTACTGATATATTCTGACGCCGAAGTTCTCACAGTAAGGCAACTATTTGTCCTTCGTTCAGTCCTGCGAAGACACTCAAACCTTGCATTAGAAAAAAAGCTGCTTCTAAGACGACATAGTTTCCCGATGTGTAAAACTAAGTCCTGTCGTTTTGCATTTATAAGTCGGCAATTGTTGGCTCAAAGTTCACGCATATATAATAAAATAAATAAAATAATTCCGCTGCACAGATATAACTTACATGAAATTAAAAGAAAATGACTCTTATCCATAAATTATAATAATAATAATATCGTTTATTTATAAAAGAGCACAGTTGCTTATTGCCTGAACAAGGTTGAACCTGTGCTTCAGGCTAAGAGGCGCGTAAATACTTAATGTAATAAATTAACAAAGTGTAGTAGGTATATGTTAAACTTAGGAAAGTAAAAGTAAAATAGCATGTTAGTCGTTCTATTTGCAGACAACAAGTAGATCTTCTGTCTGTGCATATGCAATGGTTAGTAAATATTCAAGTATAATTTTCTTACAGCTAAAGTAATTTAATTTATAGATACTTAGTTTTCTATTTAACCTGTTGTACAGAAATGGGCCTAAAAATCTAAAAAAACTTTTTACAAAGACATGTTTTGAGGTTGCATTCGATGTGCATACTATATCATTCCGTCTTTTGTTAGTGTTGTCGGCAGTGTAGGTAAGCATGGTGTGCTGTTTTAATACTAAGTGCATAATTAAAAGTCGGGCGAACAGTCAGCACATTGCAGGATTTATATAGCAGATCTGTGGGAAAGAAAATTTGATGGAAGTTTGCTACCTTTAAAATTGCTCTCTGTGCTCTTTCAAGAGGAAGCAAATTCGTTTTTGGTGCGCCACCCCATGATGTGATGCAGTATTGAATTATTGATTGACATGGGCTAAATAAACTTGAGAGACTAATTGTGAGTCTGCAAATGTTCGCAATTTTTTTAAAACAAATATTAATTTGCGCACTCTTTTAACAACGAGACTTTCAATATGTTTTCTGAAAGACAGAGTGTCGTCCATTATTACGCCGAGGTATTTTATGTTGCTAATTTTGAGGATAAAAGGACAATTGCACATGTTGACTGAACGGTTTCCGCATTGATGGGCATATAGATGAGGGTTAGTAATATTAAGTTGAGGCTTTCGCATGGAGAACTGAATATATTTTGTCTTGTCAGCATTTAATGTTAGTAAGTTTCTTTGAAGCCAATTAGTCACAGTATTAAAACCTAATTGTGCGATTTCGAACAGTTCGGTACTGGTTCTAGCGCTAAAAATTAGCGCCGTGTCATCGGCATATGATATAATTTTCCCGTCTTTAATATTAAGGTTACACATGTCGTTAATATAAATCAAGAAAGGCGTGGGGCCCAGAATACTTCCCTGAGGAACACCAAAACCCGTACATTTTTGCTCATCGCTCGTGGTTTTATCTATTCTAACGCATTGGTATCGGTCTTGTAAGTAGTCAGAAAATAGTTTCAGCGGTGTCCTATAGTCTCTAATTTATTTAGAAGGACAGGAACAGACGCCGTGTCGAAGGCCTTGGCTAAGTCAAGGAAGACTCCTAGGGTGTGGTTCCCTTTGCCGAGTTCTTCTGAAATATAATTGGTTAGGTTATGCACCGCGTTGGCTGTGGATAATTTGGCTCTAAAACCAAATTGCGCAGGGGATAAAAGTTATTGTTTTCTAGATAGTTCGTTTTTAATGTTGTTTATAATTTTCTCTAATATCTTTGATTTAGAGGGAAGTAACGATATTGGCCTATAATTATTAACTAGGTCTTTGCTTCCAGATTTAAAAACGGGGATTACAACTCGCTTTTTTAGACATCTAGGGAAAATTCCATTGGACAGACAGATTCGAAATATATGCGTTAAGGGAGGTACCTAAATATGTTTATAGAGTTTAAGGATCTTATTGCTTATGTTATCCCACCCAACTGCACAGTCATCTTTTAGGCCAGAAATAATTCGGGTTATATCGTCTTCGTCAGTGTCCATCATATCAAAAGATTTCAGGTTACTGCTATTGCTTGATTATTGGAAGGGTTGTTCACAATAATGTTTCGGAATCTGTTCCGCAAGAGTTTTCCCAACATTGACAAAAAAGTTATTTACATTGTTAGCTGAAAGGAGGGGTGAGGCATTAGTCAGCAGTAAACTCGAATTTGACTCACGCTGTTTAGACATATTGGTGACGTTTTTAATGTTTCCAAAGTTGCTTGCTATTGTTACCTGCTCTATTTAAATCGTTTTAATAATAAAAAAATAAAAAAAAATATGATGAAATAGAATAGTAATTTGTTATGCAAGTCTGCTAAGTTGTTTTTGGGCGCGAGTACTTGAAAGCTGAGCAAGCGAAGGATTCTAGGATTGAACCATGAGCGAAGCGAGTGGTTCAAATATAGAATCCTGAGCGTAGCGAGGGTTTCAAAGGTACAAGACGCAGAATAACTTTGCTGCCGAGCGAAACACACAATTTTTCACCTCACTACAGCGAGCAAAATGAAAAACAGCCTAAATAATATTTTAAATTAGTGTATTTAGTTCAATGAAGTATGATAACATTGCATTGTAGTCTTCGAAACCATTTTCACGCCTTTAGATGCATTAAACAAATTGTGCGGCATTTATGTACTGCTCGCGCGATCTTTCCGGACATCTTGTACCGCTTGCCCTAACTCTGCAGGTGTTAAATTTATATCTTCATCGCTGCTGGACTCGCTCATACTTTATGATTTCTTACGATGTTATCAAAAAACAGTCGTCCTGCTGGCTAGTGGGAGTATTTTAAAAATGGGGTCGGCGCACTGACAAAAAATGATTACCAATAATGCATTTTCAGTGGACTGGCTGTATAGAAAATTATTGAATAGTATGATTCGAATTTCAAAAACTCTTTCTACGCTAGCGGGTAAAATCCACTTTTGCACGCAGATTTCGAATAACAATCAGAATCTTTCCGAGGTTGCGAGAAGAAAAAATATTGTCTATAAAATCTTAACTTTATCAAACCTGCCTTGGAAGAAAGCTTATCAAACACTCACACTTCACATACACACCTCAGTACACACAAACTACACTCGTATACACACTCCTAGATACATACACAACCAAAATCTTTCACTCCATTTACTGTTAACAAAAACTGGAAACCAACTGAAAAGTAACGGTTGTGTTATATGTATAAATTGAAGCCGCATAATCTCCGACTCCCTAAGATACAGGTCTGCATACTTAGTTTAGGAGCCCGGAAACTAGATTATAATTTTAAACTTGGTAGTAGAACCCACTTTTTTCATATGCTATATGCTTTGTTTTTATGTACTAATAAACTTATATTATTATTTTTTAAGTGCACTATGCGGTTTAACTATTTTCATAGATAATTTGGGGCAAAAATAACTATTGGCGACTATAAAACTACTGTCATTTAAAATGTTTCGGTTACAGAGATCGACTTACGAGCTTGGGATAGCTCATTAACTTTTAATCTTCTTCTCTTATTAATCAAGAACGATAATGATGATGACCTTAATTAGGTACGATATGGGGAAATTTCTAGTGCCGTAACATTTTGCAATAAATAGCGTAGGTAGGTGTTAAAAAATATGGCTGTCATTTTATAGTCCTTTCGACAGGTAACTTGCCTTCTCACCTTTTAATGCTTTCGTACATCGACGCTGCCGCGTGCGATCTTGCTGCGAATCGTGACATTTTGTTATCTTCTGCTATGTACTGAAGGTACATTAGCAAAGGTACCTTTTCAGTCATAAGTACCTTTGATAATGTTGCTGTGCCGAATACGAAGCCTATAGCGAATGTTCTACCAGATGTTGAGCTACATACACCTCATAGAATTCTGATCTGTTTAGGCAGTGTTAATCCGTGTTTGATAATGCTTACCGAAACGAAGTGCAGATACCATGGCCCTTGGGGGCACTATTCATGAACCTCTTTATCTGTTATGCTAGCGTGTGAATGGAAACGTGTTAACAATTATTGAAATGTTTTAATAAGATCATTTTTGAATAGTGGTGTGATAAAAATATCACTACCTAACTAACTTCGAACTAACCTATTTTTTTTATTGATAGCCCACCCAAATGATTATCTGACAAAAAAAATAAGTTTGTTCTTATAGCAACATTTAAATTACGTAATTACGTTGCTGAGCTATATTCAATTACAAAAGATTGTAACCTCAAGCAGAAGTGATTTATGTTTCATAGTATCAATATAATATCGTTATACTTTATTCCGGATATTCTGTCGCAGTACATAGGTACCCTTAAACTTAAAAAAAAACCAATGCAACGGATACAAGTGTCTTTAAGGTTTAGCACATTATTTGAAGACTTTCCAAGATGGGATTTCATAATGAAAAATATAATGTCCCAACTTCGACTTAATCGGTAGCTAGACCTGCAATATGTTGACCTGGCATTATGGCGTTTGGCGCCGCGGCTTTATGGCAATATTGTGCAATGTAATGTATGGATGCGTTCGTGTTAATTGACAGCTCGAGACTACTCGGCCGGGTCGATAGCCAGTAGGGATTATTCCAGGGCCCCGTACTTATGATACTGATACTGATGTAAGAATATTACATCAGTATCAGTATCATAAGTAAAAACATTACAAAATATTACCTTTACAAGTGCTGCTTAATAAACGCTTACTGTGTAGAAAACGCCTGTAGATTTTGATGACAAAATTGTATCTACAAATTTGTAATTGTAAGTTTGGTGTAATGTAGGTAAGTTTTTGTTGAAGATTCATAAATCAAGAGTAGGTTTAAAAAATCATAGAATTTTATAATATTTAGTAATTGCTTTACAAAGTAGGAAATTCTTGGAGATCCATAACAAAATCACGATTCTGGTTTAATACATACATGAGAATAAAGATGTTTTATTTGGTTGGTTTAGTGAAAAACTAACTTCCGATATGAAAATAAAAAAAAAAGTGGAAAGACGTCGCGGAACAGTAGTGGTCTTTGAGAATCTATAATTTGCTGAATGCTGGTGTAAGGGCTGCATTTCTCTTTGAATCGTATTTAAGATCATTGACGTACAAAATTGTAAAGTTCTGACACAAGGCGAGTCCACCGGTCGGAATTGTTCTACAATTTACCAAATATGTAAATATATAAAAATTACAATTAGGTATGCGTTCAATAAAAAAGTTTTCCTTACAAATATGTAAATTGTCACCTGTAAAGAGAAAATGTTTATTAGTTTTCCACCATAGTAAATTTGCAAGTTGTATTCTTTATTAAACTGAAACTTGTAGATTAGTAAAACGTTTATTAAACAGGGCCCTGCACCCTAATTGCGTAACTCACGATTAATCATAATCTGTTTCGTTTTGAAACAGATGGCTAAACCATTGCTTCATATGTTCGTAAAATGTATCTGCTCAACAACGTAAATAACGCAATGAATATTGTTGAACTGTCTGAAATCTGAATGAAACCGATTATGATTAATCGTGAGTTACACAATTAAGGTGCTGGTTGCCACGTATGCGTTTAACTTTAACCTTTACTGACTTCGCTATGAAGTTTAGGTTATTTGTAGTGATTGTGTTAGTAATGACGTAATTACTTTGTATTTGTTTAAGATAATAAATGATGCGGATACGAGCGACCTGCAGCTTACGCTGTTTCAATACCGGACCTGCCCGTTCTGCTGCAAGGTACGGTCGTACCTGGACGCGCGCGGCATCAGCTATGAGATCGTCGAGGTGGACGCTGTCCTTCGCCAGGCTATCAAGTGGTCGGGGTACAAGAAAGTGCCCATAGTGCTTGCCAAAGTTGACGGCGGATATCAGGTTAATAATGTTTCAATATTTTTTACTACCCGGTTGCGCAAAAGTTGGAAACAATAGCCTATTCAGAACAAAGTTATTCTCCTTCGTTATTAGTTTGGCAGAGCTGGCAATTTCTCAGTAATCTTCACAATTGTTCCCACTTGCTACTTATTTACCTATCAAAGCCTGTTCATTTGTTGATCTTCTTAGTAAACGACTTAAAATAATGAAGAAATACGAGGGAAGTCAGTATGATTTGTCAATAATTCTGATTAAGCATATTTTTATGTTTTATCGGTTTATCCTACTAATTCGTGACTTTAAATGAATAAATCGTATTTCAGCAATTGTTGGACAGCACAGCCATCATATCCGTCCTTGAAACGTACTTAAAAGACAAGTCGACTGGGTTGCGGGAGATTATCAAATTCTATCCAGTCACGAAGTTTGTCAGCGACAGGGGGAATGATACCACTGACATTGCTAACAAGTACTTCATCATGCACCAAGCTAATGTACCTGATGAAAAGGAGAAAGCTCTTGAAATGTAAGTGTTGCCTGTTATTATAAACCTAGTGAAGTGTATTTTCTATATTTTTCCTTAATGGTAAACAAAACAAACACATTCGCAACTATCAAGTTAGGTGTACGTATTATAATGTAAGAATCACGTAACGTATTATGCTTTGAAATTTGAAGCATTTTCCCAAAAAAATATTTGTTTCTACGTCATTAGTATTTGTTTGTTTACCAATAAAGAAAAGTAAAGTAAAGTAAAGAGAAAAATATTTTTTGTTATTATTTAGGACGTCATAGAAGTTGCCAAAACCGTGATCGCGCGATTACGATTGGCAAGGGGTGAATGAAATAACTCCGAGCGTTGGGGAGGCTATTAACGCGATTACGGGAGTAACGACGTGAACTCAATGTTTACATGCTTGCACGGACGTTTTGTCCAACTATTATGCGAACGAGAGCGAGCACTGTCAAGGTTATCTAAACTGAAGCCCGGTGTACAATATGTTATGCAATGCAAATTGCAATTCAAAACTCTGCGGAGTCAGCTGTTGATAGTTGCGCACCGTTATAAACTTTTATGTTATTATTGTGGATAGAGTAGAGTATTTCCGTAGTAAACACCGTCTGCGTTATCCAGAATTGAAAGATCTCCCACAAGGTGGCCCTTGTAAAGGCCGAAGCAGCTGTCTTCGAGTAGCACAGAACTGGTTAATGTGGCGAGGCTTGGTCTATGTTAGCAGTCCATGTCATTCGGCTGATATGGCGATGAAGGTACTCCGCCTGGTGTGACCCTAAAATAACTTGTGTGTTACAGCGAAGAGCGCCAATGGCGTCAATGGGCCGACCGCGTGCTCGTGAACACGCTGTCTCCCAACGTGTACAGGACAGCGGGCGAAGCCCTAGAGACCTTCCAGTGGTTCGAGCAGGCCGGTAGTTGGAGGCAGTTCTTCCCCGCTTGGGAGTGTACCCTCATGGTCTACATTGGAGCCGCCGCCATGTATATGATTTCGAAGAGGTTGAAGACCAGGTATTGTCTTATATTATATTTGCTGATGGTTATCATTCCATACGCTTGAAAAGTTTCAAGGCTGTGCCTTACAAATAAATGCCTGTGAAAGTTGGTAACGTAGCTAGTATTTCGCTGATTTATTAATGAATCAATATAACTAAATGAAATGATGAAATATCGTTCTGAAGTGCACTAAAATATTGATTACTAGCTTCTGTCCGCGACTTCGTTCGTGCGGAAGTCGTTAGACACCACAATTGACTCAATTGCGCGCCGGGCTTGCATTGAAGTAGCGTCAGTGTTGGCAGCCATTTCTTACAACGTTATTTAAAGGTTATTACGGGCTGCAGCCGTATGTGATATGTGCCAGTCTTCGGGTGGAGTCTCCTATTAAAACCCAGTCTGCTTATTTTGACGTTCAAAAAGTGCTGAGAGTCAGCCTAGTGTGAATAAATAACTTGATTTAATTTTGAAACAAGATCGATGACATTTAGCGCCAGCGTTATTTTAATAGTAATTTTTTATGCAAGACTGCAAAGTTGTTTTTTGGCGCGAGTACTTGTATTAAAAGCTGAGTAAGCAAAGGATTCTAGGATTGAACCATTAGAATCCTGTGCGTAGCGAGGTTTTCAAAGGTACGAGATGCAGAATACCTTTGCTTTCGAGCGAAACGCAATTTTACACCTCACTACAGCGAGGAAAATGCTAGATGGTGCAAGAAAACCAGCCTAAATAATCTATTAAATTAGTGTACGTAGTTCAATGAAATATGATAGCATTGCATTGTAGTCTTCGAAACCGTTTTCACGCCTTTAGAATGCCTCCATGCATTGAACAAATTGTACGGTTTTATGTACTTTTCACGCGATTTTTCCGGAAGATAACTAAATTCGGCATTATCTACCGCTTGCACTAACTCTGCAGGTGTTAAATTTATATCTTCATCGCTGCTGGACTCGCTCATACTTTATGATTTCTTATTTTATCAAAAAACAAACCAAAATTATGGGAAGGTAATTAAGCAATAGAGACGAAAGTTTCTTTTTTTCATGCTCTCGTCCTGCTGGCCAGTTTGATTATTCTAAAAATGGGGTTGGCGCACTGACATGAAATAAGTATGCATTTTCAGTGGACTAGCTCTAAAGAAAATTATAGAATAGAAAGGTTCGAATTTCAAAAACTCCACGCTAGCGGGTAAAATTCACTTTTGCACGCAGATTTCGAATGACAAACACAATCTCTCCGAGGTTGTGAAGTGAAAAGATTTTTTTAAGCAGCAGTGATCTTTATAAATGTCACGACTTTAGTATATAATCCCTGAACAAGCATCATGACGCGGCAAAATTCTCCACGCGACCGATTTATAGGCGACCGACCGCAAGCTTAACCTAGAATATTTACATCTTTCAGGCACAAGATCAAGGAAGATCCTCGCGAGTCTCTCTACGACGCGGTGAACGATTGGATGGCTGCGGTCCAAAAGAAAGGCACTCCGTTCCTCGGCGGCGACCGACCCAACCTGGCTGACGTCACCGTCTTCGGAGTCCTCAGCAGCATTGAAGGTTGTGGAGCCTTCCAAGATTTGAAGGATAACACGGCAGTTGGGAAATGGTACTACGACACAAAGAATGACATACAGACAAGAATGGGTAAAGTTATCGCCGTCCATGCTTAGACATCTACATTTAAGGGAGGTTTCACATAGCGACTTTTTTCTGCGCTTCAGTTTTAGACAGACGCTCACCGTCTGCCCTTAACTTGCTTGCTTTAACACATTGCACTCGCGTGGTTGTATCGCGCTACAAAGTCGCCGTGTGCAACATCTCTAATATTCGTGTTTTGGTGTTGATAAGCAATTTCCAAGATATTCTATGTCATTGAGATACATCATTGAAAACTGTTAAGTCTGTGACACTGGTCAGCAATATTAGGACTAGTTATTTTAGTAATGTTATTATCCCGACATGCATACCTTACTACCTAGTTTTTTTCCATAGTTATGGACAAGTTGTAGTGTAGTGGTTGCCTGTGTTATGTGTGAACTAGGATTTTTAAGGGCCCAGTTTAATTCCTGAGAAGTTGCGATACGTACAATGTTGGAATAATATTATACAGCGAAACCTGGATAAGTGGGCCCTGGATATGTGAGAAATCTCTTATTGATAATTACAATGAGGTCCCGACACTTTTCTCGATGTTTACCTTTAAAATTGGGACTTGGTAGCTCAATAGCCCATCTTATCTAGATTTTACTGTACTATATCTAAATCGACTAAAATATGTCTTTGTGGAATAAATTCCGTTGTTCCTGTAACACACATTTGGTAAATCATCATCATTATCTGCCTTAGGCTTTCCGCAACTATGTTGGGTTAGCCAGTTAAGAAACGGAAAACGTTGATCTCAATCGATGAAAACAGAGTTGACATACGCATGACAAGATCCATTCCTGACTGGAGTGAACAAGGATTTTCTACCAACTCTAGATCAATTAAAGTGATACTTGTATCCTTTCATTTAAAAAAAGCGCTAAATTTGATTAGATTGTTTCCCCGTTTGAGGTAGAAATTCAGTAGAAGCATGCCCGGGTCGTTGTCAAGCAGTACACAGTCTCCTTTGAGATTCATCATCATCATCAACATCATTTCAGCCGAAAGACATCCACTGCTGGACATAGGCCTCCCCCAGGCTCCTCCACTTCGACCGGTCTTGTGCTTCCCACGTCCAGTGGATTCCCGCGGCTTTTGAGATTAAGAGCATCTATTACCATGGGGGACGCCGATGAGCAAGTGTCAGATATTATGTCTGAAATAAGGAGCATGCAGAGCAGTGTCGCTCGGATTAACTTTTACAAGTTTACTTAAAAGGCGACTTTGTTTTATACTACTTAGTTAGAGGCCTTTAGGTTCTAAACGTACACTTCCCAAAACGTTCACACTCCCAAAATGTCCACTTCCCTAAATGTCTATTTTCCACTTCGTCCACTTTCCCAAAAGGACCACAAATCTACAATTCCCAAAAAGCCCACTTCCCATAACGTCAACTCTCAAAACGTCCACTTTCCAAATAGGTTACTTTTTTATCAAAGTGTTACATGGTTTCTTTCCTGCACAAGTCAAATATTCAGACAGGATAAGTTTTATCCAGTGCGCAAAATGTAACCATGAATTTAGCATATCATTCTAGACCCCCAGCGCAGAAATTTTTCGTCGGTAATACAAAAAAAAATCAGCTGTTCCCTACATTTTGACCGCGTAGGTATACACTTTTCTATGAAACAGCTGATTTTTTTTTTTTGTAAAACAAACTTAAAATTTCTGCGCTAGGGGGGGGGGGTCTAGGATGATATGCTGAATTCATTGTTATAGTTTGCGCACTGGATTAAAACTTATCCTGTATATGCGTGAATATCTAGATATATTTTTGTGTATTAATTCAAACTCAAACTCAAACTCAAAGCATTTATTTCAAATAAACCAATTACAGGCACTTTTGAATTGTCAAGGTCGGTGAGTTAGAAAGATGAAGCTAATTGCCCATTCCAAAGCGTAGGTACCTATGGAGAAGAACGGGCAAGAAACTCCATGGACACTCTTTTAAAATCATGGTAATGTTACAAAAAGTTGGTTACATCATTATGTTGAAATTATCAATGTGAGAACGATGTAAAAAGACGTGCACATTAAAGCGTCCGTAATTAAAACAAAAATAAAATAACAATTCAGAAATTAAAATAAGCCGTGGGAGCTAGGAGATGACCAGTCCCTACTGGCGGCGCCCGTTCACGAACATGACGTGTGGATCAGCACCATTCAGCTCAACCATTTTGAAGGGAACTTAATGATCCAACACACACGCCACCACCAGCGAGACATTTGAGTGAGCATGACATACTCCTAGCTGCCAAGGCACATTCAGGTCAATGAAAGACGTACCCTAACAAATTGCTCCCTAATAATAATTTAATGACAATAATGTATTTATTTCATGGTAAACTGCTATAGATACAAACTGTTTTGCAGGTGAGTGGCTTCCCCGTCATTGTGCATATTTGTTCAATGTAAAGTAAATAAATACTTTTTACTTATCAATTGAAAAAGAAGATATATACTGTGATCCCGTTACCATGGAGTTTTTATATATTTTTTATGTTAGAGACGTGACGTAATGCCATTTCTCGTAGTGTGTATTAACTTATCGTTCGCCTCGTTGGTATAAACCCAAACAGCTATAAATTCCGACATGACCTTGCCCATTACGTAAACAAACTGTTATAAAGCATGTTGCATACTACATATATACCGTGACATTTTAGTCGTCTTACAACGGCAGCCCACTTCATGTACCCAATGACTGCTATCTACTACCATACATGTTTTTTTTTTGAAAATTTGCATAATCAAAAACATGAAAATCACTAAGACGAATGACGTAGTTTGAAACACCCTGTTATGGACATGGAATTAATGCTGGAATGTAATGGTAGGTAGGTAGATATCTTCTACCGTTTGATACGTAAACATTATTAACAGGGAGGGTGTTTCATAATTCTGAAACATTCATTATTTTTCTTTGTATCTATTATCTTAATCAATGGTAACAATGTTTTAATCGCTCCTAGAGGTATGTTATGACGGATACATTGAGTGGACCACATTTGTAAGACGACTAAAATGTCACGGTGTATACATGCATCTAAAATTATGTTTATCTTCTAATCGCTATGCACATGCATGCAGTGTTTCGTCATCGTTCCGCACGATGCGTGCGAACATAATTTGGTACACAGAGG
Source organism: Polymixis lichenea (assembly GCA_949091785.1). NCBI lineage: Eukaryota > Metazoa > Arthropoda > Insecta > Lepidoptera > Noctuidae > Polymixis > Polymixis lichenea. The sequence goes on from OX420931.1 coordinate 37,663,659, forward strand.
TTTGGTTGTAATATTTTTTTTTAAATTTTATTTACCTAATCAAAGGCATTCAGTTTCTCACCGACTTCCGACACTCAACAAGAAAGGAAGGAACTAGAAAGAAAGAAACAATGCAGACTGTATAGCAAGTTGAAAGATTCTGTCAACATGCTATATTCTGAAACGATGAAGGCAGAACTGCAGCGTATCACATTACAATACCAATATCTAAAAATGAAAAGCAATGTGATAGTGAGTGCGTTACGTAATTGGGGTGTTGCAGTTCAGAACAGTAATGATTAACATCCCTGAGTGTTCATTTCGAACCGAAACATAGAGGCAGTGTCTTTGAACAATTGTTATGTATAGTCAGAAGCCCGAATCTCACAACCAGTCTTCAACAGCTATTGTCTTATTCTATGACTGGGTTGTGGAGGTCAGATAAGCAGCGTCTCCGTGTAACATTTTGGTTTTCAGCTGCATCTACATAGACTGGAGCCCGAACCGAACATAGGAGGCTAGGCAGATAATGATGAGTTGAAGGCAATAAATCCACTTCTGAAATATATTTTTAAGCACTTGCCATGTTATTTATCCACCAACCTTGGTTAACTGGTAGAAAACGCGTAAATATTCTCAACCAGTCATTGTGCACAAACATGAATACATATGTAATCAATTCTGAAATTGTATGTACTGCTTAGTTTAATCTTACAGCCTTCTAGGTAACGTAATTAAAAAAACTATATTTACAGTTTGATCTTAACAAAATTTACGTGTTGTTTAAATATTATAAACATATCCTGTTTTTAATAAAATGTAATTTATATTTGCTTGTTATAAGATTCTGTGCCTTCCTTGTAATATATTTTCATAATCTATACCATAGTCTGATTGTTCATGTTTTATGGAAATGTAAAGTTTAAGTCATAGACAAGAAGCCTAAATTATTACATAATATCTATCAGCACCAGTTCACGTGACATAGACAAAATGTGTAGTTTTGTGCCTGTTTAAAAATTCCTTTTAGAAGAGTGTAGAGCAATTTGTTAACTTGTGATTTTATTGTTTAGTTAAAGTTGTTATTAAATACATGATTATTTATCTGTTAACTTTATTATTTTTAACTCTACATACATATAAGGAGATTGCCAACTCTGTTGTTTTCTTCGGAAACAGTAAAAGCTGAGTTGTATTGGAAACAATGAAAATTAGCCTTTTCTAGCTGTAGACCAAACTCATTGCCGTCATCATTCTCTTACCCTTATTCCCATTTATTTGCGGTCAGTGCAACAACAACCTAATAGCAATATACCATAGAAACATAACAACAGTATACAGGGGCGTACCAATGGAAAATCGCGCCTAGGGCACGCATCGCATTTGGGCCCCTTCGTAGATTATCTTTTCGGTCTACACTGAGCAAAGTTAGGTCGCATGACCTTTCTTGACCAATAAAGGCTTCAATAACGAAGCTATTATTTCAACTTGCTAAAAAATTGGTTGCTCTGCTGCAATTTATAGAGAATTTGTTTTTTTTTTTTTTTTGAGAGCTGAGCATCTTCAGAAGTTGTTCAATGTTGCATCATAATGTTAAGTAACATTATGATGCAACATTGTATTTCAATTTTAACAATTGAAGTTTGCTCTTTAGTCAACAAGTTCTGAAGATGCTCAGCTATCTAATTATTCATCAATATATATTTATATTTTCATTATAGTGTTACCCAGTAACTGATAAATAAAGATCAATTAATCCATTATAGATAAAAAATTATGCAGAAAGATGAAAAATAAATAAAATTATTAATGATAGCGTTAACGATTTAATTTCAGTAGTTCAGAACGTTTAAGGTGAATCTAGTCCACATTTTTCCCATACAAACTTCGGGAGTGTATTACTCCACTGTCCGACAATGTACATCAAAAATTAAACATGGTACGGTTTTGTCTCATTATTAATATTGTCTGTACGGAAACAGAATACTAAAATAAAAAGTCATTAATAAGTTAGGAGCCAACAAAGATTCGTTTTTCTTGCTAATTTAACCTAACTTTGGGCGTATTTAAGTAATAAAAGAAGTGTGAAATCTGAAAAACCAAGTCCGTACCGACAAAGCTCAAATATCGAGAAGTTCAATAAACTTTATTGGTCATTGACTTATGCAGTGGCTTTTTCATAAAACCCGATCTTCCGAAGGACTGTGATTAATTTTTTACGCGCCTGTTGTACTATAAATTATCCTGCATCTCACTCAATAAAATTGTGCGTGTAAACTAGCTTTTAACTGCTCATTACTGATACTACCTCTGTTGGACACGATGCCTGGTGAGATAACGTGTTTTTTAGCCAGGCCCATCAGTGAGTTAGTCGCGGGTTCGAACTCACTGATGGGCCTGGCTTCCCTGGTTCCCCTTAAATGGCTTGAGCTCAAACACAGAGAAGTAACTTTTTTTTGTTTTATCCATTATTGTTTATGAGCTCAAATACGGAGACGTAACTTTTTGTTTTAACTATTATTTTTGACTAGCTTCTGCTCGCGACTTCGTTCCCGTCAAATTTCTTGCTACCCCGACCCACCCCATCGCTTCGAATCGACTGCCCGTGCGAGTACTTCGTATTCGTGACTTTTTCTCTTTGTTCAGCTCCTGAGGGTTTTAGCGTGATGTTATATCCTCGATAAATGGGCTATCCAACACTAAAAGAATATTTCAATTCGAACCAGTAGTTCCTGAGATTAGTGCGTTCATCCAAACAAACAAACAAACAAACTCTTCAACTTTATAATATATAATGTATATAATATATACAGTATAGATTAGGTAAATATCGAAACGAAACTGTTGGTTTCGTAAATGAAATTTTGTTTGTTACTGTACCAAATCTGTTTTTTTGCGAATCTGGTATTTTGCGAATCTGGTGTTTTGCGAATCTGGTATTTTGAGAATCTGGTATTATGCTCTGGAGCGGATAACTTTTATAGGGTATAAACTACTACTTTGAAAAGGATCTTTCACAAGCACAAGCTTATTAATTAAGCACTTTGACTTACGAGTATAGTAGGTCGAGGGTTCGAACCCAGGCAGGCACTTTACTTTGCGTAAATAATTTCATCACCACTGCACTTAAAACGGTGAAGAAAAACATCATGAGGAAATCGGCATGTCCTAGAACCAAAAAATTCGAAGACATGTGACAGCTAACAACCCGCACTGGGCCGGCGTGGTGAAGTACTGCACTTCCTCTCACAGAAAGGAGGCCTGTGTCCTCAGCAATGGGAACATTATAGGCTGATTATTATGTATGTGATGTACTTTCAATAAGTTCCTCGACTTGGCGGTAGAGGACGTTAATTGCATCGTTGTACGGCGATGATTTTTATTTATTTAAGAGGCACAAATTTTGTCGATTTCGCTTATTTACTTGATTTAAAAGACGTACCTACTTTTACAGTTAAAATACTGCATGTCCGTAAATTTTAATGCATAACATGAAATATCGAGTAATTCCACTTTGCCCCACCAAGCCCGCCACCCTGGTGTGGCAAAGTGGACTGCCTAAAATTTTGCAGTGGAATATGCCCCACTATTCTGATTTGATGGGGCGGATAACACTAGCATAAACACTTTGTGGATTCTGCCCCACTAGGGTTGGCACCTCAGGATTTGTGTATGAAGGTTAACATGTATTTTTACATTTGTTTGTAAAAAAAAAAAATGTATACCTATATCTGTAAGTAAAACGTTATTAGTGCTGGAAGCTTAGATTTAATACGTAGCGAAGTGGTTTAAATAAAAGTAAAAAATAAATAAATAATTTTAATGTACTATTTATTTCTGGAAGGAATCGGTTTATAAATCACAGATTAATTACCTTTTACAAATAAAATTTTACTAACTAAGATAAATCTTGATAATCACAAATTAAACAATGATTTGTTCTTATGATATGTTCTTAAAACGAAACATATTTACTACATAACTATTCAAAATCACAGATTCTTCATCATTTGGTATACCTTTTACAAATAAAATCTTACTAACTAAGATAAATCTTGATAATCACAAATTAAACAATGATTTGTTCTTATGATATGTTCTTAAAACGAAACATATTTACTACATAACTATTCAAAATCACAGATTCGTCATCATTTTGTATGGTTTGTGTAGATATAGGTATTTTCTTACTGATTACGTTATAAATAAAAAAAAAAAATTTAAACTATATACATACAAACAGCCACTAAATTACTTGTTACAAAAAATAGAATCACAGATTATAGAGTCACAGATTATAGAATCACACATCCTTCCAGAAATAAATAGTACATTAAAATTATTTATTTATTTTTTACTTTTATTTAAACCACTTCGCTACGTATTAAATCTAAGCTTCCAGCACTAATAACGTTTTACTTACAGATATAGGTATACATTTATTTTTTTTACAAACAAATGTAAAAATACATGTTAACCTTCATACACAAATCCTGAGGTGCCAACCCTAGTGGGGCAGAATCCACAAAGTGTTTATGCTAGTGTTATCCGCCCCATCAAATCAGAATAGTGGGGCATATTCCACTGCAAAATTTTAGGCAGTCCACTTTGCCACACCAGGGTGGCGGGCTTGGTGGGGCAAAGTGGAATTACTCGAAATATCGTTATAATTGTTATTTAATGAATAAGACCAACAGAGACTTGGATTAGATTAGCGAGTGGTCGCGTCGCGGATCTCTGGACTGCAAACTAAGCTTCCAAGCAGCTGAGCAATCTCAGGCAATAATTATCGTTGGCATTTAGATATATGCGGAGAGGATTCCGGCGGTCGGGACCGCAATTAAATTCGAACCGCGGTCCCAGTCGCCGGTTCCATATAATTAAAAAAAAATATGCCGGCGACTGGGACCACCCGTAATTTAATACCAAAATCTATTGTTGAAGCCAAAATAGTACAGTGAAACGAAAAAGTGTTTCAATTAATAATTAAGGAAAATAACTCTTTGATTCGAAAACATCATTTATTTATATCTATATAAATAACACAAAGTCGGGTTAATTACACCATTTATAACTCAACAAAACAAAAAAATAAAACTAAACTAAACTCATTTCACGGGAAAAAAGAATATAATTCATTTTGTCATACATTTTGTGTGACAGCTAGAAAACGCTATATGCCGGCGAAGTACCAGGGGGCATGACTTGGTAGGAGCTTATTTAACATAGGAGTGTTCAATAAATAATCAACGTAAGTACTATACAGTTGTCGTATTTTTCTTAAATTTTTACTTTAAAGATTTTTTCGTTTGACTGTTTTGGTTTTGGCTTGAACAATAGACGATTCATTTATGGGTGGTCCCAGTCGCCGGAAGAAAAATATTAATTAAAATGGATTCGGCGACTGAGATCGTGGCTCCAATTAATTACGGTCCCAGTCGCAGTCGCGATGTGTAGCCGTGTTATCTTGGGCAATAACTAAATTCTTAGCCATTATCTTGCTTAAAACCATATCCAGCCACAAAATATCTTGTCGCTGTCCACCAAAAGTGGGCGGCATAGGTTTACAGATCACAGAATAAGTTAAGAAAGACTTCAAACTACATTCTTTACAGATAAATTTCAGTAGGATTAGGTAAGAGAAAGATCATTGGTACCTATATTCTTTCTTTTATTTTGGTATGTAAGATACCTACAAGACCAAGTTAAGATTTTCTAAAATAACCGCTAAGAATGAAAAAAGACCGATATAAACGAACTTATAAAAATTATCTGACAATTTAAAACATGCTTTGCCTACTATTCTGAAACAGATGCAAAATAAAATGGTTCTGTAATAATTAATATACCTACCTATTTTGTAAAGTGTTTTGCTGTCTAACCTTACCGATAAAATTCAAATTCACAATAGTTTATCGTGTAACACGATAAGACTTTTTTTTAAACCGATGTGCTTCAAATACTGCAAAGTCATTAGGTACTTACTTAAATATTATTACAAAAATAAAAACTGAATTTGATAAGTAAGTATTCAATTTGTACCTATTTCATTTGATTCTAAGTATTTTATTCTATTCGAGAAACTTTTAGCTATTTTATACGGTGATCATAAACAATAGGAAATTGGAGGCCATTTACAAGTCTCCACTGATACAAACTGAAATGGAAAAACCAAAAAAAAAATGTTGGTACAAAATACCCATACTTAACATAAATTATGAGATAAGATAATAATAATTGTTAAGACTGACTATAAAGCACAAGCACGGTCAGATAGCCAACATAATCCATCAAAAACTTGCTATAAAATAGGCTTAAATTAATAACTATACCAGACCATAGTACAAATAGGTAATTCTGAAATAGTTCTTAAAGACACAACACATAAGCTATACTTTGATCGAGCTATCCTCACAAATAGAACAACACATTACAGTTATAGACCAGCACCCTAATTCCGTAACGCACGATCAATCATAATCTGAATCGTTTTGAAACAGATTGCTAATCCATTGCTTCATATGTTGGAAAAATGTGTCTGCTCAACAACGTAAATAACGCTATGAATATTGTTGAACTGTCAAAATGAAACAGATTATGATTGATCGTGTGTTACGCAATTAGGGTGCAGGACATAACTTTACCTACTAGATAAAATTCATAAAACCGCGCAAATTCTAGACAAAGCAATACAAAACACGTGTGTTTCTGCTATAGTGTTCTGTAGCTTACAAAACTATTTAGGCTATTTATTTTAGTTGGAAATTAAAATGCTACCATATGGATGGTATGGCAAATAAATAGTTTTGTAAGCTAATTTTACCTGTGATAGGAACTTGCAAATAATAATAATAATAAGTTTATTAGTACATAAAAGCAAAAGCACAGTACATAGCATATGGAAACTGTGGGACAACCCACTGTTTCCAAGTTTAAAATTATAGTCTATTTTCCGGGTTCCTAAACTAGTTAACTGTATCTTACAGGTTTTGTTAACAGAAAATGGAGTGAATGTTTTTGGTTGTGTTTGTATCTAGGAGTGTGTATATGAGTGTAGTTTAAGTGTACTGATGTGTATGTCAAGTGTGAGTGTTTGATAAGCTTTCTTTCAAGGTACGTTTGATAAAGTTCAGATTCAATAGACAATATATTTTCTGCTTCATCATAATTTAAGGATAAAAGCCATTTTCTTAATTTACTTTTAATTTCATGTAAGTTATGTCTGTACAACGGAATAATTTTATTTATTTTATTATTTATGCGTGAACTTTGAGCCAACAATTGTCGACTTGTAAATGCAAAACGACAGGGGTTAGTTTTACATATAGGGAAACCGTGGCGTCTTAAAAGCAGCTTTTTGTCTAATGGAAGGTTGGAGTGTCTCCGCAGGACTGAACGAAGGACATATATAGTTGCCTTACTGTTGGAACTTCGGCTTCAGAATATAACAGATCAGTAGGGTAGTCTCTAGGCTTCAAAAGCATTACTTTAAGAACCGCTCGTTGTACACGTTCTGCAGGGACCATTGCGGTTTTGTAATTACTGACCCACACCGGAATGCAGTACATAATGATAGATTGACATAAGCTGAGGTACACAAGAGTCAGAGTTTCAAAAGTAGCGGAGTGCCTTAGTTCTAAAATATATATTAATCTTCTGACTTTAGTGCAAAGAGCCTCTGTATGAGCGTACCAGTTAAGTTTTTCGTCAATAATAACTCCCAGGTACTTAATATTGGGGACTGTGCTGAGAGTAAGACAGTTACAACCTACTGACTGATGAGGTTTTTTTTTTTTTTTTTGGGAAGGGCATCTCGTAGTTGACCTTGAGAGGCCGTAACTACTTAACCGGGCTTTCCTGTGGGGACTTTTAGTTTTTAGGCTAAGAGCCTCCAGCCAGGGCTTACAAACTAAAATTAAAAACCTACAGCAACTGCGCACTGAGGGCACCCCCAGCGGGGTACGAGCCTCGGCTCAGGGAGTCACTTTCAGGGAGGGCAGCAAGTGGGGACAGGCTGGATCAATAATTTCTTTATTATTAATCATGGGGATTTTAACTCTACTTGCTCAGCTTCGGCGCGGGCTGGCACTTCTGCGGGCAAGGGACGGTTGGGGGAGGATTCGTTTACTCGGGGTCTTCGCGAGGCGCGAGGACCTCGGCGGCGAGGTCGGAAACACGGTCTGTTTTTGTGTGCTGTGCTGGTGGCCCTACTGCTTTCTTGAAGAAGAGTGATGGGGTCATCAGGGTCGGAGAGGACATGTCGCGGCCGGCGGATTCGACTGATTCTACTGGGGACATAACTAGCGGCCTTCGCAATCAATGGATTGCGGTGTTGCGCGGCGGATTCAAAGAAACGCTTTGAATTACGTTTTAGGAATTGGGCTATCGTTGGGATTTTAAGGTCGAGATGGAGGATCTCGTTCCTAACATACCAGGGCGAGCCTGTGGCTTGACGGAGAAAACGGTTTTGCAATGTCTGCATCCTATGGATGTATCGGGGCTTTGTGTGTGCAAAGACAGCACTAGCGTAGGTCATGATTGGCCTTATGCACGCCGTGTATATTCGCAACTTGCACTTGAGTGACAACTTGCTACGTGCGTTCAGAACAGAATGCAGCCTTCCAAGAGCGAAGGCGGCGCGTGAGCGCGCCTTCATAATGTGCTTATAGAAGGAGAGGTGCTGATCCATGATCACTCCTAGATATTTGGCTTGCTTCTCCCAAGGGATAGGCTTGCCAAACATGGAGATGGGCCGGGGGGGGTCGGGTCTGTGTCGCGGTTTCGAGAAGAGAACCGCTTGACTTTTGTCTGGGTTTACTTCGATCCTCCATTTTCTAAACCACGCGCCAAGAACATTGACTGCGGTCTGGAGTCTGGAGGATATCGCATCCTGACTGACCCCAGCGTAGTAAATGGCTGTGTCGTCTGCGAACAGTGCCAACTTTTCCAGTCTACGCTTGGGGATATCGCTAGTAAATAGCGTGAAAATGAGAGGGGATAGCACGGCGCCTTGAGGGACGCCGGCGCGTATGGGGTGGGGGGAGGAAATCGCTCCCTCTATGCGATAGCGAAAAGGTGCGGTTCGACAAAAAGTCTCGAAGGATGAGTACGAGACGGTCGGGCACACCGAGTTTGTACAGCTTATATAATAAGCCGTTGTGCCAGACTTTGTCGAAAGCTTTCGCTATATCGAAGAATACTGCACCGGTCATAGAGCCGCGCTGGAAACCAGCGCTTATGTCTTCTACGATGCGGTGGACCTGTTGCACGCACGAGTGTTGGGTTCTAAAACCAAACTGCTCGTCGGGAATGAGGCCTTTCGTCTCGGCAAAATTTCTGAGTCGCTTATAAATAAGTCTCTCGTAGATTTTACCGAGCGAATTCAGTAAACTGATGGGGCGGTAGCTCGTGGGCTCGGACTTGGGCTTGCCAAGTTTTGGAATGCCGATGACCGTGGCTTGCTTCCATGCTTGCGGGAAGATGTTGTTGCTCAGGGCACCATTGAAGATGGTGGTCAAGAGCATGATCATGTGGGCGGGCAGCATCTGGAGCACCCTGTTGGTGATTCCGTCAGCGCCGGGGGCCTTGCGGTGTTTCAGACCTTTGATGATCTCGTGAACTTCGTCCGGGGTGACGAGAGGTATTGGATCATCCGGGTCTTCGACGGGCGGGAGGGAGGCTTTGCGTTCAACTTCGGCGTCCACCTCATCGAGGTGTGCCTGGTCTACTGGCAGAGAACTGGGCGTGCACTGGGCTTCGAGGCTCTCGGCAAGGCATTCGGCCTTGTCGATGTCGTCGAACGCGACTGTGCCGTCGGGCCTGGTCAGGGGGGGCATGGAGGAGACTTCTCGGGATTTGAGATTCCTCTGAAGTTGCCAGAAGGCTAGATGAGTCGGCTCTAACTCGCTCAGCATCTTGTCCCAGCCAGCGTCACGAAGCTCTTGCATGCGCGTCTTCACAGATCTCTGCAAATAGCGCATGTGAGCCTTGTTCGCATCGCAAGGAAAGTTGCTGTAGGCACGAACAGCTGCGTTCTTCTCATTTAGCAGTTCGCGTACATCGTCCGGCAACTTCCATCGGTGGTCTTCCACCTCAGGAATTTCCCTTGAACACTCGTTCAGGACAGATTGTACGTGACCCGTGAATGAGTCGATCGCAGCCGTTGTGTCGGCGACAGAGTCGAAATGGTCGGGTATGGAATTCAAGTGGGGGGATGTGTTGGTTTTCAGCGAATCGCTTACTCGCCTCCAGTCCGTTACCACTTTGGTGCGGGGGGGGTTGGTCTGTATCTGGGAGACCCGTTCGCGGGGCCAGATGCATGACAACCGGACGATGGTCAGAGGTGAGCTCGTTTATTGCTTCTATGGAATCCAACCTTAAGTTGATTCGCTTCAGAATGGCAATGTCGAGTACATCGGGCCTGTGATTTACATCGTGGGGAAAGTGAGTTGGAGTCATAGGGGCGACGACATCAAAGACTAAGGAGGAACAGAGGTCAAATAGGCGTTTTCCTCTAGTCGTTTGTCTGGAACTATTCCAAGCGGGGTGTTTTGCATTGAGATCGCCTGCTATGATAACAGAGTCACTCATGCCTAACAGGGCGGAAATGTCATCGGAGATTTGACTGAAATCTTCCGGTTGGGGAGTGGGAGGAAGGTAGGCTGAGACTATCGTGACGGGTTGATGACCCGTCAGGCCTAGTCGACAGACTGAAACTTCTAACCGGTTGAGGGTGGGGGGATCCATAGGGATGCAGTGTAATGACCTTTTATAGTAGATGAGTGTTCCACCCTTATGACAACGCGACCTGTCGTTGCGCACTATACGATAGTTTGCAATTTTCGGGTCGCGGTTGTAGGGTTTTAAGAATGACTCTTGTACTAATAGTATGTCAATTTGATGGTCGCGGAGGAACTGGGCGATCTCATCACGTTGGGTTAGTAAACCGTTGGCGTTAAACGTTCCTAGCTTTAGGGATCGGGGTTTTTGTCTCGCGGGGGCCGTATTATTCATTTTGAGTTATTGAATTGGACGAGGGCTTGCGTAACGTCGGGATACGCTTCGTAGATGTAAAAGACCTTCGCGATGTCTTTTTCGTTTACGGCTGCTTGCACCTCCTGTGCCATGCGGTAGGCACGGGGGGTACAGAAACGGAGAAAAATGCTATTCAGTGTGTTGAACACTGAGGCGCCGTTTATGCTGGTCGCGGGGCCAGCGGTTTGCCCAGCTGCGGCTGCGGGGAGCGCGGCTGGGAGCGTCGCGGGGGTCGCGACGGCGGCGGGTACGGAAACGCGGGGGGGCGAGGTAGAGGGCGCGGGGGCGCCGGTACGCGGGTCCCTGAGCAGAGGGATGGGGGCGGGAGTGGGCCTAGCGGATGCCATCGCAGGGAATGCCTGCTGATGGTTAAGCTGGTTCCAGGGGCTCGGCCTCTGAGGGCTGAGCCTGTCTGGGAGTTTGGACGACGGGGCTTCCCTCTGCTGGCGGGCGTCGGCACGCTTCGCCAGTTTGGGAGAAGAGGTTTTGGGTGCTTTCGAGCACCCTCTGTAGTTCGCGGGGTGACCGGATTCACCACATAGAACGCACGCCGGAGGTTCCGTGCAGAGGGCACGGTCCTTTGGCCGGGCACAGTCGGCTGTGCCGTGATCCCCTAGGCACTTGACGCACCTGGGTTTCGCATTACAGTGCGACTGTGCGTGACCGTACAACTGGCAACGGTGACATTGCCCGATTATACCGGATTTACGCGGTTTTTCAATTTTTAGTCCAGACAAGTGGCAAACCGTCTTGATCTGGAAGATCGGATTGTGGCCCTCAGAGGGAGGGCATACTACGAGCACCATGTCGAAGGGCACTCCGCGACGGGCACGGTGCATGCGGTGCACCTCTAGGATAGGGACTCCTTGGAGCTCAAGGTCGGCCTTGATTTCCTCGGTCGCAATTTCGGTTGGAATTCTTTTTATGACAACCCGTAATTGCCTGTCCTCTGGTAATGCGTAGGTGTGAAAGGACACACCTCTATATCTGAGCATTTTTGTGAGGTCCCTGTAATCGCGCGACGTAGGGACCGTCACTTTGATTCCCTGAAGGGTCGATCGGGCGCTGGTGTAGGCTATGCGAGCCTCCGAACACCATTTGGACACATCGGTCCACTTCCCCTTGTCTTGGATGAACACCGGGGGCGGCGGGGGCACCTTTTTCCCCGCAGCGGTGCGGGGCGCGACGGTGGGTGCAGACGCGGGCGGGGATGCGATCGGGGTGGGGGCCGCGGCGGGGGTCGGCGACGGCGGGGTGGGGGGGTGCGAAAGAAGGGACGCCGAGACGTCCGTCAGCGCGATCTTGGCAGCTTGGGTTTTACCACAAGTCTTCTTCTTGCGTTTCTTCCCCTTGCCCTCGGCAGTGGTGAAGCCACTCTCTTCTGTGGACGATGGGGAAGAATCGGAAGCAGAAGCGGCTGCTTTGTCCGAGTTCGAATCCGAATCACCAGTAAGGGTGTCGGTATCTGAGGGCGCGTCTTCGGCGTCCATTTCTTCGGCGGGCTCTTCCGAGAAGGCCGGAGAGGGAGGGCAAGCCGGGGCGGCCGGAGATGGAGACCTAGAATAGGTCGCGGGCGCAAACGTGGGCGCGGTCGGGATAGCGGTCGCGAGAGTGATCGCGGGAGGATTCGCGGGCGAGTTCGCGGAGGTCGCGCGGATCGCGGAAGCGAGTAAAGCGGGCGCGGGAGGCATAGCGCGGAATGCCTGGATTGTCCGTTCGATATCGTCGGGCAATTCGGGATGAGTGGACAAGAGAAACCTCATTTCGGCCAAAAAGGCCGATTTTGAGGTTACCATGGTCGCGATGGGGAGCCTACTGATTGCTCATAGGGAGCGGCCTACTTCCCTAAAAACTCCTAACAATCCTAACGTCTACTTCCCCGGGAGGATAGCCCGGGGATGTGTGGCCCTCCCTGCCAGGTGTAGGCAGGGGGGTGTGTACCTATTGGTGAGCCCTAAGCTTGTAAACCTGTTGCCAATCTTAATGTGCAACAGGGCCCTGACGTCCAATGCGAGGGGTGTTTGTCACCCCAAAGACACTGGGTGAGTAGCTGGGGAGGCAAAACTGTCACCAGTACCGACTAGGAGATCCCCCAAGGCCGGTGGTCTGGGACCCGTCCGATTGATGCCTAGCCCTGAAGGGGTTCGGCGGGTGAGTCGGGTCAACACCCCCTCGGATTCGTTGACACCGTGAGGTTTCAACCGAGGACCACAAAAACAGTGGATTTTACCCGGAGAGGGCCAAGTGAATTTAACACGAAGCTTTCTCCGTCAAAGAAATAATATGTCTTGAAAAAGACAGTTTTGACTGAATTAATCAGTGAAATAAATTCACCAACTAATTAAATCGTCAGTAGCCGGGGCGGCTACAATGTTCGCAGCGGGGCGCGGCGAATCTGGATAGCGGCGAAAAATCACGCAGCAGGCAGGAGCACTTCACACACGTCCGTCCGGGTCGAGCGTAGCGCGTAGAGTGTGAGGAGTGTGACTGATGAGGGGGCAAGTGTGAGCTTTTATTATATGAGGGAGAGAGGGGTTATTGTTCGTGGGCCGTGATTAGTTTCGTCTTATCTATATTCAACGTCAGCAAGTTATTTCACAGCCATTCTATTACTAACCGAAGCATATTTTGCTCAATCTGGGTTGCTCCCAGCTTTTGTCAAACACTAGAAATGCCGTGTCATCTGCATAAGAAAAATTTCGCAATTAGGGATTGAGAGCTTGCATAGATCATTGATATATATAAGGAAAAGTGTCGGTCCTAATATACTACCTTGAGGGATGCCATAGGTGAGCTTTTCATATGAACTGGTGACTGAATCAAAGAGAACACACTGGGATCTATCATAGAGGTAGTCTTTAAATAATTTGAGAGTTGAGAAAGGGGGTATAAGGTTATAATTAATTATTGTTAAAGATACAAGAGTCTTAATTTTAACCTACAACTGTCCGCAAATTATAGAAATCAGCCGTTAGTGTGAGGGGCATAAATGGTGCAATAAAAAGAGGATATTTAGATGCAAGTCTCGTTTCTTTATTGTTGATTTCTGTGTATGATAAAAAAATATTAACAACTACTACTTTGTTTCGAAAAGAAAACGATAACCTTAAGTTGAAGTCTCCTTTTCAAATCAGCCTTATACATTTTAAAACCTCAACCAATTATAATTAAGCTAAATACTTAGTAATATGTAGCTTAGTATTTAAATAATAGTTAGTAATAAGCACTAGCTTATTACTATTATTTTACTATAAAAACTTATTGATTTAATAAATATTTGCATGTGCCTTTCTGGCTCCTTTTAGGAAAACAAACCCCGTACCTAATGTGGGGGAAAGAGCAGTATACATTAAATTGATATTTTCATTTGTTTTCTAGTGGTCGCCCAATCGTCGAAATTCGACCATAATTCATTTTAATCAACAATATAATAAAAAATATAGATTTCTGCACTTCTATTCCATATCATTTTTAACTGTCCCAAATTTCATACTCTTCCGTCTGCTTAATTTTTGTAAAAAGGGGCTATTTCACATATGAATATAAAGATGAGTTTCTATGGCTTTTCAAAAGAAGACGCAGAATATCTTACCTTTAAAATCTCTGATGCAAAGAAGAGAGATATTCTGCGACTCATTTTGCATGTCGTCTTTCCCATTTACATAAATAAGCCTTACTATTTACGTCTTATACATATTTAGATAGATTTAAGGCTGCTAAATCCAAATAATGAAGGCGCGTTTAAGGTTACCATAGATAGAAATGATACATTTGACCAGTCAAACCTTCGTCATATAGTCTGTATGCTGAACAGATCACATACACGAAACGATTAGAATGTTTAGGGTATAACTAAATACTTCAAATAGTATTCGTTCAGGTAGTCGATGTGGCAGGTGATAAATCTTGAGACTGTTACGGCCACCAACGGTACAGATTTAGAACAGATCAGAAGGCTCTTAAGACAGACTGACCATGTATGGTAGCCTTAGTAGAGAAGATCTGAAGTAGGTTCGCCAAGACAACAGATCAGCAAGCAATTTGAGTATATGCTAGTGAGAATCCTCGGTTGGCGATGTCGGGTGGAGTGACGGCCGTCGCTCCTTCGTTGGCGTTCGTCACCACGTACAGAACGAAAGGCTTTGCTCCGCCTGTGAGATAAATACAACAGTTACATTATACAGTAAAACAATAATTAATACAGGGTGGCCCATTTACAGAGGTCCAAAATGACTTTTCAGAAGCCTCTTGCTAAGGGTGGTCCAAAACTCCCCCAGTATGTTCAACCATTATTTTAGGAGAAAATTTAAATCAAATGTATTTACAGTCTCCAAAAATTAAATAGAGGCAGTGTATCCGATTTTTCTGTATTAAAACTCATGGACCTACTTTTACAATACATTTTTGAAAGGCACAGTTAATAAACTTGTTATAAGTTTGTAAGTGTATAGATAATAAATAAATATTCATTGAATAAGAAATAGCTAAGAAAGTTTACTTTGCACTGGGACGAAGCCGAGACCGCAGAAGCGGTCTGTGCCTGCTGCCAGAGCCGTGGCTACCACGATAGGGTTGGGTATAACCACGAAGTCCGTCAGGCAATTAACGCCGTTCACAGCTCCTACGACCGTGCCGAGTACCGTGTTGTCAGCACCTTCCACGTCTCCCGTCACGGTAAAGGAGAATGCGTCGCCTGCTGCCTGGTATAGAATAAGAGACGTTAATTTATAAACGTAACATTAATGTGGTTACGGAGTGCAGAGCTGTGCCTTGTGATATTTTCTGATCACACTTGTACGGCACCTGTGTTGCCTGACGTTATGTGTCATTTAAGTAACGGTTTTTACGAAAAAAGTCTGACGAGCACCTAGTAAATCCATCATCAGTCATTCAACGTGCAGTGACCCACGCTTTTGAAAACTGGGCAACGTTCGGACATCGATATTTATATGGTATACCCCCATGCAGATGGTGTGTATTCGCGTTTAGCTTAAGTCATAATAATTTTCGACCAGGTTAAATAATGACGACATCCTTGCATAATATAATTGTATGGTGCAGATCAGCAACAATAGATTGAGAACGCACAAAAATTATATGTCTCACCTGCGCATACTGTATAGCACAATAGCCCGCTTCCATTCTAATGCATATGCCGTAGTTCATGTTGACGATCTGCCGGGTACCGGTGACCAGGGACGCACTGAGAACTGTGTTGGCAGCAGTTCCGTAGTTGAAGCTGTTGATGGTTCCCGTTATGCCAGTATAGTATTGGAGGCAGCCGTTCGGCGCTGTAAATAATAGTTAAGTCTAAGTCTTAGTGTGGTGTGTGTGGCGCCGGCCGTGTGACCGAGTGGTAGTAGTTTTTAATTAATGGCTTGGTCATGTGGGGATAGTTTTAAGTTTGAATGAGGAAGGAAACTAGAGAATGGTCTAAAAAGAATGGAAAGAAAGAAGAATCTATTAAGAAAAAGATAGAGAAATAAATTGCGTGAAAGATAACATAGCTAGAACGGGGCTATGGGGCTTAATATGATGATGGCTCATAGAGATCTTTGGAAGAAGATCTGCCTGCCCCATAGATGGATAGCGTTGCACCTGCCCCTAGGATAAGGACAGGAAGTTGATTACTAATTAATGCACTAACTACAATAGATCGACATAATGGCATAAAACCTAAATATTCAAGTAAGTATTCGGGAAAATAATTAGTTACCTATTCCAGGACAGTCACACCCAAGCTGGATCAGCTTAATATTCCACCTCCTTGAGAAGGTTGTCGCCAAGGTGGCCGTGACGATGATGGTGATGGCGGTGTTCCCGTTGAAGTCCACAAAGATGGTCTGCCCAGTGAGGTCGCCGCAGAGTAAGGGCACGATTGTGTTGCCTCCTGTCACTGATATGGAGTCGGTGACGCAGTTCCCGTCGCCGTCAGGTTGTGCTAGTACCAGGTCTTGGAAGTCTATACGGAGCTAAAGGAATAAAGAATTTTAGGACAAGATTTTGTGGGTGGACTTATCGCTAATTCCTACCTACACGCCCAATGTCCCTGAAATGTCCCTGTCCCAACCATTTTCTTAAGGTCGTCGGTCCTTCGACAATCATGGCCAGCCCACTGCCACTTCAGTTTGCTTTCTTTGGAAAAGAATCAGAGTTACCGACATAGCTTGCTATGACGGTTACTCCGGTTATTTACCGGATAATATCATTTCTAATGTTAGGCTTCAAAGAAATTCCGCGCATAGCTCGGTAAGCGACTTTGAATTAGTCTACCAGCCCAAATGTCAGTGTTTACGTTTCGGCACCTTATTACAAAACGGACAAGACGCACTGATTGAGGACCTTAATAGTCATAAAACATTGCGGGATAGGCGACGAGAAGACTAGACGAAGTTTCCCAAACGCTGCCCAACCCAACTAGATCACTGGTGTTAAGGTTCCACAAAATAGCACTGAGGGTTGCATTATAATACATTACAATGCAACCCTCGGTGCATATATGGGTATACATACCCACGGCCTACCCGCATTCTCTTGGAAAGACGCCCTGAGCTCCAAGCCCTGTCTACATTATAGGTTGATTTTATGTAGATAGATATGTACGGTATATGTGCTTGCTTATTGAATAGTTGTCGTAGTTTGAATTCCATACTTAGCTACCCACTACGATGAACCTAAAATTGCAGATAAAAACCGTATTAACCACCTCGATAAAAAAATAAAAATCAAAAGTCATTTATTCAAATTAGGCGGAGAATCAGCACTTTTCGAATGTCAAAATGACATAAGACCGTCCCCAAAAACGCCCGCCCTTCACTACTTCCTAGTGCTTTACCTGGGAAGAAGAAGTGGCGCAACAAACTCCCCAGCAGCACAGCTGTCTGTTTAGTTAGATAGAGTTAATTCTATACATAGGTAGGCAAAGTAATCAACATTACGAGACACAGAACTTAAATAATTTGTCATATGTCAGCTAGCCATGCCAATATACCAACAAATAAAATGAAAACTTAACTCAAGCACACACCACGGTGGACGCCATCATGCGCGTGCGAGCCCTCACGACGGGGGATGCTTGTGGCCCGGGGTGGGGTCGTCTTGGCGGTGTCTCTGGACATCGCCAATGCCTTCAACACCCTGCCCTGGAGTTGCATAAGGGAGGCACTCCGGTATCACCGGATGCCGACCTACCTCTGTCGTGTGGTCGAGGCCTACTTGACGGACAGGGCCGTCATCTACCCCGGTCACCTAGGAGAGTGGAACCGGCGAGAGATGTCGTGCGGTGTCCCACAGGGATCGGTCCTGGGGCCGCATCTGTGGGACATCGGATACGACTGGGTGCTGCGCGCCGACCTCCCTAGCGGCGTCAGCGTAGTTTGCTACGCTGACCACACGCTGGTCCTGGCGCAAGGGAGGTCGTACCAGGCGGCGGCCGACTTAGCGACACACGGAGTTGCGACAATCGTCGATAGGATCCGGCAACTGGGACTCGAGGTGGCCTTGCACAAGTCCGAGGCCATGTGGTTTCATGGTCTTCGGAATGCGCCACTGACGGGTTCCCAGATAACGGTGGGAGGGGTTCACATCGGCGTCGAGTCGACGATGAAGTACCTAGGACTCGTCCTCGACAGCCGGTGGAACTTCGCGGAGCACTTCCGACGTTTGGCTCCCAGACTGGAGCGGGCCGGGGCTGCCTTGAAGCGGCTCCTGCCCAATCTAGGGGGGCCAAACGCCTCCTGCCGGAGGCTCTACGCGGGGGTCGTGCGGGCCATGGCCCTATACGGGGCGCCGGTGTGGGCGCCTACATTGAGGCGCCAACCAGCACGCCGGTTGAAGGCGGCCCATAGGGTCATGGCCATCCGGATGATCCGGGGATACCGCACGATCTCCGGTGAGGCGGCGGGCCTCCTTGCCGGATTACCGCCATGGGATCTGGAGGCAAACGTCCTCGCGCTCACTTGGGAGTGGCGCGAGGAGGCCAAACGCCGGGGCGTAACTCCGCTGCCGCGGGAAATCGCGGCACGGCGGACAGAGCTCCGGCAGGATCTCATGGCGACGTGGAAAGTGCGATTGTCGCAACCCAGTGCTGGGCACGCCGCGATTGCGGCGGTAAGTCCCCTCTTTGAGGAGTGGCTTGAGAGGCGGCATGGCGTCCTCACCTTCCGCCTGACACAGGTCCTCACCGGACATGGCTGTTTCGGGAGGTTCCTGTTTCGGATAGGGCGGGAGGAAACGCCCGGGTGTTTCCATTGCGAAGATCGCCCAGAGGACACGGTGGAGCATACGGTGGAGGTCTGCCCAGCTTGGGCGGAGCAACGCCGTGTCCTCGTGGAGGTGATCGGCGGCGGCGATTTCTCGCGTCCGACCCTGGTCCAGGCCATGGTACGGAGCGAGAGGGCATGGCTGGCAGTCGCCTCCTTCAGCGAAGCAGTTATGCTCGCAAAGAGGGAGGCGGCGCACGTGAGGGAGATGCAGTACATGCGCCCTCACAGCCGTGGCCTTCGCAGGAGACGCCCTGGGCGTCGGGAATCCCAGGCTGATTCCCGGCCACCGTAGGCGCGGGCTTGCGGACGGCGAGTGATGGGTAGCTCGCTGTCCGGTAAGGACCAAGCCCGGGTCGACGGTGCGTTGTGTTCCACGCGCGCCTCAAAGAGATGTCATCAGCAACTGATGGGGCCCGCAAGGGCCGATGCCTGCCGGGGGTGTGGGTTGTTCGAAAGAGATACCGCCGCCCCTGGCACACAGGCAACTGAGGGAACACGGGTGGGTTTTAGTCAGTAAAAGTCTGACACGCCCTCCCGCTCCACCCAGAGCGGGAGAAGTTATTTGATGATTTCCCACCCAGGAAAAAAAAAACTCAAGCACAAAAATAAAAAAGTAAACAAAGCATACTACCAAAATATAAGCCTCCTGGTAGAAATGATAATAGCTTACATATGAAATGCTGGAATATGTTCACAAATGATAACCTAAGACAATCGACGAAAACATAAATAAACAGGTAGGGAATTATTAACGACAATAATAAAATCACGGTCAGCAAGACGACCAGTCACCACAAGCAGCACCCGTTCACGAGCATAACGCAAAGATCAGCCATTACCCCCGTCTCCATATTTGAGGGAAAGAGGTTACCCGATCTCCAACGCTACCACAAGCAACTTGCTGCCGGTTGCTCAAGCAAGAATACAATGATCAAGTGTCGAGGTCGCTAGCTAACCATAATGCCATACAACTCATCATAAAAAAATATTGTTATGAGTAGATCATGTCGATAACTAATGAAATAATAGATTATAATTAAAAAAAAATACTTACAGTCAAAAAAAAAAAACTTAATATTAATTATATGAACCCATATAACCTGTCTCTTATCGTACCTAACGCTAATTCTGGAAAAAGAACATGAACATTGTCTTGAGTTAATCACAGCGACCACTATTCTTGTCATTTAAATAGTCGTTGATGGAATAGTAAGCCTTTAAACACAGGTTGGATTTTATTTGAGCTTTAAACGTATCAAAGGGCAAATGTAGCATAGCAGAGAGAAACTTGTTTTAAAAGATTATACCAAGCCCAACAAATGAATTATGAACCATATGAAGCCGGTGAAAGGGAGCACGTCTTTTGTCCTTATTTCTAGTGTTTACAGTGTGAATGTCACTGTTTTTAGTGTACAAGTGTATATTGTCTAATATATAAAATATTGGCAAAGATGAATTGTGATGCCACCAAGTGAGAATACCAATATCTTTAAAAAAGTCCCTCAACGAAACTGGCACCTAGCTGGTAAATTGCTCGAACAGCAGTTTTCCCCACAGCAGAATACCGTAGGACATAACGCTGGGAAAATAACTAAAGTAGACTAACCGAGCTGTATCGTTTTCTGACGGCGTAGGCATCTGAACTGAGCCTCCCTGCCAGGGTTGATATGTGGAATCCCCACTGAAGTTTGGCATCTACTGTTAAGCCCAGAAAAACTGCCGAGTCTACAGTCTCAAGCACCTCTTTATTTAAGACGATGTTGGGACCTAGATTTCTAACATTCGGTAAGGCAAATTTTACACATTTCGTTTTCTTGGCATTGAGAACTAGGTTACTTGCCGTAAACCAATCCCGTAACCATTAAGAGTGCACTATTTACGTCGTCAAAATCATGTCTATTCCTGTCTACTTTAAAAATAAGAGAAGTCTCATCTGCAAACAGTACAACATCACAAATACCCTTTAAATAAAATGGTAAGTCATTGATATTGACACTAAAAACAAGAATGGCCCGAGTATTGAGCCTTGAGGCACGCCTAACTGAACTGGTAGCCCGGACGATTTTACTCCATTAACTTCCACACGTTGGAACCTATTATGTAAATAAGAATTTCTTACGTTTAAAGCTTCGTTATGGACACCGTAATAACGTAGTTTACGAAAAAGCGTCTCATGGTTCACGCAATCAAAGGCTTTGGAGAGATCACAGAAGACTCCAATAGCATTTTGCAATTTCTCCCATGCGTTGAATATGTGTTTCATCAGAGCAACACTCGCATCCGTAGTCGAACGACATTTTGTAAAGCCATATTGCTCATTATGGAGGAGGCTATTTAAATTAAAATGTCTTAACAACTGCTTGAGTATCAACTTTTCGAATATTTTGCTAAATGCAAGTAAGATAGAAATTGGCCTGAAATTACGAACGTCATTTTTATTACCTGATTTAAATAATGGTATGACTTTACTACTCTTCATGAGGTCAGGAAAAGTCCCTGAATCAACACATTTATTAAAAGTGACAGCTAGATAGGGGGTTACGGTGTCTATTTTATTACTTAAAAGTTTAATGGAAATGCCCCAGAAATCACCAGTGTTTATAGACTTAAGTGTCTTAAAAACATTAACTACATCACGAGGCGTTACATGTTGGAAACTGAATAGGTCGCTACATTTAGGCACACTACTATGCAAAAGGTTTTCAGCTTTAGACGGGGACGAATTAAGGGAGCAAGTCGTAGTTACAAGTATGTTGGCTAAAACTCATTAAATGCCTATGCTACGTCAGCTTCCTTATTAATTAATTTGCTATCGACCATAATCTCAAGTTATTTTTCTTGTATAACTGATTTACCCGTTTCATTGTTAATGATTTTCCAAATGGTTTTTACTTTGTTATTAGATTTTTTTATTGTATCGCTTAAAAATTTGGATTTTGCAAAAGCACTAATCTTTTTAAGTTATTTTGAATAGTTTTTGACATACTCAAGAAAAGGAGTCTCAACCCTGTATTTTTTCAAACCATATAACTCGTATAGTCTCGATCTACTTTTGTAAATACCTGGAGTAGCCCATTGGTTAAAGCCAACGGAGGTGTGCCATTAATGTTAATGGTTTTGGTATTGAAAGCAGATTGGTACACTTTTTGCACAACATCAAAAAGGGCTCCGTGAATTTCATTAGGATTCTCGTGTTGTGCTATGGAGGGTGTATTCTACGAGCTGTATTATTTTTAAACTTGTTGCACTGACTAGCTGGATAAGGCCTGCATTCAAACGTTTGCGAATTTTTATATAATGGCATGGGGAAGCTAGCTAATAAACCACAGCGGTCAGATGTTAAGTCAGTTGACACTAATTTATGTTTGGCATCACAATCACTAAATATATTATCAAGACATATTGACGAAGATGCCGTGATCCGAGTAGGTTCAAAAAAGATATGAAGAATTCTTTTAATCCCAATCCATTTGCAACGAGTGCCTGGATGATTTCTACATAAAGGTATGTATGTCCCAACATATAAATATTTTTGTTTAAGATAACACGATGACCCGTGGTTCGATCTCGAGGTCAGGAAACAACGTGTTATTGGGTGCTTCCATCCGAAATTGCTCAGTGGCAGTCGGGAGTCTATTTTTTATGATTGCCCGTTTGATGGTAATATGATCCCATGTAATATGGGGCGCTGAAACTGGCGAAATGTGGGTGCACTATAGGTACACCTCTGCCCAACCGGAAAATACTGGCGAGGTGTTATGTGAGAGCTGGCTTACCTGACAAATGTTGGCATTGCACCTGTTCACGATCATGGAGCAGGCCGGGCCGCCGGCGTACGCCGCCGGGTAGCCGGGGCTTGTGAAGTATGTGTTGTTCACATTCGTCGTGGCACCGCATGTGCGAGACACTGCAATACATACAAACAGTAGAGCCAAGCGCTCATTACAGCGCCGATGGGCCGCAGGCCGCAGCGCAACGCATTTTCATATAAAAGTGTCCGATTCAGCCCGCCTGCAGTGTTTGTACGTTCTTACAAAATCTACGAAAGTTTGGTAGGTGGATTTTTGCAATGCGTTGCCTTGCGGCGCATTAGGCTCATCTGCGTTAGCCGTAAGTTGTGTTACAGGGAAGCGCAATTTTAACAGTTAAAACTGTGTAAAGAGCTGTAATTTAGTCAAAAGGCACGTTTAACTTCTCCAAAAGTTGTCTTGTAAAATCTTTAGGAAATTTTCAAAGAAGGGGGGCCCTGGTAGCGATCATTTTACAGGTAACTGTTGTATTAGTATCAGGGGAAGAATGAATTAGGACATTTCTGTGCCTATGAAAAAGGTTACTATCGAGAGATCCTAGTAGTAACCTTTTCCATAGATACGCTTAAGTAGGTACCTAGCCGTTATTCTAGATTAAGAATTAAAAAAGAAAGATTTATTCGGTATACTTTAGGTATTAACTTTACAAAAGAAACGAAGATAGCTGCTTAAGCTAGTCGCAGGCTTGAACTCACTGGTGGGCCTAGCTAAAAAACACCCTGTCTGGTAAGACAGGGTGATTTAGCTTTGCTTTGGCATCGTGTCCGACAGAGATAGTATAAGTGATGAGCAGTTAGATGCTAGTCTACACGCACAACGTTTTTGAGCGAGATGAGGATCAACTATAGTAAAACAGGCGCGTGAAAAATTAAGAAAAGTCCTTCAGAAGATCGGATTTTATTAATAAACTACTGCATAACGACTGCAATAATGACTAATAAAGTTTATTGAACTTTTCAATATTTGAGCTTTGTCGGTACCGATTTGGTTTTGGAGAAACACTTCAGTTATTACTTAAACAAACCCAAATTTAGGTTAAACTAACAAGAAAAACGAATCTTTGCTGGCTCCTAACTTTTTAATGGCTTTTTATTTTAGTATTCTGTTTCCGCACAGACAATATTAATAATGAGACAAAACCATATCATGGTTAATTTTTGATGTACCTACATTGTTGACACGTGGAGTAATACACTCCCGAAGTTGTTATGGAAAAAGTCGACTAGATTCACCTTAACCAGTGGCACAGTTTGCAAGTAGAAAAAAGTCAATGAAAAAATAGGTAGTCATGGGGAATGAAGACAGAAATGAAAACTCAATATTTGGAAAAAACAACGCGTCACATTATCTAGTCAGCGACGCGGCCAGATTAGGATATCCGTGACACGAATTCATAAGTTCTGTCTCTGCCAAAAATCGGTCAACGCGGCTAAAGACACGCGGTTTTCACTTGAAAGAAAATATGAAGCGTAGGTAAGAACCATTTCCTATACCGACAACTGCTGCAACGATTGCGTTGACTTTGGAATCAAATAGGCCAGTGTGGAAAAGTTTCATCTCCAATTACACAACACGCAATCTTAACTTCTGATAACTTCGCCATACAAAACTTTCAGTTTCTTAACGTCATTTGTGACGTAGTGCGAGGAAACGGTGACCTATACTGACACGCTTAGCATTATCAGCCTATATCGTTCCCCCTGCTGGGACACAGGCCTCCTTTCGGCGAGACGGAGTAGGCCGTAATAAACCACGCGGGCCCAGTGCGGGTTGGTTGATGTCACATGTCTTCGAAGTTTTGGTTCTAAGAAATGCCGGTTTCCTCACGATATTTTTCCTTCACCGTTTTTGGAGAGCAGTGGTGATGAAATAATTTATACAAAGTAAAGCGCCTGTCGGGGTTTGAACCTACGACCTACAACTCGTAAGTCGCGGTCGTTACCACTGGGCCACCACTGTTCTACACGCTTCGTTTGTGTGAAAAGTGTTGACAATGTTGCCTTTAGCGGCGGCCGCCGAGGCAACTCCTGATCTCCATGCTCTGACTTCAATGAAGCTAATATGGCATAAGTCGACTTACCGACGCAGCAGCGGCCCCTTCTCGTAGCGCATGTGCCCGTGATGGTACCGTTGAGATTGTTGCATTCCCTCCGCGCTAGACATGTGCCGTTCATAGAGTTGGCGGTAGAACACTCTGTATTCGCGAACCGCACGATGCTAACGAAGGGAAACACTGCAATGATAGACGTTCACTTTTAATACTTTAATAATGGCAATAGCTTCATATATTACTTTATATTAGATATTATATGATTAATAATAAATAAATAATAGTAAGTACGTTGTTCACCAAGGGGAGGAAGAAACCGACTACTAACGAGGGTGTAGTTTCGTATCACATGAACTGGGAATCGCACTTTCTTCCAAGCGATACGTAGTGCTTTATATCTACTAAAATCCTATGATTTTAGTAGATATAAAGCACCTACTTTTTAACAGAATACAAATACCAAACTAAAGGGTAGGTACTTGGCTTATAGTTTTGCTCTTTTGCACTAAAATAAGACAGTAAAGGCATTTTCAAAAGAAGATGGCGCATTTTTGATTCTAATCGAAGTCTATCGTAAGATTGTTGTTGGATAAGACCGCAACGAAAGTCGTAATAAATCATTGTGCGAAAATTTTCTCTAGTCAAATCCATTACACACAGACACTTTTTAAATTACCGCGATTTTTTAAACACAAATGACATTTGAATTCATTACACATCTACAGATTTCCAAAGAGTACTTAACTCAAAAAAAAAAAATCTTTGTCTGCTTTTCTTACTGACCTATTCTAAAAACTTATAGTGTGACCCCCGTAAATAACTTTTTTTTGTAATGTTAGTTATAGTTATAGCTCAGCAACAAAATATCATCAACAGTTACTTTTATAAAGGTATATATTTAATCTAAATTGGCACAAAATAAATCCATTTATATTTTATATTCTTTAAATTTTACTTCTGATTCGAATTTAAACCTTAATTTAGATTTCAAAAAAACTGAATTGACTATTGCTGCTAACTGTACCTATTCAAATTAGTCGCTGGATACGACGTACAGTAGTCGAACCCTAAATACAGTAATTATGTCACATCGAACTTAAGAAAAAGACTGTTAAAGTGACAGAAACGACGTCCTGCAAAGCTACTGTACAAGTACCTGAAACTTTTTCTTGACATACTATATTTTTACTGCCACTCAAGTACTGTATACATCACAGAGGTTTCTGTTACGATTGTAAGTATTTTGGTAAGGTTATTCACACCTAGGGGATAGCTAGTCTTACCACAAGCGGTATCGTGTTACGTTTACCCGTAAGAACTGCTGTGGAAGTTAGATACGCAGTCGCTCCAAGTAGAATACTGGAATTCAGCTGCATCCGGTTAGACTAGAAGTCAACCACAAGATAATAAGAAAAGGTTGGCTTGGCAGACGATGAAGTAACGCCCAGTGCCCACAATGAGCATTAAAAAATATTGAAATAGTTGATCAGCGGATCGCATTCGCAACCATCTGGACTGGTATCTCTATTTGGCGAACAAGTAAGCGATGCACTGGACACGAACAGCTTTGGGTTGGTCTTGGTGTGTGCTCCAGTGACCTAATTTTGATGGACTTATATTGGTAAGGTAGGTGATGTATACAAATAATAAAATACATTAATTATATAATATCGGTAAAGACATTTATATATACTTAAATCTCTTTAAATACAGATAGGTACGGTAGGTTGGACGTTGTTTGGTTTGAATTGGGTAGCCAAGCAGTTTTATTGATCAAACAAAATCGTGAATCGAATATTGCGTCGGCCCTATCATATTGTAGCAGAATCGCATAGCGTACTTCGTCAGAATATTATTTGGCGCAGCATAATACCGGAATCTCAACAGAACAATAAAATAAAATGCAAAATTGTAACTTACATATTTTTCCCTTCCTTCCACCGAGTTCAGTCACATTATTGCTATCTGGCTGGTCGTATTCATCGAAGCCGTCGTCTTCATCAAATCCGTCGTACTCATCCTGGTCAAATCTGTGGATGTTGGTGGCTGCAGCCGCTACCACCAACGCCGATATAACTAACCACCACTTTCTTGATCCCATGTTTTTCTAATCAGCTGCTCTTCTCAACGACTCATGCACGTAACTAACTGACTAAAACACCTCTTGGTGATTTGTAACCACTGAAATATGAGTATCCGTTACACTGGTCCTAATCCCAATAGAAATGGTCACGAAATGGGAGTAGAAATGTCAATCATGTATAAATAAAGTAGGTGATAACGGTTGTCTGTTTGTGCAAATTGTTAAGGATGTTACCGTTTTCCACTTAGCGTCCGCTGACAGCCTATGTGTTAAAATGACTCTGTGAGTGGAAGAATTAGAACGATTTATGTAAAGTTTACTTCATACGCAGGTTAGTGATGTGTGTCGTGACCTATTTGTAAATAGTGACACAATTTTGTGGTCAATTAATGACTATTGAATGGACGTTGGTCTAGGGGAGGGTTTGACTTCCAGGTCGAGCAAAGTACCTATTACTGAGTTTTTCCATTTGACATTTCTCAGTAGCAGACCGGGGTTTGGAGATGTGTCTGATGATGACGCCCCCTATTACTTACAAAGGACTTACGTAACTGGCGAAATTTGGGTGTAATTGAGCTTAACATTTCGGGGAAAACAGGCGTAATGTTATTTATGTATGAAGAATTGAAACCAATAGAAAAACCTTTGCAAGTGGAATCTTTCCAACGGACAAGAATTTTGCCAATTGTTAGTCAGTATAGAGTTAATGACCTAATTAGCCTACTTGGGCACCGAAGTTAAGGAATTTTCCTGACGTCCTATAGCCACGAATGAATGCCCTGTAGTAGTATGAGTTTGAATCAAACGACATTGTGGAAATTACTGATTTATTCTGTAAGCATTGTCAGTTAGTGTATGACATTAATTACTTTTTTATATAGAATATACCACTACATCTCACTCCTTATATCCAAACTATAAAACAGTTATCATTTTGTAGCATAAAGCAAGAAGAAAAACACTATACGCCACTTGCAAAACGTATAATTTTGTAAATATTAAAAAAAAAAAAAACGCCAAGGGAAAAGGATTTTCAAAGAGAACCTTTGCTACGCGAGAGTTGCCATTCGGAGTTAATGCTCTAAAATGGTGAACACTTGGGCACTGTAGTGTACAAATTTGCTTGGCGCCCAATAGCCATAAATGAGAGTTCTTTTTAAGGGGAACCTAGTCGCGGGCTCGAACTCAAAGATGGGCCTGGCTAAAAAGCACGCTGTCTCACCAGGCATCGTGTCCGACAGAGGTAGTATCAGTGATGTGCAGTTAGACGGTAGTCTACACGTACAACATTATTGAGTGAGATGCAGGATCATTTATAGTACAACAGGCGGGTAAAAAATTAAGAACAGTCCTTCGAAAGATCGGTTTTTATGAAAAAACCACTTCATAAATCAATGACCAATAAAGTTTATTGTACATTTCGATATTTGAGCTTTGTCGGTACCGGTACTTGGTTTTTCAGATTTTACACTTCTTTTATTACTTAAACACGCCCAAAGGTAGGTGAAATTAGCAAGAAAAACGAATCTTTGTTGGCTCCTAACTTTTTAATGGCTTTTTATTTTAGTATTCTGTTTCCGTACAGACAATATTAATGAGACAAAACCATATCATGGTTTATTTTTCATGTACATTGTCGGATAGTGGCTACACTCCCGGAGTTGGAGTTGGAAATGTGGACTAGATTCACCTTAAGGGGAACATGGGTTACTAAAACGACTTTTGGCAATTGTTGGTTCGGAGTTAAAGACCTAAACTATTATTAGTTGGGCATGGAAGTGTAAGAATTTTCTTGACGTCCAATAACTATGTTCACAAAATTAAATTATATTTAATAAGGCACGAGACAAAAAGGGAAGAGCTCACTGGGCATCACTGTCAGTCCGAAAAATGCCTAAAATGCTGGCAGCGTTGCCACATTGGATGGCAATGCTGACTCTTTGACCTAAAAATAGGCCAACCCTCTGGTTACGTGAAGATTCAACCAACCGCTTGGCGATTTCCCGAAATACTCGAGGAGCACTCGGACCCCACGGCCCTAATGTTTCAACACCAAACGGCTCAAACATATTACTCCCAATAAGGTTGTTATATTTCGCCGTTTGAGGTTTTCTGCACCTGCAGCAGCCGCACCAACACAGCTCGCTGTGCTCGGAACATGGAATGGCGCGAGAGTGTCGACACAGGTAGCATCCCACACCAAAGGCCTACCCACTACAGATCGAGACTGAGATTAGACTGTGAACGTTCTTAAAATTACGAGAATTGCCCCTAGGCACCATGCCGGAAGAAATTGCAAAGTAACTGAAATTGACAAATGTCGAGCCCTACACGGGTAATTTTTTCAGGAGAACATGTTGAATGTTAATTATATGCTATTATTGTTTAGAATCAAGTTCTTCCAACTTAACAGACAGCTGTGCTGCTGGGGAGTTTGTTGTGCCACTTCTTCTTCCCAGCTAAACCACTAGGAAGTGGTGAAGGGCGGGCGTTTTGAACGTCAAAATTATATAAGACAGTCCCTCGACTGTCTTATGTAATTTTGACGTTCAAAAAGTGCTGACTCTCAGTCTAGTTTGAATAAATGACTTTTGATTTGATTTGATGGTGGGGTCAAAATGAAAATCCAAGATGGCGGCCAAGAAAGTTTTAAGATTTTCCATCATGGGTGTCATCATGGATTTTCTTTTTGACCTCACTATCGGCTTTAGATCGCCCAAAAACCCTGAAAACTACACCCATGATGAAAAATTAGAAAATATAGGTTCCTACCTAATAAAGAAAGAAAAAAACGGGCTGTAAAAACACCCCGACGATCACTATTGACGTCTAATTGGACTGTTTATTTCTAGTCTGCTACATCCCTGTCCAACCCTTTGACAGAATACAGGCGTGATGTTATGAAGAAATTTCATTTCCGAATTTACTTCGCGCAACTGTCCGTTCGCGCATGTGGATTCGTGCAAGTGTCTTTCGCGCAATAGTACAGTCGCGCAAAAGTCCAGTCGCGCAAACGTCCATTCGCGGAAAAAGTAGAGTTTCCTCCTCGGGATAAACGTGCCTTCGTTTTGGGCGAGCTTGAAACCGTCGCTGCTGCACTCAGGAGTGTCGCTCCATTTGGGAGTAAACACTAGCCCCTTTATTTATAAATGTTGGTTAAAGTAAAGTAACGATTAGCGATTGTTTAACCACGCATTTTTGAAGTTTAAGCGTCTCTTAACTTTAATCAACGTTTATAATTAAACCCCCTAGAAATCTAGAATCCTTCGTTATGCTCGGGAATCAATACGGCGCCCGCGACCTAAGACACGGCTTTGTCCAACAGTGGACAATCTACTATTAAGTCTTCGAAAAAACATAACAGCAGATATCAAAGTTAGCAATGATACACTTCTACTAGCTTATCATGGGCTGGTTGCTTCAGTGTTAAGATTTGGAGTCATATTTTGGGGCAGCTGTAGTGAGAGGGAGCAGATTTTTAAGACCCAGAAACGGGGTATTACATCTCTGTCAAACCTTAAAAGCACAGACAGCTGTGAACCTGTGTTTCGGTCTCTGAGGATGCTAACATTTCCATATGATGCACTGTTAAGGAAAAGTATTATGACAATGAGGCCTGTAATTTATAATAAAATACCTCATAGTTTTATGGATTATTCAGTAAGCATTTTTAAATCTAAGGTTACTGCACTACTATTACGCAAATGTTATTATTCAGTGAAAGACTTTCTAAATGATATAAAATTTATCCTGATTATGATTGTTATAATTAATTACAAATTTGACCAATTACGACTTATGTAGGTTCCTGACAATAATAATATTATTTGACTTAATTTTAATTTCTGTTTTGTTTTGCTGACATTATTTCATTTGTATTACCTAATCGTTTAATTAATGTTCCTAATAATTTGCAGGCCGTAAGATAAACTGTAGCTGATCTCAATAATTTATGTTCAACATCTTATACCAGTACTTACATTCACAGCAAATATAGTTCTGATTCTGATAATGATTCTATCAGCCTTCGTCTTCAAGTCACTTCCTACCATTAAGGTACTATGTATTCTAACACATTCTCCCAAACCCTCCCACTTTTGATCTGACTTTTGGCACTCAGCTTCGCTCGTTGACTTGGTCTTCCTTTGCACATTGTAACCTGTATTTATTGTCGACAATTGACCTGCTTCGCGATTGGATTTCGGTAAGCATAAAATAACGTAACTGTAGCGTAACTGTGTGACATGCCGACGCAGTTTTTATGGTGGAAGATATTTAGCAAAACATCTTCCAATTACGAGCAGAATTGGTAGCATAGATACATTCAGGAGCACGCGTTATTGAAGGCTTGTAACATATATATCTATCAGTTTTACTTTATGGTTCAAATATGGTCAATTTGGTAGTGGGAATACTTTTAATACTTGCTTCGACAACTATGTGATCTTTGAAACCCAATTAATAGAAAATAACAACAATTTTGTTCCTTCTTACTTTCAATTATTGGGCATTGTTGATATCTTCCGACTATAAAAAATGCTTTTAATAATATAAAATCTCATTATCCAGAGTTCCATTCTTCTAAGAAAACGTCGTACAGCTCTCTTAAATTGCTACACTGTCGATTTGGAAACTTTTTCTTGATTTCGCACCAAAGATGCTCTATTGGGTTTAGATCTGGGCTGTTAGCTGGCCAATCTAAGACAGAAACTGATTGCGATGTGAGAAATTCATTAACGGTGCGTGCAGTATGCTTTGGATCATAGTCGTGCTGGAATGTCCAAATAACCTGAAGCACGTCTTCAGCATAAGGTAACATTGTTTCTTCCAGTACAATTTTGTATTGTAATTGATCCACGTTTCCTTCTATTAGCTTAACAGGTCCAACACCATGTCCAGAAAAGCACCCCCAAATTTTCACATTTCCCCCACCATGCTTTATTGTCTTTTTGTGAACTTAGGGTCGAAAGCTTTAATCGGAGGACGTCGTATATATTGTTTTCCATCAGAACATACCTGTATATTTTTGTATCGTCAGAATAAATAATATTTTTCCACTGTCTAACTGTCCACTTTTCATACCTTCTTGAAAATGCAAGCCGGGCTTGCCTTTGGCTCCTTTTCAACATGGACACCTTCCGTGCAACTTTTTTCTTATGAAACGTCTTCGAATAGTGCGTGCAGAGATTGGTGTAGGGTTGTTTTCACCAAAATATTCTTTTCTCAGCTCATTAGACCCTTGAAAAGCATTTTGTTTTGTCAACGAACGGTACTTCGATCATCTCAACAAGATGACTTTCTCTGCTTAGCTACATGCGGAATATCTGAAGTAGTTTGATACGTGGCAAAATGCTTCACAGCGTAGAAAACCATAGTTTTTGAGCAATGCAGATGGTCGGCTATCTTTTTATACGACCAATTCTTCTCGCGAAGATTGATTATTATTTCCCTTGCAGATTTATAGCAACTTTTATTTTTCCTCATTGTTTTCTTAGGAAGCAATCACCTTCAAGACTTTTAAAGCACTAAATACAGTCAAAATTACACGAATAGTGACCTAAATCCACAGAGCCATAGATTGTGCTCTATTTAAATTTGAATAAATAATTAACTATTCAGCGTTCTTAATTATATGAGTAAGTAGTTATACTTGGTTCGTATAAAGTTTATCTATATATTTTCTAGCCAATCATGTGTATCAACGTATGCACCGCTAGAATGGAAAAGTTTTGCGATACCAAAAGAAATACAAAAAAATACATACTTACAATTAGTTATACTTACTTGTTAGTTTGAAAAAATTTTCCCTTTAAATAAGCGTTCTTAATTATGTGACCACCACTGTATATCGTCAAATACCCGAGATGTTGCGTATTGTTATGGTGTGTGAATACCATAGATATAAGAAATAAGATACAGCTTGTACGTATCCATAGAGCAGCTTGAGTTTGCCAAAAGTATTTGGTGTAGAAGGAAGCGACTGGGACATTCTAGTTCTGTTTAGTAACACTCATGATAGAGTTGTCATAATAAGAAATAAATATTCTCCTTGAAGAGATCTGTGGCATATATCATGACGCTATTAGACTTCAGGGCAGATCAGCCTAATCACACAAACATAATGTTCCCACTGCTGGGACACAGCCTCCTCTCTGTGGGAGTGAGTGGGCCGTAATCCACCACGCGGGCCTCGTGCGGGTTGTTAGCTGTCACATATCTTCGAATTTTTGGTTCTAGGACATGCCGGTTTCCTCACGATGTTTTCCTTCACCGTTATGAGAGCAGTGGTGATGAAATAATTTACACAAAGTGCCTGCTTGCTGCCACTGCTCTGAGCAGCCTAATCGCCTTAACTAAAACGCAACAATACGCACTGCAAACAAATAAGCTGCTGATGGAAAATCCATCTTTTTTGAAGTTGTTGTTGTTTTTAGTAACTACATTCCCAGTTTGTAAAAAAGATTTAAAACATAACGAACGATACCTTCTCACCATAATACGCTAAGAATGTACAAAACAAAATTGCCATATACCTACCAAATTATATGGTACATATAAAACAGTCTTTGCAGCGCCATTAACAAAAATGTATACTTACGAGTACTCTGGGAAAATGTGCCGTAAACCGGTTATCCACTTAACAGTAAAAAAGTTCAGTACCTGTAATTGTTTATGAATTAGTATGGCTGGTGCTCGTTTTCTCGGAAACCAGTTAATTGTCATTCAGAGAGGCATAGTAAAGTTTTCCTAGACAATGCCGACGAACACGGAGCCAAACGGAACGTATTCTGTATGCAAGTTCATCGGGAATGTAATTACTTGTCGCTGGTCCATTCATGACGGTATTTTCATTTTGCTGCATTCCATTCACTTTCGTTTGTCGGCCTCACGCGCTAATTCATTTGCCAACCTACATCTAGATAAAATACTTGTGCATGTGAATTATTTAAAATGATTTAAAACTAGCTATTGTATCGCGGGTTCGCCCGCGTGTTGGTCGGTAATCATCCTTCGGAAGCGTACTACAAAGATGAAGTAGGTAGGTATCCTATGTGCCAAATTATTAGTATCTACCTGTTCCTTAATTGCGTAACACACTGTTAATCAGAAGATATGAATCATTTTGAAGAATGTTGCTAATCCATTGCTTCATATGTTCTAAAAATGTGTCTGCTCAACAACGTAAATAACGCAATGAATGTTGTTGAACTGTCAAAATGAAAGGCATTGCTACTGTTAGTGTGTTACGCAATTAGGTATCCCGCTGGTCTGCTGATAGATTCTGGATATATAGGAAAGTACCTGATGAACAAATAATATGCGCATAGAGAACATTGAGTTCACGTAAAGGAAAAGGTAAAGCCAAAACATAAAATCCTTCCCAGGTACCGACGTAACACACCGACTTACTCTCATCAGGGTCTGAATCTCTTGTAATCGGACAAGCTGAACTACCAAGCCATTTCACACACTCCGACTTGAACGAAATGTTTTAGGGCTAAATTTACATACCGTGCAAATACTTTACTTTACTTCGTAAAAAACGTCGCATGCGAATGTGATTTTTTGTATCGAATTCATGCTAATTTTCGAATTTACGTTTTCACTCAAATTCGCTAATATCAGAATGAAATGGAAGAAGATCCATCATAGGTTCAAGGACAATTTATTTGGAAAGTCAAAGTGCGATCTTTGGTGAGTTACGAATATCGTTGGTTGAATGGTAGTCATTCTTTGGCTTCTGAAATTCTGGTACCAGTAACTCCTGGTCTTAACAATACCTTCAATAAGGTGGGTATACAGCGACGACTCCTATTGCCTTGCGCAACTATATTTACTAGTGGGCGCCCAGTAGACGAAATTCAACCGAAATTTGATTTTAATTTGAAATCAAGAATATGCAAACAAAAATATTTGCTTTCTGCACTTCTTCTCCATATAAACTTTAACAGTGCCTTTCAGACGACGAAAACGGGGTATCTAAAAAGTTTTTGGTTTACATTTTGCTTACGAGAAATTTTAATGGTTGATTTCTCGCGGCAGAACAACTGGCCCTTACGGAGTACTTTCGAAGCATAGAGTAAAAGTGAAAATAAAGTTTTTTTGATTTAAAATAATTAACAAAATATTCATCAGCTCGATAAAACACTACTCAATAGTAACACTAGAGGTAACTTGTAGGTACTACTCGAATCGCACGCACCGTTGACAAAGGGAACAGCGATGCGTAAATGTTCAAACCAAAATAAACTCTCGCACGTGGTGATTTTTCACAATGGTTAATCTGCCATTTTTTGTTTCTAATATTTTATTTGTTTATAAAACGATTGTATTACCAAGACAAAACCATTTCGCTGCGGGAAAACAACCATTTAAATTACACGGTGTATAGATTTGAAAGAACAAGGCTTTCTACTTTTCTACGAAAAATACGGTAGTCTTTGCTGTTTATCTAGATGACCTCAAGAGGCATAATTATCAGTAGAAACAGTTTTAAATAAACTGAGGTTTATTATAAAAGTCTCATCATGACTAATGGTTTGAGTGATATTTCCGCCGTAGTGCTGGTCCATAATTTTAACTGGCTTTTACACCAAAATGGTGAAAGAATTACGGATTATTTTACCGCTATCTATAATCTAATATTTCTAAATAAGGGTCTATCCTTATTTAAAGTTAATTTACACGCGCTTGAAGTCTGACAACCTGTCTTACCAAGGGATATCGTATTACCCAGTAACTGGGTTGTGGAGGTCAGATAGGCAGTCGTTCCATGTAACATACTGGTATTCAGCTGCATTCGGTTAGACTGGAAGCCGACCCCAACATCGTTGGGAAAAGGCTAGGCAGACGATGGTGATGATGAATTTAATAGGCAAAAAGCAAAATGTTACACTTTTCAGTCGAGTGCTCATTTGCCAAGTGTGCAAAAGCGAAAGACATCTCAAGCGACAGACTGGCGCGGCACCCTATTGAGTATAACACATTATCAATCTCAATATGAACCAATTAGAAGGATATTTCTGATCCATTATATGGCTTTACATGTTCGAAACATGTGTTTAGTCAACAACGTAAATAACGTAATAAACGTTATTGAACTGTCAAAATGACAGCTGTTGCTTCTTTTAGTGCGTTACGCAATTGACGTACCTATTAATCTCCTGATAACGTACGTTTAACACTAAACTTAGTCAGGTTTGTGGCTTCACGGCTTGGTGCTACCGTCATCCACCATAGGTACTAAACTGGATGTCTCATGTCGGCTCGCTACGTGTCCCCGCTTGGGCGCACCTTGGGGTATGTCCAGACCTGGCGAATGCGCCGCTCGCGAGCCGCTTGCGAACTGCTTGCGTGCATTTCATGTTCGTACGCGGCCCACCAAACGTAGGCTGTAACCGCACGCGAGCAACACGCGCGCAGTTCGGAAGCGGTTCGCGAGCGGCGCATTCGCCAGGTCTGGACACACCCTTGTGTTGCTCCGCATCGGCGTCATTGCGGTGAAGTTGTCGCTAGTCCCGGGCACCATGGCCTGACCTGTATCAGGAGCGCAGGTCACATAGCACGGCACGCCAGAACCCCGCGGGTGTCTCACTACACCTCTCAACTGCTTTTTCCCTATAGAGTTATCAGAAGGTCTGACTTTACGTAAAGAAGACATTACCAGGATCGGTTCTTCGGATATCTTGTTCATGGAATAGTGATACAACTGTTAGGGGCAGGTTCAGATCGATCTATGAGTGTCTTTGAGCCATAAGCCCATACTTGAAAATTGCCACATAGCTGCCTGCCACAGAAATCTTAATAATAAGGCAGTTTGCCTTATTATTAAGATTCCTGTGGTTCCTGCCCACTTCGTTACCTCATCATCTGTCTGGCTTTGTCCCAACTGTGTTGTGGTCGGTTTGCAGTCTAACCGGATGCACCTGAATATCAGTATTTTACATGGAGCGATAGCCTATCTGATCTCCAAAACTCAGTTATTGGGTAATAAGATACCGCTTGGTAAGACTGGTTGTCAGACTTTCGGGCTTCCGACAACCCGTAACGACTGTCAAAGATCCGCGAATGACAGCCGGGACCAACGGCTTAACGTGCTTTCCGAAGCACGTTAAGGGGTCTTGGTATGTTAAGATGGTCACCCATCCGCTGACCAACCGCGGCAAACGTAGCTTACTTGATCAATTAATCCGTGCGGCTGTTATTACTTAGCCACAAGCCCCTACCTAGCCAGCTTCATCACAGTTGAAATGAAAAAGGCATTAATCTTGTTTCGTCATAAATATTTGCAAGAGAAAAGGGAACCAAAAAATTCAAATAATAAGCAACTATAAATGTGACTAAATTTAATTTGTTCTGAAAAGTGAAGGTTTCTGTAACATTCGTTACTGTAGTGGCAATGCTTGGTATCATACAAAGTGGTTATTAGCATGAAATAACTACGAATATCCTTGTACCATTGACATTAGTGCTACGTAGTCAGTTTT
Organism: Polymixis lichenea; assembly: GCA_949091785.1. NCBI lineage: Eukaryota > Metazoa > Arthropoda > Insecta > Lepidoptera > Noctuidae > Polymixis > Polymixis lichenea. The sequence goes on from OX420931.1 coordinate 37,701,365, forward strand.
GTTCTTCTATTACAAATTGTTGCAGTTAAAGCGTGCAAGTTGTTTGATGGATAAAGTTGTTATATTATTTTTTCATTATAATTTTATAACCCTATATTGGTTTAACTATAAAAAAAATGTGACCGCCATTCAATTTCAACAAGTTGTCCATAAAAGTTTGAATAACTTGAAACTATAGCGTCTTCCCACTGAGCGTTTGACAGAGAGGAGGTCTTTGTTCCAGCAGTGGGAATATTTTAGGATGATTATTGTTAAGCACTGAACGTTGGTGCAGCTGAGACGTTAACGCTACGAATGAGTCACATTTGTTCTCCGATTACGTTGGTACAATTGTGACAGATTCTTTGTTAAATAAAAGATAAACTTAGCACCACATATTTTTGCCATTTTGCTGTTTTCACGAAACAGCAGTTGAACGAAAACTACACAAAAGAAATAAACGTTCACGAAGAGCTGAAGGAGGACCATTAACTTATTGTGTATGTAATAATTTCGTAGCAAAGACGTTACAGAAGCCATTTTTTTAATGATTGCATTATGCTCACGAACGTCTGTTAAGTACTTAGTATTACGTCAAGGAGGTATCTCTATCTACACCATGCGGTGCACGTAGGTACACTGCGCCTGCGCTCTTTCGCTTCGTTAAGCTGGTCAAACGCTTAGTGCGAAGTCTGTTTATTTCATAATGACAATTATAATGAAAAAATATTTCTTTGTTTGAAATAAATGAACTCTATAGTATGAATAAGACACATCAATGGTACAATATCTTCATCAGAATATTACTCAAATTCTTACATTTCATGGCACAAAGGCAATTAGGTTTTTCCAGTTCTTTAATAAAAATATAAGTTATTACAATATTTATCACCTAATAGTACTTTACAAGGCAAATTGTAGTGGAAAGCAAAACAGTGACCTCTCGCAAGTAGGTTACTATGAAACAATTTAATTTGGTGATGATATCGAAATCCATGAATCGATGATATTGTTGTTGATATTCAGACTGTAACGATGACTTTGAAGATTGACCTTACGTAGCGTTGGACATTGTTGGATGTATCTATTCAGAATTTGGTCAATATAATTAATAAAATGGGAGGGTGATAAATACTGCAATGCACACAATAACGGTGAACAAATTAATTACGACAATATAAGTGGCAAATAACAAAATGTTAGTAAATCACACTTCTGGCAAAATCTACAAACTATATATTTAAACACATTAAAATCCATATCTATTTCCTCAAAATAATATATCTCAACTTTTTACACTCAACTATAAAAAATAGGTATATAAAAAAAGAATTTAAAAACACGTCATTGGTAATAAATTATCTTGTGACTTAGTCAACATACTTAACTATGCACTTAAAAATAAACATTACACGTGAAAAAGATACAAACATAATCGTATATTTGCTATGCTGAAACAATAGTAAGTATCTATAAGAAATAAGCAAGAACAGAAAATAGTGAGGTACGATTTTATACAGAAAAACGAGCTTACGACTACAGATTTTTCATAAAAACTAAAATTAAGCTTTAATTAAAAATATGGCATCTACCGACATGTTTATGGCAATTATTCGGTTCAAAAAGGCAGCACATTAGACGAACTTAAGTCTCTACGACACCTGATGTCAAGAGTGCCCAAACAGAACTACATGAAGTTCTTGTCGTTTCTTTCTAATATTAAAATTATCATCTACTTCCGTAAAGTAAGTAATTAAATTTTAAGGCCTCATTTAATTTTGTAACGTTTAAAAGGCATGATGACTGTTAAGTCAATTCTCTAGTCTATTTAAATAGTTTCTCGTGAAACAACTACATTTCAGACTAGAGGTAATTATCCTTATACGACAATCAGGCTGTTTTATGTGTTTACAACAACATTAACGTTGTAGAATTAAATTATAGCACAGAATATACCTTTTGGTTCCATTTACATAAAGTTAGAGAGTTTGCGCGAGTTTAAACGCATACAATTAAATGCAAGAAACAGTGGCAAGATATGGTGCGTCTACATTATGTGTCAACCAGCACTGCGCCCGCGTGATTGAATAAATCCCACTCCGTCGAAGAGAGGCGGCCGTGTCCAGCAGTGGGAACATTATGACGATGACATGTGTGTGTGTGACATTATACGGTACATGGAGGATGCAAAGTGCTGCCACAATACAATCTTTTGAATATCTTGCTTACACTGGGAAGGTACAGGCAACTGCTAAAAATATGTCTAAGTATGTACCTATAATTAAGTTTTTGTAAATATATTTTATAATATACTTGGAAATTTTTTACATGATTTTTTTTAAAGAATATTGATTTTCGATACATGTTTTTACAGTTACCTGTACTTGCAAGATTAGGACAGCAAGGCTAGGAGGTTATACACTATTTTTTCGATACATATTATAGTATATTATAGCATTAAATATCATACGAGTTAAGTGATAAATGTAAATTCATATTTACAGGCTTGGTTCTGTTACAAAGTGAACTATAATTACAGAGGCAAGAAGCGATATCAAAATGAAAAGGTATTTTTGCAAATATAAGGCGTTAATTTTAATTAAATTCTACATTTTGAAAATACGTAATTAGGTAAGTATAACTTACAGTAGCACAAAATACTAGTGACTATTTAAGATGGCAATTGCGTAATAGTAAATATTAAAAGATTTAGTTATAAAAGTGTGAATGTGGTCGGTTGTGCGCCCGCGCTGTTGAGCGAGCGAACTGGACGGAGGCAATAAGGCTGATTCAAGACATTCCTCACTAAACTGCCTAAAGCACTTTGTAAGATAAACGTTAACATTATATTAGGCGCTACATTATTAATTTTCTATAATATTTATACTGTTATTATAATAGAAAGTACAATAAATAAATATTTTCAGTTATAAAATATATTATTATGCACGATGAAACATTTTGGTTCACTTTGCCGGACAATTGTTAAGGCAACCTGTTGGTGATATGACAATGTGAAAAAACAAACTTTAATAAATCGAGACTAGAAAGTGTAAAAATTTGAACGTCCCAATAATACGACCTTAGGACTTCGTACACGAAATAATCATCATATCTTTAGTTTTCATGCATTTTTTGCTGAAAAGATATACGTCGGCAACTAGACATACATTTTGAACTGTTGTCTTATGTCCTCTTTTGACATTGTTTTGATATCTTCGCAGTGAGTAATCATATTCATAGATACCTCTCGGTCCTCTCCAGTAGGTAGGTATAGGACGAAGGCTTTCCCTCTGTAGCAATTTTGTGGCAATACTACTAACTCATATTTAAATGATTTATTGGAAACCCCATCTAATCGAATCTGAGATCGTATCATTGAAACATGCGTCCGTACTTTAAAGACTAACATACATCTACTTACTGATATTTACGCAATAATAATATTAAAAGATAATATCTTGGATATTCCTTGCTCTCTTATTAATTAACTTACGATAAATTAACTAATCATATCTAATGAATACTTAGAGCTTTTAATTCACGATGTTTTTACCGACACCATTGCTGTTGTAGTGAGCAATTTTTTTGTTGGAATCTTTTACTTTCTTTTCTGGATACATTTGTTGGAAGTTCTATTACTTGACGATTGACAAATATGATGAAATAATTACGTGTAAAGCATTATGGATTGTTTTACAGTGTAAACGACGGCAGAATTATATAATTTAAACAGAAATACGATTCAAATCACTGGTAAAATATAGTATTCCGAAGGTGAAGTCGGTGGCTAACAAACGAAATAGCTCTGAACCAGTTAACAAATAATTTGTGACAGTTAAAAAGGAGTCGCAAATTGTTATAATATCCTGAAATTTTCATGTACGGTCACCAAAACAATTAACTAACCAAGGTCGTTGGATTTAGTTGAAGTTTAGTAAAGATGCGATGAATAGTTTCTAATAAAATTTAATTTAAATAATAGAAAACAAACAGTTGTTTTATCAAATTAAATTTCATTCTTAAACATCCAATGGTTTCTTACTAGCAGACAACGCTGGTTACTTAACTCTTTTGGTGAGCGTACATGACAATTTCAGGATATCTTAACAATGGACGTCTCCGTTAGTACTTCTTCAGTAACAGAGAATGGTTGAATCAGGACTTCAGGTAACATAGAACATCTAGCAACGGTGTCGCAAACCCCGCTCCATTAAAATATTTGTCATTTTTAATTTACATCATCTATAAAATACGGGTGTTTTGGGTTCTGTATCATGACTAATTGAGTCATTTACAATTAATAAGGTATATATTATGTAAAGCGATTTCCTTGGTAATGCTGTTGTGTTGTACGTATTGTGACTTTATTAGCGAGAATCGTATAGTAATGGTTAACTGATGGGTTGTATGCAAGTACTAATACTTGAACACGTTAAGTTCCTACCACTATGTAAGAATTGAAGATTTTTGAGTTATATTTTTGTATATTCACTGGGAACTTCACAGTCGTGTCACCTGAAGAGGCAGAAACTGTTTGTGATGTGTTGTCAGCTTCGCTTTTACAAAATATACAATAAGCATGGTTCACACGGACGTGCGCCGGTCAGTCGGTGGCGGGCACCGCTCGGTCACAGTACGCCGTAGAACGTGTCCATCAGGGTAGTGTCCAGGTCACACTCCAAGAAGATGCTCTCACTGCATTCCTCCTGGAAAACAGAAAAATATAAGTTGAATAAAATATATCTAAAAACTGGTTATTCATTGTAACTCACGTAGTTATCTAATACAAGGTGTTCAATTTATCAAAAGGTGTACCCTAAGAAACACGTTCTTGTGTAAAATGTTTTGAAAACGGAGACAACGTCTGTTATGTAAGTAGTAGCTTTGCTTCCCGGATACAGAACGGATCTGGCACAATTTAGATCGCCATGCACACGCTGAGAAAAAGAGAGCAAAGTATGCACTGAGTACCTAAGTGCTCATTGCGTCGTATTTGTTGGGCTTGAGCTGTGTATAATTAGAGGAGAACGATGTAGAAATCGTTCAGAATCCTAGAAACAGGACAAGACTAAGACGAGCACTTAATTGCGTAACAAATTTTCAATCACAATCTGAATCTTTTTGAAGGATGTCTCTATTTCATATGTTCGAAAAAATTGTCCGATCAACAACGTACTTAACCGTATGTACATAATGAAGCCAATTGCTGCTTTTAGTGTGTAATTACCCTGCTGCATACGTAGTTAGTTGTGTAAATATTGTACAAGATATAAATAATAAACTATCCTGTAATCTAAAAAAACAATAACTTATTTAAATCATCATTCCGTATCTGTCATTTTCAACGACTTTAGGAAACTAAGCGATATTTAAAATACTTTTTGCAGTAAACGTATCTAGATATCAATGTTGTATGTACGTGTCAAGGCGGTACCTAAGTAGACAGGAGAGTATGTGACCCAGGTGGGGGGCTCGCCATGATAGCGGCGGCAAGGCCTGTTATGGAGGAATGGCAGCATGGCGCTCTGAGTTTCCTGTGCCACGAGACTTGGTGTGGTGATCTCTAGCTTCCAGCCGTGGTTCAGTCCAATGTTGAAAGCGAAAACGCGTCGGTTGCTGTCGCCTCTTTTTCCAGATAGGAAGAGATAGTACACCTCACACTCCACCTTCACAAGAAGAGCAGCCGGGCGGCGAACTTGGGGCTAACATGTCGTCGTTTGAACAGTTAGGGCCAACGAGGTGGCACTCAGTAAAATGTATTATTAGCACTCCGTGCGTACAATTTATAATGAAATAAAATATATTTTAAACTACAATTTTTTGGTTTTTACTAATGTTCTTTTAATTTTAAAAAGCTCCAATAGTCCGTGATTTTTACGCGCACTGTATCTTCAACGCACTGCTCAACGCCAAGAGTTAAAATCGAACAGTGTGTTTTTTGGAACGAAGTTCCTTATCGCGCGTTGTGAAAGGGGGCTAGACGGAAAAATTAAGACCAAAAGTTGTAACGACACTTTTTGCTACATTGTTGTAAGCCGTGTGGCGTGCGCGTGTTTCTCTGCAGACAGAGTGCATATATATAATATAATAATATATATATACATATATATATACAACGTGTAACGGAAAGGGTATATACATACCAAGAGCACGGCTTCTTTGGATGATATCAAACGATATTGCAAGGGTTTTTTAATCCTATATCTACATGTTCGGAAGCTATGAGAATTTTAAATACATTGAGACTGGAAACCAAATCATCAAATTGAAATAAACTCATCACTTAGAAGAGATTTATCGTGATATTGGCAAGTAACGTGGAAAGTTATTGACCTACGTAGTGCGGTGACACGTTTGTTTTGATTTGAATTTAAGAAACATGAAATCGAAAATTTTGTTTCAATTCTTAGAGTATTTTATTTTGAGCTGAAACTATGAGTAGTGATTCTATACCAGCTGTTATCTTTAGTGCTTAAGGATAGCCATAGGGTTTCTGTTACACCCTGTATATATGTGTGTGTGTGTGTGTGTGTGTGTGTATGTATATGTACAATTTTTTAAATTTTATTGCAGTTCCTTCACTAATTAATCGAAAGGAACTTCGTTCCATCCGGGTGTCCCTTGACACCTCTCAAGTTTTTAATTTTTTGCACTCTGTTGGATTCTCAATGCTCGGTTCAACACCGAGAGCTGAAAATTCAGTTCACGATAAAATCCTGCTGCGACATGTTTACCTCAATGGTCAAACAGTAAAGGTATCGACTGGTGACCGAGTGGTCACACATAGATACCACACTCATCATCAGCTTACAGCAGGTCACTGCTTGACATAGGCCTCTCCTATTGCACGTCATTCAGCATGATTCTTGACAACTCTCACCCAGCATTTCATGCGCGCCTTTATGGCGGGTCCGAGTCGGCAAATGTACAAGTCTCCCGGACCCCTGACTTATCTATGGTGATAGAAGAAACCTTAGTTGGTACAACTCCAACATAATCCTTCGTTCTCCCCAGACGGAGGGTATCTATGAGGATTACTCCACCGAAAAAAAAATTTAGTAGGCGTAGTTCAGGTCGCGCCGTTTGTTTCCGTGAAAATGTTTGGTCACAACGGTAACCTCAACTAACAAAGTGAGAGAAGTTCCCATGATAATCCATAGTCAGTTCTGCCAGACACAATCTTATTGTGTTCTCTATGAAGTAAACTTTCTTCGATTGTCTTTTTTTACATTTACGAAAGGATGTCGTCCGAAATATGTTTTTATATAGGGTTTTGTAACAAACGTTCCCATGGTTCCCGATACTGCTGTAGCCATTGTATTTGCCCGATAATAGATTTAGTAGGCTTATTGCATTTCTTATGAAGTAAGCTTTCACCGTTTATGATGTTTTTCAGTTCTGAGCAGATTTACAGCCATTGGACGACATCCTATTTGCCACAGTTTTTCTTACGGTTTCAGTCACTGCCGTAGGTACTGTATTTGCTCGGCACTAGATTTTTTAGGCTCATTGGATTCCTTTTAATGGCGGCCATCTACAATACCACATGTGAACTACAAAACTCAAAGACTTGAGAAAACACGAAAACACAAAAAGTGAAGTGGCGCCATCTACAATGAACGAACTACGCAAGACTTCACGTCACACAAATCCTGCATCGCACAATCACAGTTTACCGCGCGATTCGCATAGGCACAACATCCCGACATCTACAGTGGGGCAATTGCCCACCAGACACAACACCCGTCTGGTCGGACGATCCTCCCTTTTCCATAGAGTATGAGTGAACTTTTACACCCTGTCCCCCATATCTCTATACAAGCTTTCTTCGATTGGGATATTTTTAATTTATTATTTACGGCCGATATGCGTGCTTTGTTAACTCTTGACAACGACACCAGAATCAGTGCACACGCAGTATGACGTCATAGGCAAAGTATATCCCGTTAATTTTTTTTATAAATATGACCTATCTTTTGAAAGCTCAACCATTACTCTAGTATTGAAACTCACGTAGTTTTTAGCGATTGAAACGTTACATGTTTTTGTCGGTATGAAATACTAAACTTACTACCAGTACTCCGAGCGGAAAGACGTTTTCACGTCAAAAGGTAATATGCGAGATATATACCTGAATGTAGTGTGGAGCGGGCAGCTACTCCGTCTCCTCCTAACGTGTTATTTAGAGATCTTGAGCAGAATATCATCAAACTAGTAAGAAGTAGCTAGTGGGAATTAAGGAGGTCTTCTGGTAATGGATAGGATTTAAGAGCAGAGTATGTGAGATACATACCTGAGTGCTGTGTGGAACGGGCGGCTGGTCCCCGCCCCTCCTTGCGTGTCATTTGTTCGTCTTGGGCAAGTGCCTCTTCATGTGCAGCGCGAGGTGGTCGGAGCGCGCGAAGGAGCGCTCGCAGACAGCGCACTTGAAAGGCTTGGCACCCGTATGCTTGCGGTAGTGGCGCGTCAGCTCGTCCGAGCGCGCGAACCGCCACTCGCACTCCGGCCACTGACACGTGTACGGCTTCTCACCTGCGGAAGTCACACGGGTCACTCTATCATTACACACCACACATGCTGATGTCTGTTCCAAATACATCTGATGAAAGTGTAAACAAAGGGGTTGTATATATTGCAGGCTCAGGTTTATTCTTACGAAATCACTCTCTAATGGTAATTAGCACTTATCTGTATGAAAGTTTTAGCGTTATCTCACTACCTTTTAAAAAAATATTGTTTAATTAAATTTTGTCTTTATTAAATTGTAACTGGAAAATCACCAATAAAAGTTGAGGTTATAAAATTATTCTCAATTGTCAAATAAACATGTTAACATTAGAATTTATCGTTTAGGGATTCAATCAAATCAAAGTTCTTTGTGGAACTACAAATTGGCACCCACAGGTATTTTCTGTCGGTAGTTTTCTGATCCATTTGTTCACTTTTCATCAGTACTTTTGGAACAAACTATAGGTCAAGCATGATGGTTATAGCTGCGCCAGCAAAGACGTCGTTTATAACCGAGTTTCGTATTGTTCAGAAAACCTAAACCGTTTTCGCTAACACGGTCACGTTTGAATGAACGAACAGGTTCTTTTTCAAGCAAACCCCTCATGCTAAACCTAGCATGTATCTGGATGGTCGGCGTTTAAATAGGAAAGTGGCGAAAAGGTTCTGTTTGTTCAGATGCACCGCTTTGGAACCATAAAAGCATGAGTGGATTAAGAAATTTAACTACATTTCGATCTGCTACTGGGCCACTGGCGGTCGCAGTAGAACTATTCACACAATGGTACTTTCGTGAGGCTGTGGCGTAGTTTCAAAGTTTTTCACATTTACAGTTTGCTTTACCTAAAAAGGTTAACACGGTATAAAATCAGCATGCAAGATTCATCGATGCAGGGCTATTACCATAATACTGACATAACAACAGGTCACGTTCCCAGCTATTTCCAGTAACCGGGAGAAGGTAATTTGCCTAATCGACAAGCTTTGTTGACTTACATCATTTCAGTTCGTTGTCAATGGACACGAGCTACCATACTAAAGTCTGGATAAAGTCCGAAGTAATAAGTAAAAATTGAGTTTTAGAAAGCTAGTTACTTAGTAAGAAGTGTGTGTTAAATAAATTGGACAAGTGACAATATGCTGCGGTGAAATTTAAACGATACTCGTAACACAGTACTTAGGTACATTGTTGCCGTTAGGTATATCTGTTACTTTCGCTGGGCTGTTGAGTAGTCCGCGTACGTATTAAGGAGATGGTCGGGTTTAATTAAAATGCATGACTTTTTTAAACACGTGTAAATTGATGTATTTAGTACAAACTGTGGATGTTCGCAATGCCACGTGGATGTAGTTATTTCGCAGTGGCTCGGGTAAATAAAAGTGTAATCAATACCTGTGTGTATTCGCTGGTGCGCCTTTAGATGCGAACTCTTCGTGTAGACCTTGGTACATCCTGTAATAAATAGTTTGGTTTTTAGATATCATGTGAGTTTCTAACTTTAGTCATTTATTGCAAACAGGTATGTCTATTGCGGAACTTGGGTTGTTAACAGAACTATAAAAACGGTTTGTTAAAATATGTCTTGTGAAAACGGGTAAAATTGACGGGTTTGCTACTATTTGCGGGCTTTAACTATTTACCAATAAGTTCGCGTTACTTGTTGGATGCATCCAAATTGAGGCCATCGATAAACCGGGTTTTTAGCTACCAGCCATACATTGATGAAATAGAGTGCTCATAGGTACTGACAAGATTAATCCCTTAAGTTCAGTCGAGGTCAGTGGAACAATTTGACCAATGAGGTTGTAAAACTTAGCTAGCAAGGAATCTATTTCAGGAGTAGTTCTTGCGATGTATTATCTGCTCAGCCTTGATAATGTTCCTGGCTTCGAACTTTGTGTTGCACTGATTTGTACTTAGTCAGCAAAATTCGATTAACCGGCCATTCTACGGACTCTCATATTGACGTCCAGTCAAGCTAGATGAGTAAATTGGGAACAGTTACCTGACTTACTAATTCTAGTGAACTACATAGATAGATCTGGTTGTAAGTACGGCTAATCAGATGAGAAATTTGTACTTCTTCATTCTTGAGCCCTAATTTTGTGGTTTTCCGGCAACTGTCAACGCTTACGTGCGGCCGTCGTCCAGTTGTCTCCTGCCACTTCACCCACTGCGAGTTCGGCCGTACTGGGATTCGTTGATCTGTTATTGGCCACCATTTGGTCGAAACAGTACTCCTTAACCATCTCCATATTGAGACTGCCTTACTTCCATTAAAGCGTCCCATTATAGGCCTAGTAGGCATCGGTTTTCGGTGTTACAAATTCGGTTTAGTAGATTGATGCCAAGTGTGACTGATTTTTTTTTTGAGGGTTTGAAATCATGAATTGGCTTCTCCCGCTCTGGGTGGAGCAGGAGGGCGGGGACTCTGTGTTAGACGTAATGATGTACAGAAAGTCTTACCTATAAAGTCACAGTGGTGCACCCTCCTCTTCTCTAGCTCCGGGTTGTTTCGCCGGTTGTACTTGACATGGTGCGCGTGCGACAGCCGCGAGTGCTGCATGGGCGCATGGTGGACCTGCGGTTGTGGCTGCGGCGGCGGCTGTGGCATCGCCAGCGGCTGCGACATCGTCTGCATCGGAACGAACTACTTTATTCGTTTATGATTAGCGATCAGTTTATAGTTAATGGGTTTACCAGATAATTTGGTGGAATTCATCTTCTTCGATAAAATAGCTAATAGCTTTAGTTTTCAATTTCAACTTGAATAAGCTGTACGTAATAGAAAAGACAGTTTGTATAATTCTCAACATTTCTAGAATATGACGGGGTTAGTTCGAGGTCCAAATATTGAATACTTTCCCGGTTTTATTAATTTGCATCCTTTTAGGATGGTAAGCCGTAAGTGCTAATTCGAGAAAATTTCTGTGCAATGCATAGTGGTAGTCACCTGTGGATGGTGGTGCGGGTGCGGCCCAGGATGCGGAGGCGCGTGCGGCGCTCGCAGCAGCGGCGGCGGGTGGTAGGGCGGCGGCGGCGTGCGCCGGCCTGCGCCCTGCGAATAACACGCACATGTTGCTGCACTCATACATACTAGCCAATGTCTCACCCATCGGCACGTATCAAACCAACGTCATTAACTACACATACATTATGCAGGACCTTACCGCCGTCCTGATTACAATCGTTATAATAAATGACATCCGACTGCTCTTTACCTACATCACTTTACTGCAATAGAATAAATGACACGACATTAATGGATCGCTAAGCAATAGATGGTACCATCTGTCGCGTACGCAAGCGCGCGAGCTCACTCAAGTGGTGGTTTACCTGCATGGTGTTCCCGGGGCTGCCCTGCTCGGAGCTGGGGGGCGTCAGCGGGGACATGTAGACGAGGCGCGAGGGGGGGTACTTGGCGAAGGATGTGTTGGGCTGGTGCGGCGGCGCGTGCTGCGGCGGCTGCGGGTGCGCGTACGTGGGCGGCGCGCACAGCCTCTCCGTCTTGATCTCGAGGGGGCTGAGTAGCGGGGTGGCGCACTCCTCCAGCAGCGCCTCGTCGGCCTCCAGCTTGACGTGCGTAGAGCCGAGCGGCGCCAGCATGTTCGCGTTCTCGGGGTCGATGTTCCTGATGGAGGACGCGATGTCCTCCCACAGTGCGGGCCGGAGGAAGGCATCGTCGCGTGAGGAGGTTCCGCCGTCGAAAAGGTCCATGTGGGCGGGCGCGAGTGAGGCGCCCTCCTGCTTACACAGCAGCGACTCTAGCTCAGATGTCTGCAACAAAACAAACATCAAGACATCGTTTGGTGATTTGCAGATCCCTATCTTGATGGTATTGTGAAAATCCGATTCAAATGCTAATAACACATTAGAAAGTTCTCTTGATTTAATGTGTAAAGCTTTTGACTACAAAGAAGTCCCAGTAGTAGCTTTAGGGGCAATAAACATAATGAATTTATTAACGTCTTCATAAACCTGTAGAACAATATCACGTTGTATGGCAACAGTGGTCGGTTATTCAATTATGAAAATGTAAAATAGGTATTTTGTTCAAGCGATATGTTAAAACCACAAAAGGAAGAAAGCTCTTCAGCAAGGCAATGGGCGAGTCCGGCTTCTATTGGTACAATTTCTTGACCATCTTACAAAATGGTTCTACAAATGATCAGTGGCAACGAGTTATTGTTTTATTGAGTTTCATGAACTGTTGTGTTAAAACTTTTATTTTGTATATGAACTATGTACCTAAGTGTATTTTTCGTGTTTGAATTAAGCTGTAAAATAAATAGTCAGAATGAACTGTTGTACCACGTTGCTGTTTATATCAAATAAGACACGAACTTCACGCATATTCTCGGAAACCGATTGGCTACATCAATCATATTTAAGAGGATTAAAGTTACGATTAACATTATGAATTTACACAATTTTAAACAATTTCTCCGAGCTAGGTGGGCAAGCCATGCTGCGCCGGCGCGGCGTGCGATATTAGCATACAATGGGGGCGGCCCACGCGCACGCGCAGGTGACGAGCAAGAGCTTTCATATCGGATCATTTCAAACATACATTTCGGGATGAGATTTAGCTGGCATTGAAATTAATTTAAATTGTGTCGACACAAAATGTCAAGATCCTTTAAGTCATTAATTATTGTCTGGCGTGACAAAGGGAGAAAACCAATCAATTACTTTTATAGAAAATAATAAAATTGCGTACACATTTCGAAAGTGTTTAAATCTCTAAACATCTTTTGCCATAAGTACCACCTATACCTTAAATTACTCTACGCCGTTTACGAGTGACAATAAAATTAATGTAGTTGCAGTGAAACTTGTATAGTGATTGTGTTGAGTGTGGTACTGTGGTGTGGTCTTAAACGCAAGTGCTAGGTAGTATATGCGCTGTACACCTGCGCTGTTGCGCCGTCAGCTGTGAGAAGTGACGGACCAATTCCTTGATAGCTCTTTGAATGGTTCTAAAGCTGTACTTACATAAAATATACATAACTCGCTAGTTGAGTATATTTTGGTTCGGCTGGTTCGGTTTGGTTCGGTTGGCCGGGACGGGCCGCTGCCCGTCCCGGCTTCCCATTGGTGGCATCCCTATTTTTTTTCTAATATAGCCTATGTTACTCAAGGATAATGCATACGTACTAATGGTGAAATAATTTTTGAAATCGGTCCAATCGTTTTTGAGTTTATTCGTTACAAACATACAAATCTTTCCTCTTTATAATGTTAGTACTATATTTATTAGAGCAACCAGTGCAACAGAAATGAACAGAAAGTATGAAATAAGAGCAAATATTTATTAGACGGTGTCATTATAACTCGTAACCTAGGTAAAGGTGTTGTGAAGTAATTTCCTATTAGTGTATGTCATGATAGAATATGTAAATATTGATAAGTTTTATGTAGTGTTTTATCTGTTTGCGTTTCTATTGTTCAATGTTGACGGCTTTACTAGTTATATCTACGATTAGGTGCGCATACCTTACCTATGCGTTTACGTGAAAATAGAACGCAATTCGTGCATGTTCGGTAATTCGAATAGTTTTTATTGGCGAACAGGTGAAATAGAGTTAAAGTAATCGGTGAGTTGGGTCGGCAGCGGTCGGAACCTCTTTGGAGCAGCGTGGGGTGTCGTAAGAGCGCCGGACCGCGCGAATTCCTTCCATGACCTTTGCGGATCGAACGATTGCGCAGTGGCTCCTCCACCGCGACTAGACGAGCTTGAGCAACAACCACATAGACTATACGGGTGCAGAACATCACTAGGCTGCTGAGAGCTTTGATACGTAGAAACTTTACAGTTTTATTAGCGCGACAATTAGTTTTTGGAAGTCTTCTTTCTGCCATAGACCAAATGTCAGCTGCTAAGTTAACTGACTTTTATGTACGATTTTATGGTAAAGTGAAAATCGTTTGAGCAAACGACATACTATTAAGAACCGTGCACTTAGCACGGTCCTAAATAGTATGTCGTTTGAAGAAGAACTAACAAGAAATCTAAATTTAGGTACCCTTAAGTACTCTTTATAAATTTCATTTTTCTGCATCATTAAATCATCGAGTTAATTTCAGTTGAGAAGAAGTATTCGTTAATATAACCTGATAAACTCACAGGTTATAATTATCTTTGTCGCCTGGTAACTCAGTCAAATTACTTCATCAACACAAATTAGTTTTTCACTGAGTCCTAAAAGTCGCGACATATCTGCGTGCAAAGATAATTTTATTCTATGCGTTGGGCGGTACGCTGGGCACCGTATTCGCTTCGGTTTAGCTCATTTACGAAGCCAGCTAAATCAGTCGGCTTATAGCGAACAGACAGCTATTGTGAAATGAGAGAACCTCCCGCGGATTTGCACCGGCCAGTGATGAAACACGCACTTGCACCAGATTATATCTCGAATCTAATAGATTGTTGTTGTTATTTATTTCGACCGCTGAATGAAGCAAGTGCCCCAGTGCCAATCTACTTCCAGCTCTTAAAGTTTATATTAGTGAGGTCGCTGCACCATTTAACAGGGAATTGTATTTATTCGAGTCTGAAATGAAGTTTTGACTCTAAACTGATATTAACTTTTGCAAACAATTCTTTTGTTTCTGATAAGATATTTACAAAAAAAAAATGTTTTTCTGCTTACGTATATAAACATCCGATCATCTCTATCAATTGATCATATCAGCGGTAATACCAGCAGTATCTTCTGCTCATGTGAATGGCTGAAAATGTAGGCAGGTATTTATTAAATCCATAAGGTAAACACTCTCATTTGAATTATCTGCAATACATTTATTGATAGCGATTACAAAGAAAATGTGGAGCTGGTACAACCACGAACATTTGTATTCCCTATCAATTATACATGTACATAAATGGCGTTATCTGTTTCATATCTTTGACGAATAGTGCGAAAGTGCATTAATATTCGAGTAATAGGTATAATGAAATGGAAAGGCGGTAGATAGGAAACTGTGTTGAAATAATCACGTGTTGTGATTGGTCCACTTTGAGATAATGACGTTGATGGCGGGCGCATTCATAAATAGAATGGTGAGCGTCGCGACGGAGCGCACGTGCTACACGCCGCCGACCAATGACGGACGCGCTGACGTCTCGGTTAGAAAATTACTGGCCATTGTGCGCTATGCCACGCTGTCCCTACTTAAATAATGTAATGACACTGAAACGATTGAAGCGTATTATACGTTATTTTGGGGCTTCGTAGCACATACCTTAGCATGATTGTGGCTACGACAAAGCGTAGCGACTGTAGCGATCGCAGAAATTTTATTAGGAATCAGTAAGTAAGCCACTGAATTTCACCTTAGTCGTACATGTAGGCAACGGTAGTCTAGGTCAGCAAGCAGCCTTATTTGCCTTGGCTTGATTTAATACAATCGCCAATGGGTTTTTTTAAGTTTCGCAAAACAAACTGTCGTTTACTCCTTTAGTTTGAGTGCATCGCTAAAAATTCAAAAATAACGATCACTTGTAATGAAAAATCTTTTAATGACGTAGGTATGCCTACTCAATACATAGGTACCTAGATACATGTATATAGGCGGCCCTGCGTGTTGAACAGCTATTCGCGAAAGCTATTCTATTTTCTCTTGCATGGCCGCCTACCTACTTCATAAAAGATTACTTAATAGTCTATAAACCAGAGATAACAGCTTAAATTCAATGAAGAATAGCAATAACATCCATAGTTGTTGGCATTCATATGCTGGAATTGTTTCCTTCGTAACAAATTTACATTCAATGCCTTCTAAGTGAGTTCCTATTTTTATTATACAATAAAGTGTTAATATTAACAACTCAACGACAGATGTCAGCGAAAAGTATCGATGATCACTAGACATGTTGCCAAGTCAAAAATAAAAGTAGGATAAATCTAGAAAGAATACCTACTTACGTTAGTCAACTTGATGTCTCAAAAAAGATAGTAAAACTAAACTAGTTTTATAAAAAAATAGAACTTCGGTTTACTAGAACTAATTAAAATCATAAAACGCGTCGCAACATCAGAAAGCTTTTTAGTGTAACTTAAAGATATAATGCGCGTCCATGAAATAGCCGTTAAATGTTAATCTACATAGGCATTACCTAGATATATAAATGTCTGATAAACGTATTTATCTAATGCGCGTTATACTTATTGCAGAATTAATTATTAAAGTTTCAACATCAATACACGTCATGACTATTTTGAATGAAAAACTGTCGAGCGGCGATAGCAGGAAATGTAAAAGGTCAGAGGAGGTCAGGGCACTCTGTGTACGTAGGCAGTACATATAAACCTTCCCGCCGTGACCCCCGGGACTGACTGTGTGCTAATTAGCTATAAGGGGACATCTATGACAATCGACCATTTGATATGTCGATCAAACTGTTATGACCGTTGGCTTGTTTTACGACCTAAGTTTCTTAACTAAAAGACCTACTATCGAAAGAGGGACAAACGTACGTTTTAAGTTAAAAGCTTTTTTCTAATAAAGTTTTTTATAATTTTCTAAATTACTACTAAAACCGGTGGTAAACATAGTCGCCTGCGTAATATTCATGACCGAAATATAATTTCGTGGAAACACGTCCGCATTTTCGTCGAAGCGACGTCGCCCGCCGCATTTACTACCCCCCAATAGACAGTATGACCTTTTCAATAATGTATCCTCATACGAAAAGAATTAAAATTGCCGTGTCATACCGTTATGGCATTGTTTGAACAGCGCGTCTCGTCGACTGTCGACGCTCTATTTCCATAATTCAACTTACGCCCACGACGGCTCATTCTTCCATACGCACACAATACTATGTAAAACAATTAAACTACACGCGTTGCCGTCTTAATGCAAAGTCGTAAAGTTCATATTGCAAACAAAAGTACTTGGCTAACAGTAAACTGTGCGCTGATGTAGGTAATCGGCATAATTCACAAAGTGACGATTATCATTATTGCAGTCTCGTGCTGCGGCGTGTGACGGTGACGGTCACACGATGTGCTCCGCTGGTACTTCCAATTATTATTGTGTTTTTACGACAGTGTGCACGCAGAGCTCTTAAGTGGCAGAAAGTTATATGGCAGGCACCACAGACGACTAAATATTGCTATTTCGCTGTCAAAATGATGCGAGATATGAGAATGGGTTGTAAAGTTTATACAGTAGAGTCATTTTCGGTATGAAAATACTGAATACTGAAGGTAACACTAGAAAAAATCTTAAACTTAAAGAAAGACAAATAAATTAAACGCTTTTGGGAAAACCGCCTAAACAAAATTCTTGCATGTTTGCTTTTTGCTACATACAAAGTAAGGCTTTTATCATCCACTAGGTACCCCTAAAACTTATGACGACAATAACTAATAGTAATAACATTTTATAGGCAGTGAGCTCACATTGCCGCGGAGTCGGGAGCCATATTTATCGGTTGGGCGGACTAGGGCGGGCGGCGTTAGGCGGATCGATAAGAACCGCCCACCGAAGTGGGGGTCGCACTTGCTTGGAATACATTTTAATATAAAACACCGTGCTACGTCCTTTCGCAGTTTTTAATGACATGTAATAATAGCTGTACATAGAGTGATTTAAACAATTTTGTGAGTCTTTATAAGTAGTCTTTACTAACTTGGCTAAATAAAGCAAATATACTGAACGTATCTAAGCACATTATGTACTATAGATTAGGTATACAAGAACGGTAAATGTTTTACAGTACGTATAGGAAAGCTATAACGACTTGTGGGGAAAAGGTTTCTGAAAACATTCTACATAGTTTAGAGTTTACATAATGTCTAGAGTCTATTAAAGGTATTTTGTTTTTTTGCCGAAATATTCTAATAAACAACCATTACCGTAAAGGGAAATATTCACAGTTTGTTGAAACAGCACGTGTCTCACAGTGGCGCTTAAAATAATAATAAAAATAGTGTAATTTGAGTAATGTTTGCATTTCCCACAATTTATAAACGTCGGGGGCGGCTGGCAGGGTCCAGGGGCACACACCGGCGTGTATTCACGAGTTATGTACCTACTTTTTATACGTTGTTTTTGTGTATTACCTACTGATATAAGTTTAGGCTTAGTGATCAACATACAATTGATCATATTTCGTTTCTCGTATAACCTGGAAGAATAAGATACATAACTATAGATACTTGTGCCTAATATGACACATAAAATTTAAATTAAAGTTTTTAAGTAAGAAAAATGGGGAAAATATGCGTTACACTAGCGCAAAAAGGCCATTGCTTAGCACAATGCTTCTCATGTGCGAAACAGAGCTACAGCGCGGTTTTCAGCCGATGTTGGAGAATAAACAGTAGTTTGTAAAGTAAGTGGTGTTTTGTACACTGGACAGCAAATAAACCAAGCCACCCGCTATCTTGGAACTCGCTTTTCTCAAAAAGTATAAAACTTATAACGATCAAAGTTATACTTACAGAAAGTGCGTTTCTTGTTGATTAAAATGAATTATTCTGAAGTACCGTCAACTCACATTGTAATCAACGACTTGAATTTGCTCGAGAGTATAGATATTGGACATTAGAGCAGTCGGGGTAATGTACTCTTCACTGATGAGACCAGGGTTAAGTCTACACGGAAGTGATCGGCGTCAAAGAGTATATCGTCGCCATGGAGAACGTTATTCTCAGTGTTCCATCGAGGAAACTGTTGCTTTTGGAGGAGGACCAGTGCCAGCCAGTTTGGGGCGACATCTCGTTAACCGCACATACAGCTATAGTTTTCTTCTAACCGACACGTGAATTGACTTCTCATCGCTACATTACTGAAACCATCGCAGACCATGTGGTACCTTACGCAAGATACTGGATAACATTTTAACCTGTGCGCAAACTGTAACCATGAATTCAGCATATTATTCTAGACCCCGTAGCGTAGTTATTTTTCGTCAGTTATACAAAAAAATCAGCTGTTTCATAGAAAAGTGCAATACCTACGCGTTCAAAATGTATGGAACAGCTGATTTTTTTTTTGTAAACCAACGTATAATTTACCCTGTATATCGGACAGGATATGCAGTTGATGAATGTTGCGCGGCCTCATGCTGCTCATGTGGTGACCCAGTATCTACGCCACGTCGGCAATCGTACGGTGGGCTGGCCAGTTCGAAGCTCGGACTTGAATCCGATAGAACACTTATGGGATGAGTTGAAACGTCGGGTTCGAGCCCGGGTACTTGCTCCAACAAGGCTTCGAGACCTGCGAATCGCAATTGAAGAGGAGTGGAATGCAATCCCTCAAGATTCCCTCGCCAGGGCCGTGAGGTCGATGAATACGAGGAAACTGGCGGTTATCCGAGCAAGGGTAGGGAATACTAAATACTGACCAAAACTTTTCTTTTTTCTGGCTTTATTTATTTTTCATTTCATGATTACTAACTAATACCACGACTGGAAAACTACTCTTCTTTGGAAAATCCTTAATACACACTAAATAAATTGATTAATCCTAATGAGTTTCCATTCATTTTAATCATCATGAAACTTACTTACTGTAGGTATAACTTGATAGTGGTAAGTTTAATACTTTTTTAAGAAATCGAATCAGAGTTCCAAGGTAGCGGGTGGCCCGGTTTATTTGCTGTCCAGTATAGTTTCTGCCTACCCTCATTAGAAAAAGCACGAGTTTATGTCTAGGTACGAAAATAATTGCATAATTTTGTTTTGAAGTTTATGTACTATCCATTGAGGATTTCTATTACCGAAGAATAGCGTAGGAGGACTCTATCAGAGTCGATTACAATATAAACACAATATTTATGCAATTTCACCGCATTGGGACTGCCTCGGTAGGACTTAAATATATTTGGAAAGCCTTTGTAGCAAAATGGGATTCAGTTAACGGCCACACCAAGCAATATCACATAAATATAAACATATTTGGCACGACCTAACTGGCACTCAGAATGTCACAATTAGGTTTAATTCGAAATAAATAATGAAGATAAATAGCTATTACATTCATAAGTGTGTACGTATAAGTGATCATAAAAGGCATGTACTAGCAAATGCGTAAAAAGCGCGAGTGCTCACGGAGCATTTACTGCCGCGAGCGAGTGCGCAGCCGCGTGCCGGCAGCGCGCGCCACTTCATCTAAAAACAACATTACTATTATAAACTAGAATAAAGTAAAATACAGCATTACATGGGGCATATACCTACCCATTTGCACATTAAAATATCCACCGAAATAATGTTAGAATTACAGTATTTCCTGCATACTTTCATTTCCTTCCGCGCACATTTCTTAATGCTGCGAAAGCAGTGAAGCACGTAGGAACATTCGCAGTCAAGAGCAGTTAAAGGCATATTACATATGTCTGCAAAGTTAATGAAAAAATGGTTCCCACGACAGCGTGGCACTGAACAGAACGTTATATGCCTGTGTTGCACAAATTGCGTACGTACCTGACGCATGCTGGAACCTCTATCTTTCATACAATCAGTAATCAGATTCAGTGGTGAAGCAGCAAGCGGGGGCTGCGCTACAAACGCAAGATAACGCACAGATCCACACATTAGGACGCTACTAAAGTTGACATTACCCGGTACATGTTTTCCTGCATTGCTCACACCAGTTAGCTTTCATGTTATTACTAAGTGAATTCGTTGAGAAAGCGTTTGAATCATATCCTACAATGCTGGCATGTAGGACACTCAGTAAGATTTACGAGTATGTATTCTTAAAAAAAATATTCTCGGAATAAACATGTGCGTGTGGTTATCTTTGTTACCAAGTTTCCTGTTGATCAGTTGAGGGACAGATTAAAAAAAAACATGATATACCTATTCATTTTAGAATTGTTTAACTATCTCTGCTTGTCTGGCTGTTCTCCACTTGCCAAGATGACATGTTCGCATCCATGGCGACAGTTTTCACTTTTCTGTTGGCTGTGACTCTGCAGTGTCGTGTAAGTCACACATGACAAGTACCGCGGTGGCGCTATTAACAAATCACCGTATAAATATTCATGGGTGATCCCCTCGCCGGCCAGAGGGATGAGCAATACGTATAGTTTTAACTTTTAATAATAAAAACATATTAGCCGCATCGCATGTCTGTCTTTCCGTGACCGGGCAGTTTTACACCTGGCCGAGTGGGGAGACGGGGAGATGGAAGGAGGAACGTGGGAGGGTAGACAGGGGTTCATGGGGATAATGGGGTAAAGAGGAGGAGGGGGCAGAGGCACCGTTTGTCAGCGGTCAGCGGTCAGCTATTAATGAATGTGCCCATAATGTTTATTGTGCCCGCTGAGCAGTTTTTGGGTAATGCTTGTAACTCATGCTTTTATAAATTAACTGTCATGACTATCGGCTCTATCTGTACGCAACGTGTAGTGATGTAGTTTTTAAATTGAATTTTGGCGTGTTGCGTAGATGACTGATGCCTTTTATAGATTTGCTAATAAATATTAGCATGGTGTTTCATAAAATTTAATCTAGATACAGATCGAATGTAGTATCTAGATCAAATTGAAGTAACTATTAGATGATTCGAAGTAATGGCAAGCTGTCACAATAATAAGTAGTTAGATTAGAGGGTCACAGTAATCACGTGCCCTCGTTTACACGTTTGACTCCGTTTTATTATGATAATGAAATTATTAGAGAGCGGGGGTCGGTCGCGTGCCGCCTGCACGACCCCTGTCGGATCGCCATTACCTCATTAAAAGATAGTCTGATGCTACGACTGCGGGGGTAGTTTAAGTTTGTAATTTAATGTATTGTGGTTGCGGTTAAATACTTTAGTATTGTGAAAAGGTGTGATTTTACGAGGTGCTCGCTGCCATCGATCATTCATTACGGCACGACAGCTACGCGTCGTACGTCCACAGCACACATACAGCTTGCGTCGAGTGACAGTAACAACATTACTTAGACACAGTATACTGGAACGTTTTATGAAGTGTGCGTCTCAAGCAAGAAGTCGTGTAATCTTCTTATTAGATCATTTTAAGTTTCACGGCTCTAAGATATTAATCCACGCACATAAACTAAACAATTTAAACTGCAATAGTTTAAAGAAGTCAAAACATCATAGTCTTGTGAATCGATTGCAATTACATCAAATCTCCATACTTATAATTACATAATTCCCCAGAGAACACAATCTGAATCCGATAAATAATTGCCGATCTTTAATGAGTTTTGTTATAAAACAAAACTCATTAAAGATCGGCAATCTCTATAAACAAAGAGCTCTTTAGTAAAACCAATATGTTTTTGGTCGCGAAAACTGATATTTAAATTGAATGTAAAAACTCGGGTGTTCTGTTCGTTATGGAAGTCAATTAGCGAGCGAAGAAGGTAACAATCTGGCAAGAAGGGGGTCGCCGGTGGCTTGGTGGGCACCGAGCTACTAATTAGCTAATGGACGGATCGCCCCTGCCCGTGCCTACTGCGCTCGACTTCGTAATGGATTGTGGCACGCTCGCCACCTCGCTGTGGTCACATCTCGAATTTCGTCCGCGTTACCTTCCCGTTATGGAAAAATATGGATTTTTAATAATGACTTGTAAAAGTGTGGGTACAAGCGCACATTAAGTATGATTACTATGTGAATGTAGGGTATTACATATTGTTGTTTACTAGACTAGCTCTTGCCCGCGACTTCGCCCACGTTGTCGCTTTCTTGTATCCTATAAAACAAATTCTATGGCACTCGGTTATGGTTTGGCATTCTGCAAGAGAAAGAATTTTTGAACCGGAATCGGATCAGTGCTTCCAGAGATCACCTCTTACATCAAAACTTAACAGAGATAAAGATGAGATACAGAAGAAGAAGGAAAAGAAATTCAGGGATTGATGAAAGTTCATTGCTGAAAACTATATTGTCTAAAACTAAACGATCATGGAAATAAAATGGTGTTACATCACATACTTTCACGCTTACTTTAAGGTCAAGAGCAAAAAACGTATGACTCCAAGTAAACGAGCAGCAAACAGTTCATTAGCTAGACATCGACTACCTACGACTTTCCAATTGTATCGATGAAGTCGTAGAACTATCACAGCAAATAATTATGATGTTGTAAATATTTCATTCTCAACTGATTCTATTTAATACCTTTAATGATATAAAGTAGGATTGAATGTCCCACTACACGCGCTCGACAATATTGCTTCCCTTACCTTCTGTTATTTAAACTTTTATAAGTCAGATAATCTACAAAAAGTCATAATAATAAAGAGTGATGTTTATTAGTGCCCTTTTGCGGTAATTAGCAAGGGTAAACGGCACATAACGTCTGATTACATTTCTGTTAATGACCGTAGCGCAGTTGCAATAAGTTATGTTGACGACCACTTCAGATCTTCGTATTGTGAGCTTCTTTAGCAAATTGGTTTAGATAGGCTATTCAATTTTGAATAAGTATGTAGATTAGTAATTAGTTTGTACTAAATGAACGTAAGTAATTATATTTTTAGCATTGCAGATTTTGGAGATATTGTCAATAATAGGACGAAAGTAATTTTTTGTTTCTATAAATGATGGTGATCTCGTACTTTTTGACTTTATTTGCTGGTACCTATATCCGCAATAGGAAAAAATATTTCAAACTAGCTTTGGCCATTAGCTTCGCCCGCCTTAACCTATTTAAACAAAACCTTAACAAATTATACAACTAAACCTTCCTAAAAGAATCACTCTGCCTATTGTTGCAAACGGCATGAAAATTAGTGCTGTACTTTTTGAATTTATCACGAACAGACAGACAGACGTGGACGGCGGCGGTGGGCTTTTCATTATAATATGTAGTGATAATCTTTCGTAAGCCGCTCTGTTTCCTGGTTCTTTCAGCCAGATTATTAAATTACAGGCTTTCTGCATTCAGTACTAGGTATATTGTCTCTATTGATATGACGACTAGATAAACTATTCATAGGTGAAATATATTTTTATAATTCTTCATTGATGTAGCCACCCATATTGCTTGAGGGTGACTACCGAGTTTCAGACTAATTTAGAAGTATGAGCAGTGGTGGCCCAGTGGTGACGGCCGCGACTTACGAGTCGCGAGAGTACCCAGGCAGGCGCATTACTTTGTGTAAATTATTTCATCACCACTGCTCTCAAAACGGTGAAGGAAAACATCGTGAGGAAACCGGTATGTACTAGAACCAAAAATTCGAAGACATTTGACATCTAACAAGCTGCACTGGGCCCGCGTGGTGGATTTGTGGCCCATTCCCTCTCACAGAGAGGAGGCCTGTGTCCCAGCAGTGACATAATTATATGCTGATTATGCATAGAGTTATGGAAGAAAAAACATGTTGCCCCGATCCGGATGACTTCATTGATCTGCCCAAATGCCAGAATTGAAAATTACGGATGCTAGGACGACAATCAATACCTTAGGCGTTAAGCTATTGTGGGTTTGCGGCATAACCATTATAGACTTGACGTTATTGCTACTTGTCCATAAACAAGTATTGAATAGTAATGGTGGAGCCTATTCGTTGCTCTGTCTGTCTGCTTCACTTTCTTACTTTCTATCCGCGAGCGTAGCAGAAGTATTAACTTATCCTTTTGTTTGTCCAGGAACACTGAAAACTCAGTAGCAGGACAGAAGTAATCGATTTCTCATATTATTTTAAAAATAATTCTTCATAATAATCGAAACGACAGTTTTATAGTTGGCTGCAATAAAAAACGCATAACTCGTGTTCTGGCGCAAATTGAATGGACTCGAGGAGGTGAGAGGTGGTGTCTCACTGCCGCGTTATTATACACCTAGGATCTGAGAATATTCAGTTCATTTTCCGTTGGCAATGCTTTGGAAACAAAGCAGTATGGGGTAGCGGGAATTATTATAGAGAATATAGACGGAGGCGAATAGTATTATTGCAGCGATATCAGATAATGACGTGACAGTAAACGCTGAAGTAGAAGTAAGTGGTAGTGTTGTAAGTTTACTACCTCATCTTAAATAAGTTAACTGTTTTATATTAATCCAAGTGACTCTGACATCGATAAATATGCCAGTTGGTTTTCTTCCTCAGTAAATATGTAAATGTTACAGTCAATATTCTAAATGCGTGCAGTACTGCCTCTGTTCAGACTACTTGTAGCTACGGAGAGTATATTAGAAACGGGTAGATTTCGGACGATTGTGAACACTATATTTAAAAGTATCTACAGCGAAGGGTAAGAGGCGTTTTATTTTCATTACTGTATGCAGGTTCGTGAGGTCATGTAGGTATGCGAGTAGGAAGTAGTCGTGTGCTACTGTCATAAAGATTTTCATCTTTACGACGGTGCCGAGCTTAATATAATAATAGAACTAAAATATGCGCTTAATTATACAAATACTTGAGCTGCTAGCTTATTAATTCAAATTAGCAGTATCTATACAATGTTCAGTTTATGCCGATATGTTTACTTGTGAAATATATAATTATATATTCGTTGACGTCATCAATGAGTCATCCGTCGTAGACACTGTGTCTCAGTCGTTGAAATAATTATAAATTTGAAATATCTTAGTAGTTATTATAATATGTCCATCTTTTGATGTAGCACTTAACGATGTGAATAATCGGTATGTTTCTATTTCAATAACATCACGTTACGTAATATATTACAAGTTCTTTTACATAATAAAAGATGGGTGATGTTCTGGGTTTGTTTATAAGACAATAAGATGATTCATCTATGAGGCCAAAACGAATGTAACCCATCGTCAGTTATATTGCTTTTCTGAAAAATGATAATTTTCAATTAAACAGCATTAATTTAAGCAACATGTACGAGGTAACTAAAATATTAATTCCATGTCTACTTAGCCTGTTGGACGCAATACCTTTGTCTTCATCGTACCACACGGATAGCAAGAATGACAACAGCCATGAAAAACATTAACATTGTAGGTTTTAGTACCTTTTCATTTTTACCATCGTCAACACTAACAATTTGTAGATGGCAGTCAAAGTCACGCTAATAGTTTTAAGTGCCCTCCGAGGGGCCTATTCACGGCATATTCCGATTTAGCATATTCATGCTGAAACGTCAGTGCCGACAAGAATGTCATTTGCATGTAAATGACATTCTCTGTGGGGCCTGCGCGCGCAGGTATCGACGTGTCATTGCATACACCCCCGCCCTAGCCGCCCGCCCTAAGCCGTGATTGGGCCGCGAGGCGGAAATTGTCAAGCGAACATTTGGAAGTGAATAATTATGAATACATAATGTACGCACATAATGTACCGCTAGACGCGAGTGTTAAGATTGCGGTCTATGCGACTGACCTTTGCGTAAATTGTTAAATGTTGGAGAGGGAATGTGTGGTTATGAGATTACTGCGGGCCTGGATTTAGTACTCTTTGCCAGAATAATAATATTAGTATAATGGTTAGTTTGCGTAGAAAAATTTGTGAAAAATCAATCTTTGCTTTTTCCTGCCATTATTTGTTTGTTTCAACGCTTGTTTGTGTTGAAGAAATTACATAAATAATGTGATAAATTTTTATGAAGTTTGATCGCTATTAGTAATAATCTGACTGCTGTAATTATTTTGTTAGGCATAGATACACATGTAGACATCTAAATAACACGACTTAGCTCAGATTAGAATAATGTACGGTTTCCTTTCGTTCTGATGGTAGTGGGAGCGATTTCGTATTCAATACTAGTGAAAGTAGTTGTAGGGCACTGGGGAAATAGTTCGAACAATGAAATGCATGTACATGTCGTATTAGCAGCGGACCTAACGACTACATTATGTTTCCATACTGCCTCTTTATGTTCTTATTACACTCAGTGTCACGCCTCTAATTCTCTTATAGTGTATATTCGTGTTAATTAAAAGTTAACGTATAATTTTCCATTCGTATGCGGATAAAAACACAACAAACTAAGACAAAAAGATATAGGTAGACAAATAAACGGCTTGAAGTCTTTGAGTATGTATGAATGAGTACGCGAAGGAATGCGGCGCACGCGACTCACACACACAAACTCGCTCACATTTACATACACAAACTAAGCATAAAACAAGATTTACCACACACACAACCGCACGCTGTCAGATATTCTACATAAACTCACACACACATAATGTATACTTACCAACGAAATACTTTTAAGTAGGTGTATTGTTATTTTTTTCCAATAGCTGTAATTTATTTTAGCCCGTGTCTCTAGGCTTTTATTTAATTAATGAAAAATGACTAATTTTAAATTTACAGTACAGGTTTGTTAAAAGTATAATCTTCACAGTTATGTAAACAGTTATGTACCGTAGAGTCGTACAAAATGGTTCATATTAATTATAAATCAATAAGCACTTTAATTAATACACAGGTACCATTTACTAAAGTTAATTTAAATACATTGTGTTCACGTTTGATATTCTATAAAATGTCTACAACTACAAATATACTCCCTTATTTATAAACCATGCTTAAAGTTTATGCGATCAAATGTGAACACAAAAGTTTACAAAAAGACGTTGACGTTTAAACATCTCTATGTTTAAACGTCAAAAATGTATGGTTAAACATACGCTAATCATTACTTAACTTTAATAAACGTTTATAAATATGGGGGTCAGTGTCTCTGAATTATTAATCATCATTATAATTTAAACATTTTCACCTCGACGGTACGCGCTCTCTTGAATGGCGTTGCCAAGAAAGACGCGAGATTACTATTAGCCCGTTACTTGTCTCAATGAATGGTGTTTCTCTCAATAGCACCCAAAAAGTCTTAAATATTCTTCATATTTCATATGAAATTGTACCTAATAACGTGTAGAATAAAGTTTAAAATGGAAAAATTACTATGACTAAAAGCCTCATTCTATGTAGGTTTTAAGATTATGATCCCATGTTGAGAGGAAGTGAAGTGAGGTGCGTAAGAGTGTGCGAAGTTACTTTTTTCGACAGATTTTGGCTCGGGAACAAACTTGTGACGCCCACGCATCGCCGGAAATATCGTACAGATCCTATCGAGGTCTTAACTCAGTATGCTGCGCACGATTCCGTCATTAGTAGGAATTGTGCATTTTTGCCTTTCAAGAAAGGAAGTTGAGATTTGGTAAGGTCAAAAAGTTTTGAGCAAGTCATTGACCTCTGGATTAGTGTAATTCGAGTTATAGTCTCGCTCGTCTTCAGTGATCTGTGAATATTTAACATAGTCCGCGCTCATTCACACAACGATCTACGTCATTACATCGCGTATCTTGTTACGGGGATGTGCTAAGGTAGGCGTTCACGTAATCCTATTGAATGACTATTTCATGAAATATTCATTCATTGATGATTTCAATGATAGTTATAAAATTCCGTAAAGCCATAATTAGTTACGATCGCAAACCATATTATAATCAACTTACAACCTGTCACTGACCAGCTCAGTACAAAAACGAAAGAAAATTTGAATTTTGCAGGCACCCTGGGGAATCTTTCCATTTTGAAAATTAATTTTGTTCAATCAATATTATAAAGTTGTCACGGATTGTTGAACATTTCCCGCAGAATATGTAAATGAATAAGTACCATTACAATCAGAGGTTTTAATGTGAACACAGTCGAGACAAAGTATTCAATATTAGACGTATGAGATAACGAATTGAAGTGTCTCTAACAATATTGTTAGCAGGTAGACAATGGTACCACAATGTGACAGGCGCAGGGCCGAGTGGCCGAGCTGTCCGTCTCTCTGTCTGTCTCTCCGTCACGATACACAACTGATCGCTTAATCACGAGAATGAATTTCATTTAGATATTGTTTAATTATTTGATAGCGAGCTTGTTATACCTTCTATGATAGCAAATCAGTATCTACTTCACTGCAATATAGCTGGTAATCTATCTTCATTAGAATTGCATTGCACAGATTGAATAGATACAAAAAAATAATACGACAAAATAATATAACATATAACAAAATATATTTTCGCTTGGAGAGCTACATTAAAATTCATAAGTTTGATATAGGTAAGTCATAATGGGTCGTAACTTGTGCTTAGTAAAACCCACGTTGGATATTGTCACGTGTGAGTTTATCAGTCAGTTTTGAAAAGTGCCTGTAACGTTTTAATGCGCATATTTAGGGTTTTAATCAGTAGGTCAAATTAAGCAGTTTTACTGTCAAAATATGTCCGATTGGTGTCATGATGAAATTGGACAAGTTTACGGAGCTATCAACCATAACTGGTTGTAAAGTAAAGTGTCTCATTTGAGCCGATGACACACGGGAGGAGAAACTGTCGAGCACACCTGTAACATTCCGCGCCTTCACAATAGCTACGCATGTCACAACACTACTTTGAAAAGATACAGACGAGAGAAACAAAGAGAAATTCAATAAATATTGGTAATGTCATAAACCTAATTAACAAAATCAAAGAATCAAATACTTATAAGATAAAAGTTAACATTTTAGTTGGCCATCCAGCTGGAGAGATTGCGCGCCCGCGAAATTTTTATGAATGGACATAACGGCCCCATTGCTATCGATACCTCATTAGCATGGGGTCATAAATTACAAGAACTTTAAATTCGGAGGCTTGTTGGTACTTCAACGGATTAGAAGAGTCGATGCGATTGGTGGGACGAACGTGTCTAACTTACACAATAAACTGTTGTATATTTTCGGCGATTATGCCATTGTATTTGAAATGTTTCTTTGTAAGTTGCCAAGAATATTTAAAAGGATAATTTAGATTTGGTATTTCGATAAAATTGTTTATGTATCGATTGTATTTCAATAACAAAAAACAGATTGCTAAACAACCATAAACTAAACAGAATTAGAAATCACATCTCAACGGATGTACGAAAAGCACAATAGTAGGTACTAAGTGCACATTCCGACGCAAGCGGAAACGACAATAGTTACCCCACTTCCAAGACTAGGGTTTATAGCTGTAGCGGGATGCGCCAATATCTTTAACTGCTTATTCTCCATACAATTCGTAGTTTTAATGACAATAACGCACCGTGTATGTAGGTATTGCGGAGCTCAGTAGATATGAGCGTGGCTGCGCGATGATGTCACCCGCTCAGCGGCTGAGCTAACGGACTGCTGTCAGACGCTGCTCTGTCCGACATTTCGATTCTCGGGACAATTTTTCGGCATTCGGTATACTTATGTTCGTCCACGTAATTTGTAGCCTGTAATGGAATTCCTTGGATTTTTTAGGACTGTTTAGCCCCTGAAGATATTTGTAAGAAGCAGCTGAGAATTGATGCTTATTTAAACGATTAATTATTTATTGATTGTTAATTGTTATTGTTCGTTCATTTTTTAGGGCAGCCGTGCAAAAGCGCAAAGCTTGCAAATGTTGTACATAGAGAATCTGTGCACCAACATGATTGTGATCTTTGTTTGTTTACAGTTAAATACAAGGTGTATTAGAAATACCTAAAATTAATGTAAATTTTTAATATTTCATGCATAGGTGGATGAATATCTTATTAACCAGCATCAGCATACATTTTCTCAATAAGGAAGAAAAGCTTTTTGTATTAGCGTTTGAATCATTAAAAGGTTTTCTCAGCAAATAGTAGTTTTACTAAGGAATGGTCTATATATGCAACGATTTTAACACAAGCACTCTTTTGGTTATTATTTTCTTGCCGTGTTCAGAAGCCTGCATTTCTAACTGGGCTGCTCTATACGGCGATGTAGAAAAAACGCACTAATGCGCTAAGTGAACGTACGGTCCGAGTTATTCAAATCATTTTCTGTTTAAGTATCATGCCTTATAATTAACATATATTACGATTAATTTAGCAAATATTGATTGTAAATTCTATTGGTTAAGGCAGATATATTAATTCAGAATATCGAGATTGAGATACGATTACGTCTCAGCTTTGGTTTTAGGATAACTAAAGTGGACACGATTGCAAACGTGATTATTATGGCAGTTTCAGAATTAATTAACAAGGATACACAACGGGTACCACAAAATCTTACGCTTTCTTATAGGCCTTTGGATCACTAACTAATACAAACTAATATGAGTCAGGGTAACTAGCTTACTGCATCATTGTTCATGCTACAAGACCACCACAGTGGCTAGAATTAACCGAGGAAATCGAATTACTAGGTGCTTGTAAGTAGAGGCCAATAAGTTGCAATTACTTATGGACTGTAGCGGTCGTTAACCTCACTCATTATTGCTTTACGTGGATTCTTGGGCCAACTGTCTAAGGTGAGACTTGAGACCAGGAGCTCTGCTCATACCAAATGAGAGAATTTGTGACCTCCTGCGTGTACATATACATACGATTAGTACAGCCTCCTTACTGCACGCTATCTTAGCTTTCATTTTAACAGTTTCCATTGCGCTGATATGTATGTACGAGTATATCAGTTGAGAAGACTAATTTTTCAATGGATGAAATACTAAAAAGGGTTTCAGGATCGTTGTATCATTGACTACCACTGGCAAAGACAACAAAGAATTTCAGGAGTGACTGCCGCCTGCTAGGAAATCATCGTTTCATTATATTTAGAATTTTAGAGTGTGGAGGAGGACTTCTCTGACCCTCCACCATCCGTGTAGGTACTATGTTTATAAACTACCTACGGTAGGTATGGACCCCAGGGTCAAAACTATCATAGAATAAACCCTACTTAACAATAACTGTACTATTTGTATTCGTACCTATGCATTAACCGCAGAACAGTGACTTTTAGCCTATAGAAGTTAATAGATGCAATAATTTCATTTAAATTATCCCGTGGCCTGCAATCGACCCACTCAGAGCTAAAGGATTTCTCACGAACCGAACAATATTGCGTAGGACAAGTGGCCGCCACTGCGAACTTCGAACTATTGGCTAATAAAATATTAGGTATACACTATGTCCTTCAAAATATTATAAAGTCTATTGATTTTATTACTCGTACTTTATAACTTAAAATCTTTGGAACCTAAGCGCACACTTTTATTTACAACTAGCTTAGGCCAGCGGCTTCGCTTACGTGGAGGACGAAAATAACCTCGCAGGAACGTACTACCGGGATAAAAAGTATCATCATTTCAGCTGAAAGGCGCCCACTGCGGCACATAGGCCTCCCCCAAATAATAAAAAGCTGCCAAGTGCGAGTCGGACTCGCCCATGAAGGGTTCCGTAGCAGCAAGTAACGCGCCTATTATAATTATTATTTACGTAGGCAACTATTACAGATTTATTATTAGAAAATAATGGTTCACAGTTTGTTGCATAAGGTTCATATTTATGAAATTAATTGTTTCATTTTTCATTTTTATATTTGAGTTGATTGAATGAAAGATAAATTGCGGTTTACGATTTATGACGTATTAAAAAAAAAACTACTACTAGATCTCGTTCAAACCAATTTTCGGTGGGAGTTTACATGGTAATGTACATGATATATTTTTTTTAGTTTTATCATCCTTTTATTTTAGAAGTTACAGTTTACGTCCGGCACCACACGGCCTTTATAATATTATATAGTTAATAGTAGGGATTATAGTAGTAAGTATTACTATTGAAATGAGAATTGACATCATGCACGATAAATTCCGTAAGCATTCTAATTAATCTATTACCCAACGCATAATCTGCCTTATTCGTATTAATTGCCTTTTAGCAGAATGACCATTAACAGCGAAAAATGTGATTAGCTCAAAGACATGATGAGCACAAAAACTTGCTAAATGAACAGCGAAGCACATTTAATAGCTGCTCATGTTATTGTAAGTCTTTCTCGGTAAATATTTGAGCTACAATTGAAGAGCACTCGAGCCTCTCGGCTGTCAAGTGGAAATCTGAACTGATTCACATGGCGAGCCATGTCACAGGGCTGCCACTCTCTGTTATTAGAAAGTATTAATCGTTTTACTGAATAACTACATTAACTAAGCCAACTAAAGGCTTTAACAATAGTTTTTTCGAAGGGTAGGGCAGGGTTGCACCTGAAGTACGTCCACATTTCGCCATGTTTAAGTCCAATGTTTTAGGGGCCGAGCATATTGCCGCTAACCGGACACAAATCAAGACTGCGGGCTGCTACTGCGAAATTTCAGACAGAAACACCCAATCACTCTTTGCTCGAACTGGGAATCGAATCCAGGACCTGCTCCATGCTCAGCAGTAGCGCTGACGACCACTAGACCAACGAGGCAGTCAAAAGAGCAAAAGCATCTTTTAGATTTTAGGAGTCAAGGTGCATCGAAACATCTAATTGCATGTAATCAATTAAGTTATACACTCAATTAAATAGAAAAATGTGTGAACAATATTAATGGGTTAGGATGGCAGATGTCTTGTGAATCGATTTAATTTATTTATCAATCTGTGATTTGATTTAATGATGTGGTTTACCAACATACTTGCAAAGTTGGTTGAATAGTTTTTAGAACTTTTAATATGATTTTTGCTTTGCAACACTAGTTTAGGTTCAGTTGAAAACCAGCGTTAGGCACTAGTTGTCTGGCATTTTTGGCTGAACTGGACCTTTTTGGCGCAGACGTAAGGCACAGTTTCCTGCTAATTCCTTGCATCGCACTTAACACTTTTTATTTTTTCTTCTGCTGAATGTTGGGTGCCTTTTAGTATGTGCTAAATAAATGTATTTTATTTAATAAAGCTTTGAACAGAATGAACAATTGTATTCATCAGTGGGTCGAAAGAGGGTCATTAATCGGACTCTAAGAATAGACTACATCATAGGTACTCAGAAACTATTTAACGACCAGATAACTTATAAAAAGCTCTGAACGAACCCATGTAGCGCCACAACCCTAGAAATAACGACATTCCTAATTTAGTATTAATTAATTAAATAGTTTTTGTGACATTCCGCAAATGCGGAGAATACGGGAAGATATCGGGATCTGACTTGCTAATGTGGAACTGGGTTTAAATAGCTACGATTTATGTACGGCCAGTCGAAGTAGATTGGCTATGTCTATTCCACTTTTCTATTGCGATACTACGAGCTAAGAGCGAGCAGCGACTGTAGCGAGAAGGACGACGTCGCTAAGTGTACCAGCAACATTGCACGGTGATTCAAAATACGCAAGAAAGTTAAAAGTGATGTTATTGACAGTACACACACGTTGTCTATACAGGTAATGCAGTAGTGGCATCACCCAGTCGTCGTCAAAAATATTTATATTTATTTTAGTGATATCTGCGAGTAGCATGTAAGTAGCGTTCGATATGTAAGCCATCGGTCGGTATTATTGATATAACTGTTTGGGTCGCGGGACATGGGAAAACGATGCTGCCGCCCACGCGCCTCCAACCGGTGTTGCGGACAGTCGCGCACGGCGGTGCTTGCGACACACGTCAAGTGTTCCAAGCAAGCGAGATACGTGTCTGATGGCAGTGATGCTTGCCTTTGTTAAGCGGATAGATTGTCATTTCATTATTTTGACATGGTGAAGTTTGAATCGTAGGAACTTATGAAAATCGTAAGAATTAAGGTGTAAGTTTATAATTGCTTAGGTCCTTTAGGTATTTTTGGCGTTCCATGGACATGAAGATTTGGCATGTCAACCTGTATCCTACATAACAGCACAAACAATACGGCTATATACGTAGTTAAATGCGCGTAGCCGTCATTGTTAAGTGCTACGGCACACCTACTCTGCGGGTGGTCCAAAGCACACCTGGCTGATTTTTTGACATAAACTCGCGGGCCATTCCGACTTTTGCAGATCCTAATGAGTCTAATGAGAGGAGAACTAGAAAAAAGAAGTGTCTAAGTGGAAAGTGTCTAAATCATTTCGCTTTTGTAAGCGACGATACATGACATCATCTGGGGTATAAGCGCAAATTAAAATGCTAGTTTCCTGTTTATATCTTTTCATTTTGTATTTATTTTATGATTAGTCAAATGGTAAAATTGGTAGAATCAAATTACAAATACAGTTTGTGTTTGTGGTTAAAGGAATCATTCAAAATGGTTTTAAATATACGCTTATAAGGGAATTTAGGCTTTGTTTTTAAATAAAAGTTTTGAGACAAATATAGACTATTGTAGGCGGATTAATTAAAGGTTATTAATAAATAACTGTTAAAATAGAGATAAGTAAACATCCTGATTTGAGAGAAAGTATTAAGAAAGGAAATAGTTATGAGTTAATTTTAATAATAAAATGTATCTACCAGACAGACTATTATAAATTTATGTGGAGTACTCATCATCCATATTTATAGAATTTAAAGCACTTCTTATGTTTACATTATTATGATAAAAGCAGAATGAAATGCGACAGTTTGATAATAAATATGGATTAGCCAGATTCTAATGGAACTATATATTTCGAAAATATCTCCTTCGCTGTCCATTTGGGTAACCACGCATTTTGAGATTGGGTAGAGTGAAAATTTTTATTCAAATATTTAAAGTAAGTTCATGACAAATTATCTTCCGAAAACTGGTCCCGTTAGTACTTAATTCGTTAATTAGTGAGCTGGGAATCATCGTGAAGTAAATCTCTGGGTAGCCGCGGGCCTGTGAATTATAATTATTATAATGTAGGTGCTTACATATCGGAACATATTGATTTGTTACTATTATCCAAACTATCGAAGTGTAGAGTGAAGGATGACGTCAATGAAACCGGTTGCCGTAACATTTCTCGACACCATTTCTTTTGGCTTCATCAAAAGATTTTTGGAAATTTTCTAATTTGGTGATACTTTTTTCTAAGCTAACTAGGTTGGAGAGTCAGGTCATCATCTTCCGGCACTTGTCCTATGTTACTTGGGGTCGGCGTAACACGTTATCAGCTTCCATTCTTCTCTGTCAACCGTGACGCTATCATTCACTCCCTTCTCTTTCATATCATCTCCTCACACAATCCATCCATCTTTTCTTGGTTCTTCCTCTCCCTTTCTACCCATCAACATTTAAATTCATCACTGTTTTATTCACATGCGATTCTTTCCTCCCTATCAGCTTTTGAGGGTCAAGTATCCTAAGAATTACTTATACTTGAAATTGTTTGTGTTTGACATCTAAAATAACAATGTTTGACGTAAAATGTAAATGCCTTTATGTTTTTAATTCAGTTATAAATGCTCACATAACGAGTCAATACGGTAAGGAAGCCCTCATAAACGAGATAAATCTACGATTTGATTGGAATGTAATAACCTAATATAAAGCTTGAATGGGCGTATCAAATAATAGGCAATGGTAATAGCAAACTACGACACTGCCAGACAGTAAAATTTTATTCGTTTTATTAAAAACCTATTACATAAAGTGTATTTGTTATTGAAAGTAATGTATAGATTTACAGTTTTCTAGTCTCAGTGATTAGTTCTGTAGATATCGGGTGTACAAAACATAGAGTTGCTATCCATCAAACTGGTTGGTTCTGAGACTGACTGGTGCGTCATTAAATGTGACCGAAAAGGATTTAGTCGAGTCTTAATAAGGAAGGCTTTAGTCGAGTCGGTAAAAGTAGCCAACAGTAAGTATTCGTACTGTTATATATTGTGTCGGTTATTGTTACCGTCGTCGTCATCATGTGCTTCTAGGGGTTGAGTTATTTCTCTTCTATTTATTATAACCAACGGGCGCCCAGTGGTCGAAATTCGACCATGTCTTTATTAATTTAATGTATTATATAAAAATATACCTTTCTGCACTCCCTCTGTATATCTAATACCTTTAAAGGAGCAGTTCTTGTATATATCGGTTCCAACGATTTTCATGAAATTTAGTATGCAGGGGTTGCGGGGGCGATAAATCGATCTATCTAGGTTTCATTTTTAGCAAACGTCAAACCAAAAAATAAAAAACGTGCAAAGCTCGATCATCCAGATAATAAACTTCTGTGCCACATTTCATACTCCTCCTGCCGCGTAATTTTCGTAAAAAGGGTTACAAAGTTTTAGATTCACGTGTTGTATTTGTTGTTTATTGTTTATATTATACATAGAATAGGTCGGTTCAAATGCTACAACTTTCTGATTTTTAGTAACATGTCTATAGTTTCCTGAAAAGAACCAGTGCATAACCTTCAAAATCAGGTTCAGTCCCCAACACACATACTTAATTCCAAGTTTATATTTTTAATTCAAAGTCTACATGGCAATATTTTATAGTAAAAATCATCAACAAAAATAACAGCCGTACGGCGGGCCCAAGAAACATCGATACATCATAATTACATCGGTTTGTAATCGTTTCTACAAGAAGATCGATTTCAAGCTCGCAGCTATAGGTACCTACTACTCCGCTTGTAACAGTAAATGGGTAAAAAAACATACAATAATGAAGATTTACTGCTGAGCGGGGCAGGTGGTGAGATTGATCGACCGATAACGCAGTTATTCTGATCAGCGGTCTGGTCTACTTTTTCATTAGATATTGTGCCTAAATGTATCGGATGATGGACCTGGAATTAGTTATTGTAACGTGGCGCGTCGCTATGTTGTGAGATAATTTGTGTAAAATTAATATTGGTCGCGGTTGAATTTCCAATCAAGTAGCGTTTGTATTAGGTATCTTTTTAATACCTACTTACTGACTATATCAGTAAGTAAACTATGCTATTTCATGTTAATTTTCACTTATACTGCTGGACGTAAAGAATTGCACCATCCCAATTCTTCCCGTGGCGACTAAGGGGCTTACGACAGAATGGGCAGCAGCGTTCTCTATGCATTTTACCACCATTGCCAGCTAAGTGTGTCGATTATGGCTAACCTCTCCAATAAACATTGGCGGAGGCCTATGTCCAGCTGTGAACGTCTTCCGGCTGAAATGATGACCTACCTAAACCACGTATTTGTGATTCCTGAAAAATAAGTAGGTAGTTATCAGGGCAGGTAGGTATCAGGTCATATAAGAATGTTTGTACCTATGACTATAATATGTAGTTTTGGAAACTACTAAGAAGCTACAACGTCCAATATAAACGAAACCAGTTCATAGATTCTAATATAGCTGCTTTAACAAAATCAAATAGTTTCGATAGCTTTAACATAAGGGAATATGCACCGAGCAGAGTGTTAAGGGTCAAACAGACGACTGTTTAAAATTACATTACATAAATTATAACACAGATTACATAAATATTGAAACGTGACAGGATAATTGGAGGCACCACTTGTGAGCTCTCGCTCCGGTTGATACAGCTCAACAGCTCAACACTCGTGCTCAGTTGTTGCCGGTAATTCTAATTAGTATTATTGGTGTTTATTGTTGTATCGAATGAAATAATTTATTGCGTTTAGAGGGTTTAACAAAAAGATTAGATGTCTATTTATTAGATTGGAATGGATTAGTTATTGTAGTTAGTTAATTAAGGACTCTGCAAATGCATCTCTTGCAGAGCTTAGTTAGTCAAATGTTCGTCGGGATAGATATCAACTATTAGTGATGCTTCGTCACATGAACTTCTTTCCACCTACAGCTTTTATTCTTATGTAGGTATTCATCTAGGTGAAGTTTTGTAATTAAGGAATTACTTCCATATTTTAGTATAATACATAATTTGGTAAAACAGATCTACCATTACGGAATTCATTCAACAGTAGCTGCATGAGCTAACTGTGAACTGTGAGTCTGTCTAGTTCAGCAAAAGCATTACTTAGCATGAGTTCGAAGCTCAAGCGTCTTTGATAGCTTGCAGGTCAAGGGCCACGATGTGACTGCGACTCTTTGCGACCATGCGACTGAGTCGCGGGTGTGTGACCACCACATTCTATGGCGGCCGCGATCGATGCGCACACATAATTTAATTTCACTCAATACCTCGCTCGCTTATGTAGTGTGGTCGCGCCAATAAGAAGACCACCCTGTCTTTTAAAGGTCTGGGTGCAAATTAATTATGGGGATTTATGAAAACGTTCGTTCTGGCCAAACAGTAAAAAAACTCGACTCTTTATGAGTTTATATACCTACCTATACATAGTATAAACCAAAGTCGGTTTTCGTGTCTGTTTGTGTGACCGCTGAAGGCCAATACTCGTAATAAAAAATAAAAAATAAACTAGTCGCAGTCTCAATTCGGCGACAATCGAATGTCAAAAACTTGTCAATAATGTATTGATTAACTAGGGATTAGAGTGTGAACGTTCTTAAAATTACGGGACAATGCACGTAATTTTAAATCGAGAGGCAATCTTCTCGATTTTCCTAACCACATATTTATAGATTTAGATGCGGTATTCCGGAAGGTTTATGTGTAATACATTAATATTAATAACTAGCATTTCGGCCGCGACTTCACCCGCTTGGCATTTTGGCCCCCGACCTGCCGCATCGCATCCCAAAGCCCGCATGCACTCACTTTTTTATTTTTGCTCGGCTCTTGCGGGTCGTAGCGTGATGTTAAATACCCTATAACCTTCCTCAATAATTGGACTATCAGATGCAAAAAAAAAATTCCAAATCCGACTGGTAGTTAAAGAGATTAATTACCCCATACATACAAATTTACAAACAAATTTTACCTCATTATAATATTATTAGTATAGTTACAGGAGAGCAACCGCGGTGTTCTTTTATGTTGCCATTGTGTGCCACAGTGCCACTCCTGTGAAGTAGAAGCTGGTAATTATTACAAAATGTTCTATTATTTTCTCATAGCCCAAGTTGTGATTACGTTATTTTGGATTCACAACATCGCATAAGTTGCAGGAACTTTTGCGAGATGTCTGTTTCACCAACCAAGTCCGGACGACTTAACAAACGTGACTAGAATGCACGTCCGAGTCACCAATCTGCCAAGCATGATGGCAATACCAATGGTCCTTTGTGATCGCTGTTGTACACTTCTACGGGCGTTAATCGCTTGTTGATGCTCACACGCTCGCGTAAGATACGTGTGTGGCCTATCACCTCCCGTAAACATGGCACGGCTGCGGACGCTCGGCCCACGTGTAATTACGGTGAAAACTCCGATGATTTCGAACCCCAATTACCTCTTAAACTCTTAAGTAATTGTATTTATGCTGCAATTACTGTTATTTAAACCACGTGTTTGCGGATCTCGAGAAACTCATATTGGCGGACTAAAGTATACTTTTGGTATAGATATTCTGATAAAGGTGTTAAATTACCTATATTGAATCATCGATTCTTTCTAACAGTTAACACAATTTATACGATTTTAGGACACTGACAGCCTCACCAAAACAAAATACTATTTGATTTAAATAATTGCCTATTTATGTTCACGCAGATCGTAAGACGCCAACGCGCGCTTGTAAATATATTACCTACACTTAATTTTGCTTGTTTTTGAAGAAAATATTCATCGACTGCTCATGAATGGTATAAAACGAAATAAAAGTGGCTTGAAGTACCAAATGATGCTTTTATGATGGAGTTTAACGCCGTTAAATGATATTAAAGTGCCATTGACATCATTTAGATTACTTAATGAAGTTCAACACGACCGAAATATTTTATTGAATGATCGTGAGGGATAAAAATAAATGCTATAATCAATACGCTTGGCAACAAACTGATCCACCGATACTACGGCTAATCTCGGTATGATAATGAGAAAATAATTGATAGTCAGTATATAAAGAATGCACAGTAGCGTGAAATATTCGTCTTGTATCAATATGACAAGGTATCTGTCAACTTAAGTTTCGTTCTTTTGGAATTCGAATTGTATGCGCACAAGCGCACGTCATTTAAATTTTGAATTAGCATCACGCATGTTATTCTATCTGTCCGATCTAAATCGGCTTTACCCTTCACTTTGACAATCGACGCAACCATTCAAATCCAGCTATTTACATCGTCGTGTTTTCCTGGGGACTTCTTACACGTTTGCTCAGTGACGCAGTAATGTATAATACGCTTAACTAAAGTTTCGTTCGTGCACTGCTTTGAGGCTGACATACAATGATACGCAGAGTTTTGAGCTCATTTGTCATCGAAAAGATAATAGTCAATGTTCCTTGAAACGACAATGGCTCATATTTTCTTGTTGTTGTTTGTGTTATGTGCACAAATGCTTAGGGGTCGTGACGCAGGTAGAGTGGTGCGAGCACTTTTTAATAATGTCCCATTGGTGGTCTAAAATACGTTTTGACCTGTCTATGAACTAGTTTTTGTAATGCTATTGCAATGGTCGATCGATCATTGCAAAATAATTGTTTTTGCGTGAATATAGAGCTGCGGACGACTTTAAATCGTCGAATTGACGATGTGCAATAATCGTATGTCATTGTTATGGGTTATAAAAGCATCGTGACTACCAGTGTTTAGCGGGGGCCATAAAATGACCTCTTTTGTGGCCCATCATGAACCTCCACCGTTTATCAGAAACAAGTTGTAAAATTTAAAATTTCCGCACTTTCAATAACATTGAGCTGAGATACTGTTTGCAATACCACTGTGTTTTGTTGAGTATAAATAAAATGATATCGATTGTTCAAGTTGATAAAAGAGATACGTCTAGTAACTTTCTAGATAAAGTAAGTATTATAGTTATAAATTTCTTACAGGGTGCAGCTTAGCCACTGAGAATAAAATCTGGAGCTTTTAGAGATACATTGCCCACTATACAATATGTAACAAAAACCCTGTTGTTCCTTTTAGGGACGTATACACTTACCTACAAGCACAACATTTACGAAGTTATAATTTAAAAAATAAGCATTGGCTGGTCGAGAGTTTTTTTTTTTTTTTTTTTTTTTTTTTTTTTCAGTTCAGTATCAAATAACTATTAAAATCGACATATTCGAAAAAAATGTTTACAATATGTGATTTTACAAGTATCCTTATTTCGCACAATAGACTACGAACTCGGCGGCTTTCTTTGATCTAATCAAAATCAGTTAAACTTTACAAATATTCATAATTAAATATTTATTTTAAATATTTTTGTTGAACAGTTTTTATAAATGACTTGCTTTATTAAGTATCTATACCGATTCTGAAAACGTGGGTAGAGGTTTTTGTTACATATTGTATACCAAAAATGGGTTTTTAAAACTTTGCCACGACCGTGGGACTAAGGACTGCAAAGCTGCTATTATTGATACAAACCTAAAATAATAAAGTACCTATAAATAAGTATATAATTATAAAACCATTGAAGTATTGTATAAAAGTCTCAAGTCATTCACGTGAACCTTTATTCATGTGGTCCTTAGCAGAAGATAGACAACATTTATAAAGAATTATTAAAAATGGCAGTGATAGAGTTAATAATATAGTGTTAAACGAATAAAATATTGATATATATAGATCACTAAGTAAGTAATAACAGCAAAACGTTATCAAACAGCAGTGAATTTGAAGATATTGGGCTGATGCAGATACGTGAACAACCAGTTGCAATTTCAAGCTAACAGCTTGGGGTACCTACGGCTAGGTAATGTATGTTACGAAACGCGTTTCACCTGATAGAGTGAAATGCTTTGAATTATCTAGGGCTGTCGACCTGTTACGATGTTAGATTATTATCAGTGCGAAGTACTTGGCAAAAGCT
This sequence comes from Polymixis lichenea, assembly GCA_949091785.1. Lineage (NCBI taxonomy): Eukaryota > Metazoa > Arthropoda > Insecta > Lepidoptera > Noctuidae > Polymixis > Polymixis lichenea. The sequence goes on from OX420931.1 coordinate 37,744,300, forward strand.
TCGAATTTGGCTATCGAAACTTTGAGACCGGGTCCAACTGTTGAATACTTTATTACTTATACTTGCTTGAAGACCGCTGCGATAAGGTACAATGGTGCAGGGGTGTTTTTTAATAGTCGTTACTTCTTCTGAGCGTATCGATGGCGAAAAAAATCAAACATCTTTGGCTCAAAATTCGGCTGCGCGATCTCCGCTCACTACTTTATGTCGCTACTTTCATGTGTCAAATGCAAGGCAGTATTTCTGAAAACTCTCAGTCCTATGAAACCACTTTTGAGGTATCTATGTAGACAAGCTAAACACACGTTAGCCCAGAACGAGAACTGCTAAATTTCATCCTTATTTTTAAATATTCTCAGTTCCCCAGATTATAAAGACAATAATAGCTTTAGAAACTGGATTCTAGTAAACTTTAGGCATCAAATATGTTCTGTATCACTAGATATTTATTGTAAACACGTATGGTCTATGAGACATAGGACAGATTTGTAACCTCTTACTGAAATACCGACAAAATCTCATCAATTCCTACCACTGTTTGCTACTCAATACCGAAAACGGGTGAACGTATTTGGACGACATTTTGTCACACGTATTGTAGTTTATAACCTGGATTGACACATAGTATGGCATTTAACATGGTAGTACGTTCCCTTGGGATATTTTTGGTCCTCCACGCGGGCAACACCGCTGGGATTAGCTACATACCTAGTACGAAATATTTATTTTTTGGTCAAATAATAAGAGTGGTTTTCAGACCCTAAAAAAAACGTCACTATTATTATTACACATGTAACATAACGCCTGTTTTCAAAAGGGCTAGGTAGAGGTGTGTGTAAGATGTTATACTTAGACACAGTCAGCATCAAATATATCGGGACGAACAGACTGTGCAAAATTATCTTAATAACTAAGAAAATTAAACTTTATTTCAACTGGATAAAGTTTTTGTCAGAATAACAGCTGTCGTGTACCTACTGTCTTCATTCTGAGTTAATATTAAATTTTCATAGTTGTTTAGATCATTTTGAACAGCCTGTTCGTCCCGATATTATTGACGCTTACTGTACATAAGATGGTGGTATAGAGCTAGGATGACTTTACATATGTCTTCATAATGAACGAGGCATTAGTGAATTTGTTTATTACTAATAGTTACTAGTATTAAGTTATTAAAAGTTCGTAAATATATCTATTCTTAGGGACCACCCAGATTTCTCATATTCTCCAACAGAGATAACTCTAAGGTTATTCACTTCTGTTAACGTTTTTTGTCCTTTTCACTTTCTATATGTTTATTTCAATAACTTGTCTGGTGGTCTGTAACTTTTTCAGTAGGTACCCAACGCAGTCGGTGCCAAGTTAGTAAAATATCAATGTTAAGATTGATTTGTTTGTTGGCGTAATCATGACTTCCAAACGCTACATTTTAGGACTTCGTCTACAGTTTGTTATTCCTAGCTTTCCGAAAGTTTCCTATCCACGACTAATGACCACAATTTTCTTAAAATATCTCCAATTTTCTTATTGAGAAGGTACAATATTTTTGGAACCTACTACGTCACGTAATAAGTAAACAGGTTGACAGCGTCTTATTAGTCGATTAATTCGTTAATACATACGCATAACTGTGTATAATTATCGACCTTGCTTTCACAGTACATTTATGTGTTAATCCTAGGCTGCCAGGTTGTCCGGCGGGCGTTCTCACACCGAACTGTGATAGCGAATATCTAACGCAGCGTGGTTCCGTACTTTATAAATCTTACTTTCGAATAAATTATGAGCTAGGAGCTACCCCAGAGAGCCTATTTACGACTGCCGTTCAAATATTCAAAGTGTTTCCACTTTGAATGAAGATATCTTGATAACCGCATTAAAGTTCACTGTACGTGTAAATAGGTACCTAGGTATCTATGTCTACGCCTTAACGTTACCTTTACATGTACAGACACCGTCATTAATTGGGTAACTCTCGTGTTTATCTACTGACTACAAAACCCACAAAAAAAAGGGGAAATCAATTATTAGAAGGGTCGTACATTATATACAATATTTGTTACTTTTTAATCGACTTCAAAAAGGAGGAGGTTATCAATTCGGTATGTTTATATTTTTTTATGTATGTTCGGCATACCTCCATAATTTATAGACGAATTAGACAAATTCTTTTTTTGTTCGAAAGGGGGTTGTTCCGAAATGGTCCCATTTAAATTTCATACATATCTGATGATGAGTTTCGGAGATAGTCAACGGAACTTTTCAAAAAGTTACAACATATCAACCGCGATTGCTGCTATCGTATATATATGCATTGTTTTGATTTGATTGACTTTGAGAATACCCCAAGGATGATGAAATTTCGAATTAGTGTGTTGTAGGTACTATAACTAAAAAGTGAAAAATAAAAACTTCTACAAAAAAAATTACAACCGACTTCCGAAAAAAACACCACAAAGTGAAAAATAACTTGAATTAATTTCTGAAGTCTGTATCTTTGGATATGTATTTAAATTTTTTGGAAATAGTTTTTTAAGTACCTAAGTTATTTAGTTACAGTAAGTTACAAGTTACAAAAAAAAAATCCAAAGATTTTCTTTTTTGCCGCAAAAAAGACCCAGGTAGGTAGGTACGTGATGTGCTAGTTGCTTTATTTAAACAATTTATTCACATTTAAATAAATAAATACATACTTAATAAAAGAAAAATATGCACAAATTATGTCAAATAACTTGAGGAAAAATAATGAAATCGCTCCGTACCGTACAAATCGGCGTACTGAGCTTAGCTAATCGGTCCAGCTACTTCGGGTAATTAATCGATTCACCGTGGTGGCCACATTCACCACAATCGATACATTAGGTCATAGGTCGCCGCCATGCTAAACAAGGACAGCTATCGGTTCCTCTGTTGCACCGCGATATTCGGCTTGAAATAGCAAATCACGCCTCCCATGTCAGAGTAGGATAGCATTATCGATAGTGAAATGTTAAAATGATAAACGTGCAATGCAAATGTAACTTTATTCACGTCACTTACGGCTCTTTATAGTGCACACAGCAACACAGTCACGATTCCAATATTCTCTTCAGAGGCATTCGGTGTTTCACTACATTGTGTTTGTTATTATCATTTATACCTCTAAAACGTATTATATGATAATGAAATAGTTTCATAGACTATTTGCACAGCTGGTTGACCAACTATTGAGATTTAGGGCCAAATTGTGATGACAAATTAAAAGGGAATTTTCAAATAAGTTGAGAAAAATTCTCATCGATGTTTCACATATACCTATTCACTTTTAACAGAGTAAAATGTTGACTTATTTTCTTAATGGTGAAAAGTTACAATATCTTTATTCCTAATCGGACCTTATTTTATGAAAGATAATTTAATTTACGAGTTGGGTGAAATAATACACCTGACACTAGGCACACTATACATATATCCCTATATACAATGTTACAATGCAAGTTGTAGGTAACGTTCCAATAATAGAATAGAAACGAATATGCGAACCCTTCCAAACGAGAATCTGCGTAGGGAGAATCTAATTACGAAAAAATCCAACTTTTCACCCGTTTCCTGCACCTTTTGTATTGCAGACTGCATAAAGCTATTAAAAAAATTAAAAGAAAAACGATTTTAGTTGCCTGACTATCTTACCCATTTTCATGACAATAATATAAGAAGACTATATCACAATTTTAGTTATGAGAGCAGTTTAGATATTCATGAAAATATGAATCACATTCCTATCCTACAAACATTATAAATGTTCAAACTCGTATTGTTAAGTTTGTTATTCAATCACGTGAAAACGACCGGGATTAACAAACATGTTACTTTTTATCCCAGTGGTACATCCCCCGGATAATTTCCGAAAACGCTGGCAAAAGCGAGTTAAACAATAGAAGTACCTGTCACTGTCTACTGGAACCTATTTGACAACAACTTCTTTCCAGTTAAAACTAAATGGAAGACGTTCTTCCTATCTGTGAAAGGTTTGTTTGCCAGCTCTGTAACTTGCGTTGCGATTCTATCAGTCAAAATCAATAGCCGGCCGCGACACCGACTTAGCGTACACTGTTTGTTTAAGATACATGAGCCCGATAACAACATACGACTCTACTTATAAGGAGGATTTTGTAAGCGGTCGTGAAATGTGTTCCCCTTGTTGGCTATAGTATAATGTTCTAGAAACGAAGGAAAATGTTAGTGACTATATCAAACTTGTCTAACTAAACTACTAATTATTTTACAGAGATTACTCCAAATTGTTCAGTATGCTTTCTTCTGCCACGTGGGATACCCAAACTTTAAACTTCACTAAATTTTTCTCATCGCGAATCACGTATCTATATTTTCCGAAGTATAATTTAATTACTAAATTATGTCCAAATCTAATACGGAGCACATAGTGAGCAATTTCATTTGGTATCGTAAACCGAATTACAGAGATTAGAGATTTATCTTTCCCGCGTTTTTCCCTTACGAGGTAAACGATCTCCAATAAAGATAGCATGGCGGGCGACGGATTGATTTAAAAATTGCAAACCTGAACAACTACGGTGACCTGGATTGGCCATGGTGTAGTCACCATGACCCATTTTCTACCTATCACAAAGTCTTATAGCTAAGTTGTCAAGAAGATAAGCAGTTAACGGCTACACCGTTACTTTAATACTACCATATTGGTTTGCGTGGGAGTTAAGGTCAGATGGGTGACAGAATCCACCTGTGCTTTCAATACTATTGAGGTAAAAACGAGAAAAGAATAGTCGGTCGGTTTCGAATGGAAATTGAACTTAACGCACAAGCTGAAAATAAAGAAAGAAAAGCGATCCATGCAGAGGACGTATTCAAATGATACTCTTCTAACAATGCCAGTTGTAGTTACACCCGTAAAAGATAGGATGAAAACAAAATATCGTGTGATTTAAAATTTCCGATAAAATCTGTTAGATAGTATATAGGTACCGAATCACTATCACGAATCAGATATAGAATCATATGTAGGCATTGCCACTTTTACACAAATTGTCGAAAAATTGCGGCTCGCTGGAATCATAATCATTGATGATTATGTATAGTATATTGTATACGCTTACCCACTACGTTATCAGTAAATGTTTATCTGACGATATAGGTAGCTACAGACGGTGAATATGAATTGCATTAATAAAAATACATCATATCCAATAGTACCTATCGGTTGGTAATCTGACGGCGGCGTGAAGCCGGCGTCGTCACTCAGCGGGCGAAGATAAAGTTGTGTCGATAATACTGCACTTACGAGTAGACACATAATATGAAGATTAAATAACAAATATTACACGATGTACTACGATTTTTAAATCATGTTCATTTAAACTACTTTAATGGATTAAGAGATTTTTATGTAGGAGTAGTGTAGTTTTTCATTTTACCAGCGCTTGTTCATAAACTCACAAATAAGATGGAGTCATTTTATAGTTCATCGTTTTATTTTCGCAGCTTCCTGATCAAACACTGTTTAACTTTTATCGGAGCAGAAACGAAAATCATGCAATCCCGCACACCTCTCTTTTAAAAATATGGTGATTTGTAGAACAGACAAGGTTTATCGAATCAATTGTCGGGCTATCTAATTACCGTCTAAGTGCTCCACAATATTTATTGGGTAAAAGCTCCAAAGTAATTTTGTAACATGTGCCAAATTAGACTAAGGTTTGTTACTGCAGCTTGACCATTTAGTAGTAGTTTAATAATCCTGGTTATATTTTAATTGTGATAATTGTTTTAAATAAACTTTTATGTGCTTGCCTTCGAAACATATATTTTCGTCTCGTGCCATTAGAGTTCTGCTGAAAACTTACAAAAGGTTTTGAGAAGAATGTTTAAAGTTTTTTGTAGCCTGGTATTGTATTCAATTATTTATTATATTAGTAATAATTCAATCTCAACTATAGTAGTAAGTTGGACGTAAATTGAACGACTACAACACGTTGGTCTAAAACCAATGTGTTTATATATAGACCTAAAAGTTGAACTTTTTACCTATGGCAAGATATCCTATGGTACTTTACTGTACTACAATACTTATTTATTCTAATATTTTAACAGAAATCTTGAAAACCATTTACAATTAGTTATTAGGCACTTACATACCTGGGACATTTCCAGTCTGTCACATACCTGTAGGGATTTTGGAAGTCATAACAAGGTGTTAAGTTCTTATTAACTGTTCCATGGCTTGAAAAACATGGTCACGTGAATAAGTAAAGTTAAAAATAATTAACTAAACCGAATGTGGGTCATCAAACAAAGGTGGGGTTCGCAAAATAGTTGATTTTAACCATTTTATCTACCTTCGCTACATTGCAGAAATATTGATAAGATACGTTACAGATAAAAATGTTTGTGTAAATAAAAGATGCATATTTTTCACTGATATCGTCTTTGAGCCACTTGTCGAACGGCTTTTGCATTTCCTAGTACTTGCTAGCATAGTTTTATTACTTGCTTATAATACAACATATTTCAGTTGTTAACGACTACTGTTGTCGGTTCGGTGTGGTATTCCAGATGTTGAACTATGAGGCTATAAAACACTGCGGTAGCGGCCACCCCTTGAACTCACAGAATGCCGCGACAGTACATTATTCTTTTATTGATATGTTACGATGATTCTCGAAGAGGACTTCAATTAACTTATTTATTGTAAAGGCTTCATCGGAAGGTTCTGTCATCGGAAAAGGAATGCTCTTGAACCGGAACATGAGTGAAATGTACATAGGTATATTTATATAAAGGTCTAGTTATAGGCCAGTAAGGACAATGTAATAAGGAGTTTATCATCTTCGTAAACTAAGGAACTAGACCGAGAATAAGTGTACTCGTACGTACCAGTTATTTAGTTAGTTCCAGTTTTTATACCAAAGATATAGCATAGACTCGTAAACTAATTTTACATATTTTGAAAGCTGGAAAATATACATGAATTTATAAAGTCCATGCAAAGTTATTGGTGATACATGATCTAATAATAATAAGACTTAATAGTGATATTATTAAAACAAATTCAGGGTCAACTAACATTTCTGCGGCATTTGGCATCGATCATCTTGACGAGTTAAAAATGGAAGACTTTATACTTTTTCCTGAACGTTCTTGTCGTATTGAATAACAACGTGTTTGATGAAGGCTCTGAATCTCAAGCTTTAATTTCGCTTTGCGCACCAACTAATCACGCCATCGATTTGTTACTTCTCGGAAATTGGCCTCAAAAAAGATGTTAAAAATTTTAATAAACCGAGAAAACGATTTCGATTTTTACTATTGCCAAGTTAAAACGATAGATAGAATAGAATGCGACGTATTCTCATAATGTTGATATTCTGTTTATTGTTTGAGGGGTCCTTTCACAAGTCCACGGCAAAAGCGTGCAAATTCACAATAAGCACAAAGATACAAGAAATCGAACTTACAGCGCATACTTATCGGACGCAATCAAAACAGTATTTCTTATTTACATATTATATCGTAGTAAATAGAGTCATCTAAGCGTAAAATGTGTCGTTAAGGTATAAAATAGGATAGGCTGTGGTTATGATCGCACCAGTCGGGTGTGAAACAAGAAAGCCTTGTGGAAGCATTAGCTACAAGTGGAACGAGTCCTAGCCTCGTATCGCAGCATAAGTGAAACTGCAGCAAGTTTATCAAATGCAATTTCATTATCTCGCAGACACCTGCCCGGAGAGCTATTCTCCACACTAGGAAGAACATTACTCTGTGATAAAATAATATCAATTGTAATTTTCACTGATATATTACCTGCTTTCTATAGCTCGGTTTGTTGATGTGCGTAAGTTGCATTCTAAAAAGTGCTGGCCTGTTCGAAATCGCCAAGTTTAGTAGTTTTTTATAAATAAATTGAGTAAGAATTAAAAAAAAAATCCAATATACGCTAATTACAAGAAATTACAAAAATTGGCAACGTCCGAATACTTATATGAAAGACTCATTCGTCATTCATATATTGTCCATATACTTTATATTAACCTGAATACAGAATATTATATCCATCATTTGATTAATACACAGCGAACGAACAAAACAACAACAACGAACAAAATTTAATTAATCGAACTTTTGTTTCAAATTAAGTTTAAGACAAGGTTTTGAAGGTTTAACATCAATAATATTAACTAGATATTTTATACATACCTATTTATATCGATTTCCATTCTGTACCTGTTACCGCATTCTATCTGTATTCACAGTAAATCTAAATGTATGTTGTGATAAAAGGAATATGCATATCAAAAGTTACTGCTTGTTGGACATAAGATTACTGTTAGGTCATGCGTGCAAACAGGGGCGGATCTACTTAAGGGCTTTGTGGGCTGCAGCCCAGGGCCCCGTGGATACAAAACGCCCCCAACATGAACTGAAAAAAATAGACGATAATTGTGAAGAATGAAAATATTCTAAAATAAAAAAAAGTCCTATCATAAGGTTGGCAACACTGCGATCAATCAACCCATGTGCCTATCTATCGAAAGGAACGGGAAATTCCCCATCGCTGTCAGAACGGCGGCCTAAGGACAAATAGCAATAAACTTTTTACAATAGTATTTTACATTTTGATTGGTCCTAATGCGTGCGAGTGAATTTCAACCTAAAAGATACTTATTTTAAATCCAAAAATCTATTATGTATCTCGCAAATAAAGAACCTGCAGGGTTGTCAAATATTGCAGTACCTACCTATATACCTACCTATCTCAATGGCCACCATCAAAACTTTAACGGTTTTTTATCTCTAGTGCATTTTTAATGAGGTTATTCGACATTGTACTTTACTGCAGATTCTTACGTTAGCGTTCTCCATGTGTAAATGCTGACTTACCATCTTTTGGAATACAATATCTAATTAGTTTTTAATTGAGGGCTTTCAATTAAAATCTTACTTACTACATTCTAAGTCAAAGTCTTACACCTCTTGCAGTGAAATTTTTTCGCTAATGTATGAAAATAAACTTGTTGATGTTTTCCTAAATCGCAACCCATTTTAAAGATTTTTTAACGTTGCCAATAACGAGCTGCGAAGTGGAGCGCTCTTTCTCCAGGATGTCGTATATAGAAAATAAATATAGGACAACAATGTCGAACTATCGACTTAATCATTTATCAGTTCTTTTCATAAATTGCGGTTTATCAAGGGACTTGCAATGTGACGGGTAAATAAAGGAATTTATAGCACGAAAATGCAGAAAGGTTGCTTTATAATTTATGTAACACAAGCACACATAACCAGTCAATTTATTTTGCAATAAATAATGTCATATTATATCAATAAAATATTTTATATTCCTATTTTTTCCTATAATTACCGTATCCCTACATCAATAAAAAAACAGTTTTTTTAAGAAACTCGCAATTGGTTTAGTAATTAGGTAGGCCCTAAGTAGTATTAGCCCAGGGCCACACAAATTCACGATCCACCCCTGCTTGGGAACATCGTCTCTTTAATCTACTAGATAAGTTTTTGCACTTGATTTATAAACCCAGCTTTTACCATTAACTAATATGAAAGTGAAGGCATTTATTGCACCAAAATCTTGGTAAAAATGATATTAAGGTTGCTCAGAAACCTTTGAAAGGTTTCTGAGCAGCCTAACCATAACCATTCTGCTTCCCTCCTAATCATCCGTTTAAAATGAAATGTTGTCTTTATTTCCGTAATCTCGTTGGCTATGGCGGTGACTTTTGTAATAAATCAAACAGCTCTCAGTACAATACATAATATTATTCTCAAAGATGTCGACCTGCGATAATACAGATGAAAATAGTTGGGGGTCAAGGAGAATCTGTATAACAGCGATGCTCTCGCAAACTTTAGGACCACACACACTTCTGTACCTACCAACTATGGCTGTGGTGTCGGGAGCGTTGGGACACGTGCTCGTGTACACCGTGGTATTCATTGTGATCGGTATACCTCTGCTGTACATGGAGACTGTGGTGGGGCAGTTCACAGGACGCGACTGCCTGGAAGTGTGGCGCGCTCGGGCCTGCTTGTCACACCTTGGATATATTCAAATTTTCTGGCAGCTCTTGTTTACAATCTACAATCACACCATAAATGCGTTTATAGTGCATTATTTCTTGATAAGCTTCGAAAACCCTATTCCTTACTACGTTTGTGGAAAATGGAGCAAGCCTGACTGTGACATTTTGAACTACAACTACTCTGTCAATCAAGATTGTTTGAAGACATTAGATCCACTGCCGTATTGTACCGATCTATGTCATACATTTCCAGAGTATCAATACTGGAGATTCAATATATTAGGCCTAGATAAAGAGAGCTTTTACTTGCCCTGGCGCGTCGGACTAGCTTCTGCATTGATCTCAATCGGTGTGTGTCTCAGTTGCTTCAAAAGCACACGATCTCTGAAGTGGGTTTTGTTATTCGGTACGTTATATCCTATGTCCGCTCGTTTTATTTTCATGATAGGATCTATGTTGCAAAAGGGTGTAGTGGTGAAATATCACGATGCCCTAGACTCTGATTTTAGTCAGTTTACTCAGCAGTTCAATCTGGCAAATATAGTAGCCGAGGTGCTGTTCAGTCTCAACATCGGCACGGGCCTTGCGTTCGGCTCTGCCTCAAGGTCGTCGTTCCGGGCTCCTTGCTACTCCAACACCGTCATCGTGGTCGTCATCACCTGCTGCGTTACAATCCTCGGGGCCTGCAGCACGGCCATGATGACCTGCCCATACTCCTTCAAGTATGATATCAGACCAGGTCTCATATTACGGTACCCCATTTCAAATAGTTTTGAAAAGTTACCTCGATTATTACATGTGTACGAGCAAACATCTTTGTGGTTAATACTTTCCTTTAGTTTTATCTCAATATCGGCACTAAATCTAAATATATATATAATCTACGGCTTCATAGAAATGATGTCAAAAAGATACCCCAAAGTAGCCAGAAGTCCGGGTTTAGTCGCTTTTGTAATAGCAATAGCTCTGTATATTGGGACAGCGCCTTTATTAGGCAATTTGAGTTTATATTACTTGGTAGACACTAAAGATATGCTTAGTCTCCTTACTATATTCATGGTTCTAATGGAGACCATAGTTTTCGTACTGTGGTATGGTCTGGAAAGGTTCTCTGAAGATGTGCACTTTATGCAAGGTGTCCAGCCGAATGCTTCCGTGAAGGCTTGCTGGTTGTTATCAGCCGTCATGCTCGTGTATGTGTTTTGTAATGAATTCTACACAATGTATACATTTAGGAATAACTCAACGGGCTACCTAGCGGGGTGGTATCTGGTACTTTTGAATATTGTACCAGCGGCACTAGTGGCCCTTTTTAGGGTATTGATAGCTCTGTATAAAAACAAATTTTATGAAGAAGTCACTTTAGACTCTTCGTGGGGGCCCAAGAGTGTGTTACTGAAGCGAAGTAGAGCCATGTTTACTGCGCAGGCGATGACCAAAGAGTACATGTACAGGCAGTACCACTTGCAAGCAGGCATTCTGAAGAGGCAGAAGCAATCTAATGTAAGATGCTGCTACAAAATAGGATTTGTTCCAAAGCCTGAAGGTGTAAGATTTGAATTTGAGAAAATTTGATTTATGTTACTGCAAGTGACATGTTTTTTTTTTTGTATATTAATGATACGATATGTTGTTAATTTCTTTTAATAAAAAATATATATATATTTAAATATATAATGAGTGGTTTTTATTCTTAGTTGAGTCACTGTATGTTATAACATAATCTATGGCTATTATTGTAGAACGTGTATTGGATATTGCGTAATACGCTAAGTTCAGCGTGAGTCATCGCCGAAAATATTTAAATACATGTACCAAATAGTATAAAATAAATTATTTCTTGTATAGGTAGGTACCTATACATAATTAATTTATTCCGGAGAGCATTTTTGGTGACTCATTTATTTTAAGTCTATAATAAAAGAACGAGAGACAAGAACTGTATAGGTAAATCTGGTGAATAAGACCTACTGCCTGAGGATAATACATTATCCTGCTAAATCGGAAATATTCTGAAACTTAGAAAATAATATTGCAGTGTTCTAATAATGAGGAGTCTATTTTATCATATTTTTGTAGTATTCGTAATCATTTCAATTTTTTTAATATTTATCTTTCTAATATATAAAATTCCCATGTCACAATGTTAGTTACCGTACTCCTCCGAAACGGCTTTACCGATTTTTACCAAATTTTATATGCGTATTCAGTAAATCTGAGAATCGGCTACTATCTATTTTCCATACCCCTAAGTGATAAGGGTTGTTCACCCTAAATAATTTATAAGGCAAAACAACGTTAGCCGGGTCAGATAAGGTCTAGTAAGATTATAATAATCATCTATCTTATGCTTACCTACACACAAAAAGTGCGTCTATCAAGCATAAAATAATATATTAAAAAAAAATGGAAATGTACCAAATGACTATGGACCATTGGATTCTTGCATGTGATTATAGTTTTACATTTTAACAATACAACAACGGTAATAGGTATTATGAAAAAAACAATTGGCGTGATGTACCTAAAAGGTTACGTCACGAAATATTTAATTCAAATAGAAAGGGCAAGTACGGCTCGAACAATAGGTTTTGGATAGCTAGGATCAACCTCCATTTATACTAAAAACAAGTTCTAATTCATGACTGGCGGTCTATGTATCCGAGTCATGTCAATTTCCAAATTCCTTCGTTAGTCGTTACCTAAATGGTTTTTCAAAAAAACTTTTGTGACCGAGCGATAGAAAAGGATCCGTTTCTCCTTATAAAGTACGATATCTAGAATTCCGACAGCTGTCAACCACCGTTTCTGAAGTCAACCATCTTTGATGGTTTATGTATATACCTGTTCATATAAACGTAACAGTGTAATTCTAAACCTTTTACACCTCTAACAGTCATCCAATTTATTACATTCTCGGAGGCTATAAAAAAGAAAGTCAACGGTTTCCTCTTCAGCCCCCGCCTCTCATGTCCGACTTTTGTCAAGAAAAAAGATATTATTTAAAAAAGTGGCGCGCCAAGCTGTCTGCTACCAGCGTAGTGTTGCAATCGTGAACGCGGCCACGACTACTTCACAACGCTACATGTCCAATAACTCTCCGGCGCGACAGCACTCGCGACTGATTAGTGTTGAGCTAGCAATCGACTTCGAACCGTAACAACAATCCCACATTAACAATTAAGTAACTCGTGTTTGCTACTTGCGCCAGTATTAAGAGCTTCTTGTTCAAAACTTATGAATGAATTTTTGCAGGACATGAGGAAAAATAAGAAATAAATGGTTTTTGTTTTTCCTGAGTCAGGGCTGCACGCAACTTAATAGTGTGAACGTCAACATTATTCTTGTAATTGGTCACAATATAAACAGACAATCAAATCAGGGTGTTTGAATTACATTTGAGTGCACTATTACAGACTTTTACTTATCGACTTAACTCGTTACGATCTAGGGAGAAGGGGAACTTAGGTAAAGCACGTCCATATTTATATAGCGGTTTGGTATATAATATACGAGTGTTGGCAAGACGAGTGCAAATCCAGTCCGAGGCACATTGCGTCATACAAATGGAACATTTAGAATGTTTGACCCGACGTCAAGACCGACTAGTGGCGGCGCACTGGCGACGAGTCTCGCGAATTCCGACCATTGTCACGACATTACACCTATCTACGCAGTACTCAGCTACCAAATACATTAAGCACAAAAGCTGCATAACCACTTGCTTGTCATTTAGTTTCAGTATTGCGAAACTCCATTTCGGTTTCGTTTACGAACTAGTCTTAGTTACCTATCATTACTTTTTTTGTATTTGTTTTGTTGACTAAGTTTACAAAATAACGTCAACGTCCTGCGTAATACTAATAAGGTTTCATTTTTGACTGACATTTACAGCTTCGGTCGAGAGAACTATTACGTTTCCGGAATGTAAGCACATAGATTGCAAAAATATTTTATTATGTATTTGTGCCTACCTATCTAATCAAAGAGCGTTCGATTATATTGAAGAAATGTTTAAAGAAAACTAATTGCTGAGGAGCTTTTCGATGGCAAAACCACTTTCGACTTGTAATGAATACCTAAGTAAGATACGTATGACATAGCCGCAACTTGTTCGCTTTAAAGTAAATGGAGTTCAAATTCTTCAGCAGTTTAAGCTTCAATAAATAATACGATGATAAGTTTCGTAATAGCTAAATACGTTAGGAGTGGAATTCCATGACACAGCTTACGTCTGCGCTATCTGCCGGCAACACCTACACTTTGCTTCACTTGCCTACACTTAAGAACACCGTTTGCAATTGCACAACATTGTTTAGGTGCTTTTCGAAAAAGACACCGTATCGGGCGTTTAAGTTATTGGTTGCACGCTGTCTAAAAAGGTTGTTAAGTCTTGAATGGCATTATGGCGATGGTTCTGTTTATCAGGCACGTTAACCTGTCGTGTGCGGTCCGCCTGACCAACATTCAAGCCGCGGCTGGGGGCGGCGCGGGCGCATCCATGCGCAGACACGTCACTCCGACTACATGTTTTTTGGGCTCACACAGCGACCCTACACCTATACCTAATATATGTTTTTGTAAATTTACTTGACCGCATTAGTTAAAGAAAGGAAAATATTTAAAGTTAGTGCCATTTAAGTGCCTGTGAGAATCAAATGGCGCAGGGAGGAGTTTTCGATGATGGTGGCGGCTGCTTATCCGACTTAATTATTATAAACCTATTAAAAGGTCCTCTTTTGTTATGTTAGAGGGACATGGGACTAAGTACCCTAGTGGTCAAACAACCAATACTCATACTGCCGCTCGCGTTCCGTGTCTCACTCACACCGCGTAGCTTTTATAACCAAAAGCTCTTTTGATGTTTTCTTGTAACTTTTAATTTGTTTAGCTTTGTGCTCTATATCATTGTTTTAAATGATATGTTTCATTAGTAAGTTTTGGGGGTCAGAACAAAACTTGTTGAAATATTGCTTATTTCTGCTGACTGTTGCACGAACTTTGCGGTAAAAGTAAATCGTAACTCTTTTCGTCCCGATATCATCCAGAATATTCTTTGACAGTTGGCTTAGCATTTCAAAACCAAGCATGATCGTAATAAGTTATTGTCCGTTAAAATCACAACCATAACATAACATAAATATTATTTTTGTCATATCTGACAGGTGACTAGTCTATAATAATCGCCGCTGATCACTGTCGTGGAGGCGCGCGCGCAGGTTGCGGGCGCTTGCGCCTGCGCTCCGCACGCGACACTGCACGGCATGGCAGCCGTGACACGGGTAGCGTAACGGTGTGTTTTGTTCAAGAAAAGTCTACAACACACCCGCACGGTGGCGCTAACGCACTAAATTAACGTTTAAACAGCGGAAGTTTAATTGCCAATGTCTTCTCCTCACCATATGACAAAATACCGTACCTTATTTAGAATTATTAATTTCCGAATACTGAGTCGAGTTAAACGGATAAACTATACCTAATGTTATAAAGGCCAAAAATCTACACTAAAACTATAAAATCTGAATGAAATAACTCAAGATTAGACAGAGAAATAGAGCTATAAATTAGATGAACAAAAAACTAATTTAAATGTGTAGTGTAAAGATACATAGACGACATTAGCACCACAATAAATTGGATAAGAAATATCCTGCATGAGTATCTTGTTCGTAAAATATCAAAACTCGAGCTTATGTCCAATATTTTTCTTTAAACATGTCGCAAATAAAATCAATGATGGTGTGCGAAAGGAGACATGTTGTGGCTTGTGAAACGGCATTTTGGAGACTTGACTCGACCGATAAGTCGTTTGAATGTGTCAATAAGAGATAACTAAAGCAAATAGTAGAGTAAAGGCACCGAGTCGATGACACTGTTATAGCTGTGACGAGGAAGGAAACTTTGTCCACTGGAAAGTGAGACAATGTTAACAGCGACGAATAGAAAAATTTAAAATACGTCTAATGGATTTTAAGTATTCAAGTTGAGACTGCAATAAGAGTGTGATTAAGTCCCCGCGTGTCAGCCGTTCGTGCAACTTCAATTCAAGCTTTAGTCCTGAAGACGTTTGAAGAATACCAACAGGATATAAGGGACGTCTGTATTTTGGCTTTTCTAGTTCATGGTAATTGCAGTGGCATAACAACATACATATAAAGCATATGTTAACATTATCAGAAACATGTATTACAGTTACGGAGTCTACAGCATGGTATGTCGTTAGCTTCACAATTATTTTTCCTATCCCAATGATCAGATTTCATCAAGGATCTGTCCTCGGTCCACTTCTGTTCGGCGTCGTGCTTGATGTAGTCGATTATACAGCACTTGTAAAAAGAAACTAGACCGTGGAGTGAAATAATGCAAGCTTTGGCTGGATGACCAGCCACTCATGGATGAACCATAAAAGATGACGAGATATAAAAGGTCGGGCAACATCGATTCAAGAAACCAGAATGAATTAGAAGAAAGGCCGTAGCTTTAGTCAGGATCAAAATCGTCGGACAGATTAAGAATCTCTTTTGATGTAATATTCACCAAGTTACTTAATAATATGAATCTCTACATCTCTACATCTCTACAAACATAAAACCACCACTTTCTCATTATCACGATTCTAATTCGAGGCTCACTTCGTTAGCGATCGGTCATTAAATCAAAGCTGTTTGATTCGATTATTACGATTCAATTTCCCAATAAAAATTTGAGACATTAATTGTGTATCAATAAAAAGTTGTTAGCTATGTCCGGTGGACTGTGGAGTAGTATCACAAGACCACAAGTCCCATTCTGTTTCATTCCACAAGTTGCGATCGACAAAAAACTGACACGTGCCCCACATTACGATAACTTAAGCCCAGCCTTCATTAATATACAACAGAATAGATCATAATTCACTGCGCACATTATGTGTAAGTGTGCTGACTTGTGTGTTTTATTTTATTGCCACCTTTTTAATATCAATAATTTATTTAGCTCTGTTTGCCACGCGTCTTATGGCTAGTATATATCTGTATATGAATACGTGCAGCAATAACTTTGTACCCGTTTTTACGAAATTTACGCGGACGGAGGAGTATGAAACTTGGCACAATTAACGTTAATATGTAGTGCAAAAAACTATTATTTTTGATTTAAATGAATTATGGTGGAAACTAGTGGGCGACCACTACTTAACATTAACCTACTAAAAGAGTGAGATTGGGTTCTCTTTCATGTGTTTCAGTGATTACACCGATGAGATTAAATCGCATTCATCTTCTAAATCATATTAGTTGTTAATATCCGGAGTATTTGTATTTCTTCTCTGAAGCATTCCACTTAGTTAATTAGTGATGCGCAAATTGGGCAGAGGAGATGGTAGTGTTCATCGGTTTCCAGTCTTCCGGCGGTTCGTAGTCTGTAGTGATCGGCGGCGGTCGGCTTCGCGCGGCGTGTGTGAGGTAGCCGCGGGCGCGGAATGTGGCAAGTAGTACCGCCGCCAGCGCCGCGGGGTAGAAAGCGGCCGCGCAGTCCCCGGCCCTTATCAACACTTCAACGACGCTAAATTGTTACGTTACACGCTTATTTAGGACGAGATGCCTCGCCTGCCCATCCTAGACTTATTTATTTACTTTTTCTAGAAGAGCAAACGAATTTTTTGAGGTAACCATTGCGTTGTTTTCGAGTATAAATTTGGCAATAGCAGGGTTCACTTGCCTGAAAGAAAATGATTTTTCTTGGATATTTCCAGTGAGCTCTGCAATGGCGGTTATTACTAATAGACGCCTATGATGTGGCTATCGGGCTGCGAGTCTGCGACTGGTTTTTTATTAGGGGAAAAGAATAGAATAGAAATTAATAACATTTTCAAGGAGCAATCATTACGCCTATGTAAGTAATTGTATTAGCTCATATAAATTACATGTAGGTTACGCTCAATTAAAAATACTAATTAGGAAGCGATGAAGTTAACAGGTAGTATCTTATTACTAGATAGACAGTTTCCGCAGATCAATGCATGTTCTACTGCAGAGTTTGTTAATTTAAAGGTATTGAACCGAGTAATATTGAAATATATTTTTACAATACAATATTTCTCACTAGAATTAGGCACCATATGGTTAGGCTTGCTTGTCATATTTTAAATCCACGCTTGCAGAAAATTTGGTGTTTTTAATTATTAAAAGATAAGAGAATATACTGATGAATGATGGTAAGGTGAACGACAAAATAATCCGAATGCCTGTCACACGAGAAAATGTTAAAATCCCTAAATATCAACTGCTGGCGAAGTATACGTAGAGCTTTCCATTGAATGGAAAAATGCAACGTGAAGCCGGTTTCTTCATACCTTCCGGATTCCCAACCTGCTACTCTAGGTCAGCTTGCGCCGTCTCGCTCGCACTCGTGTGCCTCGCCTCTGATTGCAAGATCGATTTGGGGTCGCGTCGCGTCGCCCTAACCTAGATTGTCTGCGCTCAGTAGACTTTGTAATAAAGCCTGCCTCGACTCCGCGGCTGGTCCTTATTAAGCATGCTAACTCCTATTTTCATGGTTAAAAATAAGAACTTCTGTGAACCATTAGAGCTTTTATATTTACAAAAAAAAGCTTATAATGTACGACGTGATACTAAAAAGTTTTTTACTGTATGTCTTAGTGCAGTGAGACGAGAGTGAGTGGTTCTAGCCGTGGAGCTAATGCATGTATCAGCGCAGGTTAGCCATTTATCTGTATCTAACAGTCGAGCAGTCAGACCTAACTCGAGTTGTCACTCGTGTTAGGTCTGATCTTCCGCATGTCACTGCGCAAGTGCAAATGCTCCTCTGTTTTGTTTAGTAACTATCGTAATCAGCTTCTTTTATAACTTTGATAATAATATATATTAGGATATGACTTTTTATCATACAGAATAATATGTATACTTACGGAACAAATATAGGTATTATACCATTGTACTACTGTTAGCTCCGTGTTTTCCTATCCATGAAATGTAAAGCGTGTGTCGTTTGCGAATACACTTGAAGTATTTAGATTTAGACATATATTTAATATTAACACACCATAAAACGCGCGTATAAAGTTTTCACTGTTAAACTAACAACGTTTAATCATAAACATCACACATTTAAAGGAGGTAAATATAATATATAAGTCACATTAAAATGCAAGTTAATAAAGTCCATAGATATTCATGAACTGCACTTTAGAGATGGGGGTCCTAATAAGGCAGTGCACCTGTGCTGGCTCCGAACGAGGACAAGCGGCGAGCGCGCGCTTTGTAATCATTCAACTGTTCCGACACCATCCCGCAAATTCAGTAATAAATACTCACAAAACGGTATTCACAAAAAATACTACAAGACATCTTTCGACTTCTTTGGATAATTGAATCCAGAAATGAGAATATTCCACATAAGAATTCAATTATAGTTTATTGCTGTTGATAGATTAACTGCGTATATATACATTTAATTATTTAACTAGGATCGAACTGTATGGGTATAGTATTATTGATTGGAATTTAATTTCTAAATGTAGAGAAATGTGCGGCACTTAACGTTAGACGTAAGAATTTATAACAGCTTGCAACACCCAGAAAGCCAGACTTCAGTTTGGTTCAAAAAACTAGGAACGAAGTTTTGTAGATTGTAATTAAAGTTAATACAGTGAGATATAGTCCTTTGAATCTACGTCCCGCTGTGGTACCTTTAATAAAACTGTATGTAAAAAATAATGGAGTCTACTCTAAAGTGAGTCAGAGACAGATGATGTAAGTTTGTGAAGTACATTCATATGACATTTGAAGCTGCTGTCTCGTTAGTGAACAGTTAAACAAAGATATTCTTTTTTTAATGAGCCACTGGACATATTTAGCAATTAAGTAATGTATTGGTTCTACTTAGTGAAAGCTGTCTTTACAACTTTTACTAAATAAATACCATTTTTCTAAATATTATGCATTGTTTATTGTCCCATTCGTCTTGTTTTATAGTTTCCGCGATAAATAATTAGACGTATTCAAGCATAGTTTATGTTTTGTTTAAGCAAAACTAAATACCTGTTTTAAATACATAGTTAATATATTTTATAAATTGTGTTTACGGTACTTAATCGGAATTTTTGTGATTTAACACCTATTGAAATTCAAACGGAGTTTTTCTTAACTCATCAGACAGTAAAACATAATAAAGTGTCAGCAGAGTTTATGAAGCTGCCGCGCGGCCTACAAAAACAGCGTAAACGACACCTACACACGTTACGAGGGGAAAAGCACTACTCAAAAAACAGTTTGAAACATATTTGTTTGTTTTGAAGTCGGCCAATAGCATTCTTTGAGGCATGAATCAATCGGTAAACAGGCCACACTTAAACTTGTAACAACTACGTGTATTTACTGCGATAAATATTCTAAGTAACCGAGGCTAACTTGAGTTTACTTTTTGATATAGCGATATCTACCGTACCTTCATATCGCTTAATATGGTGTGCGCTATGACATATTTTCGCGGATTTTATCTATTTATCAATAGATTTATACTTGTAGGTAATAAAGTACTTACCAGTAATACAACTTGAGTTTGTAAATAAGTTCAGGAAAATGCACATGAAAATGTATCGCCATCCGCTGACGGCATAAAACTGATTTGCAAATGTGGTAGGTACAACCGGACCGTTAGGAAAATTTTAGAATTTCATATTAGTAACCGCGTGTGGAAGAAAGTGGATACTATTCACTCGGTGATTGTTTATTTGAATCAACACACAATACCGTGCGATTCTGCAAAGCTTACCAGATAACGACGGAATAAACGAATCACATTATAGAAAATAAAGTATTTGTGAATTCTTGTCATTAAATGTGCGTAATTAACATACATTATTCGAATAGCAAGCATGAGAATACGCGTATAATTTCGGTGCAGGCGATATCGGCAGTGTTAAAATATTTTTTTCTTTATTAATAAGAATTACAGTTCTTAGTAATTTATTACAATCTAACCTAATAGACTAATAAGCAATTTAACTGTAACTTAATATTTTACGTGGTAAATTGCGTTATAACTAAAAATAGTGTCATTTTGCACTTTTACACAATTCCGTAGCACTTTGTTAGAGTCTGATAATTAATAAAAACACTTTGTTTATGTGTTATATATAAAGCACATCACTGTTACTATTATTCACTATTTATACACTACACTAATTCAAATGGTTTAGTTCTCTTTAGCCTACGCACTATGTCCGTGTTGTCTACCAGCTGAATTGCCTCGATGTTCACATGTCGGTGAAGTCTGTGTTTGTGGGCTTCAGCAAATTTTTGTATGATGGTGGTGGCGAATTCTATTTTGAGGTCACGTGGGAGGTCGTAATTTGTAATGTACCATGGTGCATTTACAGCATCCCTGAGTACTTCATTTTGGAATTCTTTAATTATTTTAACGTTGCTTTGTTTGGTACAGCCCTAAAGTTGGTTGCCATACGTCCAAATTGTCATAAGAATTATGCATATATATTATAATTTTATTATGTACTGTTAGGCAGGATTTCCTTCCGAATAACCAATACATACTTATGTCAATTTCCTGTCTTTTCTTTTTGATGTGAGATGTCCAACGCAGTTTTCAGATGTGTCAGTGTTTCAAATGGAATAAATACTGAATTCAGGATAATGTAGTTATACATGTAGGTTGGAGAATAATACACGTTCAGCGATGTATGTACGTAGCTACACATAATGGCATAATCGATCACGTATTGAGCGCGATCATTGTGCTCGTCAGTTGGACCGTGAATCCTGTCACTACATCCCCCCTCCCCGCCCCCGCCGGGCCGCGTCCCGCTGGACCCCTCGCCCCCATCATATGAATCTCATTTACGTTGCGCTTACGCAACTGAGTAAAATCACTGAAGTGTGAAATGTTATTAATATGTAAGAGATCGTTTTATTGCGTGGTGTTCGAGGAAAATGTTTAACTTTAAAATCAGTTTGTTTGGAAACGATGATGTGGGACAAATTATTTATTTCTGCATTTGCGAGGTTTCAGTCGTTTAAGAATCTTTAGTACAGTCAGCGTCAAAAATATCGGGACTAACAGACTGTTCAAAATGATCTCAACAACTAAGAAAATGTTACGTTATCTCAAAAGGACAAAGTTCTTGTCAGAATGACAGTTGTCGTGTACTGTCTTCATTCTGAAACATTCCCTGTGTCATTGAGTTAACATCTAATTTTCATCGTTGTTTAGATCAATTTGAACAGTCTGTTCGTCCTGATATTATTGACGCTGACTGTACCTACCTACTTACATATAAATAGTTTTGTAGTCCGATCTGTAACTTAGGCCATGGCGCTGCGCATCTTAATTAGTTTAATGTCACTGGACAAGTTATTCGATACCACAATCTTTCAGGAGCTTTTGTTTTGTGATTTAATCATCTGCAACTTGCTTCCCCGTGCCGAGTTTATCTATATTTATGTATACTAATATATACCAATAATAAAGCTGAACAGCTTGTTTGTTTCAACGCGCCAATCTCTGAAACTACCAGTCGGATTTAATAAATATTTTTGCATTTGATAACCCAATTTTTGAGGCACGTTAAAGGCTATTTTGATATCACGCTACGATCCTTAGGAGCCGTGGAAAAAGAAAACAGTCAGAGAGAACGGCCGGGCGAGGAAGCTCTGTAACAATGTGGGTGTTATTATAGTAGGTATATTAAGGGGAATCTACTCGCTGGCTCGGAGTTAGAGCCTAGTCTACACGCAAACGTGCAAGCGCATAAAAATTAAGAATAGTCCTTCGGAAGATCGGATTTTATGAAAAACCAGTGCATAAATCAATTACCAATAAAGTTTATTGAACTTTTAGATAATTGAACTTTGCCGGTATCGGCTTAGTTTTGGAGATTTTACACATCTTTTATTACTTAAACACGCCCAAAGTTAGGTTAAATTAGAAAGAAATACTAATTTTTGTTGGCTCATAACTTTTTAATGGCTTTTATTTTAGTATTCTGTATCCGTACAGACAATATTAATAATGAGACACCATACCATGTTTAATTTTAGATGTACATTGTCGAATAGTGGAGTAATACACTCCTGAAGTTTGTATGGAAAAAGTGTCGACTAGATTCACCTTAAGACGTCCTCGCGAACGAAGTCGTGGCCAGAAGCTAGTCAGTAATATAATGAAGCAGTTGTTTAAAGTTTAAATTTTCAATTGTTTAATTCCTTTCCTCCAAACAATAAGGTAACCTAAGTTAATCGGTTGGTTTTCGGGGATTCTTATATTAGATAATTGGACATTTTGGTTGGATAGCTTCCAAATAGCCACACAATAACGAAAAGTACAAGTTTCTGCTCTTTCTGAGGTTTTTTTTTTGGGGTGGGAAAACATCAAATAACTTCACCCGCTATGGGTGGAGCAGAAGGGCGTGTCAGACTTTTACTGACTAAAACCCACCCGTGTTCCCTCAGTTGCCAATGTGCCAGGGGCCGCAGTATCTCTTTCGAACAACCCGCACCCCTGGCAGGCATCGGCCCTTGCGGGCCCCATCAGTTGGTGCTGACATCTCTTTGAGGCGCGCGTGGAACACAACGCGCCGTCGACCCGGGTTTGGTCCTTACCGGACGGTGAGCTACCCATTACTCGCCGTCCGCAAGCCCGCGCCTGCGGTGGGCGGGAATCAGCCTGGGATTCCCGGCCGCCCAGGGTCAGGCCCAGTGCGCTGTTTCTGTGGTTAGACAAACTTTTTATTTTCGGGTAGTAGCCCGCTAAATTTAAATTTTCTTACGATTTTGCAATTTGTAGGTCAGAACTAGCTGTAAGTTGATTAAAATATGATTCGCGACTATAAGTAATATGGCTTTACACAATTATAATCGTTAAAGTCATCAAAGCGGGCATCAAAGGGCTGATTTTCAATAGTCAGATAACTTTTATCTTAGGAATAAGTATGTTGGTTTAACAGCTTTTGTATTTAAATATCAACTGTCAGATTTATTCTTCATATAAAAGTTATCTGGCCATTGAAAAATCAGCCCTAAGTTCCTTTAATTCCATTGAATTACTATTTTATGACATAGTGAAATTCACGGATTACCCTGGAACTTTCACCATCACATTCAGGAACATGCCAGGATAACAATGATGACCACATGGATGATGAATGTGATGATTCATATAAAGTATATTTACATACTGAATAATACACGTAATCGTTGATCCATTGCTTATAATTAAGCTTTATTTATTGCTTAACGGCCACATATTAACATAAACTGAAGTTATTATTATTATGTACGAAAAGCATAAAATTTGTTTTAAGTCAATCTTGTTGATTGTTTAATCATAAATTAAGATTATATCAACACTGGTTGGATACTCATGTAGATGTTTCTCAGTTAATTTCAGTTAGTTTCAATCAATGATAATTTCAGGAGATCTAGGTAGGTTTGTACCAGCAATAATAATTTGTATAAAACCAATTGCTAAAATATTGAGGTTTTCAAGAGTAAAGGGGATCTTTACCTATGTGTAACATATAATAACATACTCATCGCGAATTAAGGTATTTTTTATTATATTTATATACATATAGTCTGTCTGTTTGCCTTTGTACCATTAAACCAGAAATGGTTTGTATTGATACAGACCATTGCATCTTCCATACAGTTTAGTTACATTGATATTTTTCAGCAACAGTATCGATTAATGAAATTATTCAGGTTGTTTTTTGTCGGAAAATAATTTCTTGCAGTAGTGGTAATAAATAAATAACTTAGCGTGTAACAAAACCCCTACTTTTCAAAGTTGGTTAAAAACAAGTCATGATACGTCTAGCGGGCACAATTACGTATGAGAATAGAAAAATCATAGAGTCGCGCCGCGGAACAGAACAATGGGCGATGTCACAGTGCGCGCAGCTCTAATGGTGCGTTTAATATTATTTTACACACGGTACCGACGGCAAAAAAGTAAAAAATACCATTTCGTGGAAAGGTTTAGTCGTGGATATAACGTAGTGTGTACTTAAAAGTTTTGTATAAGTAAAAAAGATTTTTTCATTAAATTCCTACACGGTTTATGTATTAATATTTTAAAATGAAGTGTTATAATTATAGTTTATAAAAAATGTCATGGGAAATGTATCTCGTAATGGGTACCATTATTATAATGGATAATTATATAATACCGTTAGACGAGCAATTCTTGTATATGTACTTATATATATAATCTGAATCTCGGAAACGGCTCCAACGATTTTCATGAAATTTAGTATGCAGCGGTTTTCGGGCGGTAATAGGTACCAGATACATAATATATTATGTAACAAGTTGCTATCACAGAATCAAGAACAAACACTGGAAATAATTTTCATAAAATCACAAATAGAGAATGACGTTTGTGATTGGCCACATACATATTTTTTGTGTGTGTATTTGTGTAATCTACTTGGCGTTGCGCATGAGTGGTCTCGGACTAATAACGACAAACTTGCGACTTCCTCTACACACTCCAGTGGGCTTTAATATCCCATAGTACGGATTTTTATAAAACAATCTTATTCACCCAGCACGGGTAGATATGATTGTCTTTTTGAATTTTATTGCCTTTAATGTCGTCTTGACGTCGTAAAAATTTAATTGGTTTGAATTGTTTTTTTTTTTAAATCAGATGTGTCTAATGCACTGTTTTATTTAAGAAACGATAAATTGATTTAAACCTTGATAATCCGTCTCGCTGCGCTCTGCAAATAAGATGTCCAGGTGTAGGTTAGAAGGGATATTTTTCTAGTAATTTTCACATTTAATTTTCTAACCTGTTTAAAGGTAACAACATTTTATAAATCCTGCAATTAAACCGATTGTAAATACATCCTATTCAATAAGTTATAACCACTATCACAGCTGTTATCACGTTTAAATTATAACACAGGCGTTACGTTTAGTGCAGTTGGAAAAACGAACTTTCCATTTTACGTTAACTACTAAATAGGCGTTAAATAAAAAACGGTGTTACTGGCCGCTGGGTTTGTAATCAATATAATTGATAACAACGTTACCGCACACTGATATACTTGGCATTTCCTGCCCATTCCCAACGTTGTAATTTAATTTGATTTAATTAAGGATGAGATTTAATTATAATTTAGTTTTTTACAGATATTAAAGGTACAAGTTGGACTCAGCATCTGAGTGCAACCAGGAACATACGAAATTACAACAATGAACATTAGGACACAGGTGAATATGAAAAGAATAGAAAGAATAAAATTGTAATAGTAAGTATTCACGGTAAATGTAACTTACAGCCCATTCACAATAATTGTTTTACGTCTGATTTTGCATCACTTTCAAAATCAAAGTGTTTGTTCTCGTTATAAGTATTGGGTGGCTGCCACTAATAGCTCTGTCAATATCACAGCGATCTTTGTTCTTGTTAAAATAAGGTTGCTGTTGTCAGAGGTAAAATCACAGTGAACGGACTGAAGTAGTAACTTTTCACTATAAATAATTAACGCATAATTATAATGAAAACACCATTGCTTTTTTGTCAATCGTTTGTAGGTGACAGAGGCAGAGAGTTTAATGAAGTAAGAACAGTTATACAAGCCACCATAAAAATAAAGAACTGTTTAATATCTACGATCTCTAATTAAATGAAAAAATGGTAGCTCATAAAATAAGCTGAGTTGATAGATTTGACCTTAAAAAATAAAGGGGATGTGTCAATGATGAGCTGAAACACGTGTCCCTTACAAAACAGACGTTCGGCCCTCGGCTACACGGTTTATTTTTAAAAGGTCGTCTTTGTGTGACCGACCACAATTGGGGTTTACACCCTTTGTATGCGTCCACTGGGAATATGACATTCAGTATTTTTTTGTAAAATTTGGTTACATTTTGAATTATACAATGTTTGTTTAGTTCAAATTAGGGGGATGTAGTGTTCGTCTAATATCCATCGCATGGGGCGCCTCCACACAAGTTCTCCGGACATCAGGCATGGCTCTCTGGTTTTCCGTTGGCGAATTTGCGCGCCCTGTGTGGCATCACGGATCGATGCCCGAAAAGTAGATGTAGCCTTAAACGAAACATGCCGAATCATTACAGGATGCCTCAAACCAACATCACTTGCCTCACTGTACCCATATATACCAGCAAGTACAGGAATAGCCCCCCTGAAGTTCGAAGGCAAATTGCTTGTGCCACTGCAAAGTCGAAGCAGGAGACAGACAAACGGCATTTAGTCTATGACATAACGAAGCCGAGGAGCAGACTGAAGAGCCGTGACAGCTTTCTCAAGTCGACCATCCCACTATCCTGACTGTAGCTCTAGTACGGTGCGATTGAAACTGTGGCTTCTCAAACACCCCGCTCTAGCTGACTATGTTGAGCCTGCAGAAAAGCTTCCAGTGGGCCACCAACTGCCATGGCTCCTCTGGAAATCTCTAAATCGACGAAGAAGTCATAGCGAGGCCAACAATAAAGGCTTCTTCAAACAGCCGCGACGCGACTGCGTGACGGGACACTTGTAGAACAATTTCCATTAAGTTTTCATAGAAATTTTTCTACGAGTGTCGCGACGCGACCGTTGCGTCGCGCTAGTCTGCACGAGCCTTAACGTTCACGCTAACGTCAAAGTGGCAGAATTCTGTTCGAAGCTTGTTTGAGCTTAATTGGAATCATCGACACGACGAAGACGAAGAAGGGATGTGGGTACTCTTTATTTGAGCAAAAATGAACTAAGGACTGTTTCGCGTTTTCCGGTAATTTATGTCTAAAATATGGAGCACACGACCGCAACAGGTTCAGTCATGCGATGGTTCCCAAATTTTGGACTCGGTACTGTTGTCACACCGTTTGTTAGGTCCTTGTTACCTAATTATAGCGCCTGGCCCCAGCACGTAGATTGCGAACAAGACCTGGGGTACCACCCCAACTAGTATTTAACAATTGAAAAATGAACACCCTATAGTTAGTACCTATTTTCTTCCTTCTAAGACTAATAATAAGTTATTTTTCAACTCCAGAGTCAACCAAATTTAGCAACATGGGGAACATAATATTTTCATTTAACTTTTGATTTGAAAAGGTCAATGACATTTTTTTCCTATTGTATTTGTTTAACTAGTTAAGTGTGAAGTTTTTGGGATATAGGTTAGGTACATTTCCTTAGTTTTTAACACACCTACATATCATAATCACGACTATATTCCGCCAATAGTTAGGCACATTTAACCCATGTTATAAGGGGCGAATCTATGGTCACCAAACTAGTACAAATACAGTCTGGGCAGCTACTAAGAAAACTCCCAATGTAAAAATCCCATATCATCTTGCCCGACCTGGGAATACAACTCAGGACCTCCCGCTCAGCAGCCGCGCTTGCGACCACAGAGGCGTTAGAGGATCGAAGTATTAAAAAAGGGTAAGTATTTTTTTAATTTTTTTATTAATATCTGGCATTACCGAGCTTTGCTCGGATTTTTTTTTCGTTTTCTAAAAATGAAACCTAGCTAAATCAATTTATCGCCCCCGAAACCCCCTGCATACTAAATTTCATGAAAATCGTTGGAGCCGTTTCCGATACACAGAATTGCTCGTTTTATTATATATATTATTATTAAATTTATTTATTAACTAAGGCAACAAGTCCCAATAACAAATCACAAATGGATAAAATTCATACAACTCATTGCAACATAAAAACCAAAAACATTAAAAATTCATTAGATTACTAAAATAAAAAAACATTAAAATTCATTACATTACATTACATAATTAAAATAATACAATAAAATGCAATACAATCATTAACATCAATTAAAATTTCACAAGATATTAGTATCACACAAAAAATAAATAAAATAAAACTATCACAATATCTTTATCGTCGGTTGGCACTCCGATGAACTTCGAGCCAATACCTGCGTATCAAACCGTCTCAGTCCTCACTAACGACCTGCAACTGTTGATTAGTCGATTTTCCCAGAGTGCTGGAAAACAATGCTAAGCGCGATCGAATAACGACACACTCTCGCTTCTATGAATTGAGTGGCCTAACATTTATTGGGCAACCTAATGCAAAAAATTACTAGAGAGTGCACGCACACACCTACAAACAATGATAAACGGTTCATTTTATATTTTTTAAGTTATTCAACGAATTGCAGCCAAGTCTGTAAAAACACGCTAATATTACCGATTTATTACAGCCAAAATAGTACCTAATAATTAATAGAGCTATAGCGACCGAGCGTAATTGTCCTTTCGTACCTAGACTATTATGCACGGTAGCAGGGCGTTGTTTAAAAAAGCAAACAACTCCGTAAGCAAATGGAAAACTGTTTAGAATTGAAATAATGATGTGCCAGTGATATGACAGATGAATATCTAATTATCGATACCTGCTATTGTATATTGTTCATTCCTCTTGGTAGGTACAAAAAATGATCATGCAATGGCTTTTTTGATGTGATTAAAAAAAATGGAAACCAACATGAGAGGTAACTAACGTGAAGGTACACCATCATATATAACAGTTTTCATCATTTGCAATATTTTTTGAGAACAACAAGATTATTTTGTAAGAAAATCGACATTCTCTGCCACTCTAGTCAATCCGGAACAGAATTTAACAACCGACGCTCTTTGGAAAAAAGCTATAGGATCTGACAGATGTGGTTTTGCACGAACATTGCGAACCCGCACAAACACAGAATGGTTTATCAAAACCTGTGCAGCCGTTTATTAGGAGGAGTTCAGTGACATACAACGCGTACAGAAGAATTGTATATGTATAAAGATTTAAACTACAACAAACAACCGAAATTGCCATGGTCTATTAGCCCCCATGTTACACAATACAGATTCCCATACATGCCACGGTGCCTGCGCCCTGACAATGGTGTCTCCACACGTTATGTTCCGTGTAAATTGGTGTAATCTGTCAGTTAGCTGCTTTCAAACATTTTGACTCCACTCAACTGTGTATTCCAACTACAACCGTGTCTATCTATTGACTAGCCTAATAACCTTTTATAAACCGATTCACCAAACTAATAGACGCAAATTAAGCCGTGACAGCGTAATTGATTATGCGTTTGTTGTTGGAATTTCATTTTTACAGAAAGTAAACTAATGTTGAAAATTAAAATGGCATTGTGATAAAGCTTACTCGATCATCCACAGTTATTAATTAACCCTCAAAGTTTTACGAGTCCCTTGACATTATGTGACGTACATGAACAGTTTGCAGGCATCAAGACAAAAGGCAGTAACTCACATTTCATAACAGCCAAAGATTGGATGGGTGCTTGTACGACTTCATGCCGTAACGACTCTACGGATTTGGATGACATTCATTCCAACCGTAAAGATTAATCTTGCTAGATTGGCACAGAATAATCTTCATCCGGAAAATCTACAATTTGTTTATTTGGAGTTTAAAGTAGCAATATTAAATTAATTTTCTGTAATTTAAGGAAAGGTACCAACCAGTAAATTGTGCATAGATCTGATAAAATAGTTGTATCTTATAAGAGATGGCCGCAAAACTGCAAAGATATACTTCCGTTGAATTGTTAAGACGGTGCGGAAAATTCAAGGACAATATCAACTTGAGCCGATCGCCACAATCGGCTAAAGTACTCAGGGAAGGTACTGCAAAGCTCTACACTGACGATGGCGACGCTAGATAAATGATAAGCCACAGTGACGCATTCTTGTGATACAAACACATTTATTATTATTAGATCTACGTAAATAGATATACACACATGTCGTTTATACGTGACAATGTCACTGTCGTGTGTGGCATAAAAATTAGTCCTCACTATTGCCGATACTGAAGCGGCATTTCAAAATTAACCTTTAAATTCGCAGTATAGGGTACAAAATCCAGTATTACCATAATATATTATGGGCTAACCGTAAAGGTAATGTGTGCTTATTCATTACGTTTCCATTCTATTGGCGTATTGCTGTCGGTTGTTCTGTGCTCGCCTGTTGCATTTTTCTAAGGATGACTTTTTATATATATTTAATAAATTTTATAGAAATTGGAAAATATCCAAGAGCTACCAAGAGTGTCTTTAAGGTAATTTGCATGTATTTGTGTGTGTGCATTCCTATTGTTGAAGTTAAGTTGATTTTATTTTGCTTTTTTCATCTCGCTATCACTGTGCAGTGGATGCAAACTCGTACCCCATTATTTATAAACGTTGCTTAAAGTTGATTAGCGGCTGTTTAACCGTACATTTTTGACGTTTAAACAGCTCTTAACTTTAAGCAACGTTTATAAATAAGACGGTAAGATGCTAGTAACTTTGACGCAACTGCATTGAGCTGTTCATTGATAGTGAGGTGAACATTCATAACCCATGAAAATAATAATAAGCTGTTGAGTTTCCAAATAAATAAAATAAAATAAATATATGTGAGTAACCTCATACGGCATTCATTTGACGCATCCTTTTCTTATGGAGCAGCCTAACAGAAGAATAGCTCACCAGTGTAGATTCAGGTATAGGATGAGTAATTCATTTCATTAATTATTTGTTAGATAACTTATCACTAGCCTACCTAAACATAGTCAAGTTATCTGTCAGGGAACAATCACTGCTAAGGTAACATAAAACAAGATGAAGTAGATTTATTTAGAGGATAGCATTTGAAACTAATTTATCCGACCTAATGACGTTTTACTGCGGTGTCAGCTAGATGCATTACTAGTAATTTTCCCAACCGTGAAAAGTTTTGTATGAATTTCGACGTTTCGAAACTTACGGCTTTTAATTTTAAGTATAAAATTTCTGGTACTGCTTTAATTTATCTATTCATTGTATTACAACTAGTTTATAATTTAACATCACCACATCCTAGCATTCTCTTTCTTAGCATAATTAGCCTTAAATTTCCCCACTGTTGGGACTCAGTCCTCTTCTCTGTGAGAGGAATCGGGACGAAATCCGCCACGCGGGCCCAATGCGGGTTGGTAGTTGAAATGAAATGTTTATTTATGTAAGTAGATCTTAAAAGACACTTTTACACGTCAATATTTTGTTGGTCAATATTTTAATAACTAGATGGCGCCGGCATTTCCTAGCTGACTGTTCCCTGAGAAGAAAAGCCGAAACAAACTCAGACGTCATGGTCTCTTTTAAAGTCCAAACATTATATTATTTGAATTTTATGTGAGTCTAACAATGCAGGGCAATGTCTGGAAAGCCCTTTTGAAGAAAGAGCCATTGCAGCTTTGAGCTGACCTGTCTCAACAGACGGCATGTAAGTATGTAGCAGTCACCGTGTAGCTCACCGTGGTGTCACATGTCTTCGAATTTTTGGTTCTAGGGCATGCCGGTGTCCTCACAATGTCTTCCTTTGTCGTTTTGAGAGCAGTGGTAATGAAATAATTCACGTAAAGTTAAGCGCCTGTCTGAGTTTGGACCTATGACCTACATCTCGTTAGTCGCGGCCGGTTCCATTGGGCGAACACTGCTCTTTCTCTTTCTTACTGTCATTCAGTAGTCTCAATTTTTTCAAACTTCAAAACCTACCTTACAAACAGTGATCGCGCTTACAAAATGATGAGTAAGTACTTATTTGTTTTAAATTGGACATTATAGGTAAACGTCGCGAAAGTGGTCATTGTTATGTATGTGTGTTGAAACTTGAATGGAGTGTTTGAAACTTTATCGTGTAAGTAGACTTAAAAAGCTAGTTTGAATCCTGGAATAACCGGCTTATTAGATGACTATCACGAATTACTCGGGCGATCGTCACTTTTGAATTACAAAGGTAATATTTTGGTAATAGGCGACTCGCATGAAGTTAATGTATTTGTGGGCGAATCGACGATTCCAGAAAAACGTATTAGGTGACTGGCACGTTTTGAATAAAACGTTAAGGAAACAACGAAAAGTTAAGGAACAAGTACACTAACTTCATTACATTCAATAAAAAACGAGTCAAAATCAAAATCAAAATTCATTTATTCAAACTAGGCTGAGAGTCAGCACTTTTTGAACTTCAAAATTACAGAAGCCAGTCCCCCAATACGCCCCTTCACCACTTCCTAGTGCTCTTTAGCTGGGAAGAAGAAGTGGCGAAACGAGTGTATTGCCTAATACGTATTTCTGGAATTGTCGATTCGTCGACACGTAAATTAACTTCGTGCAAGTCGTATTATATTCTTTCAAAGTGACGACTAATAGCAGTCTCTGAATCGAAACTGTGAGTGAAATAAGTGTGTGTGTGTATTTACTAACCTGCATCTGAAACCAGGAGTCGAGAAGGCCGGCGGCGTGTGGAGCACCCCAACGACCGCCGCCCGGGACAATCTGAAACACACACACCTCCTTTATTAAACCGATTACATTTGCATCAGGTAAGACAGACGTCAAATGCAATCGAGTTACAAAAGAATTATAAGATAAATGAACTTGTGACCGTCTCCACTGAAGGGTCAAATTGGAATCCCCATGGTGTCCTAAGGAATATCAAATTATTAACTACTAGCTTTTGTCAGTGGTTTCGCCCGCTTTAACCAATTTACACAAAACCTTAACAAATTATAAACCTAACCCTTCCTCATTGGGCACGCCGCGATTGCGGCGGTAAGTCCCCTCTTTGAGGAGTGGCTTGAGAGGCGGCATGGCGCCCTCACCTTCCGCCTGACACAGGTCCTCACCGGACATGGCTGTTTCGGGAGGTTCCTGTTTCGGATAGGGCGGGAGGAAACGCCCGGGTGTTTCCATTGCGAAGATCGCCCAGAGGACACGGTGGAGCATACGGTGGAGGTCTGCCCAGCTTGGGCGGAGCAACGCCGTGTCCTCGTGGAGGTGATCGGCGGCGGCGATCTCTCGCGTCCGACCCTGGTCCAGGCCATGGTACGGAGCGAGAGGGCATGGCTGGCAGTCGCCTCCTTCAGCGAAGCAGTAATGCTCGCAAAGAGGGAGGCGGCGCACGTGAGGGAGATGCAGTACATGCGCCCTCACAGCCGTGGCCTTCGCAGGAGACGCCCTGGGCGTCGGGAATCCCAGGCTGATTCCCGGCCACCGTAGGCACGGGCTTGCGGACGGCGAGTAATGGGTACCTCGCTGTCCGGTAAGGACCAAGCCCGGGTCGACGGCGCGTTGTGTTCCACGCGCGCCTCAAAGAGATGTCAGCAGCAACAGAGGGGCCCGCAAGGGCCGATGCCTGCCGGGGGTGCGGGTTGTTCGAAAGAGATACCGCCGCCCCTGGCACACAGGCAACTGAGGGAACACGGGTGGGTTTTAGTCAGTAAAAGTCTGACACGCCCTCCCGCTCCACCCAGAGCGGGAGAAGTTATTTGATGATTTCCCACCCAGAAAAAAAAAAAAAAAAAAACCCTTCCTCATGAATCACTCTCTATTAATGAAAACCGCATGAAAATCTGTTCAGTCGTTTTTGAGTTTATTGCGAGTAGAAAGACAGATAGATGCGGCGAGGGACTTTACTAATATTTAGTGAATTTAAAGAGTAACTCCATAGAATAAAAACTTGTCTTGAGTACATCTATGAGTAATGCATAGTTGCCGCCATATTAATGTGGCGAATTAGTGAACATTCGGGAAAAATAATTTGTTTTCGACAATACTTCTTCTCTGGTATGGAAAAGCTATATAAAGATAGCTCATACCTTGTTAAAATATACAATGTCGCCCATGCGCATGTGACCGCCTGTAATTTTCTGAATATTCATGAAAAAATGTCAAAAATAAACTTCAAAAGGGGGGGTCTATCTATATATAACATTTTTCATGTTATTCAATTTTTAATTTTTTAAGTAGAGTTTGTAGATTTGGTTTCTATTTTTTGACACAACTCCGAAGTTTATGGGTCGATTTGGATTCTGTTTATTATTTCCAAAAGCTTGTGAGTTATTTTAAAAGGTTAATTAACATTTTTACAAAAAAATATCGACTACGAAAAATAAGACGGAATCGAAGTCATTTGTTCGGTAAAAAATCGTGTATTTATTTTTAAAAAAAACTAGTGTAAGTCCATAAATTATCCCCATAGGACGACTTTTTTAATCATTATTTGTAATCTACTACATAACAGCTAAAAATTCACAGATCATTATTAAACCAAACTGTTACTAAATCCAAAGTAAAACTCTAAGAGTCAAATTTAGGAAAAGAAAATGTGAAAGTTATGTAGTAGATAATAATAAACGGAATCCAAATCGACCCATAAACTTCGGAGATGTGTCAAAAAATAGAAAGCAAATCTACAAACTCTACTTAAAAAATTAAAAATTGAATAACATGAAAAATGTTATAGATAGACCCCCCCCCTTTTGAAGTTTATTTTCGACATTTTATCATGAATATTCAGAATATTACGGGCGGTCACATGCGCATGGGCGACATTGTATAGTTCCCGTTCAGCGAGGTGCTTCCGTGAGTAGGTACCCTCTGTGAGTATTTTACAGATGATCGTCAAGTAACCTTCAGAGGCAGTGCACCATGAAATGCTAAGGTATAATAATGCGATTTTGTGAGGCAAATGTGTAAAGTGACCATTACTAAGGCGTACAATATGTCACAGCTAATCAGTACGGTGTCATTTTGTTCTTTACATTGTACGACGATGCTATAATTCGTTTATTTTTATTTTTCGTGTTGTACGTTGATGTCGTCTATTAGTTAGTTGCGTTGTGGAGGTCAGATGGCAATCGCCTCATGTAAAATACTAGTATTCAGCAGTGTCCGGTTAGACTGAAAGCCGACTCATTATAGTTGGAACGAGGCTAGGCAGATGATGCTGTTGATATTAGTTAGTTGCGCATGTCACAGGTCGATTACCACATTGGAACCTTTTCCGAAGTGGTACTTAACATATATCAATATTCACAGGGTTTAGAAGTAAAATATGAAATACTCAGTTAGGTGAAAATTTTGTACCAGTCGAAACCATTACGGTAGCCTCAAAGGTCTTGAAATCCTTCATCGGCTTAACTTTTTTTTACTTTTTATTACTCAATAACAAAAGAAACAAAACAAAATTATTTAATGCTATAATTACAATCTCATGACTTTACTAAGAGACGCATTATGCAAACATTGTGTATCCTACATAATAATGTATAAGAAATACATAAATACGATAGTACGGTCCTGTACGGTACGGTACAGTTGATAGCTAAGCACTCTGGTGGTCGTCTTCTTAACACTTAAATCTTCATTGTTAATTACTATTTCCTAACCTGTCGTCGTAAAAGTCCGGCAAAACAGGTGTTTGGTGGTTGCACCAGTAACGTTTTAACATAGTAACTATAATTGCTGCCTAAGGCGGTACGTTCATGTACATAATCCGAATGAGAATAACTGGTCTTTGGGGGCATCATTTAATCCGCCGAAGGACTGATATCTGAGCCTCCCTACTAATACTCCGAATACTCCCTAGTAATTCTAAAGTACTTTTCTTCTCTCGCAATGTAACAAACAGTAAGTTAATGACACTAGTGTAGTGAATGTTCATCATTCGGCAACACAGGTGGCCAATCAAAAGCTCAGGAGAACGAGCAATGTAAAACAATAAAAATGTACTGGTTCTACAATTAATAGAGTAATAAACGTTACTAAAGACAACTCCGCCTTTAACTCTCTCAATAGTGTATAATTATTCTACTACACAACTAGGAGAAATGCACAAAATAAGCTTACTTGAAGTCTAATAAACGTTGAAATATAACGCTAATTGCATATCATACACATACACTTGGAATAGGCAGTTATTGACAGTAATATTTAATTACTGGCAGGTTCATATGCAACTTAGAAAGCGCTAACAAGATATTATTCTACATAAAATTTTAACAGCGTGTGTAATACGGTCTATATAATAAATAAGATTGGTCACAGCTTAACATAATATTATTGCGATAATCCCACAAATTATAATTTGGAAGGTAGCTAGGGAACATTTTATTCGAGATGGTATTAAATGAACGTGGAGCAACTACTAGCCGGTATAAACAGGGAAAAATTTGGGGACTTTCCTATAAGTATCAGAGATAGAAACTACGCCAAGTAAGCAGGGGATGGGCAGCATTAGCTTGATTTATCATCAGCGCCAAGGAAGACCTTAGGACTAGATGATCAACTAAGGCTGGAAATTATACCATTGATCTTTCAAGTTCTTGTTATGTTTTGAATCCTGTAAGGATTATTTAGGTCCTCACCGTTACTTGAAACACGGTTGCAACGCTAAGGCCATTTGCTGATGCGTTGGCAATTTCAAATACAAGTTGAAATGCCTTAGTGCTTTCAGTTTCAGCGGAGCCTATGGCCGGCTTCACCGTTTGAATAGGAACACAGCCTTGCTGTTCAGCTGCAGAAATGACTAAGATGGTTTGTGGCCGTGGTCTTGTAGTTGTTGCTTACCTCCGTCACTAGTTTGCTGCCAATATTGCTGAATTGATCATCTTTTAACGATACAAGTTTTGATAATGCCGATACGAAAGTAGCAGAAGAAGTATGCCGATAATCAGCAGGGGAAGTTAAACGGCTGGTTATGATTCAGAATATCACAGAGAACATTCGATGAACCAATGCGGTATGTTAATGAGAAGTTTCGGAGCCCATTGACAGTCGCACACGACAGACAGACGACGCTAACTGTATTTTAATCTATAGAAAAATCGGATGTTCCGTTTGGTACGAGTAAGTTCGGTTTGAAAAGTTGCGCGGCCGGTGTACCGCGGCCCGCGGCCTATCAATAAACTCTTTGTTCGGACACAAACATGAATATTTTGTATATTGCTTTTTGTAAAGAATTTAAACGGACATTTTATTTGACAGATGACATGATTTTGGTCAAACATATACGCGGTGTTTTCTTTTGTTACTTTTCAGTAAGTAGACGCCGATTTTTTTATAAATTCAAGATGTAACTTGAGCGTCTAACTTGCTGATTTTGATTGCTGACCCATAATTTTACTATCGTCCAAGCTTAATAATAACTCAAAAGATATGTTTTGACAAACATAACTCAATTTTAAGTACTGCTAATAATTGTGGCAGTTTACTGAATGCCTGCATTCAATATAAATAGACATGATTCTAAGAGCGGCATGCGAAAATTGTTAGCGTAAATACCAACTATAATTAAGATAAATTGTTAAAACATTAACTACAAATATGAATTCGTGATTTGCTTATAAATAACAATATTTTTTTTCCGTCGAATACGTGTAAATTAAACATTCTGGATAATTTTATTTTTTACCGCATTATTATATTTGTATTATAGGATGTGAATATAGGTAAGTTGTTTTAATTGTTTAAACGAATATAAGTTTAAGGGAAAAGTGATGTTGTACTGAAACGTTTTGCCGTCGGTCGGCGTTGATGTCTTTTGTAAGCGGGCCTTTGAAACCATTGCGACTAAGTGTAAAATACTAATAAACAGAATACCGACGTTATAATGAACGGACACAATTATGTTTATTAGTATCGAAATTAGTCTAACAAAGCAATCCTATCAACCTTTTAAATTTTTATCGACTCTTGTTTATTTTATTTATATGTTTAGTTTCATGTAGGTGAATGATTCTGAGATGAATGATTTTAGTAAGTATTTATTATTATTGACTTTATTTATTTACTAAAAACAGCATTTAAATTTCCGAAGTTTAAGCGAATCTAATAAATTATAAATAATGCTTACTTAAAAACAATTTGTTACATGTCACAATTCAACATAGTTTGTATGTACATATTTTTGTAATTTTTGCCACGTTATTAATGGTCACAACACTTTTTATGACTTTATAAATATTAAATTTTAAAGATTGTTTTGTAAAATGAAAATGCATTACGTAAATTATATGTGCCTCGAAATGCGTATAATGGATACTTTAGTATTATTATTTAATAAAAGATAATAATTACTTATTTAAAAACAAAGTGTCGTCTGGCAAGGCGCTTATACACGCGCAATACAATGCTTTTACAACAGGCCTGTTACATACATCTGCTGAAAATATGAAGGAGTTTTCAGTATAATCTCAGCTTTGCAGAATTGTTACAGAACTGGATTTATTTGACTACTGAAGACTTAAAAAAACAAACTCCTAAAACAAACAAACGTACCCGCCGAATGGAGTTCTTTAGGTTTTTGGGAAATATGAAAACCATTTCCTGCACAACATTAAAAAACCAGCAACGAACTAAAGCAATCGTTGTTCTAAGAGTGTCTCTACAAACCAATTCGGATCGCATACGGAGCAGGACGGAGCGGCACAAGTTATCTCGTATCAGAGGAGCACTAGGAACTACGGTAACACTCAGTCACTGGATCACGGGCGCCGTACCTGGTCGCCCACAACGTCCTCGGCAGCTGTGATCGCGCAGCAGGCCTCCATTCCCGGCTGCTGCCGGGGTCGCGTGTGTTAGCCTGGCCTCGGTCACGGCGCGGGGTCGACTCGGTGCCGGCGCGGAACTGTCATGGCGCACGCCTGCGCGCACCCAATGCGCGCGACGGACTGCGTGTGTGATAGCGCGCGGCCTGCGACCTCCTTCGCGGGGTTGCAATGAAAGTGATTAGGTTCTTGCGCTACTGATAACGAGGGCTAGTTTAGTAGTTTCCGTTTCCAAATCATTTATTCTACGATTGAAGCCTATTATCTATGTTATCGATGGCGTGTGCGTACTAGTTTTACCTTTGTGCAAACGTGAGGTCAATGAACACATTTTTTGTCAAATGGCTCGCTTTTCCAGTTGTTTTCCCATTTTTTTTAAGTTTTAGCGCAATTCGGCGGCGTTGACATAAAATTGCAATAATCGTTAAGATTTAATTGGTCTACTGATAACAAGAAAATTAGGTAAGCAAGCAAAATTAAATACCGAAGTCAATTTTAATATCGATGCACTCAGGTGTTCCTAATGCCAACTTACTGGGACCACACACACACAATCACACAACAGAGTTATTTATATCTGAGAGAGACAATATCTAAATCACTTTCGAGTTGGAAGTGCGGCGGTTATCAGCGCGTTCGCCGAACAGGTCGATGCGCGCACGCAGGGCCCAGGTGCCCGGCGCGGCTTTCACTGGTTACACGCGGTTTTTCTTCATATCACATATTAATAGGTTCACTTTGAATAAGTTATCATTTACTACGATTTTCTAATACGTGTAGCACTAGTTTTTGATTAGGTATGGTTGGTTAATTTTAAAAGCAGACCTGTTTTTGTTGAAGTTATAGAAAATAGGAAAATAAAAGGAAAAAAACTTATTAATTATTATAGAAAGAGAAATACGAATTTCAAAACGAATGTTTCGAAAATTTCACGTCCATGGTAACGATAAGACTTTGACAGCGCCTCCATTTCGTATCCGGAAGTGCGGTTTTCGTAGTTCAACTGAGACGTGCATGTGCAGTTGTGTCTAATAACTGTGGTACTAGTAATATTTTTTACCTACTTTGAATAAATCATTAGGCAGTTATAAGCATAAGTTGTTAGCATAAGCATTATTGCAGTTTTATTTCTGACTATACTTGCGGCACTCGACGAAAAGCGAGATGACCCTCGTCGCTCGACGTAGAGGGACTCGACATAAAGAGAACATATCGTGGAGTTGACTGCACAAATTACGTAGTGTATTTGCGCGATGTCTTGTCGTAAGTTGTCTTTGACAGTCTGAATACGTAAAACTCAGCGCAAGATACCTTCGGATGCAAGATGCAGTTAATTTGCGTAATAAAACATGCAATTGGACGAGCACATAGCGATACTTACAAAAAAAAACTTCAGTGCTGACATTGTAATTTTCTTTGCCACCAATTTGCCCAGTTTCATGATATCATCAATAAATACTTCTTCAACAGAGAGTACAATTATGCTCCAGTCTGCGTTACTGACAACAGATGACAATGTTATGAGACAGTTCGTGGGATAAACCTGATTATAAACAGTTAAAAGTAGGAAAAATACGATGTCCCAAGTCAATTATTTTAGGGCCGCTTGCACCAGAAATCACTAAATACGATTTATAATATCATTCTGTTTCTGTAAATTGTTCGAAGGCGATAGAGACAGAATGATGTTTTGAACACGAACAGCAGTAAACGCATTCAGTGATTGGTGGTCCCAGTCTTTTTCCTTCTCTTTCGTCAAGATGAGAGGAATTTCCGAACCAGACCCTTATTTTAGGACCAAATGAGGAACTCGTGGGAACTGCATTCTAACTTGGTACTACACTACATTGTCTAAAGACACACATATAAGTATTTGAAAGTAAAATGCAGTTTATACCTACGCAAGCGCGCTTTAGATACCTACAGCCGCAACGGGCCGCAGCGCATCGCATTTCAAAGGGAAATGCCCATTAGCCCCACACAAAAATGCTTAAAATTAACAAGTATGAAATATATGCCACATTGCACTACAAGTCGTAGGAAACCCCTTGCAATTACATTAATTATCAAAAACCTAGGTAGAAGCCAGTTCCAATAATTTTTTGTAAAATATAGGTTAAGTCAAGGTTAGGTTAGTTATCTAAGTCCGTGTTTAAAAACGGTAACGTGTGTAGAAGTAAAATCAAAATCCTTAAAAATCGCCACGGTCGTCGTTAAATATTCTTTAAAGCAATATATGTATGTAACTCAAGTTGCAAACGCAAAACCATGAATAAATCAATTCAAGTTCACAATCGAACGAATGAAATGCAGTAATGTCAAACTGTCAGTAAAGCAAAGGACATGTGATGCATACGTTTTCTATTTTGAACATAATTTAATTTTAATTAATATTGACATGTATATATTACTTTTAATAAGATTTACGGTATAAATAAGTCAAATTATATTAAATTAATGACAACTGTGCACCAATTCTATAAAATAGTTCGCTATGCGTTATTTGACGATTCCTGTTTGGCTGAATGTTGATTACTCATGCCATGTAAACACTGACCTTCAATAAAAATAAGAATGAATTAGACGGATATCAAGTTAAATATTTTAATTATCGTTATATTTTTGTCCTAAGTAAACAAACTTGAGAATTATTTCATTATACATATTTTATTCTAAATATAATTAAGGACTACTAGTCGTTTCTGCCCATTTCAGGCATTTATTAGGCATTCCCCTTTCAAAACAAAAATACTATGGAGCTTGTCAGAAGTGTAAGTAAGTTGTTTCATACAAAATTCTCCCCCACCACAGTCGTACACAGACACACAAATAACGACGGGCCATAGCCCATCCTTATGTGTCTCCAAAATGTGACAGACGACGCGATCAAACCACAGAAACAAGAAGTGTGGCCAGACTTCATGTTAATCGCATGTTGTCC
The DNA here is from genome assembly GCA_949091785.1 of Polymixis lichenea. Lineage (NCBI taxonomy): Eukaryota > Metazoa > Arthropoda > Insecta > Lepidoptera > Noctuidae > Polymixis > Polymixis lichenea. Next base: position 37,786,687 of record OX420931.1, read on the forward strand.
TACGATTTTCTGTTTTAGGATTTTGGAACGATGTGTTGGCTTCCATTGACCATTTCCAAACGCGATTCCCAAGTATCAATTTTAATAATGATGTCTTAGACATAAAACCTATTTTTCAAATGAAAGACAGAGGTTAGTTAATGAGGCATTAAAATGAGGATTCAATCTTTGCCAGGAATACATACCGTATTCACGGAAAGACGTCGAAAGCGAAAAATAAATGTAAGACTGCATAGTGCATCGGACGCGGAGTTGTCTGCTAAACAAGAAATGGAAGAAGTAATGAAGGGATCGCTGGATCGTGTTGTGTGTGAACTGAGTGAAATATTTCCCCTTTCCATGAAACTAACGCCAGATTTAGATTTCTTCTATATGTCAGAAAACTGATAGCTACGAAAATTAAAAAAAATTGAAGAATTTGGAGATGTCTATGATTGCAATGCTAACGGAGAACAGATAAACGGAGACATTGGATGTTCTAATTAATATCAACTTCAACCTAAAGAAAACTGAAAAGGTACTTGAATTTATTGTGCAGGACTTATGGGGATAAAAGTATTTCCAAATCTGTGCATTTCTATTTGAATTCTGCTTACTATTGCAGTATCCCTCGCAGTGATTCAGATCAATAATTAAAAAAATAGAAAAAAAACACGCTTTTGTAGTTAGCAAAACTAAAAAATAGAAAATAAATAATAGTTTAAAAAAACACGCTTTAAAAACCAAACTAAAAAGTAGAAAATAATTTAATTCTAATAAAAAGCGTGGGGTGCTTTTTGAGGTATTTTTATAATCAATTAATATCAAGCACCCCACGCTTTTTAATAGAATTAAATTATTCTATACTTTTTAGTTTGGTTTTCAAAGCGTGTTTTTTTAAACTATTATTTATTTTCTATTTTTATACGAAAATTGGGTTTTCTCGAATTGAATTACCTTATGATTAAACTTTATGAGGTGCAGAATTGTTGCAAATGGGTTACAGTCAGGGACCGAATTACCGGTATTTATTCTATAACGTTACCAATTACCGTTATGTTAACGATATGTTAGAAGTAGTGAATGTCATGTTGTATTGAATAAGGAGATACTAGAATTCGTCGAACGGACGGTTTTCCTGGGGATCACGCTTGACTCAAAGCTACAGTGGGGTCCTCATTTAACATCACTTGCAGTGCGGCTAAGTTCTGCCGCTTACGCTGTTTGGAAGATCCGCCAATTAACAGATGTGGATACCGCGAGACTGGTCTATTTTAGTTACTTTCATAGCACCATGTCTTACGGTATCTTGCTATGGGGACGGGCTGTGGATATTCAGTTGATCTTTATTCTGAAAAAGAGGGCTGTCAGAGCCATCTATAACCTCTGCAGACGCGAATCTCTAAGGGAACTGTTCAAAACAATTAACATCATGACAGTACCTTGTCAATGTATCTATGTAAACATTATGTATGTTCGGAAAAATCTACATCTTTTTAGTAAGATAAGTGAGAGGCACAATTTTAACACTAGAAACAGGAACAAATTAGATCAACCACGTTTCAGATTGTCTAAACTACACACTTCTTTTATGGGGTACTGTGTAAAATGTTATAATAAAATACCAGTCGATATCCTTGAATTTAATGAAAATAAATTTAAAACATGCATTAAACGCACACTATGTAGACAAGCATATTATAAGTTAGATGATTATATCGTAGATAAAAATGCTTGGCTTAATGCTGGTCCTGCTCCACAGCCACCTGGGCATACTAGTTAAAATTTTAATATTTGAAAGAGAAGCTTCCCTTTGTTATTTTTTCTGACATTACGAACATTTTTGTTCATAATATTATAATTTTTGTGACATTACGAATGTTTCATTTTTGCTGAACCATGTGTTAGTTACTATATACTTTTTTATAAATTCAATGTTTTTGTTTCTTTTAGGAAATCAAATTTTATTAATATTTCAAGTAGATTGCAAACTATAGTTTTGTATAATTTAGAAGCACTTTGTTTAAATGTTGTAAATGTGAGTACCATGTATCCGTTTATTGTGTTGTTATGATGTACGTTGACTTGAAAAAGCATGGCAGTTGAAAGTATGTCATGCTCACATAAATGTCTCACTGATGGTGGCGCGTGTGTTGGATCATTCGGTTTCCTACAAAATGGTTGGGCTGGATGGTGCTGATCCACGCGTCTAGTATGTGAACGGGCGCTGTCGGTTGAGACTGGTCATCTCCTAACCTCCAGGGCTTATTTTTATCTTGTATTTAGAATTGTTTATATATATATTTTTTTAATTGTTCTTTCATACAGAAGCAACAAGAATAATTTTCCCATGATTGTAATATTCAACTTGATTTTAAAAGAGTGTCCGTGGAGTTTCTTGCCCGTTCTTCTCCATAGAGATCTACGTTTTGGAATGTGCTGATCTACTTCTACATCAACTGATCGACTTTTTGACGATTCAAAAGTGCATGTAAATAAATGGTTTGATTGAAATAAATGCTTTGAGTTTGAGTTTTTTATAAAAAAGTAACAAGAATAATACCGATACCCAAAGTCAGTTAACATTATCTAATTACTAGTATAAGTATCGGTAAAAGTAACAATTCTTATAATGGTAGCTTATACGTCTATGTCTTAACGGTGGGGAGACTAGCACCAGTAGCATCTTTCGGTGCACACACCGAAACAATATTGTATTCACACCGAACGTGCGACTCCCTTCGGCGTATATACAATATTGTTTCTGTGCTGCAGAAAATTATAATAAACAGAGTGGCAGGGACATCAACGCTAAACTGAAACCATGAAGGACTACCTTCGGCGTGTATACAATATTGTTTCTGTCCAGCAGAAGTTATAATAAACAGGGAGGAAAAAACTCAAATTGAAAAAAGAATACTCAAATTAGCTGCGACCTAATAACTTATAAAACGAGATATTCCTGTCTCCAAAAAGGTATGGTCACCCACATGTTTCTGGATACAATAAAATTGACCTTGACAGCGCCTTTATGAGGTACGTAAGATTATGAGAACGGTTTTTTAATATTGTATGCAGAGATGTATGGTTGACTGTACCTATATAAAGACATAAGGCTAATTAAAAAGTAACAATAATACTTTTGACACATACAACAAGTTGATAAATCAAAGGCAGTAGACGTAGGAACGTTCGGCGTACGCGACGCGATGTTTGTGTACCGAATGATTATGAAATGAAACACGACCGAGCGGGAGTCTCATCTTATTTGTATCTTTGCGATCATCGTAACATGCTTTGTTGCCGCTCCGCTTAGAAGAGCCGAACGCAAGGCGCGCGAGGCGCTTGGTTCGGCTTAGCAATGTTGCTTCTTGTTAGATTTTAGCAAAATAACGATATTGGTAACGCTATTTAATTACCGGTAAATCCTATGATGTAACGGTAATTTTAACGTTACGTTAAATATTTAACGCAGCGGAACGAAATGTTTTGGTAGTTTTACGGGTATTTTATTGGTAACGGAAACCGTCCCTGGTCACAGTATCAAGTCCTGGAAGGAATAGGTACTTACGTCAAATTACAAGTCACCCTGTTGGATCTCATTAATAGAAAGTCTCTCCTTAGATGTGCCATCGCACTTCTAGATACCTACTGCTGATATTTTAGAACTACTTAATTAGCTACGTACTTAATTGAATAGAAGAATTCATTTCACTTACATATGGGGCACCGTGTTCACCACGACTGCACAGAGTCTTGAATATTTACACACCGGAACACCACAGTTAAATCAATCGCTCTACAAGCATACCTACTGAAACTACGCAGTGTAAGTTACAAAAGAACAAAACAATGTGTTAAAAAAATTAAGCTAAAAATCTTGTACCTAACCGTTTAGTATAATTAGCCTATAATGTTACCACTGCTGGGAGACAAGCCTTCTTTCGGTAATCCACCACATGGGCCCATTGGGGTTTGGTAGAAGTCACATGTCTTCGGATTTCTTGTTGTAGGATCTGACATGCAAGTTTCCTCACGATGTTTGCCTTCACCGTTTTGATCCTTAAGGCTTCTTCAAACACTGACGACATGATTGGCGCAGTGGTTAAGCGATTGACTGCTGCACTGCGTGTGGCGGGTTCGATTCCCGCACGTAACATATATTTGTATGACCTACAAGTAGCTGTTCTGGGTCTGGCTGTTTATGGGAGTTTAAATGTTTGTAAACAATACAGGAGAAATTCCTGGTATACAACCTTCTAAACAAAAAAAAAAGCGTTGCGCTACTCTGCACGAGCCTTTACCGCTTTCTAATCGTATAATTCATGTAAAAACAATTGACCAACGACACTATCTCTAATTTCTTTAAAAAAAATATATAAAACCGGAAAAGAACCGGTGTTACCACATAGCTTGCAGAGTAAGCAAGCTGAAGTGGCAGTGCGTTGGCCATATCTGACGAAGGAAAGATGGCCGTTGGAGCATCCGAGTCCTGGTGTGGAGACCGCGTATCCGCAAGCGGAGTGTGGAACGCCCCCCAGCTAGATGGAACGACGACCTTAAAAAGGTGGCAGACTGGATGCGGAAGGCGGAGGAGAGTGTTGTGGCGCAGCGTGGGACAGGCCTATGTCCAGAGCAGCAGACTGCGACAGGCTGAGTTGATTGGCTGGTAAAGCCAGCAGTAGGTAGCTGTATATTGAATCATTGAACTAAAACTTTCTGGTAACTGTCGCCGTCGGTTTGAAAACACGGCAGTGTGTGTGATACATACATAAACTCCGCCTTTTCCCCACGGGCGCAGGCAGAAACTACGGAACGCCACCTTCTACGATCCTTACATACTCATTTTGGTTAATTTACGCTCATACATCAGGGGCGTTAGTGTGAGTTTCATTTAACCATCTCGATGAAACGCTTCGAGCGCGTTTGGCGCTTCGATTGGCTCTGGATTGGTGACGGACCAATGGGAGCGCCAACGCGCTTGATGCGTTTGTTCGAGATGGTTAAATGGAAATCACACTAGAGCCATTGGTCTACGCGTACGCCGGTTGTACGCCGGTGCGAAGTAAACGTAAATATGCGTGTGATACGTTGTAACTAAATGCTGGAAAATATAGCTGCTTCTTAAAATCTAGTGTCCCTACTTTTAATATTATAAATGTGAAAGTAACTCTGTCTGTCTGTTTGTTACACTCTTCCGCCTAAACCACAGATCACACAAACAACCGATCGTCATGACATTAGGCAGAGATATAGCCTGGGATATGGAGAAGGACATAGGGGACTTCAGCAAAAGCATGTATCCTATATCTCTTTTACTAGTTTATAGAAAAGTAGTTTTTACTATCCTCGTGAACTCGTGACAAAAAATCTACACAACATAAATAAATACCTATTATAATCACAAACGAGTAGAGTCATTGATATAAATAACACGTTATTTATTTAAATTCGAAATATGTAATTGTATTTTTATGTAGATATTATTAAAATAAGATTAGCATAACTCCTATTATTACCAACCTTTGGCCAAAGATTGGCGTGACTCATAGCATTTTCTACTTTGAGGCGGGGTCTGTTTCTATGTTTTCTTCGATACCTACTTATTTCGAGGCTGTCATGAACAGAGTCATAATAATAGTTGTAAATAAACCGTTTTAAACCTAAACCCGTGGTTGAAAACCCGTTTCACCTAAATTTATTTAAAACGGTATAAAACCACGACCACGTGGGCCGTAGTTACCTACGTTGATTACTTTAAAAATTAAGTTTAAATGCGAATTGCAATCATTCACCAGTTTTATTAATTTAAGTGAAGTCATGTCCTACTTTTAGGATTGGATTTTGGATTAGACAGACCTAAAACAATCTTGATAAGGGTACTTATTAAAATATACATTTAAAAAATATGCTTTAGCTAAGTATCAATAAAAAAATTACGCAGCCACTGTTTATTTTATAATGTATATAATTATTTAATTTGCCCTCAACATACCCTAAATCAGGGCGCAGGTGTGGTCTAGATCCCTTAGGGTCAGGTTCACACCGAGACGCGACGGGACGCTGCGCGCACGTTTTAAGGTCATACAAAATAGATCTTATTTACTTCAACATAAGGTATACAGGCTGCACAACACGGTGCATCTAAGCGTTCTTCGACACGCTTTCGCGCTCGTAGTGAAATTATACCTTTTTGTGTTGTAAATAAGTTAGATATTCTGTCTCGTTGTGAACTGACCTTTAGTGTGACGCCTAGGTGCATTGTTTAAAAAAAACATTTTAAACCAATATTAAAACGGTAAGTGATACTGGTATTCAGCTGCATCCGGTTAGACTGGAAGCTGACCTCAACATAGTTGGGAAAAGGCTAGGCAGATGATGATGACTTCTATATGTCGTCACGGTCAATTCTCCGGTTTCTCAAAAGTATTACGGGATAAAACAATTTGACAAATAGTCCGAAAACCGTTCTGTATGTACTTAAATCACGGTTTCGGACTTTTTCCTTTATGATGACGATTAAACCGGTAAGTGTGATAAGGTGGTGAATGGCAAATGGTTTAAAACGTTTCGAATACGATTTGCATCTATAGTCATAAGTTACTGATATTTTTAACCGACTTCATTTAAATTAAATGTTCGGTAGACTAATTTCCAAAAATATTTTCTAAATAAAATTGGGGCTTATGGCTAAGTAATATTAGCCGCACGGTGCGCTTGCCACGGTTGATCCGTGGAGGGGTGACCATCTTTACATACCAAGACCTCTCCGTGTCTCGGAAAGCACGTTAAGTGTTGGTCCCGGCTGTCATTTGTAGATCTTTGACAGTCGTTACGGGTCGTCAGAAACCCAAAAGTCTGACAACCTGTCGTACCAAGTCGTAATATGTATTACCCAGTAACTGGGTTGTGGAGGTCAGATAGGCAATCGCTTCATGTAAAATACTGGTATTCAGCTGTATCCGGTAAGACTGGAAGCTGAACCCAACATAGTTGAGAAAAGGCTACGCAGATGATGATTTTCTAAATAAAATGATAAGTAGTATACTTATAATTGTCTTGTCAGCAACTTAACATACATAATTTGTTAGGTGCTAATACATATCTATTACTAATGAATGTTAAGGGTACGTCTTTATGAGTACAACTTACTGGATTGAAAGCGCCTGGCGTGAAATATATAGCAACTGTAGTGTCTCCTGCGTCATGCCAAATAATTCTGATATTATTGGTTAGGGGCTGACACTTTTATCCGAAAAATAAATCTGCCAGTTTGGCATATTTTCTATACTCTATACAAAAGCAATCAAACCGACATATTTATTCCTCAGATAAAAGTCAACGGACTATTAAAAAATCAGCCCTTAATCTATTAAACACTCATTATTAACAAAAGGAGTATTTGAAGAACTTGGTACATTTTTTTTGGTAGATTCACTTTCAAATCAACTTTTTCCAAACTTTTTGATGGATCGGTCCCCTATAAAGACGGTAGGTACTCAGCAGCACTGGTGGTCCGTCCCGTGCCCCTGATTAGGGCCCCAAACTCGAAGAAATAGTTTTTCGTCCAAACCCAAACAAAACAAAAATTGCTCGCGCCGCACCTGCTCGCTAATGTTATACTATTGCAGAATATCATGCAATCCTAACCTAAAGCAAGTTATTAAAGTTCTAGGCTCTAGCCGGAAATTAACATTGTATGGATTTCATTATGACCCTCTGGTCATTGCGGCGGTAGGTAAGTGGGGACTTACCTCGCGCCACTCAATCCACTCCTCAAAGAGGGGTCTTTGAGGAGTGGATGTAGAGGTGCCACAGCGTCCTCACCTTCCACCTGACGCAGGTCTTCACCGAACACGGTTGTTTCGAGAGGTTTCTGTTTCGGAAAAGGCGGGAGGAAACGCCTGGGTGTTACCACTGTGTAGATCGCCCGGAAGACACGGTGGAGCATACGGTGGAGGTCTGCCCGGGTTGGGCAGAGCACCGCCGTGTCCTCGTGGAGGCGATTGGCGGCGGCGATCTCTCGGCGAGCGAGAGTGCATGGGTAGCCGTCACCTCATTCTGCGAAGCACTAATGATCGCGAAGAGGGAGGCGGCACACGTGAAGGAGAGGCAATCTATGCGCCCTCACGTCCCTAGTCACCACAGGAGACGCTGTGGGCGTCGGGAATCGCAGGTTGATTCCCGGCCATCGTAGGCGCGAGCTTGTGGATGGCGAGTAATGGGTAGTTCGCTGTCCGGTAAGGACCAAGCCCGGGTCGACGGCGCGTTGTGTTCCACGCGCGCCTCAAAGAGATGTCAGCACCAACTGACGACGGGGTCCGCAAGGGCTGATGCCTGCCAGGGGTGCGGGTTGTTCGAAAGAGATACCGTGGCCCCTGGAACACAAGCAACTGAAGGAACTCGGGTGGATTATAGTCAGTAAAAGTCTGACACGGCCTCCCGCGCCGCCCAGAGCAGGAGAAGTTATTGGATGATTTCCCATCCTCAAAAAAAACCCTCTGGTGATTTGAATTTGGAACCTCAAGTAAATAATTTGTATTAAAACTTTTAGCACAAGGATTTTTTTTTTAAAGAGAGTACAGTTTGACCAAAGAATTTTCATTTCATAGGTTTTAGTTCCCGTCGACGAACAAAATAAATATACTTGGATAAGAGGTAAATTAAAAAAAATTAAACCCCCGATACATACAACAACCTCTAAAATATCCAAAATCAGACCCTGATTACTTTCTATCTATAACCTATTTGTTGAGACCATTCCAATGAGCCCGTACACGATACTTCTGCTGTAGTTGGTGAGGGAGTTGGGTATCCTGCAAAGTTCATGTGATGCTGCAGCCAGCATCAGTTCAAGGTTGCTATGGTCTAATACTACGTTATACGTTTATTATTGAAGTAATGAAATACTAAATTTTGACTCGAACAGACCTGTGAAAGTTGTGGAAAATACTCACATCCCTACTTCAACTAGAAAACAGCTGATAATCTTATAACAGCTAAACAGATTTTTTTGAATTAGAGCTAAGAAAACTGTCGATCATCTTTTAAACAAAACAGTAGAAAATAAATTCGGTTCGGCCACAGATAGACACACAGATAAACACGTTAAACTTATGATTATGACACCTCTCTGTTTCCGTCGGGGTTAAAAATTACGCAATTTACTAGAGATGTTGTAGTGGATTAGTATTATTATGGAGATTCACAGATGACTCCTTGGAGTGTTAATGTGGTGCTGTTCCACAAACAATGGGGCACTTAATATCTTGTCCAGCTTGTCCTGCTGTCTGCACGCTGCAGGAGCTGATGGACGCTGCTGAAAGTGCGAAGCTCGTAGCCAAATTCTGGGGTGTGATGTACTATGAAGTGCAAGAATAAGTAAGACATTACAATCTTATACCTTCAAACAAGCAATTCTTGTATAGGTATATAATTATATGTACATGTATAATCTGAATCTCGGAAACGGCTCCAACGATTTTCATGAAATTTAGTATGCAGTAGTAGTAGTAGTTCGTGAAGGATGAACGAATAGGAGCCGTTTCTTAGTACTGTACTAAAAGTAACGTTTCCGAATGCTGACTTGTAATTGGTCTATTAGTTCTAATAGCTCCTCGTACATTTACAAAGAGCCATATCGTATGTCCGAACGAGAACGAGAATGACAGCGACTGATTTGACTGATACCATTTCAATGAGACCTTTTTGCTCTGTGATCTAGGGAAATACTGACTGAGAGCGAAGACCGAATATAGCTAATAGAACTAATAGAATGAACTATTTCACTGACCGAAATGAACTAGTACGAACCGATCTTAAAAATGACCGAACAGGTGCAAGACTAGTTCCCGGGGCGGTAAATCGGTCTAGCTAGGATTCATTTTTAGAAAACGACAAACCAAAAAAAACATCGTTCGAAGCTCGGTCAGCCAGATATTGTTTATTAATTACTTAAAATAGATAAAATAAAAATTTTAAAACATGCCAAAATCATTGCGGCTGCAGGGTCTCGAATCCATCCATTATAGTTACTTAGCTGTATAGAGTTATGCAAAGAGTTAACTCAGATAATAGACTCCTTCATTACGTTCGGGATCCAATATACTCTGCCAGTGATTTATGACCCTACTTTATTCCCAAAGTGAATAATCTACTATTAATAAGTAAAATACAGGTTGTAGTTGGGTGCACCCTAAGCATGCCAGAAAACGTGTAAGTTAGGTACATTTTCTTTTTTTCTCTGACTTCACTGCGCAAGACGACAAAGTAATTCCTCTTTACCAATGCCTGTACGAATAGTCAAACGAAAAACCATATCTTTCCGGGGTGGGATGCTAAAATTTTGAAGGACGCTTCGCTCACTCTTGCATTCTATATTTTCGAACTTTTCTGTGTTGGTTGAATTGAACAAAGTAATTACTTCTTCTTCTTAGCATGTCGATAGCAATCTAAATACAGACAGCCCAGAATTAGGCTACGAGCTTGGCACTTGCAGCAGCGTCCATCATCTCCTGCAGCGTGCAAACAGCAGGAGAAGTTGGACAAGATATTAAATACACTAATTCCTATTTCTGTATTAATGTTGGAAAGAAGATTGAAACAGCGCGAGTGCATACATTTTCGTACTCGCTTACCTCGTTGTATCATCCTCTATTCGTCCGATGATCTAGCTTTTATATTGTCGACGAAGTATTTTCATTTCTGTATCCAAAGTAAAAAGAAAACCTAACTTTTTTAAGACTGTATTTCGACGTTAATTTCTTCGGCGAATAGCACCATTTAGCCGCCATCTTGCCGCCATCTTTATTTCGCCATTGCTGAAGAAAAAATCCATGCCATAAATAAAGCGCCTGATAAAAGTAAATCGCAACTAAAGACAGGTAAATGGTTTGCACATCGGTATGGGCAGTCAAATCTCTGTGTGCTTTCTATAATAATAACCTTATGCTTACATGTTTACCCATCACGATATAAAACTATACGTACGTACGTATGTATATAAAAATGAATATATTTCTTGGTCACAGAATCTCACGTGAACGACTAATTCTTTTTTTGTTTGAAAATTGAATTCCTATGAAAGCAAAAATTAAGAAAGTTGCGCGTAATATTATGAAAACTTAACGACCATGTTAACTTTTGCGAATTCAATATTCATAGTTAAGACAGGACAACGTCTGTCGGATCAGTTAGTTATGTGACAGATGCAATCAATGCTATTCATGTTTCAATGTATTTCATTATTCACCACTTATAACCAACCCAACCTGAATGGAGTACAGTTACGAAAATCAATTGATAAGCAAATAGACCTTATAGCCATTCAGTCAAAGACAATTTAGATTGGTGGCCAAATTGCTAAGTAATCACTGGTCTGCAACGAAATCCTCTTTTAAATAAAAATATGATAAATATAAAGAGCCTAACATACTGAATCTAGATCTGCTTCCTATTGTTTGCTATCACGTATATCTTTAAAAAAAAAAAATCTTAAATATCTCGAAATTCTGTATTTTTTGTGAGTCATCTTTGCACTAACGCTAATTTATTCAGTCTGTATCATATTTTTCCACACAAAAACGACTTAGGTTGATAGAAAAAGAGAGAACGATATCGACTGATGGTATTTTGACACTAATGCATACGCTTGCGCAGTTCTCGCTGTGACTCCGTGTCGCTCAGTTCGATTTAAAGTTGTAACGTGATGGTTACTGATTTTAACCTAGTATTTCCGTAAGTTTTATATTATATTGATACATGTAACGAAAATTTATGTGTAATTTCAACTATAGAGCAAAATAGAATCACGTGAGTAGAATATTATCATAATTTGATAGCAAATTTAATTTTATTGTAGGTACAAAATGCCAAGGATTTGCAAAAACTCTCCTGACGTGTTTTGCTACATTTGTGGTGAATTTACCATAAAATCTCAACGGAACACATTGACTAGTCTGGTTAAAATCGCTTATGACCGTTATTTTGGGATTATTTATTGATTTTTCGAACAAAAAATTATTTTCTTAAAAATTCCCTCACAAAAAATATATACGTGATACAATTTTTTTAAAACCCAGTTTTTGTTGAGAATTATCACATCTTTAATAAACGTGCACAATAATAAGGAGTGCAAAAAAAAAAAAAATTTTCAGACCAGTGTTTAGTATCCCTGATTCAAAATCAAAATCAGAAGACATTTATTCAAACTAGGCTAGGAGGCAGATCTTTTTCAACGTCATAATTACATAAGACAGTCCCCCAAAAACACCCACCCTTCACCACTTCCTAGTGCTTTAGCAGGGAAGAAGAAGTGTCGTAACATACTCCCCAGCAGCAGCTATCTCCTAAGTTAGAAGAACTTTACTCTATACAATAGTAGGTAAAAATTTAACGTAGTACCAAATTGACCATCGAAAACGGGCCTAACGCCGCGATCTTGTTGATTAAATACATTTGAAATGACCGTTCATAAGACCATTGCAGAAATACTTACCAACAGCGCGCCCTTGTTAACGTCATTCAACCTTTAAAATATCCTTGTAACAGTGTACCTATTTACCCACATGTTAATGACCTAAAAAGCAACATATGAATAGTCCGAAATATTGTAAAACTTTTGAAAGTTTGTGCAAAATAGCTAAAACTCTGGAGAGCAGTGGTGGCCCAGTGGTAACTGACGCGACTTACGAGTAGGTCGTAGGTTCGGACCCAGGCAGGCGTTTTACTTTGTGTAAATTATTTCTTCACCACTGCTTTCAAATACGGTGAAGGAAAACATCGTGAAGAAACCGGCATGTCCTAGAACCAAAAAATTCGAAGACATGTGATATCCACCAACACGCACTGGGCCCGCGTGGTGGATTACGCCCACTCCCTCTCATAGAGAAGGAGACCTGTGTCCATGTGTCCTGTGTCCATGTTTTTCAAAAAAATCAGCTGCTCCATACATTTTGACCGCGTAGGTATTGCACTTTTCTATGAAACAGCTGATTTTTTTTGTGTAACCAACGAAAAATATCTGAGCTGGGAGTCTAGAATGATATGTTGACTTTACAGTTACAGTTTGCGCACTGGATAAAAACTTATCCTGTATATTGAACGTGTTTTATTCAACGCTGAGAGGTTTAACGAGATTCTACATCTATTGACCTGATATAATGTTATTAATTTTAGAAACAATTTGATTGTTCTACTTTGATGACGTCATCGAAAAATGAAAAGGACATCTGCCTATCCTTTTCCCAACTATCTTGGGATCAGCATGTAACTACATGCTGATCCCAAGATAGTTGGGAAAAGGCTTGAGGTTAGGATTAACTAATCAGATGCAGCTAAATCCCCGTATTTAATATGGAGCGACTGCCTATGTGACCTCCACAACCCAGTTACCGGGTAACACGATACCGCTTGTTAAGACTGGTTGTCAATCTTTCGGGCTTCTGACGACACGAAACGACTATCAAAGATCCACCAACGACAGCCGGGATCAATGGCTTAACGTGCTTTCCGAGGAATGGAGGGGTCTTGGTATATAAAGATGGTCACCCAGGATAGCCACAAGCCCGTCTTTGGTGGCTGAATGCAATGCGCTATAAAACTTATTCTACTCAGGCGTAATGAAAATTAAAAGATCATCTGGTAATAATTATTTACAATTTGTATTAAAATTTTGTATAGTTTTTTTTTAAATCTTATTTTAGGTGATTTTATGTAAATTCGTCAATTTCAAACAAACTAGTATGAAAGGGTTTCTCTCGTGCGGATGGAGAAGCGCGCGCCATTCTATCAATATCGTCATACTTTTCATAAAAAAATAATTTAAAAATTAACTCTCGCAACTACAACGACGAACTATTAAGGGATATAGCCAACAGGGCCAACAAACTGCATAGAAATGACAGTGCATCTTCAACCATAAAATAATCAAAGAAACGCTAAGGTAAAGCATAAACAATACAACTATGCCACTCTCAATAGAAGTTCTATCAAAACAAAATACGAAGACGGCATAACAACAAAACTAGCAAATAAAGTAATCACCCCAACGCATGAAAACATCGAAACACAATAACGGAGATATTAAAACTGACCTGAGCTGCTCAAGAAACTGATTCTTCAGCCAATTTACTCAAGAGACCATCACTTAGCTTTTGCTTACCTACAAAAGGGCTCAATTCCCGCGCACATACGGGTGTCAAAATGGAAAAAAATTAGGGCCTTCAGATACCGACTGTTAAAATAACAAAGTCGATAACCGAAGCACAAAGCGCAGGACCGACGGTAGAAGAAGTAATCGTATTATCAATAAAATACGAAACATGTCTCCTCGCCGTTTTATATTGGTCATCGACGAAGTCCTTAGAACCCTTGAATACGAAACCGAAAGGACGAGAGCTCATCTTATACCACATTAAAATCGTACTAAATAACGTAGGCCTCCAAATAAACGAAACAATATCAAAATTCTAATTAGGGACACCATAACATCACAGCAAACGACCAACGTGAACCTCAACGGAATAAGTATACCAACAGTGGACGATATCAAATACCTAGGCACATACATAATATCCGCATTAAGCAGAAAAAGCACAATTAGAAAAAGATGCCAACAGGCCACGAGAAACGCCAAATCATTACTACCATTCATACTAAACTCAAAGATAGACTGGAAGTTAGCTAGACTTATGTATCGAATGGTTATCGTACCTTGTATGACCTATGGCTTAAAAGTATCGACCCTCACCAAGGCGAACAGATCAAGACCCAGAAGATATGAACGAGTTATCACGAGAGACTTGATTAACCACGCAGATTAACCAAGAAACAAAAAAATGCACCAAATCTTAGACGGAAAACCGTAATAAAACGCATCAAATATCACAGGATATACTACTTAACACACGTTTTCAGACGGGATAAACTACACCTATTGCCTGCAGCAATGCAGCATAATGCTAAATCTAAGACGGTCTGACGACCTATTCACACATGGAACGACAACCTAAAACAGGACATGAAATACTTCGACATGGGAATCACGTTTTGGAAGGACATGGCTGGAGACAGAAATAAGATTAAGAAAGCGGCTAGCGATATTACAAAAAACAAGAAACGGCCCGCCTCTGCGGGCCACCTCGCGATAGGGGGGAGTGAGGTGTTAAACTCCCCCCTTACGTCATAGAGAGGCGCGCGTGGAACACTACGCGCCGCCATCTCGGGTCCTAACAAGTAGAGGGCGACAGATTTCCCCGGATCTGTCGCCCCTGGACCCATTTAGGGGGGCTGGAAGAGGGCGTTGTCCGCCCTCCGCCGACGCCCGGTGCGTCTGCTGCGGATCGGGTTAGCGGAAGCAATCTCCCGCTCCCTCTCCGCAGCCTCCTTCTGCGACATGACTGTTTCGCAGAAAGATACCACCGCGTCCCAGGACTCCTCGCTGCCGACCATCGAGTCGACAACGGCCGGCAGCAACAGGTCACTGCCGACTCCTGAGATGAGGGCACGGCGCGGCTCCTCCCAAGCGGCACACTCTGCCAGCGTGTGCCACGCCGTGTCAAGAAGCTCGACCTGACTCAACATGCCGGCGACATCGTGACAAGATGCTATAAATAAATACCACCCGTCTCTCCACTAGTCCAATGCTTACCCAAGGATGCATATCCGGTAGGCTCACAATCCTTTCCTATCCTAAGGGCACGTCTACCCTACCATTACCGCGCCGCCCGGTCGACTTATTGATATGCAATGGCCTCTGTAACACCATGAAGCATGAGGCTCCAGGGGCTAGTACAAATCTTGGGATTCATTCGATTAATCGAGTCTGGTGCGTCTTTTTAATCGGCCTTTTCGTAAATCGGGTGATATTCACTCGACACATTTTATTTTCTAAGGTCTACGTTTAGTAGCGAAATTAAAAAAAGGTAATTTTCTGCTTTATCTATTTTACATTTAATATATTTCGTTAAAAAGATCTCAAAAGGTATAAAAAATTCAAAAAGAAAAAAATATTTAAATAAGTTGCTGAGCACGTAATTTGGTTTTTACAGTAGAAAATTCGAGAAAGTTTAAGGTATATTGTGGAAAATCTGTGTTACGTGTTTGTTTTTCGAACTGGGGAATCTATTTTTGTGATAACTCACAAAATTACGGAAGTTATCCCGATTGATACAGTAGATACTGGTAAAAAATGAAAAAGGATTTAAATATCAACCCCGGAGTTACTATTTTCACTAAGAAATGTAATGGTTTAAAAATAACAGTTCGATACTGTTGAATCGCAGGCCCAAAGCGTTGCAAGTCTGGTTGACCCTGACGAACTGCTGGCCTCTCAAAACAAATAAAAATAGGGTATTACACCAGAAAAAAAGCCAAGACTTCCGCTGAGAGTCCGAATACGGAAAAGTACATACCGAATTCGAAGAATATCGTAAAATATTAATGCCTATAACAGGCATGAAGCCTAGTGAGTAGTTCTGTATGCAGTTCACATAACATTAATTTGTAATTGATTCACAAAAAATATCAAGTTCTACTGGATGCTATAGGTATTTTCAGTACTTGATTTTTTTACCAGTCGTCAAAAGGATTCTTCATCTTGTCGAAAAAATTAAAAAAAAACAAAATTGTTGACCAATTACATGAATTCAGAAAAAAAATATAGTAGGTTCCAATACAACTTACATGATTAACTTAAATTAATTTTCAAACCATCGCACTTTTTAGTCTCTTTAGGGTAATAGCGAAAGAGGAAAAATCCTTCCTGATTTTTCAAGAATGAGGGATGCATTCCCAAATATCCTTCCTCTCTTTCGCTATTATTTATGGAACTTTGGTACAAAATTTCATGGTTCTGGACCCAGCAGTTAAAGCTGTGTATTAATGTCAGTAAATTAATTTAAGATTTACTTATAGTAAGTACATTCTGTAGCAAATAAACAGATTATGAAAGATAAGGAATGCATAATATGCATATGCAAAGTGAGTTACAGAGTATTAAAAGTCGAGGGCCGACGAATTGGACCATGTGCCGGCCACACGGTCCACTTAGATGACCTTCTATTCTAATATTTATAACACTGTATCGTTCATTAAATGTGACAAGTCCCAGTCTACGTATGGTACCCAGTTATGGCCGATTCATAAAATTTACGAACCGTTATTGGTTAAAATTAAGACTTTTGTATCTTCACCTTTCATAAAGCAAAGAGCTCATAGCTTCGCATAGTAGACCCTCCCATATGGAGTATTTATCATAGATAAAATTAGCTTACGAATTTATTTATTTGCCCAGTTTGGCAATAAAAAATGCTACCATTGGTAAGCAAAACGACTCGTTTTTGTTTTATAAAAACCGACCTTTTGTAGAGATTCACAATGCCATGTGTCCCTAAAAAAATATTCGCTTTTTAGGGACAGGTATTACAATACTTACATCTTTCTATATATGCTTTCTTTTCCACCAAAATTGCTAGCTCTTGTACAATATTTTTACTTCAAAAGTGCCTTTTATGTGCCTATTTGATATAAATCCTTTGATGGTGTTATCGCTTAAGTCTCTCGCTACCAACCCTGGTAACTCTGTTTCCATCACATTGAAGTCGTTCTCGTATATAGGTCTTACAGAAGCGGAAGAATAAGATAAACTACATACCGGAAGACGTAGAGTTAGAAGGCCTCCCACAAGGTGGACCTTGTGAAGGCCGCAGAAATCCTCTGGATGCGGGAAGCACAGAGAAGAAGCGTAGAGGAGCTTGGGGGAGGCATATGTCCAGCAGTGGACGTCTTTCGGCTGAATCAATGATGATTACGACATCAGCCACCTGTAGTTCCAGACGCATTCCAGATGCGATCGCATTCTAGAGTCAAACCTGAAATTAGTGTCTCATCTCCCTGTGACTTTACCAATACATGGAACACAATAACGCAACACAATAATAATCCAACATTACTGTCCTAAACTCCAGCTATACTTGATAATAACTAAAATCTATCAACAGATGGACCTAGAACGCTTCCCTCAGATAACCCTACGTTTTAAACTATTAAAGTTCAAAATAAACTCCAATCCTCATATATTTGTACTCGACAAAGTTCTTAGTTGTGGAAAGTTTCAAAATCGGTCACGTTAACTCTACTGAATTAATTTCCTTTTGCATACATGTATGGGAATAAATACAGTGTCAACGGCTTCGCATATTATAGCAAAGAAAGGGGTGAATGCGCAAACTCAAAACTCAACCAACTAAACCACAGCTTCTTTTGAACTGTCAAAAAGTCGGTCAACGAGGTCGGTCGGTCAAAAAAAGCAACTAGCTTCATCTTTCTGATAAAGGTGAAGCTAGTTGCCCTTTCTAAGGCGTAGGAGGCGACTGTGGATAAGAGTGGGCAAGAAACTCTATGTACTATGAAACGCTGTACTATACTTACTAGCAATTTTCTCATCAGAACGATGTAACGCTTGACCCTTTGTTATTCTTCTTACAAAATATCCCTGACCAGGTGGTACATTTTGGTTTGTTGCTTTCCAAGATTAATTACTACCACTAGCTACTTCATAATTAAAAGGAAATATATTATTAAACAATACTAGCCTCTCAAGCCACTCCTCTAAGTCCCCTCTTTGAGGAGTGGCACGGCGTCCTCACCTTCCGCCTGACGCAGGTCCTCACCGGACACGGTTGTTTCGGGAGGTTCCTGTTTCGGATAAGGCGGTAGGAAACGCCCGAGTGCTCCCACTGCGAAGATCGCCCTGAGGACACGGTGGAGCATACGGTGGAGGTCTGCCAGGCTTGGGCGGAGCACCGCCGTGTCCTTGTGGAGGTGATCGGCGGCAGCGATCTCTCGCGTCCGGCCCTGGTCCAGGCCATGGTACGGAGCGAGAGTGCATGGGTATCCGTCGCCTCCTTCTACGAAGCAGTGATGCTTGCGAAGAGAGAGGGACGGCGCACGTGAGGGAGAGGCAGTATATGCGCCCTCACGGCCCTAGCCTCCGCAGGAGACGCCCTAGGCGTCGGGAATCCCAGGCTAATTCCCGGCCACCGTAGGCGCGGGCTTGCGAACGGCGAGCAATGGGTAGCTCGCTGTCCGGTAAGGACCAAGCCCAGATCGACGGTGCGTTGTATTCCACGCGCGCCTCAAAGAGATGTCAGCACCAACTGATGGGGCCCACAAGGGCCGATGCCTGCCAGGGGTGCGGGTTGTTCGGAAGAGATACCTCGGCCTCTGGCACACAGGCAACTGAGGGAACACGGGTGGGTTTTAGTCAGTAAAAGTCTGACACGCCCTCCTGCTCCACCCAGAGCGGGAGAAGTTATTTGATGATTTCCCACCCAAAAAAAAAACAATAGTATAAAACCACGCTTTACTACCAACTAATTAGTTGTTATTATGACTCAATTTTTGTGTTTAGTTACTAGTAATTAGTATTTGAACCCAAGGTTTCATGATTTTGTTGCTGTAGGATTAAAATACAATTTTCCTTCCAATACGTATATACCGTTAGACGTAGGTAATTGCAAGAGTCATATAATGAGGAAGGTATTTTGTGTTCCAAACGCTTTCCACATTATGATGACGACATAAATGAGTCAGATTGCTAATACGAGTATGTACTTACTTATATTTACATTTTCATAATCACAAGTATTCTTATAGTATCTTTAAGAATGAATACTTGTGATTATAAAAATGTAAGTACTGCAATTCCTTGCCTGCAATACCTTTGTATTGCAGTCAACCACTGACCACATTCAACCTAACCCCGCTAGGTAGGTACAGTTCCTACTTCCTGTGCCCCGTTTTAAAGTACCTAGGTGCATATTACAGACACGAAAGGCACATAAGCATTTTACAGGCTAAGTACTTTCAAATTGAATTAAAGCTCGTTAGCGAAACGTTATTATAGCTTACTAACACCCTCACCATAATTAAATTATCGGTAAGGCCAAAAATACTATCAGGATCAAGACAAACCCAAAGTCAACCTACCTTTCTACCTATTTAAATACCCTGAAAAATGCTTATCTATTCCTTTTCGATTCATCGAATTTTAGACGTAAGCATTTCATTGAAGAACATCTTTATACTTAATTACAATTTGGCAACATTACTGTTTCATCCCATTACTCTCTTAACTGGCACCAATGAGCGTGGTCTGAGCTCAACCTTTTGATTGAGCAAAGTGGAGATGAACGTCACAGGCCGTCTTGTCCGACTGTATTTAAACAGTAGGCTAATATATATGTTGTGAATGGTGTTACATTGTTTTATGTACCTATTGAAGACTTTTGTAGACTGTAGATACCTTGGTCGTACTCTGTATGTTCTGTCTTCCCACCTATCTATAGATTCCCTTTGGCTGTTACAAACTTTCTTCTGTTGTCTACTTTGGTTCCGAAGTAATTTTCCATAAATTTTCACCTTGCTCTTCCTTTTCCTTTCCAGTCACCATGATTTCTTCGCCTTGACCTAATCACTTAAGTTTATATTTATTGTTTCAATTGCTTCGAAACTTTCGAGTCACTAAAAATATTTGTTACAATGTTGGTGCAAACATAACAATCACTGGGTCACTGCGTGGATATCAGTTGGTAGTTGACGTATGATATATCAACCGACTGTTCTTATGGCGACTCTGTATGTAGGGATGGCAATTGTGCGATTGATCAGCTGTAATTATGTGGAAGAATGTTTAATTTGACGATATGTTAAATTTTCTTGCTTCACAAAAAGTTGAGTCTAGCACGACTCTGCTATCTCCAACCTTCTCATGTGAACCTTGGGAAAAACACCTGTCTAATCGAGCTTGCCTATTTCGCAGTATCAGAATATAAATGACAGTAAATAACTGTGAAAGTGTTCGGTATAAATATATAAATACAACAAGAATTTCTCCCTATGAAAGCAGCTGTAAGAACAAATGGACGACCTCGACAATTTCTGACGTCTTGCAATTTATTGTGCACACATAGTATCATGGACAATTACTAGCGGCTCCGTATTGAAAGCACTTGTAATTGAACCGGGCGTGAGGTTGTCGCCACACAATTGATTGTAAATTAACATGCACACACACAGACCCATAACATCGCGAATCATTATGTGCGACGCTGAAGTAACAGTGATTTGTTTGTTTGAGATAAAACAGGTTTGATTTTAAGACTTTAGCACAGAGCCTAGACTAGGCCTGCCACACATTATCAATCAGAATCTGCACCATTTTAATTAATTAAAATTAATCCATTGTTTCGTAATTATGTTCGAGAAAGTCTGCTCAACATCGGAAATAACGAAATAAATGTTATTGAACTGACAAAATGAAAGCCATTGCTACGTGTGTTACCCAGTTACCCCGCTGCATGGAGAAAGCGGCATTCTATCAGACAAAATGGAAACGTCAAAAATGTATTAGGTTGACATACTACGCTACTAAATACATTACAGAAATACGAAACGCTTTTAAAACGCAATCGCTTACAAAGCCTAGACAAGTGGCAATTCACTGGTCTAGGCCCTGTGGTGCATTTACCCTGAACAGTTAGGCTTCTGCCATCTTTGCCAACTGACTTATTTATTTGACCACGATATGGGCTAAAAGTTCGTGCACATAACCAAGAGTACGCTTGCTTTGAATGACAGTAGCTTAACTTGAATCTGTTACTCCTATAACAGAATCAAGTTTTACATGCGCTTGACTGACTTTCGGACTAACAGTAGCGGACCTTGGAGCATTCGCAGGACTTTATGCTCCCATGGTCCGTTGCCGTATCGTCTAGCGATCCAAATTAAGGCAGGTTGTAGATATTTCTTGTACTTATTCGAACACAAGCTATTGCAAACGAAAACGCTGTGCAGCGCACGCACCCTTATTTTTTATCTACTTGGTAAAAAAAGTATATTTCATAAAAACTAACACCGATGATGAAGTAGACAGGAGAAAAAACTTTATTAAAAAAATACATTAACATTTGGTCGCTAATAGAAATTTTGAAAGAAAAATACAGAATGAATTTGACCATGGAAAGGCGTGGATGGAAAGGTTGTGTTCCGCGCGCGCCTCAAAGAGATGTCAGCACCAACTGATGGAGTCCGGAAGGGCCGATGCCTGCCAGGGATTCGAAAGAGATACCGCGGCCCCTGGCATACAGGCAACTGAGGGAACACGGGTGGGTTTTAGTCAGTAAAAGTCTGACACGCCCTCCCGCTCCACCCAGAGCGGGAGAAGTTATTTGATGATTTCCCACCAAAAAGAAAAAAATATTAGAGATGTCATAATAACTACGGTACAACAGAAACAGACAGAACAGAAATATGGTAAATACGTACATTCACAAAAGCTCTAAGGTTGAAGTGGAAATGGGACACATGTCACGTTACACAGTTTTTTTTTTTTTTTTTTTGGGTGGGAAATCATCAAATAACTTAGGAGGGCGTGTCAGACTTTTACTGACTAAAACCCACCCGTGTTCCCTCAGTTGCCTGTGTGCCAGGGGCGGCGGTATCTCTTTCGAACAACCCGCACCCCTGGCAGGCATCGGCCCTTGGAACACAACGCGCCGTCGACCCGGGCTTGGTCCTTACCGGACAGCGAGCTACCCATTACTCGCCGTCCGCAAGCCCGTGCCTACGGTGGCCGGGAATCAGCCTGGGATTCCCGACGCCCAGGGCGTCTCCTGCGTAGGCCACGGCTGTGAGGGCGCATGTACTGCATCTCCCTCACGTGCGCCGCCTCCCTCTTTGCGAGCATAACTGCTTCACTGAAGGAGGCGACTGCTAGCCATGCACTCTCGCTCCGTACCATGGCCTGGACCAGGGTCGGACGCGAGAGATCGCCGCCGCCGATCACCTCCACGAGGACACGGCGGTGCTCCGCCCAAGCCGGGCAGACCTCCACCGTATGCTCCACCGTGTCCTCTGGGCGATCTTCGCAATGGAAACACCCGGGCGTTTCCTCCCGCCCTATCCGAAACAGGAACCTCCCGAAACAACCGTGTCCGGTGAGGACCTGTGTCAGGCGGAAGGTCAGGACGCCATGCCGCCTCTCAAACCACTCCTCAAAGAGGGGACTTACCGCCGCAATCGTGGCGTGCCCAACGTTACACAGTTAAATGTTAAATGAAGTACTCGTTCGCGAAGATCAATACCTGATAAAAAGAAAGTTGGAAGAACAAATAAACGGTGGGCTGATGACATAGGACAGAATGCAGGAAAGACTGGATGAGTAAAAGCGAAATAACTGAACTAACTGAATAACTGAAATATGGAAGCAGCTGGAGGAGGCCTTTACTCAAAGCGAGATTCATATCACAAAAAATGTATGTACAACTAACTAACTATACTAACAATAACTTGTTTATGTAAAGTTAGTAATACTACTAACAACTTTTGAATTGTAAAATAAGGAAATATATAAAAAATAAAGAAGGCTTTGTTGTTTTTATTGTTAAACGTCAAAATATCTAGTCGATTAAATAATGAATACACCGATACAATTAGTCTTATATCGTACTGAAGATTACCTGTAAAGTAGTTCGAAGTGTTTCTTGACTTATTCTGTAAGCCTGTGCCCACTTTTCCCACCCACTTCCTATAAATTTACGGACCGTTATTGGTTAAAATTAATACTTTCGGATCTTTACCAATAATGAAGCAAAGACCTCCTAGCTTTGCTTAGTAGACTCTGGGAATACGGAAGCAGCTATCGCAGGAAGTAGCGATCTAGTGCTGCGTGATCGAATCAGGAATGAAGAGATCAGCTGGAGAACCAAGGTAACCGACATAGCCCGAAGAGTTGCCAAACTCAAGTGGCAGGCTCCCAGAACAGATGGCCGATGGGGCCGAAAAGTAATGGAGTGACGACCGCGTACAAAAGACGTAGCATTGGAAGCCCTTCTATAAGGTGGGCCTTATGAGGGTCGCAGGAATCCGCTGGATGCGGGAGGCACAAAACCGGTCGAAGTGGCGGAGCTTGGGAGAGGCCTATGTCCAGCAGTGGACGTCTTTCCGCTGAAATGATGAAGTAAGTGAGGAAGGAAGTAACTCATACGAAGTAGGAAATGCCCGTAAACTCTTCGTGAAATACAATAAACATATCTTACAAAATATGACATCATCTACTCTTATACCTATAGAGGAGCCTGCCTCACTGGTCAAAACTATATAAGACGCGCTGAAAATGCGCGTCATAAATCTAATATATAAAATTCTCGTGTCACAGTTTTCGTTGCCATACTCCTCCGAAACGGCTTGAACGATTTTGATGAAATTTTTTGTGCTTATCCGGTATCTGTGAGAATCGGCCAACATCTATTTTTCATCCCCCTAAATGTTAGGGGTAGTCCACCCCTAAATAATTTATAAGGCAAAACAACGTTTGCTGGGTCAGCTAGTAGTTATATAATGGTCTAAAAGTATTATATTCGCATTACCTACTACTATTTAATTAAACGTTATAGCCCCATTAAGTACTGAACTGAGAAACTGAGATATAGCCAGCTGCAGGCGCGGGCCTTACGGAAAGTCCACCTTTGTTTATATTAAGGTATTTATATCCTTTAATACCTAATAAGTTTAGACAGTTAGACGTTATCAGTCCGGAATTTGTAGACCTAAAGTATCATTATTTTTAGTTTATTTAGGTTAATTCAAACACCAATGAAATCTGTGTTGTGCTATCCTCATACCATTTCACACACTAATTTACATAGTCCTCACATGATCTAACCAAGAAATGTCTAGACTTAAAAAAAGGCAAACACAGAAAGAGGTTTATTCGGCGTTTCTCCTCAGAGTAGTCGGGTAGGAAACACCGACCGTCCAACCTTATCTAGTTTTTAACCCTCGACGCAAAAACTACGGGGTGCTATAAGTTTGACGTGCCTGCGTGTGTGTGTGTGTTTGTGTGTGCGTGTGCGTGTGTCTGTGGCATCGTAGCTCCCGAACGGATGAACCGATTTAGATTTAGTTGTTTTTGTTTCAAACGTGAGTTAGTCGGGAGTGTTCTTCGACATATTTCATCTAAATCGGTTCAGCCGTTTGGAGATTATCAGCTCTTTTCTGGTTGATGAAAGAATTCGAGCATCTTCCACGGGTCTGATCATGTCGATATTTGGTATTCTATTGCTTCAATGATACTAGACGAACAAAGTAACCTTGAACTGATTCTGGAGCATCACCTGGAATTTCCAGGATACCCAAGTTACTCACCAACAAATAGCAGAAGTATCGTGTTTGGGGTCATTGAAAAGGTCTCAATGCTATTGGTTATAGATAAATGGAGATCAGGACGAGGTATGAGGATAAATTAATAATAAACTTCACAGTGGGAAACTTACGCAACGCTATGCAGATTTAAGCAAGACATTATGTTTAAAAACCAGGAAATAAAAGTAAAATTAAAAAATTAAAAAGCACCGGACGGTTAATGAAAACGCCAAACAGAGGAGGCCTAGCATTTTCATTAGCCGTCCCCCGACTTGACAATGCCTTGATCAAAATATTACCTACAACTTAAAAGGCCAATAATTATTTTTTTACTTTTTAGAGTTTTTGTTTCGGTCGGGGGTTTTTAAATTTTTTAATTTAACTTTTGTAATTATTACATTGCCTTTGGTATACACTCGCATTTTACCGATATTATATACCTTCTCGCCTTCATAGAGCCTAATTAATCAATCAAGTCGAATGACACCACACCAATCATATCACTCAAACCTTATTGCTCACGCGCACCAGCCAATCACACATTGCCACTGCGCCGAAACCTCAATACTCAAACAGCCTTATTTCATTGAGGAACAGGAGACTGGGCAGATTTAGTATAATCAATAGAATTGCGGTTAAATAATATCACGTTTTTTAACCAGTTTCTATACAACTTCGTCTGTGTCGTAAGCCTAAATTCATTGAAAATACTGTTTTCGTTTTCATCTAAGAAAATTAAAATAGTTTTCTTTTTTTATCAAACACTTGCGACACTTTTCATTTTAACAGTTCAACAACGTTCATAGCGTTATTTACGCTGTCGAGCAAATCAATTTTTCAAATATTTTTCTATTATAACATGAAGCAATGGATAAACACGATTAAATGGAATTGGGCTGGTCGCATCTGCTGCATGTTAGACAATCAATGGGCCAAACTTACGACCCACAAACGACAACGAAGCATACCCAGACAGAGACAGCGGGTTGAGCTGGACTTCTTATATAAAAGGTTGGTCCTTGGCAGTTTTGGACAGAGAGATGTGGAAAGAGAGAAGTCTTTGCCCAGCCGTGAGACATAGATGGATATAAAAAATGGGACATTAAAAAAAACTTTAAAAAACCATCGGCTTGTGAAATAAAATATGTTACACAATTGGTTACTTGTGTTGATGCGATTGAGATCATTATCTATCCACGATTATTGCTGTGATATTTTTTTATAAGTCTTTTTTTGCTTACATGGTAGGTATATAGGTGTTACAGTCAAAATAATATTGATAGTATGTAGGTACATTTATACAAATTCATGCATTTTACTTTTAATTTTAACGCATTATTTACTTCAACTTAATGATGTATTTCCATTCATAAAACTTTTATAGATTTGGAGACGTATTTGTCGAAAAAGTGTTGATACAAAACTACCTAGTATGCACGTATTTTTCCGTGCATTGAGATTTAAACGTACAGTTTTAATAATTTAAAGTGTAACAGCTCAAGAAATAAAATAAAACATATTATATACCACCTGAATTTAAATTGTACATGCTATTTTCCTGTTCGCGTTACTTTGGGTACCTACGCAATATATTATAGTTTTATTATTATGCATTAATCGTAACATTAATTTAACAAGATTTTCAATAGCAATCTGCACAAAGATACTTAAATATTTGATTTTACATAATTCGTGTTAATTTATAGCAAACGGCTGACTATCATAGTAATATGATAGTTACATTTCATTATTATCTGTTATTACAAGAGTGTTCAGAAACGAAAAATGTCATGGCTTATTCAGAATAAATTGGGTAGGTAGATACCAATTACTAGTTATTTTCACCTTCCCCAGAAAGCAAACAATTTATTATTAGCAAAAGTACAACCGTTACAATTATCTTAAGAATCTTATTCAAATAACTGTTAATAAACTCATTATCTCACAAGTTTATTATTGAATCAGTTTATAATATTACAACATAGTTAACGTTTTCTGTTTAATCTCTTTACGACTTCAGACTGAGGTACGTACTGACGCGGAAACATGAGCATGCCTATTACAAGTAAATAAAGATGATTCCCGTCGTGGCCGACCTTAGTACTGAAAGATTCAGGAGAGCGCTTCAGTTGAAGTCGGGCTTTGGCGGCTAGTGGACGCGTCCCGACTCAGTCCCACTCACTACCCTGACCAACAACTTTGCAACAATGGGCTCCAAGAAGAAAAAGGAAACGTAAGTATTTTATTTATTTATTTCTCTTGCAAATGCGATCGATTTCACAAGTAACTGTTCATTCTTAACGAATGTTTATATTGTGATTAGAATTTATTTACCTTTGCGAATGTTATCATTGAAAATACTTTGATTTCTACAATTAATACAATGGAAGTAGGTTCTTACATTCTGTCAAACATTAGCAGAATCTACTGATTACTGGAAAATTATTTGCTGATAAAAATGTGTTCTGAATAGGTAATATTTTTTATAATACCCGAAACACTACATTTT
The DNA here is from genome assembly GCA_949091785.1 of Polymixis lichenea. Taxonomy (NCBI): domain Eukaryota; kingdom Metazoa; phylum Arthropoda; class Insecta; order Lepidoptera; family Noctuidae; genus Polymixis; species Polymixis lichenea. The sequence goes on from OX420931.1 coordinate 37,814,378, forward strand.
GAAAAAGACTAAAAATATACGATCTAGAGTTTTATGAGAAATCTTTTCATACGATTTGCGCTAGGGACATTCATAAAGTTTTGTATTAAAACTTAACCATTAACTTACTAGAATACTATCCTTTTTGTCTGCTAACTTTATGTGTGATTTCAAACAATATGAAATACTTATATCATTTTTATGATTAATTTATAGGAACAAAACGTCGAAAGATAAACCGTTTCATAGTGAATAATATTACTTTCGGTCACCACACTAATATTTATGTTCTTAAAAGTGAAATTAATTTTAGTTTTTTAATATTAATGTTTCAAACTCAATTTCTGTATCTATTATTTAGGATATGTATATATCTATTTATATATTTTCTTAAATTGTATACATATTATTTGCACCAACGACATCCTCAATTTATGTCCAGGCTAATCACTGTCCATTCCAAGGTTGCATGGAAGAGATCGCGGAAAGCGATAAGGCCGCCAATTGTATATTTTATAGTGAAATTTGTTATTTTATAATGTATTTTTGTGGTGTACAATAATGAATACATAAATAAATAAAATTAATAAATAGGTTCCTCTCACTTCCTGGCAAGCGTTAACCTGGCTACTTAACTAACTTTCATGGTCGGGTCTTCTTAAACACAATTAGGAAGTACATATTCACAAGAATTAATAAACGAAACTAGACTATTTACATGCTTATACATAACCTAAATTACTATTGATCGATTGTCTTAAAAACCTCCTCCAAAGGAAACTAGTGAATTTTCCAGTTTTTTAGTTGGTGCGATTTTTCCTAGCATACTTTCCTATTGCATTCAAGGAACACGATGTTCATTAGTGCAGTAGTTTCATTTGCTGTTTGAACGTAATAATATAATTTTAAACAATCACTACGTTGTCCTCTTAGTTTCTCTTAATGCGACACCCATTAACCTGCTGAAGCAAACTAATAAATTTCAAAGCGATCCATTTCAATAATTTTATGAATTGCTTACATAAAATTTTATAGTTTTGTGTCCCTGCCGAGAACAATAATTTGCTTCAGGGATAGGTTGACATTTGTTTACCTGCAATCATAGAAAATTGTATTAGAACCTTGTGTTTATGTATATATTTAAACGTTAATTGTTGTCCGGTGCTACTAGGCAAAAAAACTAGTCTCAAAACCCCCTGGTTTTGGGCTGGAATAAAAGTTGCAGGCGACAATTCGACAATCTGATAATTTAATTTTCAGTATTATTAAACAGCACCTGTCGATTCCTGAGAATGTGAAAATTATGTCATATTTTGACAAATGGTCAATTATATTAACTAGAACCCTTAGGTCTCGGCTCCAGAGAGATAACAAGTGTTCAATCGTTTTTCAGTTTCAATTCCAGAGCAGTCCAACAAGAGCCAAGAGGCTCTTGAATAGAATTTGACAGACCATTTTAATATATTGTAGATTATTTTAATACATATTATTTTTAAATTAATAATGTGACGGCTATATTAAAATTTGTATTTAGGTCGGTTCCCTTGTATATTTTAAATGTTACATGAATGGGAATTGCGTCATCCTCTATTTAGTAGTATTATATTACTGTTTACTAAAAAAAAACATACTATACTCCAATGGTAACTTTGTACATTGTGTCAAGTGAGAAATGGTATTATTGTACTAATCGTTTGAGACTGTCTCGTTGGTCTAGTGTTCACAAGGGCTATCCTGGGTTTGATTCTCAGGTTGGGCAAAGTGTTATTGGGCTTTTCCATCAGGAATTTCTCAGTAGCAGCCTGGAATTTGGATTTGTGCCCGGTTGATGGCAATAGGCTCGGCCTGTATTACGTGGACCTTAAAAAAATAACTAATGAAATGTGGGTGTGCTATTATAGATACACCGCTGCCCAACCCCTTGAGGAAACGAGGCGCCATGTTATGATAAGTGAAGTTATTAAGTAACATGTATACAATTAATGTAGTTTATTTAAACTCCATTGTAGTTTTTATAATTACGCAAGTTTGTTATTTTATTTGTTTCAGAAAAAAGGAGCCCGAGAAAACTTTGCGCTACTATCAAATTGTAAGTATAATTACAACCATGTAATTATATCTATTCTTATAGAATTAGTATATACTACTAGCGTTATAATAACACATTAATAGGAGCCTGTTCATACTGCATTATTTCCTTTGTTACTTAGAAATGGCGTAATCTTAATCACATGTGTTCCAAATCCCATCCCGCCTCTTGTCGTATGACACACATGAAATAAATATGTGATTTTACTTCGCAATATCATCTCTATCTTTACCAGCCGTCATTTTTCACACAATCCATCAATTATTTTTACAGTCTTCCACTGTTAGTATGGTAACAATAAACCTAATAAAATGGTGATGTTGCTTCCCAGTTCCGGTACGCAACATGTACAGAACTCCTGGCAACTATCATAGGCGTCATCTTCGGCCTGGCCAGCGGAGGTGGTGTCTGCTACAACCTGGTGCAGATCGGGGAGCTCAGTACTGCTTTCGTCGAGAGAACCACTTACAGGGAGAGGCTGACTAGTTATCTACCACTTACCGTCGCTTTTGGAGGAGGAAGGAGGCTGTAAATCACATTTATTTTTACAATATAAGAGACCCCAACGGCGAACACAACGAAGGAAGGCCTAGGAATGATAACATGACTGTGCATGATATTTTTAACTTCCTGCCATGAAGTCCTTTTTTTTTTTATGACGGGGGGAAATCCTCATGGATGTCCTCCGCCCCGGGGAGGGCGGAGGGGTCTGTCAGACTCTTACTGACTAAAACCACCCCCGTGTTCCGTCTCTCACTTGCACCGGGGATCACGGGAACTAGTGTGACTTCCGCGATCCCCGGCTAGTGCCGGCCCGCCTCTGCGGGCCACCTCGCGATAGGGGGGGAGTGAGGTGTTAAACTCCCCCCTTACGTCATAGAGAGGCGCGCGTGGAACACTACGCGCCGCCATCTCGGGTCCTAACAAGTAGGGGGCAACGAATTTCCCCAGATCCGTTGCCCCTGGACCCATTTAGGGGGGCTGGAAGAGGGCGTTATCCGCCCTCCGCCGACGCCCGGTGCGTCTGCTGCGGATCGGGTTAGCGGAAGCAATCTCCCGCTCCCTCTCCGCAGCCTCCTTCTGCGACATGACTGTTTCGCAGAAGGATACCACCGCGTCCCAGGACTCCTCGCTGCCGACCATCGAGTCGACAACGGCCGGCAGCGACAGGTCACTGCCGACTCCTGAGATGAGGGCACGGCGTGGCTCCTCCCAAGCGGCACACTCTGCCAGCGTGTGCCACGCCGTGTCCTCCCGACATGAAGTCCTATCCCATGTATTACGGGTGAGCCCATGGCTGATAACCGTGACTACTGGTTGCTTCTGAGAATATCCTAATAGAATAACTGATTTGTCAACCAGCTGTCAAACCCCGGAACGCATAACCAACAAGACAGTATTTTGTCTAGCTATAGTAAAGTTTATTGATTTGCCTTCACACGGGAAAGTTGTAAGTAGGTATTATAAGAAACTAGAGTAAAACCCACTGACTCAGATTCATTGAGGAAATAATTTCGTCTAACATTGAATCCATCAGAAATAATAATAGAGAAAGTTCCTTAGGTGTAGTGTGTCTTTAATATAACAAGACAAGACACATTCATGGTGAAATACAGGGTGTTAATACACCTTGATACATGAGCATTATATTATAAGCGCAAAAACATGGTTAGAAAAAATATTCTTCTGAAATATCTTAAATATTCTCTATTAAAGTTAATGAAAAGCACAAACGCTTATAAGCCTTAAATCAATAACTTATAACGTAATTAAAGATCAAGTTCTAAGTCTCTAGTAAGTATCTAGTTTACGGCAATTGTAACTGATAGGAACTTCAACTGCTAAAGTATTAACGTGTCCATTTTGTCATGTCTAGGGCTAACGCATCTTACGAGGCAAACATGGCGGCTCTGATCGAAGACGCGGAAGCCATGGCCATCGGCCTGTTCCTGAGTATCGGCATATCACTCGTCTTCTGCATGCTGTCCGTCGGGCTCATCAGTTGGAGCGCACTGCGACAGGTATCTATTTTAAGTTTTGTTGATCGGTACTTTGCGTATTACTAAGCGTTCGTAGATCGTAGAATTAGAATGGATATGCGTTGATGCCGATGCGTTAATGAAAATGCTTAAAACTCTGCTCTCCTTCTTTATTAATTTTTTAAAGTTTCCCTCACATAATTTAGATGATCTACTGCACGATTATGGTGCTGAATCCTAAAAACAGCACGTTCCTTGTCAAAATAATTTCATATCAACGGTCATTTGTTTTTGTTTTTGTTTTTTGACGGAACCAATTTATTCTGACATACATAAACTTCCGAAGAAATGCCAGCTTATCGAATCTTAAAAATGCCAGGCTATCTTCTAAGATCTTGGGCAGTTGGGCCAATTCCAACGCTGACGAACCCGGTATCAATGGTTATGTCATATTTGCGCGCTACTCATTAATCGCGGAGTATTGTTTTGTTTACGTTACTGATTGCTATGTCCCGCCCTATACAAATTATTATTATACTTGTCGTCACTGCTCCAATCGTTAACAGCATGTACTATGGACGAGAAAACATAATCGTAAAATATCACGATCTCAATCAGTATACTAAATGCGTTTATGTGAAGTATGTCAGACTTAAAATTGTCTAATCGTGTAGTATTGAAAAGCATTTTAGTCAAGTTAATTACAACATCTTAACAATTGTTACATCACAGGCTTTATAATGAAGCAATAGAAAAAAAAATACAATACATTACTGCTACTGCCAACAACTCTACTATTGAAATAAATGCGATTTCGGAACAATAACTAGTCTATTAGAGCTACATTCATTGAGTAGTTTGACCATGAGATGATGAGCAAAACAAGTGCCAGACTTCTTACTAAGTTTATTTATTAATTATTCGATATTAAAATTTCCCAAACGAATGCTGCAGACTGATAGTTGCACGTCCACTTTTCTGTAAAACATAGATTTTCAGGAAAAGCTCACATTCTTAGTATGGCGCCATGGTGTCGTATGTTAAAATGATTATCATGTTTATCAGACGAGAGAATTTGCAGCTTCATTGTGACGCCAATAACACAATGACATAATGACCGACTTATAATATATACATGATGGAGGAACATTTTTACATTTTTACTTGAAGGTCTTCTAGGTAGAATACAAAATATGGTACAAAAGCTTTACGGCTTTCTTTCAGGGAATTTGCCAGTCGTCGTAGGTCTACAGCCTGTAGAAAAGGTCATTCGATTTAGGGTGAAAATCGGAAAACCTCAAAGGTGAAAGTCACAAAGCAACCCCTAAAACACCGTCCGTTCACTTCCTAGGTTTGGAGTTGGAAAGAAACAGTATTGTGAAAAGCTCCCAAGCAGCAAGTCTCTGTCTATTAATTTAAAAGAAACTAGCGGCCCGTCCCGGCTTCGCACGGGTAGGATCCCTGTTTTTTCTAGTAATTAATATAGCCTATGTTACTTAAGAATAATGTAGCATTCTAATGGTGAAATAATTTTTGAAATCGGTCCAATAGTTTTTGATTTTATTCGATACAAACATACAAGTCTTTCCTCTTTATATTATTAAGTATAGATTTACATAACATCCACAAAAACAACTTTTAAAACGGTGGCACGAAAATGAACAGTTAACGTCAAGTAACTTCTACCGGTTACACAATATTTACTACTTGAATACCTTACCTCTGGGTGCTACTATTTGTGCTTTTTACAAAAATGTAAACCAAAATACTTAAGGATATTCGTAATTTCGATTATAAAATAGGTCAAATTTACGTTAGTTCATCCAAGGTCCACTGACTATATTTCAGTACTTTTATTCAGTCAGCCACTTACAATATTGTGTAATACATTTTGCACATTATCATCAGTAGGTACGGACCAACACAACAACGCAGTGATGATTTATTCCGCGGAGCGTTAACCCAATCAAAAGTCATTAAGAGTTGGTCTCCGAGCTGCAGGCCATTCGTTTTACTTTTGTTTATGTACCACCATTTAAAAATGCAATTGTCTTTATCAGCCGCGTGCTGCTCAATCAATGAATAACAAACGTTTAAAGCCGTATTGCGAATATATGTCAGTCTGTAATGTGAATAAAATGAAAAAGCTCAGCTAAGATTGTGCGGAAAATGCTTTATTTCCGTCATAGTACGAATAAGTATGCGATTTGGTGGTTATGTTCAGGTTACCTACTTACTAAAACAGGAAGATTGGGGATATCAACCACCAAATCAGCTGTTCCAAACTTTTTTTTCCTTTGCTTATGGGCAGCATGATTGAGCAAAACTATGAGGAAGCAAACGGTAAATTGAGAGCCTATTTTATACTAATCGACATTAACTTTTCGAATGTATTAATTTGTCCTTTAGCAAATTGGTATGACATTGGCAGCAGTGAAAGCCAACTTATGGAGAGCGAATGCACAAACAAATCCTAGGTTCTGTAGTCTAGTCCAAGTCCCACTGCTGGGACACATGCCACCAGGCGGGGATCCATTTATTGGTGAATGTCAAATATCTCCGATTTTTTTTCTGGGGTTTGTGGTGATAAAAATAAAGTACCTTTTGGGTGGAAACTCAAGACCTACAACAAGTAAATCGGACCCTTTACCACTGGTCCACCACTGTTCGATGCTGGACATATCTTATAAGCTTTCTTCGACTTTCGGGTCCACTAAAAGTACTGACTCGAGTTCAATCGAGTCGTTGGTGACGGATTACTTAAAATGTATGTTATGCTTGAACCTGACGCATGTGAAGGGATTAGGTTTATTGCCATCATTTTCATTCGATATTTATGTTTGATAATTAGAAGATGAGATAATCGCCTTTGTTCTAACGCGGTTTGTTACTTCCTCAATGTTGAGAATAAATTAAAATGTACATCTATGTATGATGGCTGTCAGGACAGTAACAAAAATATTTGCAGGTGTTTGGCAGATACTATTAGTTCCTAGGTACATAAAATAATAACTTCAGAACACGTGCTAATGGTTTTTTATCGGAAGGTTTTCCTGTGACACAGTGACGAAGACTGTGCCTATAATAGGCATCTGCTTGCCTAGAATGGTTACAAACCTGTAATGTCGCATCGTGCCCAGAATACGCAGTTTCAGTATGAAATTTATTATGACTCGTACGACATACGTTGCCCTATATATTTATATGATATAATAAATAACGAGAACAAATATTACAAAGCACAAACGAAATCAATTGCTTTAAATTGATGACCTTACTGCTGATTGACTCGCAGAGCTTCACATCGTGAACGAAAACCGAAATAATGCTTACTTACTGATAAATGCGACCTTGGCGACTCGATATTGGGGTTCACGGCATTATGATCAAAGTGTGTCACCTATTTATTTGACTAATTTGGTCACATATAAAACCCAGCTGTAGACTATCGGTTTCTTGCGTTGACATACAGATGAAAAAATTGATCATCTTAGATGATCAATTTTTTCTATTTGTGGTTCGATTGACGTTCTGCGAGCACAGGTAGAGCACAAGTGGCCCAGTGAGTAGTAACGGCCGCGAATTAGGAGTTGTAATTCGTGGGTTCGAACTCAAGCAAGCCATTTATTTTAGCATTGCTCTCAATAATTCAACCTTCACCAGGTTGAACTATGTCATCGAGAGGAAACGGGCACGTGCTGGACCCAAAAATTTGATGACATGTGATATCTGCCGATCCACCCTGGGCTCGCGTAGTGGATTATGGCTCACTCCCTCTCAAAGAGAGGAGGCCTGTGTCCAAGCGCTGTGAACATTTATAGGCTGATTATGTTATGACGTTCTGAGTTGGCTAATTAATTTTTTCTGAGGATTTTGGTGATGATAAAAAAGTTTAATATCTTTTGGGTGCGCTCCACGACCAACGACAAGTAAATCGGGACCATTACCACTGAGCTACCACTGTTCAATGCTGGAAATACCTTAGAAGCATCCTTCGTCTTTCGGGTCCACTCTAAGTACTGACTCGAGATGAATCGAGTACTTGGTGACGAATGACTTACAATGTATGTTATCCTCGACTTTGACTTCAATATCTGTCGCATACGGTTTTGAATTACTTGATCCTCACATTCCCCTTTTTGGTTTGTACAAGTCCATATCTTGTCATCATACCACTTGCACACGTGTCCGTATTTGAAAGACCTTCCAGGTAATTAGTGATAATTTCCTCCCTCGTGAACTTCCCGTTCACCACACCGAGTCGACAGCTCACCTCGAAGCCACAGCGAGTCGACAACTCACCTCTAAACAAATTTCCAACAGCAGTAGTGACGACAATGCTCAACACTTATCCTGATGCGGTTATCGTGTCTCATACGGTAATTCTAGTTGCCTTTCCATCCTGGGTTTTCCTTTCTCGTTTAGTTGAATGATATCACACAATGTTTAATGACTACAGATAGGTACCTACCACATTAATAAATTAGTCGATTTTAAGCTGCTTTTTATACGATAAGTCAGAGTCCTCTCGTCACCACCAATGACTGAATTTTTTTAACTGGCTTGCACAGTAATTGTTAAACTATAGCTGAGATCGAACTAACTTTGTCTTTAATCCAGCGCAAGTTCAGTACCGTTTCATACGAAATAGTTAATTTCATATTTGTACGAAATGATCACAGTTGTTTATGACATAAACCTACAAATAAGGTTATTTTTTTGTATGAAACGCTACTGTTCTTGACTTAAGAGAGGAAATCAAGCAAAACACCATATCTTCTATTTGATGTTTCATGAAATTGATAAAACTTTGGTATACAATAAAATAGCACGAATAACTACATGATATTCTCAAACTTTTTGTGAAGCAAAAATAAAATATCAACATTATCTTGATAAAAAATTATTCATTACCAAGTTCCCTGTAGATATTTTGCTCTATTGTAGATCTCAACTGTATACAGGTACATATGGGTGAGATCTACTGCTGACTAACACTAGGTGTCAGTGACAGCTATATGAATGCCTAAATAAAAGCGCATTTTTAATTTTAAACGCTCGGCTCATCAGCGAGATTGTAACCTCCAACAGTGCATTAATATTTAGGGGTTCATTTAGATATTTCCTAGTGTTAATAAAAACGGGCATTAGATTGTTTGACAGTAAAATATTTCCATTGTGTCAATCGGGAATTTCGCACACCTTTCACACCGTATTTCATAAAAAAATACATTAGTAAGTATCTTATCTAAACTTAGTGTGTACCTATGGCCCATAATATTTTGTTCATCAGATAACTCGGATACGGATGAAGTTCTTAAAATCTGTCCTGCGGCAGGATATGTCCTGGTTCGATACTGACTCGGAGTTCAACTTGGCTTCAAAGATGTCTGAGTAAGTTACATAAGCTTCAGAGGTCCTTAGGCCTGGCAAGAATGCACTAAGTTAACGTAACTTAAATTCGAACGATTTTACAACTGAAAATACTCTTTTCGAACATTATATTAAATTTAGTTTGAAGATTTTATTCTTATCTACGGGTGATTAAAAATTGAAGTAATAGTGCTTGTGGCGAAAAAAAAAAAACAAAATACTCTTCGTAGTAGTCGTATTTATGCATGTTAAAACGTTCGAATTTAGGTTACAATGCTCGTGGTAGATCCACTGGTCCATGATTAATCTCAGGCATATCATGCCACTTTATAAATGCTGACCGAGTAGCTGACCCGCCCCAACATTACACTGGTGGCCTTAAGAATTTATTAAAAACGTCAACCTATCCAAGAGACACGATGTCTATCCTATAGGTAGAAAAATGATTACGGTTTTTAAGATAATATCTACGTATAGCAGATTAAGATAGCGCTACAGCCCAGCACGAGGTCCTGGGTTCGATTCCCAGGCGACAGAAGCGGAGAATTTCTCAGTGGCCGCGCTGAGCTGCTACTGAGACAAATTCGGACACCGCCGGTTGTCCGATTGTGTTCACGCCAAATGGCAATTGGGTCGCCCCCTATTACATGAGACCTTTTTTATTTTATTTTATTGATCTTGACTCCAATCACGGCTAATTAAAATTACTGGCGAAATATGGGTGTACTGGTCACCTCTGCGGAACTCTTCGTGGAAACAGACATGATGCAATGTAAAATCACACTATACCTACCATTGTAGTTTTATTCAACCTTGACTTTGGCATCATAACGGGATTTGGTATGATAAGGATTGCGCGTACAATCACGGTCTCTGTAGTCGTTCTAAGTACTAATCTGGTACTACTATTAAAGTCATGTCAAGGAGATAACAATTCCGTAAGAATTCATGATCTTATGGATGACCGTTTATGTGCGGGACTTATTGATTTATAGCTTTAATTTAATGATTTAATAACTTTTATTGATTAAGTAGGTGCTAGGATAGCAATTCCTTGTGGTTCCCCGCGACTTTCTTTGCGTTTAGGGTAACTTCTCTATGAACTCGCATAAAAGTACACCATTTTCATCATAGAATTATAATGTCAACTCCAAAGCGAGTACCATCTTTCTGAAGCTCAAACAAGCATAAATTAAAGCACATTCTTCGGATTGTTTTAGTTAAAATGCATTCTATCAATGTTAAAGATTAGATATGTAAAATTAAAATGTATTGCCATAAGCCGCCGAAATCCTGTTGAAGTCTATACCGGACGCTTTGGAAGATATTGCCGATTGTAGAATATTTCCGAGGTATTCCCACTTTTAATTTCCAGAAACCTGACGGCTTTGAAGGATGGTATGGGCGACAAGTTGGCAGTGGTATCCAACTTGGTGGGGACAGCCATCATCTGTCTGTGTACTGCTTTCCCTCTCGGTTGGGAGCTGACCCTCGCCTGTGTGTCTGTCATGCCGTTCTCAATAGCTGTCTCTATTATTTTAACAAATGTAAGTAAAATATTACAAGTGTGCCTATTCTATTTATACTCGTATGCACATGATGCACCAGAGACGACTGCAGCATTGTCCCTTCTTCTCCCTATGAGCCATACAATGCTTTAAGCGATAAGACCACCCCTTGTGTCGCAATGTGTCAAAATGTCTACATTTATATCTGTATTTTATATGATGTACATACATACATCGTCATCATTATGAATAATGACATAAACAGTGTTTTTGTTATATATATTGTGTTTCATGAGGTTTAGTTAATATAAATCATCCCAACTGTGTAGTAATTCCCAAAAATTGGTCTTTTCGGTGATTCTGTACTTCTTTATTCTTGAGAAAGCTTTCAACACATGTTGAATCCAATTCATTTCTAAGATAGACGCATTATCGCATCAACTGTGTATTAATTGCTTGATACATTTCTTTCAAGTACCAAACCAAGTCGTCGATATTAGAAATGGAATCATACAGTCAAGCAGGCAAACAGGCAGAAGAAGTTTTGAAATCAGTGAGAACCATAGTTTCCTTTAACGGAGAAAACAAAGAGGTTGACAGGTATGTAACAACAACAATAAATCATAGTTTATAGTAATCGTAGTTTTTAGAGTTAAGTATAATTGCATATTTAAATTTATACGTTGTAAAGGGATTATAATGGATAAATATAAGTAAGCAAATACTTACGTTTGTGAGTCTTAAAAATACCCATGACGACACGACGGCCATGACTACATGACAATGTCTATGTGCCTACAAACTACAACATATATAATATAAATATAATATCCGCGTATCAAAAGTGCTTTACTAATGACCTCTTTCACCATCTCCGGTGAAGATTTGGCTAATATATCTGAATATAATTTCATGGAAATTCTGTTCCATTTTATCTTGCTTAGTGTGGAGAGTACTTAAAGGTGCATTCAGAATTTGAACGGTCTCCAACCTATTCACAAGTTACGAGATACAAATCCCTCAGTCTGTAGTCTACGTCTCAACATAGCAAAGCAAATTTCACCTTATTCTCTACATTTACTTTAATAACAATACCAACGCGTCCTATAATTGAACTTATACAGGTACACGAAACTACTCCAACCTGCCGAAAAGCAAGGCCGAAAGCGAGGCCTGTACACTGGCCTTGGCAACGGGTTCAACTGGGTCCTCACGTACTCCCTCAATGCTATTGGCTTCACTTACGGCACCAGGCTGGTTTTCCAGGACTGGGATGCCCCAGAAGGCGAGAGGAAATATTTGGTGGGAATTGTTTACAGTGTAAGTATTTCATTTGACTAGCTACCCGCAATATTGTACGCACGACGACATAGCAGCTATACATTTCCAGTTATGCTGAATTCTCACGTTACGAAAAGCCTATACAATGCTAGCTGAGCTAAAACTGGAAATGTATAGCTTAATATTTCACCGTGTGCACTCATAAACCTTCTTAAATCTATGTAATCAAAAGTACCATAACACTAAAGTGAGTGTATAATCATGCCTTTGAAAACATGCAAGTCAGAGGCTGGTAATCTGTACGAGACTCCGGAAATTCCAACTACACATGTATCTCCTTTTTATGATCATTGTTATTATGTTTTTCCAGATCTTGTTCAGCGCATACATGGCTACTCAGTCGATAACATTCTGTGTCCCACACGCAGAAGTCTTTGCAGCGGCTCGAGGTGCAGCTTCGTCCATTTTTCAGCTGATTGACCGAGAGCCTTTAATCGACAGTCTTCAACAAACTGGCTTGTCCCCTCGAAGAGTAATAGGAGAAATAACTATAGAGGATGTTAACTTTAGCTATCCATCAAGACCTGAAGTGAAGGTAAGATCCCGAAGAAGAAGAAGCCTTTTCATAATTTTCACACTCGTCACCAAGTACCTACTCAAATATCCGCTTCTTTTGCGGAAACATGGACTTAACTTTATTGAGCGTGAAGCGTTATCTTAGGTTTAATTATGGGTCGTCCCCATTCGGTCACTGTCATATTTTTTTCCAGTAATCATTACTGTGTGTTTTGTTGTAGATTCTTGATACAATAGTTGTTGTTGTCAATTCAATATACTGTATCTAGAACCAAAACAAACTGAGACCATAGTCTGGGACTATACTCTCAGTCACAGTGTCAGACATGAATCAAAAATACATTAACAATATTCCACAGGTCCTCAACGGCTTTTCCATCCAAATCAAAGCTGGTGAATGTGTAGCCCTGGTTGGTTCTTCTGGCTGCGGTAAAACAACTATACTACAACTACTCCAAAGACTTTATGATCCCCATTCTGGATCAGTGAAGCTTGATGGAAAGGATGTCAAAAATCTTAATCTGGGATGGCTCCGATCGTGTTTAGGTTAGCATACTAAAAGAGGTACAAGCCCTGTTATTATTTATTGTGAGAACCAACAAAGAATTGACGTAATTTTAAATATTTCAGGTGTTGTCGGTCAAGAACCTGTGCTGTTCCGAGGCACCATTTTTGATAACATTGCTATTGGGTTCCCTGAAGCCACGAGGGAGGAAGTTCAGAATGTAGCTGAAATGGCGTACGCGCACGACTTCATTATAAATCTACCCAATGTAAGTAACACATAAAAAAGGCACAAATACAATTTTGCATCAGTAAAAAATTACAGCCATTTATGCGACATATCGTGAAATTTCCCAAGAAGCAAGGTTTGACAGCACAAGTAAAGGAAACAGTCCGAAAATCGTCAATTTATAACTTTTAAAATAAATAAAAAATCCGATTACAATCTTACATTTGCAATTGGAAAATTGACCGTGTATCGGTGTTTGGGAGAACATTTTTCAGCTACAAAGTAGTAATTAAGTAAAGTATGTTCTTGGGATGAAAAAATATCATCCCAACTACGGCTTTTTATGTAGCTCGAGACTTGACTATATACGTAGAGAACAGCACAGTAACTACGCGTGAGTAAACATGACACGTCCAACTTTAGGAAGAGACATGCAGAAATGAGTGACAACATCGACATCCTACTAACAAAGCCATAACAAAGCTGATATTTTTCACAGCTAAATGAGCTCTATTTGAGGTTGGGTAGTATAAGTTTGTAGGCAATATGATGACATATTGTCTATAATCATCTGCCTATAACTTGGCGTCGGCTTCCGGTCTACCCGGATGCAGCTGCTGAATGCTGATGCTGAATTGTATTTTACCTGTCCTAACCTGTCGTTCACGTGTACGAATCAATGGCGCGGCCACGGCGATATTTAAAAAAAAATCTACCACGAGTTTGCAAAAATTTGTAAAAGTTGATTCCCAAAACCATTTTGTCAAAGTTATGGTTAAAAAGTTATAAATAAGGGTTTGAACGTGGCCGCGCCATTGAAACGCGGAGAACCACGTGGCCACGGAGATCTTTAGAACTAAGCGTTGCAAAGTCCTGAAATTTAGGTAAATAATAGATTAAATTTGCAAAAATATAGAAAAAAAAAATCGTAGGTTTATATTTCAGGAGCTGTAAGACTTAAACCCCATGGCCGCGCCATTTAAACGGTGAAAAATACGTTATCGCCGATATCTCGGCGAAAAAGCATGGTAGAGGTCTGACGATTTGTAAAACCTAGATTAGAATTATTGTAAATATTTTAAAAAATACATGACATAATCCTAGGTTTATATTTCAGGAGCTGTAGTACGGAATTGCGTTGTAATAAGTCGTGATGAAATATCGAAGGAAGTAAGTATAAGCGATTCTTTTTTGTAAACAACAACTGTTAATAGGTAAAAAAAAAATCGTTATATAAGGACTTAAAATACGATCTCAATTTTTTGATAAGGTGACCATGGCTTATTGTTTACAGACAACTTTCCACCTGTTGTGTTAGTAATAATATCTGAACTCAAACTCAAACTCAAACTCAAACTCAAAGCATTTATTTCAAATAAACCAATTACAGGCACTTTTGAATTGTCAAGGTCGGTGAGTTAGAAAAATGAAGCTAGTTGCCCATTCCAAAGCGTAGGTACCTATGGAGAAGAACAGGCAAGAAACTCCATGGACACTCTTTTAAAATCATGGTGTTGTTACAAAAAGTTGGTTACATCATTATGTTGAAATTTTCAATGTGAGAATGATGTAAAAAGACGTGCACATTAAAGCGTCCGTAATTAAAACAAAATTAAAATAACAATTCAGAAATTAAAATAAGCCGTGGGAGCCAGGAGATGACCAGTCCCCACTGGCGGCGCCCGTTCACGAACATGACCGCACCGCACGTTCATGAACTGAAGGATTATACATTAAATTAAAATGAAACGATGAGATATAAAAACGTAATATTTTTACCGTACCGTGTGGTGTCTGACTGAAAGAATAGCTCCAACCCCTTTCTTCCCGTGGGTGTCGTTGGAGGCGACTAAGGGAACTACAAGAGAATGGGCAGCAGCGTTCTCTGTACATTTTTAAAACCATACTGCGATCGCCAACCCGCTTGCCAAGCGTGGCGATTATGGCAAACCCCCTCCCTAAAATGCGAAGCACCAAAAATAAATGGCCCCTAGGGCCCGGCGGCCCACCTATCCTTGGCTACGGTAGCGGTCAAGGCCATGGTGAGGCAAAGGGTGCAAAGAATCCCCAGAAGAGATCCGGCTACCAAAAACAACGAAAACTGCACCTGACAACATACTACACGCGTACACTCTCGACGAGTAGATCGTCGAACTCGAGGAAGAATTGAGCTGGTTACGATGGGATATAGTAGGGTATTTGAAATTCAAGGAGAGCGTGTGGACTCGATAATCCTCAAATCCGGTAACCTGCTCTATTTCCGGGAGGGCGACCAGCAGTCCCAAGGTAGTGTCGGGTTTATCGTCCATAAGTCCCTTGTGAGCAACGTGGTGAACATCGAGAGTGTTTCGACCAGGTTGGCGTTCCTTATACTCAGAATATCCTCAAGGTCACGCCACAGGCATGGAACAGAGGTGTGGTGGTACTTTTCTTCAAGAAAGGTGATAATGCCCTTCTTAAGAATTATAGGCCCATCTCATTTCTGAGCCATGTCTACAAGCTGTTTTCCAGAGTCATCACGAACCGTCTAGCGCGCAGGTTTGACGACTTCCAGCCTCCCGAACAAGCCGGGTTCCGTAAAGGCTTTAGCACCGTAGACCACATACATACGCTGCGGCAGGTTATACAGAAGACCGAAGAGTACAACCTGCCTCTCTGCTTAGCGTTTGTGGACTACGAAAAAGCCTGCGATCCGATCGAGACGTGGGCTGTACTACAGTCCCTCTAACGGTGCCAGATCGACTATCGGTACATCGAGGTGTTGAAGTGTCTATACAAAAACGCCACTATGTCAGTCCGACTCCAGGACCAGACCTCGAAACCTATCCTTCTGCAGCGAGGTGTTAGACAGGGAGACGTTATCTCTCCGAAACTCTTCACTGCTACACTGGAGGATGTCTTCAAGGTTCTGGACTGGAAAGAGCTTGGCATCAATATCAATGGCCAGTACAACACTCACCTTCGGTTTGCCGATGATATAGTTGTCATGGCTGAGACCATGGAGGACCTCAGTGCAGTGCTCGATAACCTCAGTAGAGCTTCGGAAAGAGTAGGTCTTAAAATGAACATGGACAAGACAAAGGTCATGTCCAATGCCCATGTCAGACCCACTCTCATAACGGTCGGAGGCGCTGCACTCGAAGTTGTGGACGAGTACGTTTACCTAGGACAAACTGTCCAGTTAGGTAAGTCCAACTTCGAGAAAGAGGTCAATCGTCGAATCCGACTTTGACTTGACGGTTGGGCAGCGTTCGGGAAGCTACGCAATATCTTCTCGTCCCAAATACCGCAGTGTCTCAAGACGAAAGTCTTGGACCAGTGCGCACATTGGGGATAGAGCGAATTTTTTGTTCAAAACCATCTAGAGATCGCAAAAATAAACCAAATACGACATTTTTTTTACAGAAATGTTTTTAATTAAATTCTAAAGAGACTGACTAAGCCAGATTTCTAATATTCCTTAAATCTAAAAACTTCATAACCCACTAAAACCAAGGTAAAGCGAGTTTTACCCTGTTCTTTAACCCTTTCAGTCACGCATTTCAACTAGCACTTGTATGGACGTGAAAATATACGCTTCCGATGTATTTTTCGTCGCTGAAAACGAATCTGATGTCAAAAATGCAATAAACCGAAAAACATCCCCTATCGTAGGGTGGAAACAACCCTTTTTTTCATAAAAAGTATTTATTTCTCTAATATATTCATTGTTTATTTCGTATCAGGAAAAAATCTCATGATCACTAGAGTATAATATAAAATCAGTCATAATATTTTTAAAAAAATATATTCAATTCATATGCATTTTTTATTAAAAAAATAACAACCTAATTTTGCAAATCGGGCTTCGTGAGTGTCTTTGGAATTTGATTTCAAACATTTCTGTGCAAAAATGTTTTAATTTGGTTAATATTTGATGTCTCTAGGTGGTTTTGAACATTCTGTCCTGTTCAATGTGGTGCGTGTTGCCAGTGTTGACATATAGAAACGAAACGTGGTCGCTCACAATGTGCCTCATAAGAAGGCTTAAATTCACCCAAAGGGCACTGGAGAGGGCTATGCTTGGAGCTTCCCTACTTGATCGAATCAGGAATGAAGAGATCCGTAGGAGAACCAAGGTAACCGACATAGCCCGAAGAATTGCCAAACTTAAGTGGCAGTGGGCAGGGCACGTTGCTCTCAAATAGCTGGCCGATGGAGCCGAAAGGTTCTGGAGTGGCGACCGCGTACCGGAAGACGTAAAGTTGGAAGGCCTCCCACAAGGTAGACCGATGACCTTGTGAGGGCCGCAGGAGTCAGCTGGATGCGGGAAGCACAGAACCGGTCGAAGTGGCGGAGCTTGGGGGAGGCCTAAGGCCAGCAGTGGACGTCTTTCGGCTGAAATGAAGATGACGAATTAATATTTTTATATTTCAGTAAAAATCACAATCACATATTAATAGTTGTTGTTTACAAAAAAATATCTCGCTTAGACTTACTTCCTTCGATAGATAATCATGACTTATTTCAACGCAATGCCGTACTACAGCTCCTGAAATATAAACCTAGGATATTTTCGTGTATTTTTTAAAATATTTACAAATTCAAATCTAGGTTTTACAAAAAACTTCAGACGTCTGCAATGCTTTTTAAGCGAGATATCGGCGATAACGTGTTTTACACCATTTCAATGCGCGGACATGAGGTTATAGTCTTAAAGCTCCTAAAATATAAACCTAGGATTTGTTTCTATATTTTTACATTTTTTTTACAAATTCAATCTATATTAACCTACATTTCAGGTCTCTGCAACGCTTAGTTTTGAAGATATTCATGGCCGCGCGTTTCTCCGCGTTTCAATGACGCGACCACGTCCAAACCCTTATAACTTTGACAAATTAATCGTTTTGAGAATCAACTTTTACAATGTTTACAAAATATTGGTAGAGTTCTTTTTTTAATATCGCCGTGGCCACGCTTTTGGAACGCACACGTCGGCCATAACCCAGTTACTGGGAAACACATACCCCTTGGTAAGATTAGTTGACGGGGTTTCACGCTTCTGTAGGCAAAAAGTAAGAAATGATGTATTGGTTTGAACTCAGGGCTACGACACAGTGATAGGCGAGCGCGGCGCGTCGCTGTCGGGCGGTCAGAAGCAGCGCATCGCCATTGCGCGCTCGCTGCTGCGTGAGCCGGCCGTGCTGCTGCTGGACGAGGCCACCTCCGCTCTCGACCCTCACTCCGAACGACAGGTGCAGGCTGCTCTAGATCGTGCCAGTGTTGGCAGAACCACCATTATGGTGTCCCATCGGTTGGTTTGATTTTTACTTTCAAAAACCTTGTTGTTTCGTCGCACACAATTGTTTACGTTCATCATGTTAACGATGCTTGCACGTTAAAAATCATCTTGTTTGTCTCGCTCATGAGTCTCGTGTGGCGACGGTCAAGTAACTCTCCTTGTGTAATCGAGCCTCAATAGTAATCGTAATGAATTGGTTTTTGAAAACCAGGTTATATTTCAGACAAATGGCAAATTTCCAAAGTATTGAGCTATTCAGTACAAAAATACACGTCTATGATAACAGGAGAAAGTGTGTTATGTTTACCTACATTAAAGTCAAGACTGATGTATGTTTTAGGTTGTCTACTATCACTAAC
This sequence comes from Polymixis lichenea, assembly GCA_949091785.1. Taxonomy (NCBI): domain Eukaryota; kingdom Metazoa; phylum Arthropoda; class Insecta; order Lepidoptera; family Noctuidae; genus Polymixis; species Polymixis lichenea. The sequence continues at coordinate 37,833,536 of OX420931.1, forward strand.
GCTAACCGTATCATCTGTATGGACCAAGGGGCCATCGTGGAGGAAGGCACGCACGAAGAGCTGATGAAAACGAAAGGTAATCTTTTGGCTTTTGTTCGTAATTCGCAGTGGACTCTAATTCAGAACAGGCGATTACTCAAATGCTTATTTTGAGCAATCATTGATCAGAAATGAGCTGTGTATTCCAGTACAAAACATAAATTTCAAAATTTTCCACCATATCTCAATTTTGAGTGAAATTCAAAATCATAAGCAACGAGTGCTTAACAAGACCCTCTCAAAAACCTTTTTTCATTAAATATTCTAGGATTCTACCACAAGTTAGTAACAACAGGCCACGAGGTTAAGGAACCCGAAGAAATTGAAACATTAGCTGAGGAAGGAGATGGTGAAGAAAACGGAGAACCAGTCGGCGAACTAGCACCTCGCGCTGACGTCAAGAGGAAGTCGAACAGACGCGTGCACAGACATCACTCGATTAAAAGAGGTTTAAACAACATGAAAATAAAGACTAAAAACAGATAAAGAAAAGTAAATTAACGTAATCTTTACAACATCTAAGAATGACTGTCCAATTTCTTTAAAAGGAGTTATATCTTGTAGCCTTACCCAATTGAGGAAAAATGTTTCATCACCAACATTTTGGGTCTTCCCAAGTCTGCAGACGTTACACGACTACTATCATAAGCTTCGATCTAGTCAATAACTCCTTAATTGCTCGTTTTTGAATGGGTTACTAACACTAAGCAAATAAATTGTTTTCAATAACAATATCGAATGCACTTTGTTAACAGATTCTCATGATTGGATGACTCCCCGCGGATCTATTTGCTCTGCCGTGTCGACTGGTCTAATAAACTTCGTGTATAACGCTGATTATGAGTCCGACGAAGAAAAGGATGAGGAGGATGTAAGTTCAATGGTTTATTTTAAAATTCAATTATTTTGTAGGTATGAATCATTTCTACCCCTCTTCTACAAAATACTAAGTGTCTGATGTGAGAGAGCAAGCTTTCATTGATTTCTTCCAGTCGACATTTTATAATCCATCTATTAATGAAATCACACGTTTTGTTTATTTATGTACATTTTTCTGGAAACTGTAAGTCACCTATACTTGTTTACAGAAAGTTAAACCAGTAAGCGACTGGCAGATCTTGAAATTAAACGGACCAGAATGGCCACTCATCACAGTAGGATCCATTGCAGCATTCACTCAGGGCGCCTGCTTCCCCGTCTTTGCCTTACTCTTTGGATTTTCCAGTGGTGTAAGTATTAATTGAATGTCATTTATTTTTCTGCCCATGTTTACCAAAATGTGCCAAATTTGTGTTGATAAACCGAATTCGTAATTAGAAATAATGAGACAAAATGTACTACATAAACATATAATTTTACCTTTCCAGATTTTCGTTCTTGACGACAGAAAGGAAATCATTTACTTAGCGGATCTGTACTCTGGCATGTTCATTGTGGTGGCCGCTGTCGCTGGCGTGTCCATGTTTCTGCAGAGCACCACCTTCACTACTGCTGGTTTGAGGATGACCACCCGATTACGGCAACAATACTTTTCGTCTCTACTCAAACAAGTAATGAGATTTTTACAGTTGTCACTGGCCTATATATTTTTTATCATGGAGTAGACACACACAACAGACTGGTGTTTGTATTGGTACAAATTACCAAACTGACTGAAGACCACAGAAACCCGTCTTAAATAAGCGTTAAAACGAGCTCATCCATCCATAAAACAGCTAAAAACTTCCAACGACCTCTATTGTTTGAATGACCATAGGCAATGCCATAATCATACTGCGGAAGCTATTGTAAGCGTTATAAAAGCCAAGTCCGATAAAGAACAATTAACATTTAATGATTTCAGGAAATAGGTTACTTTGACAAAGAATGCAACACCGTCGGTGCAATGTGTGCAAGGCTGAGTGGAGACACAGCAGAAGTACAAGGTGCTACTGGACTCCGGATAGGTCTTATACTGCAGGGAATAAGCTCGGTGCTAGTGGGCTTCCTGATGGCGATCTGCTATAACTGGAAACTCACTCTCGTTGGGACAGTTTTCTTACCTCTGGTCAGTATAATTTCTCTAATACTTAAAAAAGCCCAAACTGGACCCTTATGGCTACGGTGTGGGGAGGTTAATTTGACACCTTGAGTAAAAAAACAGGCGGTCATGGGGACTGTTGACAATGAAATCTTAAAAGTGGAAATAAACATTACGTCACAATTAGGTGACACAAACCCATTAAGTTTTCCGCCTACCAAAAAGCGCTCAACGCGGCAAAATAAAGTTAAAAAAATCATGTATTTATAGACCGTCGTCTTTGTCGTGACATAATATATTCCAGACTCTTCCTAATTCTGACACCGTACTTAGCCTTGTAACTTGATTTTTTTTTGTCCCTGGTTCATGCTTACATCCATTATATAATATATTACTTTGCAGCAATTACTAAAAATATGTATTTTTACTCTAGATGGTAGGCAGCATATGGTTGGAAGGTATGATCTCGCAGAAGTCTCAGGTAGATGAACGTTCGGCCATGGAGCAAGCCACAGCCATAGCAACAGAAGCAGTCATCAGCATCAAGACAGTGCAGAGCTTAGGTGAGGAGCTGCCCCTGAAATATTGGGCCATGTCGCAAGATACATTTACATACGTAAGATCACGCTTTGGTTCCCCGGAGTGTTGGGCAGAGGAGTTTGTTCTCCTCTGCCCAAGTACGCCTACATGTCCCCAATTTGTTGCTGCGTCTGTTGTGGCGAGGCTATTGGCACAATCGGACACAACTCCAGACTCCAGGCCACTACTGAGAAATTCCAGATATAAAAACCCAATAATACCCTGCCTGACCTAGGAATCGAACCCACGTATTGCGCTGGATCCTATTCAGAAACCCATCTGGGTTTTAGAACTTTAGAGAATTAGTGATAATATAAATAATGTTAATCTTTGTTATTCACATCTTTTGTTCAGGCGTTGAACCAATATTCCTGAAAAGATTTGAAGAAGCTTTAACTGAAGCTTGTGCGGCTGTTACCAAGAAGAGTCGCTGGAGGGGTCTGGTTCTCGGCTTGGGAGTGTATGTGCCGTTCATGGCATACTGCAGTGCTACCGTATACGGTGCCGTCTTGGTGGCCTATGGAGAGATCGAATATAAGATTGTGTTGCTGTAAGTAATTTCTACCATAACATTTGCCGTCCCATCAAAGATCTAATTCGGTTCTTGCCTACTGACCTATGCAGCCATCTTCTAAAACTGGCCACTATAAAAGTTATTTTTTTAAAACGGGAATGAAACATAAATTAACTTCATGTGTCGTTTTCACAGAGTACTTTTTTATAGTCGTTTTGCAGCGTTTCATCATGGCCTGATTATCGCCTAGTGACTCTTGCCTACACGACATAATAATTTCATTATCTCTTCGTGTTATTAAAGCAATAGTATTGGTGTGTAAGTGCTGTTGTAATAAAGCTATACGTTGTTCCAGGGTTAACGAAGCTATCATGTACGGAGCCTACATGTTGGGACAGTCGTTGGTGTATGTGCCAAGTTTCAACTCGGCCAAGACCTGTGGAGCAAGAATCCTGTCCATCATCCAACGAACGCCCAGGGTTAGAACAGAAGATGGAATAAGGGACAAAAAGGATTGGGTAATTAAAATACGTAAAAGTTAATAAATAAGAATATTTTTATTCGCAATATACATACATATATAAAGCAATTATACCTACGTGCATCTTGGTTGCCTCGCTGGTTTAATGATCGCAAGCAGGGAGCAGAGCAAGGATTTCTGAGTTCGATCCTTGGGTGAGGCAAACTAAAGTCTTTAGTTTTTTTATTTATACTTTTTTCTTGTTAATGGAAAGATCTAAAACATAACTTGAAAATTATTACCTAATAATATTATTATAAGTTAGGTTGAGAGTCAGGGTGTACACTTGAACAGTACAACAGCACTGCACAGCCCAGTTCATGTCCTCGTCACGAATACAGGCGTGATAATATGTTAATTAATATGTTTCGTTATGTTTCTAGGCTGCCACTGGAAACTTCAGCGTTCGAGACGTAGAGTTCAGTTACCCAACCCGTCCTCACCAGAGGATTCTGAAAGGCATTGATCTGAAGGTGGACGCTGGCAAGACAGTGGCTTTAGTTGGCCCTTCAGGCTGTGGCAAATCCACCATCTTGCAGCTCATACAAAGGTTTTATGATCCTGATTCCGGTAACATTGTAAGTACAAAAAATAAACCTAAAATGGCCAGGGCATTGAATTAGTTCTAAATTGATTTCAACTCAACATAGTCACAGTTGTATGCTATTTTGATCTTCGTTATTAAGTCATTAAATACAGCTTTCTATACTATAGTCTGATCAGTGCTATAAGCGATGGCTATAAGAGTAGGGGAGACCAAAGAAACGATGGATATGGATGGACTGTGTGAATGATGATATGGTTAGAAACGGTGTCTACTGAGATGACGACTAATAGAGAAATGTGGAAGAAAAACACATGTTGCGCCGACCGCAAATAAATTGGGATAAGGGCAGGAGAATGATGAGTCTGATCAGTGCTATGGCTAATATCAAAGACTTAACTGTACAAGGGTATCGTGTTACCCAGTAACTGAGTTATGGATTGGTCCATGTTAAATACTGGGATTCTGTAGCTGCTGAGTTGGACTGGAAGCCGACTCTCAATACAGAGGGAAAAGGCTAAGCAGATGATGACTGTACAAGTGTACTTGTACAGGATAACTGTTTATCCAGTGCGCAAAGTGTAACCATGAATTCAGCATATCATTCTACACCCCCTAGCGCAGAAATTTTTCGTAGGTTATACAAAAAAAATCAGCTATTTCCTAGAAAAATGCACTACCTACGCGGTCAAAATGTATGGAACAGCTGATTTTTTTTGTATAACCAACCAAAAATTTCTACGCTGGGGGTCTAGAATGATATGCTGAATTCATGGTTATAGTTTGCGCACTGGATAAAAACTTATCCTGTAGGTACATCTTTTTTCATAAATAGCATATTCGGCCTATAATCCACCCACTACCGTAACTTAGGCTTCCTCTTTGTGGGAGTGAACCAGAATCCACCGCGCGGTCCCAGTGCGGGTTGGTAAATGTCATATGTCTTCGGTTTATGTCTTCGGTTTTTTGGTTCTAGGACATGCCCGTTTCCTCACAATATTATCCTTCACTGTTATAATAGTGATGAAATTATTTATATGAAGTAACGTGCTTGCCCACGACCCCCAACTCGACAGTCGCGACCATTACCACGGGCCACGGGGCCATCACTGCTCTTGACTGTACACAACACGTTCTTACATAACGTTAACTACAATTTATTGTGGTTTTAATCGTCATCTTAAGATAGCAATAGAAAGATTAAAATTAAAGATAAGGCTAATCAAATTATGTTTATAACTAAAATGTAACGTGTCATGTATTGTAACACGGTATTACATTAAGCTGGTAATTGTTTTTCATCATTGTAGGTATACATAACGCTTGAGATCAACCACATGTGGTTAGCATAGTCCCGTCAAGTGTATCGGCTTTAGGTACATATACAGTATTAGTATGTAGATCCGGTATATCACATTGCGGGAAATCTAATGGCTGCAGTCCAACAACCTACAACTGCAGAAACAAATATTGACTATGCGCATGCCACTGCGCTCCACTTGCGTATGATATGTGAACAAATTACTAAAAAAATAACTATACAAATTAAAGTTATAAGTGGAATTTTACATAGGATAAGTGATTCTCCAGTTATACAGTCATTAACGGACAGATAGAGTCACAAAGAGACATATGGTGTAAGGACGGACGCTGGCCGGTTTCCTTGTATTGCAGTCTATGTAATGAACTCCGATAAACGGAGTTTTCTTTTAACCTTTATAAGGCTGATTCTATTGATGTGTTCCAAAAAATAAATTATGCTACCCAATTACACGTTTTTTGTCTTAAAAAAACGTATAATTGGGAAGAAGAATAAATGGCTTTTTTAATTATATTATTTTATTTTTCCAGGAACTAGACAGCCGAGACATTCGGTCCGCTTTAACCCTGCCACGCTTGCGTCGCCAACTTGGTGTGGTGCAGCAAGAACCCATTCTGTTCGACCGCTCCCTCGCAGAGAACATCGCCTACGGAGACAATCATAGGAAGGTCAACATGCAGGAGGTGGTTGCCGCTGCTAAAGCTGCCAATATACACAGCTTCATCGTCTCTCTGCCTAAAGTAAGTTTAAAATATGCTTAATTATGCGCACAGCCAAATTGTGGATCTCTCTGCCAGCGTCTGCGTTCCCTTCCACATTTAATGCATCTGCCTTCAAAGCAAGAGTGAACAGGCATCTTATAGTCACGCTCATGTCATCATGAACCGTATCAATCGCTTTCCATCTGGCATGATCGATGTCAAGAGCGCCTGCTGTTCCAACAAATTCGGCAATTAAAGAAAATTAAAGGGCCCCAGTAAAGTAAAGAAACTGAAATAAAAAATAACAATCGATGCGAAAAAGCCTAAAACTGAAACGTGGGTATACAGGCAAAAAGAGGCCTATTCCCAGCAGTGGGCGAAGTCGGGCTGTGGATATTGTGTGGACTGTACTGTACTGACATAGTGGTGAAGACAGTCACGGGAGGACGCCTTTTGCTCAGCACTTGGATAATGCAGGCATGAGTACTATGGACTGCGCATTAATTAGTGCATTCAACTTGGACTGCTGGTCGGGCAGTTGAATGCACTAATCATTTCCCGAATCATCTCTCTCTACCCCAATTAGTAGGATTTTTTGGATACCACGTATCTCAAGCTCTTGCGGCATGGCGCATTCCGAGGGCGCTTGGAAGTACTGATGCCGAAGCACTATTTGCACGTGCATTCCGAAGGCCGCGGTATCCTTAGGCATGCCGCGACGTTCTCAGGCATCATCATTGAAATTTTAATTTTACTGTCATTCAATTATGTTATATTTTTATTCATCACATATGGACCTACATATCCCTTGCCGTGCCACCAGTGGACGTCATGGAACCACAAGATTTTTAAACGCGATTTATTTTCAGGGTTACGACACAAACCTAGGTTCTGGCGGTGCTCAGCTGTCGGGTGGTCAGAAGCAGCGAGTCTGTATTGCGCGGGCGCTGATCAGGTCACCGCGGCTGTTGCTGCTTGACGAAGCCACATCAGCTTTGGATGCAAACAGTGAAAGGGTAAGGCATGCCAACAACAAAATTAAATCGTACAACTCTTGAAACAGCTCAATAGGTAAAATTGGTTCGGAAAAGTAGCTATAAGCATTTGTGCTATGTACGTATTGAGTCCTTTTATAGTTATTTTTCCTCTAACAGCAGCAAGTCAATAGCAACCTTATTGCTACCACAGTAAAAATCACTGTGATCGACCCGTTGAGATGAATTACCAGAAGAAATCCCTCATGTCATGTGTTTTACACCAGCCAACCAGGCTGGTTATTCAGGTTGCCGTCAGGCAGTCCGGTTGACTTTACTCTGCATCATCTTGTTCAAGAGTATCTTAGAACTTATTACTTAATCTGGGACAGTCAGTACGTTCCCGGGTCAAGGATCTCAGGATCCCATTCCTGTTGGCTCTGCAGCAACGAGGAATTTCTATTTTAAGAATTCAGTCTTGGTGACGTGGAACCTGGTTCACTCATTCATTACTAAACCAAAATATTTTCAGGCCGTGTCGGAAGCTCTGGAGAAGGCAGCTAAGGGTCGCACGTGTATCACAATCGCTCATCGGCTCTCCACCATCAAAGATGCGGACCTCATCTGTGTCCTGGATAAAGGTATTATTTAATCCGTATCATATACTTATTTTAATGTTATTAGTATTTATCGTCTGTTTAGTATTGATCATTTTCAGCATCAAAACTCGATTTTTAAGGCATTTTTAATATCCCAAATCCCTCTCTTTCAGGCAAAATTGTGGAACGTGGATCCCACTCGGAACTCTTCAGCCAACGGGGTGCCTATTGGAAAATGTGCAAAGGACAAAATATGGCTTGATTCCTCTCAATTCGTGCGACTCTTTTGTAAAAGTACAGAAAAAACATTCACAGCAGAAAATCTCAACCAGTTGGAAATTAAACAGTATTCCTAATTCATCTCAATAATAAGGATCTCCTATTGACAATTAGATTTAAGGATTATTTTGTACTAATTGAAATAACAAGGGGATTTCACAAGTGCTCCATTTTGTCAGTATTAAGTACAACACGCAAACTGTATTGCATTTGTATTGTCATAATAATTTTAGGTAAAACCAAAAAGTAGGGCCAATCACAATAAGATTATTCATCTAGATAATAGACTTTTTTTATTATTTTTGCTACTTTTAGAACAGTGGATTTTGTAACTAAATTTTTTTTTATAAACAATTTCATTAGATAATGTTGTTTTTCTAAGACAGTAAGTATTCATATCAACTAAGAGGAAAAATAAGCCACAAATAATAAAATTATATTTGTAACCTATGTTGTTTTTGGTAAAATCCGTAATATAGACAAAAAAAAAGTATTATTCACTGTGACAGATGACGCAAGGAACGATTTATAAGGCGAATTTAAATTGAGGTACACATACAACCGTATGCACCTCATATAATTCATTACTGTCAGGGAATCTCACATATTCGATTTTTTCAGATTTATGTAGCAACCAGTAGCATTATGCCTAAAAAGCCTACTTGGGTAAATTTTGTTGAAACTCTGAGTGGAGTGAGAGCTATAAAACGAGCCACATCCCCACTACGGCACAACTTGCGATACATGGTTCAATTTATGGTGAGCAAATGCATCCGCATCCGTTTGTTTTTTTTGTTACATTCCTGCTATCAAGACAAATGTGCCCGAGTGTGGACTCGGCTTCATATAAGAAAAAGATGTTACTATACGGAATGTATCTTCCATTAGAGTATAAGTGTTCCTTTTACGTTAGATAATAAAATCTGTTGTAATATTTTATTGTTTTTTTACTCTGAATATGAATTCAATTCTATGACTAAAACATTCACCTGAGCAATAGCACCCGTTTTAAATTTAGGTACAATTTTCTATGCTGACCTGCGGGTTTAAAAAGGCCACATTAAGCAATTCCTCTAAAAGTGATTCATTTCCTGAATTTCCCTATGATTCTGCTATTTGACATTTTACTTTGATAAAGCAATTCATAATTTGGTGACCATTTTACGAATTTCCATACAAAACTGTCAAATAGATGAATTGCGTGCTGTCAACGCAGATAATATTATGAATTGTCAGTTTGTGACAATTTCACGATTTTAAATATGATTCATAATAGGATCATATTATGATTCTGCCAAAGTGGCCTTTTTAGACCCCCAGATGTGACATTACATAAATTATGTAGATTATTCACCAGTTACATACATACATACACACATATACCTATTTATTTTTAAAGTACCTATAGGTAGGTGTTATTACAGTCTAATAGAGAAACACTGCCACCAAGCCACATGGCGGATTACACTGCGTGACTATGCAAAATAAATTTCATAACATGGCTCCATTATTCACTAAGCAATTAAATTGTATCGAAGAATATTGATATGAATGTTTCAGTGTTGAATCAGGAAAACCAGCGTAAGTTTCTCGTCATACTTTTACGTAATAGTTCGTTTAGCATTGGATCCAACGTCTGACGTCACAACTGAAACTAAAAATATCTTGACATTTGGCAACGATCAACGTTAGGTTAGGTTTCAAACTCACACATGGTTTAGAAAGATTTTTTCCTAGTTTTCGTGCTACAGGTATGTAGCCACATATTATTAATAAATAGTATAAGCAGTAAACTTAGTTTACTATTATCGTCACTGCTTGTTCTGTGTCACCTACAGCGCCAAATTAAACCGAACGCAACCGTCAATATGGCTCATCGAGATTTAGAAAAAATAAAACTTTTACGTACAAAATCGTGTCTGTCAGTCATACCAGTGTGACAGTCTCTTTCTACCGCTCGATGAATCATAAGGGCCCGGAGAGAAAAAGATACACTGAAATACTTTCTAAGCACGAAATCCGTAGTTTCGGACGAAGTTACGGGAGTTATCTAATCCGTATCACTAACGGCCATAAGATTAGTTCGGGCCCCAAACTAAGAATGAATGACAAAACGATTTGACGGTCCCTAATCCCGGTGTCTTATTGGCTGACAATTTTATTTTTATTGCTTACTTGACTTGCTTTTATCTCGATCTATCACTTGTTTTGACGGATCAAACACTTTCGGGTGGGCCTGTATCTTTCTATCTTTAGAGAGTAGACCCCAGAGACGTTTTGTTTTGCAATATTTATGGTTTTTAGCCTGAAATCACGGCACGATTCAGTCAAAAACAACTCATGTCAACTGTCGTGGATTGAAGATTAGCCAGCCGGCAAGATTGGAAGCTTGATTAACTACCCAGGGTTTGGACGTAAGTCGTGGATGCATTTTCAAAGGCCCTAAGAATACAAAATCGAAACAACTATGCACGTCTTCTGGCTTTTTCAGAACGTTAGTTTTCATCAGAATGTTTTCATTCATTAATTTCATAAATATTTCACCTCCTTAAGGAAGAGAGTCTTAACAACTGAGATTACACTAATATCGCAAATACAACATTATCAACTCAATTACTTGATTCCTCTCAAAGTCGAGTCCTCGATAAGAGTTAACGTTAATATAGAACCGACCAAGAGCAGTGTTCACCATGAACCAAGTAAAGTGCTTCATTCGTCATATAACATGATGGTAGTTATTCAGAATGCTGTGTAGAATAGAGTACATATATAATATACATGCATAAACTCACGTCTCCTTCCAATGGGGCAAACTACAGAACGCCGACTGCTGCGATCCTAACATACTGGTTGTGCTTCGTTTACATTCATATATCTTCATACACGCACACCTTTTTATACCACTCGTTATATAATACTCGTTTCTTTTTCGTGTAGAGGTGGTATAAATTATTCAATCAATCATATTATTTACTGTGGACTATAGGTAGCTACAGAGAGTGAGTGTTCATGACAGAGTGCTCAAGTATGTCCCTCCTTAGTAGATATGTGGGTAAGTTTCGCCATAGTATATGCAGTTATGCACCTCCATATTTTTCAGTATATAAGTCCCATGTAATGTGGCCTCCCCGTTGGGCTCCCCATTAGGCTCTCTGGGAGCAAGTGACCCTATTACCATTTCCCGAACACAAATCTACACAATTTCCGGGGAAAGTGCTAATATCACAGCCCAACCGAGGGATTGATCCTAGGATGCCATGAGCCAGGAGACCAAGAGGCAATAAAGTTTTATAGACCATTCATAAACTGCCTAGCCTTTTCCCAAACGTTGGGGTCGGGGGTCAGTGAAACCCAGTGATTCCCAAAATGGTCCAGGCGGACCCCTAGGGGTTCACGGGAGACTTGACAGGAGTATAAGTTGGCCGGAAAAAAATGGGGGTTCATAATTTGTAAATGGTGGGTCCATGAAATTTTACCTGGTTTCGATAGTAATGAACCAAATGTTGGCTTTGCTTTATCTATGTATGGCGGCAGATATAAACGAAGCAAAAAAGTTAAGGAAGCACTAAAAATTCCAAACGTTTAGGTGATTTTTGACAGGCTGTATTTTGGTGAAAAATGGTCGTATTGAGGCTTAAAAAAAAACGGCATTTTGAAGCTTTAAGATTCTTATTTTCTGATTTCATGGCTAACATTTTTTTAAGATTTTGACAATATGTTAGAAATGTAGCAGCAAGGGATCCAGCTGCAGACCATATTCAAAATTTTACTGGTTTCGGAGAAATGTAGCAGCTGGACACCTTGCTGCTTCATTTCCCTGAAACCAGTAAGTTTGTGTCACCAAAGGACTGATCCCATGGTCCCGAGACATATTATCATGTAAAAATAAATCTAATACCTTTAAACGAGCAATTCTTGTGTATATATATATAATCTGAATCTCGAAAACGGCTCCAACGATTTTCATGAAATTTAGTATGCAGGGGCTTTCGGGGGCGATAAATCGATCTAGCTAGGTCTCATTTTTAGAAACGTCAAACCAAAGAAAAGCCAAGCAAAGCTCGGTAATCCAGATATTAGTAATATAACCACCAGTTTAATGCGATGGAAAGTGTGTCAACTAGCAGCATACCTGTAGCCTATAAAAAATCAATTTACTCTTCGTGCGTTGGAAAACTAGCAGTTACTGGACGTTTGAACACTAAAACTTTTATGTTCTTGGCCTCAAGCTTTCAAAATATTAGCGATAGTAGTTAGTAGCTATGTCTACGGCGTAAACCCTCTACGGCGCCACGCAATTAAGTAGACCCGCGTAGCACTACGAGATTATTGCCTAGGTCTACGACTTTTAAATAGTTTTTATAAATAATTGTTTCTATTAATATATTTTTATTTAATAGTTTTACTGCCTTGTTGGTTTAATGGTCGCAAGCGCTATTTCTAAGCATGAGGTCCTGAGTTCTGGTTCCCGGTCGTGCAAAGTATTGTTGGATTTTTCCATCAAAACTGTTGGCAATAGCCTCACCACATATGGGAGGTAAACATAACAGGCGAACGGTGAGGCAATGACGACATCCCATGTGCGATCGATGTCTGTTGTTCACAGCTGATAGCCACTAAAATTTATTGAGTGACGCATCGTTATCACCGATTATACAATAGTTTTAGATAATGAATTCTGATTCTTTTCGTGTAGTTATAAATATAGTAATCGCGGCAACACGGTAGCGCACTGTGTTACCTACCCATCCTTAGTTTAACTTACCAACAATAATAATGTATCGAGACCAGTGCCACGAAAAAATACCGCTGAAAAGCGTTACCAAAGAATATCCAAGTGAGGAAAAACTTTCTGTGCTAGAGTTTGAAAGGTATGGATGCTGGAAAGTACATAAATGTTACTTTACCTTTTTAACTATTTCGGGAATGTTTTTCAAATTAAACCCCATATTTAAGATTCAAGATTCAAGATTCAAGATTCTTTATTTGTGGAAACATGAGTACACATACAGAGCATGCAAGTTATTAAATTACATTATAGTTTAGATTAGTCATGTTTGGCCTTAGTAGCATACAAATATTTAAATTTCTTCATCATAATTACGTAACTATTAGTCAAGTAGTTAGTCAATTAAAATTATAATCATAGCAATAATATGTTGCTGTATGTACGGATTATGTCAAAGATGTATTGATAATATTGGTTACCACACAGTATTAAATGTTGTCATTATGAAATTCTAGAATACTGTAGTATGCTTTCCCTTCTAGCAGTATCTTTAATTTATTTTTTAATTGATGGATATTAAGCTCCTTCCAACTATTTGGGAGTTTATTGAACATTTTAGGGGCCAGACAGAAAACACTCTTGTGCATTAATGCTGTTTTCGATCTATGTAGACAGAGAATACTGTCATCGCGTCTACTATGGTTGCAATCGACCACTTCTGATTGAATTCTGATTGATTCTGTTCGATTTGATTTTACAAACACGACAATGTCTAAAATGTAAAGGCAAGGGAGAGTTAATATTTTATATTTTTTAAAGTAGGGCTTACAACTTTCGATTGACTGTAATCTAAACATAGTCCTGATGCACCTTTTTTGGGCTTTGAAGGGTACGTCCTTGTCAGTTGAGTTGCCCCAGAAAATGATTCCATATCTTAAGTGTGAAGAAACCAAACCGTGATATTACTCATTTTTTTACTGAGTTCTTCTATGTGTGCTTTCCAGTTTCGTTTTTTTGTCAATCGTCACTCCAAGGAATTTAGTGTTGTCAACTTCTGTAATAATTCTATTATTGTATTGGACGTTAAGATCAGTCATCGTTGATAAACGTTGACTAAAGTGCATTACGGTAGTTTTATTAAGATTAATTTTTAGATTATTATTATTCGTCCAATTTATTATTGTTTATTAACGTTATTTATAAACATTGCTTAATGTTAAGCAATGATAAGCGTCCGTTTAACCATACATTTTCTATGTTTAACCATCTCAATGTTTATAAATAACTAGCTTTTGCCAGCGGCTTCGCCCGCGTGGAGGTCGGTGTATCATACATATAAACCTTCCTCTTAAATCACTCTATCTATTAAAAAAACCCGCATCAAAATCCGTTGCGTAGTTTTAAAGATTTAAGCATACATAGGGATATAGGGATAGAGAAAGCGACTTCGTTTTATACTATGTAGTGATAGGGAAACTGTTTATATTCGTAAAAAGGCGTGACGTTTGCTCAAGTTATTTTCTATTCGGTGTCGGATTTTTTTATTAGGTTGTCAATATATTTGAATGTAAGATTCTCAAATTAATTTAGAGGAACTTCCAACTCCTAATTAATATTGCCACTTGCAATATAAACAACTGTTTTAGAGAATATCGTGTTTAACTATGTTCGCGAATGTCTATTTTATTTTATTTTTTGGTTTTTTCTACTTACCCATCAATTAAAACATTCATTTCTCCAGGTAGTGGTAATTTAACATAAACACAAATGCGAATAAGGATGTGAATAGTGTACACTTCCGTTGCATTTGGAGAATATTAAACCCCTGTTGAATTTAATTTGTTATCCAACCGAACGAGAACGTATTTGATTAACTGTTATTATTTCACACAGTGCCAGCTAACTCTCATTTCGAATTTCTGATTCGTTTTTCTCTTTAACCTTTGCAGTTGAGAATACGTAAAATATATAGTAGTCTACGTGGTTGTCTCCGAATTTTAGTTTTTCGTATTTTAATTAGGTCGTAAGGACATACTATTTTTTAACCGACTTCAAAAAGAAGGAGGTTATCAATTCGAATGTTTATATATATTTTTATGAGAGGGGCTTGTGGCTAAGTAACAATAGCTGCACGGGTCGATCGATCAGGTTAAGCTACGCTTGCCGCGGTTGGTCCGTAGATGGGTGACCATCTTTACATACCAAGACCCCTCCGTGCCTCGGAAAGCACGTTAAGCCGTTGGTCCCGGCTGTCATTCGTGGATCTTTGACAGTCGTTACGGGTCGTCAGAAGCCCGAAAGTCTGACAACCAGTCTTACCAAGGGGTATCGTATTACCCAGTTACTGGGTTGTGGAGGTCAGATAGGCAGTCGCTCCATGTAAAATACTGGTATTCAGCTGCATCCGGTTAGACTGGAAGCCGACCCCAACATAGTTGGGAAAAGGCTAGGCAGATGATATATATTTTTATGTATGTTCGGGCATAACTCCGTTATATATAAACGGATTTGCAAAAAAAAATTTTTTCGAAAGGGGATTATTCCGAAATGGTCCCATAAAAAATCATATAGTTCTGATGATGCGTTTCGGAGACAGACAGCGGAACTCCTCAAAAAATGACAGCAAACAAACCGCGATTGCTGCTATTGCATAAATATGCATTGTTTTGACCCAAGGATGATGAAATTTCGAATTATGTGGGGTAGGTACTGTGACTAAAAAGTGAAAATAAAAACTTTTTTCAAAGGCGGTGACAAAAAATTAAACAAACTACATATCCAAAGTCATTCGCTTCCGAAATTAAAGTTATTTTTCACTTTAGGGTGTTTTTTTTTTTGTAAAAAGCTTTTTATCGAGTTGACTTTTTTCTTTAATTAAACATCCAAATGACTGCCTATTTTAATAATTCTAGAACTAATAACCTGGTTTTATGAGATGGAGGCCCCAAACTACTGCCCTAAATGTATATGATTTGCTCGTCTGGATGACTTTTCCAAGCCACAGTTACAAACGGAACCCATAGATATAATATCAACATCGTCATGGTCGTCACCCTCCCCGCTAACAGTTTTAACTAGCAATTGATAATTTTCCCCGACCAAAAAACTGTTGCCATGCAACAGTTTTTTGGTCGGGCGCAACAATCATGTTACTGTAGTTCCGTTAGTTGTGGCTTTATTCATGACTTTTTTTTAATAAACTTATTGCTCTTGACTTACCTACTCTTTAAGTTAGTAGTTGTTTTAAAGCCCTAAGGTATCTTTTTATTTATTTCTATTAATTTGAAGCAGATGTCTATGAGAATTTCGTCTGTTGCGACATGATTATATGAGATCAAAATATAAACAAAACTGAATCAATATCGTAAAAAATAATAACAAGTAATAAAAGTGTTCGTACGTAAGCTTAAAACGATACGTATAAGTTCCAAAAATTATGTTTTAATATTTTTGCCAGTTTAGCAGTGTACTTTATGTACCTAAAATTGAGACTTACCATTAAACAATTGCGACTTAAACTTCTTTATAATAAATTGTATGTAATACTTTAAGCACACACATATACAAAGGACTTAATGCTTAACAGAAATTTTAAGTTTGTTCTTAAAAACTAGGTCTTAGTTACTTTAATGTCACAATTATAATGTTTGTATTAGTCGTTAAAGACTTTCTTTACCTAGGGTTAAAGCAGTCTTATTTATTGGACAAACGAACTCGAAAGCAGGTTATAATTATTATGTTACGGGTAGACAACGTCGTATTATTAATGTAAGAGCTAGGTTCTAAAAACAAGCAGCTAGTAAAAATCTTATTATTAAATAGTAAAAGAATAGTAAATTAGTAATCACATGAGTCGTAATTAGTGAGTACGTGACGTATAAAATGCCACTTGCTCCGGCGACTTAATGAATGAGGTGTGTTGGATGTGACAACTAGTCATCAATTTAGTGGTGCCGGATTGAGAAGTCCTATTTCCTCTTTCAAGATAATGGAGACTTGTCTCCTAAGAGAAAGAGATCGTGGAATAATTTCTCCGAGCCTAGTCTTCAAGAAAATCTTTTCATGGTCAGCCATCTTGACAGAAAATTTCATCATTTCTGTCCAGTTCAAGCATCGGCCCTCGTCGTCTTTTGGAATAGAAAGCATTCTAAGGTCGGCTGATTTTTTTTTAAATCATCGAAACCAGAGTATGTAAGAACGTTCACTTCGCACGGTTTATTTTTCTGTGGCAATCTAATTTGAGGTAGCTGGGTTGGCACTAAAAGGTTTCACTTGATTTCGAAACATAGGCAATGGTGCTGTGTACTGAATCTTTTTCGTTTTGTCCATGACATGGCTTGGAGGTCATTTCCTGAATATTTGTGGCATTGTTTATCGCGATGACATAATGGAATTTTGTTCTGTCCACTGCATCCATCAGCAAACAGATAAACAATATTGATGCCTTCTGCATCACTCTTCGTATCTCTACCTATGCGCACAGCCACTGTAGAGATAAGTAATACAGTATTACGTCTTTATAAAAAAACGGCTCTTTGTGAACCGATTTTGATTTATTTTTATTTTTATTTGTAAGGTGACGTAGTCAGAGAGATAATAGGAAAAAAAATGGGTAAAACCATCGATCCGGATCTCCACTGCCAACAGCTGATGAGTCTCAAGCAAGACTTTGAGAAAAGCCGGCCGGAATTGAGCAACAGAAATCGTGTGGTCTTTCATAATGATAACGCCAGACCGCACATCATTGGCCACTCAGCAAGAATTGTGAGAGCTTAGGTTGGGAAGTGTTAATGCATGCACCCTATAGCCCTGACCTTCAGTGGCGGATTATCTATAAGGCAAACTAGGCACGTGCCTAGTTTGACTTACGCGCCACGTTACAAAAGGGCGCGCGTGGAAATTTTTAAACGAAGAAGAGGTATCATTTTTATACCTAAAGTCCTACCAGAGAGTAAGTCGCCGTCGGGATCCGCCGGAAATTTTCGGTTTGTAATGATAATGCGTAATAACGGCGTGAGATTAAATTCGTTTTTAGAGAGTGGGCGATAAAACCGCCGACGACTTACTCTCTGGGAGCATTTTAACTAGTTTAAGAAAAGAAAAAATAATAATATTATCAGTAAACATAAGAATATGAAAATTGATTTCAAATGTAAGTATTTTTTTAAATCCTGTATCTCGGCGATATTACTTCTACGTTGTCCTTTTCTCAATTAAATAAAGTTTTAATTTTGTTTTAATTAAAATAATTACATTTTGATAGGCTGATGACAATTGAAAGATTGTTTTTTTTAAACTGAGGGGCATTGTTTGAGAATGGCCTTAAATTCTTACAATGATAGAATTAGGACCTGATATTTTTAAACTTACTAGCCAAAAATATCTGTATCTCAAAAATAACAATTATAAAATAATTATTGTAATGGCAAAGTTGTCGTTAGTATTTTATATATTTTATAACTTTCAATAAATAAAAATTATAAATAAAAAATAATGATCAAGATTATAATTTGTTTAGCTAGGTTAATATCATATTTCGCGCCTAATTTGATGACAACGCTAGACGCAGTGGATGCCATATTGGTTTGTGGGTATGACGTCAGTTTGCTGAGTAAACAAATGCGCTGATTTTTTTAAATGATAATCTCTATAGATAAAAGAAACTGTGTTAGTTATACTATTTATAACTCAAGAACGGCTGAACCGATTTGGCTGAAAATTGGTGGAGAGGTAGCTTAGAACCAGGAGACGGACCTAGAATTTTTATCCCGTTCCCGTGGAACGTGACATAAAACGTGGTATAACAAAACGCAACTGACGTGATATATGTGAAAGCTAGAAGAATGCTTTATTCCTTCGAAGTACCAGGTTGTCATAACTTAGTAGGAACTCACTTGTATCAGCTAGAAAACGCTTTATGCCTGCGAAGTACCAGGTTATCATAACTTGGTAGGAGCATACATAACACAGGTATATATTGTATAGTTGGCGTCCGATCTCAACTTCGGCTCAAACATTGAGTCAGAACCACAGACTGCAGCCAAGAAGCTGTGGATCCTAAATAAGGTGAGGCGATACTTTACGCCAAGACAGCTTTTGAGCCTGTTTAAAGCTTCAAGTCCGTTCTTGCGTGGAGTATTGCAGCCACTTATGGGATGGCTCAGCAAAATATCAGCTTGCTGCCCTTGACTCGGTGGAACGCAGAGCAAAAGGCTCTTAGGCGACGAAACTTTGGCTGCTAAGCTTCACAGCCTAGCACAATCGGCGTTATATTGCTTGCCTGTCGGTCATCTACAGACTGTACTTCGGAGAGTGTGCACAGGAGCTCCACAAACTAATCCCACCATTGCCCTTTTATTACCGGAATACCAAACGCACTGCAGGGTACCATCCGCACTCAGTTGATATCCCGACCAGTCGTAATAAGCGCTTCTCCTCCACAATGTCATGTCGTTATGCCAAAGCCAAAGTGTGGAACTCTCTGCCTGCGTCTGTGTTCCCTTCCACATTTATCCCGTCTTCTTTCGAAAAAAGAGTGAAGCCTATCTTCTGGGCGCGCTCAATCCATCATAGACCTCATCAATCGTTCCCCATCAGGCGTGATCGAGGTCAAGAGCAGGCCCATGTAGTTATAAAAAAATATGAAAAAAAGGGTGTGACAGCTACAAAAAGTTTCATGTCTTCGAAGTACTAAGTTGAAAAAACTAGGTAGAAGCTCACGTAATACCGGGTGTATCAGCTAGAAAACGCTTTATGCCTTCGAAGTATCAGGTTGTCATAACTTAGTAGGAAGCTTTTTTTTTTTGGGTGGGAAATCATCAGATGACTTCTCCCGCTCTGGGTGGAGCAGGAGGGCGTGTCAGACAAACCCACCCGTATTCTCTCAGTTGCCTGTGTGCCAGGGGCCGCCGTATCTCTTTTGAACAACCCGCACCCCTGGCAGGCATCGGCCCTAACGGACCCCATCAGTTGTTGCTGACATCTCTTTGAGGCGCGCGTGGAACACAACGCCCGCGACACGGGCTTGGTCCTTACCGGACAGCGAGCTACCCATTACTCGCCGTCCGCAAGCCCGTGCCTACGGTGGCCGGGAATCAGCCTGGGATTCCCGACGCCCAGGGCGTCTCCTGCGAAGGCCACGGCTGTGAGGGCGCATGTACTGCATCTCCCTCACGTGCGCCGCCTCCCTCTTTGCGAGCATAACTGCTTCGCTGAAGGAGGCGACTGCTAGCCATGCACTCTCGCTCCGTACCATGGCCTGGACCAGGGTCGGACGCGAGAGATCGCCGCCGCCGATCACCTCCATGACGACATGGCAGTGCCCCGCCCAAGCCGGGCAGACCTCCCCCGTATGCTCCACTGTTTCCTCAGGGCGATCTTCGTAATGGAAACACCCGGGCGTTTCCTCCTGCCCTATCCGAAACAGGAACCTCCCAAAACAACCGTGACCGGTGAGGACCTGTGTCAGGCGGAAGGTGAGGACGCCATGCCGCCTCTCAAGCCACACCTCAAGGAGGGGACTTACTACCGCAAGTGTGGCGTGCCCAGCACTGGGTTGCGACAAGTCATAACTTAGTAGGAAGCTCACCTAATATAATTATGAAGGTGTTGTTGGCTATGAATCGCTTTATGCCTTCGAAAAACCAGGTTGTCATAACTTGGTAGGAGATCATGCGCAATGACTCAAGACATTTTGCTGATATCTTAACACAACATTTATTGATTCTGAGGCGGTATGAAGTTCGCCGGGGCAGCTAGTTGTTTATAATTTAAAATATGAGCAATTATTCTACTTATCGTTGGTTTGCTTTTCCCGAATGTAAGATATTATTTCAATAAAAATTACTTTATATATTTTTAGAGCCTACTAGAGTAACTGCCACGTCAGCTACATGTTTAGATAATATATTTACTGAGATTTCACCTATTAATAAATTAGATTAAAAGTCAGCTAGATTCTGACCACTGTGGACAAACTGATTACATTTAATAAGCAAGATAAAAAAGTGGCTAAGAGACTTATCACTGTAGGGCCAAAAACTGCAGGTCGCTTGGAGAGCTTTAAAAATAAACTCAATAGTAAATTACCCTACTTACCTTTTAGTGATGATCCTAACGAACTGTACAATTCTTTTTTTGCTATGTATTGTACGAGATTTAACTCAACTTTTATACCCAAGCAGATCTCAGTTAATAGTTCTGCAACCTTCATTGAATGGGCAACTAAAGAGATATTTACTAGTAGAATAAAACTTTTTGAACTGTATGAAGAAAGAAATTATAATAAGACCAAAGAATTTTATAAATATGTTAAGAACTATTCCAAACTATTCAAACAAGTTTGTAGTGAAGCTAAGTGTCGATATTTAAACTCAAAAATTAAAAATAGTCAAAATAAAATAAAAACGACTTGGGAAATTATAAATAAGGAGACTGGAAGAGATAGGCAGCGTAGTAGTAACTACAGCCTTAATATTAACAATACAGTTATTAAAAAAGATTTAGAAGTTGCCTCAGTTTTTGAAAATTTATTTTCTGATATTCCAGTCTCAACCACTAAAACTTTAAATTCTTCACCCACTGTAGCCGAGTCCCTATTGAGGGAAAATATTGATATTTGTAACCATGAATTTAATTTCGAATATGTTAGCGCTAGAGATATTATAAAAAATTTCAATATGCTTAATGTTAAAAAAATTGCTGATCTATGGGGAAATTCCGTAGAGGTTACAAAATGCATAATCAACACTGTAGCGCCTGAATTGGCAATAATTTTTATAAATGTATTGACTGTGGTGTAATTCCTGACCTAATGAAAAATAGTAAAATAATACCTTTGTTTAAATCGGGTAGCACATCAGACCCCACGAATTTTAGACCAATTTCTGTGCTTCCCACCTTCAGTAAAATATTTGAAAAATTGATGCTAGATCAGTTGCAAAGACATTTTAATAAACATAAGTTATTAAACAGTAAACAATTCGGTTTCACAAGGGGTCGCTCGACTACCGACGCTGGTGTTGAGCTTCTTACGCATGTTTATGAGGCCTGAAAGAAGTCACACGATGCCCTAGGTATTTTTTGTGACTTGTCTAAGGTCGATTTGTTTCACATGAAACGTTGGTCAGGAAATTGCATCTCTATGGTGTTAGAAACACTGCCTTGGATCTTCTTATTTCTTATTCAAATAATAGGATCCAAAGAGTGGACGTTAACGGCAAGCGATCCCCAGGCTCTATTGTCACTATGGGAGTTCCGCAGGGCTCAATTCTTGGCCCTTTTTTATTTCTCATATACATAAACGACCTACCTTGCCTTTTAAAGAACAGTCATGAAATAATGTTATTTGCAGATTACACATCAAATCAAATCAAATCAAATCAAATCGTTTATTGCAATCCATAATGTACACTTGCAGGTGGTAAATACAAAAAATAGAAACAATTATGGACCCTGTCGGGCACAGCAAATTTTTAAATAACTAAAATAACTAGAGCGAGGAAGAGCGCTTTATTAATTTTCGTTTGAAATTATTTTATATCCTATTAAATATTTCTATTCATTTACTTATTATATTAATATTATATGTGCAAGTCTATCTATTAATTTATTATTTATTTGATTATATTGAAATAATGCTTACTTGTTTACTCCCTTAAAATTTGGTAATTATTATTTTTATTATTTATAATAACTAGCATAAGTATTAAGTATTATAGTTTATTTATTTGTTGTTATTTTACTTAATAAATATCTTTTATTCATAATTATATATTATTATTTAATTTATCGGTTAGATATTCATTTACTGTTTAATAGCTTTTTTTAATTAAATATTGCTTTAATTTATTTAAAAATATACTGGTTTTGTTTTTTTGTTTAATGTATTCTGGTAATTTATTATAAATTTTTATTGACATTGAATATGGACTAGATGAGTGTAATTGAAGGCGGGACGGGGGCAAATTTAGCCTGTTTTTATGGCGCAACAAGTAATTAGTTTGTATGTCTCCCCGTGTATTGTAGAAATCTGGATATTTGCGGACTAGTTTGCATAATTCCAATATATAAATACTAACCAAGGTGAGAATCTTGTGCTTCTGGAAGTAAGGCTTGCAACTATCTGTTGGTTCTATGTTGGTAATTATACGTACAAGCTTTTTTTGGAGGGTAAATAAGGTGGGAGCGTCTGTGCTATTCCCCCATAAGATAATGCCATAATTAAACCAAGCGTGGGCATACGCGTAGTATGTGACTAGTGCGGTTTGTAGGTTTGTAGTCTTTTTAATTTCGCGGAGAGCATACGAAAACTTTGAAATTTTAGATTTAACTGTCTGTATATGTGTTTTCCAGTTAATATGTGTGTCTATTGTTAAAACATCACTTTTATTTAAGCTTAAACGACGACAGACAGTTACTGACGATGTAAATAATGCTCTTGCTAAAATAGTGCATTGGTTTAGTGTTAATAATTTACTATTAAACGAGAAAAAGACTAAATGCATTCGATTTCTGACACCTAACGGTAAGCAGGTGAAAACCAATGTATTAGTAAATGGGGCGGAATTGGATCTTGTGGACACCACTGTGTTCTTAGGTATTACTTTTGACTCGAAGCTACAGTGGGGCCCACACGTAACTAAATTGTCGAAGCGGCTAAGCTCTGCAGCCTACGCGGTCTATAAAATCCGTCATTTGACTGATGTAGAAACAGCTCGATTAGTATATTTTAGTTATTTCCATAGTGTAATGTTGTACGGTATTTTGCTGTGGGGAAATGCAGCCGACATTCAAGCTATATTTGTGCTGCAGAAACGAGCCATTCAAGCAGTTTATAACCTAAGTTGTAGACATTCACTAAGGGATAAATTTAAGGAAATAAATATAATGACAGTCGCATCTCAATATGTATATGAGAATCTAATTTATGTTAAAAAAAAAACATTAATCTATATTCTAAACACAGTGACGTTCATAGCATAAATAATAGAAATAAAGATTTACTTATTGTGCCCCCGACTAGGCTCCAAAAAATTAGCAATTCATTTAAGTGCCAAAGTATTCGTTTTTACAAAAAACTCCTAAGCCATGTTAAAGAACTAAGTTTCAATAAATTTAAATCATTTATCAAACAGAAACTCTGTCAAAAAGGTTTCTATCACGTTTCTCAAGCAACAAACTGTTATGTAAGCTAAGTGTTACTGACTTTACTGACGATTTAAGTATTGATCTACGTGACATTATTTTTGATGACATTTAAAGAAAAAATTAACTGTGAATGTGAGTACTGTGCAGGCTAGATTGAACACATGACTTTAAAACTCGTCTGGTGGTTTTGAGCATCTTGTAAATGGTCTACGCAAATGTCCTGCATATCTGGTAGCGTCTTGTGACGGGTGTTGAGCTCCCTAAAATAGGGTTGAGCTACACGGTGACTGCTACATACATGCCGTCTGTTGAGACAGGTCAGCTCAAAGCTGCAATGGCTCTTTCTTCAAAAGGCCATTCCAGACATTACCCTGCATTGTTAGACTCACATAAAATTTAAATAATATAATGTTTGGACTTTAAAAGAGACCATGACCTCTGAGTTTGTTTCGGCTTTTCTTCTCAGGGAACAGTCAGCTAGGAAATGCCGGCGCCATCTAGTTTTTAAAAATATTGACCAACAAAATAGTGACGTGTAAAAGTGTCTTTTAAGATCTACTTACATAAATAAACATTTCATTTCATTTAATTTCATTTCACTCTGACTACGACAATAATAAAACTACAAAGTTGGTCAGTTGATTAGTTTATTCAGCGGTATGACGTAATAACATGGCGGCTACAATTTCACGGTGTTCAAAAACAGATTTAAAAAACTGAAATCTTTGAATTAAATTTTAAAATGTATTTTGTTTCTTCATAAACTGAAACTAACATTTTCCGACTGCTTTTTGCCAAAGCTATCTCAATAATATATTTTTAGATTTTTTATCTTAAAGAGTAAAATACCCATAATCAATGAACAAGCTACCTTCGTACAAATTTCTTCATAATCCGGTAAGTTGTTTTTGCGTGAAAGAGAAAAAAAGTGCATCCCTTCACCCTCGGAAACTTTCGTGCTTATAATATTCGTAAGATGGCAACCAGAGGGGCGCTGATGAGGTGCTAGCCTAGGGCGCTGTAGACATTTAATTCACCTCTGCTGACCTTGCAACCCTAGATTTCTATTTGTTTCGGTCTCGTCAGAACTCTTTCGCTTTAGATAGTGTTAGTTCAAGATCAAGAGAGGACTATTTATTTTATTTGTTTTTTAGTCGTTGCTCCACACTAGGAATTTCTCCTGTATTGCGGGTGCGTTTACAAACATTTAAAACTCACATACACAAACAGCCAGACCCGGAATAACTACTTGTAGGTCATACAAATATTTGTTCCGTGCGGGAATCGAACCCGCGATACACAGCGCACGCGCTTCATCAGAAGTTCCAAAATTTGGACAGCATCGGTATTTACAAAATAGCATATAAGTGTAAATTAAAATCAAATGTAAATAAACGATGACCAACAGTTTCTTGGATTTTCTGTACATAAATTACAAGAAAGAGAGAAATCCTTTTTACCGTATGTAATCTACAAATGGCGTGTGTTGTTTATCTCCGTGATATGTTATACTTACGTAGTTTATATTATTGACATAATTCTAGTAATTAGCGATAACCACGGATGTGAATTCCAACTTCATTAAGAATTTTAAAGCTGTTATGATTACTTATCAGTTTATCTCACCGAAACTGTCTTAAGGCATGACGGGAGGTTTCTGTTAGTAACGTTACAAGATTAAGCAGGACTTTTTTACGATCGAATGTCTGGATCTAATGAAACTGTAGGTAGGTTCTACGGATTCTAATTTTGATGGTAACCCACCATCTTCATAAAAACTGCGGGGCGGATAATTCGAGACGATGTAATGTTATTGGTGAAGAGTGAGGGCTTATTTATGAAGGTTATGCAGGTATTAACGTCTGCTTACCTTTACCTTTTTACGTGTAATCTTCCACTTTATTAATATTTGAAATACATTTCCGTTCTTGAATTGTAATTAATTGTAATGAAATAAATTTATTAGATGTTATATAAGTAGGTATATCTTTATTATATTTAGTCTTATTAAAATAGCGACAAAGGCCCGACTCGCTCTTGACCTGATTTTTTCTCAAATATGGGATTTCAGAAAGCTAGATAAGATAAGTAAATGCCTAGTAATTTTACAAACTATCACGAAATGCCCAGACGGCAATGTAAATAATTATGTATGATAGAGGTGCTGAAGTGTCTGTATGAAAACGCCACTATGTCAGTCCGACTCCAGGACTGGACTTCGAAACCTATCCTTCTGCAGCGAGGTGTGAGACAGGGAGACGTAATCTCTCCGAAACTGTTCACCGCTGCACTGGAGGATGTCTTCAAGGTTCTGGACTAGAAAGGGACTGGCATCAACATCAATGGCTAGTACATCACTCACCTTTGGTTTGCCGATGATATAGTTGTCATGGCTGAGACCATGGAGAACCTCAGTGCAATGCTCGTAGACCTTAGTAGAGCTTCCGAAAGAGTGAGTCTTAAAATGAACATGGACAAAGGTCATATCGAATGCCCATGTTACCCACTCTCATGACGAAATAGACAAACTGTCCAGTTAGGTAGGTCCAACTTCGAGAAAGAGGTCCATCGTTGAATCCGACTCGGCTGGGCAGCATTCGGGAGGCTTCGCAATATCTCCTCGTCCCAAATACCGCAGTGTCTCAAGACAAAAGTCTTTGCCCAGCGTGTGTTGCCAGTGATGACCTATGGCACAAAAACGTGGTCGCTCACAATGGGCCTTATCAGAAGGCTTATAGTTACCCAAAGGGCAATGAAGAGGGCTATGCTCGGAGTTTCCCTACGTGATCGAATAAGGAATGAAAAGATCCGCAGAAGAACCAAGGCAACCGACATAGCCCGAAGAATTGCCAAACTTAAGTGGCAGTGGGTAGGGCTCATGGGGCCGAAAGGTTCTGGAGTGATGACCGCGTACTGGGAGATGTACAGTGGGAAGGCCTCCCACAAGGTAGACCGATGACATTGTGATGGCCGTGGGAATCCGCTAAATGTGGGAAGCACACGACCGGTCGAAGTACAGGAGCATGGGGGAGGCATATGTTCCGCAGTGGATGATGATGATGAATGATAGGTAGGTACTGATTACAAGTCGCAAAATACAGGCAGCCGCTCCATGTAAAAACTGTTATTCAGCTGCATCCAGATAGACAAGAAGCTGACCTAAACGGATAGCAAATACTAGGCAGATTGCTGGATTGACTGATTAGAAGTAGGCTAACCAAGAAATATAATATTGTGACTTCCAAAGAGAAGAAAAAAGTGTTGAAAAAAATGTATGGGCCTCATGATCTTTTTTATTTTTATTAATAAAAAATACTGCCTTTCATGGCGAGTTTATGTTGCCGCCGGTTTAGGTTGCGATTTTGGAAAAAAACTCGATATCAAAATCAAAATCAAAATCAAAATCAAAAGTCATTTATTCAAATTAGGCTGAGAATCAGCACTTTTCGAACGTCAAAGTACATGAGACAGTCCCCCAAAACGCCCACCCTTCACCACTTCCTAGTGCTTTAGCTGGGAAGAAGAAGTAGCAGAACAAACTCCCCAGCAGCACAGCTGTCTGTTTAGTCGGATAGACTTGATTCTATACATACACAGGCAAAGTAATCAACATTACGAGACACAGAACTTAAAAAATTGTCATTTATGTCAGCTAGCCATGCCAATATACCAACAAATAAAGTGAAAAATTAACTCAAGCACAAAAAATAAAAAGTAAACAAAGCATATACCAAAATAAAAGTCTCCTGGTATAAATGGCGTGATAGCTTACATAAGCAATGCTGGATTATGTTTACAAATGATAACCTAGGACCATCGACGTAAAATAAATAAACAAGTAGGTAATTATTAGCAACAATAACAAAATCATGGTCAGCAAGACGACCAGTCACCACAAGCAGCACCCGTTCACGAGCATAACGCAAAGATCAGCCATTACCCCCCTCGCCATATTTGAGGGAAAGAGGTAACCCGATCCCCAACGCTACCGCAAGCAGTGACATCTACGGGAGCATGACGAACTTGCTGCCGGTTACTCAGGCAAGAATAGAATTATCAATTGTCGAGGTCGCTAGCTAACCATAATGCCATACAACTCCTCATAAAAAAAAAAAAATTGTTATGAGTAGAACATGTCAATAACTATTACTTAGTCAATAAAAATATATATATCAATAATTATATGAACCCATATAACCTGTCTCTAGGTACAATTCTGGAGAAAGAACATAAACATTGTCTTGAGTTAATCACAGCGACCAACTATTTTTGTCATTTAAATAGTCGTTGATGGAATAGTAAGCCTTTAAACACAGGTTGGACTTTATTTGAGCTTTAAACGCATCAAAAGGCAAATCTAGCAAAGCAGAGGGAAGCTTGTTATAAAAGTTTATACCAATATTATTAATAATATTGTTAAGACTTGCGCGGCTGTGAAGAAGGTATATTTATATATCACATTAGTTACTTTTAAACGTGACTTCAACAATACGAAGTCTTTTTCTTCTTGTCACACTATTTGTTGACATCGAACAACATTGATAAAACTAGTTCCAAAGCAATAGTAATAAAATTAATGAATTATCCAACTTCCGCTGCGATCGGTAGCTTGTCTTAGACTGACCATTCATACCTCGACTCAGTGGTGTAGGTATCACGTATGACGTATGTCTTATATCAGCATGCTAGTAGTTATTAATAGCTTAACCGACCTAATTGTAAAATTTATGGATTACGTCTTTGATAAACAAGAATTGGTAGATACACTGATTTATTTATGTATTTAATTAATCTTTTTTAAATCTGACCAGCCAGACGTTGTCCCGTCCAAATTTTAATATTTCATACAAAAATCCCAAAGAAAAATCCGCCTTCGGTATTTCTCGAATTATCCCAGTTTTCGGGCTATTTTTCCAAGTTTTCATTTCCTAAAACCTTATTCGGACCATAATCAGGACCGTTTTTTTCTTTTGGGTGGGAAATCATCAAATAACTTCTCCCGCTCTGGGTGGAGCAGGAGGCCGTGTCAGACTTTTACTGACTAAACCCACCCGTGTTCCCTCAGTTGCCTGTGTGCCAGGGGCTACGGTATCTCTTTCGAACAACCCGCACCCCTGGCAGGCATCGGCCCTTGCGGACCCCACCAGTTGTTGCTGACATCTCTGATGACACGCGTGGAACACAACGCGCCGTCGACCCGGGCATTTGTTTTTTTGTTTAACGTGGAGAAATGCCTACTGGGCTACCACGGGGAGATAGCGCAGTTATGTGGGACTGAAACCCACTAAAACTCCACGGTGTCCTCCAGTGCCTCTTGAGGCGGGAACACAGAAACGCGCAAGCCATCCGCGAACCCGCCGCGGCAGTCCATCACCGGACCCTCCTCGGAGGGGAATAACCTCTATCACACCCACCTGGACACATGGCACGCCGTGACAACCCCAGGATTCAAATAGCATAAGGACCCCAGACGACCCCGTGTCTGGCACCCTAGGTCCCCCTGCGACGGATCAGTACAGTGGCTCCGCCACCTACCACTTTTCGGCCGCAGAGGATAGGGGGAGCGGCCAACGCTATACCGACACTCCTCCTCCCCTGCGGCCCCACCGCGTCCGCCATCAAACTGTGGGTAGCGGCCCCGTCCAGGCCACGGAAGGGAAGAGCGCTAGTCAGAAGTACCAGCACTCCTCCTCCACTGCAGCCTGTAACTGTAACCACAGACGCGATGCCTCTCATTCGACATCGCGACCCGCCTCAGTTGCGATGCACCTCACCGCAACCTACTTTTTGGCTGCTACGTCGTCGGCTCGGAGACAAAAGCCCTGACGAGCGGCCCCACCTTGGGGTTCCTCTTCGCTTCACCGTGGGAGGGTGACCACGGCTACTGAAGCCCCCGCAACGACAATGCGGGAACCCGCTGAGGGGGATAATCAGGACGGTTAAAAAAATAAAAAATTTCATCCGCTTGAGAAGGCCTCCTCATTTTTTTTCGCCGGTTAAAAAATAAGTCATTTCAGGACGTAAACTATGTTTAAATTTTGTTTGACAGTTTTATAACCCGTCCTAAACACTAATCGAAAAACCTCACAAATACCATTTACGTCATTATATGCTGAATTTTATCTTGGGTATTCACGTTCATCTCGATTTGGGAAATGTTTTGATAAACATAACGCTTTACAGACTCAGTAGTCGAAATTTCAGGTATGTACTGGAGCCTCCAGTACCTGAAAGTTCGACTACTGAATACATTTTACACATTTGGAAATAAGGGGTAACTGTTGTCGATATACACGTATACATACAATGCACCTGAATACCATATTATACGTTGATCGACTGAAGGGGATTTGAGGTCTCGCTTCTTTGTTTACATGTACACGTTAGTATAATCGTTTGATTTTAGAACACAAATAAACATGAATGATCACAAACATCATAACCAGCCGATAATGTTCCCACTGCTGGGACACAGGCCTCCTCTTTGTGAGAGGGAGTGGGCCGTAATCCACCACGCCAGCCCAGTGCGGGTTGGCAGATGTCAGATGTCTTCTAATTTTTGGTTCAAGGCCATGCCGGTTTCCCTTCACCGTTTTGAGAGCAGTGGTGATGAAATAATCTGCACTAAGTAAAGCGCTTGCCTGGGTTCTAACCTACGACCTGCAACTCGTAAGTCGCGGCTGTTACTAATGGGCCACCACTGATCTCTTGAATTATCGAATTTCTAGAAATAGATTCTACTTTCCTCTCTGATAAACTAATTAATATAATTTTTCTATAGATGAAGTACTCATCTTGCGCTTGTTTTAATAATGTTCGAACATTAATAAATTACGCAATAATATTTATGATGTTTTATGGCCTTGTAAAAAATATGATTATTTATTGCACAATGTTTGGTAACTAAAATAACTTATCGCAACTTTGTAATTTGTGGTGTTTTATTCAAAGCTTTTTCATTTCAAAACTCAAAAACATCTTTTGGCGATCAACAAGTAAAACCGTATTTTGCTTATTAAAAAGAAACCCATTTTATCATTTCAATCATAACAGCCATATCCTGTAAAGAAATTTGTCAAAATCAAAATCAAATCAAATCAAATCATTTATTTCTTTGCAAACATGGGTATAGTACATAGATGTTTTATAATAAAGTTCTCCATATTTTACCGTCAGGGCATGCAAAGGTGGTTGACATTACTTAATTAAAATTCAAAAATAAACATTTGAATTACAAATTAAAAAAGAAAAAAAGAAACGTGCAAATCAAAAATGTCAGCGTGGTCACAGCAATAAAAAAATAAGACTTTATAATAGAATGTCAAACAGAAAATAAAAACCAGGATCAAAATAATAATGTCAGTCAGAGTAACCGTATGTCAGTCAGTTAGTGAATCATCATTCAGAAAATCGTTAATCGTGTAATAGGTTTTCTTAATTAAAATTTCTTTTAGTGTCCTTTTAAATTTTACTGTAGTCATATTTTTCATAATATTAGGTATTTTATTATATGTAAGTGGGCAATACCAACTCACTCACTACCACTCTATCACTGATTACGTTAAGACCATCCATTGTATAATCCTTTTTGTTTTTCCTTTTTTTGGTGTGCATGAAAGACTTAGGTAATCTGTCTTTAAATCATTGAATAAATGTTGAATTAAAAATAACGTCATACCGTAGAAATTATTAAATCATTGTAAGAGTATTTTCGAACTGTTCGTTATTAGGATTCCGTGTAAGTAATTGCACCGTATCCTAACACAGAAATGTTACTCTTAGGCTTTGTTCGCACCGAGATTTTTCACCGCGCAATTTTTACTCTCGCGGATCATATTCCGAGACCAAATTTACACCTAACACGCACTGCGAATAAAATTTCGCGCGATTTTCGTCAGTTCGCTGCAGTTCCCGGCTAAGACGAACGTCTAAAATGAACAACACAAGAACTTATTGTAATCTCGGTTATGAATCCCGGGGAATTTGTCAACTAAAATTCCCCGGGATTCAAAACCGAGATCGCTTATTAGTGATAAGACTGTCCAATTGTAATTTGTTTATAATACCTGACTCTCTTACATACTTTTTTACTAAGTATAATAAAAGAATAAGTATTAAAATAATTTATTCATTCAAATAATCGTTTCATTATTCAGTAATCACTTCACAAATAATATACCCAAGCCTTATTTTTGTTTCACGAGCCACGTAAAGTTGTAGTCAATAGCTGACTGTAGCTCGAAATTGGGTTGGCTCGTCCGGGGAGGTACCCAGCTCTTACAGAATACCAGAGTGAAGTACCAACATTACGGTGCTGCGCTTCAAATGATGAGTGAGGGAACTGGAAGCCCAAGGTTTGGGATGGGAATCGATTGGCAACGCATCAGCAATAAAACTGGAGTTGTGGATGTCTATGGGTGGTGGTAATTGCTTGACATCAGATGACCCGCATGTTCTTTTGCTCCCTTGATGGTAAACAAAAACTTAGCGCCTCGATAGCGTGTCCAATAGTAGAAAGCGCCATCTCATAAACTTATCTTTATACTTTAGACTCGTAGAACCTTTTATCTGTAAACTATAGAACACAACACCTGCAAGAATAAAACAATATTTGCTGCACATTGATTTTGACACCTAGGCAGGGTCCCACGGGTCATAGCTTTTGTCCCACACGGGAGGTCTCCTATGCATCAGCGTGATTTATTGCTCTATGTGACTCTCATCATTTTCTGGGAACTCCTGTGCGGCCGTCGATCGGGTGGGAAACGAAGCACGCGAGATCCTGTCGTGCCTGCCAATAGCACGACTGAGTTAAACGCGCGAATTTTAATTTACAGTGTGGACATAGCCATAACTACTCCATACTGTACGAAATATTCGTGCGGAAAGAATCCTCACCGAATCGCGTTCAATTTGCATCAAATCACAGATTTTTTTTCCGCGCGACTTTTTTACCGGCATGGCAGTGCGTCTTCTCGCATACGATTCAATGTATTACAGAATAGCGATAGAAAAATCGCGGTGCTTACAGGGCCTTACAGTTGGTAAGAATAATGACTTTTGTAAGTTGTATGTTATTACGTTATTTTTCATTCAACTTTTGTTTAGTGGTAGAAAGACAGATTACGTATTTCATGCACACCAAAAATAAAGGCAATCACTTGCACCGTAACCTAATACATAACTTTTCGAAAATACTCTGGGAAAAAAATGGGTTGAAAAATCGGTTTACACGAAGACTTACTTACACCCATAATATGAATATCCGTCATAAAATAGGCAATGAACAATTGAACAGTCAAGGACGAAATCCCCATTTATTCCCAGAGTTTGATCCCTGATAACAGCATGTTGTTTATTAATAATACAATAAAAAATACACTGCTGATTTGTGATTTAAGTCTTAAGAGGCCGTACACGAAATGTTACCGGTTTCGCTGGCTTACGTGATTTTATAGACACGATTATCATTCATTTGATATTGATTGAAACGATCTTTCATGTCGTGCATTAAAACTTTTGGAAATGCAGTATTTTAACTGCAAAAGTACGTGTTTAAAATCAAGTAAATACGGCAAATCATGAAAATTTCGTATACGGCCTCTTAACAGAATGCGTAATGACCATGAAGGAGGCCAAAGTGGCTGGCTTATTTCTTGGGGCTTTCAATAAGCCTCCACGATTGAAGGATGCGTTCAGGCAACTTACACGAGACTACAATATACTAAATAATATGCTCTATGACACTATATGATGGCTTGTGACGTTTGCACGTGTTCATGAATTTCCGGTATTATTACTACTGACCACAATCAAACTCAACTCAAACTCAAACTCAAACTCAAAGCATTTATTTCAATTAAACCATTTACAGGCACTTTTGAATTGTCAAAAAGTCGATCAGTCGGAAAGTTGAAGCTAGTTGCCCATTCCAAAACGTAGATCTCTATGGAGAAGAACGGGCAAGAAACTCCACGGACACTCTTTTAAAATCAAGTTGAAATATTACAAAATCTTGGGAACATTATTCTTGTTGCTTCTGTATGTGAGAACAATGTAAAAAAATGTAATTATAAACAATTCTAAATACAAGATAAAAATAAGCCCTGGAAGTTAGGAGATGCACAATATAACTTACCACTGGAACTATAATTTATCCAAAGGATGAGCAATATTTTTATAATTTGCAAGCTGTTTTAATCGCCATCATATAGTGTAGGCTGGTACCTACATCCCGCATATCCTGGGCAGTCAGCTCGTGTACCAAGCCTTGCTAAATGGCTATCCCGATAACAACAACAAATGGCTATTGTAAATCTATTTTTTATGCCTAAAACAGGCAATCTAGCATCTCAGCTCCGGCAGTTTTTGACCTGCTGGTGTAAACCAGAAAATTAAAGAAGTTTGATAATTAATGACCTGTGCCAGGAAAGACCTTGAAGATGTGGTATTTCCTAGATTCAGTTCTTAAAACTAAGCAAACACGTGTCATTATGTATCTATACGAATATAATTGAAGTGCTTTTAGCGGCGGTGTAATTGTCGCAGATAACACGAGAGTTTAATGAATATATAAATACATGTAGCTGATGCGCCTACGTTAGTTATATCTTATATGTGCCACAAGACAATTTGCAGCGGTTCGCGCGCAGAGCCTAGCTTTCGCGACATTTTTATTTATAGTGACGATTAAATTAAATAAAGGAAGTACGCGAAATTCAGGCAAAATGGGATTGAAGAAAGGCAAGAAAGAAAAGTAAGTCTTCTTTGTCACGCTGAGCGAAAACGAATTAATTTTTTCTTTGCTGCTTATATTTTTGTGGGGTCTTTCTTCAGTTACAAATATTTTACCTATTTACAAATGCATTCTTACGGTTACATCTGCTGTGTGTATTTAGATGAGTGCCCGTAATAGACCTACTAATAAAAATAAAAAAAACTGCAGTCCGCTTCCTCTTTTAGGAACCATGTACCTAGCTATCTATTTACTTCCTTCCTAATGACATATCTCTTACAATATCCTTAACTAGATTTGTCAGATTTATTTATTTAGGGCCTGTTTCGCAATGTCCGGGAAGGCACTACCTAGACATTTTAGTTAATAAACTTGTAACCTACATTGTCTATTTGTGCCATGTCTAACTTGTAGAATGAAACCGGCCACTGAATGGGTACCCACTTGTGTCGTCGTCATTTGCTTTTGTAACCATGCGAATTTACAGTTTTACATTAATTCCATACATTTTCATTAAGCGATTTTTTAACCGTGATTATGAATATCCTACGAGTGTAATAATTTACTAAAACCCACCTACCGATTTCCCTGATGCGTGCAAAAGTTTTGAAGTTTTAGTTTTTTACCTTTTTGGGTCGAAGTATTCAGATTGCGATGCATTCGTTTAATAATTTACTTAAATACTGTGTCGGCGCATATTTCATATTCCATTCTTAGTTATAATGGCTGAATGTATGGTGAATTGAGGGCCTGAAGTTGTGAGTCGGTCAGTTTCCCTCCCTCGTCAGTTTATTTCTATGCCGAATATTAGTCAGTTTCACTAATTGGACAGTGTTGTCGATTAGACAGTTGCCTTAACTCGACGCGTTTCCAATGTCTCTTGATTCGACAGTTCTATTTATCAACTAAAGTACAGTCTATGGAAAACACTATTCTGTTTTTTTTTCTAACATAACATCACGCCTGTTTCCTCTAAGGGCAGAGTGGTACTCAGGGTACACTCATATTTTTTCCGTTATGTTTAAGTCACGAAAAATACAAAATAAACCGATGCCTGAAAATGGTTCCTACTTCTAATATGCATTAAGTACCAAATATTGAGGGCAAAACTTGTCAGCAGACGTTTGGTCTTCAGACGACAAACAAGAAATTTAATGGATAGACTATTCAGTTCTCTTTTGAGTGTAATTGGTTCCCTAGGGATCTCGGTAGAGTGTAAGGAAAATTTACCTAATCGATACGATAATTCAAGGTCTACCTACCACCAACCGCAGCAGCCGTGTTAGGGCCGTATCCGAGTCGCGGCAAGTAGCCATCAGCCATAGTTCACAGTTAGTGAAGTTCCGTCGCCTGCACGGACCGGACACGAACGTGCGTGAACGATTTCCTGTAGACAGTACCTACGCAACGTGTATTTAAGAACACGGTCCGGCGTGATGTATAAGTGTGTTTAGACTTTATTACACGGGGTTGTAAAAGATGTGACATGTGTGATGCATGTGAAATCTTTTATGTTTATGAAAATGTACCTTATACTCACTAACTTTAAAGCCATATTCTTTTTATTTGTTATTTGAGTTGAATGTTCTTTCGAACTCGAGGTTTTGATTTATATTTGCAGACTAACAACAGTAATTGTGTTAAGCTTTAATTATTTTGCTATCTTTATTTAATAATGATATGTTTTATTGTACAGATAGCTTAATTTGTAGGTACTGTACATATTTACATTGATGCGAAGTCATGGTTGATTGATGCACCACATAAATAAAAACATTTACTTTTCAGACCAACGGAGGAAAATGAACTCAAAATATCTTTCTTTCAAATAGTAAGTATTCAAGTAATTTAATATTATTGTTATTTATTTATGGACCTACTAACGTAGTTTTAAACTTGGGATATCCTATATCTAGCTGTTGATCGTCCAGCCATGAACTCATTCAAAATGATCGATTAGGCGATATTATAAATTGAAGATACACAATCCATGAATGAACTTTTACATAGTCACCTCTATTAATTTAATCATTTATGCTGATTATCTTTTTAATTGGAATATTGCTGTGTATTTCGGAAGCATTAATCATATTACCAGTGTATACTGGTGATATGATTAATACTTCCAAAATACGTAAAACAGTAGGTGTAGGTATTAATAGGTCTATTATATCTTCTTATTAGACCTATTAATACCTACACCTACTGTTTACCAAGTTTTGTTACGTTACCAGGGCATGGTCTCTTAGTTTTCAAACTATCGCAGAAATTAAAAATCCAGAACTTACCTTGATAATCCGGAAACACAGATAACATTTATAACTTTAGCATACTAATTTAGACGTACTAGAGTCTCATCGTGTCCTTGAATGCCTCTTTAAACAGACTGGCTTTAAATTCATTGAAAATCATTCAAGAGTTGAAAGTACTATCAATGTGATAGTCTTTTGTTATTATGACCGACTCACAAAAGTATCACTGGTTTCAAAGTGCTGTAGCAAACCGCAAAAGTCTTAATTTTTCAAAGTCATTCCTTAATGAAAGTTGTTAATATATTTGATGAGTTCTTCCTCCAGGCCTCCCAAAGTAATGCCATTAAATTCAAAATCATTCTGTATTAGACGTCATTTATCGAATTCCCTCGCCTTTAAAAATAGAGGAGGTTCTATGTTCGTCTGTATTTATTTTTTTAATTAGTTTTATTAGATAAACGACATCAAATGCATGATGTTTTTGAATTCGCTGACCCTCCATTCTACTGCCAATACTCACTGCTCCATTGTGTAGTGTTTTTTTAAGAAGTCGATTATTTATTTTGTAAAAAGTTTATTCTTCTTGCAGTTTCGATATGGAACGTGTTTGGAGATCTTTGCGACATTCCTAGGCATCTTCATAGCAGCGATCAGCGGCGGGGGTATAGCCTACAACTTGATTCAGATCGGAGAACTCAGCACGGCGTTTGTGGAGCGCACCAGTTTTCAGGGGGAAATGAGCACTCGCTTGCCACTCTTGTCTATTTTTGGTGGCGGGGAAAGACTGTGAGTAATGTTTAATCAAGTAAATGTCTATTTGATCCTCTAAAACATACATCCAAGTTTGTCACAGTTAATTAGCTATTTAGTACTAGCTTTGGCAAGCGGCTTCGCCCGCGTGGAGGTCGAAAATTATCTCACAGAAACTTATAACCGGGATAAAAGTATCCTATGTGTTAATCCAGAATATAAACTATATGTTTGCCAAATTTCATCCCAATCTGTTCGGCCGGTTTTGCGTGGTTGAGTATGAAACGTACAATATCAACATCTAAATATCTAAAGATACAAACTTTCACATTTGTAATGTTACTAGGAACTAGGACAACAAAATAGGATTTTTTAAGGCTCACAAAAGAGTGCTGCGCTCACCTTTAAGTGATAAGTTCACTGTAGTACTATATAAATTATGACCAAGCTCTCTGTTAATGTTTGTGTGAACTATTCGTTAAAGTGACATAATAGATAAAGAGGCACATTTATTATATTAGTTTCCATTCATATTTTTAGGACATCAAAATGGGAGTTATTTGGGGTTCAATTATGTACAAAGTTTTATTTAATGACTTTAGGTTTACGAAAGCATACATAATCTCCTTTCTTATAACCAACTACAGCAGCTTACTTTACTGATTTTAAAAATGATAAAATTATAAGAAACCGGGACCAGGCCACCAGTCCAATTAGTAGCCGATTGAATAAAAGTCATCATCAGCCTTCTCCCCATACAGCCGAACGGCTTCCAGTATAACCGGAGCTGAATCCGAGCATTTTACATGGAGCGACTGCCTATCGGGCCTCCACTACCCAGTTAGATACAGGCTAATACGATACCCCTCGGGAAGACTGCTTGACAAACTTGCGAGCTTCTGACTACCCGTAATGACTGCAAAAGATCTACAGATCTACTAAAAGTATCCTAAACTGAACAGTCATAATAGTTTAGAATACCATCCTCGGCAAAGTTTTGATAGTTAAGGGTCGGCCCTTAACTAGTTAAAGTTACTTATTTGGTGATAAAAAAATCAGTTTTTTAATCAGCGAATAAGAAACTTTTAAGTGAAAAATAATTAAGGGGGTTTAATATACTTTCCATACAAAAGCTGTTAAACCAAAAACTTTAACAGCTTTTAAAGTTTTCTGATAATTAATAAAATCATCCCAAAGTAGACTTATTAACGTATATTTCGTGTCTCAACCATATGTCATGACAAAGAATGGACGTTTTCTAATTCCATATACATAATTGGTTTTATCAAGACGTTTATTCTAATAAAAATTTCTTTGTGCAGGAATAATGCAAGTCACGAGCAGAACATGGAGGCTCTGGTAAAGGATGCGACGGCCTTGGTGATAGGCAGTTTCATATCCATCGGGATCTCTCTCTTGTGTTGCACTGTCTCCGTGGTCCTCATCAGCTGGAGTGCGCTGAGACAGGTACGTGTATGCTCCCTCAGCCGAAATAATGACATAGGCAAAGCAATATGTTTTGATTTATTGGAATTGACTGAGGTGAAATGAGCGGTTGCACTATTGACAGTTCACCTAAGTTGTTACGACGAGATTTGTGCAGCATATATCGGCAGATTGTGAATTTATAGCACGAACTACGTCAAGCTTAGGAAGTTCGCGCTGTGGCCTTTGTTTTACAAAATAGTTATCAGAAAATTGTTACGTTTAGATACCGTTTCACATATTATTAAAAATTATTTACGAAAGAGAACGTGCTATGTAAAGTGCTAGCATGCGCTTAGAAAGGCAAGAGTCGCCTCTCAAATGGAAGAAGGCAGTCGTGATAAATAGGACACCCTGTAGTGTGGCGTATCTTTATACCACTTAGCTGAAAACCCTTAACATAGGCAATGTCTGAAGTCTCGAGTACTCACTCTCTTACACTTAATCTAAAGCGGGTAAAGCTGTATATATCACCATCAAATCGTCTTTCTTAATGGTGCTTGTATTGAGTAGCTGACAAAACATCAATAAGGTCTTAATTTCAGACGACCAGTTCCTCCTCACATTACTAGCTACGCGAAAACCTATAAACAGTAATATGAGATTAACAGAAACATTGGGCTTATTTCTTTTGTTGTTTTTTGTAGTTTTATCCACGATATATGTACATATATACGTAATACGATAAAACAAAAACAACAATTCAGTATTCATTTTTGTACACAGATCACAACAATACGAATGAAGTTCTTAAAGGCAGTTCTACGACAGGACATGGCCTGGTTCGATACGGATAATGAGTTCAACCTGGCTTCAAAGATGTCTGAGTAAGTTTTCTTGCCCACATAATATCAATGTTTCAATCGGAGAGATAACTGCGTAACACATTAATAATAGGAATGGGTTTAACTTTGACAGTTCAACATCATTCA
The DNA here is from genome assembly GCA_949091785.1 of Polymixis lichenea. Classification (NCBI taxonomy): domain Eukaryota; kingdom Metazoa; phylum Arthropoda; class Insecta; order Lepidoptera; family Noctuidae; genus Polymixis; species Polymixis lichenea. Next base: position 37,873,657 of record OX420931.1, read on the forward strand.
TTGCGTATTTACGTTGTGGAGCAGATAAAAATTTCTAAAATATGAGGTAATGGAGGTTCCGTATGGTGCCTGACGTAAAAGATTAGCGTCATCCCATTTCTTCCCGTGGGTGTCGTAAAAGGCGACTAAGGGACTTACTAGAGAATGGATAGCAGCGTTCTCTATGCATTTGACCACCACACTGCGATCGCCAACCCGCCTGCCAAGCGTGGCGATTATGGCAAATCCCCGTTTTTGGGGAGGCTTACGTTCAGCAGTGGACGTCTTTCGGATGATGAAGCAATGGATGATTGATACAGTTTTACGTTTTACGCAATTCGGGTGCAGTTGTCGATCTTGTGCCATCCATCATCATATCAGTGTCCTAACTTAACACCAGATCCTTTCTTGAATAAACAGACAATGATCAATATACCTTTCCTTTACTTTCACGGGCACAATATGAGATACATAGTTTCATATCTACGATTATAATTCATCATCTGCCCAGCCTTTTTCCCAACTATGTTAGGGTCGGCTTCCAATCTAACCGGATGCAGATGAATAACTAAATATCACCGAATTAACTTTAGTCCATGGCAACTCCATATTTTCTGTGAATATTCTGTTGATGCTAGTGCTAATTGTACGATTTTAGTTAAAATACTGAATTGATATCTCTATCATCCTACTGACTGAGATTAATTTGAGGTTAGCTCAGCGAGCCTTGTTCTTCCATAACTCTCTATCAGCCGTCACTTCAGCATTGACCAGCATTCTAGCCAAAGAGACGATGGACGGACTGTGCTTGTAACACAACCCACCGCGCGTTTCTTTTTATCGTTTTTCTCTGTTCTTATCCCTACCGGCCAAGCGATCGCCCACTTGAAGCAATCTTCTTGTAAGCGCCTAAGTCTTTATATTTTTGTTGTAACTTTCAATTTTTTACAGGAACTTGATGAAATTGAAGGATGGAATGAGTGAAAAGTTAGCAGTGGTTGGTAACTTGATTGGCACTTCGATCATTTCTATCGCAGTCGCTATCCCGCTGGGATGGGAACTTGCACTCGCCTGCATCACAGTCATGCCCTTCTCTGTGGCGGCTTCTGTGTACCTGTCCAATGTAAGTATAGACGGAGTCAGTTTCTCTAGCTAGGTAGGGATTTTGAAACAGTGTAGGTACTGTACTTGATGGTCACTTATCACGTGCTATTAGTAGGTACAATTGACCGCACGCCAGTGGTAACACTGTGACTGACGTGCGCCCTTCTGTACCTCACAGATTCCCATGCGCTTGACATGCATAGAAAGTACCTATGATTGTATAAGGTTTATTTCTATTGCACCTAGTAAAATATTTAAATACCAAGTACTTACGATACACTTTATGTAAGGTATTATAAAGAATAAGAAAATAAATTGATACACGGTGACTAGTAATATGATGAGACATGCTGGTGTGGCCTATTTGCAATAGTGAATTACAACCATAAAACCTAGGCGATAATCAATGGGATTCGAGTAAAACAAATATTGATGTATTTTTGAAAATTTCCCAGAATTCGTTACTAAATTTTACTTTTCTCTAACCTTTCAAATTGGATGGCTTTCATTGGTATTCCATTGGGTACCTAATACTTTAATGAACCTTTCGATGACGACGACCAGTTGCAAGAACGGTTCTGTTTAACCATGCATTTTTGACGTTATAATGTCTCTTAACTTATGTCATCTACAAACAAACCTTGACATATGAACCTTGTCACCAGTTATCTAAAAAAAGTAGGTCCCTTTTTTAGATGATAAGTACCTAAGGACTTATCGTAAGGGCAGGTGACCTCGCAGATACTAAGCGACAAGCGAAAGTGACCGTCGAGTAGACCGTGAGTTATGTTAAATATTTAAAACCCGCTCCACACCTTGTAACCTGGTCATGACGACCTGGGTGCCTAACGTGTGATGGATTGCTGGGAGGTAACAGCAGTGGGATGCCATAAACCAGTTAATTGTTGCAAATGGGTCAAATTAACAAGTCCTAGAGGTTCCTCAAGGAATACGTCAAATAACATGCATGTTGTATATGAAATATATAAAAGAACGCAAAAAGCTAGTGATCGTAACCGCTACTGCTGAACGACGTCTCGGGTTCGATTCCCAGATCGTGAAAAGTGTTGGGTTTTCCCATCCAGAATTTCTTAAAGTGCGCTTACACGAGCAACTAAAATTGTTCCATCCTGGTCAATACTCGTCAACTATGACGTTACGACTACATCCATCAATTTAGGGCAATAGCAACATGTAGCAACCTGTTGCCAGAGATACGGCCACACAATATCATGCAATATGGAGCAATATTCCCGAAACATATCCGCAATTTATTGTTGCTGCCCCTGATTGTTCTAGTTAATTGATCCAAATTGATCCATTAGTGTTGCCGAGCAGTAATTACTCAAAAATTGCCCGTGTAAGAGTACCTTTATTATGTAGTGGACCAGAGTTCATATTCGTGCCCGGTTGATGGCAATATGCTCGTCCCCTATTACATGGGACTGGCAAAATGTGGGTGTACTATAGGTACACCTCTGCGTATCCCTTCGGAAACAACAGGCGTGATGATATGTTATAATAGATCAAATATATTATTTCTATTAAACAAAAGAATATATGGTTTTACACTTGCACTTGTGTAAAAGCAGTGTTTAAAAATTACAATTCTTGATACGGCTTATCTCACCAATGTAAACACTTATAGCTTGAGATTTTAACACAATTTCATAATAGCAGGTATTAATAAACTCTTCCTTAGTACTCTCATTAGTTTCCTGAACATGTCTTATCTAATCAGTAACGCCACGTGACTATTGTTGTAACAGCTGATGCATATACCGGGTACATGACCCTATAAACCTATAATAAGTACATGTAGGTATTGTATAATACAAAACATTGCCTCGATCAGGTTCCAGGTGGGTTCGATCTCCAGTTCGCAAAGTGTTATGTTCTTCCATTGTGTATAACTTAGTCGCAGTCGAGATTTACCTGTGCCCTATTGGTGACCCTATTAGGTAAATTGAATAGGAAATAAATAATAGTTTAAAAACTAAAAAATACGCTTCAATAGAAAACCTACTTTAGCATGTTTTTAGTTTTTTAATGACAATGGCACACATTTATGAAATTATTGTAGTGTCATCGGTCCTTGAAAAGTGTACAAAATTTAAATTTAATTCGACATTTTGATGTTGATCAAAATCACGTTCAAAGATTCCGTTACATAGATACATACCAAGCTAATAAAAGCGTGTAAAAAGGTAATTAGGGGTGAAGTTTATAGTAATCTGTATGTTCCAACGGCATGTTACATAATAATTTTTGCCAAATAGATTGCTTTTAGCGCAAAACTCAGCAGAACATTTATCAGCTAGTCTACTTAAGTTTTAATAGCACCTAAACAATAGCCTGATACGGGCTTAGACACTCGTCGGGGTTAACTAGGATTATGTTATTTTGTTCTAGTATCAAACGAAATCTTCGACACGTGAGCTGGAATCCTACAGCCAAGCAGGAAAGCATGCGGAGGAGATACTGAAGTCGATAAAAACTGTTGCGGCTTTCGGCGGAGAGGATAAGGAAGTTATGAGGTGAGTAAGAGTTCAATATTATCATCATCTGTGAAAATGATGTCCACTGCTGGATATAAAGACTCTTCTAAAAGTATCACAACGACTACTTAGTTGATTACGTTGGTATTTCCGGAAATATAAAAAAAAATCTGACTGGATCACGCTGGGAATCTGCGAGTATGTAGCTAGCTCCCTGTTTGAATATTTAGTATTAGATTAGGAGGCCTACTTATCTCGGTGATACCATTAACTTCTAGTTTATGAATGAACACGCGTAGAGGTAAAAGGAGTATGTAAGGGTCGTACGGTGGCGTTCTGTAGTTTCTGCCTATTTTTTCTTCCCCATGGGAAGAAGGCGTGAGGCGTGATAGAGATAATTTTGTAGAATTGCATCATTAAATATTCAATGCAACCAAATTATCACGATGTATATAAACTTTATCCCAATGTAAGAAATACTCCCGCTGATATCGTTATAAACAAACCGATGACTCACTGATATTATTATTTTCAACTAGTTGATAAATGGACGTTGATAAGCTACGATAATATTGTCTTTTATCTTAATTGTCGCGTACAATTGTCTTAACGTCACAATTTCATAAACCTGGTCAATATTTGAATGAAGTAATCTATGTACATATAATACGATAGTATAATACGATTATGTCATAGGTATTCATTTCTGGTACTACTTTGTACCTACTTGCGTATCTGTTACAGAACTTTAGGTATGTTTCTTCAATATCTCTTGTTATTCTTTAATCTTGTCTCTTGTCCTTAAATTAAATGATGTCTCTCGATGTTTAAATAGACTAACCGAGACGTCTAAATACGTTCATTCTGTACCGTTCCATTGTTAATGTGCAAAACCTAGCTAGATCTTTCTGTTGGATTACTTTTGCGTCGTTTGTAATGCTCTATTGAATACTAATGATTGTTTCCACACGAGGCTGATTAAAAGTTTTAATCACCATTGTGTAATAATCAATCATTGGTTTAGCTTACAACCTTTGAAAATCGTAAAATGTACTATTATGGCATTCTAGATTTCCCATTCGGCCTCAAATGTTATAGCGGAGAGCCGCAATGTTCAAGTTTTTACAGGTACTATTTCGCGCCCACAAAATTGTTGGTATATGCAGACTCAACATTTAACTGAAAATGTGCTCCTCATTTTAAAAGAAGACCTAATACATAAACCTGCTGTTAGACCAAAATATGTAAATTGTAAACCTAGACAGAAGTTCAAAACCAGACTTAACAGAATCAATCCTTCTACTCATCACCAATGACAGACCTATAAATCTAGAATTCACAAATAACCGTCCCAGGTACCGAGATTTACTCGAGCCAGCAGAGCAGTACGGGCGAAAACGAGGCTTGTACACAGGCGTCGGCAACGGCTTCAACTGGGTGCTGACGTATTGCCTCAACGCCATCGGGCTGGTGTACGGCATCCGACTCGTCCTCGACGACCGCGACAAACCAGAGGAAGAAAGAAGATACGTAGTCGGAATTGTGTTCAGTGTAAGTACCTGTTTGGAAATTTATCAGCTCTTTTCTGATTGATGAAGGGATTTGAGCATCTTCCACGGGTCTGATCAAGTTGAAATTTGGTGTTCTATTACTTCAATGATAGACGAACAAAGTAACCTTGAACTGATGTTGGAGTAACACCTGGAATTTCCAGGATACCCAAGTAACTCACCAACAAACAGCAGAAATATCGTGTTTAGGCTCATTGAAAAGGTTTTAATGAATAGGTTATTGATAAATGGTGATCAAGACGAGAAATGAGGATAAATTGAGGCTTCATAAGGTTCATAACTCATTTGTTGGGCTTGGTATAACTTTTTATAACAAGCTTCCCTCTTCTTTGCTAGATTTGCCTTTTAATGCGTTTAAAGCTCAAGTAAAATCCGTCCTTTGTTTAAAGGCTTACTATTCCATCAACGACTATTTAAATGACAAGAATAGTTGGTCGCTATGATTAACTCAAGACAATGTTTATGTTCTTTCTCCAGAATTGGCGTAACTAGTGACAGGTTTATTATTTTTTATTGCCTGTCTAACAATTTTTTTATAATTATCTATTAAGTCATTAGTTATTGACATGATCTACTCATAACAATATTTTCTATGATGAGTTGTTTTGAGCTTTATTTGGCCTCGACAGTTTTCATTTTATTTGTCGGTATATTGGTATGGCTAGCTGACATTTTGACTAATTATTTAATTAATATTTTGTATCTCGTAATGTTTATTACTTTGCCTATGTATGTATAGAATCAAGTCTATCCGACTAAACAGACAGCTGTGCTGCTGGGGAGTTTGTTCCGCCACTTCTTCTTCCCAGCTAAAGCACTAGGAAGTGGTGAAGGGTGGGCGTTTTGGGGGACTGTCTCATGTACTTTGACGTTCGAAAAGTACTGATTCTCAGCCTAATTTGAATAAATGACTTTTTATTTTGATTTTGAAAAATTTGTAACAAACTTCACTATGGGAAAGCTGCGCAGATTTAAGCGAGACATGAAGTTTAAAAACGCAGGAAATAAAAGTTAAATTTAAAATTAAAAAACCCCCGACCCAAAGCATTTCCCCACAACAGAATACCATACGACATTACACTATGAAAATAGCTAAAACAGACTAAGCGAGCTGTCTCTATGTCAGTTAAATTACGAATTTTTCTAACAGCGTATGCTGCGGAGCTTAGCTTTTTCGATCTATTTATCTATATGTGGGCCCCATTGAAGCTTGGCATCCAACGTTAAGCCCAAGAATACAGTACTATCTTCAGGATTCAATTCTTCGCCCTTTATCAACACAGCTGTAGTTTCACCTGCCTAACGTGAGGTAGCGTAATAAACTTAATGCATTTGGTTTCTTTTCATTAAAAAGTAAATTATTAACATTGAACCAGTTAACTATTTTTAAGATTGCGCTATTTACATCGTCAGTAACCAACTGCTGACGTTTAAGTTTAAACAAAAGTAAAGTGTCATCCGCAAACAACACTACATCATGATCATCCTTTATGAGGTAAGGCAAGTCATTAGTATAAATAAGAAACAAGAAAGGACCAAAAATTGAGCCCTGAGGGACTCCTATTGGTACCATAAATCCGGGAGATCTTTTTCTATTTACGTCAACACACTGAATCCTATTACTCAAGTACAAAGTAAGAAGATCCAGAGCGGTGTTCCAGATCCCATAGTATTTTGATCAAGGCATTGTCAAGTTGGGGGACGGCTTATGAAAATGCTAGACCTCCTCTGTTTGGCGTTTTCATTGACTGTCCCCCGACTTGACAATGCCTTGATCAAAATACTACCTACAACCTAAACGGCCAATAAATATTTTTTTTTTACTTTTTAGAGTTTTTGTTTGGTGGGTCGAGTGTTTTTTAATTCCGATATGTTGATATACGTGAGATATACAATATGGATCATAAAAACATTTCAACAGTATCATCTATAGATTATTATATTGACGCACCAATGGTAAGCAAGAATTGATGTGTACAAAGTTAATTTATATACACCGCAGGTACTGTTCAACGTGTACATGGCGACGCAGTCCATCACGCTCTGTGTACCTCACATCGAGGTGTTCTCTGCAGCGCGAGGCGCCGCCGCCAGTATCTTCTACCTGCTGGAAAGAGAACCACTGATAGACAGCCTCAGTCCACAGGGAGTTTCACCGAAAAGAGTATTGGGAAATATATCTTTAGAAGACGTCCACTTTAGCTATCCTTCAAGACCGGACGTCAAGGTACGTTGTTGAAGGCAATTTTAATGTGGGCGGGGACGTCTGGGTTTGCTGGCAGCAGTAGTTTTCTCATTAAAATTGTGCCTGAGTACCAACTGGATTTGCTGACAGTCAATCTTGTCTTATTTAATTATCACAAAAAATTATTCTCTGGAGACGAAAGACAATTTAATGAAAAATCATGGTATAACAATCATGGACGCCAAATCGAACACCTTTTGGACCGCAATTATTTACGATCGCATATGTTGACAATGAACTATAATAAAACTAAAGCTGTTAACGTTCTTTTACAGGTTTTAAAAGGTTTCTGCATAAACATAAAAGCCGGGGAATGCGTAGCTCTAGTCGGGTCATCTGGTTGCGGAAAATCTACAGTATTGCAGCTGTTACAAAGACTGTACGACCCCCATACAGGCTCAGTCAAGTTGGACGGGAAAGAACTGAGGAATCTTAACTTAGGATGGCTCCGATCATCATTAGGTTTGTCCTCCTATACTTTTTAACCAGCTTTTTTGGCCTAAAACATTCGTTATAAGATCTATGTTCCACAATAGTTTACTCTAAGAGTTAACAATGAGGTGATTTTCAGGTGTTGTGGGTCAAGAGCCTGTATTGTTCCATGGGACGATTTTCGAGAACATTTGCATCGCTTGTCCTGAAGCAACATTGCCAGAAGTACAGAGAGTTGCGGCTATGGCGTACGCACATGAGTTTATCACGAATTTGCCTAAGGTTTGTACCAATTAGTTAAGCTTGCTTTAGAAGTCTTCTTTAATAGTCAATTATAATAATAACTTTATTTCCAATTTTACAGATAACATAAAGGCGATAGGTTAATACTATAATACTATTGTTTTTAAATTGCATGAATCACTGAGTAGCTCCACTGGCACTCAAGCTAAGATTAAAATTGTGTTAGGATCATATTAATACATTAAAAACGAAATTCAATTACGGACAAACCCCAGCGATGCAAAGACCACGTGATTCTATAGGAATTTATTATTAATATTGTTTTTCAGGGGTACGACACAGTGATAGGCGAGCGCGGCGCGTCGCTGTCGGGCGGTCAGAAGCAGCGCATCGCCATTGCGCGCTCGCTGCTGCGTGAGCCGGCCGTGCTGCTGCTGGACGAGGCCACCTCCGCTCTCGACCCTCACTCCGAGCGCAGGGTCCAGGCCGCACTTGACAGAGCTAGCGCTGGAAGAACCACTATCATGGTTTCACACAGGTATTTATATGAAACCGTTGTACCCTGAATATAAATGGTATTGAGATTTGTTAAAGAACGATGGTCAACCGACTATAAACTCCGTGCCCAATTTTTTTCGATCCAGCATAATGCATTTTTGTTTCTCATATTTCTCGCTACCTCCTGGCTACAAACTAAAAAAGAAACGTTTTTTTTTTCAAGTCTTAAATATATGGGGTTTCCTGAAAAACCTATTTCAGTTTCATTGATCTAACGAAATACACATAGATGTTTGTTTTCTATTTTTCGGCACAATAAAAGAGATAAAACATAATGATTGCCGAGGAATACGCCTGTAATCCTCTTATGGATAGGCAAAGATATACATATAAAACACCCAGAGTTTTCGCATGTTAGGTATTGAATGATTCCCCGCATAGACGTGGAATACATAACATCACTCCGGCATTACCCGGATGCGTATGCTGCTACACGGACACTTCTTAGCTATAATTACACATATATATACACAGGTATACTTACTTGTATTTTCCTCCACAATAGATCGCGCGCCCAAATCGCTTACCTACATTATCCAACTCAATTTGCAATGAGCTGCTTGTCTTTGAGTTATAAATAAATCAATGACTCCTTGATTGCAGGTTATCAACGATTTTGAACGCCAACCGTATTATTTGCATGGATCAGGGAGAAATTGTAGAGCAAGGAACACACGACGAACTTATGAAAATTAAAGGTGAGACAATCTTAATGTTCTGCTTAGTTTTCAACCAATAACTTAATACATAATACTAACGAATATTTTAATGCAGGTTTCTACTATAAGCTGGTTACTACAAATAAGCCTGAAGAGTCTGAACCTTTACCCGAGTTGTTGGAAGACGAACCAGATGAAGGCGCCGTTAATGTTCCTGTAGTCCGCAACGACAAGAAAAGAGATGACCGTAGACGATTTAACAAACAAAGTTCTGTAGTAGGTAGGTAACATACAGTATTCGGGTACATACAATTTTAGAAAGAGACTGTCACAAAGGAATGAACAACGAAGACAACGATAAACAAACCATTATTTTTTTTCTAAAACCATGTGACTTAGATATTCAAAACTGCGTACTGTGAAAGTATATCTAAAGAAAGTATGAAACAACAATATCAATGGTGAAATCCAGTCAAGAAACTTTACACAATCTGTCAATAATATCCACTCTCAATTGACAGAATCTCACGAATGGATGCAAACTCCTCGAGGGTCCGTCACTTCGGCTCTGTCGATCGGCATCCAGAGCTTTTTGCATAACTCAGACAGTGATACAAAGGATCAGGAAGTTGAGGTAATTACTTTATATTTCTAACCATGGACCCCGGGATGAGGTAGAAAACAAAACCTAACTTATCCGAGGCGGGATGCTAAAGTGCAGCCCTGACTCTCACCTAAACCCCTACTTACACGTATAGGTGAAATAATCCTCCAGTTACGTACGTTTTTAACTTTTATAACATTAATTGATTGACTAAATATTGGGTATAAATACTTACACAGGTGGGACAGTGTTCTCTCCCTAATTTTGTCTTTAACTTTGCAGGAAATAATACCAATAGGCAGTTGGGAAATATTGAAGCTAAATTCTCCAGAATGGCTTTACATTATTGTTGGTTCGATAGCAGCGTTTACTCAGGGCGCTTGCTTTCCTGTCTTTGCGTTACTCTTCGGTTTTACTAGCGGTGTAAGTTCATTTTCAATATACATAGTTATCATTAAGTACCAACAACTAGTAGCTAGGTGCCTAGGTACCTAGTTACACTGTTCTTTATGATGATTAACTGTTTTTTTTTTCAGATTTTCATATTGACGGACCGTGAGGAGCTATTGTTCTTGGGTGATTTGTATGCGGGTCTGTTCGTGGTCGTGGCAGCGGTTGCCGGCGTATCTATGTGTCTTCAGAGCACTACCTTCACAACGGCTGGTTTGAGGATGACTACTAGACTTCGAGAGGCATACTTTAATGGTTTACTTAGACAGGTACATATAGGATTGCCTATAGTAATAGTAAAATAGATATTTTTGGTAAATTAGAATAGAATATAAAATAAACAAGAATTATTTGTGCCACAGGAAATAGGATATTATGATAAAGAATGCAACACCGTTGGAGCTATTTGTGCCAGATTAAGTGGAGACGCAGCAGAGGTACAAGGTGCTACTGGACTCAGAATAGGTCTCATCTTGCAGGGCGTGAGCTCTGTGGTCATCGGAGTTATAATGGGCTTAATTTTTAACTGGAAACTAACTCTTGTTTCAACTGCTTTTTTACCAATTGTAAGTAGACATTTTATCGAAGTTGTTCTAATTGAAGTGTATTTGCATATATTATTGCATTAATCATTTGACTATAGATGATTGGGAGCATCTGGCTAGAAGGCGTAATGTCACGAAAATCTCAAGCCGACGAGCGGTTAGCCATGGAAACTGCGACTGGTGTAGCAACAGAAGCCGTTGTGAGCATCAAAACTGTACAAAGTTTAGGTGAGCAAGCAGTTTAACTTATGCCTATAATATACGCCCATGCCATACTATGATGCGTATCACTTTATTTTATCGACGGAAAACAATAAATTACAAATTAGTGAGGCGTAATATCGGCAAAACGGTAGTTAGGAACTCGATCTAGTTTGAATGTCATGTATTTCATAAGGAACAGGAATTAAGCATATCTAAAAGTACTCTGATGCCTCATTTCTATCCTAAATTCCTATTGGTTATTATTCTGTTACAGGTATAGAGACAGTATTCCTAGAAAAGTTCCGAGAGTCACTGGCGGAAGCCTGTGAGGCTGTGGCGAATAAGTCCCGATGGCGTGGAGTCGTGCTCGGCATGGGTCTCTACGTGCCCCTGATCGCGTTCTGCTGCGCGACGGTATACGGCGCTGTTCTCGTCTCGAAGGGAGAATTGGAATACAAAGTTGTTCTTTTGTAAGTATCCTTATATGCCATTGCTTCTTAAATGTTTGGATATGAAGCCACTTCTGTGAAATTACATGATTTACGTAAGTGAGGAAATTAGATGAAAATCACAGGTTTTTTTGCAAATTAAAACAAGTATCATTTAATAATCTTTCCACAGAGTTACAGAATGTGTCATGTTCGGAGCGTACATGCTTGGGCAGACACTGGTATACGCACCAAGCTTCAATTCCGCCAAAACCTCAGCAGCAAGGATATTGGGCTTGATACAAAGGGAACCCGTAGTGAAAACACTAGAAGGGGTCATCGATAAGAAAGATTGGGTGAATATTTTTATCTAGAATATGATTCTGTACCAAATATAAATCGGCTGTGCACGAACTTTTCATGACTCATGAATATAATCTTTTAATATAACGATATTAAAAGATTATTTTCAAGAGAATTTGTCTGTAGGTTCTGTTTTAAATTTAAAAGATTTAACAGATTTTTTATAAGTACCTAAATCATATCCTAAAATTTATAGGCTGCCACCGGTAACTTCACCTTAAAAGATGTCGAATTTAGCTACCCAACACGGAAACATCAGAAAGTCCTCAGGGGAATAGACCTGCACGTGGATGCCGGCAAGACAGTTGCGTTGGTTGGCCCATCCGGCTGCGGCAAGTCCACCGTGCTGCAACTGCTGCAAAGATTCTACGACCCTGACTCCGGAAAAATTGTGAGTACCTGTGTGTTTCTTTATTGTGTCCCTTCCGGCTGATGCTGCGTGCGACAGGTAGTATTAAATTTCCTTGACTGCCCCTTAAGCCGACACAGTGTGAGTAAAAGTAATCCGAATGAAAAGGCCGATTAGAGCGCTGAAAGTTTTTTGAAAATGCTCAAAGGCGCGTCATCGCCATCCGGCAATATGGATAATGCGACAATTCTATCTAAAACGTGGATCGGCACTGGAGCGCGCGTAAGGATCGCTGGTTTCCGAATTTGGATAGTCCGGTATGGACCCAGATCATTATCATCTTCCTAGCCTTTTCCCAACTATGTTGGGGTCAGCTTCCAGTCTAACCGAATGCAGCTGAATACCAGTATTTTACATGTTGCGACTGCCTATCTGACCTCCACAACCAAGTTACTAGGTAAAAGGATACCCTTTGGTAAGACTGGTTGTCAGGTTTGCTGCCATTTTTTGTTTCTAATATTTTATTTGTTTATAAAACTATTTTACTTATTACCAAGACAAAACCATTTCGCTGCGGGAAAACAACCATTAAAATTTCACGGTGTAGGTATATACGATGTGTGGGACGGGACGGACAAGCAGTCGCTAAATGTAAGATACTGGTGTTCAGCTACATCCTGTTAGACTGAACTACCCAACACAGTTGGTGAAAGGCTTTGCAAATTGATTAGTTACTACTCGCCTGTGTGTAATCCATGTGCTGCCGCATGTGTACCTAAGCCTTAAAAATGTAAAAGCTGCCAGTGTTTGCCGCCATCAAATATCATCTACAGACTGTTCACACACACATAAAATAATTATATCTGATTTTGCGTCACTATCAAAATTGATCTTTGTTTTCATTACAAAAAGCTGTTTTTGGGTTGCTACCACTAACAAGTCTGTCAATATCATAGTGATCTTTATTATTGTAACAGTAAGGTTGCTGTTGGGTCGCTGCTGTCAGAGGTAAAATCGCTGTGAACGGACTGTAATTGAACTTTGATTTTGACAAAATTTGTCAAATGTACCTACTAAATAATGAGAGAAATACTTTATTTTCATTCATATTCTAATCAGTTTATACTCGATACAAATTGACTATTGTCAAGAGTCTTCGTTATTCCATAACATACCGTATTTCTGACGAAAATGGGACAACTAATGGGCACAGCAGCAACCAGGCATCTGGCTTTAAAAATGGACCAGAACCCTACATTCCCAAGTGACAAAGGATTCACGTACATCAGGGAACAACGGAAATTGATAGCTACCGACGATCAACTTGCTTCTGCTAAAATTCCTCCCAAATACCGAGACTATTGTGCTGATAAGTTGCTGGAGTACCAAGTCTGCCGCTACAAACATATGCCTTTCTTGCTCAACTGTCACTGCGAAAAACATGCATATATTTGGTGTGAAAAGGAGGACTACTTGATCAGAATGAAAGAGTTTGAAAGAGAACGCAGACTAAGAGAAAGAGAAAGAAGATTAGCCCCACCTCCTCCACCGCCACCCCCGCCACCCCCAAAACCCAAGAAAAAACACGGATGGCATTAAATATTTATTGTTTTACGAATTTCATCTCTTCATTATCCTCATCTCAGCAAAGTTTTTAAATTAATTATTAACTAAATGTGCTTAAATGAATGTGATTTTCATAATTATGTCGGTAATGTAAACTACATTCGAATATTATAAAAGTAATACCTAGTTAGCTATCTACTAAATAAAACTGCAAAAGTAACTCTTGTCTGTCTGTTTAACTATCTGTTACAAGCCGAGCTGAATGGATTTTGATGAAATTTGGCACACGGATGTATCTAAGTTTTATCCGGGTAATACCTACTTTCCCGTGGGATATTCTCGTATTAAAAACAAAAAAGATTGTAAACTCTAAATGTAAATTTCATGCCTATGTTCGATGCCTACATCAAAATGATAGATAAAAGTATGAACAAGGCCTTATCACCGCTGTGCTTTGTGCACAGCGGTGATAAGGCCTTGTTCATACTACCTACCTACGTAAGTATGCTAAAGCAGCACTAATCAAAGTAGCGGTAAGCATACCTACCTATTTTTGCAGTGCGAGCGTCCAGGGCGCAGGAAAAATAATTCGTCTACATAAGATTAATTTCGCCTAATCGAACTGTTAAAACATGTCTTTTTACTATCCTGCCCCATAGGTGATGACATTTTGCAAACATCTAACTAATCACTTGGTCCATAGCAGATATACACATACTTTTGCTTATTGCCCTCTTTAATGTACCCTACCAGGAGTTGGATGACCTTGACAATCGCGCATCGCTGACGTTGCCACGGTTGCGTCGCCAGCTAGGCGTGGTGCAACAGGAGCCGGTGCTGTTCGACCGCACGCTAGCCGAGAACATTGCATACGGAGACAACTCCAGACCATGCACCATGCACGAGATCATTGAAGCCGCCAAAGCAGCAAACATACATACCTTTATATCTTCTCTACCTATGGTAAGTAATGAGAAATTCATTTTGCTTCTTATCTCTCGTAAAGGTCAAGAGGATTTGCACGACGTGGTAAGTTAAGGAGGGGTTATTGAAACGATGCTTATGCTGTGAGCGGCCCATGTCCAGCAGCATTTGGTTGAATGATGACGATATTTACTAATATACGCTTTGATGATGAAAGGGACCCACATCGAAAAATAAAGCAGAACAGTAGCAGATCTAAGCTCAAGCCTAAATTATTCTTAAGAATTGTGCACACGCAGAGTACAGGTACCCAAACTCGGAGAACGTTAAATAGCATCGAGGTGCTTCATTGTTTTGTGTTTATTTAAACCCATGAATTTTCCAGGGTTACGACACAAACCTAGGTTCTGGCGGTGCTCAGCTGTCGGGTGGTCAGAAGCAGCGCGTCTGTATTGCGCGGGCGCTGATCAGATCGCCACGATTGTTACTGCTTGACGAAGCCACGTCGGCGCTGGACGCGAACAGTGAACGGGTAAAATGAAACACCTAAATAAATAATACTGCGGCAACACGTTATACAACGCTCTCTTTTCGTACCTAAGGGTATTATAGATTGCAGTAGGTAGGCAGGTATATCTCATAGGTAGTTAGCTACCTGCGTAAACTGAGATAACGAGTCTTTCACAGTAACTTGGAAAATGGGCTCCCTACTAAGTATGTAATGTAGTCGGGTAAGATTTTCCAAACAAATTGTAACGTGTTTTGAAGGGAGTTGTAGTGGGCTAACAATTTGGGCCAAACAAACAGTTTGCATTCGTATGCAGACCTCTCCTCGTGGAGATAGAAATAACATATTTGTGCCTCTTTTCCTACTCTTATTCTTGGGTCTAATAAGAGAGTCCTTGTCTCATTATTATGGTCTTCTTAATTATAATTTGTCTTATTATTATTTAGCAACTTGTCTTTTTGACTTGTTACCCTAATCCAATAGCCGATAAAGCTCTCCAGCCGCTTACCTACCTATTAAACAATTGTTTTTCCAATTGTGATGCCAATTTAGCCCCTTCGGGGCTAAATCTAGCCCTTTTTCTTCTTGTTCAGCTCTGAATATAAAGATGTTGCCCCCTAGCCTGTAATCTAGCCTCAAATATTATCGCCTGTCAAAACCATATAAAAATAAATTATGAAACAGGATGAACTTTGAGTCCCTAAATTCCATACCATAAATACGAACTGGCCTTACCAAGTTAAACCAAACTTACTACACATTGGTAATCCCATAGGATCTCCTTTAAAAAATATTGTATCCAATTTAAATATACACTGTACAAGGCTGCGCGCATTGAAGCCCAAGCCCAACCGTCAACGTCGTCAGCGCAAACCCTTCGAGAAGAATTACATAAAGACATTAAACAATATGATTCATTGACACAGATGATTAAACAATATTTTATAGTCCAGAATGATGTATTTTGTTAATAATTTACACATTACTTAATCGTGAAATCCATTATACTAAAGAATCTTTATGTTGATTTTTCGTTATTTAGTCATTTAGCCCTTTTTTATGTGCTAATCTAGACCTTTTTTAAACTCGATTTAGCCCCAAAACCATAGAGAACCATAGAGACTCTTAAGATAGGAATGTTATGGAGTTGTGTTAGGTATGCATTGAGTAAAGCTTGTCGTGTCGATTTTACGTACTAATTTACGCCGATTCGGTTCATCTTTGCAGGTCGTGTCTGAGGCGCTAGAAAAAGCAGCGAAGGGTCGCACGTGTATAACAATCGCTCATCGGCTCTCCACCATCAAAGATGCGGACCTCATCTGTGTGCTGAATAAAGGTGGGCTTTTCTTCTCTTTGACAAAGATAACGAATCATAAGGTGACCAGGCTATCGTATCAAAAATTGAAAACCTGATTAGCCTTGCCCCGACAGCAAACAACAGCATCGTAAGAATAGCGGTCGTTTATTTGATAAAAAATATAAACTGACAAAATTTTCGGGTGTTGGATTTGTGATCAGCGTTTATAGGATACAACTACTACAATGATAACATAAGTTCATTGATTGACGTTCAATTCGGTACGGAATCGTATCGAATGGTTGTGAATAGCTATGCAGACTGGCTTCATGTCCTATCAGACGTAATGTGTAACTACACCGTGACCATGTTGGTCACGATGTAGCAACAGATCAGTGAGTTGAATGACGGACGACTTCCTTAAACACATATCAATGTTTTTTTTATTTACTTAAAGAAATATTATTTTGTTGTTCCCAGGCAAAATTGTGGAGCGCGGCAGTCATGCTGATCTAATAAAGCTAAAAGGCTACTACTGGCGAATGACCCGAGGACAGGACAGCCCGTGAATGAGTACTGATCAACCACCGACACGTATCTTGAGTGGTGCTATTTTCTGCAGTGTTTAATGACCTTATGACCAAGAGAAGCTACCAAATATCACGCCTAGATCCTCGCTTACGTACTCTTTTAGTATTTTCTGCCTTTCCCAACGAAGATTGGTTCGTAATTCCTTCTTAAAATGTGATTACCGATTAATATATGTTAATGTGTGGATCATGTTACTTGCTTAAGTAAGATTTAGGTTTATTTAACTAATGTTACTTCCTGTATAGTTGTTGCTATTTATGTTTAGTAGGTACTTACTCAAATAAAAGACGAATCTTTGTATTACATATTATTTATTTTGAATATTTTCAAAAAATCGTGTCTACACATACATACGAGCTAATAATCTAACTCACAATATCACTTCATGATGCTTTTACTTTTTGGCGATACCCTGTAACTTTCTAAATGTAGTACAATTCTGTCATTGTTTTTTATAAACAAGCTATAGCTTGTCATAGCTTTTGCTTAGACAAAACGACCTAGACGACAGAATACGAGAATATGTTGTGATATCTTTTTGGCGTTAATTTTTTACTATAACGAGTCTGCAATACAAAATAAGTAGCATAGCTTTTGGACAATAAGAATGTTTTATTTATTCCAGATAATCGTTTTCACGATAATTACACAATCATATTATAACCTTAAGAAACGTATTACTCGTAGTTCCTTCTGCCTGCCATTGCGTTTGCACTTTCAATATAGACTTGTCTACGCGCAGACGATTACAGTATTTTACTGACAAAAAAATGCACTAAAGTACCTATATTTTATACATACTAATGAGAAATAATATCAAATATAAAGGTTGACACTAAAGAGAAACGTAGAAATCAAAATAAAGTACATTAATATATAAAGATTTTGATGTTATTCTTAAACAAAACAATGTTTTTTTTTTCTATTATCACTTATTTAATAATAAAGTGGTAAAGATGATTAGGTTGCGAAGTGTTTTACGTGATACATTGAATCTAAAACTGTATCATATCACTTCCGGACACGGTACCCTCAGGTGGCACAGACTAGTGATGGTCTACCTGCTCCAGTTCCCACAAAAAACTGTCAGCTGGAGACACTATTATTCTAATCGCTAAGTTAGCGAAAAGCAAGAAAAATTACATTTCGCTAACCGTTGCCTTCACTACCAGTACGACGCATCAAAAAACCCTGTCCTTATTTTACATGTTTTTGGTGGCACATGATAAACTATCCTACCTTACAGGTATCCTGGTATTCTATCTATATGAAAGTATTGAATAGACAATGTTTATAAAGTTAAGAAGAATCAAATGTTATGCAATTCTTAACACACCTCTACAAATGTATTGTGTTGAAATTAATGGCTTTTTTTAGAACGTAGTAGGAGGATGGACCCTCCTAATATTTCACATATAAATATAGCTAAAAGATAACTTTTCAATATGTAGCATAATATAGTTTTACTTTTAGTCAGGTATAAATCATTTATTTTTCTTCGCGATGTCAAAATAATCATTTACTCATTTAATCACAAAACTATTATAATAACACCTTATTAAATTACCTTTTATCTTGTTATTTAAACAATGGTGAAAATAAGTTTATATTTATAGTAAAAAATGGTAACTAACAAACGTGAATTAATATGACTTTTAACATTGACCAAAACTGGCATATCACTTGAAACATAGCAACTTTCCGTACTTACGTAGTAAATATTAACCGATATAAAATATATAAATAGTAAATGGAAACTTATTTATGAACATAATTTCAGGTCACACTTATTTCCATAGGTACTAGTGGCACAATCACGGGAAACGAAACTGCCATATTAGTAAATAATTAATTAGCGCAATCACCTATACAAGCAAGACATTCCCATTTCTCCGCCTAATTGCTAAACATAATTTTGCCATCTCGCTTCTATAGTTGATTGTTTAAACATCATCATTCATTGAAGAAACATTCATCCAAAAGGTACTCTACTGCCATATACTTAAAGTAAACACCTAATCCTAAGTATCTGTACAGATATTTTTACTTATTTAATGTTTGACAAAGAGTTCCACTTACCGCACTACCGTGCGCTGTGTATCGTCGCACGTTGTCACTCAAATGGGAACATGTCTTAACGATAACCGAAAACTTTATTTTCGTCGCAATTTCTTTTATATCCGCCATAGCATGAGTGCAAGCATGTGCCTAAACCATTGGTAAGCACACCATATCAACGCGCAGTGTTCGGCATGAGGAGCTTGATAATTTCCAGGATTTTGTACGAATCCCACGACCGCCTAGCTGGCCACTCGATTTAATTATAATCGACATCACATCACATCTAACGGTTAGAACTCATGGAAAAAAATTATACACTTGCTAAAGTATTCCGACAAACTTCAACGAAGAGAACACACGTTGTCTTAATTCTGGAAGTGTAACAATGTGAAGAAAGGAGAGAGGAAGACAATTTTTAAAATAACGTTAAAAACTTCTATGAATTTATAAATAGAATTTGCTAAACATACCGAAGAAATAAAAATAACAACATAACAAACTTAAAACAAATAAAATATTTTCCCTATTAAATATAACAAAAGTATATAATATGACGTAGTTTAATAGAAAGAGCCAATAAACACAATTTAACAAAGTTAGAAAGGTGTCACAATATGTAAATAAGAAATAAACCATTATCTGACAATCACAGGTTGTGAACGCCACTATCTCAAAAACAACGTAACGTAAATATTTACCACCTAGTCACAAAATTCAGTAACGAGATCAAAAAATGTAAAATTATATTTTACAAAAACATATTCTTTCTATGAAACGCCAGAAAATAAAACCGATAAATGGCACATTGTAGGTACCGAATCAAATAACGTGTAGATATTAAAACATAATAACACTTTGGTTGCTTGATTCAAATAAAAGCTACAATACAACAAATTGTTTCAAACAATATGTACTGAATAAAGTGCCTACTAATAATATATTTCAAATAATTACTTAACATTCATGTAAATAATGTTGTACATTTTTTCTATAAAGTTAAATAGTTTGTTAGAAATTGCACAGCCTTTTAACACAAAAAATAATAAAACAAGAAACAGTGTTATATATATATATATAAACCAATGAACATGTTGAAACGTACCATGTGCAGCATGTCACACTAAACAAAACGTAATCTTATCAAATATTATGTGTATGACACATACACTTGTTGGCATTTGTTTTGGTATAAGCCACAAGGTCCTGCACCGCAACTGTTTAACTCAGAAGCACTTCGAATACATAAATACATCAACAGAGCATAAGGTGCACTTTTCTTATATTGATTAACTATTAAACAAATTGGCAAGTGTATGCATACACAATTTGCAATTGTGTATGTATTTGAACTAAAATCTAGAAATTATAACAATATCCTGTTGAATTCGGTCGGTTCGGTGCAGCACCGTGTCCCTGATTGTGGATGACGTAGCAGGGAGGTGGGGGTGGGGCTGGTCCCTTACTGCGGCATGTGCTGGTGTGCACCGGAGTGCGGCGGGTGCTGCGGCGGGTGCTGCGGCGGGTGCTGCAGCGGGTGCTGCGGCGGGTGCTGCGGCGGGTGCTGCGGTGGGTTCTGCTGCGGGTAGCCGATGGCCCGCGAAGTGCCTCCCTCATAAACTATTTGTGCCGGTAAACGCTGGTGGTTTTGAATATCCTCTGAATTCACGTATGGACCTTGAACCTGGGTTGTCAATAATTTAGATTAATAACAAAGTTATGAAGTAATCCTGCGATGATTAATTATTTTTACTACTTGAAGAAAGGTGATCAATCTGAAATTTGTCTGTGCTGGGCGAGGGATGTGATCTGATCAATGTATGTACACGTTACAATGAATTATGCAAACGAATGTGATAATAACACCGGCACACGAAAGTATACAATGAAATGTATTCATTAGTTCATCTGATGAAATTCAAATATTCATATTGATGGATGCAACAGTACCCAATAATAATACATTCTGACTTGTTAAAAGCACAGAGCATGGAGAAGCCAGAGACGATATTGTCAACACTTTCCATACAAACCAAGCATGTCAGTGGACATCACCGTTTACTCGCACTACGACACAATTGACGTAAGTAAAAAAACTGACGGCTTTACAGACGTCTCGTGACAAAAATAATACGGACTTTTAATTGGTGCTATCAGCACGGCCATTCCGTGTTCTGTGGTTAAAAGGTAACCACAATATGTTTCTATACCTACCGCAAAATAAGAATATTTGCTAATATATCAACCATTGTATATTTGTGAATCGTTAGGTTTTATAAAAGTAAATAAATATTTAATATGCTCAATGCCGATAACTATTGACCGCTAAACCTAATACCATTTAAGGCAAACAACAATTGATTCCAAAACCACTTACAACGAACAAATTAACAAAAATTATATGTAACGTACATACACACGGCTACACATCAAGCTATACATTTCCAGTATAAGCTGATCTCGCATTATATAGGATTTCCACACAGTGCGAGATCAGCGTAAACAGGAAATGTATAGCTTGATGTGTAGCCGTGTGTACGTTGAACTTAAGGGCTAAATAAGTAAATCGTGTAGATGCCCAATGGCATGATGACCTTTAATTTAATAATATATACCTATACAGGGTAATTTTTTAACCAGTGCGCGCATACTGTAACCATGAATTCAGCATATCATTCTAGACCACCTAGCGAAGAAATTTTTCGTCGGTTATACAAAAAAAAAATCTGCTGTTTCATAGAGAAGTGCAATAATACCTACGCCTACGCGCTACGCGCATACGCGGTCAAAATGTATGGAACAACAGATTTGTTTGTATAACCGACGCAACATTTCTAAGCTAGGTGGTCTATAATGATATGCTGAATTCATGGTTACAGTTTGCGCACTGGTTAAAATTTTATCCTGTATACAAAGTAAGTCTCAATTCACCTTTGGCTAAAGCTCTGTAATATTGTATGTGTCATAGATGTTTTTTACATAATGCAAGATGGCAGGGACATCGACGTACAACCTGTTACGGTGTATTCAGTACATGATTCTGGACGAAAATGTATGCAACAGGTCATTTTTGTTTTTTTAATAATCCACGAAGTACGAACGTACGGGACGTTGAAATTCTTCGTGGATTATTAAAAAAACAAAAATGACCTGTTGCATACATTTTGGCCGCGTAGATATTGCACTTTTGTAGGAAACAGAATTATACACCGAGAAATTTTAATGGTTGTTTTCCCGCGGCATGGCAGAACAACTTGCCATAAGGAGTACTTTCGAAGCATAGAGTAAAATTAAAAAAATAAAGATGTTTTTGTTTTAAAATTATTTAATGAAAAAATATTCATCAATTCGAAAACGTGAGAATCAATAGTAACACTAGAGGTAACTTGTATGTACTACTCGCATCGCAAGCGCCGCCGACAAAGGGAACAGCGATGCATAGAAAATAAAGGTGTAGATGAATATTTTTTAATTATTTTAAAACAAAAACATCTTTATTTTTTTAATTTTACTGTATGCTTCGAAAGTACTCCTTATGGCAAGTTGTTCTGCCGCGGGAAATCAACCATCAAAATTTCTCGGTGTATATGACACAATATTTAAGTGCCAAATATTACCATACCATACCAATGAACAACTCATGATGTTACCAGACCTATGAGGCTATGGCTTATGTATACTTATTACATTTACTACAAATTATTATACATTACTTATCTAATTTTCAACAAAGGTTGTTTAATGCTCCGTTCCGCTATAATAATAACAAAATAAATTATTCCTATAATAATAAAGTTCCTCTCTCTGGAGCGCTGATCGCCGGTAGCTGGGACCCTGTTCCCGAGACAGGCGGGCTACTCTTTTTTATATTTTTAAATGTTTCTATATATTTTTATACTAATATTTAAAAATGTAATTTATATGTGTATTTAGTGAAATAATGGAGAAAATATATAAAATAAGCTTATTGACACAAAATAGGTTTGTATACAATACCAATATGTTACGTTACATTGGTTTTTGGGATAAGGAAACAAAAACGGATCGTTTTGCTTACCAAAGGTAGCAGTTTTTATTTTTAAACTGGGCAAATAAATAACTGGGCAAGTAAGCTAATTTTACCGGTAATAGCTACTTCCATATAGGACGATCTACAAAGCTATGAGGCATTTGCTTAATTTTTAGTCAAGATACGTCGCGTCTTAAATTTAACCTACAACTGTCAGTAAATTATAGGAATCGGTCATTAATCGATTATGTTCACCGTTGGACAAATACATAGGTGCGGCGGCAACAAGAAAAATTAAACATTTCTTATTTTACGCTAAATTAAGCGCAGGATTATTGTACAAGAGTATAGACAAAGAGAATAAACATCACAACTAACATGAAAAATAAAAAAACAACAATATTGCATACTCACGTTTATAAGCGGCTGGAGGATGCCAAGCCTGGCTAGCAACAGCTGTTCCTTTACCTGCCGCAGCTCCTCCTGTTGCCTGACTATCATTTGCTGCAACTCCTCGTGCTTTCGTTGCAACTGCTCCTGCCACAGCAACTAACTTGTATCATGCAATAGAGTGCGTTGGGTAGCCTAACTACTTGAACTGAGATTCGAAGCGAAATCAATAAACATTGATATTTAATCATGCTTACTTGAATCTGTGGGATAGTTCTAGAAGATCGTTAGCTTATAGATGTAGGTATATTGTGTGAGAGGTGACCTTCGCAAAACTCACCTGAATCTGGGCTTGGTCGGACGATACGATGACGGGCATGGAAGGGATGGCGAGTGGCAGTACGCCGGGCACTCCTACGGCGCTCACGTAAGGCGTGGGGTCTAGGTACTGCGCGCCCATACCGTGCTGCGGGGCCAGCGCCGATTCTGCATTCTTATGCGTCTGCTGCAAGTTAAGTTCAATTTAATATTAAACTCAGGGAAGTTACCACCCTGGGTAAAACGGCATTGATTAATACAGACAAATTTCGCCAACCTTTTTTTGAAGAATTGTCTATGACCTACGCCCCTCAACATAAAAAAAGTTAAAATCGTTTTCGAATACCAGCTTTAGAAGATTTGATCCGTATAACCGCCGTCAGCCATACTCAGTCTAAGCCATAAAGACAATATCTGGCACATTTAATTAGTAAAGTAAAATACTCTGTGAATGTCCAACCATCCCAGCCGGTATGCTTCAGGGTTCCTTTTCATACTTTTCCTGAGTTATATACAAGGTGTAACAGATTAAACCCATGACCTGTAGTAGTTTATCCTAATTTTATTGTAACTGAATCGATTTTAGTAACTTTTAATATGGGTATTTTATTCAAAATTATTTATTTTGCCATACCTACCGCTGTTTGAACTAAAGAAAATTCAATATTATTTCAAACAATACTCGTTAGACTCAATTTGACACGTTTTTCTTAATAATAAGTTAACCTTTAAAAAAAAATTGATGAGATAGTGCTATTCTTTACGTCCGGCACCACACGGAACCGGCATTATTGCGCATTATGGCGTAAAAATCATCGGTATGCTCAAAAGCGAAAATACCGGACGCACTGCAATAGCGCGGCAGTCCCAACACCATCCTGAAGCAGTTATTATATTGAATACGCACGGCGTCCAGCGGTCTCTTAGTATGCCTTATCCACAGGCCGCTCGTGTAGAACGATTGGTAATACGCTTTAAAGAGCGTAATCTTTATCCCAATACTACAACGAGTGAACCTGTGTACTAGCATGTTGGCTCTGACAGCTAGCGCCCTGCGCTCACGATCTGTATCTTCATCGTCTTTGAGGTCTCCAGTTACAAAGTGTATCAGGTATTTACATAGTAAACAAGCCCATGAATAGTGGCATATCGCTCACACACGCATAACAGCACCCTGATCGAGCCAACCGTCGGGCCCAGCAGCACCATGTTGTCAGCATAACTTAAATTGTGTACACAAACGTTGCCTCTCCAGCATCCGACACGCATACTGCTAAGCTCGGCAATCAGCCCGTTTATGTACAGGTTGAAGAGCTTTGGCACTCCATCTTGTACGGTTCCGACAGAGACCATCCCCATCGACCACAATTAAGTTGATTGGTGTACCAATATTTAAAGATCTTCAGTTCGATTGGTATTCCCGCTTCCCTCAGCTTCCCCCACAGGACATCATAGGCCACAAGGCAAAACATAGAGTAACAACTAAATTGAAATTAAATAATATCTAGTAATAAAACAACTAAAAACTTATATTTACATTTGAGACATTTTCGCAATTATGAAAATTTATTGTTACAGTTTTATTAGGAATAGAGATTGTTGTAGATTTTATATTCTGCGTGTTTGAAATAATGTCCGAAGCTGGCTCATTTTGAGGAAAATGTGACGGTGAATCTCGTTGTTTGGATGTAGATGGGCGCGGCGATAGTGGCATGGATGGATTAACTGAAAGATGCAATTTAATGTTTTCCACGATGCGTTCACATGTTTTCGCCTGGTTCTCAATGGAATCTTCTATGTACCCCTCTGCTACAGCACTTGGCTTCCATCCTCCATATCGCCTGAGAACAATTAAGTCCGCTCCAGAATCTTGGCGCATTTTGCATTGCTCCATTCAATAAAATTACCATAGGCTTTCATATATTTCTCCCGCGATTTTGCAGGTAATAGATTATCCATTACATTTCTTGCGTCAGTTTTAATACTTTCAGGAGTTAATTCTATACTTTCACTGTCACTTGAAGAGTTCATTTTTCAAAACAAAACCATGAATTTCTAACAATCCGTGAAAATTGACGAAGACGCGGGCTGTAGTTCGCGCGTTTTAAATTTGATTTCTTTTTTTTTATGCAGCTGGCGGCGCGACTATGGCACATGAGTCACCAAACGGAACAGAGGCAAAGCTTCTTAAGAACGTGCAAAATTGTTACCTATTTTGGTAGGGTTGTTACAAAATAGGTGATACCAAATTAAACAAAACATTTGTTCAATAGTTTTATTGTTCATTACGATAGAATACTTTACAAATTACTTACTGTAACATTTTTTTTAATGGTTTATTATTTCTTTCTTTGTTTATTGCAGTCGCTCCATGTAAAACACGGGTATTCAGCCGCGTCCGGTTAGACTGGAAGCTGACCCCAAGCTAGTTGGGAAAAGGCTAGGGAGATGATGATACCTGTTTTTAAAATGTTTATTTAATTATAGACAGACCGACTAGTAGCGAAAAATAAGAACGATGTAGGTATTAATGATAAATTTTGATTAAAAATGCTTTTTAAATGCGTATTTAAACTTTCATGATAATGCTACAATAGCTGTTGAGGAGTTCCCTCGTGATGAGACTATCCTATCTGGAGAAGATCATGTTTAACAAACAAAATTAAATTTAAATACAAAGTTTCGAGTCCATGCTACTAACCGTTAAAGAGTTCCCTCATAACGAGGCAATGCTGGCTGCAGCAGCAGTTCATGATAAAAATCGCGTTAAACTATCAAAATTAAACTAACATACAAAATTTCGTGACCGTGCTACTACCCGTTGAAGGGTTCCCTACAGAGGAGACACACCTGGCTACAGCATCAGGTTATATATATCATATTATTGCATTGTCACTGAAGTTATGGTATACAAAATTTCAGCTCAATCACACATCGGGAAGTGGTTCAAATCGTACTTGCAATATTTGAACTTAACACATACCTACTACATACCAAACCACCCACACACCTACAAGTGTTTAGTAAAAGCTTGTAATAACAATAAAAAGGTAAAAACACACCGTGTAGTACCCACTTCTTATTAAAAAATAATCATACAATAAAATAAAGGTACTTACTTGAAAAAGTAATGTTCAAATATTTACTTACCTATTTACTCCTTTGGATAGATAAAGTATGCGCGGTTGTATGAAGCTTTGTCTCTGTTCCGTTTGGTTACTCAGGTGACTATGGGCCGTCGTACCAGCCAGTCTTTATTCAAACAATATTTGAGTTCGATTTCTTTGGCGCTGAACACTAAGATGTTCCAAATTCAAAAAATGCGCGGTAAACATAATTGCGGCGCACTTAAAAGAGGATTAGAAACTCATTACTGCCCGCTAAAAGTTTCTTATAGAAAACACCACCTTTGGGTGCTCTTAAAGTCGAACCAAGTCGTCGTTTTCGAATGGATGGAATGAAAAAAATATTATGTTTATTCCATGCGAACGTATTCTATCACTGGTTTTTCAAAATAACAAAAATATTCTAAATAATTTGAAAGATGATTCTAAATTCGCTTCTGTTCGAATGCATCTAAGTTAAGACACTATGATTTCCAGCCTCCTGAACAAGCGGGATTCCGAAAAGGTTTCAACACCGTAGGCCAGATACATTTACGTTCCACTTATAAAAAAGAGCGGAATTGTACAGCCTGCATCTATGCTCAGCGTTTGTGGACCACGTGAAATTCTTCTTCTACAATCTTACAATCGGCTTCTCAAGCCTTAAGCAGATACGTTCTGTGCTTGTAGGCGTTTTGAATACGGTATTCCAGTGCTGACCGTCCCTCTTCTTGTTGTTTGATTAGATCAAGTTGTTCCCCATGAATGCTGTCTATTCAAGCGACGGTGTATTGAGTGAGTGAGTAAGTTGGTCAATACATGTGTCAATCTCTTCTTTTACAGTATTTATTTTGAGGTAATCATTTAAACCACAGAGCATTTATTATGATTTTTAACCCCCGACGCAAAAAGAGGGGTGTTATAAGTTTGACCGCTATGTGTGTCTGTCTGTGGCACCGTAGCTCTTAACCGTTTAACCGCTTACGTCGGTTTAATCCGACAAATATTTTCGGGTACATTTCGCCAGGGTCGTATATTTACAACCAAAATACCACAGCTCGTTTAGTCTGTGGTAAAAAGTTAAGTATTGCACATACCTCTTTGTTGTAGGTATTTATTTTTCGATTCACTATGCCTGGCGCTGGGGGCACGACAACTAATATGAAGTCGGGCGGTTAAAAGGTTACAGGTTAACCGATTTGGGAGCGGTTTTTTGATTTAAAACTAGGTTTTCTAGAGGTGATTCTTAGACATGTTTCATCAAAATAGGTTCAGCTGTTTGAAATTATTAGCTATTTTCTGGTTGACGAAGGGACTTGAGCATCTTTCACGGATCTGATCGAATCGAAATTTGGTATTCTATTACTTCAATGATATTAGAGTGTGTCCAGACCTGGGGAATGCTTCGCTCGCGAACCGCTTGCGAACTGCGCGCGTGCATTTCATGTTCGTACGCTGCCTCAACGCCGTCCGCGCGCAAGCTACGCGCCGTACTCGAGCGGCACAGGAGGTGCGCGCGTTCCGCCCGCGGTGCACCTCCCTCACCGCAATATTTAGTTCAAACGCGAAAGAAGCTATGTGCGCACGAGCAGCGCGCGCGCTGCACACGCGCCCCACGGCCCAAAGCCTTGCCGGAGTTGCACGAGAGCGGCACACCAAGCGTAGGCTGTAACCGCACGCGAGCAACGCGCGCGCAGTTCGCAAGCGGCTCGCGAGCGGCAAATTCGCCAGGTCTGGACGCACCCTTACACGAACAAAGTAACCTTGAACTGGTGCTGGAGCATCACCTGAAATTTCCACGATACCCAAGTTACTCACCAACAAACAGCAGAAGTATCGTGTTCGATCTCATTGAAAAGGTCTCAATGAATAGGTTATTTTTAGATAAATGGTGATCAGGACGAGGAATGAGGATAAATTAATAACAAACTTCACAGTGGGAAACATTCGTAAAGCTGCGCAGATTTAAGCGTGACATGTGTCGATCGTAGCGTGTTTACTATTACTATATTAAGTTTAAAAAGCAGGAAATAAAAGTTAAATTAATTTTAAAAACCTCTGACCCAAACAAAAACCTCTAAAAAGTAAAAAAATAACATTTATTGGCCTTTTAAGTTGTAGGCAATATTTTGATCAAAGCATTGTCACGTCGGGGGACGGACAATGAAAACGCCATACACACGATGCCCAGCAATAATGAATGTAACTATGCTATTGTAGAAAGGATAACATTTTCATTGCCGCGGTCGGTCCGTGGATGGGTGACCATCTTTACATACAAACTCCCCTCCGTGTCTCGGAAAGCACGTTAAGCCGCAATCCCGGCTGTCATTTGTGGATCTTTGACAGTCGTTACGGGTCGTCAGAAGCCCGAAAGTCTGACAACCTGTCTTACCAAGGGGTATCATGTTACCCAGTTATTGGGTTGTGGAGGTCAGATAGGCAGTCGCTCCAAGTAAAATACTGGTATTCAGCTGCATCCGGTTAGACTGGAAGCCGACCCCAACATAGTTGGGAAAAGGCTAGGCAGATGATGAACTTAAAAGGCCAATAAATATTATTTTTTTACTTTTTAGAGGTCTTTGTTTGGGGTTTTTTTTTAATTTTTGATTAAAAAAATTTCAGAACTTCGACTTTGGTATCTTTACAGGATCTCTACAATGGAGTTTTTGGTTATTTCCTGAAGATCAATTCCATATGTTCATACCGGCTTCAGGATAGTTGATGCGTCGTAAATCTATGACGTTGATTTAAGAGGTTGTCGTTGATACGAAAACTTAAATTTTACATACTTAATTAAAATGCATAATTGAATGTTTTATTTTAAACACCTAATTCCCACAGTGCCCAGCCCTAGTGGGAAATAAAGAAAGAAAAGGGAGTTAATGGAGTGTAATTTGCTGCGGCTAAATGAAATAATGGGACAAAATGAACATCAAATTGGGGAATGTTTCACTTTCTGTCACTGTATAATCCAAAAAATTGCCTATGAAATATAATAAATGACGATTTGGAAACAAATAGGATAAGCGGGTCTAAAAAGGCCACATTAAGCAATTCCTCTAAAAGTGATTCATTTCCTGAATTCCCATGTGATTCTGCTATTTGACATTTCCCTTTAATAAAGCAATTCATAATTTGGTGACCATTTTACGAATTTCCATACAAAACTGTCAAATAGACGAATTGCGTGCTGTCTACGCAGATAATATTATGAATTGTCAGTTTGTGACCATTTTACGATTTTAAATATGATTAATAATAATATGATCATATTATGATTCTGCCAAAGTGGCCTTTTTAGACCCCAAGATCATTTGAACGCAGCCTTGTAACAACGTAAGTAACCTTTGAAAAATCATATGCCCTAGGCCCCAAATTAGCAATCGCGGGACGGCTGACTATCTATTACATGAATATAACAACTGTTGAAACGTGAAAATACTTTATTCGACTGCCTACTACTCTGAAGGATAGGTGTGACCCTATTTTATGACTCTTATCGATACATGTCATAAAAAATGTAATGCCGTCATTTGAGAACAGCGGGACCGATTTGCCAAATGTTTGTTTTAAAATATTCGTAATAGACCGAATTAGGTTTATATGGAATTAAAAATTGGAAAAGTTTCAGGAATATTTTCAAATTTTAGAAAAACTGAATGTCCTTTTTTCCATGGGATGTTTGTATCAACTCAAGACCACACTGAAATTGGGACTGGACAGCGTCTGTCGGGTGAGCTAGTTATCTCTGTACTGTAAATCTATCACAACCAACCAACCAAATAAATGAATAAAGTGTTCACCTCGCGCATTGAGTTCCGCTGCGACGACCTAGATTCGCCGGACAGCGATCCCTCGGAGCCGGTGTAGTGCACGTGGGACGTCCGCGTCCACGACGCGCCGCCGGCCGTAGCAGCCGTGCCGACCGTAGCAGCCGTGCCGACCGTCGCAACCGTGCCGGTCGTGCTGCAGGCTGATGCTGACTTTACCGACGCCGGCTGGCAGGATACAGAGAATGACTTTCAGAATTACTAATAACAATAAAATCTTTATTACTAGAAAAATTGGTACAGTAATTAGTCATTTCCTTCGTCTTCTTTTTTTTTTACTTTTTGACTAGTTTAGAAGCCAAGCGTTTGCCTGTAAAGGGTGTAAGTGATGGACAACTTAATCTCAGATCGAGGCCAAGAGCAGACTCATCCAGTAATATTTTAAATCTTAAGACCCCTTAAAAGTTCAATTTTGTTGGTATTATTGTGAAACAAAAATGAGTATTGATGGCAAAACGTTCAAATATGTTTAGCCCAAAATTTAGCTTCGTTAACTTCATGGACGCATTCTGAAATGAGTCGCAATGAAACAAATAGAAACCGAGACAGTTTATTTTCGACATGGAAATAATTCTCATCACATTACATTTTTAGGATTTTACGCCTGGATTCAATCCTGACGAAACGCATCATAACGCATTTTACAACTCATGTAGGCAATTGAGTATTTCAATCAATAATTAAAGTTAATATTTGACACATGTAATAAAAACATTCTGCGGTAACTGATCGGATACACGCACATCCGGTCAACTACTCTCCGTTGCACACCGAAGCTCTACGTCATGTGTACAATCTTTATTAAGGTTAAGTTTAGCTTACTCCGACAAAGTTACCTAGCGTCTGAATGGTCTTAGCTTATATGTATTTACATCTAACTGTGCCTGCGACTTGTAGTTTTCAGGAAAAATACCATTGATGACTCGCTTAGAAACCGATTGCTAAAAGTAACAAAATATGAACCTGATATAAACTATTTTAGCATCTAGTTTGCTTCAGTAAAGGTTGTACTAGTTTGTTTTTTTTTTTATAAATGAGTACCTACCTAAATTAAGATTTCCCACAAAAAAATCGCATACTCTTTTCAATTTTTGTCACTACATCTTTTTTAAACGGCACCGTTGTCTTATCACATCATTCCTCAGCCTATCATTTACAGTCACACTTCTTCGACAGGAACGCGTTTCGAAAAGAAAATCCAATGCAACAATAACAACCTCAGACAAGCGGCTAACTTCTATTTTTTGATTGCGTGTTATCTTGCTATAGATAAATCAAAATATTATGATTTATTCAAAATCGCTAAAGCCGGGCATATGAGTGACTCATATTTTGGAAGCCGATGTAGCTGGCGTCACTTGTCTCGCCAAATAGTTTATGGCTGACTTGTGCGAGTCATTAATGTCTGTCGTCATTATGTACACACTTAATAAGGGAGAGCCTGATGTCAGGGGTCACCTACATCTATACATAGGTAATTATTTTACATTAAAGTCGCTTTTCGTGTCTTGATAACCGCGTTTTTCTAAGCTACACAACAAATTTTGATTCAGTTTTTACCA
This sequence comes from Polymixis lichenea, assembly GCA_949091785.1. Classification (NCBI taxonomy): domain Eukaryota; kingdom Metazoa; phylum Arthropoda; class Insecta; order Lepidoptera; family Noctuidae; genus Polymixis; species Polymixis lichenea. Next base: position 37,906,049 of record OX420931.1, read on the forward strand.
CCATTGAGAACATTGATTCCAGAATATTTATGTGTATATAAGGTCAAAGAAATCTTAATGTTTTGTGCGTTATAAAGTAGGACCAGTGACCGAATGATTTGTGAGTAATGCACCAACTGGAAAACCAAAAATAATAGGAAGCGCGTTCATCGGAATATCGCAAAGATCAGCCTTCCCGCTCCTATACTAAAGTTTTCTTTTATAATCTGCGAAATCACAAGCGAAACACTGTTCTGTTCCGGTCAGTCATTTGAAGATGACAGAGACAGGATGTTTGATATAAATAAGTTCAGGGCTAAAAGTATTTAGGGATTTATGGTGGAGCTAGGCCTTAATGTTAAACACCGACCGTCATTTTCATGACAGCATTTTGTGGTAGCCAAGCTTAGCATTGGTCCCAAAGACAACACTTTTAATTGTATTCAGTAACTTGACAGTTGAAGGGTTACCAGATTTTGACAAAAAAAGCTAGTGAGGTGTAAGAATGAACGAAATTGAATGAACTTGACACACGGAGAACAGAAAGAAGCGGAGATGCCGCAAAGCACAGTCTCTTTAGAAAGTAGCGTCGCCGGAATGCGGGTGAGAGGGGGACGGGGTACGACGTACCCGCCCATTGCTTGTAAGTCCATCCAGCGGTGAAGGGAATTATGACAATAAAACTGAACTAGCTGTATCTGGAGTGTGTGGAGTATGACAATAAAACTGAACTGGCTGGATGTGGAGTCTGAAGTACCGTATGGTACTTCAGACTCCACATCCAGCCACAAGGTTGTACTGCAAAGCAAGTTGCTGGTGGATAATCCTAGCTACTAGATTGTGTCTGTGCAAGTACTTGCCGTTAGCAAGACGAGAACAACTTGAAACAATATGTCGGATTGATCCACCGCGACAGTGGCATGCCCGACAGATATCAACCGTATCGTCCTTGACAATGTATTTCCGATAATTATTCGTCATGATAAATTCATCCACAATCACACAAAAAACCTTCGGTATCCCCGAAGAGGTCGACTAAAACGCAGCCAGGATACCGACGCTAAAAGTCTACATCAGGCCACAGGTCAGGTCCACTGCGACTACATCTCGATGCATCCCCACGTTAGTTTGATAGGAATATTCCCTGAGACTGCGAATCTTGCGGTTGTGGAGGGTTCTAGCATTTAAAAAGTCTCCAAACTTCCGCGGGATGTACAGTCTCATCACTGATGACCGTGGGTGATGCATCCGATATGTCGTCAGCAATGTACGGACCTTCCTATCCAGAGCGTCAAGTTCCATCTGAATCCATTTGAGTATGCCGAAAGAATACATTAAACCGGCATGACCCAACCGTTGAAGGCACGCACCTTGTTTCCGCCTAATAAGAGACTATTTGACACTTTATTCAGGCGGCCAAAAAAGCGCTCCTTCAACGATTGTTTCATGTCGGCAGCATTGATGCCTAATGCTTCTGACATACCCAAATACTTGTAGGTTTCGGTTGTGGAGAGGACTCTAAGGTATTTAGAATCCGTAAGTGGGGTCCCATGGATTCTATAATCCCGCCTTTTTTTTTGGGTGGGAAATCATCAAATCACTCTCTTCTTCTCACTTCTCCCGCTCTGGGTGGAGACGGGAGGGCGTGTCAGACTTTTACTGACTAAAATCACCTGTGTTCCTTCAGTTGCCTGTGTCAGGAGCCACGGTATCTCTTTGGAACAACCCTCACCCCTGGCAGGCATTGGCTCTTGCGGACCCCACCGGGTATCCCCTCGCTTTCCATGCCTGACTACACCTTTGTCCACAAAAAAAATTATCCTGATAACTGAGCTACTGAACGTTTCTGTTACCTTCAGTAGCTCCATCAGTCGCAAATTGAGGGGGCAAAGAGTTTCAAATCATCCGTGTAAAGGAGGTGTGATATCACCTGACCACCTCTTCTCAACCGATAGCCTAGAGCTGAATTCTCCCGAAGTGTGCTTAGAGGATTCAAGGCTAACCAAAACCAAAGGGGACTCAAACTGTCGCCCTGAAATATTCCGCGTTCAATGCTGATCGGCTCATCAATCGTCTGGATCTGTGGACATCCTGGATAGAGAAGGACCATCCTCCACTGCCTCATACACCACTTCATGAAGGTGCGTAGAGTTGCGTCTATTTTTTACTCCAGCACCCTCATGAGCCATGTGTGTGGCACTGAGTCATAGGCCTTCTTATAATCTATCCAACATGTTAAAAATCCTTCCAAGATCTACGAACCTGTTGGACTATGGCCATGCTTATAAGGAGCAACTCCTAAGTACTGCGAGACGCATTCTTACATCTATTCAGAGATTCAGACATAAGTGGCATCAGTATTCGGTGGATGCGCGTCAGTCACACCTTGAGCGGATATGGGCTGCTCCCAAGCTCTGTATACCCACCGTTAATCGTTCTGAAACATGCGGTCTGAGTCTGAGTGTGCCGATCCACTCTTCGTCTATACCTACAGATATGGTGTGCCCATGTACAAACTTTCTGCTTCAGGAAGTCGATGCGCTCTGTGACGCGGGATGCATATTCTCGTAAACTAATAGTAGTTCCCGAGAACGCCCACTTCACAAAATGCATCACCCGTGGGCGTGTATTGCCCTTCCTGAAGCAGATGAGCTTCCCGATGAGTACCCTGGCCTCATTAATACGAGAGTCAATCCTGCATTGCCAGGCTAGTGCGGCGGGTTTCGGTCGTGCAGCTCGGTCAGAGTTTGGAAATTTGACACGAACTATACGAGATGCCGCAACAGCTATGCAATACGTGAGTGTGTATCACAAAAGTCTGCGCTGCTTTCAATAATATTTGGTAACAACGCATACAGGGCGTGTGCCCTGAAAAACAGAGCACTGGTGTGTGCTCTGTAAACAGTAGATTATACCATAGAAAAATAGATAATACATTGCATAGAAACGAAACTCCCGCTCTAGACGCATTCAAAATCGCAGTAATAGTCTACAGTTTTGGAGCGATTCAATCGCACGTCCAGCCACGCACTTGCCGTCGCTGGAGCTGGATGTTTCGTTCCGCGTTGAGAATTTTCGCTGCCTACTTATTGCGGAATTGCATGGTGAAATGATAAATGATAAATGATTTTATTTCTGTGAGTAGGTTTGTAAAAACACTTTTACACGTCAATCATATTTTTTTTAAACTAGATGAGGTCGACATTTCCTATCTGACTACTCTGAGAAGAAAAATACCATTTCCTTCATCGTCATCAGCCTATTACTGTCTCACTGTTGGGCATGGGCATATGAAACAAATATTACACGTAATAATCAATTTAAAAAAAAAATCTATAAGTATCGAAGGTATTTTAATATTTTTTCCATCAACCCAGCAGCGGCGTTAGGAACGAGATGACATAATACCTAATAACAACGTGCAATTTAACATGCCTATGTGATGTTAGATATTTTGTAGGGTATTACAAAAATTGACTTCGTCGGTCTCAAATACATCCGGTGAACTTGGGGAATCCAGTTCTGGAGTTGCGCCATATAATATTTATCTCTTTTATGAGACTGAGAGACTAGGTCTAATTTTTTGTCATCTACTTAGATAGAGTCATCTGAATCTGAGCTTTCAGATGACTCATCTATGATGACATGTGCACTTGTAATTTTAGTTAGATTAAATGTAATTAATGTAACTGTACCTACCTAATAAAACTTCACAGACTTCTAGGTACTTACGTTTACGTATCTGCTCTATATGTTTATGAGAAAACATTTTTCCACAACATCATCATCAGATAAAAAGAACTAAAAAAACACCTTAAAGAAGAAAGATAAGAAAACCTTAGGTAGGCACTCGGCTTAGTCCGGTTTACACTCCCAGCCGTGTCTTTCCGATCGGAAATAAAAACCATAACTGAGTCATAATAAAGTGAGATTAGCCAATCAGAGCTTCTCAAGTGAGCGTCGAAGAAAACCCCTATTTATTAAGGTTTAGGTACTGCTACCGACACATTTATTATAGGTTACGGTACTGCTACCGAAATATACCGGTATGCATTTCCAACCTCAAAATTCCGCTACCTACTGCAAATAAAAACGGTATCGAAATATTTCGGTAACCCTTATTTAACGGTATGACGTCATACCGAAATTTAAAGGTACCTTAATTTTTGGGTAATTCAGTCCCTGCTTACACGTCAAATGTTATGCCATCAATGTTTCAGTTTTAATTCTGAACAATTTTTGCATCCAAAAACAGCGCACTTCATTATTGAAACAATTAAAACTATTAAAAACTATCAAAATACAACAGACCCGCGATGACGATTCACTCAAAACTAAGGTTACACTAGTTTTCAAAATTCAACTTTTTTCTTTTACTCCGAAATAAATGTATATAAATATGTTAATCTACCTTCCTTAAACCTAAAAGTGTTAGCAGAAATATTTTATCACGTCACAATTTCTTCCTGTAGTCAAATGTTTTTTTTTTAACTACCTAACGTGGTGGCGACACTTTATTGTTTATTCGTTCGCTTCAAACGACAATTATCTTGTTTCGAATTGATTTATAATGTCGAGTAGAAAGTGTAAACAAAGTTCTGATTGTTTTTGTTATGTTTGTGGACAGTTTATACTTTCAAAAAAGAGGAGACCCATTGTAGATATCTTCATTATTTTGGATTTCCTGTTGCAAATCAAGATGTAAAAAGTGGGTGCCTCATGTGTTTTGCGAAAGCTGTAAAATCGTCTTCCTCCAGTGGTCATCAAGAGAAAACGTTCACCTTCCATTTGGTTCACCAATGCTATGGGGAGAACCTAGTGATCATAAAAAGGTTTTGAAGAACGACATCAAGGATTTTTGGATGAAAAATGTTAGGGGATTACTGTTGGTCCATTATAAGAGAAACTGATTCAAATAACTATAAAAAGAAGGCAAGACTTACGTCATTTTTTTTTGTATTTATACCATAATTATGTATTTCAGTTAAGTAAATAAATATTTTTGAAACCAGACGTGACAGAATTTTTTTATTATTTTTTCTGGATAATTCTACCTAAATGAATAATAAAATAACAACTTTCAGCTGGGGTATAAAAACCATGTAAACTAGTGTTATCAGCTCCGCCCACTGTGACGTCATGGCCGTACTGAAGGCGCTCGGCCTAATTGCCTTGTGGTATCTCCACTTCTTTCTTTTCTCCGTGACTTGAAATTATGTACTTACATCCAATTCTTTTTATTTTAAATTTAATAACTTGTCTAAAAAACATGATTTACACTATTAAAAATTTTAGAATTTGTTATGTATTTTGTTTTTCAGTAGTAAGGTAATTCATTTAGGTTCTTTCTATTAGAAGAAAAAAAAAGAATTATTAATTATTCATATATTTCACATCTTACAAATGAATTTAAAAAATGGTTTAATTTAAAATGAAACCATTTTTATCATTCGCTCTTTACGCAAAATCGTTCACTACCTCAACACTATTAGTTTTAGTATGGTAACATTTTTTTTGAACTGTCAAGTTACAGAATAAATAAATTAATGAACAAACTCACACTAACTTGTGACAGTGGTTGGTAGGAAGAAGTTCCGAATGCGTCGCTTGTCTCGGACATGTAGGAAGGTGACATGGACACCATGGCGTCGTCAGACGGGGTGTCCTTCAGCACCCCTTGGATCCCGCCCGCCTCGCTCACGGTGTCATTCTCCGCGCCCTCCTGTTTCATGCTCTTGGCTATGTCCGCGTAGCTGAAATAAAAACAAAATAAATTTATTTATTGGTTATTCATTACAATGGCGCTGTAGGTACATATAACAGATATAAATAAAATAAAAACGTTACACAACGTTATCATTCCTTTTCAATTGTAAGCTGTGATTATTACTACCTGGCCTTTACGATAGCGACATGAGAACCGCAAGAAACCGATAATTTTACGTTACGCAAGTACATGTTAACTCCGCAAGAGCAACGTTTGCACGGCGTAAAATGGGCACAAATTAGAAACCTGTACCAGATATCGCTTAGCAGTAATTAGCTTTTTATATTAGCGCAAGCACAATTACAATTCGTTCAAAGAATCGAAGTTAATCAAAATAGTTTGTTTGAAACTTATACGGAAACATGGTTTAATCACACCTCGAATACCTATAAAGCTAAGCTTAAACCCAGAGAACACAAAGTGCCTGTAATTTTTTTAAGTTTTAATGCTATGACTTACGATTGGGCAGAAGTCCGATCTGAAGCGGGCATGTTAAACGACTGCTGCATTAACGCAAGCATTAACCAATTACAGGACACCGGCCCAGTGGTTTATAAACGTGAGCGTCAATAGCAAACTATATAATTTCTGCAACAGGATAATGGCGAAATACAATCTTGAAATCACTTTCTTTGTGCAACAATATAATCCACAAGTCACCTCCACCACACAGTACTGACGAAATATTGTGTGGTGGAGGTGACTTAAATGACAAATAAATCAAAAGTACGAATACCAACACCCGGGTTCACTGATACACAATTCACAATTTTAAATACTGGTTTCGTAGGGTAGAAAAGTATTTTTAAAATAAAACATAGAATAAATCCATTTATAAACAGGTCGGACGTGAAATCCATAAGGAAAGCACTCATTAGACTGCGCACACAAGTATTATAGATATCTCCACTCGCACGCTAAGCAAACAGTGTTTTTAACGACTGAACACTGAACGACTAACTATGTCCATATGACTACAGTAACCAAAAGTTTCTAAACTAACCAAACGAAAGTAATTTCTGAATAAGAAAAATTCCCTTCATTATACCTTTCATTTAATGAAACCATAGGAAAGGCAATTTCTAAAATTAGGTACGAAACAATTTCAAGCATTAATAAGCCAGAGAACCAGAGGCCGTATAAAAAATGTTTCTTGATAAAGGACACGAGTTCGAAAAGAATGTTTCGCAAGCGCCGTTCAGGAAAAATGGTTTCGCAAACATTGCCAAACATTTTTTTTTAAGAACATTCCCATTGTTGGCCAACTCTGAGCCCACTGAGACTAACGTGACCAAAACAATACCAAGGCTGTCTGCCCAAAGACCACCCGAGGTAGGTACTCAAATAACGCGCAGAATCTGTCAGTATTCATTCATAATTAGGTAGTAATAGAAAAAAACATCAGAAAATGCGAATAATTAAAAAAGGACGAAAAAGTAGATTTGAGGCCCGCTTATGACTTTGTTAATATAAATATACCATTAACCATTCAGCTCCCTGCCAGGGTACGGGCTGTTCGAAAGAGATACCGCGGCCCCTGGCACACAGGCAACTGAGGGAACACGGGTGGGTTTTAGTCAGTAAAAGTCTGACACGCCCTCTTGCTCCACCAAGAGCGGGAGAAGTCATTTGATGATTCCTCAAAAATCATTCAGCTCTGGGGGACACATTAGACTCTAATAATAGTTACACTTTAAAGCTTACGTCGATTTTTTTGGGCCTGCATAGCTATTCACAACCATTCGATACGCTTTCGTCGTACCGAATCGAACATCAATCAATGTTATCTTAGAAGCCCCCGCAACGCTGAAAAACCATTTATATTTCGCGTAATACTGGGGCCACAGCACAAAATATTTGCGTTTTCGTTTTTTTTTTTTAAGTTCGATTCTCGTATTTGTTTAGTGTAGTGCACTAAAATGATAACTTAAGGGGGCGTAGTAAGCCAGAAAAATATCAAGTTTCACCAGCGCACCGTTGCCTGCCCCTTTCTTCATACACGACGAAAACAAAACACAATCCCTTCCCGCCAGCAAAAAGTTTTCACCCAGCATTTACCCTTACTTACCCCTCTATGAAACTCAACACAATCCCTTCGCGCCGTGTTCGCGCAAGTAGAAACTTTTCGCCAGGCGTATATCTATCTGATATTTTACTGTCGTATGTAAGTATATGCAAAATAATCAGATGAAACGACTATGGTCAATGAAATTATTGATCGCTGTGTACAATGTTGTTATTGTAGCTCATTATTGCGTCTATCATTTATTTCCGTTATTTGGGTCCGTTAACACTACAAATATATTTAGCGCCTAACGAATTTTTTAAATCGTCCTATTTTTGTCAATCGCAGCGATAAAATGTTGTCATGGTTCAAAACTTGAGATAACATATTGATTTGTCTCAGCAAAATTTATTCGCATATAGAAGACTGACGAGAGACTTTGTCAACAGTTGATCACATTCGACGGATTGTTATATCTTGTTGTGAAAGGCCAACTCTGAAAAAATAAATTCAAAGAAACTCTTCATTAAGTATAATAATCTGTTTCCTTTGCATATAGGTACTATGCACTAATCTCGAATTCAACTCAATCATAACTTACTATCAGATTTTGGAACTAGAAACTCAAAAACGACGTGACAAAATTCAAATCCAAGTACCTACGTAACCAAATTTATTTAGGACCTTATTACTGCACACGTTGAAATTTTTTTCATTGTTGATTTTACACACATTGTTCGTGCATCGTTATTCAACATGTATGTCAAGCAAACATTTCCTTTTTATAGTGGAAGGACATACTTTTTGCTATATTGCTACAATGATCTTTTAGCGTCTGAATGACTCAGGCTGGGTGCCGTTGTTGGTAAACATTTATGAAATTGTCACATAAATTGTATTGGAAAAACAAAATGGTGGCGTTAGTTTCAATTTTAGCCGCGCGCCGTAAGATTCATGTACCGTTTAAGAATGAACCTCTCCAACAAAAACATTTGCAAATAAAAAGATGTCGATGATGATTTGGTACAAGGGACAGGCAGAATTGTCAGCTTCGCCAATAAAAGAATTGATATAAATAGGTGCCAAGTTACATGGACCTTAAGAAAGTCAAAAGTTTGATACTTCCTTGTTTTAATTAATTAAATTTTGTATACAATAACAGTACCAAGACGGGCTTGAGGCGTGCTCTGCCAATAACTTTTTGTTGACGAAGCCGATAATGCTAAAAGATGTGACTCACGCTCCGTTCCGTAGCTGCCTATAATTATTTATTAAAGCTAGTTAGTTTTTAAATTTTTCATTCGTATTTTTTTACCTTTCAACTTAATTTTGTTTTAGGGGATATGCAGAAGCTAATGTTTCGTGTAAGGTAAAAACTGGTGTGCTTCACCGAACTTCACACTCCGTACCCTTGGATAGTTGGATCCGCGAGTAAACAAATTTGAATCCTTACTAAATAACAATAAGTTGTCTAATTGGCTAGCGGCCTATGTTGTAACTGATTGCTGCAGGGATATTTACCGAAATGCTGAGCAAAAGTGTTAGTTGCATTATAGTACTTACTACTTCCATGTATACCAGTCAAAAATCTATCAAATCAAATGTATGTCAACTTGTGTTTATAAATATCAACAACACCGTTTGTGATAAATAATATTCGTAGTTTATCATCGGTAATTCTAAAAAAATTCCACTCTTAGCGTTTTTTAATAATAGTTTCGGAACTGATTTTATTAGTTTTTCATGTTTTATATTTCAGTGTCTTTTCTAAAATGTGATAAATTACGAAAATACGAAAATAAATTATACCTACGAAAATAAAATGTATGCGCAGTCCTCTCGTCTCAACTGAGCGATGGCGACTGAGAGCGACTGATTTCCTCGAACTAAGAACGTCGTAAGAGCAAATAGCTTGTAAGCGTAATAAAATCAAAAATAAAAATACGCGTCCAAAAATTTTTTCGCTTTGTAGTAAGTAATACAAGTAATCATTACATTTTTGTCCTATTAGCTTATTATGTACAAATTGGAAATACGCAAAAATTAGAGGTAGCTTCGTGATGTTTTTATCCAGAAAATATTAATATTTCGTGTTTCTGTTCCACAAAAAGTTTGCAAATATCATGTAGTTACTCGTATTATTTTTATTTTACATCTATGTCTTATCGATTTCATGAAAGATCATATTGAAGACAGGCAATTTTGGTATATTACCCCTCTTAAAATGTCCTGTATGCTTAATGGGCGTTTTCAAATTCCTTGATAACAATACCAACTCGATATCGATATGACGGTAGCTATACCGAAACAAACGACGATATAGCCTCTTGACTGCTCTTATGGGCGACTCAGGCTCACGACACATAAATTAAATTGCACTTATGTTAGATGACAATATGAAGGCCATTTTAATTTTGACCAGATATTGGATCTCTGCACACACGTTTATTTTGATACCTATTCAAACATTTCTGCATAAATAAAAACAATGATAAGTTCCTGTTCAATTAAATGGTGTGGGAAATCGTCTAAAACATCCAGCTATAAAAATGATGGCATGACTTTTCATTGGTAAGTAAAATATATTTATAATTTAATAATATTATGAATAATTGCAGGGCTCAAGCTAAACTGGTTCTTTACGTAAAATGGCACAGAAAAGCATACCGCGTTGATGTCTTTTTGAAAAGTCCCTTTCTATCGTTAAGGTATTGTCAATACGTCTGTCTCATTTTATTTGTACTAGTAGTGTTGTGACAACTTCAAAACAAAGTCGAAATTGATGATTTTTTTTATCGATGCCTCCTAATGGTAAAAAGTAGTTTTACATTTTAGATTTCGAAATATTCCGGAATTGAAAGAATTTGAATTTCATTTATGAGAATTTATTGTTCTTTCCGACAGGGATTGACATTGCTATTATTTTTATTAGACATAACTTTAAATTAGTCGATTCAATTTGCTGATTGATTTAATTGAATTTAACTTAAAGAAGTGTTACGTCAGTGTTTTGTTTGCACCCATTTAACACCCTATCAGTATAGTTAAAAAATATGTAGAATTAATGGACGTCGATTTTATCGATATCGATATTATTGTTGCAAAACTGACTTGCGAATCACTATTTCTGCAACATGATTCGTTCTGATATTGTTGAATCGGCCAATCACAACAGCTGCGTTGCGTAGACGAAATCGGTCTATCAGCTCTCAAGTGGTTAAATTCTCTTTGACCGAAACCGATTCGATACCGACATAATTATTATCGTTCCGACGATATTGGCGAATATCGAGGGGCTTGTGGCTAAGTAACAATAGCTGCACGGGTCGATTGATCAGGTTAAGCTACGCTTGCCGCGGTTGGTCCGTGGATGGGTGACCATCTTTACATACCAATACCCCTCCGTGCCTCGGAAAGCACGTTAAGCCGTTGGTCCCGGCTGTCATTTGTGGATCTTTGGCAGTCGTTACAGGTCGTCAGAAGCCCGAAAGTCTGACAACCAGTCTTACCAAGGGGTATCGTGTTACCCAGTTACTGGGTTGTGGAGGTCAGATAGGCAGTCGCTCCATGTAAAATACTGGTATTCAGCTGCATCCGGTTAGACTGGAAGCCGACCCCAACATGGTTGGGAAAAGGCTAAGCAGATGATGATGATATTGGCGAATATCGATGACCATCGCGACACAACAAACAACCACAATACCTACTGTAGAGGTTGGTTGCTTACAAATAACTTCTCCCGCTCTCTCTGGGTGGAGCGGGAGGGCGTGTCAGACTTTTACTGACTAAAACCCACCCGTGTTCCCTCACTTGCCTGTGTGCCAAGGGCCGCGGTATCTCTTTCGAACACCGAATAGGTTACATTCGGTGTTCGAAAGTTCGTGGTGTTGTGTTGTTACGACAGGCAGTCACATTCGAATTGTCAAGAAGATGAGTCTAGAATAATTCCTTCATAGAGAGAAGACAGAAGTCGCTGCGCGTTAAATAAGTGCCGTGCGGAGATAGGTTTTTGTTTTGGCAATAAAATTTTGGGAAATATTTCATTGTTATTTTTTGGACCCGATGTGGACTTTCGTTGGTAGTGGTGAAGGCTAAAGACGTGCTTTTGTCAGTTCTACGAATTTTTATCGATTTTAAGTGAATCTTTGTGTGAAACTTGATCGAGACTATTCTCTGTGTTGGTGTTCTTTGTGTAAGGCTATCTAAACATTATTCTCCGTCATTATGAACTCCAAAAAGCCTCCTGATCCCGAACCACCTGATGATTTTTTTGATCTTCCCTCTGTCTTGTCCCTCACCCTCCCCATGACACCCAAATACCCATACAAGATCCCATAATGGAAACGGAGACTACAAATCGGAAGAGGGTCGCTGAGTCACCTCCTACTACTTCAATGACTCCACCCTAGTTACCGAAAAAAGTAATCGGCAGACTTACATATTCAGCTAGAGATAATCCGCCGTATATTGTCCATGTTTCCCTTAAGGATGGTCAGACTTCAGGCACTGTGCTTCAAACAGTCAAGTTTGGCGTATTTTTGACTAAAAATAACATTAATAATGTACACTCGATGGGGTCAAACGTATAGGCAGAAATATAGTATCAGTTGAATACAAGTCGCATCAAGATGCAAACAGTTTTTTAATGAATAACTTGTTAGGTTGGGGAAAAAGTCTTTTCGCATTATAGTACGTACGAGGTGCATTCAATAAGTACCTAGCCTCATCGCCAGAGGGCGCTGTAGTTTCAAAAGAGTTTTACCACAGTGTAGCACATTCTTTTTTAATTCTTTTTTCAAATTTTCATTCCAATCCCTTCATTTGTTTTAATTTGACAACTTATGGAAGCGAACGTGTCGATCGGGTTTACAAAAATGGAAAAAGAGCAACATCGTTCGGTGATTCGATTCCTATTTTTGGAAGGGAAAACGCGCATCGAAATCAAAGAGCGCTTGGATGTTGTGTACGGTGACTCTTCTCCATCGATGGCCACCGTCAAGAATTGGTTCAACGAGTTTGCACGTGGCCGTACGTCGGTTTTTGATGAACCACGTCCAGGTGCACCGAAAACAGCTGCTACGGAGGAAAACATTTAAAAAATCCATGATCTCGTATTGGCAGATCGCCGATTGAAGGTTCGGGAGCTAGCTGAGACTGTAGGCATTTCAGAAGGAACAGTGCATCATATTCTTCACGAGGAACTCGGCATGAGAAAGCTGTCGGCGCGATGGGTGCCGCGTTTACTCACACCAGAAAATAAGCGCAACCGTGAGACCACATCGGAGACGTGTTTGGCGCTGTTTAAGCGGAATCCAGCGGAGTTTTTGCGTCGTTTTGTAACCGTCGATGAAACCTGGATCCACTGGTACACACCAGAGACCAAGGAGCAACCAAAACAATGGATCCAGACCGGGGAACGTGCTCCAAAGAAGGCGAAAACTGTAAAATCGGCCGGAAATGTTATGGCCACCGTTTTCTGGGATTCACAAGGTGTGATCTACATCGATTACCTCGAGAAGGGTAAAACAATTACAGGGCTTTACTATGCCGATTTATTGGGCCGATTCGACGCCGAATTAAAGAAAAAACGACCCCATCTGGCGAAAGTGCTGTTTCACCACGACAACGCACCGGTTCACACGTCTGCCGTTGCCATGGCCAAATTGGTCGAATTACGCTACGAATTGCTGCCCCATCCACCGTATTCTCCAGATTTGGCCCCTTGTGACTTCTTTCTGTTTCCTAATCTGAAAAAATCACTCGCCGGGAATAGATATGGATCGAATGAGGAGGTCATCGCCGCCACGGAGGCCTATTTTGCAGAGTTTGACAAAAACTATTTTTCGGACGGATTAAAAAAGTTGGAGCATCGCTGGGCTAAGTGTATCGAACTAAAAGGAGACTATGTTGAAAAATAAATTCCCACTTTTCCAAAATTTTCGTTTACTTTTTGTAGGCTTAAGTATTTATTGAATGACCCTCGTATGAACTTGTAATAAAATCTCTTTGGCTATACTATTTGTATCTGGCTGGTTTTGGTATCATTGAAAGTTTAAATTTTAAAGAACATAATTCCAAATTCAAATTAGGAAAATGTGTGATTTTCATTTGTTTTTCGTACCGTCAAGATGAGTGAATCTAATGAAGAAATTCGATACATTTTAAAATTTTACTACAAAAAAGGTAAAAATGCAACGCAAGCCGCGAAAAAAATTTGCGATGTTTATGGACCTAGTGTAGTGTCTGTGAGAGTAGCACAAATTTGGTTTAAGCGTTTTCAATCCGGAAATTTTGATGTCAAAGATGCACGTCGCTCTGGTCGCCCTATTACGGATAAAATGGATGCCATTTTTGAAAAAGTGGAGCAAGATCGGCATACCAGTAGTTACGACGTAGCTGAAGAACTGGAAATTGAACACAAAACAGTTTTGGCGCATTTGAAAAAAACTGGGTACACAAAAAAGCTCGACATTTGGGTACCTCACGAGCTCACTGCAAGAAACCTAATGAACCGTGTACTCATTTGTGATTCTTTATTACGACGTAATGAAACCGAACCATTTTTGAAGAAGCTGATAACTGGTGATGAAAAGTGGATCACGTATGACAAGAACGTGCGAAAAAGGTCGTGGTCAAAGGCCGGTCAGGCTTCACAGACTGTGGCGAAACCCGGGTTAACTCGCAACAAGGTGATGCTGTGTGTGTGGTGGGATTGGAAGGGCATTATTCATTATGAGCTGTTACCACCAGGCAGGACCATCGATTCTGAACTCTACTGCGAACAACTGATGAGATTAAAGCAAGAAGTTGAGAGAAAGCGACCGGAATTAATCAACAGAAGGGGTGTGGTTTTTCATCATGATAACGCTAGACCTCACACATCTTTAGCCACCCATCAAAAATTAAGAGAGTTTGGCTGGGAGGTGTTAATGCATCCGCCGTATAGTCCTGATCTTGCACCTTCAGATTTCCACCTGTTTCGGTCTCTTCAGAATTCTTTAGGCAGTGTCAGGTTAACATCACGAGAGGACTGCCAAAACCACTTGTCGCGGTATTTTGACCAGATGTCCCAAAATTTCTATAGCAATGGGATCATGTTCCTACCTACAAGATGGCAAAAAGTTATCGAACAAAATGGTACCTACATACTTTAGTTAAATGTAAATAAACTTTATTAAAAAATGTTTTGAATTTTCTTAAAAAATGCGAAGAAACTTTTTCCCCAACCTATTAATTATATCGCCTCCATCCCTCAATTCAATATTACACGTTTGGGTCTCGTTAGGGATCTCCCCGTTGAATGGTCGGAAGACGAGATTGTTTAAAATATTAAGGTTCCTGAAGGATGTGGTGCTGTTGTGAAGGCCAGGAGGATGACCCGTAAAGTTACTCCCTCTGGTGTATCTGAGTAGAAGCCTACGCAGATAGTTGTTATTATTTTTGACGGACAAGTTTTACCTAAACGGGTGTTTTGTTTCTACTCAGCTATTCCAGTCGAGAGGTACTCATACCCAACAATCCAATGCTACTATTTCTGTCGGTTTGGCCACACGTATGGTTTGTAAATCTAAACCACGCTGCTTCAAATGTGGTGAAGATCATCTAGGTGATGGATGTGAAACCACCCCAGAGTTAGGATTTTGCATTTCATGTTCTGGGAACCATTTTGCAAATGACAGTGCTTGTCCTGAATTGGGCCGGCAAAAGAGCATCAAAGCTCTGATGGCGGAAAAATCTATTTCATATGCAGAAGCTAGTCGGGTTTTCCCCCCAGTTTCCAGATTATATGGCCACTGTTTCTAAATACTACCCTCATAAGAAGGTTACAATAAATAAATCCCAATCCCTGCTACCCAAAGGTCATACCGTAAAACGGTATTTCCTAGCCCTAAGCCCCGTGCCCCACTTTCCCCAGGCTATAATAAGCAAGCTCACCAAGAACTTACCCGAAATTACTCATTTCCCCCCTCCATGAATGGCTGTGCCTTCCCAGCAGAAGCCGCCGAGCCAACGAACTACAGATGGGAGTGACAGCCCGAAGAATATATTGGAATTAATCACAAACATGTTAATGACTGTTCTTACAAATCCTACCCAATCATTACCTGACCACGTTCTTAAAATTGGCCTCAATCTTAAATTATATACACAATGTTCCATCCACTGACATTCCTTCAATGGAACGTGAGGAGTACTCCCAGGAAGCCTGATCTTTAATTTTTAATAAATAAGTATAAACCATCAGTCTGCGGCATTGCTGAGACATGGCTTTTTCCTGAAAGTAATTTCAGGATGCCGTGTTTCAGTAGTGTTCGCAATGACAGACCTGATGCATATGGGGGATGTGGTTTGTTCATTAATAGCAAAGTATCATTTTCCCCGATTCGTCTACCCTTTGTTGGCGATAACGTAAATGTTGTTGCTGCTAAGGCTGAGAATATAAATATTTTATCTTTTTATATTGCGCACCCAGAACCCGAATATCTTTCGGTAATTAGAAATTTGGGTGATTTTACTTTTCACCATTATCGTTGGGGATCAGATACTTGTGATAACATTGGCTTGCTGGATATATTGGGTGACCTAGATCTCTTGTGTCATCAACGACGGCAGTGCCACACGCAGCTCTGCACCTGAGCAGAGTAATAGTTGCGTTGACTTGACGTTCTGTTCGTCCAATATATCTAGCCTCCTCATCTGGCGTCGCTTGGATATGACCTATTGAAGTGACCACTACCCCATCATGATCGAATTGCCTTCTGAAAATGTTCCCAAAAAAGTCTCCCCTCCCCTTTTAAAATACCGACTTGACTCAAGAGATTGGGATTTATATTCCAAAATCTTAGACTTAAGAGTATCTTCCCTTCCAAAAGTCGACGGGGATAAGGCCCAGGAATGTTTTTTGTCCTTCTCCTCCACTGTCTCTGTTACAGCGGAAGACTGTTTCCCTTCCAAAAAACTCCAATCCGACCACATCCCTTCTCCGCCATGGTGGGATAGGGAATGTACTGACATGGTCAGGGCCAGGAATGCGGCTGAAGATACTGTTAACTGCGATATGAACCTGGATAACCTCATGGCTTTCAAACGAATATTGGCTAAGTCCGGTTTCGGTGGTATGGCGGAAAGTAAAGCTTTTTAGGAATAGTTTAGCACCTGCCTCTTCGAACAACATGTCAGAAGAACTGGGGTACCAGTTTTTCTCAAAAATTGTTCCAGCGTATGTTCCAGGTGTAGAGGACAGCTGTGTTGACATCGATGATGTATACAACACATGCGATCTAATGATCAGACCATTCAGCTTGGAAGAATTAAAAACTGTACTATCCCGCGTTAAGGACTCATCTCCAGGGGTGGATGGTTTCCCTTACTCCTTTACTATCAAAGCTAGACCAAAAACCCACCAATACTACTTGGACTTGGCTAATTTTTGCTTTACATCTGGATATATTTCCTCAGAATGGAAGGTTCAAGTTGTCATTCCGATATTAAAACCTGGCAAAGATCCTAATGATCATTGTTCATATAGACCCATCGCTTTATCGTTGCCCGGCTGGCCCTAAGCAGAAATGAGTCTGTGGTGGCCGTTTTCCTGGATATATCAGCTGCATATGAATCGGTCCTCGTCCCTGTTCTCAGTCAAAAGCTGCACGAACTGAGAATCCCGGCTAGGATTTGTCGTATCATTGGTAACATCTTTGCCAATCGCGTCATCCAATTAAGAATTCCTGGGGCCAACTCTGAACAAAGAACAGTATGGAGACGGTTTTTTTTTTTTTTTTGTCTTGTTTTTTGTTTCACTTTTTGGGTTTTGTTTTGTTGTAGGTTAAGTATGTTTGTGTTTTATTTTTAAACAGTGTCTGCGATTGGATACGGACACTGTCTTTTTGTTGAGGTTTATTCGCATAAAGGGGTTACCTTTCCTTGTTAGCCGCATAAGTTTTTGTACAGTTGTACAGTACGCGTGTCCGCCCCCCACGTAGCCAGGTGTTCAGCTTGGACGTAAGGTAGGATTTTAGGGGGCGTATGGAGACGGTTACGTCAAGGATCTGTTCTGAGTCCCCTATTATACAACATATATACAGCGAATTTGTTCTCATCTCTAAATTATGACTGCCAAATCCTACAATATGCTGACGATATCGCATTACTGGTCACCGACAATTCCATTCAGGATGCCGCTCTATCAATGAATGTCTCTGCCGCTCTATCAAAGAGTACAGCGGTCATTTTTACACGCAAGCGTTCTGTTCTACGAGTAGATATTAGTATTGATGGACAAACTATTCCAGTTAAGGATAAGGCTAGGTTCCTACGTTAGACTCGAAATTGTCTGGGGTTTTTTTTGGGTGGGATATCATCAAATGACTTCTCCCGCTCTGGATGGAGCAGACTTTTACTGACTAAAACCCATCCGCGTTCCCTCAGTTGCCTGTGTGCCCTCGGCCGCGGTATCTCTTTCGAACAACCCGCACCCCTGGCAGGCATCGGCCCTTGCGGGCCCCACCAGTTGTTGCTGACATCTCTGACGGCACGCATGGAACAAAACATTTTTTTTTTAACGTGGAGAAATGCCTACTGCGCTACCACGGGGAGATAGCGCAGTTATGTGGGACTGTAATCCCTAAAACTTCACGGTGTCCTCCAGTGCCGCTTGAGGCGGGAACACATAACGCGCAAGCCATCCGCGAACCCGCCGCGGCTGTCCGTCACCGGACCCTCCTCGGAGGGGAATAACCCCTATCACCGGCGCACCAGGACACATGGCACGCCGTAAACACCCCAGGAACCAAATTTCATACGGACCCCGTGTCTTGCACCCTTGGTACCCCTGCGACGGGTCAGCACAGTGGCCCCGCCACCTACCACTTTTCGGCCGCAGGGGATAGGGCCAACCCTATACCGACACTCCTCCTCCCCTGCGGCCCCACCGCGTCCGCCAACAAACGGTGGCGGCCCCGTCCAGGCCGCGGAAGGGAAGAGCGCTACTCAGAAGTACCGGCACTCCTCCGCCGCAGCCTGTAACCCTCAGCCGCGATGCCTCCCATTCGACATCGCGGCCCGCCTCAGCTGCGATGCACCTCACCGCAACCTACTTTTTGGCCGCTACGTCGTCGGCTTGGAGGCAAAAGCCTTGACGAGCGGCCCCACCTTGGGGTTCCTCTTCGCTTCACCGTGGGGATGAACACGGCTACTGAGCCCCCCCGCAACGACAATGCGGGAACCCACTGGAGATTATCTGGGGTTGACCATATTAATAAAACGGTCAAAAAATGTGAACGCTTCGTGACAGTCCTTAAGGCTTTGGCTGGAGTGTGGTGGGGAGCTCACCCCTACACCCTCAAACTGGTCTACAATGCACTGACCAGGAGCGCTTTAGCTGATTGTTGCTTCCTTATTGAGCCTTACAACAAAGAAGCGCTCAAGAAATTAGACAGTATCCAGGCCAAATGTATGAGAATAATTATTGGAGCTATGAGATCCTCCCCCATAAATGCGCTTCAAGTTGAATGTGCAGAACCGCCCTTGTACCTAAGAAGACAGTATTTGGCAGATCGCTTCCTGTCTAAAGTATTCTCTCTTTCATCCCATCCTTTACTCCCAATTTTAGAGCAAATCGACCAATACTTCAATATTTCTCCTTATTGGAACAATAAAGTCGTTCCCCTATTGATAAATAGGTAAAGAGAGCTTAAACACCTCTTTTCGCTTGTTTGTCAATATCCAATCCTCCCCGTCTTTTCCACTGCATATGAAAAGATTCACTACGAACCAAAAGCCGTTTTGGGACTAGGTATGTCAAAGAATTCCCAAAACGCAAGACGAGACTTCGAGTTAGTCGTCAAACGATACTGGGAAGGTTGGAACTTTTTCTTCACTGATGCATCAAAACTATCACAAACAGAATGTACTGGAGTAGCAGTATATTTCCATAATTCCAAAATTGCCCTACTTTTTCAATGTCCACCAGAAGCATCAGTTTTTACAGGAGAGTGCATTGGCATTCTAGAAGCCATACATTATGTAAAATCACATAAAATAGCTAAAGCAGTCATTTTTTCAGATCCGCGCCTTTCGCGATTCAGGCCCTAAAACAAAATCAACTTCACAGTAAAATCATTGTAGAAATTAAGAGTCTGTTATTTGACTGCTCCCAAAACGGCTTGGACATGGCGATAGCTTGGATTCCAGGTCACTCGGGTATTGTTGGCAATGAGTGCGCTGATTCGTTAGCAAAGTATTCCACGTCAAACCCGGCTGATCGAAAGCACTACGTAGCCCATAACTACGATTTGCGAAATGGTGCCAAACTCAAATTGTTCGTCTCGTGGACAAAAAAGTGGAACGAGACCTCAAAAACCAAGGGTGCCTCCTATGCAGCGATACAGCCTGACATCCCGCGAAAACCTTGGTTTTTCAAATACCCAAAATTGGCCAAAAGAACTGTTTCTTCGCTTTGCAGACTGAGACTTGGACACTGTCGTAGCCCAGTGTTTCTGTATAAGATCCATGTTAGGGAAAAGGAACTGTCTTTTACGAATGCGGTCTTGCGGACGGTACTTTGGACCATATATTTTTCTCCTGCTCCTTGAATACCAAATCTTTCGACCTCTGTAATAAAATTTATAAACGTAACATTCCTCTCCCAACTAATGTCTAATCCCTCTTATGCTGGCCTTCTCTCCCAAAGTTATTAAAATTTTAACAACTTTCTTAAAAGAAAATGACAAAAAATTGTAACTGCAACTAACAGAACCTGTAGACCTACTACAACGTGCAAAGTCGACGGCCTGCCGCTGCGCTGCCGTCTAAACGCGACACTGGCAGAATAGTCGACATCGGCTCAATTGCTAAAAGGGAAAAAAAAAGTTCCTTCATAATAATTTAGGATAGAATGAGATTTGTCGCGGAGATAAAAAAAATGATTGACAGGCGCGTTGCTGTTATGATCGTAAACGTAAAATAAACGTGAAATTCATATTTATACGCATACATGTATAGCGTTTTATTTGTTATCTTATTTACATCCCCGGTTACCTAGGACTCTCGCAGTACTAAGTATCTTCGTCTCGAAGTCGGCAGTGCGAAAAAGTGCATTCAAATGAAAGAATACCCGCTACTCTCATTAGTGTACGTTAGCTCTCTATACCGCACGGCCGCTTTTTCGTAGCCACTCAAACTTGGTCGGTTTATCCACGTATTAGGTTGTTCCGGTATTTTCATTATATCTCTTACATTATTTAGTGCAATGAGCTAAAATTTTACATATGAATAGTTGCATTAATACACTAAATATTGGAATATATTGTATTCTTCTTTTCCTTTCAAAATTCCTACATTCGGATGTCATACAATATAGTGGTCCAGTCGTAGTAAATTATGCCGTTGCTCATTCATACAAAGAGCACATAACTAATACTTGGCAAGACATTGTAGAACCTTACAAGATACAAAATAAACGTTGTAAGTTTGACTCTAGATTTCCTATTTTAAGTATTTGGACCTAATAACCTTATTTTACTTTTACGTGTATATCTTCTGAACTTATATTTTTCAAAATTCTGTTTTCACACACTTTATATACAAATTCAAAGCAACGTGCGTAAAAAATTACAACTCTGCACTAAACTGTTTTATATGATTTCATCAAATACCCAAACGTCAACGCAGCGGAAACTTGATTATCTCCGCAGTTTAATGACAAACAAATTTCGTTTAAACATACACATTTACCTCTCGTTACACACTAATTATTGATTATATTTTTTTTCTTGTACGTCCATATGAAAACAAAAGTGCCGCTAGGATGACGTAGTTCCAGCGGAAACAGTTTTTGTTGAATAGCTCCCCAATGGTTGGATGCACAATTTTTTATTTACCATACACAATTACACGACGTCATACACTAAATATCTGCTAAACTGAAATTCGACATGTTTCCGCTGCGACTACGCACACCGATATAGGTGACAATAACATCACAATGCTAAAGCGTTTATATTTTTCTTTTAAATGATCCCCTTATATGTAAACCGCCAAGTGGCAATGGGCCGGACATATTGGCCATATTGGCCTATGATCGTTAGGGTAGACGTCTTCTAGAGTGGCAAACGCAAGTAGAACGGCAACGATCTTCGCAGGGTGGCTGGTAGCAGTTGGATGAGAGTTGCCGAGAATCGAGCAGAAAGGCGTGCAATTGCACTATGCAATTTCACGCCATTCAGCTAGATAGACTTCTACCTATGTCCAGCAGTGGTTTGCTATAGGGTGATTATGATATAGCGCTGTATAGCTAAGATATTGAGATTTTTGACGTCAGCAGTCAGAAGAGCTTAAACTGAACAGTGAAATATGAAAGCTCTCATTCCTCACACTCTAATTTTGTCGATGGTATTTAAGAATGTCATCTTACCTATTTACTATATCAAAGCTCCGTCTTCACCTCTAGAGGAATCCAGCACCATATTCAAAAAAGTCCGCAAACAGGCGTCATAATTCATTTTATGACGTCGGTCCTACAACGTGTTGCATAATGTATGGCAAGCTACGCAACAAAAAACCGCTTCATATTCGAAGGCACGTGTCATAAATACATTACTAGTGGTCGGCTGTACTGAATTTGCTTCGTATTTTGTTAATTTTTGTCATTAGTTTTAAGCCGCCAGTTGGCGTTCCCTCGGAAGATAACTGATTCTAACGTTCGAAATCTTTCTCCCATTCGTAACGATGCTTATTATTTTTGGCGTTGACTATCCTACTTACTTTCCTACCTGGCTATGTTTGAAAGTTATTTTTACATAACTTTTAAAATGATACGTACAGAAGAATTACGGCTATTTAGCTATAGTTTGTTTTTTGTAGCGTTAGCATGGATGTTTTACGTGCTTATAATTACTGTAGCTTAGTAAGAACACGTATTGGCAGCATATTGTTGCATCCCCCGACGTAAAATAGGTGTGTTATAAGTTTAGAGCTTGTGGCTGTTCACCTGTGTAATGTAGCTTCTAAACGGACGGACATAGTACGATGCAGTTTTTTCAATAAAAGTATATGTTGCAAAAAAATTAAATAAACACTTACCTAACTACTCGATGGGTGCAAACTACAAACTCCGGTTTTGAATTCCACTGGTGATACGTGATGTAGAAGCGAGTCTGAAGCCAGATCCACTGTTGTCCTTTTGTTAGGAATCGGTAGTAGCACGACGTCAGTTCACCTTTCTGCATCACTGTAAAACATTATGTGACTTGCTCTTTAAGTCATCATACAGATCTCAGGATTCAGGATTTTAATTTTTCCGTAAATTATCTTTAGTTTAGGAACATAAGGTTTCCTGAACAAAAAATATCAAGAGCATAGTTGAGGTCGCCTTTCATTTATTTTGTCACGTTCCACGTGTATTGTTTTAAGTGATACAATTCTATCGTATTTCAATAACATGTATTCCTATTACATGAATTATTTAGAATAATATTTGTCAAAATATACTTACAAGCCTCGTGGCACGTGACTACTTTTTCTAAATCGTCAAAGTGGTAGTAGTCATAGCCCGAGGTGCCGAGTACTTCGAATGGTAGGTAACCGATGATGGGCGGGGCGCGGTGGTCCAGAAATAGGAACTTCCATTCGAGGCTGTGTCGGGATGTGAACTCGTTGCGGCTAGAGTCGACGAGCGACACGTCGCGGATCAGCAGAGGGGTGTATAGCCGACCAGTGCATACGAACAATAACCTGACAAACACGAACAATTTCAACCTCTATTTTATATGCCACAATTATATTATTAGTCTTTCCACACATAACCGGATCGAGACCTTCTGACTCCGGGATATCTGGGCTTTGCATTCCGACGGAGAAATAAAAAGATTGTTTAGAATTAATTTGAATGAACTGGTTACACATAACAGGCATACTTCCTTTTCCATGTTCTACTGATTCATTACTGCCTTTTAAACTCGTGTTTGATCGCCAGGACTCTCTCCGTTTACCGAGACGCGGAGAAGGAAATACGAGTCTTGTCTACTTCCATCAGCGCTCCATACTTCCAAAAAGCAATGACGTGGAAGGCCCCATGGCGATAAAGGATGTTTTCTACTTTGTAGAGGATTACATGCAGTAATTTACTAGCCGCTTTTAGTAATATTGTTACCTGGATTCATGATCCGTGGTGTAATTAGGCATCTGATCATTATCAAGTGGCTCCATGTTTGTTCCTGAAAACACAATAGATGATTTCCAAAGCTGCAAGACTATTAACTTAGGGATATTGCTCTGATTATTGTGTATGGGTTATACAGCAATGTATAAATATATTTATTGATTGAAATTGTCGGAAATGATTGAAGTGGATAATGGACATGATTAAAAATTATACTTTTTCATTTGATCAAATCTTGGGCTAAACCTAGAAAATATGGCAAGAAAATAATAAATAAGCACTTACGAAAATGACCATTGAATAGAACAAGTTCATATGTGGCTTCATCTCTGAAGTCCAGTGCTCCTCTTTTAAGATGACACTGGAAGCGTATTTCGTTTTCTACAACAGATAAAACTTTGATTGGAACGCACGTCCTTACATGACTGACTAAGAATTACTGTAATGTATTGTTTTTAACTGTTTACGATGAACACACATACCTACTATGGAAGGTAGGTACAAAATTACCATAGTTCAATGCCTTCAAAGAGATTTTTATGCTATTATGTTTGTTAGGTGAAATATGATATTGATTTAATTGATTAGATGTTAGTAATGTAAAAGAAAAAGAACGTGGGTTCTGCTTTACGGTCAAATAACACAGTTGTGTTTATTTGTGTAAACCGAAGAAATGCACAAGTTAAGTAAACATAATATCACAAAAATATCACTCGCAATGCGATTCCGGATCAATTCTTGGAGATAAAATACACAGGATAGAGTAGCAGACATGAGTGGTTATTATTTTAATGATACTTATCATACCTTTTTATTAAAAGAAAACGCCTAAAGCAAAAACAAATTTTCCAACTCGAAGCAACCATCACTGGCGTCAGCCTAAATATGACTTCAACATCAACCTACTTTTATTTACTTTAATAACAACATACTCAGGATCAGTGTTAATAATGTAAAACTTTGGATATATTTAATTATGAGTTTTATTCCTTAAATAATGGCAAACGCGCAATCAGCCTGAGCGCTTTGCATTCCAATTCGAAGGCCAATGTAACCAAAGTACGAGATTTATTTGCGCTCAAAACCGCTCGGCATCTTTTTTATTGTTTCGCAGTCGTTTTGCTTTTGCACATCAAAAGTGATTTTATTAAGTATATGACAAAATAAACTTCAAAGAAACGTTAGCTACCTATTACCCCGTCTATTAAACTAACCAATACAATGCAGTACCATTCTTACGATAAAAAAGTCAACTTTTCGTCAACTCTACAGTCATAATTATAATCAAGCTAAAGACTTTCATTTTGTTTGAACGCGCTGTGTTCAACTCTGGAACCTACCACTCGTGACTTGAAACATTGTTTTTGCATATGATAGTTCTTTTTACATATAGCTCTTTTTGAATATGATAGCTCTTTTTGCATATGATAGTTCTTTTTACATATAGCTCTTTTTGAATATGATAGCTCTCTTTGCATATGATAGCTCTTTTTACATATGGCTCTTTTTGCATATGATAGCTCTTTTTACATATGATAGCCGAATTCTTGAGGAAAACTATTTAACATCGAGCAGCCCATAGGAGCCGAGAAAAAGTCAGTAATAATGCTAATCGAAAACAAAGTAATAGCGAGGCCGGGCGATGCGATATGATGCAGTGGGATGGGAACAAGAAATTTCACGCCAACGAAGTCGCAAGCGGAAGCACGGGGTTAGTAAACAGTTGTTTTTACCCAACTTTCAGTAATAGGCAGCCTAAGGACAAATCAATATGAAAATTAAAGCAAAGTGTATTTCATAAAGTAGGTCAGAGATTCATTCAACACATACAATCTAGACACAATAGCATCTACGTCAATTTACTATTGCGCCCGAGCAAGAGGTCTTTAAACGCCACCTAAATTGGTTAAATGATGATGGATGACACATTTACAATGTACAGGCGAGTTCATTAATATATTGGCTTCAAACTATATAAACGTTATAATATTGTGACAACTATAAGCATCATTAAATCGTGTTCAAGATTTAAATTCATTAATATGTGACTGCTTTTTCTCATAATTTTTAATATTATTACCTAATGCACAGCATATATTATTAAACAGGCAACTGAGGGAACACGGGTGGGATTAAGTCAGCTAAATTCTGACTCGCCCTCCTGCTCCACCCCGAGCGGGAGAAGTTATTTGATGATTTCCCACCCTCAAACACCCCAAAAAAAACCGTTCACATGAGGACAAATTTTTTGTCTATAGGTTCTATTGAATTTATTGAGCTATCCAACGCTCACAATATTTTGAATCCTTGACAATGCCAATATATTAAAGAACTCGACTGTACAAAGTCTCTATGCTCTGAATATGTAGGGCGCTGGTACGATTCAATCAAACAGCACCACAACATTACATAACTTTCACGCCTATATTCCCCGACCGGTTCAAAATCAAAATCAAAAGTCATTTATTCAAACTAGGCTAAGAGTCAACACTTTTTGAACGTCAAAATTACACTAGACAGTCCCCCAATACGCCCGCCCTTCACCACTTCTTAGTGCTTTAGCTGGGAAGAAGAAGTAGCGCAACAAACTCCCCAGCAGCACAGCTGTCTGTTATGTTAGAAGAACTTGATTCTATACAATAATAGCATATAATTAACATTCAACAATAAATGAAAATTAAATTGATAAAATATTTAAAAAAAATGGTTTATGCAGTCAAGTTAAATAAACAATGATATGAAGTAATTCATATGACCTGTCAGTAGTTAAGCTAATTCTGGTGAAAGAACACAAACGTTGTCTTGAGTTAATCACAGCGACCAACAATTCTTATCGTTTAAGTAGTCGTTGATAGAATAGTATGCCTTCGAACAAAGATTTGATTTTACTTTCGCTTTAAACGCATTAAAATGTAAATCTAGCAAAGAAGAGGGAAGCTTGTTATAAAAGGTTATACCAAGCCCAGCAAATGAGTTATGAATTTTAACTGGTTAAACAGAGGTGTACTGTAGTTCACCCACATTTCGTCACTTAAGTTTAATTAAGTCAAATGTAACAGGGGACGAGCTTATTGCTATGAACCAGACACAAATTCAGACTCCGAGCTGCTACTGAAAAATTCCAGATGGAATAACCCAATAACACTTCCCGGCCCTAAAATCAAATCCAGGACCTTATACTCGGCACCGTCCCTACTAATCCCTACTAATATTATAAATGCGAAAGTAACTCTGCCTGTCTGTCTGTCTATCTGTTACGCTTTCACATCTAAACCGCTGAACCGATCCTCCTGAATTTTGGCAGAGATATAGTCCCTACTAATATTATAAATCCCTACTAATATTATAAATGCGAAAGTAACTCTGCCTGTCTGTCTGTCTATCTGTTACGCTTTCACATCTAAACCGCTGAACCGATCCTCCTGAATTTTGGCAGAGATATAGTCTGGGATATGGTGAAGCACATAGGCTACAATTTACGCGATAACCAACATCCACGCGGGCGGAGCCGTGGGCAAAAGCTAGTAATCTCATATATTAAGTCCGAAATCGCATTACTTCTGAACATAATGGCAATGCTGGGAATACTTACCGACATGGCGCTAAGGCTTTCATTCGCAAGAGCTTTTATATTTTTGCGTGCAATAATAACAATGTTTACAATAAAATATTTGCAGTTAGTAATGTCTACTAATAAGAGTTTGTTTGATAATAATCATTCGAATAAAGCTCTATCCATTACAGGTTCGGGTCGGGGCTTCGAGACGAGTCGATCGAGCTCAACCATTTAAAAAGTTCACAAAACTTACATTGCAACGCAAGCTAGCATAGGCATTTCTACGATTGATTACGTAACCAGAGCTTTAAGTAGCAGTTAATACTTTAAATTATTTTTCTAGGTATGTTATTATTACAATACAAGTCCAGAACAAAAACCTGGTTTCTTACTGATTGTGTAATTTGTGTGGAAGACGGAAGTATCGTTTAAACGAAGTCTTAGTACTTCTTTGTCCAAGAAAGACCTTTAAAAAATCTTTGAAAACAAGTTTTCTGAAGAGATTGAGAAACTCTGTATTTTGCCGTTACATAATCAGTCGAGGGATTGCTTTTATTCATCAAATTAATGGCATTTCTTTGCAAAGAACCATATAAAGTTTTTTTTTTTTATATATTAAATATTCATTCATTTTTAAATTACCAGCTAGCATCCCAATTGTGTAACACACTTGCAATCACAACTTGAAGGATTTTGAAGGAAATTTATAATCCACTAGCTGACCCAGACCGACGTTGTCCTGTCTTAATTATGAATATTGAATTCGCATTATATATACAGGGTTATTTGTAAAACACCGGTAACCTCTCAGGACTATATTACTAACATCATAAACAACAACTTTTGTTCTACGACTTTTTACAAAACATAATACATTTACCAAAAACAAACCTTAAATATTTCGTTGTCCTATGTAACACATTTCAACTCTGTATTTTGCTGTACCTACATACATTGCCGCGCACTGTCCTCGTAGTAATACTTTTGGGTTAGTAACTCGCTACGCTACGGTTCCCGCCTTTTTACGCAAAAGCCAAATTATACCTACAATCGAACATTTGACATGGAAATAACCTTGATATTTCACGGTACCTATGCACTAAACACCGTAATGAAAACAAACTAACAATGACATCTCACATTTTCTGTAAAGTTACAACGGTATAGCACTTGATAAAAGTATTTTGTATACGTACGTTTGGGAATCGTATGGCGTATTGGCGACACGCTTCCGAAACATTGTCATCACACCTAGCTAGCATTCGCACCATTTCCGTGTACTCGACATACGCCATCATGTAAAGATAATTACGTATACGTCTGCACTGCCGAATTTCACTACAAGGACCCGTAATGACGCGACGCAAGCGCATCAAAGCAAACGAATGACTGAAGGCCGCCCGTAAATAGGTCAAGTTCAAGCGCCCCCGCCGCCCCCTACCCCGCTCCCCTCGCTATTGTCGGTACTACCTATCGCTTTCTTTTGCTTCGCATAGACTTCGTAACATTTAGAGCGTTGAATTTAAATATTTTTATTTTTGTATGTAAATCTGATGAATTAAAATATGATGAATTTTTAAAAGTCATAGAACAAAAGTTGTTGATTATGATGTTAGTAACGTAGTCCTGAGAGGTTACCGGTGTTTTACAAATAACCCTGTATATATATGTTACGCGCAACTTTCTTATTTTTTCTTTCAGAACTTTTTCCTGACAATACCAAAAACAACAAAAACAGAATGAGTAAAAAAAATTGGTCCAGCCGTTCACGTGTGATGCCGTGACCAAGGGAAATAGGGATTCATTTTTATATACAGTAGTGGTCATATAATTAAGAACGATTTAATATTCCAGAATTTTTTATCTAAATCATGTTATGTATAGTTATGTGTTCTTTCTTAGAAGTAACCAGTTATGTTATGAAATAGCTACATGAATAGAGCAAACAGGATTAGGAATATAGAATGAAATCGCTAGCAATCTTTTTTTACAAAGAAGCATGCCCATGGACAGTTCTCATCAAAAATGTCTCGTGTCACAAAAAGTTGAACAGTATGAAATATCTAAAACAAAAATATATTTTTTAATAAAACTTAAATGATATTTAGATTGGGTTTGTTTATTGAACAATAATTAATACTTTTACGTTTTTTAATGTAAAGTACGCCAGTTTTTACAATCCTCTGTCATCTAGTATGTGTCAATCTTCGTCAATATTAAGGAAGGATGTCATGTTTATTGTTCTTTTTTATGTGTTTGTTGCTGTTGTGTTGTGTCTGTGTCGAATAAATGCTAAATTCAATTCATTTTTCTATTGCGTTTAATGTGCCTACTTATTTGATATCGCTTATATGATATCGCCCATAAATTATATCGATTCTGTATTGATTAGCGAGATAAAATTCAGTTTCTAATATCCCACAGAACTAAATATTAGGTAGTAGGTACATCTGTTTACTTTATTTTCACTCAATTATGTGACGGACGAAACCATAGTAACATGGGTACAACCCTATTTGACATTATATTTATTTTCTGTCATACTTTTGTAATATTATGTCATGTCAACGGTCAACCAGAATGTTTTTTCTACTGGTTTTCGCACCGTCGAGTTTGAACTTTTAATTCCTCGGCTGCTGCTGCTAACCCATTGAAAATTATCTACTTCCTTCGCCGCTGCACCGTGTATGTTGAATATGACTAAATACAGGACTTTGACAATCAATGATTTCAGTAGGATCTAGATATAACACTAAGCCAATCGGCTATCAAGTAATATACTATTACTTTTATTATATAAAGTAATATAATATTTACTGCCTCGTTGGTCTAGTGGTTGCAAGCGCTACTACTGAACATGTGGTCCTGGGTCGCTTCCCAGGTCGGGCAAAGTCTTATTGGGTTTTTCCATCTGGAATTGCTCATTAGCAGCCTGGATTTGTTCCCGCTTGATGCCAATGGGCTAGTCCCCTATTACATGAGACTTAAACATAACTGGCGAAAAGTGGCTGTACTACACATAGGTGTACCTCTGCCTAACCCTTCGAGGAATACATCTGTAATGTTATGTTATATATTATAATATAATGTTTGCTTCCATGCTTTGCTTTTTAATGAAACGCGGGACTAAGATTTTGCGGCACAAAGATACTGAAAATCTAAAACACTAGTAACACTTGGTGTGGTGGTCACCAGTAACTGGCCACCTAACATAGCTAAACTGCTACAGATTTTACACAAATGTATTTCAAACGCACAAAGCTCACTCGTAAACCCATTTAGACCCTCTCAAATAGCTTTTTTCATTCATTCATTTCATTCATTTTGTGTTCGAATATAACATTTTATTTTTATAAATATCTCGGAAACTCCGAGGTAGATTGTGTTGAATTTTTTGAGGAAGTATTTAGACATACCATCGAGTATTTTGAAGATGATTTGATGAAGACACACAAATGCTTAAATGAGTACATTTGTGTGTCTGCCATAGTGCCGTGTGCATTCTACTTTTATATATTCTATATAGTATCAAATTCAAATAGTAAAGAAGCGGGACAAATAATAAAGAACGATTTATAAAACTGCTCGAGAGTTGTTTTATCTGATAATTTGATTAAATAAAACACATTAATGTGAAGTGCGTAAAGAAAAAAGCAATTTAATACATGTTAAACCAAAATTTATAGTTATTAGCATGTCCAGGGCTTTTAATCACTGCTTTACACCGGCGAGGCATTCATTCTATACATTTTTGACATTTCGCACGAGAGGTAGAGTTCCATTCTTCTAAGAAAACGTCGTAAAGCTCTCTTAAATTGCTACACTGTCGATTTGAAACCTTTTCTGGCCAATCTAAGACAGAAACTGATTACGATGTAAGAAATTCCTTAACGGTGCGTGCAGTATGCTTTGGATCATTGTCGTGATGGAATGTCCAAATAACCGGAAGCGCGTCTTCAGCATAAGGTAACATTGTTTCTTCCAGTATATTTTTGTATTGGAATTGATCCATGTTTCCTTCTATCAGCTTAACAGGTCCAACGCCATGTCCAGAAAAGCACCCCCAAATTTACACATTTCCCCCACCATGCTTTAATATCTTTTTTGTATACTTAGGGTCGAAAGCTTATTACCCTGTTTATTTTTGTCTCGTCAGAAAAAAGACTCGACTGACTAAATGTCCAGTTTTCATACCTTCTTGCAAATGCAAGCCGGGTCTGCCTATGGCTCCTTTTCAACATGGGCTACTTCCTTGCTTCCTTCCGTGCAGCTTTTCTTCTATCAATCATCTTCGAATAGTGCGTGCAGAGATTGCTGAAGGACTGTTTTAACCAAAATATTCTTTTCTCAGCTCATTAGACCATTGAAAAGGATTTTGTTTTGCCAAACAAACGGGTATTTCGATCGCCTAAACGAGATGAATTTCTCTGTTTAGGTACACCCGGAACATTTGAAGTAGTTTGATACGTGGCAAAATACTTCACAGCGTGGAAAACCATCGTTTTTGAACATTGCAGATGGTTTTTTTTTTTTTTTGAGTGGGAAGTCATCAAATAACTTCTCCCGCTCTGGGTGGAGCGGGAGGGCGTGTCAGACTTTTACTGACTAAAACCCACCCGTGTTCCCTCAGTTGCCTGTGTGCCAGGGGCCGCGGTATCTCTTTCGAACAACCCGCACCCCTGGCAGGCATCGGCCCTTGCGGGTCCCATCAGTTGCTGCTGACATCTCTTTGAGGCGCGCGTGAAACACAACGCGCCGTCGACCCGGGCTTGGTCCTTACCGGACAGCGAGCTACCCATTACTCGCCGTCCGCAAGCCCGTGCCTACGGTGGCCGGGAACCCGGGAGCCTGGGATTCCCGACGCCCAGGGCGTCTCCTGCGAAGGCCACGGCTGTGAGGGCGCATGTACTGCATCTCCCTCACGTGCGCCGCCTCCCTCTTTGCGAGCATAACTGCTTCGCTGAAGGAGGCGACTGCTAGCCATGCACTCTCGCTCCGTACCATGGCCTGGACCAGGGTCGGATGCGAGAGATCGCCGCCGCCGATCACCTCCACGAGGACACGGCGGTGCTCCGCCCAAGCCGGGCAGACCTCCACCGTTATGCTCCACCGTGTCCTCTGGGCGATCTTCGCAATGGAAACACCCGGGCGTTTCCTCCCGCCTTATCCGAAACAGGAACCTCCCGAAACAGCCATGTCCGGTGAGGACCTGTGTCAGGCGGAAGGTGAGGACGCCATGCCGCCTCTCAAACCACTCCTCAAAGAGAGGACTTACCGCCGCAATCGTGGCGTGCCCAGCACTGGGTTGCGACAATCGCACTTTCCACGTCGCCATGAGAACCTGCCGGAGCTCTGTCCGCCGTGCCGCGATATCCCGCGGCAGCGGAGTTACGCCCCGGCGTTTGGCCTCCTCGCGCCACTCCCAAGTGTGCGCAAGGACCTTTGCCTCCAGATCCCATGGCGGCAATCCGGCAAGGAGGCCCGCCGCCTCACCGGAGAGCGTGCGGTATCCCCGGATCATCCGGATGGCCATGACCCTATGGGCCGCCTTCAAACATTGCAGATGGTCGGATATCTTTTTGTACGACCAATTCTTCTCGCAAAGTTTGATTATTACTTGATAGTATTGTAGATTTATCACAACTTTTATTTTTCCCCACTGTTTTCATATGAAGCAATCACCTTTAAGACTTTTACAGTACAAAATAGCGCCAAAATTATACGAATAATTAATGAATTAAATAGAGAAAAACCTAAAAGCAAAGAGCCACAGAGTGTGCTCCATTTAAATTTGAATAAAAAAATTAACTATTCAGCATTCTTAATTATGTAACCAGCCAGTAAGTAGTAATACTAGGTTCAGATCGAATGTATAAAGTTTATCGATTAATTTTTTAGTCAATCATGTGTATCAACGTAAGTATAGATAGTTCAATCCATGAAGACGGGCCTCACTCTTTGACACTTATACTGAGGGCGGTCAAAAACAAAGAAAAGAGGCAAAGGGGCGAGTCAATTTCGATTGAACTATCTGTGCCGCTAGTATAGAAAAGTATTGCGATACCGAGAAAAATACAAAAAAATACATGCAATTAGTTTTACTTATTACTTTGAATAAGCGTCCCTTTAAATAAGCGTCCTTAATTATATGACCACCACTGTATATAGATTGTTTTCATAACATAATCAGCGTATAATGTTCCCAGAGCTGGGATGTGAGAGGGGGTGTGCCATAATCCACCACGCGGGCCCAGTTCGAGTTGGCAGATGTCACATGTATTCAATCAATTTTTATTTCTAGGACATGCCGGTTTCCTCACGATGTTTTCCTTCACCATTTTGAGAGCAGTGGTGATTAAATAATTTACACAAAGTCAAGCGCCTGGCTGAGTTCGAACCTACGACCTACAACTCGTAAGTGTCAACCGTCACCACTGAGCCACCACTGCTCTTCCATTGTTTAAATAACGCAATTGGTTGAACTTTGAAAATTAATGGCATTGCAATCACTCTGTTACACAATTGCCGCGCTGATTTCTATAGAAATACGTAGCGTTTTGGCATTTTCTTGTTATAATTTGATACATACCTTTACCGGGCGTTGTGTTCATTGGGTCAGATGCACTTCCAGGATTCTGCAATAGATTGTATAAACTTGGGCGATCGTCTTCACATGTCAAGTCAAATATGCTTTTATTCACTATATCACCCTGCAAATAAATGACAAAGTTAATTATTATGTTTTAATACAATATCAAACATAACAAGTAATTAATTTATAAAATAGTTAAAGAAAGACAATAAAGAGCAAAATATTCATATTTTATACTTTGAATATGTTTCTCTTAATTGTCTAAGATAATGGATATGACAATAATTTTTAGTCTAAGACATAAATATGTTGATAAAAACTTACTGGGTTGTGACCTAACAAAGATGTGATGCTTTCGGATACATAGAAGATTTGACCTGTAGCTGAGAAAACCAGTACAAATCCTTCAAGAGCCTCCAATACTAAATATGTAAACTCTTCATTTGACAAAAATGCTGGTTTCCAATCCTCTTGGACATCATGAACTCTTGATCTGACAGTAATTTCTAAAACAAAATTATCATAGTAAAATAGATGATAATTACTACTATTCAAATTCATTCAATTTGTTAACATTCCAACTTTCTAGAGAAACAGTGAATCACAAGTGTTTCTTTTTAGAGAAAAACTTGATACTAAATGAGTGAAGAATATAAATGTGGATGGATGGATCGTGTGCGGGTTATATGCAAGTAAAGGGAGTGAATGATAGCGTGACGGTTGACAGGGGAGATTGTAAGAAGGAAACGAATGTGCACCCATACACATTTTTTGATTGATTGAAATCCAAGCAGACCAAGGCGCTGGCTGAGTGCTAGTAGCACTCAGCCAGCGCCTTGGTCTGCTTGGATTTCGTATTTTCCCGTGAAACTCCAACCACGTTAACAGGATTTTTTTTTTAACCACACGATTGCAATCACTATTGTTTACCAGATATTTATTTGTGCCAAGTTTCTAAACCGAAAGAATATTTCAAACCAATTTTACGAAACCTACTTTGTATAAATAGGTTTCGTTAATTAACTGGATTTTTACGAAGGTTCTAAAAAACAAGCACGACGGTCCGAATGAGAGACTAAGTATGGTAAACGTAGTCCAATTACTACTAAGGGTCTTAAAACCCTTTTTTGGATGGGAAATCAATAAATTAGTTCTCCCGCTCTGGGTGGAGCGGTAGGGTATCAGACTTTTACTGACTTAAACCCACCCGTGTTCCTTCAGTTGCCTGTGCCAGGGCCACGGTAACTCTTTCGAACAAATCCGTGATGCGTGATCCTGGCAGGCATCGGCCCTAGCGGACCCATTCAGTTATTGCTGACATCTCTTTGAGACGCGCGTGGAACCAGAATAAGGAAAGAATGAAAAATATTTTATGGACCCCAACTGATCAAGATTGGTCTAGAGCCCACAGTACAGTAACACTGCCGCGCTAGTGATAAGAGCAGTAAGTATGTTTTGCATAGTTTTGAGTAATTGGCGTGCAAAGTTTTTGTTACAATTTTGTTTCTCTGGACTTCTTTTTTTGAATTTTATTAATTGTGATGATTGAAACGTGTAGCCCAAATAAAGCGCTTTTAATATGTTAAAAATATTCTTCACTCAATAAAATTGTATATATATTAGAACAGTTTTGAATGGCGAAAATCCTTTTATACCTAGTGTTAGCAGAAGCAACTGAAATATCGATTGTTTAGAATAATAGCAGTAAGTAGTAAGTTACTCTTGTTATTATAAGCAATTCATATTAGGTTTAGGTTATAGCTTAGGAATAAAACCAAGGTGTTGGATACAAAACGTTTCTACTTATTAATATTTCTTTTATTAAGTTACATTTTCATATGTTGTAACGAGAAGTTTAAAAAAAATCTGATAACGTGCCTTTTGCAGCCGTCTGGAATGAGAGTATAACTAGAAGAAAACAGGAAGATATTATCTCGACACTAAATGCATTTCTTTTACGTAAACGTGATACTGATCATATCGTATTATGCATGGATAATTGTTCTGCGAAAAATAAAAATTGGGCTATTTTGAGTTATCGGGTGTATATCAGCAATGAAATAAACGCAAAACCTTTAAGAATTTTGTACATACTTTTATAACCGGAGGCAAAAATAAGCTAAATTATTCAGTTTTTTGCAATTGTGCGAAATACAGTACTCAGTTAAACCGCCCATGGCGTTAACAACGGTCCTGTAACAGTTTTTCATGCTTTGAACCAAGTTATCCCAGATCCCAGATGTCCAAAAACTTGCTCTTCAGTTGCAATGTTTGCAGGAAAATTCTTCAAAACCCTTTTTTGGAGCAGATCCCAAGCGTGCTTTATGAGGTTTAGGCCAGGTGGTTGCGCAGGGCAGTCTAAGACTGATACGTCATGATTCTTAAGCCAGCTGGACACCACTCGCGCTGTGTGCGGACGTTGTCGGACCTGAGCGTGAATTCTTGGCACATTTGTAGTCGATGGGGGTAGACTATTGGTTCTACCACCTGGTTAGGCTATTCTTCAGCGGCCATGGTGTTTCTGATCCAAACGGAGTCTGTTCTCCCACCAACAAGAATTGCGGCCCAAACCATGATTGTCCCGCTCTGGTATGGATAGACTTCCTGAGGGTGTTGCAGACGGCTCTGACGTCCAGGAACTCGCCATATGCGTACTCTTCGCGAATCGGGATGGAAACCAAATCGGGACTCATCGGTAAACAGCACTACAGACCACTGGTTACCTTCCCAGAGCAAATGTTCACAAGCCCACTGTAATCTTCGTCCACTATTTCCTCGGCGTGGTGCTGGAGTACGAAGCGGTCTATGAGCATGAAGATTAGCTTCATGCAGTCATCTCCTCACACTTTGGTCACTCACAAGCAACTGGTGCTCTGACTGGAGCGGTTGAACCACCTGCATGGCCGTAACATTTGGTTGTCTTCTCGCGGCAATTTGCAAAAATCGGTCTTGTCGTTGGGTGGTTATGCGCTTCCCGTCTGGGTGTCTTTCACCCACTGCACCAGTAGCACGACAGCGTGACCATAACCTATCACGTTATCGTGACGATATCACGTTTTGGTTTGTTCCAGTCTCCTCAGCAATACGGCCGGTCTGGCCTGGTGCTGGCCTCCGGCCAGAGTTTAAGAACTTTAAACAAAATATCCCTATAGACGGTGTTGATGTGTGTAGATTCAGTTTTGCTAGATAGATAAAACTATTACTTAACTATATTTTTATTTCATGACACCAAGAAAAAAGGTGTTTCTATTTTATTTCTTACATTATGTTTGATTTGTATAATTCTAGTATTTAACTTTAGTTTGATCTCAAATTGTGAACGTAGAAAGGCTGATCTTTTTGTTCTGAAATATGGCTAAGCTTGCCAGTTTAATATATTTTTTAATTTTTTGTATTATAATACTGGAGTAGAACGGAGCCCAATTCGAATTTATAATTATTTTATAAGACTTTGAAAGAAGAAAGACTTCGTTTTCTTAATATTGTATTGTTCTCAGATTATTCTACCAAGGGAACTTAGACCTAGTAAAACTTATCGTTGTTCTTCCACAGTATATTTAGTTACTGCTGATATCCTAAATGATTAAGGCAACATAAAAAAACATGATTTACTTATTAATCGACAGTATACTCAGTTACTGCACATAACTTAAGTAAAAGTAAAATCTAAATGATAGAGCTTTACTTGCAAACTTGGGATAACTATACTTACTGTTGTTATGATAAGGAAGATTTCTCATTAATTGGACTTACTGCCTTTATCCTAAACGAAATTTACCAGTTCCCGATAAGCTATTAAAACAGCTGTCAGCGCATCTGGTAGAGCTCATTACGCTGATTCTGGATCAATATTTAACTTATTTTGTCAAAAAATGCACTTACTGCTGATATTGCTAGCGCGGCAGAACAGAAGACCGGATAAAGTAGGCTATCAACAACATTCAGCCACATAAGTCCGCGGAGCTAGATGGCATCTGCCCAGCCCTACTATAGAGAGGTACATCATCTGACATCAATCGACCATAGCACTCAGATACATACCTCTCGCCTGGTGCGAAGTCTAAGTCAAGTTCATACTCAAACCTGGCAAAACCGACTATACACAACCCAAGGCTTATAGGCCTATAAGCCTCGCATCCTTTTTATCTGTATGTATCTATATATCCGACAAGGACCTCTTCGGGTAAAACGACTTCACAAACTGCGTTGTATCCAAGTGGACCACTAATAGGCATCACTGGCTGCCTTCATTGACAGCCGAGGGCGCCTTTGATAAAACCATATTCAACAGCATCAACATCAACCCTCGACAGAAAGCAGTGGCGTAACTATACCGTTCGAGGCCCGTGGCAAATTCATCGGATGCCCTCTCCCCCCTCCCCCTCCAATATAAAGAAGCTGAACCAACAATAATGGTATTTTTTATTTTACAATACTTATTTATACACTTTTACTTGTACGAGTTTAATAATAAATCACTACGTGAAGTAGGTACTGACACACGCAGTCTATTATTCTAATTACTTGATTTTCTAATAATTCACTTTTAATTAAAGGTACCTAAATTTAAAGTACATATAGTGAACTGAAATCACAATTGTAGTTTACGTAAAAAATTTAATTCAAAATCAAAATATTTTATTTCACATTAACCTGTAAGGGCACTTATGAAACGTCAGAAGCTAGGTGCACGGTTCCAATTTGTCGCTTCCTATGGAGAAGAGCCGGCAAGAAACTCCACGGTTACTCTTTTAAAAATATTTGGCTTTTATAATGTTTTCAAATTACAGTGATATTAGGTATGGGAGGACAGTGCAAGCCTGTCAATAAGTACCAGGTACTTAGAGGAATGAAAATAAAGAATGGAAAATCGTCTATAAATCGACCATCTGTAGGCCCTACAACGTTCTCTCATTCACAATATGTAAAAGAATCTACATAAATAAAATCAACCTATTTAAACCAAGTGACATGATTTCCATGAGAATCACTAATAAATACTCGATATTACAAGTGATGTATAATGTCAAATAATGACGAGAATATGTCGGAAAGTGTAAAAAATAAAAATAATCAAATTAACATTGTAATTTGGGAGCAGTCAATATACTCTCACATAGTTATGCTGTTAATGAGGTACCAGGGACGCCACATGGGCAGAAGGAATTACTGCCAAATTTCCTTGTCTTCAACGTAGTCCTTTATCAATATGCTTTTTTGATAAGGACACGTTTGATGTGAGTTTTAAACTTTCCATCGCTAAGTTCTGTAACCGACTTTGGTAACTTGTTATAGAAGCGGATACTGTTTATTAGAAATGACTTGCTAGTGTTAGTTAATCTAAATTTTGGAATCACAATCTCATCTTTACTACGTGTATTAAGATTATGGAATTTTCATTTTCTTTTGAACAGACCTAAGTTTTTGCGAACACACAAGATATTTTCTAGGATATAAAGAGAAGGCAGAGTTAGTATGTCAATTTCGTTGAATTTGTTTCTAAGAGACTCGCGAGACTCCATTTTATAGATTGCGCGGATTGCCCTCTTTTGTAGAATGAAAACTGAATCTACGTCAGTTGCCGATCCCCACAGCAAAACGCCATAAGACATAATACTGTGAAAATGAGCAAAGTATACTAACCTAGCTGTGGCTACATCAGTCAACTGCCTTATTTTTCTTACTGCGTAAGCAGCCGAGCTTAATCTACCTGAAAGAGCTCTAATGTGGGCACCCCATTGCAATTTTGAATCTTAAGTAATTCCTAGAAATACAGTTACGAAATAGCATCTAGTTTCTTGCCATCAAGTTTTAAATTGAAACCTACTTGGGGTACATTTGGTAATGAGAACTTAAGACATTTATTTTTGTGCGCATTGAGTAAAAGATTATTAGCCGCAAACCATTTCGAGAGAACAGTTAGACTATCGTTGACATGTAAGACATCCGTATCTTTTCTATCTATTCTAAAAATAAGAGAAGTGTCATCTGCGAATAAAATTATATCCGAGAAGTTAGCCATCAGGTAAGGAAAGTCATTAATATAAACTAGAAATAAAAAAGGGCCAAGAATTGAACTTTGAGGCACGCCCATCTTAACTAGAGACCCCGAGGACGTTGCCCCGTTAACATTTACTTTTTGCTGCCTGTTTGCTAAATAGGAAAGTACAAGATCAGCAGCTCGTCCACGAATTCCGTAGTGGTGTAATTTACAGAT
Organism: Polymixis lichenea; assembly: GCA_949091785.1. NCBI lineage: Eukaryota > Metazoa > Arthropoda > Insecta > Lepidoptera > Noctuidae > Polymixis > Polymixis lichenea. Next base: position 37,946,324 of record OX420931.1, read on the forward strand.
GAGTGTATTGTGGACAACGCAGTCAAACTCTTTTAAGAGGATTCGACTTCTCCCAGGATTCCAAAATGTGACTGATGAGTTTTACTCCCGCGTTTTACTCAGCCGTTGACCTACTTTTCGTGAAACCTAACTGTCGACTATGTAAAATCCCATTTGAGTTAAAATGTGACAACATCTGGTCTAGCATGATTTTTTCATAAATTTTGCTCAATGCTGGAAGCACAGATATAGGTCTACAATTAGACGGATCACTCTTACTACCCGATTTGAAAATTGGTACTACTTTACTATATTTCATTAAGTCAGGAAACGTACCGGTGTCTAAACATTGATTAAATATGCATGTTAGGACAGGGGCAATTGTGTCAATGATATCTTCAAGAACCTTAACGGAAATGCCCCATAAATCTTCAGTGTTTTTTATGTTAAGACTTTCAAATGCTGTTTTAATTGTGGCAATAGAAATGGGTTTGAATTCAAAACTTGGAATGTCCTTACTGAAGTTTTCTTTAAGATTCAGCTAATACAGATGAAGACGGGAGAGATTTCGTAACCTCTATTGGGATGTTGGTAAAGAAATGTTCTAAAGTCTCAGCAACTTTTAATTTATCTGAAATTGTTTTATTAAAATTCCTTAATTAAAGTTGGGATTCTCCTCTGACCAGGGGCCCCTTCCGGCTGGGGGCCCGTGGCATTTTGCCGACTTGCCACCCTGTAGTTACGCCACTGACAGAAAGTATACTTCGACCCTGAATGGTTGGATCACCAACATGCTCAAACTGAGAGCTGTGTATGTAACAGTGAACGACACTACAAGAGCCATCTTGGAGAAGGGCAGTCCGCAAAGGGGCGTCCTCTCGAAGCTTCTATGGAACCTGGTTGTAGAAAGCCTCATCAAAAACTGAAATGACAAAATTTTACTTCACCGTAGGCTACGCTGATGACATAACTATAATAATAAATGATACCCACAAAAATACCCTATGCAACTTCATGCGCCAAGCCTTAAAAATAGTGGTCCAATAAACACCAACTATTAGTGAACCCTACAAAAACCGAACTGATTCCCTTGACACCAAAGAAGAAATTGACGACAACCGATGACATCTACCATGATTCTTTGGAACTACCCAAGCCCTTCCACTGAAACTAAATACTTGGGCATCCTCTTGGACAAACAGCTGAATTGGGCAGAACATATCAACTACTTCGCCAAAGCCTGCATATACGAATGGTAGTGCAAGCGACTGCTTGGCAGAAATAGGGTCAGACCCACCGAGACCGGCTGTCAGGCGAGGTCCGAAGGGGGATTAGTCCTAGGAGTCATGACCCCCTCCAAAGCCGAAAACGTAAACACAGAAACGTTTTAAAATATACATTTTTCAAAAATATAATTATTTTTCTAATTAATATGTAGTCTTTGTAGTTGACGCCCCCCCCCAAGCTTTTGGCTGCGCTTGCGCCTGCCGGCTGTGCAATGCGAGCAGCGCACGCGGACGCCCCTGAGCAGGGTGGAGCAAAGGTTAGTTATTTGACATGTGGTCCATTTTTGTTATTAACTGACTACGGTGAAGCAAAATGGAGGGTAATATAATTTTGGCCGGTATGTAAGTGGATTTATGTTATTCATGGAAGAAAATAAACATAAGCATATCTGTTTATCAGTTCCCTCATAAGTTCTAAACTACTACTTATTTTAATTTGACAAATGAGGTATCATCAGAAGTGTCTTGATTGTTCGCTGGTTATATACTATGTGATGTCACTAAATAGCATACAACCAAGGCTTTCATATGAGAATATGTTTCATACTCTTAAGAGCATGATTTTTCAATAGACCGGTTTTAGTATTTCATTTTCACCTGTTAAAAAATAATCTAACATATCCGAGCAACCTATGTTCTTAAATTTTTTCACAAATACATTTTCCTGCATTTATGTTAACAAAGTTAATTATATTTCTCTATGAAAGGGCCAAAAGTAAAAACGGAAAGTAAAGTAAACCTATCAGAGTTGGTGTATAAAAATTTTGCCCATGCTTGTTCTTATCCTAGATTCTCTTAGTAGGTAATTGCGAAAGGAGAGCATAATGTGGACCTAAAGCCCCAAATACCTGAAATTAATCCTGGCACTGCGAAGCAAGACCAAATCTTGAAACTAAAAAACTAAGAATTGGTCAGTCAAACTAACAAAGTGGCATTTTTAAACATAACTTACCTAAAATGTCTATTGCGCAAGTTAAGTCAGGGAAAATAGAGTTGGCATAGGTTGGGGCGACATTGTAAAGTTTTGCATACAGGCGCTGAGGTGGCTAGCGACAGTCCTGATTGGGGGATTAACCCCAAAGTCACATAATGACATAAACGTAATTATCCAGCTCGCTAGGAATGTTCCACAACTTCTATCAGGTGGAGAGTGAAAACATTATACAAGTTGTTTACGCCATAGAAGCCAAGAGAGTTACAGACAGTCTCCGACGACAGTGCCTCACTTTTACAATCCTTAAGACTAAGACTGGAATTTCACAAAGCAATAGAACAAGTAATGGTATCTTACCGCAACATAGTGTAACTTGCAATGGATAAACGACACACCTAGTACACTGTTATCAATTTTGATTCTGATACATATAAACTTCCAATGACAAACTATGGGTTCATTTTAAACTTGTTTGTTCCGTACATAACAATGATTTGTCTCACAATGGACTTATTACACACATTAAGTATGTTTCAGCATTTATAACTAATAACTGTAGTTTACGTTTGTAGGAAAACATCAAGGTGACACAAGTATGAGTTTCCCTTACAAAAAGTGTAACAAATTCATAACTTTGCGAATTGGATAGAAAAGAATGGTACTTACCATTGTGGTTCTTCAAAAAGGATATAGTAGATTTGAGAACAGTTGATTTATCCATCTTCCGGTTGTTAGTGGACACCATAGCACTGAGCTCATTGACCAGCAAGTTGAAGTGGTCTCTACGCTTTTTCTCACTCAAGTTACGAGTCCTCCTAACAATAACAATGAAATAATGTTTAAATATACTTAATAATATTTTCAAATCTTCAAGCTATTGTAGATTTGTGGCCAACCACATCATAATTTCACATTTATTCGTTGTTTTTAGCAAATAATTATCCTTTTACATAAATCAGCTTGTCTAAAGCAGGTATACATGTAAGCAACCTATTGAATAAATTTTCATACCTCTTCGTATCATCCTTATCATCACCGTCGTCGTCCATGGTGCGTGCACTTATGTTTGGAGTCAGCACTGGATTCCAATCAATCTTTACGTTTTAGACATCGGAAAAGCGAAATAGTCCAGTCACAGCAGGCAAGAGTCGAGTGCCGACTGAAATCATATCAAACGTCTGCGTTATTTGAGCTATCAACTACCAACTAACTAGATACCATCAAGATACAATAAATTACTATGCGTTTGTGAATAGGTAATTGGAAAATGAACACTGTGTACCAAGCACTGCGTCAGATTTGTTGTCGATAACTATTTACAAATGCAACTCAATAAAACAACCACATTACGCACCCAAATTAAGAATTGTTTTAGAAAAGTTCGAAACACGTAACACCAATTTTATTCAATGCTTCTATGAAAAATATGAAAATTGTGTATAAAACGAAAACGAGCAACTTCACAAAAAAACAGTGAATCAAAGAGTATAAAAATATTAATGGGAATTCGCTCATTCGCTGTGCTGCACAGACTACATATTCTACGCCACAGAACACTATTGAGTATTGATTGACTATTGGAATGAATCGGATTCCCATAATCGTCGTACCGTTTGTGCCCTGTAGTTTAAGTGTTCTGTGCGTTTGTGTGACACGGACAAAGATGCACAGAGTACATGAGTGACTGTTCATTACCATAAACTCATATAATTTGTTTTTCTGAAAGGGCTGACCTATAGGCCTTGCCTTAGTCCGCCAGTTTGAAAAATAATCAAATTAGCAAACCGGGACGAGGCCAGTCTCCATACACATACAAAGAAGTTCGATCTCCGTTGTGTATAGGTCTGTTGCCCCAGACTCATACAGTTCCTTTTAGTGAGACCTTAGACGATTAATTTGCATCCTTCAATCTGCTGTTTGTCAATCGGCACCCTAATTGCGTAACGCACGGTCCTTGTGGTCCTCCGGGTATCATAATCTGAGTCATTTTGAAACAGATTGCTTATCCATTGCTTCTTATGTTCGACAAATGTGTCTGCTCAGCAACGTAAATAAAGCATTGATTGTTGAACTGTCAAAATGAAACTGGTTATGATTGATAATGTGTTATGCAAGTAGGGTGCTGCTTGATACACTAGAAAAAAAACTGACAACTTTTATCAAAGCTAGTCTCGTTTTCCTAACAGAAAATAATATTACTTAGCTCAAACAACACATATTTCTTAGAATGGCATCGAAAAAAGAATGCTGTGTTGTTTAAACCGTTTAATCTAATAATGCATAAAACGAACTTTGGAAAATAGTGACTACGATAAGGAGGTGTTTTTTATCGAGTAAAAGTGGAAGATCCGTCCTTGACTCCTTGTATAACAGGTCCATGCTGATAGGGTATTCCAAAGTTTAAGAATCAAATGGTTGGACTTAGTACATAAGTACCAGCTTTTGTTCGTAACTCATGAACATCAATATTGATTGTTTTATGATTACTCTGTAAGTATGACCTACGTAAAAGTTTATAAAAACAATTATAAAATTAATAACAACAAGCTATTTAAAAAAATGGATTTTTGGCTTCCATTAACCCTGGCACATGAAATTGTTGTAAAAAAGCGCAGTAAATTAAAAAATAAAGTTATAGCACATGATACCACTGTAACAGTGGTAGCACTGATTATAGAAGGAATAAATGATTGACTAAATATGATGTCATAATATGAGTATGACCCTCTTTTTAACCGTCACTAAATTACTTTTATCTGACTAATAAATAGGATTCTTTGACATATTAAGTATATACAAAAGCTGATATTTGTGTATACATGTTATACACCAGTTTTATTTTATATAGGTACTTATCTTTACCAATATTACTATAATGTTAAAATTTGAAAAAAAAGGCTAGGTAATAAATACAAGTAATGTTAATTACTTACCTATTATTGTATAGTATCAAATTATTCTAACTTTATAGACAGCTGTGCTGCTGAGGAGTTTGTTGCCCCACTTCTTCCCAGCTAAAGCACTAGGAACTGGTGAAGGGTGGGCATTTTGGGGGACTTTCTAATGTAATTTTGACGTTCAAAATATGCTGACTCTTAGCTTAGTTTGAATAAATGACTTTTAATTATGATTTTTTGAATCCTCTAAGTTCAGTTAATCCCATTTTTAATCTATTTCTGGCTGACCTACAAATTGCAAAAACGTACTTGAAAAACATTTTCATACCATGGCGCTTCCACCTTAAATTCGTCATTACAATCCTCCAAGTTTATTCCCATTGAAAGACTTCATGAAATCATCACTTTTATTGTTTAATTAGTAAACAAATGCAACACTGATATCCAGATACTAGATAATCATAATCATATCATATCATAGGTGATATTCATTTCAGACTTTTAAGATTATTGCCATCCACTTAAATATTGAAGATTAAACCTGAAAGAGTTGGATTATATTTTTTTGTTTTTGCATTGGCCAATTGGCCTTCTGATCTTTCTTCTTTACAAAGCTTAGTTCATACTAATTCAATTTCCACACAGCCCAACAGAGGGCTGCTATCGACGTTCATCTTCAGATCCATGCATGGTATTAGTATATTTCTGTTTTGTTAATATATAGTCTGTGGTCCCCACCACAGAGTAGATTAAATTTGTTAGAAGAAGATTGCTAACTTGCCAATCTGTGCCTATTTGATCCAAAAGTGACGACACTAATGCCAAAAATATTCATCGTTCAACTTCACTTCAGAGTTCAGTTTGGTTCAGTAAAAAAAAGTACTCTGTGGTTCAGTTTAAAACATTGTGTTGATGATAGTGGTCGTCGCGGAAATTTTGTTGCTCTGTCCGGTAAATTCTAGTTACTCGGTAAAGATATCGTTTTAAATTTAATTTAAGTATGTGGCCAAATCGACGGATGGGGCAATACATTACTCCGCAGGAACTGCAAGAGGTAAGAAATTAAAAAAGAAATAGTACCTACCTGCTCAGATTTATGCCGGTTAATATGTGTAAATTAAACATGTGGGACAAAAAAAAACTATTGCAGTTACGTAATTTTATATGGCGGAATGTCCTAGCAGAGCGAGGGAGGCAGGTATTATCTTCGCCACGCGGTCGTTACGTAAGGGAATTATGTAAGGTTGAAAATCAAGGGATGACGGCAGGAAACAAGTGTAAAAACAGAACTGTTATGGGAGCGCGCGCCATGCAAATTCGCTGGCGTGTAAACAAGATAAACATAAACACGACGTCGCGGGCGCGGCGCTGCCGTGGCCAGCGGAGGGCGAGCACCGAACCGACGCTAACCTTTGTTCACACTAAATTGCATAATTATTATATAATTTGATTGATTTTCTGGGCTGCTACTGCGCTTGGAGCAGGCAGGAGCAATGAGCTCGTTCTTGGTCGCTTTGTTACAGTTCTCGAGAATTTGGATTGACACATTAATGTCATTTAGTTTTACATAACTTGTTAATTTTACGTAACAAGTAATATCTCACTAAAATGGTGGCCCACGATGATCTCGCTTATCATGGGAGGGCGTTATTAATTTTATTTAGAAGTGAATTTAATAAAGACATCGCAGGCTGAATTACAGGTAAGTAAGCTAGGCATGCAGCAGTTATCGTGCTTGAATATTTACTTTTCTAAAACAACGCCGGCAGCAAGTGTTGTTTTCTTTTCATTGTTTTGTTGTAGGTATTATACTTTCAATGTCCAAAATTAATATACCTATTATAAGTAAAAAAAATCATCATGGTTATTTTTGCATTATAAACGTTTATTTCGCTAAGATTATTTTGGTGAACAAAGACTGCAAAGTCTTGCGCTTTATTACGGCAAACAGCTGTGGCTGCGACCTTAAATAGTAATGCCAGTGTCAGTTCCTTAGAATAGCTAGTTCTCAAGTCGATTCATGCACCATACTTACATCCCAGACTTAACAAGTGGGAAAATAATTGATAAGCAAATTGACTACGAATTAAAATTTTCCGTGTACTATATCTCACCCGTCATTCTTTGACAGTTGTATAACATGACAAATTGACGTAGGGTGCCAATTTCCCTAACCCAATTAAATTAAACCCTTAACAGTGTCAGGATGTATTTATTGTTGCAACATTCAACCTGACACTGGCCTGCAAATTGCAAAAAACTGTAAGACAATTTGAATTTAGCGGGCTATCCTGGCGCTTTGACAATTAATTTAACGGGCTACCCTGGCGCTTTAAAAAATTATTTAGCGGGCTACCCTAGCACTTTAACATTTATTTAGCGGCTACCCTGGCGCTTTAACAATTAATTTAGCGCGCTACCTTGGCGCTTCAACAATTAATTTAGCGGGCTACCCTGGCGCTTTAACAATTAATTTCCTTGACTGTACCTACAAAAGAAACCAAATGCGCGTTTACATTACGAAACTATTCGAAGCCTGGGCGCACTCATGGGTTGAGGAGTAGGATGTTGACAACACTTCGACTTCTAGACTCCAAGAGTAAATTCCTAATACGCCACTAGCTGGTTCCACTTCGGTACGCCTCTCTTTTACGATCAGATGTAGTAAGGTAGCTGGTACCTACGGGGTTTTTGTGGTCAGAGTCAGGAGTCGACTCTTCATCTTATCGCTCGGGATCAACATTCGAACACGTAACGAAACTATATTTATAGACGTGACATGACATCATCGTCATCGTAGGTAGCTAGATACACACATATCAACAGTAGATGGGCTTCGCAATGACCGCTACAATGAACTGTCGCTGGGGTTATTGCCATATTCTGCACGCGTTCGCTGACGGAAGTGTGTTTTATTAGCATACAAGATGAAACGCTGCTTCCATTCAATAATATTGCCCCTTATGACAAATGCGATAACAGACGGTGGTATATACATTGTTGGAAATCAAATGATGAAAGGATATTTCCCCAACTTTTCTGGCTTGTGGTTCATAGCTTCTAGATACCTTGCCTTAGCTACAAAACAAGCTAAGAAATATTGCTTTTGTGGGAACAGCCCTAAGAAAGCCCAGGTTCCAGTCCCAAGGAGATGTTTATTGATTCGCCTACCGCTCGGACAGTCTAAGCTCAGTTGTAATGGGAATCATTGGGAATTGATTAAAATATATATGGAGTCATTACTTCATTAGTCAGAATTCGTGAAAATTTCAAGTACAAACGTAAGACCATAAAGAACAGGATGATTCGGTTATTTTTCTATGAACTTGAAAACTGTTTCGTAAGAAACGCTAGCTTTATTCTACGAATACTATATTTTCAAGCGAAACGTTATTAAACTATTTTACTTAATGAGAACTATGAGAGTTCGTGAAATCATAAAAGTCCTTAAGTCCTTGGTACATACGATGATTTGTGATCGCTTCAAATTATCATTTTAATTACCGATCGTGAGTCTGGCGTCTTGCAAGACGTCGTTATAGAAGCTTCTAGAAGGAGGCTTGATTGACCTCTAAACTTGAACGGGTTCGTGTCCGGGTAGGTACCTTTGTTCTTATTCAAAGTAACGTAACACCTACGTATGAAACAATTTACATAATTATTCTATGAAGATTTGGTTCTTTTCTGATGGCGGAGCAAGTTGGTAGTCAGTTTAGCAACAAGACAGGACGACCAATTGAATTGAATATTTAAATTATTTAAATGCGGTCTGTCTACATTTATTGATTTCGGATAACATTGTCCGAAAAAACCTAAAAAACATAGAATATTTTGGATCATAGGTTGAGGTCCTCACCCAGCTAAGTCCAACAAGTGGCAGTAACACGGCTTGTTTTGTATCTTACACGTGATTGGACAATATTCAATTGGAGAGCTGTTTGCGTCTTACTAATACGACGTTGTGATTGGTGGTTAACGTCACTTCCAGCGTTTTGCACCATTATTGTGAATGACTAGCGCTCCCCTTATCAGCAAAGCGGAACGGCACCAGTACTTGCATCAACCCGCCAACGTAACCCATCGATGGACGAAATCGGGGGTATTCCCGTAATTTTAAGAACCTTCACAGTCTGATCTAAGTGTCAATCTGTCAAAAATACCTCGAGTTTCCTTACATTTTTGACAAGTTTTTCACATTTGATTTTCGCCGAGAAGAGACTGCGACTAGATTTTGAACGTTTTTAATACAACTATTGGCGTTGTGGAATATCGATTTAAAGAACATTTCACATCACTATGCTCTGGTCTGGCTACTCAAACGACGTCCCCTATAGGAAGGCAGCCGCGGCTGTGGGAAGATGAACCGTATTTCGCGGTCGTAGGACTCAGTACTAAGAGTAAGAGGAGTGTATAATTTTCAAAGTTCATGTCTTTCATGTTGGTTTCATCCGTGTCCGTCAATCGTCCGGGTGAACACGATAGCATAGCTCTAAACTAACAGAACTACTTCACAACGCTTTAATCATTACGGTTTGCAATAGTTAGTTACGATAAAGCAGCAAATGTAAGTAGGAGCCGGTACGTAGTCAGTGCAAACGAAGCATGCGCAGCGGCACAGTCAGTGTGCCAGTAGGCCACGTTATGCAAGCCCGCCGCTTACTTCGTTTTGCGTAAGAATCGTAGGCAATACTATACCGCAGACGATGATTAATTTATGTATTACAAGGAGTCATTACGGTGTCTACTGATAAGCGACTAGCTCAGATACTCAGATCATACTAATCGATATGAAATTATGAGTCACTCTAGACCTTAGGGCAAAGATTTTGATACACGACCTAAATAAATAAGTTATTTAGGTACTTACTACACTTTGATGTAGTAAGCTAACTAAATAGCTATCTCTCCATTTAGTTTAAAACTACGATGTTTACGGGTTATAAATTGTAATGAAGTTTTCGCACAACGTTATCGGTCAATGACCTTGTTACTCGTTGGAGTCATTAGTCTAACTTGTGGTTTCTTTAGATAATTGGTGTGAGTAACAGATCTGTAATAATAATGTCGGCTTTACTTCATTAAGTACTCACTCATCATTTTGTTTAATAAAAAAACATTTAACAATAAAAAATAGCTTTTGCCAGTAGCTTCGCCCGCGTAGGTATCTGTCGTGGGTGAATTTATCCCACGGAAACGTATTACCGGGTTAAAAGTACCCTATGTGTTAATCCAGGTTATAAAACCTTATGTGTGCCCAAATGTCATCCAAATACATTCGGCCTTTTTTGCGTTAATGATTAACAAACGGCCAAACATCTAAACATTCGCATTTATAATATTACTAGCTTTTGCCAGCGACTTCGCCCGCGTTATGGTCAAAACTTATCCCACGGGGACGTAGGTACTACCCGAATTAAAAGTAACCTATGTGTTTTCCAGGTTATAATCTCTGCCCTGCTAATTGTATCTGCAGTAATCGACACTTATGGGTTTTCACTTTTTTGTAGAAATGACATCCTTAGGGGCAAACTTATATGGCAAAAATAACTATTTGGTTACTGGAAGTATGTTGTTTTGATAACGAGATTCACAGTACTTACTTGAAAATTTACTTAGAGATTTCCGCGTTTTTCTCGAAACTGCTTTTTTGCAAGTAGGTACTGCATTTAAAATTAGCAGGGCAGATCTATCTGTGTGCCAAATATCAGCCAAATCCGTTCAGTAGTTTTTGCGTGAAAGTAGGAATGTGACTTGGAGGGGAAAAAAACGATTACTAAATAATCGATTTTTCTCTCTTTAAAATAAATCGATTTGTAAAAAAACGATTTATTAACTAAAAAATAATCGATTTATTAAAAATCTAATTTTAATATTTAGAGAATCGATTATTAAAAATCGAATATAAGAAAAAAATGATGATGATTTTTTTACATCCCTACGTGAAAGAGTAACAAACATCCATCCAGCCTCACAAACTTTCACATTTATAATACTAGAAGGATAGTAGCCCTAATAGTGTTCAGGGCTCCCTGAGGGAGGAACCTCCTAACGGTACGCGCCGTGACCAGAAAATCAAAAACAAAAGTCATTTATTCAAATTAGGCTGAGAATCAGCACTTTTCGAATGTTAAAATTACATAAGACAGTCCCCCAAAACGCCTGCCCTTCACCATTTCCTAGTGCTCTATCTGGGAAGAAAAAGTGGCGCTAAACAAACTCCCCAGCAGCACAGCTGTCTGTTTAGTTAGATAGACTTGATTCTATACATAGGTAGGCAAAGTAATCAACATTACGAGACACAGAACTGTCATATAATATGTCAGAAAAAAATGTCATATGTCAGCCAGCCATGCCAATATACCAACGAATAAAATGAAAACTTACGTCAAGCACAAAAAAAAGCATACTACCAAAATAAAAGCCTCCTGGTATAAATGACGTGATAGCTTACATTTATGCAATGCTGCATTATGTTTACAAATGATAACCTACGACCATCGACGTAAAATAAATAAAGAGGTAAGTAATTATTAGCAACAATAACAAAATCATGGTCAGTGAGACGACCAGTCACTACAAGCAGCACCCGTTCACGAGCATAACGCAAAGATCAGCCATTACCCCACTCGCCATATTTGAGGGAAAGAGGTAACCCGATCCAGTTGCTCAGGCAAGAAAAGAATGATCAATTCCCGAGGTCGCTAGCTAACCATAATGCCATACAACTCATCATAAAAAATATTGTTATGAGTAGATCATGTCAATAACTACTGAAAAAATTATTATAATTTTAAATAATTATATGAACCCATATAACCTATCTCTAGGTACCTACGCTAATTCTGGAGAAAGAACACAAACATTGTCTTGAGTTAATTACAGCGACCGACTATTCTTGTCATTTAAATAGTCGTTGATGGAATAGTAAGCCTTTAAACACAGGTTGGATTTTATTTGAGCTTTAAACGCATCCAAAGGCAAATCTAGCAAACCAGAGGGAAGTTTGTTATATTATACCAAGCCCAACAAATGAATTATGAACCTTATGAAGCCGAGCAGAAGTACCGCTTTCTGGATTAAGCCATTGATCGAGCTGCCTAAACGAGAGCCTCTTCAGGTTTTAGTCAGGCTCTTGGCTATTATGCCTTTGGCCGTCACGACTATCGACACAATGACTGCGGTATCCACAACCCCCATGTCGACAACCTCGCGAGCCAGGTCTACATACTTACTTAATCTTTTTTCAGTTTGACACGAGATTCTCGTCATGCGGGACCGCTATATCAACAATCATTGTGCGACTCTCTAATCGATCTATCACCACATTCACCATTTTATGCGGCTTATTGGCAACAATCGTCCTATCAGTGATGTGATGGTAGATCAATCGCAATACAACGTGATGTTTCCATTTTCGAGAACAGTATAGTAGAGTACGGTACTTCCCATTCCACAAGAGTATTTCACAGTAAGTTGGTGGATAATCCTGGGCCCTGGCTACAAGGTTGTGCCTATGCAAATAGTCTCCGTTAGCCAGATGAAAGAGACCTAGCAATAACGTGTTGGATTTAGGGCACCCACAGACAGGCGCGACGCGACAGCGCGTCGTGAAGTTTTCATAGAACTTGTTCTATTACAGTCGCGTCGCGCCTATATATATGCGGGAGCCATTATTATCCGCACGGTGGCCCAACCGATGTCAACCGCGCCGTCCTTCACAATAATATATTTCCGGTAGTTGTTCGTCTATCATATTATCATGTCGGCTTTTGTTATAATCATACTTAAATACCTATACCTATATACTTGTATAATGACAATATTATGATTTTATTTTGTTTCACTGTGGGATAGGTACGCCTAGGCAGGTGCAATACCTACCTATGTAAAATATCGTTTTATTTTATGCTTCTAAGTGTAAAGTACTAGCTGTTGCCCACGACTTCGTCGTCAACCTATGTCCTTACCCAGGTAGACTACTACTAGACTATGCCAAATTTCATCCAAATCCGTTCAACCGTTTTAGCGCGAAAGCGTAGAAACTTATTTTCCCATATATAATATTAGTTAGGATTAGGATAAGATTCAGTTCCGGAAGGCCTAGTCTCTAAGTCCGTCAACGAAGGTACGGGTCACGATCCACTACTTATGATTAATTAACTTTTTCGGACGGGCAAAAACACATCGGGAGTCCTTACTCCCGATGTGTTTTTGCCCGATATCTGAAAGATCGTGATGTAATTGATTCTTTATTCGGACCCCGAACTAATCTTAGTCTGTCCTAAAGTGGTCCTACGGTGATACGGAGCAGGTAGTGGCCGTTACTTCGGCCGAAACTACGGATTTCGTGCGTAGTGAGTAGACCCCCTGGAATCTATATTTAATTAAGTCGAAGTCATAATTGTCCTGCCTTTATCCCAATTTATTTGTGGTCGGCGCAACATGTGTTTTTCTTCTACACTTCTCTAATAGTCGTCATCTCCGTAGTCACCCTTTCTAAGCATATCATCACTCATCTGGTCTCTCCCTACTCTTGTAGCCATCGACATTCATACAAAAAAAATCTCACGACATTTTCCTCTTTCCCCCGTATCACATGCCCACACAATGACACCGGTTTCCACCCAACTGTTCAGTTATCGGTGCCACTTCCAGACTTGCTCTAATGTACTCATTTCTTATTCTATACATTCATGTAACACGACACATCCCTCTTAACATTCTCATCTCAGCTACATGCTCTTACCTTTCATTAATCGCTTTTGTGGTCCAAAACGCTGACCCATACAAGACAGCAGGTCTAACCAAGTTTTTATATGTATATCTTTCTCTTACGATGAAGAGGAATGTGGGACTGTGAATAATATCATAATACCTATTTCAATATTTTGGGTCTGATAATATGAAAATAGTCACTCATCACAATAAGGTGTTGCTCCTCGTGACGGAAGCCAAATGGCTTTCATCCCTGTAACCTGTTACGCAAGGTGGCAAGCGTTGTTCTTCTAAAAGACGCAATGGATTTTTGAAAGCGGTTTTCACCAAAATGATTAAAAACAAAAAAAAGTGCTGAATGGGCCAGCTCTTGACATTGATTTAATTAATTTACTTATAATAGTTACAATTCTTGTATGAATCTCTGAAACGGCTCCAACGATTTTCATGAAATTTAGTAAGCAGGGTTTCGGGGTCTAGCTAGGTTTCATTTTTAGAAAGCGTCAAACCAAAAAAAAAACCGGCTACTAAAGTAATCTCGATGTTTTGTCAAGTCTTAAAACCGCGCCAAGCAGGAGCGGCTCGCTTGCTAGTATATAATAAATAAATAAATATCTTTAAATCGATAAAAAACACATTCAATTTAAAATAGTAAGTAAAAAATTTATACTTATGACGTCAGTTCGTGGGTTAAGAACTAGAGTAGCGTAAGGGCAAAATGACAACTTCACAGGAGAGCCGAAAAACAAGTCAAATTTACCTACCATTATCTTATAGCTCTTATATGGCAAAATCTATAGTAGTTAGATATCTAACTACTATAGATTTTGCCACGAGCTATTCCCTCCATGTGCAGTTTTACATTATAATTATGTAAAATAGTCTACACACCGAAGCCGCCGAACCCAGCGGGTTAGTGCCGGCGGCTTTAGAAGTTGCGAGCCGGACAATTTTCCCGGCGGCACGACAGCCGCGGCACGCCGCGCTGGCCTGCGGCAATGCCCGCCGGGTTCGTGCCTACGGCGGCGGGCCGCCGCTTAGGTGTGTAGACAGCTTAAACATTGTACATTTCATTGAGGCTCTAGTATTATTTTATTATAGTACGTATAGTACAAGGTCGAATTAAATTTATCAGCGAAACTACACAGCCGTCATGGGAGTTGAGTAATTTATCTAATGAAGATAAAAAAGATAAGCTAAAACTCCGCCGGCCGTTGACCCCGTAAGAAACAACAGTTCCAAAAATATCTGCTTTGTACTCGACTACGGTGAAACAAAAAGGAGGGTTATGATTTTGACCGGTATGTCTGGTATGCATGTTCACCTGTTCCCTCATAACTTCTAAACTACTTATCATAATTTTTCAAATGAGGTATCGTTGGAACTTGGTCTTGATCGTCAAAAGTTGAGTAATAATGCCTACTGCAGTTTCTAACCGATTTCAAAAAGAAGGTTATCAATTCGACATGTTTATTTACATATTATATATTTTTTTATGTATGTTCGTGCATAAGTCCATCATATACTGACGGATTTGCAAACTTTTTCTTTTTTTTTGTTCCCATTTAAATTTTATATAGAAAAGCCACACCATTTACATTTTAAATGGTACTAACCATTTGGAGCCACTGTCTATAGCTAACTATTTCTCTATTAAAACCTCACTCTGTTAACGTAACTTAATTATGATATGTTCCTATTCAGCACCTTAATTGTGTAACACGCCATCAGTCAGAACCTGAATCATTTAAAAGAATATTGCTAATCCATTGCTTCATAATAATATGTTCGAAAAACTTTCAACAACGTAACTAACGCAATTAATGTTGTTGAAGTGTCAAAATGAAAGCCATTCCTACTGATAGTGTGTTAAGCGATTACTTCGCAGATCACATATAACACGATCGAATTAAGTAATTGTCTCATAGAAAATCTTTTTTCGCGTTATTTCAACACATTGACTTATGTAGGTAGGTACTTACTTAATAAACTGACGTATGCAAAGAATGCGTACTCCAATACGTAGCGTTGTATTCGGGAATCCTAGGCTAATCAGCCTAGGATTCCCGAATACAAGCACGCAACCACGTTGCGGACGGCGCAAAATGGGTAGCTCGCTGTCCGGTAAGGACCGAGCCCGGGTCGACGGCGCGTTGTGTTCCAAAGAGATGTCAGCACCAACTTGTGGGGCTCATAAGGACCGATGTCTGCCAGGGGTGCGGGTTATTCGAAAGAGATACCGTGGCCCCTAGCACACAGGCAACTGAGGGAACACGGGTGGGTTTTAATCAGTAAAAGTCTGACACGCCAGGAGGGCGTGTCAGAGCGGGAGAAGTTATTTGATGATTTCCCAACCTCAAAAACAAACCCTACATGGACCGAGGACCTGGTGAAGGCCACAGGAATCCGCTGGATGCGAGAAGCAGTGAACCGGTCGAAATGGCGGTGCTTGGGGGAGGCCTACGTCCAGCAATGGATGTCTTTCGGCTGAAATGATGACGATGATGGTGATGTTGGAAAGAATAAGAAATATTACTTGTTATGACGTAGGTCACTAACACCTGCTAAGGTTACTATAATATAGTACACCTTTGATCGATAGTTTTCGGAGAAGAATATTCTTTTTTCTTCTCCAAAACTGAAGAGCCAAAAAAGCATCGTTAATCTTTTTTTTACTCTTATGCAGAAGTAGCTGAAGGTCAGTGTGTATCAGTTCCATTTATTCTTCTTCAATCTCAGAGGGTACCAACACCCGGATGGTAAATAAGATGGTTAAATTAAAAGATCAAAAATGACCTAATTTACAGTTACAGTAAAATAAATTAATATTGAGGAATCGTATCACAATCGTGTGATGGTGCTATAATTAAAATGAAATGGTTATTATTATAAACGTTGACATTTATATATAGTTACAGATTATGACATCAGTATGTTAATCGAAATGAAGGATTTATGCAGGGCGTTTCATACACATTATACCGAAGGTAGAGGTTGTGAAATAGGCTGGGCATTTAATATAAAGGAAGATTATTAAAAGGCACGTGTTCGACATATACCACTGAAGACAGTTACATCAATAAAATCAGCAAGGGTTAAGAGTCTAACGAAGCAACCAGTCTTAGTGGTATCACAAGACTTCGAGAACTCATCAAACCACACTATAAAACTCAACATGGGTATATCACACGGCATCTAAAACACTTTGACAACGAGTCGGTCAACAGAACAAGCGTTAACAGTACCCCAAAATATAGTATATGAGTTAAACGTGGGAATCCTAAGTTCCGGAGGTAAAACCAGCTTTTCTTTCTCTACCAACGCAGGTGTCAGAAATCAGAAACCGAAACAATTGGTACTACAAGAGGCATGGAGGTGGAATTGAAACCAAGAGAAGCTGTGACCTCGGTTTTGTCGGCTAACGCCGGTTATTTAGAAATAGAATTTGTGCACATGACTTCTCTTAAAGGATATATGGGGATGTATTATAATTCTTGGAATTCAAATTTTAAAACAGATTGCCATTCTATATGTGCTAACATCGAGGATGTGCTGGTAACTGCAGGCATTTAGAACGAATTTACAACTACCGAGACAATTACAATCCATGCTAATGTTATGCTGTATGCGAAAGTTACTCTGCTAGTCTGTCTATCTGTTACTGTTACCTTTTAAAGTTGCCACAGGGGTAGACCATGACCTAGCTTAGGATTAGGATTGAAGGCAGGTTATCCTGGTAGAGCATTCCCGTGGGCTCGACTTCCACGCGGGGACAGCCACGGGCAAAAGCTAGTATCCTATAATAACTGGCAAAATGTAGGTGTACTATAAGGCCTCGGCCTACCGCTTCGAAGAATACAGGAGGCAACTAGGGAAATAGGGAGTACTCTAAGCACAATCCGTAGTTTCGACCAAATTTTCGAGCGATTACTTTACTACTCCGTATCACCTCCAGACATAAGATTAGTTCGGGGTCCGACCTAAGAATGAATGACACCACGATTGACAGTTATCTCTACTCCCGATCTGTTTTGCCCGTTGAAAAGATTAGTCAATCGGGTATAGGGTTCACGCCGAAGTTTTGAACTACTTCCAGAGGGGCCTGGATCATAGTCGACGGACTTAAAGAGTAGGCCTCGGCGTAATTATATATGTATACGTAACGTACAAAAGTAGAATACATTAATTGAACAGGTAAATTGGTTACCGAATCAGTCAACACCGGAAAGCATCCAACAATGCCAAGCACCCTACATTGTGATCGTGTTTTCTTCCCTGAAGCCCCTTGGCTGTAGTTATTTGTACATACACAGAGGCAAAGTTATTATTTATGACCCTCTTTTGTGCTGTATTCTTGAGTGAAAATTTTGTTTTGTTTCAGGATTCACATGATGAAGCCTTCCATGAAGCGAGCGCGCCCGTCGACTTACTATTGTTCACATCCCTCAACACCTACGTAAGTTTTATTCAGTGCTTAGTGCCGTAGCAGGCGATTTGAATAAACAATACAGTTCCAAGTTTCATAAACAATTAATATCTTTAGTGTGCTATCTGTTACGGTGATGTGTATGCATGCGCATCGGCCTACCCTGTTTGCGTTCGAAGGTATTATTCGAGCGACAGCGATTTCCAGTTCACTAACTTAGACGTATTACATTCGCATAATATTGAAAGAGCTCAGTGTTCTTCTACAGACTGAGAAGCGTGCTAGTGAAACGTATCACGCGGATGCGGGTACGCGTGTACTGATCCCAACTAATTGTAAGTGTATCCAAGTGTCTCACAGTCTATGAAATCAAAACTTCTAGGCCGCGGTCCAGAGATCGTCCACGATGCGTCCGTTGCCATGTGATTGTACAGAGGTGAGCGGTGGGAAGCTGCATGGCTTCAAACTTTTATTATTCACTTATAGCACCGCTTCTCTCAAGCCTACTTAGCTTACACTTCAGTAGAGCACCTGCCTCATTCCTTATTGCCACCCTATCTGTTGATATTCTGCTTTTGTTTTATCTTCGCTTACTGCATTGCCACGCTTTCATTTCCCAGCTTTTTATTGACGCTGAGCCTGAAGATTCTTTAAACACATGGAATGGCGTACAGACGGTACGCCTTCAAGTAAGTTGTCAATATGTATCCAGCAAACTAAATACATCTAAGTAAACTAGCAAAATACATCCGTACGTGTTTCCGACTGAACTTTAGCGTGAATAAAATGGTGGATAAAGAACCAAGCTCACGCCAAACGCTTATTCCGCAGCGTCGGAAGGAAACACGATAGTTTTTCTATGGAAGTTAGCGTGAGAACGAAACCAAACATCATCGTCTAACGTCAAACGCGTCTTTAATGGCCGGTCATTTGAAACCATTTGAAAAAGTTTTTATTGTATTTCGAGGTTTTAGTTTATTTAATTATAATTTATTATTTGTGTAAATATTAATTAAAAGTAATGTGTAATTAAAATTTGGTTTACTATGGATCAGTGATGTAATAGGTACATAGATTTTTCAAGTCAGATATTATCGAATTTCTTTATGTATTAAGTACATTTTATATGGAATGCTGACTACGTTCGTTTGTGGAAAGGTTGGAAAAAATTCAAAAATCACGAAACATTAAACGTATTAAGTTTGGGTTCATTTGTTTACCTACATAATGACGAAATGGCATTATTGTTCAAGTGTGGCTCTCAACGCTATTAACCACCCACTTTTTAATTACACATTACTTGTAATTAATATTTACACGTTTTACACTAATAATATATAATAGATAATAAATCATAATTAAATAACGTAAAACCTCGAAACTCAATAAAAACTGTTTTGAAATGGTTTCAAAAAGTTTTAAAGACGCGTTGGACGTTTGACGATGATGTTAGGTTTCGTTCTCACGCTAACTTCCATAGAGAAACTACCATGTTTTCTTCCGACGCTGCAGAATAAGCGTTTGGCGTGAGCTTGGTTCTTTGTCTACCATTTTACTCACGCTAACGTTCAATCCCTAGCGTGTACTGAAACACGCACGGATGTATTTTGCCTAGGGCTACTGTAATTGGCGACTGTAAATCTAAGGCTAATACCGTAGTACATAAGATGTACACAGAAGCTGTTGGTGTATCTGTATAAATACGAATTTCGAAAGAATACGAGTCAGAACATTATTTGTTTTCAAAACAAAATATTGATAGTTCCATGCATATGCGGTTTAATATGGTTATTATGATAAAATTACCTCAAATAACTCCAAAAATTCTCATAAGGTAAAGGTTAGTCTCCTTTATCTAAATCAATAAACAAGATAATAATATCATTCAGAGAATGTAATAAAAAAGCAAGTCTTGACTGCAAGTTAAGTATTTGTAATGTAAGTAGTAGTACATAGTACATCTTTTAAGTAAATATCGCCAGGATTCCGTTATGCCAGTGAAGTAGAAGTCTTAATATTGCATTGTACGAGTGACCTAAATATCTAAGTAACGGACAGAACGGATGGGCGCAGTGCAGTAATCAACGCTGCGCCGCGAGTAGCGGTCGCGTCGTCGGTTGCATAAATCTATTGGGTGAGGTGCAATTGGCTCGCGTTGCGTCGGAGCACTCAGAGCCAAGCTCGCTGCCTCCGCGCAACCGGTTCCTCAGTTCTGGGCCAAGTTCACCATTTTACATCGCTCTATTCTTACATATTAACTTTTTTGTACGCGTATTTCATATCTAAAGTAGTCTCTGAATGCTACATTTATACTTCTCAACTTTTTTTAACCGATTTTAGATTTTAGTTCGCATGCTTTTTATTGACTATTATGTAAACCGAAAAATCAATTTTAAATTAATCACTAACTTAAAATTAAGCCAGCAACTTATTACAATTCATGATACAAAATGACCTACAACAACATTGATGTGACAGTATTTTATACAACCCTAAATCACTTTTTTTATTGATTATTTTGTTTTTCTATATATATTTTTTTAAATATATTTTCACCGTAAGTTCCGAAACAAACGTCTTTTTTTGTCAGCAGGTGTTGTCGGTCCGATCATCAGAAATGGCGTCCACAAGTTGCTTGCGACCTGCCAGTCCTCCCTACCCTCACATGGTGTATTACCCCGACCCCCTCCCGCGCTCCAATACTCCTGATAGGCATGCTCCCGACATCACACTAGATCGGCAGAACAATAATGATCAAACACATGCAGAATCAGAGCACACAACAGGACCCGAGGTGTCCCTGACTAGTTATTCACGAGAACCGCGTACCGAAGCTGAGTTGTCCGCAATAATGGTTAAACGCTCCTCAAGGCTCACGATGACCGCCGCCCGTAGAAAAGATTTACCAAATCCCGAGCCCACATTGGCCAGGCGCCGGCTCCGCGCTGATCACAGACTGGCCGCCGCATCTCGTCTCAGCAGCCAGGTGGCTGATAGAGTTGTGAAGTATGCTCGCTGCATCAGAAACATTTATGAAAACGATATGGCCTGCCTCAACTGCGGCTTACTTCCTATATGTCCTGTGACAGGAA
The DNA here is from genome assembly GCA_949091785.1 of Polymixis lichenea. NCBI lineage: Eukaryota > Metazoa > Arthropoda > Insecta > Lepidoptera > Noctuidae > Polymixis > Polymixis lichenea. The sequence goes on from OX420931.1 coordinate 37,967,653, forward strand.
AATGTGGCCATACGCGATGCTCTCGGTATGTATCTATTTTCATTTTATGTGACTTGGTTTTGCTGATTAGTTCTCTTGCAAAAATCAGTAGAGCAGGATAAACATGATGTTTTTGTTATAGATGTGTGACAGATACGATCATATGTCCGTGTGGAAACGACTCTTTCAGCCAACTTCCCGTAAATATTTTGATACGGGACCTTATTGGGAAGACAACATCTGACGAACAATCTTCCAGGTATGATCCATCGTATAATATATTGTATCTAATCTAGTTTCTTTTACGGTGCTGTATTACAATTTACAATATTATTTTTTAGAGCTGTGCCGGGGCCGACTAGTGTTACTTCTTCGTTCACTACACAAGATATTGATGTAACAGCGATGGAATCTGATGAAACAGTTCTAATTCCACCATGTAAGTTTTCTTTTTTAATCAAACAGTAATAGTTTTTTTTTTTTCGCGAATGTCTATATAATTTGCAACAATTACACTTCTAGTGTTGGTCTAGCATGTTCTTTCATTTTTATTTTATGGTATCCAACTTTTGTGTTTTGTTATTTATTTTCGCAGTTATTTATCAAGTTGTTATATTTTTGTTTAGTTATTATGAGTTCAACGCTTAAGCGAAGGTCCTTTTTTTGTGAATTATAATTTCTGCCCAGATGTTTTTTTAATGTGTATCATAGTAGCAATTTTCGCAAGCAAGATTTTTTTGCGTATTTTAAATAACACCATTTGCTGGGCATTTTATTTATCGCTTTTTATTGTTGGTTACATAATGCATCCAGCAGGGATTACTGAAACATAACTGTGGGACACGTCATAATTATTTACAAGCGACGGCTTCTTATTGCGTTGTTGACACCCAGTGTATGTTTTCTACATCATAACAGTTTTAGACGGGATGTTATGCGGTTTATCAGATTTGTTATTACGAAGCTTGCATATTATTCCAAAAATAACTTTAAGGTGCATCCACATCGAAGTAACTTTTTGTGAAGCAATATTTGCAACACGATAACATTTAGTAACTTTCTGTAACTTTTGCGGCTTTTACTATATTTTTTGTTATCTGTTGTTGTCCAGTAACACTTGTAAACGTTGCTTCACAAAAAGTAACTTTGGTATGGATGCACCTTAACATTACAAAATCTTAAACGTTATGATACGAAGTTCGTATTACGAAACCAATTTAACACGAAAAACGTAAAGAAAATAATACAATTTAACAAAAACAACTGGTTTCTTGAATTAGGTACATGATAATTTTTCCCTAACAACATAGTAATTTCTGAACAACTTGGTACCTAACTGTTTGCCAATCTTTGAACGAAAGAAGAAAAAAGTATATCACCCGCTTATCGCGTGCCACAGGTCATGAAAGTCACTCGAGGGAGGCACGTTATGCAATGCCAGTTGTGGGTACTGGGTAGGTACTGAAGCCCCGCGGAAAATGTATTTACATAAGTTTTTTTTTCTTATCATTGGTTTTCTCTAAAGAGAACGTTTTCATTGAGGGGTAGATTGAGGGACACCCTCTTGCAAAATTATATGATGAAAGTGAAACACACGCAAAACACTTCAGGTTAATTTCTTACGCAATCACTACCTAAGGGAGTTATGACATTCATCTGTATTTCAAAAGGTTTCTTCAACATTACGTCCCACCTCTTTTTTCCAAGCAATTGCTTATTGTTTGAGTAACACAAAAGGTTATTTATAAACCAGTTGTTGCCCGCGACTTCGTCTGTGACCCAGGATGAAAAGAAGCCCAGGTCCTTACCCTGGTCATGGATCATTTGTGTGCTAAATTCCAAATCCTTTCAGGCTTTCAGTTTTTATCGTGAAAGTGCATAAAACAAACTCAGTTTCGCATTTGGTCGCATTTTTTATTTTTTTTAAGTGTACATTTTTCTAAATGAAGGTCCTCATATTTTATGTATTTTTTTCAGTAAGTATTTGCATTTGAATTCTTATTGTCTATTTTGTTTAAGAAAATTTAACTTTAAGAAAATATATAGAATATTTTAATAGCTGTTACAGATTAATCATAATATTTTATAAATTCAGTTAGAGGATTTTGAGTTTCACTGATTAACAATTTATTATCTTACAGTGAGTTAATTGAAACGGGTATGATGAAAATCATACCTTTTATTAATACCAGATGAAAATAATAAACTCCTCTTAACTTTAAGCAACGTTTATAAATAAGAGGGTTCATGTTCCATGACAATAGTTATGTAGGTATTTATGTTCCCTTACTATGTTTATTTACTTGAATCTATGTAAATATATAAACAAACACATATATAAATATCCCTATTTTCCTTGGTCACCCCATCACACGTGATTGGCTTAACCAATTAATTGTCTAATTATTTTTTTGTTCTTTGTTATTGCCAGGAGAAGGTTTTTATGAAAGAAAAATTAAGAAATTTGCGCGTAACATATTCATAGTTAAGACAGGACAACGTCTGTCGGGTCAGCTAGTTTATTTTAGAGATGGGCCGACTATGACTTTGGCCGACTAGCCGACTAGTCGGCCGAGCCGATCATTGCTTTTGTTTGAGTTCAGGTGGCATTGGCAATGTTCAAAATGGCAAACCTACTGATTGACAATTGTTTGCCATAGAGTTTCTTCTTTTGACATGACGTCTTTTCGTTCGGTGTACTGGTAGTAAGTTCAATATTTCTGATCGACAAAAACATGTAAGATTTCAACTGCTAATAACTACGAGAAATCTAGTGCTAGAGTTATGGTTGAGCAATCAAAAGATAGATCATATTTACAACAATTTTTAAGCGGGGCATTATTTACCTATGACGTCACACTGCACGTGCATGCGCATGCGCGCTACACTATTTTTCACTATGAATCGAAATTCCAATTCGTATAGCAAAACTTGTTTCGCTAGAACACTGATTCTGGAATCGTTGTCAAGAGTTGACAAAGCACTACCCTAGTAGTGTTTTGTAGGCCGATATTTTTGTTTGTTTCTCTCTATGCCCTAGCATAGAGAGAAAGAGAAACAACAAAAATATTGGCCAAAATAGGGTTTAAAATTAATATGAAGTTGACAACAGCAAAATAACTCCAAATATCGTATCATATCGGCCGTGAATATGCTCAGAAATGAAAAAAATCCCAATCAAAGAAAGCTCGCATCAAAAGGAATGCAATGAGCCTAAAAAATCTAGTACCTAGCAAGTACAATAACTGCGGCAGTGCCTGAAACTTTAACAAAATTTGTTGCAAATTCCAAAATAGTTTCAGATATCGCCTAATATTGGTTGTACCTATATCTGTTCAAAACTAAAAAGAAAAACATAATCGGTGAAAGCTTACTTCGTAAGGGATGCAATGAGCCTACTGAATCTAGTATCAGGCAAATTCAACGGCTACAGCTGTATCGGGAACCATAGGAATATTTGTTACCAAACCCTAAGTAACGTGTAACGTGTCCACGAAAACAAACAGCGCGGGCTCGAATTGCGCCTGCTTAATATTTTTTTGTTAGAAGTAGGTATTAATAAATTTTACTTTATTTAATTTCTGGATCTAATTCAAATTAATTAATGGACCAAACAAAAGATTCCTATTCCTGCCTATCCTATTCTAGATTACACCTAAAGTTAACTGTAAGACAAATTCTATAATAAAAAATAATAACAGTAAAGATTTCAATTTTATTTCAATCACCGTCTTCAAAAAAGTTACCGTAATAAAACGAGCAAATAATGGGCCGACTAGTCGGCGGTTTTAGCCGTCTACAAATATGGCAGACTAGTCGGCAATCCCGACTAGTCGGTACATCACTATTTTATTTATAAAAATGTTTACGTTGAATTGGCCAAAACATTGAAACCGTTATGTAATCCAATCAATCTGCGTAGAACCTTGAAACACTCGTTCTTTGTTTACTTGTAAAAACTTCTAGAAAAACTTTGAGTCAACAGGCATTGGGCAGGGTTCCTTTAGAGCACGTTTCCTTAGTGGTTCAGGGCTTACAAAACAATTTACTGTTACTGTTAGCTTTTATCATCCCACTGCTAAGCAAAAATCGTCCCCATAACTTCCAGTGCTAATATGGACCACTGGTTGTTTATTTGGTCCAGCTCGTCCCGCTATCTTCTATGGGATCTGCCGAGACGCCTTTTAGCGATACAATTTAAATGCCGTAATATTTTAATTTGATCATTGGAATTATATAACTAATTAGTATAATTTATTTAAATATGGTACGAACTCAATAACTAGTTGCTAAATATCCAGCCCTTACCTAAAATTCTGTGTAACAAAAGTGGTACGGTTTCGTAATGAGGTAGGTACAGGCAGTATCGCATTCCATTAGATTAAACCACAATGTAGCGAAGTTTAATCTAACGGGATAATTGATACAACTATTATTATTTAAACAATATAATAATAAAGGCGAGTTACAGCAGCGCCACGTCTGTTTCGCGTGGGCGTTTATACGACGATAATCGCACACCGACAAGGCTATTATGTAAATCGGCCATTTGTTTGTTACATTGTTGTTGCGTAACAACATTGTCGACGATGCAATGGAGAACGCTGGGTCGCAGGTTACGTTGCGCCCGCTATATAGCTCTCAAGTACTCGCTAGTCGCCCGCGGTTTAGTACAATGCTTACGTGAAACATAGATCTAAACTATTCCCTTGCAACCGCTTATCTTCTATTGATAAGGCCGTTCAGATGAATCACTAACCAGGTTTATTTATCGTTTAATTTATTAGAGCGTTTGCTAAAATGCCTTCTATGATTTATGGACTTTTTAACCATACATTTTTGACGTTGAAGCGTCTCTTAACTTTTAAGCAACGTTTAGAGGGTATATGTTTTCAGGTGGCCAAACATACGGTATTTTTCTAAAAAAAATCTACAGCTTTGTGATATGCGGTGTGGCACCTAGCACCACTAAACGCGGTTGGGATTAGACGTATAACTGCCTGGTATATGAATGTGCTAGGAGTTAAACAGAGACCCAGGCAAGCTTAGCAGTTCCCCGTGTAATGATTAATCCCTAAATGGGTAGTTCACTTGAAAAAAGTATCCTAAAACACAGTTGTCCTGTGTGGGGGGGTACCCACCTCCTTGCTAAGCGAGATGATTAAACTTTGAATGCCTCTGCATAACATCATGTAATCTGATCCAAGTTAAGCTAAGAATCAAGCGTCAATGATCGATATATACACATATATATAAAATGAATTGACGTTTGTTAGTCTCACAAAAACTTGAGAAAGGCTGGACCGATTTGCATAATTTTGGTTTTTGAAATATTTGTCAAAGTACAAGGAAGGTTTAAAGGAGAGAAAATATAATGCTGACCCGGCCAACTTCGTACGTACCGCCTGTACGAAGTTGGCCGGGTCAGCTATTAATAAAATAATTACGTACTAAATTATAATCATTTAAAATAAAAATATGGCTCTTGGCTCTTACGTTTGCTACAAATATGCTTATATCATAGTTGCACGAATTATAGTCTTATAATTTCAGCAAATATAATTTCGAGAGCTTTTTCATCGCAATTAGAAATTTTTAATTTCGCGGGCTTCATTGAAAAAGTCACATTAATGGCTAAAAAGCACGCTGTTTCACCACGAATCATGTCTGACAAAGGTAGTATCAATGATGGGCAGTTAGACGGTAGTCTACACGCACAACGTTATTGAGTGAGATGCAGGATCATTAATATAGTAAAACAGGCGCGTAAAAAATTAAGAGTCCTTCGGAAGATCGGGTTTTATGAAAAAAACACTGCGTAGATCAATGACCAATAAAGTTTATTGAACTTTTCGATATTTGTGCTTTGTCGGTACCGACTTGGTTTTGGAGATTTACACTTCTTTTATTATTTAAACACGCCCAAAGTTAGGTTAAATTAGCAAGAACAACGAATCTTTTGTTGGCTCCTAACTTTTTAATGGCTTTTTATTTTAATATTCTGTTTCCGTGCAGACATTATTAGTAATTAATAAAAACCATACCATGTTTAATATTTGTTGTACATTGTCGAATAGTGAGAGAGAGAACTCCCGAAGTTTGTAAAGAAAAAATGACGACGAGATTTTCCTTAAACTGGGGATTAACTAAAAAAACAAAGGTCCCTGATAAGTTCATTTTATAATCAAGTCTTAAGTAGATTCGAGGTTATGAAAAGAGAATTTAATGGGAAATACGTCATACTATTATTGCGATAGAATGATGCAATCAACGTTCTAATTGAAAAATATTGCCAAAGTTGTTTTTTGGCAATAGGGTATTGCGACCGTTCGTGTATTCAATTATTAGACTTTTACCCGATTGCGAGACATCAAAGACGGATGTACGTTTCTCATGTGTATCTATGTATCTTTTTATGTGGGATTCTTTATACCTTCGAAGCTTAGCTTCTTTATGAGGTGTCTATCGATTCGTCTGGGTACCGGCTAGGTTTTCAAACCATAAACGTGCTGTTTCAGTAGACAATTCCAAAATTAAATCACACAAAGGGCAAAAGTTAGAGATTGATCTAAATTACTTAAATGCTACCGACTGCATCAGACTGTTTTAAACTTTGTAGTTGTAGTCGGGTTTTTTTAATTATTCTTTTTTTTTGTAATTTTGCTTAACCATTAATTTCACTGGCTTTACCTTCTCGCCTACCTTACGTAGTCTACCGACCTCCAAGCGACACGACATGCTATTAAAAATCTGCTCACAAAATGAAAAGAACATTTTTTTTTTGGGTCGGAAATCATCAAAAAACTTCTCCCGCTCTGGGTGAAGCGGGAGGGCGTGTCAGACATTTACTGACTAAAACCCACCCGTGTTCCCTCAGTTGCCTGTGTGCCAGGGGCAACGGTATCTCTTTTGAACAACCCGTAACCCTGGCAAAAACCAATAGTGTGTGTTGATGCCTTCCATGTCACTAGCACATATATTTTGGAGTCATAACACGATGTGGCCTTTATAAAGTGACCTTTATGAAGTGAGTGATGTACAGGGCAGTGAGGTACCTACTATAGGTAGTAGTGTAGTGACGCAAGGACTCTGCCTGATCTACTTGAACGGAACGTCTTTAGTTTACTTCTCAGTTGAAAACGTGACGCAAGTGCAGCTTATAACACGGTCATTTATGAAGTGTTTTTTTTTATTCAGTCTGTAACTTTGCCCTTTGTTCTGCAACTTGCTTAATTGTCCGACATGAAGAATACACTAAGCAATTGTGAGCAGAGAAATCTAGGTAACGCAATGAATGCGTCAGTGGTTTACTGGTCGCAACCGCCCAGGAGAGTGGAGTTCGGGGTTCGAAAAAGTCATTACATGTATTATGGGCATTTCATCATAATGATCTCAGCAGAAGCGCAGTCCGCAGAAGTAGTGGTCGGATTTGTAGTATTTAGAAAATGAAAAGGTAATTTAATAGGCTTTTTCATCGAAATAATTTCAGCACCACTACTCTCAAACCGGTGAAGGAAAACATCGTGAGAAAATCGGCATGTCTTAGAACCAAAAATTCGAAAACATCTGACGTCCACCAACCCTCACTGAGCTCGCGCGGTAGATTACATCCCACTGAGGCCTGTGTCCCAGTAGTCGGAACATTATAGGCTGATATGCTTAAGCTTACATAAAAAGTTGAGGCCTCGTGATCACCTAACCTAAGCACGATGTGGGACCGTTATTAATTGGGAAAATGTGCACTAACAACCCAGACGAACTCTATCAAACGTGGCTGGAGGCGGTCTCCGTCACTTGCATCTCTAACTACTAATTAGTTGCTATTATAGGATATCGCTTACTTACGACTAATAAATAATCATTTATTTCAACTTTGACTTTCCAATTTTCGCAAGTTGACAACATATTGATAGCTTATTCCACTAATCCCCGTTGACAATCCCCATCAATGGAAACAATCTGTTTTTTTTTCAAATACCCATCAGTAATTCGACACATAGTAGTAATACGTACTTAATTCGCAAGCAATTATAGTCATTTTAATTATTACAGCATGGATAATAAATGGAAAGTTTTTCAACATAGTACCTTCTTACACGCATTTTGTTACTCCACTCATCCTGAAGCCATTTCTGATCATTCTTATTATGTAATTTGTAAAATTAAGTACGTAACAATTGGCCGCGTAATATAGGATTGATCACGAAAGGCTTACTTAGGTCGCTGTCAACTGTGCTGTGGCAGCGCCGAACTTGAATGATTTCATTGTGAACGAGAAGATTTCTGCAATGCATGCGACGACAGCGATTTATCAACTTTGGTTGAATTGATTTTGTAAATTTGGAAAAATTAATATACATTCATGTTTGCTTGCGTAAGTAAAATAATAAATGTGTTATTATTATGTCTGAACTGGTTTTGCGTGACGACATTTGATAGATATTTCGTATCAAGTTCTCTTAATAATTATTGTGTCCTCATTAAGCGAATCCTCATTTATACTGTTTGTACTATTACCTGTTTCGGATTTTAAGGCAAAACTAAAATATCTTTGATTATAATTTATAACATAACGTATGTATATTGTTAAAAAAAACATAACAACATAGTTATCATAAAACCACTTGCCCTACTTCCAACTGTGTATTTTATGCTCAAAATCATAGGCTTGTATATAACCCACACACATCTCAATACCGTGTGAAGCATAGCAATACTTAAACCATAGTTGGTGTTTCACATAACTGTCACCGATTGCATTGGTCGCGACCTTGGCTTGCTTCAGATGTGAGTCGTAGTCGTAGCAACACGCTGCGCGCTCGCAACTCGCGCCGCGTTACGTAACGTAGCACAAACTCTGACTCTTGCTGCTTATATAACAGCGTATTATGTAGCAGTGTGGACGAAATGTCACAAGACGTATGGGGCTTCTTTGTTAAGTTCGGCTCTGTCGTATAACTACAAACAACATAATGCGCTCTACTGATTTTGAAACATTTTGCTTAGGCGTCGTGAGTTGATGAAGTACCTACAGTTATAATGTTTAGTTGTCTCATTGAATGACAAACACTGTTAACTTGAAATAAGTACGTGTCCTTCGGAGAATAATCTTCATTGCTCAAGTACCTACTTCGCTTTATTTCGAATTTGAATGTCTTTTGCAGTGATCGGTGCAAGCGGGTCTTGTCGCAGCCACATCCGTCTGAGGCGTCGGGTCCGGGCGGGCAATCCTGACTTCGGGGGTCCTAAGCGTATTCCAATGACACCTCAGGTAAACATATCTGTATTATTAGCATCATCATTATATAACTTGTTTATTGACACACGCTTGCACTTACTTTACACCAACTGATAAGTCACTCACGTTTCGCCATCCATATCAAACCAAATCAAATATCATAATGCTTATAACAACATCAATTTTAGGGAACATTCGAATGACTTCAGGGCATTGAACTGAACTGGAATTTTACAAGTAAAGATACGGACTTAGTAAAATGACATCACGAGGCGAGTGATCTCAACTAAGCAAAGCGATTGTTCTGCCGCACATATCTATCGTTGTTGAATGTTATGTTACATTGATGCTATGTTATCTAGTCGCGGTACAACCATGCGCTGGATCTGCTGCGGCTGGGACAACACCGTGACGCCGTGCCATACCTCGCGCTGGCAGCCGCGGCCGGCCAGCCAGAACTGCGGCATGCGCGGTTTCTTCTGGCTCAGGTCTGTTTCTAGCTACAGTTTACCATAGTAATAGTACCAGCGGGTTTAAATCACCAAGGCATGAGTAGAGGCGACCCGACTTATGTGAGGAGCGGATGTCAGCTCTAAGGTAGTATTACATATTTTCGTTATTCAAGCAAGTATTATAATTACATAATACATACATAAGTTCTTTGTTTATAGTCAATAAAACTGAACCACAGTTTCAATTTGTTATTCCTGGTTGTAACCATACCACCACCACTACCACCACCTTGCATAAGACGTAAATGCATAAGAATTCTCATTAAAGTTAGGAATGAGTTACAACTGTGCTCTGCCCTTATCATTGTTTACTTAAGCCGTATTACAAGAGCCAAAAGTTTTGCAATCTACAGCCTTGCAATGAACCGTTCAATGATTCGACATAATATAACGGTTCAGCGTAGACTGTGATGAAACTATTGGCCCCAGCAGGCGCGGTCGCAGCCGAATACTTTGGGGGGGGGGGGGGGGTCACAGACAAAGACTTACAATACATATTAATAAGAAAAGAAAAAAGAGTAAATTAGACTTTCTTGCACAAAATCTTATGAGCAATGAATATGTATTTATTAAGTAGGCACTAGCTTTTGCCAGCGACGTCGCCCGTTGCTTCGCCCATGTATTGGTCGGAATTTATCCCACGAGAACGTACTACCAGGATAAAAAGTATCTTCCAAAAATTACTATTTTAAGAAGGTCCACGTTTACGGCTTTGGTCATGAACCCTAGGACTCCACCCCCTCGGACCGCACCTGGGCCCCAGTCATGCAGTCCACGTCTATATTAATCAGAACGCAATCAACTATTGACATAAACGATTCCCAAAGCCATAACATACAAGGTGTAACAATAAACGCAAGACCTGGAAGAAGTTTATTCAGAATCGATATGCGATAAGTACCTACAGGAGGATGTCCTGTATGTCTAGAATACGATTAGGTAGACTATTTTTTACAGTAACAAAATTTAAATGTGGGAAGGATAAAGTATCGCTTCAGATTATTATTGGCTCAACAAAAAAATGACACCAGATAAAAATCTTCTTGTTGAATTTGAATACGAATGTAAGACGGTATATTTGTTTGCTGGTGACGTCGCTTTATGACGATGGTAGACGGCTGATAAGGTGCAACAACCTTTCTTTAATACGACTTCATTGCATGACATGATGTTGTTCTATCGCTTATATTGTTTAATTGCAGGCGATAACCGTGTTGAGCAACAATCGTGACCCGCGGGGTTTGACGACGCAACTGACCCGTTCTGTGCGTCGCCTGTCAGCAACGTCGCGCTCGTGGATCAGGCCCACAGACATGGAGTGTATTCTGTGCTGCGATACCTTCACGGACCCCGTCACCACGCCCTGCGGACACATGTTCTGCCGCATATGTCTCGAACGCACGCTGGACTATGGCAAAAGATGCCCCCTGTGTCTGCGTGATCTAATTACCTTCGCTCTGCCAGAAGTGAGTACAAAAGGTGTTTATTTTCCCAACGAGTGTAGTCCTATTCAACGAATTAAATGTATTGTAATCATAATTAAATGTATTGTGAACTTACATTGAAGATAAATTGATTTGATTTCATAGCACCGCTTCTACCGCTGGCTATTATAATAACACAGTTTTAAGTAGTTTCTTGTTGCTAATTCGATTGTGTCGGTTAACGCTGACGTACGCAAGTTTCAACCTGTACATAATTAGCAGTCGATGGGTAAGGTACGATTGTTTGAAACGCGAGTTTCATAGTTTCTAAATATTGTATCGGCTGTGTTAAAATTCACACTTTGTGTAGCAACTCGGGCGCGTTAATAATGCTTTTGTTTATGTAGGACGTAATAGGTAGGCTAGCCACAAACTGCGGAAGTAAGTCATTAAGATAAGTAATTTGAGTTTCTTATTAGTGCATTGTGTGAGAGGACGGAGTCCTTAAACTAATCAAGTAGGTAATCAGTGTAAATGGTTAGTAATTACAAAATAATACTTAAGAGAATAAGAGTTTTCTAATATCTACTTCTAAACGGAGGTCGTTTCCGATATGTTTGAAAACAATAACTTCCTGTATTATTCCACCGATAGTAGCACTAAAACTACCAAGTACCAAGTAGATCTAAATCTTAAAACTTGATGTTTTAAATTTAGACCTACTTGGGGTATATATGGTAATGAGAACTTAAAACATTTAGTATTGTTCGCATTGAATAAAAGATTATTTATGATAGATAGACTATGTAAATAGGTTCCAACTAGATAAAACTTAACAGTTATCACGCTCGTTCCGGCTGCCGGGTGCGGCGTCAATCGGCGGACACCCGGCGGCAACGCCCGGCTTTAATTACCCGGATTTGCACAAGCGCGGCATACCCACACGTTCGTTATACCCGCCACCGAGTATCTATCAGGCAGAGCGCCTAAAATGCCCACATTTCGTGCCTAACGTACGCCCCTGTTTGTGTTTCGGCCGTCAGAAACCAAACATTTTTTTTTTTTCAGTTATTAGTCTAATAGTATATTACAATTTACATTCTGTCATTATTTGTTTCCCAGACGCGAAACACGTCGTTCGTGCAGGCGGCGCTGAAAAGCATTAACGCTGACGTCACGCCTCTGCCTCTAGAACCCGATCTCATTCCTATATTTGTGTGCACAGTCGCCTACCCCTCGTAAGTACCTTTATTATCTTAACCTTCGCTTTCACTCAACTAACATTTAGAATCATAGATAAGTTTCATGTCATGTCAAACACAAATTTAATGTACGCTTGAGTCATAAGTGTGTGAGAGCATGATACCTCTAAACTGAGACTGAGATGTGATGATGATGACCCTCAGTTACAATTGCCTCAATTTTATTTGATCAATAACAGCCCCTGTACGTATTATTAGGTATGAGGCTGGTCCGTGGTTGTACTTCACTGCATTGCTTTGTTTTTTGAGTTAAACACACTCATTTGCACTGAATTGAAGAAATGGATCTTTTATATTCTTTGTCTTAACGAAGAGCGAAACTTACATTTAGTATGAATGGCGCCCTTTTATTCGACCAGTATATTTAGAAGATGTTCTTATGTTTATCTAGAATACCTTGTCCGCTGTTCATATTCGACCCTCGGTATTGGCTGATGATCAGGCGGGTCCTGGAGTCAGGCTCGCGAAGGTTCGGCATGGTTGCGTGCGACAGAGGGCAGGACTATGTGGACTATGGCACGGTCAGTATTCACCTTTTATATTTACTTTTATCAAATTCAGTGACAACGTTGTTGGTTCGGTTGGTGCAATCAATTGATAGCATTGTCTCAGCAGTGGACAGCTGCGGCTGATTGTGATGTTGAATGAATCCATAAGACAACATTTCTGAACTAAATGTTGATAGGTTTTTGAAGTTACAATGTAAACTGCGAGTTACTAACCTTAACATTGTCAACCGAGGCTCTGAACCCACTTGGGTCACAGTTCGCGGTCAAACAATCATTGACTTAACGCTTGCTACAGAAAACGCGACAAACCTCATTGATAACTGGCACGTATCCGACGAGCCTTCCAGCTCAGACCATAGAAGAATCCGATTTACGCTAGCTACCCGAATAAGAGAACCACCACCGAGGCGAAACCCGCGTCGGACCAAGGTGCCCGAGTACAAACGCCTCCTGGCGTCCCTACTAGCAAGGCACCTATCACAAGTAACTGTAACCAACACAGCACAATTGGAATACACCGTGACAAAACTATCAGAATACCTAATTGAAGCATACCACGCATGCTCCAAACTAAGGGCGCCACCAAACAACAGCGTGAGAAACCCCTGGTGGAACGCCCAACTGGGTAAACTCAGAGACACACTAAGACAACAATTCAACAGAGCCAAAAATACTAGGCTCCCAGACGATTGGGAGCAATACAAAGAAACCCAATACGTATACAAAAAGCAGATTAGAACCGCCAGAAGGGCGGCGTGGCGGAAATTCTGTGAATCCATCGAAACCAACAACGAAGCCGCAAGGGTAAGAAAATCCTATCGACCGATCAGGATCGCAGCCTTGGCACGCTGAAAAAACCCGAAAACTCATATCAAAATCAAAATAAAAAATCAAAAGTCATTTATTCAAACTAGGCTGAGAGTCAGCACTTTTTGAACGTCAAAATTACATAAGACAGTCCCCCAAAAAGCCCGCCCTTCACCACTTCCTAGTGCTTTAGCTGGGAAGAAGAAGTGGCGCAACAAACTCCCCAGCAGCATATACACTAACCGACCATGAAACCAGTAAGGTCCTCCTCGAGACCCACTTCCCAGACTGCAACCTCCTGGAGAACAGGACATGGGAGGCTGAGCCAGAATGGACACCTACGGATCTAGACTGATCCAGAGCCCATAGCATAGTAACAGAAGACAGGATAAAATGGGCTATAAACACCTTTCAGCCCTACAAATCCCCAGGACTAGACGGTATCTTCCTAGCCCTACTGCAGTGGGGAGTTGACCACTTGACACCATGCTTGGTGGAGAACTACCGAACCTGCATAGCACTCAGATACATACCCCTGGCGTGGCGCGAAGTGAAAGTCATTTTCATACCCAAACCAGGAAAACCTGACTATACACAACCTAAGGCCTATAGGCCCATAAGCCTCACAGCCTTCCTACTGAAAACCCTCGAGAGACTCGTCCGTCCGTGTGACAGACGCATCCGAGACGGACCTTTCCGGGTAAAACCACTCTATGAACAACAGCATGCGTATTCCACAGGCAGATCAACAGAATCTGCACTCCACAGTGTGGTATCCAAAATTGAATGTGCAGTGGACCACAAATGCTCAGCACTGGCTGCCTTTATCGACATCGAAGGCGCTTTTGATAAGACCATGTTCACTAGCATAAACGTGGCTCTTGACGAACACGGCATAGACACGACCCTGAGTGGGTGGATCACCAATATGCTCAAATTGATAGCTGTACGAGTCACAGTGAATCACACGACAAGGGCAGTAGTGGCGAAGGGCTGTCCGCAAGGGGGCGTCCTCTCGCCACTGCTATGGAACCTTGTCGTAGACAGCCTCATAAAAACACTGAATGACAAGGGTTACTTCACCGTAGGCTACGCCTATGATTTAACCATAATAATAAATGGCACCCATGAAAATACCCTATGCAACCTCATGCGCCAAGCCTTGAAAATAGTCGAAGACTGGTGCAACAAACACCAACTAACAGTGAATCCCACGAAAACAGAACTGATCCTCTTCACAAAAAAGAGTAAACTCGCGGAACTACAACTTCCACGTCTGTTTGGCACTACCCTAAGCCTATCAACTGAAACCAAATACCTGGGCATATTTTTGGACAAACAGCTGAACTGGGCAAAACATACCAATTACATAACCACAAAAGCCAGCATATCCTTGTGGCAGTGCAAGCGAATGCTGGGCAGGAACTGGGGGATTAGCCCCAAAGTCATGCACTGGCTATACACCACAGTTATTCGACCAATTATCACATACGGCTCAATAGTCTGGTGGCCCCGGACGGACTTGAGCACAGGCCAAAAAGACCTCGAGAAACTGCAGCGGTATGCCTGTGTAGCAGTCACCAGCTGCATGAGAACTACACCCACCGCTGCCCTGAAGGCAATGCTGGGGCTGCCCCCACTACACCTCGTCGTACGAGAGGAGGCGGCTCTGGCCGCTTTCAGGCTCGACATAGCAGGAACCCTAGGCAGAGATTCTAGAGTCAAACACACACGCATTAAGGAAGATGCGTTCAAACGACAACAAATGCTGGCATCACCTTGCGATAAAACCCCGAAACTGCACTTCTTCCAAAAGCACTACTACGTGGCACTCACCGAAGAACAGAATGATCACTCAGGCCCGGAAGAGCTAAGAGTCTACACAGATGGTTCAATGACTGACTCCGGAACCGGAGTCGGAGTTTTCTCACACGATCTTAACATAAACATAT
The DNA here is from genome assembly GCA_949091785.1 of Polymixis lichenea. Lineage (NCBI taxonomy): Eukaryota > Metazoa > Arthropoda > Insecta > Lepidoptera > Noctuidae > Polymixis > Polymixis lichenea. Next base: position 37,983,336 of record OX420931.1, read on the forward strand.
CCAGCCCGCTGGGAATGTTCAACACAGTCTATCAGGCGGAATGTGTGGGCATTATACAAGCGGCATACGCGATAGAAGCCAGGAGAGTCACAGACACCCACATACGTATACTCTCCGACGGTGCTTCAGTTCTCCAATCCCTAGGGAAAAAATACATAACATCGAGCTTAATACTAGAATGTCACAATGCATTAGAACGAATAACAGTTTCTAACCGCAACACTGTGACACTGCAATGGATAAAAGGACATAGCGGATCACTAGGTAACGATGCTGCTGACGAACTGGCCAGAAGGGCATCCAGCGCGCCGGCCTATGGACCCGAGCCCATCGTGCCCATCTCATTCAACCAGATACGCAGGTAGCTTCAGGACCACACCCACACACAAGCGGAGAGCTGGTGGACTTCGACACCAGGCTGCAGGCAGTCTAGGGAAGCAATGCCGTATTTAAATGGCAGGCTAACCAGACGTCTGTTACGCCTGGACAGAAAGGATCTGCGTCTGGTGACTGGTACCATCACGGGACACTGCTCACTAAACAAACACTTAAACACAATAGGCATAACGGACAGCCCCCTGTGCAGAGCCTGCATGGAGGCTGAAGAAACCGTTGCGCATATCGACGATGAAGAGTCAATATATAATATCTAACATTTTGGCCATTTTTGTTTTATTGCATTATTTATTGTAGAATAGAGTAATACACATGCTGACAAAGATCTTAGGTCTGTTTCTTATTAATTTTGCAAGATAAACAATTATTGCAATATATACTAAGTGGTGTTACGTCATTTACGATGGCAATAGATACTATCTACGCAGAGATGCGTCCGCTTGTGATTGACCAAGTGTAGACATGGGTAGTTCGCGAACGATTGAAGGAAATGAACTACTTCATATCACAAAATACACTTATCATTCAATCAGTTGTCATTCAAATGTGTCTCTACTTCACATAGTTCAGTGTTTCTTTTCGGTATTTTGATTGGCCAGCCTAGACAAAAATTTCTAAGTATTAGTACAAAAAAACAATACATACTACTTACTTAATAAAAAGAGTTATGCTTAAATTCATATTTCTAAGTTGACAGTCCTAAGCCTGTTTATAGTATGAAGAAAATTCGACATACGTATAAAACTGAACTAGTGAAGTGCATCATTTGTCGTAACTTGTCAATCACTATAGGGACTCGTTCTGATTTGCTGAACTAAAAACTAGTCCACTCATTTACTTCAGTACTTCATGTACTGAAGTAAATGAGTGGACTAGTTCACTAAGCGAAAAGATATACTTCATTCATTTCTTTTTACTGACACATTTTGCGCATCTCTAATTAATATTATTGACAATGGATCTTGAACCTGTCAAGGTTTGTCCATTCCTAAATGCAAGCTCATTATATTTCAAAACGAAACTAACTGTACATAACTTCACCATGTATAACGTGGTAAATAAACACTGTACATGTTATTGGTTTGACGAGACAGCAGCTGATCTGACCTCTAATACTTTTGTATCCTTTATAATTAACTACTTAGAAAAACATTGCGTAAACTTAAAACTGCCTATTATAATATTTTCAGATGGTTGCACATACCAAAACCGTAATGCTATACTATCAAACGCACTTCTGTACTTAAGAAATAAACATAATATAACTATAATACATTTTTTTTTAGAACCGGGCCACACTCAAATGGAGTGTGATTCGGTACACAGTGCTATTGAACGCCAAATTAAAAACAATGAAATTAATTTACCTAGTGACTATGTCACTTTATAAAAGCGTGCACGGGCGTCAAATCCTTATGAGTGTATACAAATTGATCACAAATTTGTAAAAGATTACGCTTCCGTAGAAAATTTGGTATACAAAAGTAATAGACCAGGTCGTAAGGTTGGAGATCCACACGTGGTTGATATAAGGGCTATAAAATATAAAAAAATGACAATTGAAATTAAACTTAATTTTGATCAAGACTGGATGCCATTGCCACAAAGGCCAAGAATAATTACAAACGAAATTATCTATAATCAATTACACTCCAATAGAATACCAATTAAAGCTACAAAATTTAACCATCTACAACAATTAAAAGCAGTTCTTCCTATTGATTGTCATCCATATTACGATTCCTTGCCATTTGAATAAATAATATCTTGACCAATATTATAAAAACGTGTAATGAGTTTTGTATTCTTTGCCTAATTTTGTTTTGATAATTGTTTGTTTTGTTGTGTGCATTTTTACATGATTAATGTGCCATTTTTAATTTTTAATAGGTATTCATAACGCAATGTCTACTACAATTTAGGTTTACTTATTATTTTGATCTCCTTTACTTGCCAAATATTAAAGAGTAAGGAATGTGGTTTTGTCTAAGCAATCAAAGATAATTATTGTCTTTAATATTTTTTTAATGATTAATGTTAATTTTTAAAAGCACTTCTAGTTATTATAGGCTCTTGATTCTGTGATTTCGTTAATTAACGTAAATTTACTTTGTGTTACTGTTACACAACGCAAATTACTGATAATTAAAGTGATTTTACCAAATATTTGTCTTTTATTTCTACATCATTATCATTATTATTTATATTCTTATCTATCTACAACATAATTTTCTAGTTATAGCCCACTTTTCTCACATAAGTGCACCTATCATCATTTCATTTGAAAAAGTTTTTGTGTAAATTTAGAAACAAATTCTTCTATCTGCACTAGCAATACCTAATATCTTAAAATTCCAACATTTTATTTCATTCAACGAAACAATACCTTATATCTGCAATTTATATAAAAACCAGTAATGTTTTAATAAAATCATTAATTGCATAATATTGCAGTCAGTTTACATAAAACATTTAAAAAATCAAATATACTAAAAAAATAATTATACGGACTTGAAACGTTTTTTTCGCCTCCTGTAAAGTTGCGTTTTTGCAGTTATTATTTATTGACTCTTCATCGTCGATATGCTTTTCGAATGCACAGGCGTAGCCCAGACTAGAACAGAAACCCTCGGAGCGCCCAAATTTTACACGGATGTTCTCAATAGACCAGGAGAAATAGCTAACTTCTGGAGGGAGGTGGGCTGGCTGGAATAACCACCGATGGCCGCCATGGCTCACGCACAATGGTCCACTTAAAGGGCTAAGTGCGGAAACCAAACCCAATAACATAGAACATAGAACATAGAAACTGCGAGTTTCATTCAAAATAACCAAACTAAGGGCTGGTTTTTCAATAGTCAGATAACTTTTATCTAAAGAATAATTATGTCAATTTGAGATATCTTCAATACAAAAGCTGTAAACCCGCAATATTTATTCCTCAGATGCAAGTTATCTGACTATTGAAAAATCAGTTCTGAGTCATTTATTTAGGTGTGTCGAAAGCTAGGCTTCATAGATATTTTAACCGGATATTATTTATGTGATAATGCTATTGGTTCAATATCAAGTGTCTGAACACTCAGTTAAAAAAAAAATCGCTTAAATAGATAAATTTGTCTAAACAACAGCCATTGTGAGTTTATCAGAGTACCTCAGAAACTGACCATAAGAGAGATTGCCAGTGTATAAATGGGTATAGAGATTAATTAAGTCGTGTCTAGTGTACTTCTAGACAGCAAAACTTGTAAATAACGTGCATTATGTGATGTTTTGCAGATACTGGAGGTGCGCGACTGCGTTCATTTGGAGGATGGCAGGTCCATCCTATCCACCGTCGGCTTATCGCGATTTAAAGTCATCGAACGAGGAGTCCGAGACGGGTGAGCATTCATTTTTATCAGCATCTCGATAATGTAAACGCTATGTCCCACACATTTTGATTCGTCATCGCCGAGGTCTGGGAATATGAGATATTATTCTCGGGTTAATAGATTTGGCAAGAAAACTTACGTAAGTAATATCAGTATTCGTTTAATTTTTTGAGTTTAATGACGTCAATTCATTAATGTTCACAGGTGTGACGTCGCCCGTATCGTGCCGATTACCGACGTGATTGGAGAATACCAACACCAATACGAACCATGGGACATCAAAGTGCTGGCGCAACGCATCTTGTTCAAGGCTCTGCTGTGGCTAAGTCGGCTGAATACTAAGGTGCTCGCCGATATCGAAACGGCGTTCGGGGTCCTGCAGCATCGCGGGTTCTTCGAAGACTGCTGGTGGGAGAGCACTGATGGCCCTTCGTGGTTGTGGTGGCTTGTAGCCGTCTTACCACTACGATCGCAGATCAAGGTATGCTGTTCTTGTGTATCCATCATATATTTAGGTACAGAGCTATGGCGTGAAAACTGGTTTTTAATCTCCAAGATTTTTTTTTTGTGTTTGCCACTGTAGATATCAGATTTCAGAAGTTACATTGATCGCCAGAGGTCGGAGTAGGTAGATTGATTTAAGGTCGTTGACGTCAAACGTAGAGGATAATATGGATATGCCTCCAAAATACCGGAACTTCATATTTATTGTGATATTTGTTCCGGAATTTTGAAATTAGCACGAATTTGTGTTTAAGGTGAAAAACGTATTAATAATATCAATCTACGCTACCAGTGTTAGCTAATGGTGAAAGAAATCAGTATTTTATTTTATACAAAAATACCTTGGAATAGTTACACCGTATTTTGTCCCTTACTGTTGAATTAGAAATGACGCTTGACAGTATGAGAAAAAACTTAGACAAGGCCTTTTGTTTCTTTATCTCATGTTCATCTATGTTTACAACGCATTGACCGCACGCAACGACCAATCAGAAGCAAGTATCCTGTATGACTCATTGGGTGTTTGTTAGAACAATGCGCGCGCGCTGTGATCCAGGTATCTCACTCGCTTACCTCGGTTCGTAGAGTGCGTTCCTAATTTGTGAAATTCCTGTGTTGTGTAAATAATAATCTCACCCTGGCTTGTTTACTGATTTCTGGTACCTTCTTAAAACGACGAATTTGGCTTGTATCTACGGACATCGATTTGTTTTTAAATTGTATCTCTACTTCAAGTTATTTCGCTTCAGGTAAGCTTTAATAATGGTCTTATATAAGTATGTTTTAGGCCTTTTTTTAACACATTCCATGCCCAGCACCCAGCATATGGGTCGAAAAATAGTTGATTCGTGTGCCCACAACTTGCATCCGAGTCGTCGCAATAAGTAGCTATTGATGATTCTGTTCATGCCCAGGACCCGACTAGCGAGACTACTTATAGCGACGACTCGGATGCGAGTTGTGGGCACACGAACTAATTATTTTTATTTTTCTTGCTTGGCATCGAATGTGTTAAAGAATAATGTTAACATTTTTAGTCTCATATCCGATTGATCATTTTCCTATTCACGCGATAAATCATAATTTGTTTTTAATACATATTGTAGCTAATTGTAATATGTAAAAGTTGATTTACTAGACGTTTATGTATCGTTCTCTCGGAACCCGGGTTATGCATACGCATAATTGGACCGTGTTGTGCAGTAATGATCCAGCCAACAAAAACTAAAAGAAAAGGTTATGATGATTTAAAACATAAGTTCATTTCTTTTGTGACTGTGATCCTAAAACACCATCTTATACTTATAGGTTTATAAAGAATTGAATATAGATTTCTGTATGACTCTTAATGTTTATTAAATACCTTCATATTAATAGATAACTTAAAAAATAATGATTGGATCATTTCTGTTAAATTAAAATTTTATATGAATCACAATATTTAACAGTTTTGCTATAATGATCCAACATCAAATATACATTGAAATTCCTTATTTTGCCACCAACCATTCTAACATTTTTCAGGTATATCACTACTCAAAAATAAAATGCAGATATTTTAATTTTCAACATTTATTTGCTTCCAAAAATAAAAAAGAGCTCAAGGTTCAAAATCAAAGTCTGGGACTGTACCAAACCCATTTACATCATCAATAATTTGGTTACTTCCTTTTAAATTTTCATAAAATGGGCGACAGTCAGCTGGTATTAACTCAAATATTGACTTCAAATCATCAAGTTTAGGTTGGGCTATTGCCTTGCTATCGGGCCATAAAGGGACCAATTCATTCCTTTGGATGTTAACTCTAATAATTATTTTTCCTGCCCGCTTTTTAATATCCAGTTCTTCGAATTCCGATTCTTCTTTGATGTCACTTCGCATGAAAATAGAAAAAGGAAACTCTTTCTTCAAAAGAATTTCTTTAGTACGTAGCCAGTTCACTTTCTTCTTACTTGTGTACATTTTTCTGTTTATAATATTTTCTTCGATGGTTTTGCAGCTCAAAAAGTTTTCATTTTTCATTCTTATGACCTTCAAAGGATTTCGTGTTTTACATTTCCTCATTATATTCATGTAATCATCTACTGTGTATATCCTTTCATATTCTTTCAGCTTTGACTCTATTTTTGAAAAATCCGTATCATTAGGCAGGAACGTGTGCCCTGGCTCTAAAAATCTTAAAGAAATACTTTTCTAATTGCTGTGTGAATGTAGAGCTGTCTTCAGCATTGAAGTTAGCTTGATGTTGCGATTTTGTCCTCCGCAAGAATCACTCCACAAAATAAGGTGCTCTGTGTGTGGACGCAACTCATTATCAATATGATGAAGTAAACACGAGCCAACTTCTTGGGCCCCTCTACCGGCTTCTCCCTCAACCCATACATAGCAGTGACCTTTGTCATCAGAAGCTGAGTGTATGCCACTATTGTAGACCCACAACTGGCGTTTATAAAATACCACATTCGTAGGTATTCTAGGAAGTGGCAGAGTTTTCTCCAGATTAAAAGTTAAACACTCAACATTCTCTTCTGTCTTTGCTCTTTCAAAATCTTTCTTCATCTGTGTTCTTAAGTCTTCTGCTCTTTTTAGATGTTCCTGATGTTTATTTTCGTCATTCGAACCGTTTTGTTTCTCTATAGCATAGGTATCACACTTATTACATGTGTCTTCTTTTAATGACTTACATTTTAAATTAAACTTTTTGTAAAATATCTCTTTGAATGTTCCATATTTTAAGCATTTACGATTTTCTGTTTGAAGCAAGAAATTGAATTCCTTCAGATAATATTCCTCATAAATTTTTCGCACTGTCATTCCCTGTTGCAAATACAAAGCCTCTGTATTTTCCCTTCTTTAATGAGAAGTGTATTTAGGTAATTTTTTAATTACATCTACTGCCAATGCTATATCATCTGGAGACGACCGGTTCCAACCTCCTTGAGCAATGCCTCTTTTATCAGTTAGGGTATCAGTACGCATTTTCTTTAAACATACATTAACTTTTTGCGGAGTTATCTGTAAAGTCTTAGTGAACATGTCTCTACAGACCTGTACACCTGCCAAAGTGTAAATTCGGCTAAATTGTCTCGGTTTACTCATTTTAGAAGTATTAGTCGTGTATGTTCTTTTTTTAGCATGTTCTTTAACTAATGAATTTATGTATAATAGCTTCGCAGTATGTGATCCTAGATGTACATACTTGTTGAATTCTTTTTCTCTTAACTCTTTTGATACAGATTCCGAACAGTTACGCATACATGTGCATTTAAAGTCAATGAATACTTTAGATTCAATTCTTATTTTTTTCTTGTTAGTGTATGGTAAATTATTGTATTTTTTTTGTTTAATTTCTTCCCTTGTACAGCTTCCTTTACGTTTTCTTCCCCTTTTTGGTCTTCCTTCAGTCATATTTCTGTAACTATGTTCATTATCCGTAGTAATATTTTCATGTATTTCTTCTACAATACTTTCTATGATATCAAGATCGGTTTGTTGTTGTGCTTTTTGACTATTGTTTTTATCAGAAGTCTGCTGAGAATAATCATGAGATCTATGAATTTGAGCTTCAACTGTTATAACTCTGGGTAACTGGTAAGTTTCAGACCCATCATTACATTGATTGTTAATAATATCTGTTTGGTAGTCTAAGTCAATTTCTTCCAAACATTCTGTACAAATGTTTCAAACGCTTTTGGATCATTATTGCGAAATGGAATTTCTTGGTGCATTTTGCAGAAATGTATCAAATGCTTTTGAATCATTTTAGGAAATTACATTTCCTTTAAGCTGTAAGATCAAGACGCATGGAACATTTATGAAAAAATATTATATCCTAACTATTATTTGCTATAATGTTTCAAGAGTTTTGAACCATATTTGCTTTATTTTTTAAGTTTCCTTCGTAGGTGTGGGTTGGTATAACCCATCATAAAATAATATTTATAGTTGACAGAATAGAATGTGTCTTTGTGACATGAAAATAGAGATCATTTTCGATTGTTTGGCATCAAAACCTTGGTTTTGCTTAGTTTGTGGATTGGATCATTTCTGCACAACACGGTCCAATTGTTCTTCTAAATAAAATTATAAACTGAAAACTGTTCAGGTTAGTTAACTGCTAGTTTCAACAAATATCACTTTAGCAACATTTTAATTGATTTAGGAGAATCTTTCACTCAAACATGGCTGGCGCAAACGTCAAGGCTGAAACAGTACAAAAGTGGATAATCGGTCATCCCGAGCTAATTTACGATCACGCTAGCCGATCTCTATATTGCTCGAAGTGTGAGAGCCACTTGAAAATTATAAATAAAGGCAATATCACAAGACACATCGAAGGCGCAGTACATCAAGGAAAATATAAGCGTCCGAATGAGGAGTTTTACTTCGACCTTATTAAGTTCCTGATCCTGTGCAACATTCCCTGGATGCAAATGAAAAACCCGGCGTTCAAGGAGTTTTTTCAAAAATATATGTGCAGTACTTGTTGTTGTGTTTGTAGTGATAGAAAAGTGCCCGATGAATCACAGTTACGTAAAGTTTATTTAGATAAGTTTTATAAGGACAAAATTAATACTATTTATGAAAATAATAAAAATGAGAAACTATGGATATCGTTGGATGAGACCACAGATTTTTTAGGTAGATATATAGTCCATTTCTTAATAAAGCCACTGCATCCTAATAATAATTCAAGCCGGCCTTATTTGATTGCTTGTAAAATGTTAACGGTAGTAAATGGTCAAACAATCGCGCAATTCGTATTGCAATGTCTAGAAAATTTATGGCAAGACTCTTTTGAATCAAAAGTTTACAATGTCTTATTGCTCTGCACTGACAGTGTAGCGTACATGCTGTCTGCAGGGCGAAATTTAAAAGTATATTTACCTGAAATGAAACATGTAACATGTTTGGCGCATGCTCTTCATCGTATATCAGAGAAGATAAGATCAGAATATAACGATGTCGATATTTTAGTAGCAAATGTAAAAAAAATATTTCTAAAAGCCCCGAACAGAGTAAAGAGTTTTAAAGAAAAATATCCTGACCTACCACTGCCTACGCAACCAGTAATTACAAGATGGGGTACTTGGTTGGAAGCAGCATTTTACTACGCTCAACACTTCGAAAAAATAAAAGATGTTCTAAACAACTTCAACAGTACTGGTTCAATAGCCATTCGCAATGCAAAAAATATTTTAGAAAAACCAAATTTACAGGAAGATTTAAAATATATCGAAGAAAATTACCGTATTATTCAAGTAGTTCTTAAAGAGTTACAAAATCAAAAATTATCCATAGTTGATTCACTTTTAATGTTTGACCAAGTTAGAGCTACCATTAACGAGTGCAACAGTGACAATATTAAAAATAAATAAGAATATGTTATGGAACGAAATCCGGATTTAGACACAATTAGAGAATACAGCGAAAGTATTGAAAAAAAAAACGTAGCAAATAATCTGATAACTTATTTTAAATTTGCTCCATTGACGTCTACAGATGTTGAACGATCATTTTCCACATATAAATGGATATTAGACGTCAAAAGGAATACTTTAAAATTAGAAAATATTGAAAAAATTATGATTATTTATTTTAATTGTATTAACGTTGAAAGCCAAAATATGGAAATTGTATCCGATGAGGATTAAAAATAATTTATTGATATTTTTGTTTAATTAAAAATAATTGTTCATTGAATTCAATCAATCATTCATATAATAAACGATTTTGTTAGCCTATCTGTATGTTTTTTATTTTATTTTATTCCATAATTCCAATTCGGGAACTTTTTCCGGTACTTCCCGCACATTATGGATAAAATGGCATGTCCATATTATAATATCTTGACGCAAGTATATAAAATCAATCTACCTACTCCGACCTCCGGTGATCGCCTATAGTGTTAAGTCATCCCATTTAAAAAATATACTAAAGCATTGACACGCTTTGCTAATGTAAAATTCTCCGTACAGGTACTAATCCTATCCACGAACTGCCTCGTTAAGAGAATGATGGCTGTGGCGCGGACTCTGGACGCAGTCGACCACGACCGCCCCAGTACGTCTCATCCACGAAGCCTGCGAAGAGCTCTCTCTGCCGATGAAACCCAAAGAATAGAGCGCAGAGGAACATAAACACTTCAATCTTCGTCCACCGACACTGCTGTAGTGTGTATTATAATGTATTATTCACGTAATAGGTTCTACATTTCGAACCTTCTTTCAATAGCAGAATAACAAATATTTTTTTAAATAGATCTATCCAACAGCAAAATACTAGAAAGTGCTAGATTTATATAACATACCGCCATATTTCATAGCTATATTGTAATAACAGATTTTGATAACAATTTACTGGTTCACATCCTTAATTAGCAAGAACAGGGTATATTATAGTTCCCTATCGTCCGGTTCCTGCGTTTACCAACCGTTGTATTTGGTGTCGCTTAAAGGACCTTCCAAAGCTGACTCTTTTAACGGAGGATCCGTTGAAAGGCATAGCCCCCGGGCTAGTTTAGCGCATTAAACGAACGAATTAAACATTACGTTTGTACTGCAAGATTTTCCAGCAACAGTCGGTAAGATAAGGGAATTGGGCATGTAAGACCAGTGTCAAACCATAGTAGGTGACTGAACCTCAAGTCTAATACATTGCAGGGTCCTTAATGTGATTTAAACAGTCTAGTGTAACCTTCCTCTGATATCTAGTTAGATTTTACTCTTACTCTTAAATTACTGAACTTATATTGGAATTTTTCTATGATATTTGTCAAATTTAGACATTAACTTTTAACGTTTAGATAGTCGTGACTATAGATTATAATACATTCCATGTTTCATTTTATTTGCTCTTAAATAACGTTAACATCAATCGGCAAGTAACAAGTATCGCGCATGGAATTTCAACGCACTGCGTGAAAGAGTTTAAAATCGGACACTAAAACACACTTGTTCGATTTTTGACTCGGCTCGGTTTAACACCGAAAGTTGAAAATCCAGGGCGCGAAAAATCCCTCCGCGATTTTATTACGTCGGTATGAGTGTCGACTTACAAAAATTCCTTTGCCAGTGGAGTTCTTCAGTAATAAATTAACGAGGCGCTGGTGGAAGGAGGTGAGACGTATGAGACGCTTCTAAACCACATACTATACTTTTACTGCAATATGTAGCTGCAACATTTCGAGTGTAGTTCGGGCACAAAAAATGTGGCCAGTAGTATTAACGGTCACACAGGCAACAATGGAAGATGAAATATTTCAAAAAGTGTAACAGCAATACATGCCGGAGTAGTCAGACCACACTGGCAATATAACCCAGTTTCCCTGCAATATTTTAAATATTTCCAATTAGCACAATTAGACATTGCCGACAATGTGTTGCAACCACACTTTGCATAGAAATATGGCCCGTGTTTAGGAGCACCCAATATATAATGGATGAGATACAATTAAGAATTCCTTCATTATAATTTCAGTGAATTATTTTAATAAATTTTATCAATTTCTATTAATATAAAGTAATATGTACTAATAATATATAAATGATCACCTTCTCCCTTTATCGCACTGCACAATTTCATTAACAAAGCAATTCGTCACTTGACAAACTACACCTGGTAAATCTTTAAGGCAGTATCCAGATTTCGGGTTCTATGGCCACTACAATTGCATTTTATATGTTTTTTACGTCATGTTTAAATATTATTAATTTTATGTAGCATGTCCAACATATTATCGTTTATTCGATATGTCTTCGCATGTATTCCAAAAGTATTGATTTATTTTTTGTTTTTCGTATTGCGCATTCCAAATAACTCGGGAAAATACGTAATAATTTCTAAAAGTTTTTCTCGAATAAAGTTAAAAAGAACCATGTCCACTCGACTCTTCGCAGAACTGCCTTCGTCTTATTTTCCTGGGTTAGACAGTTCCATTCCGCAAATGGGCATGTTTTTCGCCGTTTTGTGTATTTGTTCTACGAAATCAAAAGCACGATTTTGCTTCGGTTGCCAGTATCAATTACGATTCAATCTTGTAATTAGAAACAGTTTACAGTCCATTCACAGTTGTTTTACCTGTGATTTTGCATCACTCTCAAAATCATCTTTGTTCTCGTTTTAATAAGGTTGGTTTTGAGTTGCTGCTACTGACAAGGCTGTGAAAACCAGAGTGATCTTAATTCTTGTAACAATAAAGTTGCTGTTGGGTTGCACCTGTCAGAGGTAAAATAACTGAACGTACTGTAGTTATTATAGCGTTAGATATCTTGAATCTTTTATCTAAGTAAAAATAATAGGTCTTTTTCACTAAGCTATTACTTTGTTTTTTATTTTGTGTAAAATGTAGTGCAATGAATAAACAGAGTTTTAAAAACTTGATCCTATGTATGTTACTGTAAAAAAATTGTGGTCTTCTTCAGAATTACTGGCGACTTGAATTATTTTGAAATAGCTTATATCTTGTTTATAAAATTAACAAAGTATGTAGCTTCTAGGCAGGTTTTACCGCTGGTCCCGGCTCTTATTCGTAGATATTTGACAGTCGTTACGGATAAAAGAAAACAAAAGTCTAACAACCAGAAGTTTCGGCAATGAATTAAAAAAGGACCAGTGTGTGTAGGGTGAGTGTTTGAGATGGATCTCCAGGGTAAAATCCGAAACCACGAGCGGCTATCGCACGTAAAGTTCGGACTGTGGGAAATAATATGAGCTGAACCGTGAAAAATTCATGCCTTAGATTTTGGTGAAAAATCCAATATACCACCTCAAAAACTCGCCCTAAAGATTGCCTGAAAACATTTGACATTTTAAGTAATCTTTTTAGGAGAATATGTCTCAACTAATTGTTATCTTAACATAATGCTCCGGATAGTAAATAAATTGTAACTAATTCTTAGGGTATAAGCAGATGTTTGTAAAGCAACATTTTATGTTATATAAATGGAGAATAATGTTATAGTTAAAATAAGTATTTAAAAGAGTGTTATGTAATGTTGAAACAGGCAGAATTTGTACTATTTTAGGACCAAGTCTTCGGAATATTTTAATGTTACCTGAAACCTAATTATGTATTAACATGAATCTGAGCACATGCGAACTCAGTTAACTCTAAGATAATAATATATTTTCGTCTATAAATTATTATAATATTTAACGCAAAGTTAAGATCTCATCGAAATATTTAGATTAAGCGTTATGTTAACTTTCAGATTTAAAATGCCTATGTAAATATATTTTTAAATCTACTATTAAAAGTTCAGCCATTAATTTTGTGGAGACAGCTAAGAACCTGTAAAAGGTATGACATAGATTGTGATGCCCATAAGCCTGTGAAAGTTCACCAATTGTTTTAAAAATGTATGCGATTCTCTTCGCCAGTCCTTTTAATTATTAATATAATTATATTTCACTTAGTAAAATACTACCTTATTGCAATGAATTGAACAACACTGATTTTGTAAGTGATCCAAAATCAGAGGTAAAATAACTGAAAGGGCTGTAATACGAATGAATACACTCATCGTAGTACATCAATTGGTCGCTATTAGTCTCCTTCGGTACTTATCCACGTCATTCCTTTGTTAAATATAAAAATGATCTCATTATCGATAGATCATTGTATGGCTAATTTCTTGAGTTTGTAGTTCATAATATAGTTACATAGAGTAGTGAACAAAATATTTCATTACGTTCAACAAAGCTGAAGAGGTTGCTGTGATGTGAATTTAAATTTAAAACATTGTACACAAAAATAGTCATAAACGGTTTTGTAAAGCGATCATGTCTTTAACTTAGATATGACACTGTTTCCTAATAAATTCTTTTTTTGATTTCATTGACTCTTTAATTAATTCAAACTACCTTTCCTTCTACAAATTGAAATTGATTTTCGAATCATCGACATAGTTAAGACCTTGAGGTGTATGTATGTAGTCATAGTTGGGTTGAGGGAGACCTATGTCTGAAATGTCGATGTATGTAGTGTTCCCATAAGGTAGAAAGGTAGAAGCTGCAGGATAGCCCGCGAAATTCTTCAGTGCTAGGTTGTATGTTGATTAAAATATGATCCGGGACTTCAGGACCGTAATGAATGAATGTTTTATAAAAAATGACGTTAAATGGAATTACACGATTGTATTGATGAATCTATTGAATACAAATTATGTAAAGTCATTTGTTACGGTCGCGAATCATATTTTGTTCAATATACAGAGTGACACAGACATGCAAATTGCAATAAATATAAGAAAATTTGAACTTCGCGGGAGACTGACATCTAGCAACAAATTCCCACGGTTCTTGATAGTGGTTGAAAGACCTTCAAGAAACGAAAAAATTAAGTAGCTTCGTAAGATGAGACTCATCATTTGAATTTCCATGAACCACAGCATCTGCCGGAATGCCACGAAGCGAAGTACTTTTTTTTTACCTGCGTAGGTAAAAAAAAGTTAGCTATGCGATTAGCCGGAATGCGGTCAGCCGTCCGGCTGATCGCAATCAAAAATATATACGAGAAAGTAGTTTTTATCCGCATTGCGTTGCGGCTGCCGGCCAACCGCTCCGGTCGTTCTGAGCGCTGCTGCCTGATTGACGGCCAGCCGGACGGTTGCTATATACAGTAAACACTACGCGGATAGCGCTAGTTTGCGGTTGCCCGCCATTGAAGGTGTACGTGTTCACCGACGCTCGCGCATTTTATTGATGACAACAGAAATTAACTATGGATTTCAATACAGAAAAATTTATAATTGAGATACAAAATAGGCCTTAGGTTTATACAGGGTGTTTGGCAGAACGTTGAACATACGGAAATGGTGGATAGGTGGGGTCATCTGCTACTTACTCAGCCCTAATTTATGTGGCCCTGGCCCCCTGTATATTAAAAAAAATTTTTTTTTTGCTTTCTTCTAGTTTCACCACTTTCTTAACTTTAATAAGATACATCATTCTGGATGTTAAAATATTGCTTAATCATAAAATTACGATCTAAATAGCAGTCTTAATCTAAATCCTCTCGAAGGGTATCTTATTTTTTTATTAGGATAGAAAAATCTGGAACTTCAAATCGTTCCTAATTATATGACCACAACTGTATATTAAATGTGTGGTTGTTATTGGTGCTTAGACCAGTTTACAAACATTTTTCAGTATTCTCCTTTTACCTACCAGTTTCTGATGGAGACGGTGGGAAACTTAAAGGGTACCTACGCACTATGCGGTTAGCCGCAACAGGAACGAAACCGTCGTGGTTTGCGGTTGGATCAACTCATTTCCAAGATGGACGTCGAAGAAGTCTCAGCTATTTAATATATTTACTCGCGTTAAACAGGGTGTTTGGCAGTACGTTGAACATACGAAAATGGTGGATAGGTGGGGTCATCTGCTACTTACTCAGCCCTAATTTATTTGGCCCTAGCCAAAAAAAAAATGAAATAACTCTTCAAGGTTTTTTTTTATAAAAGCAAATTACATACCATTAGAAAGGTCACACACAAGCTTAGAGCATTTAACCTAGGTTAAGGTGAATCTTGTCCACATTTTTCCCATACAAACTTCGGGAGTGTATTACTCCACTGTTCGACAATGTAATCAAAATTTAAACATGGTATGGTTTTGTCTCATAATTAATATTGTCTGTACGGAAACAGAATACTAAAATAAAAAACCATTAAAAAGTTAGGAGCCAAAAAAGATTCGTTTTCCTTGCTAAATTGACCTAACTTTGGGCGTGACTAAGTAATAAAAGAAGTGTCAAATCTCCAAAACCAAGTCGGTACCGACAAAGCTCAAATATCGAAAACTTCAATAAACTTTATTGGTCATTGATTTATGCAGTGGTTTTTCATTAAACCCGATCTTCCGAAGGACTGTTCTTAATTTTTTACGCGCCTGTTGTACTATAAATGATCCTACACCTCACTCAAAAATGTTGTGCGTGTAGACTAGCGTCTAACTGCTCATCACGGGCACTACCTCTGTCGGACACGATGCCTGGTGAGACAGCGTGCTTTTTAGCCAGGCCCATGAGTGAGTTCGAGCCCGCGACTAGGTTCCCCTTAAATGCTCTAAGCACACAAGGGATGTGTCGCTAGAATTGGAACTCCTCAATCATTTTTTTTTAATGCAAGTTGAAATTAAGATTTAAGTATTTTTTACATCTTTCTGTAAGTTTGAGGGCTCATAACTTTTTTTCTAGCTAACATCTGAATAAAGCTATAATTTTATAAGAATCTGCCAACATTAAAGATTAAAATAAAACAAAAATATTGCCTGTTTTACCCATTTTTAATAAAAATTACTTTAATAATTTACACAATACATAATCATGAAATCCATTTTACTCAAGAATCTTAAAATTTTATTTTTCGTTATTTAGCCCTATTTTATAAAAAAAAATGGAAAATCTAGCCCTTTTTAAACTCGATTTAGCCCCAAAACCCGACACCCAGTTGGCAACACTGGTTGTCGGTTTTAAGATCTGGCAACCCTATACGCATCCGCTAGACCAGACAGTTCTCTGCAAAGAGTATAATTATGCTCCCAATAATATTATTAAACTCTTTGACTAAAAGCTATGGTTCTTTGTCTACGCACTGGACATTAGGTCCATTAGGTTTAGAAACGCAAATCAAAATAATTCGGGTGCCGAACCGAACGTCTCCGAATGTCACCGGAAACCGAGCTGGCGGGTCGATTGGGTCGCAAACTCGCAACTAGACGCGAACTATGCGCGTTTTCGCCGTGATAGACAGATTGATTGATTGAGCATATAGTACGTGACTACGTGTCATTCGCATGTACTGTCATTCGATTGTACCTACGCCTGTATACTCGAGACGCGTTTATGTGGTGCGCTCGGAATTAGTCTTTGCGCGTCCAGCCAAAAACCTATTCTAGTGTATACACTAGAATAGGCTAGACGACTAGACTTAAAAATAGACTAGACTTAAAGACGAGTAGACTTAAAAATAGGCACAGAAACTAGAGGCGAGACGTATACGTCTCACCTCTAGTTTAGTTAGTGCTTATTTTTATCTAGCAACACTGACTGAATTTCATGCAATAAATAAAAAATATAACCTCAATTGATTTCTGGAAAGTAGTCGGTAGTCGTGTTAATAACAATACTAGGCTTAGTTATCGTTGTCGTAAAATAAATGTAACCCTTAAAAATGGTGATCATAACATGGAGATTTCAAGGGTTATTTCGAAGACTTAAGTAAGTACATAGAATGAATTTTTAATACTAATATAAAAATGTTACTACAATACATTTGCAATGATATAATTAAATTTCAGAGACTATATAATTTGGAAAACGTCTCAAGCCTTGCTGATTGTTCGCTCTCTTACTTACAATGACCACATGAGCCAAAGCTACGCAATTGATTTCTTATTGGAACCAGTGTTTTGGTTTGTTGACAACTTCGCCCAGTATCTAGGAAAAGTAAGTATTACATAAATAGATCATAGTAAATATTCCTATTATTATCTTACAATAATATATAATATTATAGATAATTATCTTGTTATATATTATATATTCCTATATATCTTTATCAGTTCATTAGCTTTTTTCCTCTGTAGTACCGGGATAAAAAGTAGCCATTGTATTAACCCAGGTCATGGTCTACCTTTCATGGAAATCCGATCAGACTACTTCCACATTTTATTTTCTAAATTGATGTTTGTTATAAATAAGAATAGCATTGCATAGCTTGGCTAATGACAAGGTTATTTTAGCTGTGCCTGACCCACAATTGGGTTACCAGGACCTAAAAGCGGAAATCTGGTCACAAACGGTTAAAAGTCCTGATTATTTGAAAAAACTTCTGTCTTAAATCAGAATAAAACTTAGTAGATTAAAAAGCGAAATAAATAGTTGGCCATTTACTTTACGCCTTATATTTTTGTCCACTGGCATCAGCTTACAAAAACTTCTCTCTCCATATATTTTACTGAGAAATTCTTCAAGATAGCTCTTAGAGAGTCTACTGACATTCTATTCCTTTGTTCCGTCCACTGAGTTGCCGTGCCCCTCTGTCACTGGTTGGCACATACGTAGATGATAGTGAGTGTAATTTATATTAGGATTACGCTCTGGCGATGAAAATACTGGTTTCAAATAAAATTGGGGGGAGGCCAGTGTAAGCTCTTAACACTTCGCACGTGAAGTGCACACCATGTGTTCCGATAGCAATAAAATTTCTATTGTGTCTGCTAATTAGACGTGTGACGGGTTAAAAGCCAGTGAAGACTGGATTTATCCTGTGAGGCGGTGACGCTGTCCACACTTATCTTCTAAAAGACCTTATGAAAATAATTGTCACTTTCCCATTGTCATAATATCAAATGGCAGACATAGCTGATAAAAGTAATTATCGGAAGTGAATTGTAAGATGCAACAAACACGTCCACACAATAGGTAGAACGGACAGTTCTCTGTGTAGGGCTGCATAGGGATTAGGATGTAGTCACCAAAGTTGTTCACATGCTATTACAGTTTTGCTTTGCTTCATCGCTATGCTTATCTTGTTTACCAAACATGACATTGATTCTAGTTGTTTTCTACAATCTGGATTCATCTGATTTGCCATGGTTTTTTGCAAAGTTAACAGTATTGTATTAGTTAGTAGTATAGAAAAGGGTCAGTGGGTGAGGATTTGTAAGGATTTGTTTCCACTGAGGTGGAGATGAGCAGAGCGGCGATATAAATTATGCAGGAGTTAACTAAACACATTGATTGAAATCAACATATTAAGACAATATAATCTGAAATTGTACAGGTACAGGATTGAAGTAATATCTCAGATGGACCATCTAATGGTACACAAGCTAGAGGCATTGGTGACAACAATTGTACCATAAACCTTAAATTGTTTGCAGGTGTTTATTTTCTGCGTCACAGTATTGACAAGCGTTGTGGTAGCCATTGCTTACTGGGTGGGCCTACCATATTGGTGGCAAAGATGTCCTTACACTACAATATTCCTAGTTATAATTGGCAACTGGCTGCTTATCAACATTGTATTTCATTACTACAAGGGTGTTGTGACTGAACCTGGCTATCCACCACCGGTAAGTTACACACATGGTTATCTATTTTTACATACTCAGGCATTGCTATGAAAAATGGAGCTTAAGAAAAAGACTCATACTAGTATGCGTCTAATGAATTATTATAATGGTTAGACTGAAATCATAAATTGTCTGCTCTCTTGCAAATGATTATTTCATTACTATGTTGGGATTGGCTTCCAGTCTCACTAGATGCAGCTGAATCCTTGTATTTTATAAGGAACAACTCCCTATCTGAGCTTCACATGTTATCTGGTAACACAAGCCCCTGGACTGGTTTGCGGATTTCGGGCTTCAGACTACCAATAACAACAGTCTAAGATCTACAAATGACCGACAGATCCTAGTGCTTATCGTGCTTTCCAAGGCACGGAGGCAATCTTTATGAAATGGGTGGTGGCTTAACTATGATCTTTCTTAGCCCCATAATAATAACATAGCCACCAGCCCACCCTTTATTAATTAGGACACGTTATGTCTCCTCAGAGCACACTGTTATCAGACGCAGCGAGTATATGCCGGCGGTGCATCTCTCCGCGGCCGCCGCGCACGCACCACTGCTCGGTGTGCGACCGCTGCGTGTTGGCCATGGACCACCACTGTCCGTGGCTCAACAACTGTGTGGGCTACTACAACGCAAGGTTCTTCTTCCTCTACATGGTCTACATGGTCGCAGGTGTGGGGTTCGTCATTACCGCTGGCGTAGATATTGGATATAAAGTCATTTGGCTGAATGATACAGGTAAACTTTTGTGTATGTTGTGAGTAAATGATTTTATTTCTGTAAGTGAGCGGTGGTGGCATAGTGGTATCGGCCCCGACTTACAGGTCGTGTGTACGAACACAGGCGAGCGCTTTACTTTGTGTAAGTAATTTCATCACCACTGTTCTCAAAACGGTAAAGGAAAACATCGTGAGGAAATCGGCATGTCCTGGAACCAAAAATTCGAAGACATGTGATATCTACCAACACGCATTGGGCCCGTCCGTATTATTAGCCCACACTCTCTCGAAGAGAGGAGACCTTTGTCCCAGCAGTGGGAACATTATAGGTTGATTATAAAAATGATTTTATTTCTGTAAGTAGGTCATAACCTACTTACAGAAATAAAATCATTTTTATAATATTATACATATTTATAATAAAAATGATTTTATTTCTGTAAGTAGGTCATAACCTACTTACAGAAATAAAATCATTTTTATAATCAACCTATAATGTTCCCACTGCTGGGACAAAGGTCTCCTCTCTTCGAGAGAGTGTGGGCTAATAATACGGACGGGCCCAATGCGTGTTGGTAGATATCACATGTCTTCGAATTTTTGGTTCCAGGACATGCCGATTTCCTCACGATGTTTTCCTTTACAAAAGTTACCTTATCTAGTTTTCAAAATATGACTATACTATGGTATAGTCATATTTTGAAAACTAGATAAGGTCGGCGTTTCCTATCTGTTTACTCAGAGTAGAAAGGCCTAAACAAACTCAGATGTCACAGTCTATTTTAAAGTCCAGAGATAATCTTGGTCAGATCATGTGAATGACCATGTAGATTGGTGACCTGTCCAGTATTAAACAATATACTTTCTTTCATTTCGTTTGCTGAAGGCCCCTGTTAAACTGCCTGTCTCATTACAAAATGAGTTTGATCTTTAGTGTATGTTTAAACCTTCGTCTATCAGCATTAATCGAGCTTAATATTTATTTTAATGACGACGTTTTTATTTCCAGGTGGCATCATCCCGAACAACGACCCAGACCTGATCGGTCATCCAGTCCGGCTGAACCAGACCGGTGCCTTGGTGCCGGTGAAGGTGATAGTGGAGTACGACGACTCTGTCAACTTTCCTCGAGAACACAAGCTGCCCGTGCCGCCCATCACCGAAGCTCAACGAATCTGCGCACATCCCTATAAAAGAAAAGCTGTCGTGTTTATGGCCGTCTTATGCCTCTCCGTATTCATCGCACTTGGAACATTAGCCTTCTTCCATTCCAAGCACATCAGCCGTGGAGAAACTAGCGTGGAAGCACATATTAACGAAAAACTGCGAAAATTTTCAAGAGGCACTTACAGGAATCCGTACGATTTCGGAAGAAGAAAAAATTGGCGGCTCTTCCTGGGACTTACTCAAGGCAGAACATTCGTGAGGCATGTCTTGCTGCCGTCTGGCCATGCTCCGACGGGCACGGGATTAGCTTGGCACACCGTCCGACGCGGTATTGAAGACTGGCCGTAATCAAGGTTTATTTTCAAATTGTTAATGCTCTATTATCTGCCAGAGTTGTCAAATTAGTGCTGTGCATTAGTGACACAAAAGAGGCGCCTACTCTTTGGATGTGAAATTATAGGTATTATGAATTAAAATGCATGTTGTGAAGTCATTCTAAGCATTTATAGATTTACTTTGATGTCAGTAATCAAGTCTGACAGTGTTTGGTAAGCAATCGGGCCAAATCTTAGGAAGTGTTTGATATAAATGTACATTGTGTCAGATTAGTTAGTATTATGATTATTGTGTCTGCACAGTACAGATGGTAGTTGATAGTACAGTTTTCTAAGTGAAATCTTGTAATCTTTAGTTCTGGTGCTGGCGCCAGCGGGTATTGAAATATTGAATTGTGAATGAAAATCTGCTACTTGCTTGTAAACGAGAATGCTTTAAAAATATATACAGTTGTGGTCATATAATTAAGAATGATTTGATGCCCCAGAGTTTTTTTTATCTAAATCACGTCATGTGTAGTTATGTGTTCTTTCTTAGAAGTAACTAATTATGTTATGAAATAGCCACATGAATAGAGCAAACGGGATTAGGAATATAGAATGAAATAGCTATCAATATTTTTTTTTAAAATATTCTTTATAGTAACAAATTCAAATAGAAATGAAGCTGGGCAAATAATTCATAACGATTTATTATACTGCTCGAGAGCTGTTTTAAATGAAACTTAGATTAAATTTAATTACATTAATGTGAAGTGCGTTAAGAAAAAAAAAGCAATTTAATACATTTTATACTAAAATTAATCGTTAGTACTGTTCTAATTACTGCTTTACACCGGCGAGGCATTGACTATACATTTTTGACATTTCGCAAGAGAGATAGACTTCCATTCTTCTAAGAAAAAGTCTTACAGCTCTCTAAAATTGCCACATTGTCGATTTGAAACCTTTTTCTTGATTTCGTTCTGATGATGCTCTATTGGATTTAAATCTGGGCTGCTATCTGGCCAATCTGAGACAGATAATTATTGCGTGGTGAGAAATTCCTTAACAGTGCTTTGGATCATTGTCGTCCTGGAATGTCCAAATAAACGGAAACACGTTTTCAGCATAAGATAACATTGTTTCTTTCCATGAAATGATCCATGTTTCCTTTTATCAGCTTAGCAGGTCCAACACCATGTCCAGAAAACCACCCCGAAATTTTCACATTTTCCCCATCATGCTTTAATGTCTATTTTGTGTTCTTAGGGTCGAAATCATTGTTCAGAGGGCGTCGTACATATCGTTTTCCATCGGAACATACCCTGTTTATTATTATATATATTCTCGCCAGAAAAAAACAAAATTTTTCCACTGTCTAACTGTCTAGTTTTTGTACCTTCTTGCAAATGCAAGCCGGTCTTGCCTATGGTAGCGTTTCAACATGGGCACCTTTCTTTCACCAAAATATTCTTTTCTCAGCTCATGAGACCCTTTAAAAGGATTTTGTTTTGCCAAACGACCCATATTTCGATCATCTCGACGAGATGACTTTCTCTGTTTAGTTAGCTACACGCGGAACATTTGAAGTAGTTTGATATGTGGCAAACTGCTTCACAGCGTGGAAAAAACTATAGTTTTTGAGCATTGCAGATGGTCGGATATCTTTTCCAATTCTTCTCCCGCTGTTTTATTATTGCTTCCCATGTAAATTTACACAACTTTTATTTTTCCCCATTATTTTCATGTGAAGCAATCACGTTTATGACATTTACAGCACTAAATGCCGCCAAAGTTGTACGAATACCTACAACCTATGCCTACAACCACAGAGCCACAGAGTGTTCTGTATTTTAATTTGAATAATAAAATAAACTATTCAGCGTTCTTAATTAAGTAACCAGCCAGTAAGTAGTAATACTAGGGTCAGATATAAAGTATAAAGTTTATCTTTTTATTTTTTAGCCAATCATGTGTATCAACGAATGTACCCGTACTACGGAAAAGTTTTGCGATACCGAGGGAAATACAAAAAATTCGTGCAAATATTTACACTTGTTACTTTGAAAAATCTTCCCTTTAAATAAGCGTTCTTAATTATATGACCACCACTGTATATTTGTTGGCGAAAATAATCGTTGCAATCACAACATTTATTTACAGAATGTGCTTGGTAGTTATTTATTCCTATAGACTTATAAGTATAACCTATAATATTATATTTAATTGTTTTATACATATATCCAGTACTACAGTGCAATCCGAATATAAAATAATAGAATAATTTAACTGTCCTCTATCAATTTAGCATGTGTTCCTGTGATATTAAAATTCAATCGTAGTCAGTGTTTAATCTTTGACATTACGATCATCTTTATTTTCTACTAGCTTTTGCTAGCGGCTTCGCCTGCGTGGATGTCGGTGTATTATACATATAAACCTTCCTCCTGAATCGCTATCTATCAATGAAAACCGCGTTAAAATCCGTGGCGTTATTTAAAAGATCCAAGCGTACAGACACGAAAAGCGACTTTGTTTTTTACTATGTAAGAATGAGCAACTTTACCCACGAGTACTGTACTTTAATATATCTCAATTACTAAACATCTGTTGCCGCCATTTAATATCAAAGCGATACAAAAGTAGAAAACATCGACTATCTGTATAAGATTTTTAGTAATTGAAAGATATTTCATTAATATTCATATTTTACTCATGGGCCAAAGTTGCTTATGGAAAGTAAAGATGTCATAGTTGACTGTATTGTAGTAATCTAGACAAATAATGTGTAGGTTAAAAAAAGTGTGCATTTTTAATAATTAACATTAGCTTCTTAGTGCTTATACAAAGTGTAACAGAATTGACGCAAGTCTTGAAAGTATGTAGTTGGTTAAACTACTGAATCGATTTCAGTAATTTTGAATATAGGTATTTAAAAAAAATGATGTATTTTGCCAAACCTGCCGCCGATTGAGCCAAAGAAAATTCAATCTTCTTTCAAATTAATAAGACTCAATTTCAAATGCATAAAGTAATGCTAGGGTCAACATGATTTTCGTAACAATAACAGTTAGCTTTAAGGAAAATGGGTTTTGGTCATTGTATTATGCTTTTAACTCAATACTCTAATTGGACGTAGTTAAGCGAAAAGGATCCAATCCTCATAAGACTTCGTGTGGATTGGATCCTTTTCGTTTAACTGCGTCCAATTGGGGTGTATGAGGTCTTGCGTCAGTTGTGTTACACGTATAAAACGATATAGCGTTTTATTAATTCAAACTCAATGTTATTAATAAAGATGTATATAAAATTATAAGGTGTAATTAATTACGTAGGTGCAATTATTTTCACGACTGTCAATTTTCTTAGTAGCGCTTGTAGAGGGCAGTGACGAAACGATTGAAGTTATTCTAGAAATTGTAAAGGATAATACTAAGACTGAAGTCTTGCTGATGTTGGCAAGGAGTAAGTTAGACGTAAGTATGTATAGATGGTATAGCTAGAACCATGCAATTTATCGTACCAGCACGTAATCTAGGGGCCTTCTCTCTAACTTCGTCAACGAAGATACGGGCCCGTCCGAAAGTAGTTCGAAACATTCTCAGTGAATCCGACCAGCCAATTAACTAACTTTTTTGGACTGGCAAAAACATATCGGGAGTATGGACAGCTGTAATTTCATGTTGTCATTCATTCTTAGTTAGGGCTCCAAACTAATCGTCTGTCCGTAAGTGATACGGAATTGGAAACGCCCGTTACTTCGACCGAAATGACGGGACTTCATGCTTAGGGAGTAGGCCTCCAGAATCTGAATGATTTTGATGGTTATTGCTATTCCATTCTCATCTCGCTTAGCAACGTTTTGTTAACATTGCTAAGCCATGATGTAGTGGAACTGTCAAAATGAAAGCGATGCCTACTGACAGTGTATTACGCAATTACCTGTTAGTTTGTGGCCGCAAAGATATTTTAAATTTATTTGTGAACTAATTTATTTTATTTTAAAGCGGATTTGGTTGTTATATTTACATTTTTAAGCGCTTTATGTACAGTATTTCCTCCTTAAAGTTAATTTAATCTCAATTTATTTATGTTCTCCCCGGATCTTTAACGTCTTGTTAAGTAATATATTATTATGTATTATTCGCGGTTTGGGTAACCAATCACGACGCTTACCATGATTTTTGTTAACAGATTTTATACTGGATTAGGCATTCAGTGTTAAATTGTGTATTTACAGAAGCTCATACAACGTGTAACATAATTAACCTCATACACACCAATTTAGAGTATTGAGTTAAAAGCATAATGCAATGACCGGAACTTATTTATTTTAAGGCTAACTTTTATTATTTAAAAAACCGTGCTGACCCTATCATTACTTTATGCATTTAAAATTGAGTCTTATTGCCTTGAAACAAAATTGAATGCGCTGCGCTACTACGCCCTGCCTTCCGCATCCAGTCCGTCCCAGCCATCATTTTAAGGTCCTCCATCTAGCCGGGGGCGACACACAACACGCTTGCCAATTTGCAGTCTCTACTCCAGGACTTGTGTGCTCCACCGGCCATCGGTCATTTTGAGGCACTATATATAGCATGCTAAATAGGAGCACAATGTCTAGAATTATGTGAAAAGGGTATTGTGTGTATAAGCTCCTTTTTCTCAGTGTTGCTTATAAACAGTTACGCGTCTGGTTACGGCATTTAAAAAAATGCTAACCGGCCTAACATACATCAAAGTCTGTATAGGTCTCGTTGACATTCCCAAGTCACAAGAAAGATTTTTCCTATAGACTTGTTTTTTTTTTGTAGGAATTGGCCGCTAGCAAGTGATGGTATACAAATGTGTGTGGGGCAAGTAACACAGCTAAAAAGGGAAAAATAAAAAGTTTATTCTAAAACTTCCAAAAATAAAAACAGTGATAAATAACTTTAAGTCGGTCAGTGGCAGTAACACGTAAATACAAAACCACCGCTTCCGAAATTAAAGTTTTTTATCACTATTTTTATTTCCAATTCGTAGTGTTTTTTTTGGAAGTCAGTTGTGTTTGTTTTTTGAATAAACTTTTTATTTTGGACCCAAATGGTGGCATGTGGCGAGTGTGAGCGAGAGCACATGCCCGAAAATCTGTAGTGCCTAAGTTCAGACCGGCCATCATTCATCGGCCGTAAAGTACTCCATAATGAGACATTTAACATAACTGAACTGAATTGAATACGGAACCAAAAAAAAATGTTTAAATAGAAAAGCTGGACTCTTTCGTAAAGACTAATCTGCTTTTTAAATTGGTAAATTAACTCACCCATGAAATTGCAAACATTTTGCTAAAAATACGAATGGCTTTTTTTTTTGCACCATTTGATAATGTTTTTATAATATCTATTGTAATGATATGAGGAAAATTATAATAAAGATCAAGAAGAAAATATGGCAAAGAATAGTCGTGTTGGTATTGTGTCAAAATGTATTTATTTTAATAACGATTGCTAAAATTAACTTATTATCTTTCCACTGTAACATTCCCAATGATATTACATATTTGTATCTGTTTTCTGTAAATAAATGAAATATTGTTATTATGTTTAAAAAATAAATTTGTTTCTTTCTACAAGCTTTTCATAACGTCTAAGTAATTGTTTTTTTATTTTTTTATAATGTCAAATTTTTTATTGTTATAACTATAATGTTTAAGTAAGAGTAACAGTGTGTCTTTAATGTGTAGGACTTAAAATAAATAAAACCATGATCTCCAATAAATTGTTTTATTTCCATTAATAAATTAAATTACGAGCTAATTAAATAACTTAACGCTACGTATTGCACAGCATCTTAACATTACTGAATATAAAACATAATAGTTTCGTTTATTTATTTTATACTTATTCAATACATTTTCGAATACAAGGGCTGATTTTTCAATAGTCGGATAACTTTTATCTATTGAATAAATATGTCGGTTTGACAGCTTTTGTTTAAAAAATACGCCGAACTGTCAGATTTATTCTTCTAATAAAAGTTTTTCGACTATCAAAAATTTGCCCTAAAAGAAACATTTAAAAATATAAAAACTGGTCCGCCGGTATCGGAAGCAGGGTCCAAGCTACCGGTGGTTAGGGCTCCAGAGACAGGAACCTCTTCACGGTGCGAGCCGTATCGAGGGGTGCTACCTTCTGAATCAGGCCCTTGATCGGCCCGCCTGCGTATTTACGTTTCCGTGTGCAACAGGAGTAAATTCAAGACAGTTTGGATTTTCTTGCACATTCATCAAAGACAAAAATGCTCCGAACAAACATGGATTGTGGAGCTTAATCAAGGAGCATGCCTTGCAACCCGTGCGCAATTGGAGGAATACGTTCCATGCATCGCCTTGAACACATGTTTGGAAAACAGTTTGCGTAGCAAACCCGTGCGCGATTAGAGGACACGTGCCTTACACTTCGGCTTTAAAAAAATATTCCCTGAGACTGCCCACCTTGTGGGACACCCTGTTGTGGAGGGTCTTCGCATTTAAAAAGCCGCACTTCCGCGGGATGTGCAGTATCATCACCGATGATCGGCGGTGATGCGTCCGGCTTGCGGTCAGCAGTGTACGGAACCGCCTATCTAGTGCATCAAGTTCGGTCTGAGTCCATTTGAGTATGCCGAAAGAGTACATCAAAACCGGCATGAACCGTTGCAGCCGCGAACATTGTTTCCGCCTGAAACAAGACTAATTAATACCTTCTTCAGTCGACCAAAGAAGCGTTCCTTCAACGATTGCTTCATGTCAACAACGTTGATGCCGACTTACCCAAATACTTATAGCTTTCGGATGAGAAGAGGGATCTAAAGTGTATGGAATCCGAAAGTTGAATTCCCTCGGATTCTATGATCTCATCTCGCTTCACTTGCATGACTGCATAATTGTCCACACCAAATTCCATCCTGATGGCGCTACTAAACGGTTCAGTTGACTTCAGTAGCTCCATCAGTTCAATTTTTTGGGGGCAAATCTTTCCAAATCATCCATATAGAGGGCCAGGGTTAAGCAGAACCAAAGTGGACTCAAGCTGTCGCCCGTATATATATTACCCGTTGATCCAAATAGGCTCATCATTCCCCTGGATCTGTGGACACCCCAGATAGCGAAGGATTGTCCTCCATTGCCCCATGCACAACTCAAGGAAGGTGCGTTCAACTCCAGCACCCTCATGAGCCAGGCATGTGGCACCGAGTCATAGGCCTTCTTATAATCTATCCAGCAGGCCGACAGATCCTTGCAGGATCGACGAACCTGTTGGCTTATGGCCATGTCGTTGAGAAGTAGCTTCTTAGTACCGCGGGACCCATTCTTACATCCATTTTGAGAGGCAGACATCATCGAGTTATTGTAAATAGTGGCGTAACTATGGTGGGGCAAGCAGGGCAAGAGCTCTGGGCGCCTATCGAAGAGGGGCGCAAAAAATCGCCAATTATTTAATAAAAAAAACATCAACAAACTATTTCATACCTACGAAACCTTTAACTAAGAAATCTGAAGAACTAGAATATATTGAGCAGTACGAGGATAAAAGCGTATTTCTAAATCTGCCTATGTAATCTCTTAAAATTGTAGCATGGCAACCGATTTTTTAGCAAGTTGAAATGAATACCTTCGTTAAAGGCTATAATTGGTCAAGAAAGGTTATGCGACCTAGCTTTGCTCATTAGAGACCGAGAAGACAATTTACAAATGTGATGCGTGCCCTAGGCACCTTTTTCTATTGGTAAATGTAATCTAATTGGTCAATCCCACACGGGATCACGCGGAATCCCGTATCTTTAAGTATAAATAATTTAATTAAGTATATTCAATTTGATTTTATTACATAATTTCGAAAATGCGGGATCCCCAGATCTGCGCTTTGAAGGTGCAGGATCCAGCAGATTAATAAAAGCAGCGGGATCTCGCGGGAATGCGTGACCCCTTTTTGCGGGATTGCAATCCCTACTCAACGTGACAGATGGACACCGGCCGCTCCCAAACCAAGCTCCACACACGCACCTCTCATCGCTCTGGAACATTCGATTCTGCTTGTATCGATCAACCCGCCGCTTAAACCGCCTAATACGGCTCGCCCCTGAACAAACTTTCTACTTCAGTATGTCGATGCGCTGTGACATGTATTCTCCAGTCCCCGAGAACGGCCGCTTTACAAAGCGCATCACTCGTGGTTGTGTATAGTCTTCTCTGAAGCAGTATACTTTGCTGATAAGTACCCTGGCCCCATTGATACGACGCGCGATACTGCACTGCCAGGCTAGTGTGGTTTCGGTCGAGTAGCTCCGTCACAGCTCGGAAACTTGACGTTAGCTAAACGACATGCCGCAACACCGCGCAATCGAGTGTGTATCATGTAACGCATCTTCCAGTGCGCTCCTCTGTCGAGCGTTGCAGTGGCTACTTAGGTACGGAAACCCTATCATCTTCTTCAACACGATGGTACCGCGGCAAGATTGTATCAACAGTTGCCGCTTGTGCCGCGGTTTGTGTCGGAGTCGAGACGATATGGTTGCTCAGTACTTCTGAGCGCAGCCTATCAAGTGCGGTATCGTCCAACCTGTGATTTCGTTGAATAACCCGCACCTGTTCCGACAGTCCTTGTCCCGAAACGTTGACAGTTGTTCTAGTTCCTGGAACAGAGACAGCATCCTGTCACGGCAGCATCCTGGCACGGTTTGCAGTGAGGTTAGTTCCCCCCTCTGTAGACCAGTAAATATATATATGAAACTAGCTTTTGCCAGCGGTTTCGCCCGAGTCGAAAATTATCCCACGGGAACGTGGATAATTTTCGGGATAAAAAGTATTTTATGTGTTATTCCAGGTTATAAACTATCTGTGTGGAAAATTTCATCCAAATCCGTTCGGCCGTTTTTGCGTGATTGAGTAACAAACATCCAAACATTTAAATATCCCAACATCTAGGTAAACATACAAACTTTAACATTTATAATATTAGTAGGATAGTAGGATTACTCTTATTGAAAGCCAAGTATTTTATCCGACAGTAGAAAAGAGGTACATAAAAATAAATTACAAACTTCAAATAATAAATACATAAGTAAGTAGATAATACGCATAGGGATAGAAGAGTACAAGGTGCATAAAGTGCATTATTATAAGGTCGACAATTTCGTTGGTGACAGTCTCATAGTCCTAGCGGGTGAAGCTTCAGAGTAGCTCGCAAAAAAAAAAATTGCTTTTTTTTTGCAATTTGCAGGTCAGTACTTTACGACTGTGACATGTACCTATGTATTTCCATAATAAATTATAATCATTGAAATCAGTAAAATCACAAGTTAATATAATTTCATTGAATGACTTTTCTATCAAAATAATTATAGTCATTCAATGAATTTCGCGAGCTTCCTGGAGCTTCCACCTTAAAACAAATGACGCGCACCCGACTGCACAAGCTATTGCGTTGTCAAAGATAATTCTGCAGATTTCACTATGAAATATTTCATGAATTACTTTCACATAACGGAACAGGTATAAACCGATTCGTTGTGTTATGGTGCAAATGTACCTACGGATGTACCTCGACAGCCAAATATAATAAGGATGTAAGATTTCCTAGATTTACTACTTATAACCCATTTTAGGTAGAATTTCATATCTTTTCATTCGCATGCGATCGCATTAGGTACATAATTTAATTTAATAAATAATAGAAAAGTGAAAACATGTCAATAATAAATTGTCACATACCTACATATCTGGCATTGCAACACATTTAAATTATATAATTAATTAACAATTATATATTATGAATCATTTTTATTTTATTTTCAATTTTGCTACAACCCATACACATCTGCGTGTGACATCAAAGGCGTTTCGCTACTATGTGGATTTTAATACTGTGGTGATTTCATGTGCGTTGTCAAAATGGCAGCTGTATTTGGGAGGTCGCCTTGCTGCGTGGCGATGATGGCATGCTGCTGACGCTCCCACTAGGCGGTCCCACCACCCGCGTGAACCATGGGACGACACCAACGAAAATGTCGGCCTTAATTACACCTACTAAAATTCATGCATAGTTATAGTTCTATAAATATACCTATTTTGAAACGACTAGAATTATCTAGTGTAAAGAGATAGGTACCTTTCACCTAACAGTAAATAGTGTATATTTAAACAATGCTAAAAACTATGTTTTATAAGTGCTTCGAAAGGCTAGGTAGACCAGGTACGTTCCAACTCAGGTTATCGAAGTCCTGCCGTATCTCGTCTATCTGTTAAAATCTCAAGTGCATACTTTAGTGAACTGAGCTGTCCTTTAACTCCACTTGCCGATATATTTTGTTAAAATCTCACCGTGAGAACTTAGGTGAAGTGAGCTGTCATTCCATCTAGCACTAGGGATTGATACTAATGACAGCTCACTTCACCCAACTTATGACGGTGAGATTTTTACAGAATAGCACTGCAGTATGTCGGTTCTGTAAAAATCTCATCTTGACAACTTAGGTGAAGTGAGTGGTTACTCACTTCAGCTAAGTTTAGGATGAGATGGTTTCAGAATAGCAATGCTTATTGATGCTGGAGACGAAGTGTCCTGACATTGGGCCCATCTATTGACAGCTAATTCCGATTTCGTTTTCACTGTGTCATTTTTAGGTACAGCTTAGAGGCCTTAGTGTGAGTTTCATTTAACGATCTCGATCAAACGCATCGAGCGCGATTGGCGTTCCGATTGGCCCTGGATTGGTGACGGGCCAAACGGAGCTCCGAACGCGCTCGATGCATTTGATCGAGATGGTTAAATGAAACTTACACTACGGCCACAGAATAGATCGGCTGAAGTTTCGACAGTCCTCTGCTAGGTTTTAGTTGTGGCCATATTGAATATTGTCGGAGCTGAGTGCCAGAGATGTTAGGACGCTGCGCCGTTGCGGATTCACTCCGAGGTTCTCCCAATTGATCCACGACAGCCTGGCAGTTAAGTCTAAACCATAGAAAAAGTATTATTTTAATTTGATTGTTGATAAGTGCTGTAGAATCTCTTCGAGAAAGATTCACTTTTACGGTACACACAGAGATCAGGGTTCCGGGTCATCTCTGCCAGGTTCGAGAAAAGTATTGGTGGCATAGGTAGGTAGGTAGGTACGTACTATACTATATGAACTGCTCACACTGGCTTCGGACACCGGGCCGTTAGTGTTCCGGATCATACCTACTCTGGGCCCGGTATACAAAGTCTAAGCCCAGATCTCCAGCATTCGGAAATGCCCTGACCCGGAACTGTTAATACCTAGGGATTAAGCGTATACAACATTTTGCCGATATCGTTTATTTATTTGACTTTAAAGACGTACTTTTACCGTTAAAATACTGGATTTCCATAAGTTTTAATACACAACATGAAAGATCGTTTCAATGATTATCTGATGAATGAGCCCCTTTTTCATTCATTTGGTGCATTAAAAATTGTAGAAATACAGTATTTTAACTATAAATCGCGTCTATAAAATCACGAAAATCAGCGAAATGCGAATAATGTTGTGGATATACTGCCCCTTAATAGCGAGCTGTGCCAAAGGGCTGTGTTTGGGCATACATCTCCAACATACCTACCTAGTTTAGCCAAGCAGAATTGCGGTGTCAGTTAGGTATATAACATTGTTAGTCTTTAGACACAATATTCGAGCAGGTGTCAATGGATTTTTTTTATAAAATGAAAATTGCTTCTACATGATGTGAAAAGTAAACCGTCTGCAATGCTGGGATTTAAAGGGTAGGAAAGAAATGATGAATCAATGAATGATAGCTAAAGATAATATTTACCACTGGTATTCCAATGAGCGCGATCAGCTTTTATCTCGCCGCGGAGACATTTCTCCACGTAGGTTAGTGGGTCGTAGTCGGCTTCCAGTACCTAGAAGTTAGTCTCATCGTTAGCTACTGTAGAGGTTTTATACGGATGCCTTTGATAACCGACCTCGATGAATATTTTATAAAATATTCATCTTAAATTTCTATATCGAACTAACTAGAACTATTTTCTAGTTAGTTTTCATCGACGCGCAAACTGTAACCGTGATTTCAGCCCATGGTTCCCCCTAGCGTAGAATATTTACGTCGGTTATTATCAAACAAAAAATCAGCTGTTGATAGAAAATAATGGAGAGCTGACAGAGGGCGTTATCATGTGAAAATGTAGATCCAACTCTAGGAATACCCACTTAGTAGGTATGTATAATCGGCCTAAAATGTTCTCACTGTTTGGGACACAGGCCTACTCTAGCTGTGAATACCTACCACCGGGGGCCGGTGTTTGGCATGGTTTTTAAGATATGACGAAACATCGAAATTTCTTTATTAAAGGTAAAAGTTAATGTACCTACATTATAAAACTTCCGGAATCAATTATCAAAATGATAGTGAAAACCACATCAGGCATCAAAATCCGATGTGGAGTTTAGAAGAGCAACGCGATCACACAGACACACGAACAGAACCTTTAATTTATAATTGGTATGTGTGGTATAGACTATAGATACGTCTTTAATTAACGTAGTCATAATCAGCCTATACGGGTGCAAGTGCTGGGACACAGGCCTCTTATCGGTGAGAAAGAGTGAGCTGTAATCAGCGTTGCCAGATATTTTTTCGGGCAAAGCGGGATTTTTTAACTTTTCGGGTGAAAAAGCGGGATTTTTTCTTCGAAAGTGGGATATAATAAAATAAAGTGAATAATCAGCCACGTTTTTATGAACCGGTTTTATCTGTTTGAGTTTCCAATTAAGTTTACCATAATGCTAGAAAGTCATAAAAATGTATTTTAACGAAAATACGTTACTTTGCCATACTCATAACAGCACCGTCGAGCAATCTCGAATAGCCTGCTGGTCCCGCGCGGGACATTCAATTTCGGGCTAAAAAATCGGGACGTTCCGCCAAAATCGGGCAGCCCCGGATCTAGAGGGGCAAACCGAGGCACACGCCCCGGGCGGCAGTTTCAAGGGGCGCCGAAATCATAATATTGTGTGATTAAAAATAAAAATCTTGCTCCACAAAGCGCCTAGCATACGGAAGCCTGGTTGGCTCACCGTCGACTTGTAAGAAAAAGGCGGCACACAGGCCCACACCTAATTAATTTATCTCAAACGCTGGAGAGAGGCGCCACTATCAAGTTTCTGCCCCGGTTCGAAAGGGCAGCGCGCGAAATTGAAATTTTCATACGTTTTTTGCAATTTTCAGGTCAGTGTCAGTGTTTTACAAAATTAAAATCATTTTAAATCATCCTTACAACCCTTTAAGTTTATTTAATCTCATTTAATGAAAATTTCTGAAAGTGTGAAAAAGTCTAGCAAAATGTAAGAAAATTTGAATTTCGCGAACTTTCTTAAAAAAGTTTGTACTACCCTATTACCTAAAATACTTAATACCTCAGATACGAAGTTAGACTTACCTCTCTCAGCAGAGCGATGTAGGCGATGGCCAGCCTCAGCGTATCAATCTTGCTGAGCCTCTTCTCGTACGGGAAGGTGGGCACGTGCACACGCAATTCATCGAACGCCGAGTTTATACTGCTAAAATCACAACACCACAACAACATTATAGCTTCTGACGTGAACACGAAACGTGGTTAGGACTTAGGAAAACAGATGAAAACATTTTGTACTGTCAGGGAAATTAATTGTTTATAGAATTGACCCACTACGTCAAATTGCAAAAATGAAAATCTTACAATATTTTCGTACATTTTCTTTGAACCAACAACCAATGCACACTACAAACGCACCGCCCTTTTTATGAAAATGCGTCGCGCTACAGCCGGTTCAGTTATAAGTTGTAATGTGAGCTTGGCTTTATAGTTGTCACCGTGTAACTTATAAATATCATTTAGTTTATAATCTATCTCGCGAGATTATTAAACTCTCTGATTAAACTATCTAAAAAGAACTACAATTTATTTACTTTTTACTTGGCTATTAGATAAGGTGCGATCCGTCGCAACCAACTTTGATACCAGTTCACAGTTTGACAGTTTTTCACGGATAGTATAATCTATCCGTCGAACCATCGAAAATGTATATATAACATTGTAAAATTTTATATACAGTTTAAAATATTCGTTAAAAACTAAACTAACTTTACGCGTACGGTGACATAACCATTTCCTGCCACTGTCAAAGTATGATACTTTTACGGACAATTGATTTCCCTGAGTATACCTCCCCACAGAATAAAAATCCTTCCAGCACCGCAAGCTGAACAAAGCCATTACATTGCTTTTGTTCAGCTAAGGACTACAGTTAACACTTAACTTTAGCGGGTAACTCAGTTAAGCAACTAATAAATTTGAATTTTAACTATGTAGGTTAATTCGTTTGTTTATCTTTTCATAAAACTAACCATTGCTAGGATCCACGCAGAGTGCTAAAGCGCTTATTACACTAATCAATTTGTATTTTTTCGAAGTTAGAACAGTTAGATTCCGATTTAGTGCGATTGTAAGGTCCCGACCGCACTACTTTTAATAAATTGCTGCATCCAAATGTAATTGTACTACATAAGCGCATAAGGGTCGTCTGTTCGATTTAAAATTTGAAATAGTCCCGTGTGACCACTAGCTTCCAATTTCATAATTAGAGTGTTTCCATATCTAAATTGGATAGACCCTCTTAAGCATGAAGTAAAATTTAAGGATGATGGACCGAAAACCTCTACCTACCTAGATAAGTAATCAGTCATTTTCATACCTATTTCCTACCTATAAAGGCTCCCGTAGACAAGCACGTAGCGACGAGACTCTTGTAGAACAATTTCTATGAAAACTTCATGGAAATTGTTCTACCACAATCGCGTCTCACTGTCGAATTACGCCTTTCTACGAGAGCCTTAAGAATTTGCATAATCAACTCAGAAACTGAAACAAAACTAGCTAATTAAGTAGGTACCTACTAGCAACATTAACCATCACTTTAAAGGTGCATCCACACCGAAGTTACTTTTTGTAGGTATGCTTAGCAACATGATAACATTAAGTAGCTTACTTTAACTTTTGCTAAAGGTTCTTGCCCACTAACATTTACAAACTATGTGCCACAATAAGAAACTCCGGTGTGGACGCACTTTTAGGCTAGTGGAAATATTAAGTACCTACACGTAAAATATAATAAAAATACAATGGGATGTACTTCCATATAAACTTTCATAACATGTCCCTTTATAGAATGAATTCTCAATAAAAGCGCGACGCGAAGATGCAACGCGATTCTGGTAGAACAATTTCCATGAAGTTTTCATAGAAATTGTTCCACTAGAGTCGCGTCGAGCCATTCCCTGTCTTAATGCCCTTCCTTAGTGCTCATATTCGTTTTATGGAACTCTAGTGCAGAATCTCCATGCTTTATTTAGACCCAGCGGTTTAGGTTGGTAAGTGAATTTATCAACATTAAATCTCAACCTCAATAGTTAATATAACTTAACTAAAGTTATCTTAGTATAATTGAGAAGATGTAGGAACGTGCAACAAGTAAGAAGGATACCCATTGGGTCCGGACCTCAGCATCCGACGGCGCTCCCGCACGTTCGCGGCTGCTCGCTGCACGCGGTACGGGGAGCCTCCGCACTGATACTCGGGCTCCGCTGACGGCTCCAGCAGGACATCTAGTTGGGGTAGATATTCTGGTACAGTAAGCCTCAAAAAACTGTATGTAATTCAAAAACTGAAAAATCTGATTGTAGACTGTCAGAAAAGTGATTTCTGTCTACAAATCTGTGTTCCTTAGTAGGTATTGTATCAGTGTGGCCATAAAACGCGTATTGTGCGCTTTTATAATTAATAATTTGACGACACTGTGGTGGCAGTCCACATGCACGTCCAAACAATATTTCGAAATACGCGCACATTATAACGTAATCGTGGAAGGAAATTTAAGGCGTTTTCATACCGCACCTCCGATTAAATAAGGTTACAACTCGAACAGCCTAAATTTTGAGAAAACCGAAAATAAAATCACGGATTTGATAATCAGTCTTTATTCTTATAGTATAAGCATAATGTGATTCAAATTATACATACCTGGAAAGTTTACAAAAAATAAGTTTAAATGGCATATTTTTTTTTTCAAATTGCCTGAAAAATTGCCTGAAAATTCCTAGTTGTAACAGTATTTTAGATGACAATTTGAACAAAAATACGTAACAAGAAATATAACAACTCTTATTTAAATTTAATGAGGCAGTTATTTATAGTTTTTCAACTTAATAATTATTTATATAGCTGTAGACTTGGGAACAAAATGAATTTTAAACAAAATCATG
Source organism: Polymixis lichenea (assembly GCA_949091785.1). NCBI lineage: Eukaryota > Metazoa > Arthropoda > Insecta > Lepidoptera > Noctuidae > Polymixis > Polymixis lichenea. The sequence continues at coordinate 38,021,199 of OX420931.1, forward strand.
TAAAAAATCTTACAAAGAAAAAATATAAGCAATTTTAATCATCACAATTTCAAGGAATCACTAATAGAGTATACGTTTAGGTAGTTTTTAATGACATAATCAGCTTATACTGTTCCCACTGCTGGGATACAGGCTTCCTCTCTGTGAGAGGGAGTGGGCCGTAATCCTCCAAGCGGGCCCAGTGCGGGTTGGTAGATGTCACATGTCTTAGAATTTTTGGTTCTAAGACATGCCCGTTTCCTCACGATGTTTTCCTTCACAGTTTTGCGTGCAGTGGTGATGAAATAATTTACACAAAGTAAAGCGCTTGTCTGGGTTCAAACATACGACCTACATCTCGTAAGTCACGGCCGTTACCACTGGGCCAACACTCTGCTCTTCTCGCTGTTTTTAATTAAGTTAACCTTAAATAATATTTCGTTTGATGTTCTCTTTCATAAAATAATGTTTAAACATTACGTAGGATCTTTAATCATCACTATAAAAATCAAAATCACTGATAAAATCTAAGTTTCAGTCGTCTGTTAATTAGGGTGCATGTATAAAAAATTACCGGTTACATTAGTAACCAGTAATTTTTTGGTACTTATGCATATATCTACAATACCAACAACAACCAATTGTAATTGAATAACCAAATACAATTCAAATAGTTATTCAATAGTTTTACAATTACATTTGGTTGTAAAAACGCGCATAGAATCGCGGTTTATGATTAGGTACCATCAATCAACCTCATAAAATCTGCATTCCTCCTCTCGCTTATTGAGAGCTGTTTGTTGTAAGCAGGTTTAGTCCAGGCAGAAACTCATGCTGTGTTAGCCATATTTTCGTTTCACAAAATCCTTTCTCGTCATATGAGTTCTTGTAATAAAGAACTTTCATGAATTTAACGACTCTAACGTTTTTCAATTTCATGTTATACTCTTACCGAAGTGTAGTTCTGCATGTATGTAACATCTTCAGGGATATGAGTAATTAAATGAAAGCTTATTCGCCAAGTTCGAGGGTGCATGTATGAAACAGACTAAATAAATCACAATAATGTGAAGTGCGTAAAGATAAAAAGCAATTTAATATATTTTAAACTAAAATTAATAGTTAGTAGCATGTCCACAGTCTTTAATTAATTCAATCAATTGACTGATTAATTGAATCAATTGATTGAATTGATTGATTGATTGTCTTCTATCAATTTTTTGACATTTCGCAAGAAAGATAGAATTCCATTCTTCAAAGAAAACGTCGTATAGCTTTCTTAAATTGCCACACTGTCGATTTGAAACCTTACATGCTTTAAGTGAGGCTGCTGTGATAGGTCGGGGAGCAGCAATAGGTGCTCTGAGCGGGTAAAATTTGGCTGACGTAATTATCTTTGCAGAGGCACCAATTGCCCTAAGATAAATTTATAGTAGACCTAGCGAAAGAAAGCGGGTTAGTTGGACTCAATATGTATACCAACAAAACAAAATTTTTAACAAACTATCAAAGACAAGCAATCATGGTAAATAACAAAATCATCGACTACCAAGATGAGCACATATACCTAGGACAAATAATTTACAGCATGAACCAGAGCGAAAAAGAAACAGACCAACGAGTAGCAAACGCATGGAACCAGTATTGGTCCCTGAACGAGATTATGAAGTGCCCTGAATTTAGTTTGAAATTAAAAGGGAAACTATTCAATTCATGCATGCTGCCGGTCCTAACAAGTGGATGCTAGACTTGGGCTATAACAAAGGCACAAGCCAATAAACTAGCTGTATGTTAACGTGACATGGAAAGAAGTATGATGGGAGTTAAAAGAAAAGGCCGTATAAAAAACCAAGAAATTAGACTGGTAACGATAATGGCTGACGTCACACGGAAAGTCGAAAACTCAAATGGAAGTGGGCTGGTCACACATTCAGAGGCACAGACAAATGGAGCAAAAGAGTAACAGTCTGGTACCCGAGAAATGGCAAACGACATAGAGGTAGGCAGAGAAAACGCTAGACCGATGAGCTGGAAACACTGGAGGTAAACTGTGGACTTGAATAGCAGTCGACAGGGAAAAGTGGAAGGAAATAGAGGAGGCCTTTGCATATGGGCACACAGACCAAGAAGAGCCGGTGTCAATAATAAAATTACTTTAATATTTTTTTAGCTTTATTTACAACTTGCATAATTTTATTGTAGTAGCATAAGTTTGAAATGGTCTGAATGGCTGTTAATATTATATTATTACGTGGCGAAATGGTTCACAGCACAAAATTCCCTCAAAAGCCCCGTAACAAAATTCTAAGACATCAAAAATGTTAGCTGTCACAGCCATTTACGAGTATAATATTACACTGTCGCGAATCTCTCAGGAAAATTATAAAATGATTATTAGTATTACGACGTTACCTTGCCAATTCATTTCTGAAAATATCATATATGTAAGAAAAATCAGATCAGCCAAAGTATGTACATTAATCTTTTATGGGGTGCTGTGTTAAGAGGCCGTATACGAAATCTTTCCAATCCGCTGATTTTATAGACACGTTTTTACAGTTAAAACACTGTATTTCTATAAGTTTTAATCCACCACATGAAAGATCATTTTAGTTATGATCTGAATGAGCTACTTTTTTATTTTCATTATTTGATTTTCATTAATCGATCTCAAACCAACAGTCAACTGTTTTGAGAATTTTACTGTAAGGGTTTAAAAATATCACATATTTACGAATCGTTTTAACGTTTATACGGTGGTCTATATGAAACAATTACAATGTATTGTTGTGAAAGACCTCTAAATAATGTATGAATATTTTTTTATCAATTTCATATTAAATGTTTTTTGTTATACATGTAAAAAGTATTAAACTTTGTAGAATTTTTAAGAAAATGGGCAATGAATTGGTTTTAGTATCGGCTACTTAGAACTCTCGTTCAAAACCAAACTACAAAAATTTACTTCAGTATAAGATAAATCCCAAAAAAAAAAAATGCAAGAAATTTAATAGAACTGGCACTTAATAATCTTTCAAAATATCCTAAATCGCGCATTATACTTCTCAACAAAAATAAAAAAGGAGCACATTCATTAGATAATAATTGAAACCATATTTTATCTTGTGCTTTAAACTTATGGATATGCAGTATTTTAGTTGTAAAAGAACATCTTTAAAATTAAGTAAATAAGCGAAACTAACAAAATGTCACATACGACCTCTTAAACGTAAAAAATACCTTGTGACATATTGCAATTAAATAAAAGATCATTTAAAACTCATATTTAAAGTACACTTTGTAAACAAGCATAATTATTACATTCTATCTAAGAATGCTTGCAAATATGCTGGTTCTGCTCCATGGGACAATCTAGAGGCTAGGAATCTAGCTAGACAAAATTAAAGTGGTTGCTAATTGCAAATATTTGAACACCATTTGTATCTCATAATCTCATGTAATTCATTTATCGGTCATTGCTTCATTTTTCATTCTTTTAACCAATTAGGTTATGGTAATTTTATTTTAAGTGCATCGTTTTCACATCTAATTAAGGACTGTAAAATATTGTAAAGGATTTTAAAAGAGTACCGGTGTAGTTTCTGGCCCATACTTCTCCATACACCATTACTTTTTGAAATAATTTATTTTTTAATGTAAATGTTGACGTTAAAAAGTGTCTTTTATCTGCCTATTAGAAATAAATGCTTTGAATTTGTTCAGTTCATTAAGTTATTAAACTTACATGTTGCAATCATTGTGAAGTAATTGATTAGGAATTTCCTTCAAAATCTTTCGGATTGTGAAAGGAACTGTGTTACATGTGGCATTGGCCCTTAATAACAAATTAAAAAATCACGTGATCGTTATTTTCCATTTTCTTATTAAACAAGACAAATGAACGAACACTGTCCTCATATTGTGGTGTATAAATAATATACCTACCTTTAGTACTTACCCGTGATTTAGGTACACCTACTAAGCAGGTAATCGATGAGTTAAATAATGTAGGGCACGGAATTCGGTTTTCCCGAAACTATGTATTACGCATTTAAATATTACACTTTTACGGCTAATGAGCTGAAAGAACTCGGACCTGCTGTTAAGCAACTAATTTCAGTACATAACTTGTAGATAAGCTAAAAAATACAGTCACGTCAACAACAAAGCATAACAAATTATAAAATCTAAAACAATGAAGACAGAGCCTAATATTGAATTTTAAAGGGCGTATTATTAATTTATTTTCTCTGAACTTCCATGAGCTTTTCCTAAGATCGAAAAATTTAAGCTGTAAATTCTTCCTTCATAATAGGTATTGCATAGTTTCAATTTATAAAATTCACGCCAGCATTAGGAATAAAAGCAAAGATAATTACGGAAACAGAGATGTGACGGGCACTTTTAAAACATATTAGTAAGGCACGAAATACTAACGATGCTGACCTGTATGAAGCTGCCTAGTATGCTGATGCACGTAGGCTGCTAGAGGCAGCTGCAGTCGGCTCCTGGCTGCAGCATACACGCAAGAGGGCAGTTCCGAAGTCAGCGATGCCCCCTCATCGTCAGATCCGTCGGCGTACGCGAACTTCAGGCCGGAATAATCCAACCGACGGGAATCACTAAAAAAAAAGAAACAATTGTAATGAGCGACGATAAAAAAAAAACTTACGTTTGTTAAATGTTACAGTCACACACAAATTTATTGATGACGGCGTATTTGCTTCGGAAAAAAACATTGCGGCTTGACGTCAACCTATTCCCGTTCACAGTATGCTTTATTAGGTAATTAATAGTTTTAAAAACATTCCCGAGATTAAAACACTTTTTTAATAACAATTTTCTTAATAAATACAGATAATATTTTTATATAAACTTAGTACTGATTACGTTTGTTTGTCGTAGTTTTAAAGACAAGATTTGTAAATAATTATAGTTTTTCACGCAGCTGATAATGTCGACCAAGCCTCCGGAGAGCGACTGTCGCTTAATTTCTGCAACCCTTAGACATACCGGTACTGGACGCGTTGCCGCAGCCAAAGTGCGCGGGCTTCGCGGTAGAATAAGTGGGACAACAGTTCAATTAAATTATTATGACAATTAACAGACTTAAAAAAAAATTAGCGTACACTAATTAAAAAAAAAGTAGAAAAGAAACACAAAACAGAATACATTGCTAATATTAGATAAAAAATTGACAAAATACCTCAAAGGTGGTGACGTAGATGAGTCCGCAAGCTGAGTTCTAGTAGATGACATATTTGTTATCGCTCTAAAAGCTCCGGGATTATACGTCGTCCGAAAATGGAATTCTACTGAATCTGCGTGGATCGCTTACGGCCTAATATTATAAGGCAAGGGGTGTCCACCTACCCCACGTCCACATTAGTGTGAGTTTGGTAACAAAATTTTGGGGTAAAAGAAAACTCACCCTACCGCCATGGGTTGAACGTTTATATTGTGTTGATAAAAGCGGCCGCTTATGCGAGTGTGTCCTTCATCCCGGAATGCTGGGTGGAGTTTTGGACAATTAAGGCTGGCAGGGGCGGGGCCTCGCAAATTCTATTTCAAAATTCATTTTTACAAAATTCAAATCATAAATTACGGTGGCTGTTCGTGTCTGTCTATGTGACCTCGCTGTTGTTCTAAACTGCACAACGGATATGATGCTGTTTTTACTATACCAATGTCTAATTTAGAAAATATATGCTGGAAGGTATTATTCATAATTAACGACAGTAAAGAAAAATTAAATAAAGTAAAGAAAATTTTTGAGGTGTTTTGTCAACTCGTAAAAACCGTGCGAGACAGAGGCGGGTCTCTAGTTCATGCAAGGTGTAACAGAATTAACGCAAGACCTGACAGTAGTTTGTTTCGAATTGACTACTGAATCGATTTCAGTAACTTGTATTCTGGGTATTTTTTAGTCAAAAACATCAACCTTATTTCAACGCAATAAGACTCAATTTTAAATGCATAAAGTTATGCTAGAGTAGAATTCTGCTCTCAAACGGTGAAGGAAAACGTCGTGAGGAAACCGGCATGTCTTAGAACCAAAAATTCGAAGACATGTGACATCTACCAACCTGCACTGGGCCGGCGTGGTGGATTACGGCCCGCTCCCTCTCACGGAGAGGAGGCCTGTGTCCCAGCAGTGGGAACGTATATAGGCTGAGACTATATGCTAGGGTCAACACGCTTTTCTTAATAATAACAGTTAACTTAAAAAATTGCTATGTGTATTATGCTTAACTCAATACTCTAATTGGGGTGTATGAGGTCTTGCGATAATTCTGTTACACCTTGTATAATAAGTATATTATTTTAGGTACCTTGATATCTAGTATTTAATACCTTTGATATGATTTGAGACAACTGTGCAGAGCTGGAATACGTCTGATGAGTACTTATGTAATGCGATTTCAAGTTTTCTTCGGCTGGCGATCGTAGTTAACTTTGTTTAACTAAAAACAAAGCATCTCCAATTCCAGTCCACTGGCCAACCAAAACCTTGTACATCATAGATAATGAAAAACAGTGCGGTGGTACGTAGTCGCACTATACTGTCGGCATCAAGCAATGAGATGAAAAATCTTTAAAAAAAAATTAAGTCCAGACTGCAAAAAATACAAAACAACAACTACATTTGGTATGTTAAAAATGAATTTAGAATTAAAAAATGCATCACTAAGAGCAAGTCTTATTTCTAAATTCAATTTTAAAACATGGCGATGCTTACTGAAATTGAAATCTGTAGGTACCTACCTACATCGTCTACTCAAAGGAACGGAGGAAAGAATTAGTTCGGTGGGTCGGGGCCTCGAGCCGGATCGATGCTGGCCTGGCTCTCTCATTGGCGGCTGTGCGAGTGTTTCTGACAGCTCCACAGTTATAAAATACACTCGGCTGTCGTACCTACTTCACTGAAGCGAACGATGGAAATGAAAAAGAAAGATTTTTGTTTTAGGAAGAGTAGATTGATGTCTAACTTGCACGATCCAATCCGTGTATTGCTTGTTTTCCGTGTTTTTATAGCAGCACACGTTTTTCGCTCTAACCCTAGAATGCTAACCTTATTTTATCAACGCTTTTCAATTTTCGTCGAATTTACGAACGAAATAACAGGCATACATTCTATTCTACCTTGCATATTTCCAACGTTTTATTCAGAGAAACTTTAATTACTCCATAAAATAACCTGAAACATAACATTACCCCTTCTGACACAGCGTTACGGAAATCCTACTATCCTATTATATCCTACTATCTACTAATATAATATTATAAATGTGAAAGTTTGTATGTTTAGATGTTTTTGACTCAATCACGCAAAAACGACTGAACGGATTTGGATGAAATTTGGCACACAGATCGTTTATAACCTGGATTGACATATAGGATACTTTTTTAATCCCGGTAGTACATTCCTGAGGAATAATTACCAACCTCCATACCGAAGCCGCTGGCAAAAGATAGTACGAAATAACGGTACGACGTTTTTGGACACCGCAATGGAAAACCCCGGCGCCATAATTTTCATGACAGAAGTCACTGTGGGCTTTATGTGGCAGCCACCACTCTTTCTTGGAAATTGAAGCTGCTTACCCTGAGTGGCACGAATATACTAGGTACCCGATGCGTCCCTGCAAATGCTGGTTACAAATAAACCAAAAAAACACGACTGCTTGCGGTCTCTCGAACTTTTATTAGTACTCTAGGCATCTGTGTCTAGAGTGTGGTAGTGTGGTATTGAACATTTTTTATGGAGTGATTTATCTAGTAATCTTACCAGATAGATCACTCCATACAAAATGTTCAATACCTACTGCTATGTTATAGCAGTAGGTGGCAGCAGATATTGAACATACACTTTCGATTAACTAGACGTTGCGAACGAAAATGTACCTAACTTTACAAGCTTAAAGTCAGTTTTGATTTGTAGCTGCGCGCTGCCGCGTGGGTATTATGATTTGCCAGGGCTGCCTCTTTCGATGAAGATGTCAGTAAGTATTTGTAGTACACTTTATGAAATAAAGTAAAATGCTTTTTAATGTTTTTAATTATAATTAACTAGTGTTTGCCAGCGGCTTCGTCCGCGTGGAGGTCAAAAATGATCCTACGAGAATAACCGGGATAAAAGGTATCCAGGTTAAAAACTATCTTAGTGCCAAATTTAATCCAAATCCGTTCAGCCGTTTTAGCGTGATTCAGTTACAAACATCCAAACTTTCACATTTATAACATTATTATAGTCGGATTTGTACAAAATAGATTTTTGCTAAACGTATCTAATTTTCAAATGAGAGTTGACAAATGGAGATCATTGACTTTTCTATTTTTATCTCAGACGCATAGTAGAAGCACAGATAACGTGGTAGAAGTAATTACGTACATACCAATAAAATTCAAAATACGAAACATGCAAGTTTAAACAATTTACCTATTTAAAAAACGATAGTTAGACCCTCGCATTTCTGTATAAGCAGGTAAACTGAAAAAAGAAAAGTTTTTATCTCTTCTTTTGCTGGATGTACATTCATAAACTGCACATAAATACACCAGAACAAGCCATATCATGAGAATTTGAAACTAGGTTCGACAGGTTGACCGAAATATATGCGTACGTACGTACGCGCCTCGCGGCTGTCGGCAACCTACTGAGAAATGGGTCGCGAGCGACCCGGCGGCCGGTAGGTAGTTAGCGCGCGTAAGTACATGGAGTGATTTATCTGGTAATCTGTGCTCTAGGGTTAAATTTGGTCCTATTTTCTTTAACTTATAGAACATCCCAACCATAACATACAATTTAATATACATACACTTAACAACCTGGAGCGTGAGAATGGCTCCTGTTTATGATGCTCCAAAACACTCGTAATAAACTGGCTGCAATTTGTCATGACTATAAATTAGCGAGTCACCCTTTCATAAACAAGAAATATCTACAACTACTATAATTTGCTGCTAATTCTGCTCGGAAGTTAGGCCCTCGTCGACCCTGTAATTGATTTGTCGCGGAGACGCGCGACCCCACGACCTGCGAGTGTCGCACCGCGCGACCGGCACGTGCCGCGACCACGCCCCGAACGACCATGTTTGATAGCTTCTCGCGTGAGATCTCATGTCGGTTTTAGTTTGTATTGTGGGTTCTTGTGTGCAGAGATCTGTTTAAGTGAAATAAATTGTGGATTTGCTTTTCCACTATAACCCAGTCCAGATACCACCAGCAAAAGCAAATGCCGAGATTTGAATACTTTACGAATATTATTGGATACGAAAAACCGATCGCTTGTATAATAGTTCCCACTCACAGTTTAATGCTGACACTACTCACAAAATCTTTTAATCAAGTATGGTAATCATCACTTTTTGGACGTCAAAATGACATATGACAACCTCCTAAACGCCCGACCTTCAATTCCTAGTGCTTTAACTGGGAAGAAGTGGGGTACCTATAAGTAATCTAATTAACAGACGTTAAGTTAAAATAATTTGATTCCATAAAATAGTTAGGTCCTATCAACATTACAAAACATATAACATTATTTGCCATTTCTCTGCTAGTACACGCTGATATACTTACAGCTATAAAGACATAATCAGTGAAGTTACAAATGATTTGTAATGATAATGCAGTAGTAGTAACAGTAACAAAACCATGCCGGTCATCCAGCAGGCTTAGCATGAGCACCGATTTGTTGACGGAAGAATAAATATGACCATTAACTAAATGATGTAAGTTTAATAGGAGAAGATAGCTGTGTTCTTCTATTAATTATCACAGTTATGCGTTCTAAACGAGTCATGATTTTGTAGATAACCGTATTTACTTTGTGCCGTCCAGTAGAAACTTTGTTTTCAGCGTGGTTCTGACAGTTTGGAAAGAAATATTCTTCTGAAATAATCTATACGTACCTACATATAAAAGGACCTAGACAAAAAGAAAAAACTAAAAGATTATACGGTGCGATATCAAAAATGGAGAAACGAAATGTGACTTTGTATAGAAAAAGCACTGTCTAATCTTCGTAGAAATAGAAAGCGTCATATTAAACCTGCTGCAAGAAGACCAGTCAGCACAAGCAGCACCAGTTGACGAGCATACCTAATGCAAAGATCAGCCGTTACCCCGCTCGCCATATTTGAGGTACCGGTTGTTGAGGCAAGAAGAATGATATCATTCTTCTTGCATCATTTGTCGGTAGTATTATCTAATCATTTATAACAATACAACTCGTTAATAAAACATTGTAATTGGTAAATTATGTCAATAACTGAAAATAAAATAAAGAATTGGACATTCACAGTCAAATAAATGAACAATTTAATGAACTCATAATATTATAACCTGTAAGTAAGTACTCCTAAGTAAGCTACGTCTGGAGAAGAAACTAAACATTGTCTTGAGTTAGTTACCACCTTGTCCGTTAAGTTCTTAGTTGTTGAAATAATAGCGTGCCTTTGAAGAAACGTTAGATTTTACTTTCGCTTTAATCGACCTATCGAATCTAGCAAGTAAAAGGGTAGCTTTTTTATAAAAGGATATCCAAGGTAAACAAATTAGTCATGAATCTTATGAAGCCGGTGAAAGGGGGCACGCAGTTTGTTCTTATTTGCGTCAAAATCACTGTTTTTAGTGTAGGTATAGATTTATATTATGTAAATTTACATAACATGTTGGCGAAGATGAATTGTGATGCCACTTTGAGCATACGAATATCTATAAGAAATCTCTCAGAGTAACACTGTCGCCTAGTTTGTAAATTGCCCGAAGACTTGTACAAGTTGTAGATACCTAACTAGAATGATAAGGGCGAAATACTGGTGGTTCCACGACATGTAAGTTACGTCTGCGCAACTAGCAGTATTAAAATTTTATAGACATTTACTAGCTTTTGCCCGCGGCTCCGTCCGCGTGGATGTCGGTTATCGCATAAAAAGTAGCCTGTGTCCTTCTCCATATCCCAGGGTATATCTCTGCCAAATTTCATGACGATCGGTTTAGCTATTTAGGCGTGAAAGCGTAACAGACAGACAGATAAACTTTCGTTTTTACTTTATTAATATTATTAGTAGGGATTTAAAAAGTTTAACTAGTTGATTTGGTTTATTTTCTACTCCACATAGGTCTCAACCAGTGATTTGCATATTGAATTACAAAAAAAAATCACAGGAGTCTTAATAATAATTAATTTAATCCAAAACCGAGCTTTTAAAAAACTACAAACCACCAGCTTGAGTTAATGTATTTATTTGGGTGCATGTGTTGGGTGGGGATTATCCAGCGAGTCCACAAGACCATAAGGACCACGTGGTCCTGAGTCCTGCACGACGCGTGCCGCGCGGCTGCCGGCGCGCGGCCGGCACGCGCCTCTCAAAGTGCCCGGAACCGAGTACCGACGCCTTTACCAAAACTGTTTTTCTGAAGGCACTTAATTAATCCGTGTCGCCAACTAGTTTCGATCACTGTTATCGAATTCATATAGTTTGAGTACAATGCAAACAACTTTTCGAATACGAGTCAATTTCAAATTCTTTTTTAGTATCTACCAACAACACACATTCTAGTTACACATTTTCGTACACATCTAGTTAGCATCCTGTTTGACACTCTTCTATGGGTTGCTTCAGTTAATTACCTTGTGAAGAGATTTAAATATGAATAATCTAGTAGCCCTAATTTAATCAACCACAAAGGAAATCTAGTTATTATGAAATCTAATCTCTGAAATTCTAGATCCCTACAAGATAAGTGCCAGTTCTGTGTTTTCAATTGCCTGGAAACTAAATCGCTCCCTTTGTGATAAGACCCCATCCCGTATTTGTCTGTATGTTTGTTGTATTTAAGCATTTATTATACGCAATTATTAACAAGTCGGGAACAGGATCGAACGTGTCAACGACAGTGTGGCTCAAAGTTTTTGACTGACAACGTGTTCATTTTCAAAATTTTGTTGACCTACCTAAGTATCTTTCGGGTAGCTAGGCTACTTTTTCCTCAAATTAATTTACTTGCTGAACAAAATATTATTTACAACTAACTTTTGCCCGTGGCTGCGCCCGCGTGGCAGGTTGGGAATTATCCCACGGAAACTTACCACTGAGATAAAAGTATCTTATGTATTTAATACAGGCTAAAAACTAAGTATCTGTTTGCCAAATTAAAGATAATATCTACCTATTATTGATTGAAATACTATCCTGAATCCATGCAAGCCTAGTACTTTTTGTTAGGTTACTGTTCGGAAATTATGCACAGCTTGTGTTGAACAGAATAAATACCGTCTTGTATGCATGTAACGTACAAGTCAAAATATTCTATGACCTAAGCCAGGTCATGGTCGACCCATATGCCAAAGGAGATCATACATAATGGGCCCAATATCCAACAAACCTACGAAAAAAAGCATGGCTCCAAGGTAGGGAAGTCTACCCAAGCATTGTTCACCAAAGCTCTACGATCGTTTCTACAGCTGTTTTCTTTAAGTCTATTTCACGTACCTACTAAATTTCAGTAAAACATAAAACTGGCAATGTGATGAAAAATAAATGAAATAAACTTTTTGTAAAGGTGACCCCTAACAAGTATTAATTACTATGTTATCAAACGTTGTTCAAATAAAAACATTTATAGGACGTTTAAAACACATGACTTAAAGACAAACCGGCACGGCAGGCGAGGCAGAGTCATAGGATGGTGCAGTATAAAGAGAATCAAATGCTTTGGAATATACTTCCGGAGCGGGAGAGTGCACTGCCAGTTTTACGCTGACGATGTGGTCATAGTCTTCCACAGTGACACTGCATTGTAGGTTCAAAGAGGCAGGCACATTCGGTCCCATAGTAAAAACTGATTAGGAGTACTGCCCCGACCAGGATAACACATTTTCTTTCGTTAGGCACTTTTGGTTTTGGGCACAACATAGAATGAAACGTGTCTGGACTCCTTTCATCCAAAACCGTTCAGGCATTTTAGCAAACAAACACACAAATAAAGAAGCTCACTTTTTCATTTATAATATTAGTTAGGATTAGGCAGGTATTCTAGAAATAATTAAGAAATAAAAAGGTTTTTGCGAAGCGAATAAAAGTTTGAGTATCGCCCCGATCGCACCCCATTTAGAAACTGCATCGGAGCAAGGGGGCCAAGAACACGCGACCCGCGACTCCGTCCCCACACTATACCGCACTGTACAAGTACCGCAGTCCTATGGGAACAACACACAAATTACCCAAAACTAATTGTCTAATATGTTAACGCCATTTAACTAAACAGATTGAACATTTCAAGTGGGTTTTTTGTGGTCGTTTCGTGTTTGTAGCGCGCAAATATTAGAGCGATTTGTAAATAGGTCGGTCGTGGCTCATAGACTCTATTGATTTATTTGGACAATGAAAATAATGATGGTGATATTTTTTTTTTGTTTGAGTTAAATTAAAAAAAGCTTTATGAATACCAAGGAGTTTTTACTTCCAGCTTTTACCTATTTTATCCAGTAGACTTTATAAGCTTTACCCTTTCTATAAACTGCGACCTTACATATTCCCTATAGTGACAAAGACAACAAGGAATCAATTAGTGTTTGATATTCCCTATAATGACAAAGGCTACACGGAATCAATTAGTGCTTGAGTCGGGTCTTATCTAATGATAGGCCTATTACCGTCAGTAAAAGGACGAGTGAGTATCGGAAGTGGCCTAATAAATGGCTTATGCTTTGATGAAAGATGTGCAGGCAACGCTGACTTTAATTATGCTTTATGGAAATCGATGCACAGTCCGCATTTACAACGTTTTTTCATAAAATAATTTTATGTTAGGTTCCACGGGAAAGCTGGAAAAGGATAGGTACACAGCTTCTGGACCAGAAAGGTCAACTTGAATAAGTGCACAGACACACGAAACAAAAGCATCAGTTTAATTAAACAATTCGTTTCAGCGAGTGAGTTTCGCTCGGCTCCGGCCGCCGGCCGTCGCGTCGTAGCTTCGTTATATCCCCGTCGTAGCCGCGTAGATAGCCGCTACGCGTCTGCGATGGCAGGAACGTCCACCATTGAGGAAGTAATTGGCATTTTTAGGTTCCGTAGTCAACAAGGACCCCTTATAGTTTCACCATGTCCGTCTGTCCGCAACTTAGCTCAGAGAAGCTTAGTACTAGAACGCTGTATTTTGGCATAGATATAAATATTAGTCACGCCGACAAAGTAGTAAAATAAAACAATGAAAAAGAATTGTTTGGATCCTTTCTCTACAAGTACTTTACTTGTAGAGAAAAACATCCCCACTTTGGGGATGTTTTTTTTTCTCGTCTACTCTTTAGTGTGGGGTGTTGTTGGATAGGTCTTTCAAAAACAAAATACTTATTGCGGGTTTGTGAAAAGGACAAGTTTGTCAAATATTAAGCTTGAAAGTGCTAATTTTTGTTACGAGTCAAGAGTCGTGCCTGCTACATGGTTGTTTTTGGATATGTGAAAAAAATCACGGTAGTAGTGTATATACATTATGTATAACTAAGTAAAAAGGAAAACTATCACAGCAAAGTAGACTTTACAAGTTAACGAGCAATAGTCGACTAACTTACATTTGGAGTTGGAATGTAAGGTACACCATGGTTTTCAACCACGATGTTGAGTTTGTTCTTGTGATAAATTCATCCCAACTACAAACCCCTTCATTGTGCGTATTCCGACACGCACTTGGCCGGTTGTAAATATCTTGGATGCATCTCTACACATATTTAATGCTAAATTGCTTTTCTAATGTTGTTGTTACAATGAATCTTGTAACTAATTTGATTTACTTCCAAGATTCATTTGATGAAATGATGTGTTATAAGTTTATTTTAGCATTTCTTACATGTACGTTCAACCTAACAGTCTTTTATCACACGAAGAACATAATAGTAGGGCCGGTTAGTACAATAAAAATATTGATTCAAGACTAACTGCATGAACCTGCAACCAACCAACCTATAAATAAATCATGGTGTCTGTCGACAATTTTGTATCGATCGGTTTAGCTATCATAAAAACGGACATTACTAGTTTAAGTTTCAGGTAAATTTTTAAGTCAAGCCCCTGATTTATCCACATTAATTCCTTAATGTGGATAAATCAGGGAGATAATCAATTCCTAATGGTTAACTTAAATTACACTTTCATAACACTATCAAAAAAAGGAAAATGAGTTTTGTAACAAATTAAGGAGTTTTAATATTGTATTCATTATCTTAAAGAATTAAAATCAGAAACCCTGGACCAGTTCGAGGTGTTGGGTAGAATACACAACAATATTAATCTATCTAAAGACTGGAAACAAACCAAAAAGCGTTTAAAAACGTTTAGCGTAAACGTTGACATTGCAGCGAAGATTTGGAACTACGTTAACTTTTCGCCACTTAAAACTTAACCAAATTGAAACAGGACCATAAGAAAAGGAAAAAAAAGGAGTAAGTTAAACAGATGGAGTAGGAAAAAATTTAAAACAGCCGCAAAAGTAGCCCAAAATCTGTGCAACTGTTCCAAAAATAAACTTACTTTCCTTTCGAGTCATCTTGTTGTTGCCTAATAGCAGGAGGTGCATCGCTCGGTAGACCCATCTTGCAACAATGATAACAATCGCTACTGTTTAGAGAGAAAGCTTCGCACACAACACTTCTACGTCTTGCGAGAACGATTATGATTTCCATACTGTCTTCAAATCCATTCACGTATTGATTGCTGCATGTAAAACCTATGATATCGCTTGCTCGAACTTGCGTGGACAGCGGTAATGCGAAACAGGGTCAAGACAATTTTTATTTTGATTGTTTTTATTGCTGATTGGGCCTGCTTTTGATCTCGATTACGATTAAAGTTAAAAAGAGGGTTTATTTTGCTCTGTTGTTAGTTGCATTTGAATATTTTAGTTGATTTGATAATGCTCTGAGTTATGTTTTTGGCTTTAGTGACTTACAAGATATGATGATTCTAAAAGATTTAGCACTCTTTCTAACAAATTAAGTTTGAGTGACTGGGAAGATTACTTACTTTAAATCAAATGTAGGTTATTTAGAGTAAGCCTTCTTTTTAATAAATTACCATAGATTTCATCGTGCAACTCGACTCTGCTCTTATTTTAAGCCAAAATGTTAAAACTTAGATCTTGAGCAGATGTTTGCTTATCTAAGTCCCAGTTGCTTGATCTTTGAATTCAGCAATTTGTTTTTTTCTGAGTTATTTTTCTGGCATTTTCTCTTAAAGTCATTTTCGTTTAGATATTTCAAAAACAGTCAAACAACAACTTAGTCAATAATAAAAAGTTTAATTAATTCTATAACAGTTAGTTCTTTTCGTATTTGTCTTGCGTGGTCGTTTTCTCCGGCAGTTTGATCTCCTCAATGGCCAGGTCCTCTTCGCTAGACCTCAGCTCATGGTATTTGTACTTGAGAGCCATTGTTGTAAAGATGAGCATGTCTATCAACATCAGACCCGCGAACAAGAAGAACTCTTTCCACTGTGAACAAAGATAATAAATTATAAAGTTGCCGTACAATAGTGCTTTTACCAATGAGTATTGTGTTGAGTAGCACAAAGTGTGTTCACTATCAGTAGGCATCGCTTTCATTTTGACAGTTCCAGTTCCACAACATTCATGGCGTTGTTTACGTTACTAAGCAGACAATTTTTTCGAACATATGAAAGAATGGATCAGCAATAACGTTCCAAATGATTCAGATTCTGATTAATAAGGGTGCGGGCCAAGAATTTCAATGTCAAAACTACAACTGGCTCGTTTCGACCTATTACAGATAAAGTCTACTATACTATTATTGAAAAAATGGAACAAAGTCGGCATATTAGTAGTTACGGGATAGCTGAAAAGTTAAGGGTTGACCATAAAATAGTTTTGACCCATTTGAAAAAGTCTGAGTATGCAAAAAAGCTTCATATTTGGGTGCCACGCGAGCTCACTGAAAGAAACCTAATGAAGCGTGTACTCATTTGCGATTCTCCATTGAAACGTAATGAAACCGAATCATTTTTTCAACGATTGATTACTGGTGATTAAAAGTTGATCACCTTCGATAAGAATGTGCGAAAAAAAAGGTCAAAGAGCAGTCAAGCTCCACAGACTATAGTGAAACCCGGATTAACTAGCAAAGTATGGTGTCATTGGAAGGGCATCGTTCATTATGAGCTCTTACCGTCGGGCAAAACCATCGATTGGGATCTCTACTGCTGATGAGATTCAAACAAGAAATTGAAAAAAAAACGGCTGGAATTGATCAACGGAAATGGTGTGGTCTTTCATCATGAAAACGCCAGACCCCATACATTTTAGCCACTCAGCAAAAATAGAGAGAGCTTGGTTCGGAAGTGTTAACGCATCTACCATAATTTATAGTCCTGACCTTGCACCCTGGGATTTCTACAAGTTTTGGTATTTTCAGAATTGTAAGGTTTATTAACACCAAGAGAGTCTTGTCTTGGTGTTAACAAAATTTAAAATGCAACACGCTAGTCTTAGCGTGTTGCAGATTTTTACCCCAAATATATTAAACTTATATGTAATGAAAATAAATAATGAAAGAAAAAGTCTTGTATTTGTTGAAAAGTATTGACCCGACCTATTATGTATATCATCATAGTTTCAGCCGAAAGACGTCCATATCGACTGGTCCTGTGCTTCTCGCATCCAGCGGGTTCCTGCGGCCCTCACAAAGTCACCGATCCCCTTTGTAGGAGGCTTTTCAATGCTGCGCCTGAATGAAATAATAGGTGTTTGAAAATCTTACCTGCGCGTCCAAAAAGTTTCCTTCAACAATAAGTACGACGATTAAGTTTCCGAAGGCAACGGTGAGCAGCCAAACCGACTGTAATACTGATTTCATGCTTGTCGGAGCCTGTGTGAACGAGAACTCCAGACCTGTGACGGAAAACATGACCTCTCCCATTGTCATCACCACGTACTGGGGGATCAGCCATAGAATATGGATGCTGTTTGGTGGCGTTATAATCACGGCGTTTGCATTCTGGAATATGGAAATATGTTGCAATATTTATACATATTTCGGGGTCAATTGAACTGTTAATTCGTTTCATTAATATTTTAGTTAAACTCAGCTTGAATTTGGGTACTGACTGTAAAACGTATTGTACATGTTCAAAACGTTTTGGATCAAGCAGGATGAGAGTCTCCGATTCCTGAGTTAGATGAGAGGAAATAATGCCTTATGTTCAGTAGTGGTCAGTTACGGGACAAGCTGAGTTTTGACTTGAAAACCTGTTTTTGAGGTAAAATATTATGATAGTACTTACATATGACCCAGAAGCGTCTTCATTGACGTTTATCGTATACACAGCCCCAGATTTAAAGTTAAAGTCTCTCAATACTACATTCCCTGCGACCATCACATTGCTGACTCCTTTAGCAATCTTACTCTGAGCAGTATTATTACTTTGAATATTTAATAACGTTTTATTCTGCTTTAAACTGTCTATACTTATCTCTACTTGGCTGTTTAGGTTGGTTAAAAATCTAAAACAAAAATATGGATTAATACGTTGTTGTAGGCAAAAGCAGAAGAGTTGGATGCACTGTTTATAAAAACATAACACTGTATTTGCTGTTGCCTATCTGAAAACTCTGAGAAGAAAGGCCGAAACAAACTCAGAGCTCACAGTCTCTTTTAAAGTCCAGACATAATCTTGGTCAGATCTTGTGAAGACCATGTAGATTGTTGTCTGAAATTGTCTTTTGAGGAAATAACCACAGATTGAATGGAACTGTCCAGTCAGTGCCCGCATTTATTTCTAGTCATGCAGCTCAACTCAGAACTTTAGGAGCTCAATGAGTCGACGAACAATACCATATCAATACCAACATAGAGTAGGTGATTTAATTATCGCTGTGTTCTAAGTAGCTACATGCGACATGTAAAATTTCTGCTAACGTAAACATTTGCCAGTTGAGTGAAATTAATTTGCAATTCGATAACTAGCACCAAAATAAAATGCTCCATCCAGTTCAAATAAAAAATGAATGATGCATTGGGAACTATACGTGTTATTGGTGTTATTTTCGTCGATCAAATCCTACAATATCGAAGTGAAGGTCAAACAAGGAAAACTAATTGGTCATAGAGAGGCCACCGTTTTTAATAAAAGACTCTACTTTATATTTTATAGAGTGCCCTACGCGAAACCTCCTATTGGAAGACTAAGATTTAAGAACCCCCAGCCTGAGCAAAAATGGAATGAAGTTTACGATGCAAGGAAAGAATTCCACGGAACGTGTGCCCAAGCGCACATTGTTCACAAACATGGGCTGTTCGGGGCTGAAGACTGTCTGTACCTCAATATTTACACGCCAGATATTCCCAAAACTGGAGAAACCAAGCTCAAACCTGTCATCGTTTGGCTTCATGGATACGCTTTCGCTTCATCCTTCAGTCATATTCACGGAGCAGATTTCTTGATCGACAATGACATTGTGTTAGTGACTGTAACACACCGAATTGGAGTATTCGGATTTTTAAAACTTAATGATGATGACGCTAATGCGAACATGGGACTGAAAGATATAGTCATGGCTTTGAAATGGATCAGAACGAACATAAAACAATTCGGTGGTAACAAAGATAACATAACACTGATGGGAAGTAATTCAGCTGCAACATTCATATCATTGTTGTTGATTACGGAAGCAAGCAAGCTGTTCTCCAAGATTATTTTACAGAGTGGTGCAATTTACTCTGCTTCTATATTACAAGGTGACCATACATTAGAAAGAGACAGACTAAAAGAAGAACTCAGTAAAAAGCAATTAATAATCAGTAAAGCAGGAACCAAAGATCTAATTGATGCCTCGCAAAGTATCTACACTCGTCTAGAAATGGAAAACTATCAAAGACCTGTAGTACCTTTTACACCTCTTATCGAGCCGAAATCTAGAACTGCTTTACTGATACGGACGCCAAAGCAGTTTTATGAGACTGTGAGATATAACAAATTGAAACCTTTACTAATAGGTTTCAATACTCAAGAAAGCATATCCGAAGTAATACCGTTTATACAAAATCCATATTTCCTGAGATTATTTACAAAGTTTTTTAAATTCATGGTGCCATTTTCTGATGGGTGCAGCTATAACAGTACATCACAAGCTTACAAACATGTTTCTGAACAAATAAAAGACAGGTACTTCAGAGGTGGTATTACTGAAAAATCGCTTGATAGTTTCATGAGATACACGTCAGATCTTATTAAGTATCCAATAATAAAGTTCATTAAAACATACTTGCAACTAGGTAGTGAGGACGCAAATATGTATATGTACAAATTCGATTATAGAGGATCTCTAAATGCAGTTAAAGCAACTTCACTTGGCGAAACAAAAACAAAAGTAAAAGGTGTGGCAACAGGCGATGAAATATGTTACGTGCTCAAATGTGAGCCTCTTTGGGAATCCTATGTGAAAATGACTCGTGATGAGGTCAATAGTGACAAAGAGATAGTTGAAGAAATGTCAGAATTATGGGCCAACTTTGCGAAATATGGCGATCCTACCCCTCGAAGTTATGTTGGCAACATTAGTTGGCCACCGATGAGCTTAGAGGGCAATAATGTACTCCTCATAAGAAAATCATTTACAACGGTAGATTTCAAACCAGAACTTTCAATATATAGATTCTGGAATGACATTTATGAAAGATTTTATAAGGAACAGTATTGTAGACCGAAGCATGACGAGCTATAGTTAAGATTACTTGGATTAAAATAAAGCTTACCTAACACTAACTCCGTCGATAGCTTTTCCGTTGTTATCAGTAAAATTGTAAAATCCTTCTTTATTAATAAAGAAAGAATTTGCAGTTTTCTCTTTCAGATGGAAGTATCCGCTGAATGGGATATCAGCGCATTCAGTGGCTGGCTGTCCTTGTAGATAATAAGGTAGATCTACAAAATCATCAGAGAGGATATTGAGGTTCTCGTAGACCGAGAGCGGGCCGATTTCAAAGTTGCCGGTTGCATTTTCTTCAAGTGTGTTCAGGTTTGCCGTGTTGAGTGTGAAATTACAATTGAATCCATTGTAGACCCTCAATTGAGCGAAACCTTCCGAAACAGGTGTTCCGTACGTCGGCTGTAACAAAAATAAAATACATTTACCAAACCCAATCTAAGGTTCGTTCGTAAATCCCAGATAGTAATCTTAACATTAAAATTTCAAGTCTTTGTATGCTGCTTTTTAGTCTATGAGTTGTGACACCTGTCTAAATACTATCTGGGTCTAAAAAACGAACCTATAGCCATTGGTAAATCTTGAATAAAATTCGTTCAGTGCTTTTTGAAATTTTCCCTTCCAAATTGAAAAGGCGCGGCGCGCGGCTGACTTTATTAGATACTTTAATCGATGACTGTGATTGGCATTATTTCCGTTTTGCGAGTAAGGACCAAGCCCGGGTCGACGGTGCATTGTGTTCCACGCGCACCTCAAAGAGATGTCAGCACTAACTGGTGGGGTCCGCAAGGGCCGATACCTGCTAGGGGTGCGGGTTCTTCGAAAGAGATATCGTGGCGCCTGGCACACAGGCAACTGAAGGAACACGGGTGGGTTTAAGTCAGTAAAAGTCTGACACGCCCTTCCACTCCACCCAGAGCAGGACAAGTTATTTGATGATTTCTCACCCAAAAAAAAGAAAAATCCTATGCACTAATAATGATTAATATAAAGTCTTACCAATAAATTAAGTTCTACAATTCCGGAGATGACGAAAGCACAAGCGGCCAGGATGCCGCCCCATATCATTTTATGTAATGGTTTCCTTATAAGTTTCATCCAAGTCAGGAATGGGTAGATTGCCTGAAAAATGCCTTATGTCTTAGAATTGTTGTAATTCTGGTATTTCCTTTCTAAATATAGAAAAGATGTTGATACGTACCACTTCGAAAAGAGGAATAAATATTAAAATGAGCAGAGGATTGAGCACTTGCATTTGATCAGCCTTTAAGGTCCAGGAACCTATATCCTGTTCCATTCGATCAGCTTGGAAGGTCCATCTAGAGCCCTGTGTTGTAAAAATATTATGGATTACTGTGATAATAAGAAATATAACTAGGAATATTTCCATGGCCTACAGCCAGCCTACGGCCACACCAGGCCTACAGCCAGTGCCGGATTGGGCCAACGCAGGGCCTGTAGCAAATATTTATAAGAGTTTTAAAGATACTAAGATCAGAGTATTCTTGATATGGTATCTATATGTAGTACTATGAATATCAGTATATTCCCGGGGGTCTATCAAAGGAAAGGGTCCTTTCCGAGATCGAACTACGGTTAGAAACTCCCGCGCACGTTGTACAACTGGGAATCGGTAATGCCGTTTTCAGCTAAATAACCCTTTCACCACGATGACTCAAACTCAAGTCAAATATGTCCCTATTATAGTAAACATTTTCACTTGACGAACTGTAAGACGCTGTATGAAGCCGAAGATGTTTTTAGGAGACTTCGTCTTTGATTCTCTTCCTCCAGTTTCGCCTAGCTATGTCCTTGTTCCTTACCTGCTGGTCGAACAGAGCCCAGAAGACTGGCAGCGGTATAAAGAGGACTAGTACTCTGAGGAGAGACTTCACGTCATCGATAAGGTTGGCGTCGTATTTGTCATCAGCGTGGTCCAGCCAGTGCTCTCGCTTCTCTTTGCTTTTGCATGATTTGACAACTGCGTGCTGTGGATAGAAGGGTTTTGCGTTATTATCATGTATTATATAATAAAGCACTGAGAGTGCTGCTGCGGCTGCTGTGGCGTTGTAGTGCGTCAGGGATGTTTGCAGACAACAACATTGATGGTTTTGCCGCCATCATTAGAAAGAGATGTGCATTCCTGATGTCATGAAGAATGTGATGTGTGTGTGTGTGATGTGTGTGCGTGTGTCATGTGTGTGTGTGTGATGTGTGTGTGTGTGATGTGGTGAGTGTGATGTGTATATGAAGTATGTATTTTACCCAGGGGTTGGGAAATTCTTCATGCAAGGTTTTTGGGAGGGTTATCATAAGGTTATTTTATCTGTGTACAAAATTTCATTCAAATCCGTTCAGCCGTTTTTGCGTGAAAGAGTAACAAACATCCATTCATCCATACTCACAAACTTTCACATTTATAACATTAGTAGGATTATAATATTCTGCTGTATACCCAAGGACACAATCACCAGTAGGTACCTCCTAATAACCTCTAGGCCCACGTTCGCTCGGACGTAATTAAAATGCTGTGGGAATTTTTAAATTGTTTTTTACGCCGTGCTTAGAGCCGACAGTTGAAAATCGAACAGTAAAACACACTGATCGATTTTCGACGCGGTGAGAGTCGCGCTGTTCGATTGTCAATGCTCGGTTCAACACTGAAAGTTGAAAATCCAGTGCGTGAACAATTTAGCTCTGATTTTGTTACGTCTCTCGATTAACAGCAATAATTCCAACAAGTGGGTTCAGATGATTTCATTGCATCAACGCCGTTTAAGCACATCCCCGGGGCATCATATCGTAACCGTCACAATCAGTCAACGACAGTTTTTAAGTTATCAGTGCAGACCGTATTGTAGTTTTGGCGACGACTCTGTGTTCTGTGCCATTATGTGTTAGCATAATCAGCCTATGACGTTCCCACTGCTGGGACTGGGACACAGGCGTCCACTCTGTGAGAGGCTGTGGGTCGTAATCCACCAGGGCGGGTTGGGTAGAACCAATAATTCGAAGATGTCACATATCTTCGAATTATTGGTTCTAGGACGATGTTTTCCTTCACCGTTTTGAGAGCAGTGGTGATGAAATAATTAACACAAAGTAAAGCGGATGGCTGAGTTCGAACCTACGACCTACAACTCGTAAGTCGCGTCAGTTACCATTGGGCCAACACTACTCTCCCCGGGGCATTGCCGACTGATATTCCATATTCATAGAATGTTGGATGCATTGTCGATACGAAATATGATTTCAGAGGTGGTAAAATAAGCCATTGGCTATGTTAATGTCAAAAACAGCGTTAATAAACATCATTGTGTACCTACATATATGTAGAAGTACCTATTATACTTGTTTTTATTTAGGTATGTGTGTTAATAGGATCGGATGTCCCTGTGCTAAATAATTGTGGTATCAGATATTATTATATCGATGTCAAGCAGAAGAATCACATACTGACACTTGATTTTATCTCCAACACTCTGGAAAACATTGTTTTCTTAGTTTACTTGAACACTTTAATATTTCTAAAACCTACCAACAGAATTTATGAAAGAGCCTTTGTAACGCTAAATGATATTGTCATCATAGAAACATAGAATTTATACAAACAATAAATAGTTCAGGATAGTTTGTGAGCTGTCTATAGATTTTTAAGTTTACTCGATTAATTATAAATAAATATGTCTGTCTGCCTTGTTGGTTTTATGGTAGCAAGTGTTGGTAGCAAGGATGAGGCTCGATTCCCAGGTCGGGCAAAGGGTTATTGGCTTTTTCTATCTGGAATTTCTCAGTAGCAGCCCGGAGTCTGGATTTGTGGCCTGATAATAGCAATAGACTCATGAGTCTATTGCTATTATCAGGTCGTTTTATTAAACGTTTTTAACGTTTGAAACACTAGGAATTTCTCCTGTATTGTGGGTATGTTTACATTTACATTGAAAACTTACATACACAAACAGCCAGACTCGGAACATCTACTTGTAGGTCACTCAAACATTTGTTCCGTGCGGAAATCGAACCCGCGACGCGCAGCGCTGCAGTCAA
The DNA here is from genome assembly GCA_949091785.1 of Polymixis lichenea. Classification (NCBI taxonomy): domain Eukaryota; kingdom Metazoa; phylum Arthropoda; class Insecta; order Lepidoptera; family Noctuidae; genus Polymixis; species Polymixis lichenea. The sequence goes on from OX420931.1 coordinate 38,045,947, forward strand.
TCGCGTAACCACTGCGCCAACCGAGGCGTCTAATATTATATGGGAAATCTGGGTGTTCTATACGTACACCTTTGCCCAGCTCTTCGGGACAACAACAACAGTAACATTAGGCATGTCCTAATTTATTTGGATTCGCTGCAGAGTGTCCTCTTCCATTTTTCTCTATCAGCCATGATCTCAGTATTTACCTACTTTCTTTCAAGCCTCTCACAACGTTTCCTGAGAAAGCTAAGCCAATAAATCGGTACCTACCGCAATAGTCCATAATTATGTACCATCGCGGGCACTGGCGGTCGGCCACTTTTCAACCTTATTGCTTAACGAATAAGGGTGAAAAGATATTTACCGCTAGTTTCCGTTGTTGTACAATTATGTAATATAATCAAATAATTATGTTCTATATACTCACACCTATGCATGTAGACACTTTCCCAAGTACATTTCCGGCGGGCTGCTTAATTATGTACAGTTTTTTGCCGGCAACGAAGAACACTGCAAATAAAAAGGAATACTAGAAGAATACAAATGCGAAAAATAGTTTATATTGGCAACTAATTCTATCTGCCTACATATCGCACAATCTGAGACACAATATAATGAGTTTTCAGAGAGCTGTTGTGAAAATTAACGGGAAAGAGAAACTGGAGCTAAGTAGCTGTCGCTTCTGAGTAGTGGAAAATTGTGTGAATAAAGGTCTAACTCTTTATAATATCTAATGTAGCGTTATAACGCTAGATTAGTTATTTCTTTCAGTAACTTATTATAATAAGTTCGGTTTAAAGAACTTTATTCTCATTAAGACAAAACGTCACTTACATGAGAACATTAAATCTTATTCTAATATATTTTAAGAGTGCGGGTAGAAGAAAAACAAAAAGTAAATAATATAATTGTCAACAAAATTGGAAGCGAGTTCGCTGCATTCCTAAGATAAGGTGGTGGCCCAAGTTAAAAGATGTTGCTGGTTTAGACAAAAATAGACACCACCCAACTAATATGTTGTATCGTCGTTGTAAATAAAAGTGAATAATTTCCTTTTAAATATGTTGAGTGAGGTCGCTTCTTTTACATCTTTTGGAAGTTTATTATAGAGCTGTGCTCCCCCATAGGTTAGGGTATTTTGACCGTAGTTGGTTTTTGCTCTAGACAATACCAGGTGACAAGCTCGACGAGATGAGTGTTTGCTTATTTCTCCTTCTGTAGTGAATGTAATGCGTGAGTGAATAAGTTTGTGAATGATTTTATAGATAAGTATGCATGTGTTATATATATAAAGTTGTTTGATGTTTAGTAGCTTCGTTTCTTTGTAAATGGTTTTTGACGGTGTTAAGAAGTCATAATTGTGTAGTATTTTGATTATTCTATTTTGTAGAATTTGGATTGGTTTTAGACTAGTTTTAGATGAGTTACCCCATACTTCGATAAGGTATATTAAATGAGGCTTAACAAGGGAGTTGTATATTACTAGCCGAACTTTTTTTGGAATGCATCTAACAATTTTATGTAGTGAACCCACCAATGATGAAAGTTTGTTTTTAATGTATTGAAGGTGTGCTTTCCATGTTAAATTGCTATCAAGAGTTAATCCAAGGTATTTTTCTTGATCAGTCCTTTTCAGTACTTCTCCGTTTATGCTTAGATTAGGGTATTCAGGGAGTTTTTTATTCTTTGCACTAAATATTATGTATGAGGTTTTAGAAGCGTTAATAGTTAAAAGATTGCACTGGTACCAACTTTGTAGTATATTTAAATCACCTTGGGCATTTTTTGTGATATCATTTATGTTGTCCCCAAAATAAAATAGACATGTATCGTCTGCATAAAGGGCAAGATGACCTTGTAAGCCTGCTTGGTGTAAGTTGTTTACATACACTAGGAATAATAAGGGGCCCAGAATAGAGCCTTGTGGTACGCTATGTTAAGGGTTTAGACGTGCTTTGGTAAGCCCCGATTTTTACAACCTGGTATCGATCACTTAAATAGGAGTTTAGCATTTTATAAGCGGTTCCAGTTATACCAATACTTTCCAGTTTTTGTAACAGAAGTGTGTGACTGACTGTATCAAACGCCTTCTTTAGATCAACAAAGACTCCTAATGCTACTTGTTTTTGATCAATCTTTGTTTTTATTTTAGTTATCAAGTCAATAGTTGCGCCAAGGGTGTTCGATTTGGGTCGAAAGCCATATTGTTGATCGTATAAGAAGTTAGTTTCAGTCAAGTATCCATTTAACCTCTTAAATATTATTTTTTCTAATATTTTAGATAATATTGGTAGGACTGAAACTGGACGATAATTCCCGGGATTTGATTTGGTACCAGCTTTGTAAATTGGGGTGACTTTAGCTATTTTTAAATTTTCTGGAAAGATTCCGTCCATTAAAAGTTTATTTAGGCAATCTGTTAGATTTTGGAGAATTAGTTTTTTTATGCATTTCAGTGCCTTGGTACTAATACCATCAATTCCCATGCTTGTATTGGGATCCAAGTCGTCTATAATTTTAGATACCTCAGAAGCTGTGCATGGTTTAAATTGAGCTAGTTCACAATGTCCAGTGTGCTGGTTAAGGTTTGGTAAGGTGTACAACTTTTTGTTGTGTTTTTGTACATGGTATTTGTTTTGCTAGTTGTGTCCCTATATTTGCAAAGAAATTATTAAAATTTTCGCATATTTCGATGGGATCCGTAGCTATTCTACCATCTTCGGTTATTAGTTTTGGGGGAGCACAACTAGGAACAATGTTATTATTTGAGAGGGTATTTATTAATGTCCACATTTTTTTGGGTTTCTTTGCACATTTCTTGAACTCGCCATAAAAATATGTATCTTTTGTACTCTTAATTAAACTTGCTACATTGTCTCTTTTGGCTTTAAACTCTGTTTCTAGGTAGCTGTTTTTAGGGTCGTGTTTTAGCTCGCTCCATAATGTGTTCCTTTCATTAATTCCCGTAATTATTTGTTTATTAATCCATTCCTTTTGTGGCTGATTTAATACTTTGTACTTCTTTGTTTTGGTTTCAGTAATAGCTATTTTTATATACTCATCTAAGCTGTAATAGTCATTGAACTTATCATCACAGTTTGATAATGCAATCATTGCGTACAATTTTTCATAATCTGTGACCTCATATTGTATTTTTTGTCTCTGCGGAGGTATTACTCGTTTCAGTTCCATGTAGATATTCTTGTGATCTGCCAAAGATGACTCGATTATAGCCATGTGGAAATTGCTTTGCTTCAAATTTGTCGCAACGTGGTCTATAATGGTTTTTGTGGCTACTGATTCACGGGTACAATATTCCGGATCTATTTTGTTGATTAGTTTATAGCCAGATTCAGCTATGACGGCACTGTATCGCCTAGTAGTACTGTCGGAGCTCAGCAGGTCGATATTTGTGTCACCGAAAACGATAGTCCTCTTCTTTTGCAGAAGTTTGTTCTCATAGGTGGATAAAAAGTCATTAAAATTTGAGTGACCAGGCCTATAAACAACCCCAATGTTCACTGCATACTTGGGTAGATGTATGCATAAGTAATTGTTTCCACAGATATAAGTTGACGTTGATAGTTCATGTTTCAGGTTATTATGTACATAGATTGATACGCCACCACCGACAACGTTAGGTCTTATGTTGTAATAATGAGTATAATTCTCTATATGAAACTGTTTAGCCTGTTCATCCGATCGTATCCAAGTTTCAGCTAATAGGACAATGTGTATGCATTTTCTAAAAGAGTGGAGTATACAGTTTAGTTCATCCAGCTTACCTGGGCTACATATGCTTCTGACATTAGCGTAGAAAAAGTTAAGGCTTGATTTAGTAGTAGTTATACTTTGGTAATCATTAAGTACCTGGTAAGTGTCGCTATTCTGTTTGTTTGCGCTACTTTGTAGAGTAGCAATGCTTGAAGTTTTCAGTTTTTTGTATCACTGATTGTAATGATTTTTGGTATTCCTTTTACGTATTTTATTGATATCCCATTTTCACCATTTGCTATTCTCTGTGCGAGCAAGTTCCTCAGCTCCTTCATGTGATTCTGTTGTGCAGGTGTCTGATCGGAATAGATCTTTATATTGCTTTGAATTTTATTCCTATTTCGAAGCAGTAGCTTAGCTGTATGCGAATTTTCGAAACAAACCTTAATATTGCGGTCTTTAGCTGGATTGTATTTGCCGAGCCGGAAATTTTTTAAGGGTTTTGGACAGTCTGGAGTTAGGTTGTTTAAGATAGCAATTACCTCATTATTATCATATGAGTGGCCTTGGTCGTCGGTCGACTCTTTGCATTCTGGTAAGCCCACCAAAATAACATTTTTCTCCCTAGAAGTCCTATCCTGTAGCTCATGCATAATGTTCTCATCAAACTGTGACCCAGACTCGTTTGCCACTGTACCTGTTTTTATTTCAGTAATTTTTGATTCAATGGTGTGAATTTTACTATCCGCTGTCGTCGCTTTAAGAGTAAGGTCTGATATTTGAGCCTTCATATTTATCTGTTCGTTTTTTAGACTTTCGGTAGACGCTTTAATGTCACCCAACTGAGTTTTTATTTCAGCAATATTATCACGCATGAAATTCATTGTAGCTTCTTGGGTGCTAGTAAATTTTTGTAGCATCACAGCGATATCTTTCCTGAAATCCTGAAGTATATTTTCACAGTTACAACTTTGTTCTGGTTGCTTACGCTTTCTTTGCGTTACTTGGTTGTCCCTTGGAGATTCATTTATTGCCGATGGTAAGTTTGTTAACGAGCTACTCGCTCGGGGCGGTGATCGCTGTACGTTCATGATTTGTACCACACTCCCAAGCTGACGTCACTGTAGTCCGATAACTGGCGTGAGCGCCTAGTGAGCGCGGCCACAGGTGAGCGAGTTAAAAAATCAGAGTTACTGAAAGAAATAATAGAATTTTCTTAAGTTTCTCATTTTTAAGTGAACGATGTAGGTATGTTCTTTGAATAATTATCTTTAGATTATAAGGGCCGCAACTAATCTCAATACACTGAATGTATCAATGTACTGCCCTCTCAAAAATACCAGAAACACAAATATTTTTATGTGCGAGCCGTATGGTATGACCTTTAAGTAATCAGGCTCTTATAATATGTACTAGCTTTCGCCAGAGGCTTCGAATTTATCCCACGGTAATGTACTACCGGGATGAAAAGTATCCTATACGTTAATCCAGGTTATAAACTATATGTGTGCCAAATTTAATCCCAATCCGTTCTGCCGTTTTTTGTGATTGAGTAACAAACATCCAAACATCTAAATATCCAAGCAGCTAAACATACAAACTTTCACATTTATATTATTAGTAGGATAGCGCATTGTGAACGAAACCATAGCGCGATACGATGATCGAGCTTGTGTCAACTATTGCAGGGCGTTCCAGTTTAATTCCAGTGTTGCCTATGCAGAATGATTATTTCAAAAACAAATTATGAAAAAAAAAACGCGTTGTTTGCATGAAATGTATTTTTAGTAAGTACTTAGTATTTACCTACACAGTTTGCTTAAGAATTTGTAACTATCAAATTTTTCATCTCAAAAGATAGCATTCGATAATTAAATAGTAGGTATACATTTTTTCTTTTCATAATACAAACATTATTAACCCCAGCGCTGTATGTCTACGTTGACGTAATGGTTGGGCTTGCAAGCTCCTATGAACTCTAGGACTGTGCTGGAAAAGTTTACTATGCTTAAACAGGTCTAGAGTAGAGGAGCCAGACCAAGGGAGATGCATAAATCCGCAGGGCAGCATAGTGCTGTTGGGTAGTTGGATTAATTGCTTTTACCGGATCTTACATGGTCCCCGATGTAAACTCTCTTATCGTTTGTTACGGTTCGGTGCATTAGGGTACATTAGGACTACATGCATTGGGTACATTAGGACGCCAGTTTTTGGACCTTGATTAAATAAACCGCCGCGTACATTTATTACTTATTTACTGTATTATTATTAACTAGTTGCTGCCCGCGATTTCGTTCGCGTGGAAATTGTAAGACACCACAATTTACTAAAAGTACCAAGTGGACTTAATTAATTTAATTTATTTCTAATGCATTTATTATTATATAAAAATATTAGCCTTTTGCACTCCTTGTCCAAATAAACTTTAACAGTGTAAAATTTCATACTGCTCCGCGCGTAATCAATGTCAAAGTAAAAGCATTTATTTCAAATAGGAATTTAAAAGGCACTTTTGAACGTCAACATTTACATTAAAATAGAATTGATTCTAGTCGCCCTTCCAAAATGTAGTTTCGTATGGAGAAGAATGGGCAAGAAACTCCACCGGCACTCTTTTAAAATATTTTCAGTACATTCATTATGTAATTATGTGTGAAAACGATACACCCAGAATAAAATTACCATACCAAAATAGGTAAAAAAAATGAAATGGAAGCAATACAGATAAATTAATTTTATGATAGATACATGGTGCTCACATATTTACAAACACTGTAAAAGTAAGTATATGATTTTCCTGGAATATTAACAAGTAACAAGTCAGTGTGTGAGTTAAAGTAGTCACTGAGTGTAAATCAATGTCATAAATTACAATTAATTATACAATTCAATTAGCAACCAGTTTGATTTTGTCTAGACTCTAGATTGTCCTATGGAGCAGGACCAGCATGTTTCCAAGCATTCTTATCATGGCTATAATCCTCTAATTTATAATATGCTTGTTTACAAAGTTTACTTTTAATATGAGTTATAAATTTCCTTTCATTTAATTGCAATATATCACGAGGTATTTTGCTATAACATTTAACACAGTACCCCATAAAAGATGTATGTACTTTAGCTAATCTGAAAAATGGTTGAACTATTTTGTCTTTGTTTCTAATATTATAATTATGTCTATCACTTATTTTATTAAAAAGATGTGGATTTTTTCTTACATACATGATATGTTCATAAATGAATTGGCAAGGTACCGTCAGAATATTAATCTTTTTAAACGTTTCCCTCAGGAAATCGCGACGACGTAGATTATAAATGGCTCTGACAGCTCTCTTTTGCAAAATAAAGATGGATTCAATGTCAGCAGCCCGACCCCACACTACAATGCCATACGACATAATGCTGTGGAAGTAGCAAAAATAGACCAAACGCGCGGTTTCTACATCTGTTAAATGTCTGATCTTTCTAACAGCATAATAAGCAGCCGAGCTTAGCCGCCCCGCAAGAGGTGTTATATGAGGTCTCCATTGTAATTTCTCGTCTAACGTGATTCCTAGGAACACTGTTTCATTAACAAATTCCAGATTTTCTCCATTCAATATGATGTCACATTCGCTACTTCTAACATTTGGTAATATAAATCAGCATTACGTTTTTGAGCCATTTAGTACCAAATTATTTACCGTAAATCAATCTTGGACCTGAAGAATAGAGTTATTCACGTCGTTAAGATTTTGTGACCGTCGGTCTATTTTAAATATCAACGATGTGTCTGTCATCTGCAAATAACACCATCTTCGGTTGATTTAGAAGTAAATAGGGTAAATCATTAATGTAAACCAAAAACAGGAATGGACCCAATATTGAACCTTGAGGAACGCCCATTGCCATTTCAGACCCCAATGAGTTTGTGCCGTTTACTTGATACTTCAACTTTAATTTTTCTGTCTTTCAGGTATGATCTTAGTAACTCAAGGGCTGTATTTCTAATCCCAAAGTGCTCCAATTTCAGCAGATGTGTCATGGTTTACGCAATCGAACGCCTTGGAGAGGTCCAAAAGATTCCAATGGCATCTTTTGCTTCTTTCCAGGCATTAAAAATGTTCTTTATTTGGGGTGACAACAGCGTCAGTGGTACAACGCCCTTCGGTGAAACCGTACTCCGGTTCATGAAAGACGGTATTTTTATTAAAGTAACGTAACATTTGATTGAGAATCAACTTTTCAAACACTTTACTGAGAACTGGCAGAATTGACACAGGCCTATAATTGTTGGGTTCTTTACTATCACCGGATTTGAACAAAGGACCTACCTTACTGTGTTTCATGAGATCTGGGAAACTCCTTGGTCTATACTGGTGTTAAATATGAAAGCTAAATAGGGCGCAATGGTTTCGAATATAGCACTCCAGACTTTTACAGACATTCGCCAAAGATCTTCTGTTGATATACTTTTAAGATCTTTAAAAGCTTTTATAACTGCTTGGGGGTTGGTATGCTGAAATCTAAACTCCAAGGAGCATGCCCGTACATTATTTTTGAGTTAGGTAACGAAACTAGTTTTTACAGGAATATTAGCGAAAAAGTTTTCAAGTTCCTGAGCTATTTCTACATTTGAGTTGATGGAGCCATTTGCAGTCTCTTGGTTGACAGCTAGACCACGACCTGGTACAGGACATGGCATACGGCTAAGATACATGACTTCACATACATCAATAACCTGCCTAGTTCATATCAACATTATACAAGTACCTAACGAAATGATAAATTAAAACATTTTTCAGGACAAAATTCCACGGTGCAACGCCATCTACGAGGTTACTTACCTATAGAGACAATCATCAGTATCCCTGGCACTCCAAAAGCCAGCGAATAGCAGTCCTTATCTCCGAAGCAGTGGACATCTGCCCTCAAGATGGGGGTCAAAAACGTGGAGATGAGACTGCCGGCATTGATTGCGAAGTAGAAGAGAGAGAAGAAATAGCCCAGGTATCTCTCTTGCTCAGGCAATTTGAACTGGTCCCCTCCGAAGGCGGAGACACAAGGTTTAATGCCTCCTGTCCCGAAGGCTATTAGCAGAAGAGCCACGATTGTAAATTCCCTGAAAGAATTGAAGACTGTATTAGAATTGGATTAAAGGAGTTTTAGGTTCTATTTCTCATTAGAAGTATACGAGCCATTTGGTTTAGAAAAGTGAATACCAGAAACGAATTGTGACGTTGACTTTCCTTTTAAGCGGATGCATTCTGAATGTTGGCAACCTCATAAAAAGCTGAGTAAAAGTATTTTACATGAAGCGACTGCCTATCTGAGGTCCAGAACCTAGTTACTGAGTAATACGAGACCCTTGCTAAGACTGGTTGTCACACTTTCGGGGTTCTAAAGACCAGTAATGATAACCGGGCCTCCCGGCTGTCATTCGTGGATCTTTAGCAGTCGTTGGTCTCGGCCCGGGACACCCCGGCGTGCTTTTAGAGACACGGAGGGGTCTTGATATGTAAAGATGGTCACCCTTACACGGACTAACCCCTGCAAGCGTAGCTTAACACGATCTATCGACTCGTGCGGCTGTTATTATTTAGACACAAGCCCCATTAATACCTATACTACCTAATCTTAATTTGTAATGTAATTAACTTAAAAAAATTGTTATTTTTTACTACAGGACCCTTTGACAAGGATGGTGATGTCTGTTGTGTAATTACGAGTGGTTATCGATTAGTAAGTAATTAACATGAGATAGTAATGATATAAGTAAGCAAGCAGTTTGAATGCAACAATCAATAGCATGCAATAATACCCTGTAATCGAATGAATCATAACTATACTAGTCCAACAGACTAGGTAATAATATGAAATGAATACGATATGACTAATTAATAGATGTTAATATTGAATTAAGACAGAAGCGATAATTAATGGATATGTATTCATAAATACACCTGTTCACACCACTGTCTTTCGGTATTTGGGATGAATTATGTATTCACCGGTAATCTATCAAACTAGAGTAACTCTGAAATTTAAGGTGAGGTGCCTTGGTGCCGAAGGATAACATAGTAGTTGTGGCGTCACGTATCTTGCATTTGTTAACGCACCTAGCTTAGATTACGTGGCGTCGCCTGTATTATGTTAGCATAAATAAGTTAGTCAGGAACGTACCATTACTAAGTGGCCCACTAAGCTACGCTCCGGGGCGCTACCCGTAGGTTCTCCCTCTCTCTTGTTTGTCAACGGATAAGATTTTAAGTGAATAGTTTATTTTGTCCACACTACTTTAATTAGTTATATGACTAGTGAATAGTGAATAGTGTTTCTATTTCTATACTATAATATCTACGCGTGGGCAATGATGTTATAGTTTCACTTGCGCTCTTCGATCACCACTTCGCTGCCAATACGCGTAAGAGGGACAGATAGAATCCCTTTCACCTAAATAATAATAACCCAATATAATATGATTATACTCACATGGTGGGCAGATTGAGCTGTGGCATTGCACTGATTGATATTAATGTACTCCCGGCTGCATAAACTAACGATAAATACATTATAGTCCTGAAAAAATATTTGTTATTACAATAGGTCCACAATAAACATAAGTAACTACACGCTGTCTACATCTCTTTATCTTTTCTCCTATATAGAAGATAAAAAGATTTAGATAGCGTGTAGCAGGTGTGCTGGAAGAGATTTCTTTAGGAATAAGCATCCCTTCTTTACCAATTTTTCTGATCTTTTCTTCTTGTCGGTTGATATATGTGTGTACATAAATGATTTAAATAAAAAATAAAAATAAAATGTTGCTAAACAAAATGTCGTAAGGTTCACTAATGATGGTCTATTGTTTCCAGCCTTATTGTCAGTGTCTTTCAATTAAAACACTTAATTAACGAGAAGAATTACGGCAAACAAACAAAGTGAGTCGTCACTTTGTTTGTTTGCTTAGATTAGTACCGGTATTAACTAATCTTTCTGTACATAAAACAAAGTTAAATATGTGGTGAACGTGGTCAAACAAACTTTTCATACAAATTTGTTGGTTAGCTTAGTTGGATTTCGAAAGTGCACCGTGCGGTTAGAACATTTCAAACTACAAATCCAAGATTTATATAATATATGCATGTGAAAATTCTAGCAGCGGGTGCGTTTTCTGGCAGGAATCGCCGTCACTACCTCTGGCCAAGTGCAACATCGATTGCTTGTTCAGTTGAGTTACTTACAACAAAAACTGGAACAGTGAAGATACTTCACTTTACTTTTTTGTCTACATTGCCTTGCCACTTATGCAATTGCAAACACAGCACTAAAAAAACTGGCACAACTGGCAGAATTTATTTAAAAAAACCGGTTCTACGGCTGTGCGACCCGAAACATGGAAGTTGACTTTAGAGAAGGTAAACATAAAATATACTTGCCTAAACCTCCCCAGCCAGCCATCTGCGATCATGGCACCGATAAGTGGAAAGAAATAGGCGAACATAGTGAACACGTGGTAGATGACTGTGGCGCCATTGTCGCTGTAGCCCAGCTTGTCCCGCAGGTACAGTGACAGGATTGCTGAAACAGAAGCTCCGATTAGGGTGGGCGGTTCCACATTGCAAAAATCCTCCTTCATAACTTTCGTACATTTTGTATAGAACAAAAAATAAATGTAAAAAATACAAGATCAGAATTGCTTGGGCCCGCTCCGCATTTCAAAAATACTCTTTCATTACTTTCGTACATTTTGTCTAAACCAATGAAAATAATACACTCATTTATAGATATAAAAAGATGAACAAGAAATGATGAAATCCTCTGACTCTTGCGCTATTTTTGAAGCACTCTGTTGCAGGAGCCAGTGTCTTCCCACAATAACCCAATTTTGTGGTTTCGTGACAACACATAAAATACAGGATGGAAAGGTAATCGACGCGCAAATTGAAACCATGAATTTAGCACATGATTTTAGACCCCCTAGCGTAGAATTGTTTCATTTAAAAAACTCAACTGTTTCAAATAAAAGTCCAATACGTACGCGGTTTATTTTTATTTTTTTGAGGGTGGCATATCATCAAATAACTTCTCCCGCTCTGGGTGGAGCAGGAGGGCGTGTTAGACTTTTACGGACTAAAATCCACCCGTGTTCCTTCAGTTGTCTGTATGCCAGGGGCCACAGTTTCTCTTTGGAACAAACCGCCCCCTGGCAGGATACGTACGCGGTTAAAGTGTATGGCAGAGCCAATTAAAAAAAAATGACCTACGAAGAATTTCAACGCAGGGTTTCAGAATCCTGTACTAAATGCAGGGTTGTGCGTCAATGTCCCTGTCACCCCGTGTAATAAGAAAATAATTGAAATAATGCTCTAAAAAAACGAATGACTAACCCATCGTATAGCATCGCATAGCGGGCCGCATCGCGCTTTCATGTATTGAAATGCAATGCGCAACGCATTGCCCCCGATGTGGCTGTCAGTAACGTGCGCTTAGCTTATGAATTTACCATTTCTCATAAGTATTTGAGAAAATCTTTGCTCAGCAGTGGAAGTAGATAAAGGATAGTAGACAGATGGATCGGTATATATATAGGATAGTATACAGGGTAAGTTTTTGGGGTAAGACCCCCTAGCGCAGAAATTTTACGTCGGTTTTACAAAAACAAATCAGCTGTTTCATAGAAACTGCAATACCTACGCGGTTAAAATGTATGGAACAGCTGATTTTTTGCCTGGCTGAGTTCGAACCCGTGACCTACAACTCGTAAGTCGGGGCCATTACCACTGGGCCACCACTGGTCTATTCTTCTAGTGATATTAGAGCCAGCTCGAACTTGATTCCCGATTTATAAAGCTAACATCTATCCTTCAACTGCTAAGTACGTAGGCAACTAACCTCGTGCTCAAGAGTAATACAGCAAATGATTAGTTTTTAGAGAAATCTATCACGGGTATTCTGTTATGAGACGCAAAGCTACAAAATTATTCAATAACGCGGAAAAAGCGAAACCTATAGTGGATGATTATCAATACTGGTTATAAAAATAGTTGAGGCTCTGTTATTGTTCTCACTATCTGTTCAGCCAATCTCATCAGATTTTACTGAAACTTCTGGTGTATGGTAATACACCAGAAGTTTAAGTAAAACCTGAAGACACAAATTGTAAACAGTTAACTCTGTAGAGCCACGCTGACGCACACATTTTGTCGTAATAGGTACCTACCTACCTTTTTTGTTATGCGGGTGACGGGACAACAGAGCTTCGCTGCGCATGTATGTAGGTACCTACATGCGCAGCGAGGCAATGTTGTCCCATCACCCGCATAACAGACGCGCGGCTTTCGATCTCTACAAAGTAGGTATCCGTTGAGGTATCCTGAGTAAATAAATACTAAAATAACTGTCCACGTTTTAATCCTATCTGTACACATTATCGAGAATATTCCACGCACTCACAAATATCCTTATAAAAACTAAATTTCATTGTTATTTGCTGCTTTGTTAACCTGACATCTAGTAACGTCCTCAGAGTATTTTAGAGAAAACTGTCATGGTTATATAATTTACACGTTGTGGATCCACACGTACACGCACACATCCACATCGTGTTTGGACACTCGTACCCACAAATAAAGCGCGCAAGGCTTCGTGAGATAGTAATACTATTTGAAACTATCCAAAACACTAGGTTTTCCCGGTTATTCATCAGTTTCATAAACTGTTATACCAACTATAATTTGATCAATTTTGTTATTATTTCCTCGCAGTACGTGCGAAAGTAGAGCGTTCTTCTCGGGGATGAAGGTGTCTTTGTCTTGGGAGAGGTAGAATCCCTCGCTGTACTTAGAATTCTAGGTTCGCTCTGGAGTTAACTCAGAGGTCTCGCGCTGCGCTCAGAAGCCCTAGAATCCCTGACCTAAGACATTGTTGTATCCCCTTGGTGAATAATCCTTAGTGGAGAATTATTGATAGCCTCTCACTGCAGAATAAACAGATCTTTGTGACTGGGCAATTTATCTTCGAAATACTACAGTGCTGTATTTAGAATATGGATACCACTACAAATTTGAATGAAAGAAACTACTACTAGATGACCGTAAAAATTACTTTCGGCGAGTCAATCTAGTGTGTTACATAAAGCCGTTTGTTTTAGTGGCCTAGGCAGGCGATACTCAAATATTAAATATTTGCTTATAATCTTAAATTCGTTCATTTACTGACTGATGCTGCACTGCCTATATCTCTGGGTCTAGAAGCTTATGCACAAGAGTTGCAATGTACTTATAAACAAAGAAACAATTTATCAAGTATTCAAAAGTTTGTATAGAAGTTCGTCTTTATATGTCTGGTATTTTTATATCAGAAACTAGCAGTCAAGACCGACGTTGTCCTGCCCGAACGCAGCGCCACCTACCGGGTCCAATTGTGAATCTAAACCATCCAGGGAACCTCACAAACACGCCAATTTAAAAATATAACAATTTTTTGCAGGTATTTGAGACTAGATTCTTGAGCATTCTAGTAACTAGTACAATATTTTTCTAAGGAAAATATTGGCTTTAGGAAACACGATTGTGTTGGTCACACAGAACAACAAACACCTTCACAAATATCAGAAAATTATGTAATCAAAACTGAATATTATTTTCTGCGGGATTTGGTTCAAGATATTGAAAAATGTATCAGTGAATTGTTAAATATTCACATGAAATGCTATGCTTCAAAAAGAAGGAATTCTATGTTGGGGTATAACTCTGTCATATATAGACGGATTTGCAAAATTCTTTTTTGTTCGAAAGGGGTTTTTCCAAAAGGGTCCCATTTAAATTTCATAGAGATCTGATGGTGTGTTTCACAGACAGATAACGGAACTCTTCAAAAAATGACAGCAAATCAAACGTGATTGCATAAATATGCATTGTTTCGATTTGATTGACTTTGAGAATACTATGTGGCTGTTATTACTAAGCCACCACTTTTACATACTAATAGTCAGTAATAGTTTAACAATGACACATGTGGTTCGTCCGCTATGAAAAGCTGCTAGTCATTCGTTTATACGAATGATAGTGTTAAGGTAATAAATTAATTAAAACTCCGACCTTGCTATGATAAAGATTTACTCGTATTTGAAATAAAAATAATACATAATAGGCTTTTCATTTATTAAATCACTTATTAATTTGGCACTGGTCACGCTTGATATATCCCAATGATGATGAAATTTCGAATTGGTGTGAGGTATCTACTATAACTAAAAAGTGAAAAATTAAAACTTTTTCCAAAAAACAAACAACCTACTTTCGAAAAACACTACAAAGTTGAAAATTACTTTAATTTCGGAAGGCGGTGAGAATTTTTTTAAATACATATCCAAAGACACTGACTTTGGGCACGCCACGATTGTGGCGATAAGTCCCCTCTTTGAGGAGTGGCTTGAGAGACGGCATGGCGTCCTCACCTTCCGCCTGACACAGGTCCTCACCGGACATGACTGATTCGGGAGGTTCCTGTTTCGGATAGGGCGGGAGGAAACGCCAGGGTGTTTCCATTGCGAAGATCGCCTGAAGACACGGTGGAGCATACGGTGGAGGTGTGCCCGGCTTGGGCGGAGCACCGCCGTATCCTCGTGGACCTCCACGAGGATACGGCGGTGCTCCGCCGATCACCTGATCGGCGGCGGCGATCTCTCGCGTCCGACCCTGGTCCAGGCCATGGTACGGAGCGAGAGTGCATGGCTAGCAGTCGCCTCCTTCAGCGAAGCAGTTATGCTTGCAAAGAGGGAGGCGGCGCACGAGAGGGAGATGCAGTACATGCGCCCTCACAGCCGTGACCTTCGCAGGAGACGCCCTGGATGTCGGGAATCCCAGGCTGATTCTCGGCCAACGTAGGCACGGGCTTGCGGACGGCGAGTAATGGGAAGACACTGATTTCCGAAATTAAAGTAATTTTTCACTTTGTAGTGTTTTTTCGGAAGTCGGTTGTTTTTTTTTGGAAAAAGTTATTTTTTGCATGTATGTTCCGCGATATCTCCGGCAATTGTGGATCGATTTGGTTTTTTGTTTTCGTGGTTAGGGTATGCCTCAGGGGTGGTGCCATATGCGAGGTGGATAAATACGTTTTACCTTCAATAATACATTTGTTGTCACTGTTGTTAACTTAGGAAGTAGTGGTATACAAATTGATGTCGGGTCATGAATGTGTGATATTACCATAACTAAAAACTAAAAAAAACAACCGAAAAAATATAACTTTCATTTAGGAAGTCGGTGTTTTTGGATATGTACATATTTTACTTTTATTACCACCGTTTTCCGAAATTAAAGTTATTTGTCACTTTGTATCTACTGTTTTTTTTTGGAAGTCGGTTGACTTATTTAAAACAAAAGTTCACATCATCCCTATAACAATAATTAATAAAATCCATAATAATAATGAATAAAATCCGTACCACATTCATCAGATGACATTCTCCAAATATTACCTACCTATATATTAAACTATAGCGTGATTTGTTTTGTTTATTTTTTTTGTGAATGTGAGTACATTCAATTATTAGAAGAAGATGTGTGGTGTTTGATATTGTTGGTACCCTTATGAGCAAGATATAAAATAAAACCTATTGAAATAACCTTGTTAGAACAAGGTTTTTTATTAGGTTTTATCTTAATTTCTTTAATTCTAAAAGAGACCTTAAAAGGTCTCTTATTAGTCTATTGACTTATATATTAATTATAGTTAACGGGGAATATATGGTTGACGGGGAAGATCCATCCATTTCGCAAACATTGCGATGCAAGGTGCAAGCTTAGAGGCCAAGGTCGTGGAATTTCCATTTTGATTTTTAAACAGAACTTCATTATATCACTTGCTTGCAGTAACAAAATACTCAACGTAACTTTTTATTACATCATATTTGAGGTCAACAGAAATGGTTCGTTGTGTAGCCATTGCCATGATATGACATGTTTTGCGTACCGATGCGTACCTACCAAGCGGAAAATTGAGACATTTGGTTCTGCAAATGACATAAATATTTAATAGAGCTGCTCTGTGGAAATAGAGTGACAAATTGGAACTTAAAAGTAAAGGAGGTACCTACAGTAAAATGTGTCCACCTATCACCGGTCAGTTTCCCTAAGTCGTCATCCAGTTAGTGATTCATCTCCTGACTTTTCAAATATTGTAAATTAAAGTCTTGTATAGATATAAGACTACAATTTAAGGGTGGGCGTAGCTCATGTAAAGGTTGGTGGTTTACCGAATGTCCGAATGCAACCATACGTTCGTACCAGCAGGCAACGAAATGGCTTTTCACATTCGACCTGTCAAGGCGATCTATTAAAATCCATCAGATATTTTAGCTTAGGTTTTTGTTTCGGACAGGCGTAAAGCTGTAAAGACATAAGCGTGGAATAAACGAGATAATGTGTAATTACAAACAAACGAGTGCTTCGGTAAGCGATCCCGGTACCACCTCGAGGGACCCTTTAAGTCCCACATTACTTAGAATATAGAACTAGCTTTTGCCCGCGACTACGTCAGCGTGTATTTGTTCTTAATACAAATATTCAGGGTGAAAACTAGTCTATGTCCTTCTCCAGGTCCCAAGCTAAGCCTCTGCGTCAAATTAACGATCGGTTCAGGGCTTTAGACGAGCAAAAGGTAACAGTCATACAGATTTAAAACTCATATTTGAAAAATTCATATAGGTAGTACGGATTTCGGACGTATTACGTGCCTTCTAGCTATGGAAACATTTCGGTGTATGCTCTATCAGGTTTGGGCACCTGGCCCACTGAAGCCAAGGAAGCGACTTGCTATGAACAATTTCTTCGCTCAAGAAACGTACAAAAGATTGTAGGTCTCGTTTATCGAGGTACATGTATGAAATAATATGAATAGTTGATGGCTGACTGTCTACACTGCTGGCGAGTACTCGTTTGTCGCAACGACGAGAATTATCAAAGAGAGTACTCGCTCAGCGACGCTTGCTTGGCGGGCAGCATACTCACTGAGAGACTCAGGTTTGGTAGACACGCATATTAGCGAGTTGCCGTCGCGCAATCGCTGCGCGTTGCTCGCCAACTAGTTTTTAGTTGCTACCTTACTGGCTTCTGCCATAGGCATCACAGACCTCCTTATGACAACTAATTGGACTCTTGAAACAGTAAAGCAAACTTCAAAACTCGCAAAAAAATAGGTCGACCATAGATAAGGTTATCTATGGCGTAGATGCTAATCATCATGATGGTTTGCATCTGGAATGTGACTAATGAATTTGGCTATTGAGAACTCATAAACGAGCTAGATTACATAAACTGTCATTTTATCCTCAATTTACAAACAAAAAAACAAACAGCCACTTACATTCCTTGAAACGTTGATCTGGTGTAACGTAGTAGATATATAATTATTATGTAAAGACTACGCAAAAATGAAAGTTAGGTACTCTTAAACTTGTCTTTATTTTAGCGTCAAAATATTTTGGAACCGTCGGTTAAAGCGAACTAAACGTTATATCAGCAAACTACAAAAATGGATGCTGAATAATCACTCAAAAATATTTCTTCAATCATTTTTGGTACAACTGTGCAATCTTATCCTATTAATATTATAATTGTGAAATTTTGTATGTTTAGATGTTTGGATGTTTGTTACTCAATCACTCAAAAACGGCTGAACGGATTTGGATGAAATTTGGCGCACATATAGTTTGTAATCATAAATAACACGTAGGATACTTTT